>CM072884.1:72735334-74007834 GCA_037013685.1 Acridotheres tristis
GGGGGGGGGGGGGGGGGGGGGGGGGGGGGGGGGGGGGGGGGGGGGGGGGGGGGGACACACACACACACACACACACACACACACACACACACACACACACACACACACACACACACACACACACACACACACACACACACACACACACACACACACACACACACACACACACACACACACACACACACACACACACACACACACACACACACACACACACACACACACACACACACACACACACACACACACACACACACACACACACACACACACACACACACACACACATAGTGCAAAATACAAAAATATGAACAAAATGTTTGAACTCTAAAATAATGCTGTAATACATGTTAAATCCCAAAATTAACTATATAATTAAATCTCTTTACCCACAGAACATATTATTAATTGCACAGAATACAAACTAATGAAAAACATACTTTAGGGGAATTTTTATCCCATAACTTTAAATATCCAAAAATCAAATTGTGGAGCAGCACCTCTCAATTTC
Organism: Acridotheres tristis; assembly: GCA_037013685.1. Classification (NCBI taxonomy): domain Eukaryota; kingdom Metazoa; phylum Chordata; class Aves; order Passeriformes; family Sturnidae; genus Acridotheres; species Acridotheres tristis. The sequence continues at coordinate 72,735,849 of CM072884.1, forward strand.
TTCTACAATAAATGGAAGAAATGGGAATTTTTTTTTGAGAGTGATAGAATATATGTCTTAAAGATATGAATTATGACCTGCAGACGCATACTTTTTCGTTGTGTACAGACATTGGGAATGAAAGTTGAAAGAATTAAGTTAGCATGAATGACAATATGGTTAATCATTTGTATTGTTTGGGGGGTTTTGTTTGTTTCTTTTTTGGCTGAGTTTGGTAATTACAAAAGCAAATAAGACAACCTAGACCTGAAACATCAAAGTGATCGCCTGACTAGGATTAAAAGGATTTGTTACCATGAGAAAATCTTTTACTTAAATCTTGTGTCAATTCTGTTGGGATACTTTTGGGGGTTTTTCTAAAGCTACTTGCTTGGTGAGTAAAAACAAGTTGTCTTAGAAGGAGCTTTTGACTACTGCTGAATGCTGCGTAGGCTTTGAGGTGATGGAATCTAGATCCTGTCTGTCAAAAGCAGGAATTTCTTTATCTCTCATAAAGGTTTGGAGTAAAAGGAGAAATAAAGGGGAGAAAATGAAAAGAAAACAAAGCAAAAAAAAAAAAGAAACTTGGGTAAAAGAAGAAATTAACAGGTCCTCAAAAAACCCAAATGAAAAACTAAGAGATACAGAGTGGGCTATGTTTAATATGCATCTCTGTTGCCCTAGAGGCAATTGATTTTAAGCTAGTGCATGACATGGAAAGAACTCTATTTTCCTTAGTCTGACTTCATGCTGAAGAAGTATAAGCATAGCAGAGAGGTAGGAAAGAGGTGAGTATAGAGAAAAATCTCTGACTATGTGAGGCTGAACCTGACTTCTGTGTTCAGTTTTGGACCATTTGCTTCCAAAAAGGACACTGAGGTTCTGCAGCATGTCCAAAGAAAGGCTACAAGACTGGTGGAGGGTCAGAAAACGTCCTGTGAGAAGCGGTAGAGGGAGCTGGGGTTGCTTAGCCTGCAGAAAAGGAAGCCCAGAGAGAGGACCTCACTGTTCTCAGCAGGTTTTAGTCAGGTGGGGGCTGGTCTCTTCTGCCCCATCCCAGGTACAAGGATGAGAGGAAATGGCCTGCAGATTCACCAGGGGAAGGTCTGATTTGGTATTAGAATTGATTATTTTTTTCACTGTGAGAGTGTTGGGTGTTGGAATAAGTTACCCAGGTATGTGGTGGAGTCTGGAAATGTTCAAGAGGCATCTGGACGTGGCACTTGGGGATATGGTTACAGATTATTATGGTGGTGCTAGGCTGACAGTTCAACTCTGTATGTTAAAGATAGCCCCAGACTATGCTCATGGAAACAAAAACTGAACATCTAATTAGCACATATTTTTTTGCATTTATGGAATAGAAAAGCACTGTGCAGGACATGTGGAAGGCATTGAATAGCTTGCAGATGGGTAAGTCTATATGGTAGGTAAGGTATGAAGCCAAGGATAGTTCCTGGTCCTGGAGAGTTGGAGTCATGGAGGAGTTTAGCAATGCTTGGTACGGGAACAGTTTGTAACAACCAAGCTGCAAAGAAAGAGATATTTCTATAGAGGTTCTAAGGAAAATACAGATAAAGCCAAAGCAGCTAAAAATCTCTGCAAACCAAAATGAAAATTCTGTCATTCCATGATGCCTTACTTTTTTTCCCCACAAATTTCTTGGTCAGAATACTGAGGTGTGGGCTGTAGGGGGGGGACAGTTACACTGTGCCTCAGCTTTATATCGTATTCAGTGGACTTGTTTTGCCAACTATTTTATGAAATATTATAAAAGTTGTATCTACATTTTATCTAAAAATAGGGGAAAAAATAGAAAACCAACTTCACGTGCACAATATGAACAATCCTTTCTGCTTTTACAAATAGCTGTTGGTGGTAAAGGGAAAATTGAAAAGATTATCTGTCCTGCTGTTATGAGTAAGTATATTCTCATAAAGGACCTTCACAGATCAGCTTCTCAATTCTATTAAAAAAAAAATTTAAATTTCCTTTTGGGGCAAGCTGATCCATTATGCAATATGCTTTACCACTTGGTCATTGTGAAATAAATTACAGTATTCTACATGAGATCTTCAGGAATGAAAAGAACCTTTTGCAATGTACATGATAGCAAGATTTTGCAGGTTTGTGTCATATTAGTACATTTGTCCTCATGTAATTCACAGATTCTAGAGATGAAACAATGCTTTATGATTTCCAAATATTCACCTTAAAAAATTAAAAATGAACTGAACCCAAAACTTTCTCTGAGAGAAAGTATATAATGGCAAAGATCACTTAGTTGATCTCTACAGAAGTTACTTAGACACCACTTTTTCCCACAAAGCTTTTTTGGTCAAACTTGTTCTAAATCAAGGAGAAATTTGGTATATACTTGAATGAAACTACAGGAAGGCATATAGTGAGGGTGAGAAACAAGCAAGCTCAACATTTGTCTAAATGAGGATATGGATCTAATTTAAGATTTAGAGGAATCCTAAGGAGATGGAAATTAGAACCTTCCTCCTGCACAGTCTTTGCTGTCGAGAGCCACTGCTGAGTAGTCAGCATATATTTATTTACCTAGAGTTGATACTTTTTATTTTGTGATGATTTCTGCTCACTCTGTTGTCTACATTCCCCGCAGTCCTAGCCAAACTCTAGGTTCTATGTGCTTTGTTATAATAAAGAAAGTTTTCACTTGAATGCACAACCTTTATTGCCTGTTCCTACTTCACTTAGTCCTGGGCAAGGAATTCCCAAAACCACTGCAGTATTAACTCTCTAGCAAGTAAATAAGGTCTGGCAGCTACAAAACTCTTAAAGTTTTGCTTTTCTTGCAGCAAATAGTGAAAATATAGATTTTTCATGTTTGTACCTTATTTTCTTTTATGAATGAAAATAGGCAAAAGAAGGAAGCAGAGGCCCAAAACACCTTTCTCCCCTAAGAAAGACAAAAACCCTCCATATTATTATCATATAGAAATTTTTTCCTGACTCTCAATAGACAGCTAAACCAGTAACCTCATTGAGGTACCAGCATACGAAATTTTAATATCTTATTGCTTTGTTTGAAAAGATGATTCAGATATTTTAAGATGACAAAAGAATGATTTAATGTAAGCTTTTTAGTATTATGCCATGCAAGGCTGAAATGAAAGGTAGGTTGCTTAATAAATACCTCTAAAACTAGAGTGCTTTATTACAGGGAAATCTAATTTTATAACTAATTTTCTTTGCATTGAGTGATAATTATGGATATGAATATATACACCCTTATAAATGATCATACATGCACACATAAATGAGTGGATTTTAGAATACATATATATATAATTCTTGTCTGAGAAGACATATATATAGAAATATATATATAAGCTGTGCTAAATTTGCAATGATTTCTCTGCTGTCTGTTAAGTATTTGTTGATCATATAACAACATTTTGGGAGGGTTTGTTTGATTTTACTTGGGTTTTTTGATGGGATGTGCATTGTTTTTTGGATTTTTTTAAAAATGAAATTTATGTGGAACTAACAGACCTATACTTAGTTTGGTCTACCAATCCTAATTGAAAATGTTGGGGAGAACATTAGCTGGTCCAAATACCCCAGGCCTTTCACTGTAGTCTACCATTTATCAAAGTATAAACACCGGCCATCCAGACTGTTTCTTGATTCATAATTTCAATGTTCTTTCCTGAAAATTACTTGGATTAGCTTGCATATATATTTTGACTTGTCTACTATAGGCTTTCACTTTGCAACACAGTGAAATTCAAACCCCAAGTTTTATTATATTTTTAAAATAGGATGTAAACTGTGTTTAAAATATTTATCAGATGTCATTTGAAATAATTTTGTTTACTGATGTGATAGAAACTGTTTTCTTTTCACTTACCATGAGATATTTCACCTGGCTTTGCTCCAAATACAGAAATATACTGTTTTGACATGCTGTATTATGACTGATTAATGAATTGGCCATCTGTGTCAAATTCAAGTCACATATCTGTGTTAGAATATTTTTTCCAGTGCCATGTACTACTTATTAGCTTTAATATTGGCCCTAGAACTTTCATGAATATGTTTTGTTTTCTTTAGCAATTTCTTGTATTTCCCAATTGACAATGTATACACATGGCTGTCAACTGCTTCATTTTTCCATTGATGATATATGTTGTTGGTGGTTCCTAGTCATTAAGACTAAATTGAATGCAGCCTCTGTAAAAGTGTTCATTGCACATTTCTCTGGTCATTTTTTCCCAACAGAAATCCTGGGGAACAAATATTCGTTTCTATTGATAGTTTGAAATCTCTTACCAGACCTCCACAAAGGCAGAGTATTGGAATGCATGGGTAACTGATATGCCAAAGGAGCCTACAGAATAGTTGGATTTAGGATCAACATTAAAAGTATGTGTTTAAAGAGAACAGTAGCAATTCATCTTCCCCAGTCTAGTCAGCTACTGCTGTTCCACATTGTTGTACTTTTCAGTTGTAATACCATGATAATTTTTGTAGAAACAGGTAAGATAAAATCAGACATTGTTATAATTATTTATTAAATTTTAAGTTCTGTGGCTGGGGAAAGTGTAGGCAATCAATAGTAAACTATAAATAAAAATTAATAATGATCTCATAACCAATGATAAATTGTATTTCTAATATAGACAAATGTGTATATTCCAAGTAACAGTCTGCACACAGTTTTAATGAGAGTTGATAAAATTACTTGTTCCAGATAGCACTTGACTCTATATGAAAAAGGACAAATGTACATAGAGGGTTTCTACTCAGTTGTGATAACACATATAGTCTTGCTTTCTGGTTTTGATTTGCTTATTTTGCTGAAAAATACTGTTAAAAGTCTCTTAGGTGAAACTTCTGAAAATACTGAAATAATTTTTTGGATTTAACTGTCCTGTTAGAACACAATGAAGTCATTACGTACAAGAGCATATGTTTTTATATCTAAGAAAATTTAAAGTCCATGTGATAAGTAGACATGAATCATAGATATTAAAGTTATGATTTAATTCAATTTAATTCATTGTTCAATATTTCTGATTAGGAAAAAGAAAAAACCAAAAGTTTTAGGGTCTAGTCATGTTAACCCTTTGTGCATAATGTCAAATACAGGGAAGTCTAGCATGAGAGTTTGAGAAATCAGCAGAAGTTCTTGAAGCTAAGAATTGCAAACAGTTATTACTGCTGTAGTTGAGTGTTTATCCCATTGATTAGCAATGTATTCCTCCAATTTGGTTAGCTATATTATTTTGAACAAGTAATATACCAGGCATGTTTGTTACATTATAATAACCAGAGAGCGTTATATTGTGCAATTAGGTTGTTATTGTTGTTTCTTCTTGAAATCATATTTAAGCCATAAATGGTGGAAAACGAAGCAATTTGAAGCAGGTTAGCAAACAAAATGTGAAATGGACAGGACAAGTAAGGAACTTTAAATAATTTTTTTAATATTACCAGCTGCATTTTAGACAATGAGAAGCACATTAGCAGAGGGAGGGTAAGAGAAAGGCCAGAAATAGCAGTGGGTATAAAACAGAGAGGAAATAGCTTTTAATTTATTTCCTTGTAAATAAAGTCTTAGGTTCTGCACGGTGATGTCTTTCATTGGGATTGATCTGGTTAACTTAGCATAAAACATCCAGTGTCAACTGATATTTTCTGCTGGCTTCCATCTCATCCTACAGTAAGTTACAAGTTTAATTTTCTTCCTGTGTCATAACTTTCATTTCAATTTGTGTGTCTTGAATACCTGGGGACTCCTTAAATAGTACAGGACACTTAATTTAGGCAGTTGAGCCCAGACTACTCGACTCAATAACACTACTGTTTCATGCCTTTCTAGGTATATTTTATAAAATAATTTATTTTAACACCACCAAAAGAAAAGTCATCAAGAACATGGACCTGCACATTATATAGAAAGAATATAGAAAGCATGGTAGAAAAGGACCTGCTAGTCCTGGTGGACACCAAACTATCCAGCGAGCCAGCAAAGTGTCCTTGTTGCAAAGATGGTATCCTGATATCCAGTGGTATCCTGGGCCATATTAGGATGAGTGTTACCAATAGGTCCAGGGATGTCATTCTTTTCCTCTACACAGAAGTGAGGCCAACCCTTGGAGTCCTGTGTCCAGATCTGGGCTCCCCAGTACAAGAGAGACATGCATTTATAATATGCATAATAAACTGAAGGTTAGTTTAGCCAGGATGCTGAAAAATACTATTTCCTTGAAAGATGCATTTTATTCTTTACACTCTTTCCAGTATAGTTTAGATAAATGTAAAACAGTATTTTAATTCAAATCAATTAAAATGTTATATATATATATATATATATATATACACACACACACACAGATAACGAATTAGCACAGGATTTTTTTTCCATTTCAGTATATTTTACTGAATCCACATTACTTCAACTGTATCTGTAAAATCCAACTGTTAGCTCCAGTCATAACAGCACAACTACTGTGCAGCACCACTCTATAGATAAAACCTCTCTGTGATACTTCAGCTCAGTCAGTACCACAAGTAGAATCTGCTTACTCTGTTTTCTCTTATCCCTTCCCCAGCCATAGTTCATCTGCTTTTGTCAGGGCCAGTTCTGCTTGCAGTTCTAAAGACTGAGAGGAGCATCTTTTTTTTCCTGAAGTGAACAGCAAAATCTCAGCAGTTTTTTTCCAAGATCTCTGAGTTAGATGATAAAGCTGTTAGCAAAGCACTGTTCAAAGTCCTCTAAGAAGTAGTAGTCTAGGTCTCCAAATCAGAATTGGTAATAGCTTTCTTCCTAATACTGACATCTAATATCACGCAAAGTAACACCAGTCAGCAAGGCTTATAAACGAAAAAAAAAGTCACACATAGATCCAGGGTGACATTTTTAGGCGAAATTTAGGGAAATTTAGAGAAATTACGTCAGTTAATGTATGTGTATCTACCCCAAACACATGCATTGGATCAGAAAGGTAGAGAAAGCTGTGCCATCCAGAAGTTTAATCATTTACCTGGCCAACATGAAAATCAACATCTGAGGAAGGGAACAACAAACAGAAAAGAAAGAGACCTCAATGACTTTGTGACTGGGATATTTTCCTGAAGGTAGAAAATGCTGAGTTTGATTCAAACGAAACAGGCCATATCAAACCAAGGATTTTGAAAGAAAAGATTGATTTCCTTGTGGTTTGGAAGGGGAATTCTGAGCTGATGCTGCAACTCCTAAATTTTATGTCATTGTACCTTAAGCAAAATATATATCCTGTGAATACTTAGGTGCCTCAGGGTAAGATCTATTATATGCAGCACCGAGACTGAAGTGCCTCAAACTACCTAGAGCAGAGTATGTACACTGACAGTGCTGTGGTTTCAGTCTAGTCTTTCTCACAGCCTAGGGAACCATATTTATGGGTTTTAAGTCTGCCCTAGAGATAATGCTTATCCTGTCCTTCAAGTCAAGAAAACAAAATAATCCTTTCTTTTTTCTAAGAGACAATTCAGCCTATGTGGAGGTCTTCTGTGGGGAGATGTAGGCAAAGTTATTATTTAATCCTCTGGTTTACAAAACACATTGCAACCTGCAAAGATGAAAAGGTGTATTTAGCCTATCTGCATTTTAATCATATGCATTTCAATAGAATTATTCATCTTTGAATACTCTGGCATGCAAACTCAAGAAAGTGACTATGCTTCTACAGTCATAAATATTAATTCTTTTGTCCAGAGAAGTGTGTATTCTTTTCAGAGCTAGCAATTTAAAAATAATTCACAAAGCTTCTCTATGTCTTGAGTCCTAGATTTTTTTTTGAGTACTTCATGAAAGAGAAAATCCCAAAATGGGAGGGTCTTGAGAATACTCTTTGTACCCTGTACAGCTACATTTGCAACAAGTTGATATCTATAAGTTCTTGAAAAGTAATTAGACTGTATGTGAACTACCAAAAATTCATGATGCCTCAGCAGTACTTTTTTTTACTTTTCTACAGTAACTGACAAGCAGTATGGGAAGTAAGATCCCTAAACAAAAGTAAATGCATATATGCCTGACCACATAATGAATGATGATGGACGTCAGTGCATGGCTGTAACTATAACTGAATATATGCTATGACTGGCAATAAGAATTTCACATTTCTGATATAAATCAGTTAACTCACTGACATTTCACAAGAGTGATCATTGTACTATGAACAATAGTTTTTCATAAATCTTGTCTCTGTTCTGCTAAGTAGTCATTGGATAACTTCCAGCCATCTGGCTGGCATCTCAACTCCCATGAAGGCACAATTCAGAATGATTGTGTGAGAATAGCTACTCAAGAATTAAAGTAATTAAAGTATTAAATATTTTGTATATTGCAAAAAGAGGGACATTTGGGAAAGTTTAAGAAAGCAAATACCTTTCTGTGAACAAAAAAGACACTTTGCTGTCAAAGAAACTTACCAAGCCTTTCTGTTTTCCTTTGGATTTTTGGAATCCCACTGATGTTCTTCAAATGGATACTTTTTTTCAAGTTCATAACTATGGGACAGCTAATTATATAAAGAGAATTAAAGATGGTCTGCATTATTCTGACTATGTACTAGGGTTAGATATAAAAATGAGTCTTCTAATTTTATTAAAGCAGTCTAGTATTTTAAAACTATCTGATGGAAAGTGGTTGGAGCTTAGCCTAATGCAGTAGGAGATGTAATTTGCAGACAACATCAAGAGTGTTCTTTAAAAAGACCTTAAAATGCGTTCAGTCTTGCTACTAACTTGGTTTGTTGGAACCATGATCAGAATTATTGACTTGAAATACAGTGAAGGAGCATTGCTCCAAAGTATTGCAGTTGCTAAGGAAAATGGTCCTTTATGTTAATATAAGGTAAAGAACAAGGTGTGTTTTACAGTTTGCTTTCTCAATTGGTGTGCTTTGATTTTTAAATACCTTTTCCCATCTCATCTACATTTAAAAAAATAAAACAAACCTCATTTTTACTAGCGTATCTAGTATTAGCACTAAGAAATGCTTTCCTAAATTCTGAACCTACCTTAAAGAAGAAGAAGAAAAAAAAAGACAGTTCCAGAAATTGAATGGGTTTTTTTATTAGTAAATAAGACCAAAAAGAACAATGACTACCTTGAGGGTTCTGTTTCTAGGCACTGCAAGAAACTGAGCCTTGGCAACAGCAGGAGTGGGAGGCTGGAATAAAAGATATGCCATCACTAAGGCAAAGACAATTTTTGGCCAGTCAAAAGTGTTGTAATTCTCTCTCTCACTTTGTACCACAGTCAGTACATTCTTCATTCTTCCAAATCATAGGCAAAGAAAAGAAAAATTTGGACTGTATTTGTTTCTGCTCTGATTCAATGAAAAGTGCTCTAGTGAGACAGTGTTTAGTCTGGTCATCTGAGTTAGGAAACTCTTTTCAGCAGTAGAACATGTTTTGATTGTAATCTGTTACCTTAAGGTTTTGTTTGTTTGTTTCATATAAATATCGGAATTAACACTTTAATGGCTTTATTGCCCTTTTATTCAAAGAATGACAAGTAGCTGAGTTTGGAAGGAGTCACTGGAATCATCTAAGCTGTCATGCCTGCTCAAAGCAGAGCCAACTAGAACAGGTTGCCCAGAACTTTCTTCATTTGGATTTAAAATATCTGCAAGAATGGGTACTCCAGACCTTTTTGGGCAACCTCCTCCAGCCTTTGATCACTGTCACTATTAAATTTTTTTTCTTATACTTAGATGAGAGTTACTGAATTTTACTTTGTGTTTTTTGCCCCTCATCTGTCACTGGGTGGTACCAAGAAATGTTTGACAACATCTTTTTTTACTCACCCCCATTAGGTATTTGTATACTTTGATATTTTACTATTGAGGCTGAGAAAAATATGCTTTAAACACAGTAAGTATTTTTCTGTGTTCTCTAGGCTATAGGGATTACTGAATTAAAAACAATTTTATAAGCTCATCTGGGCATTTTCAATATTAAACACATGAAGTATTTTTAAAAGTAAAATTACTCCATCTTTTTTAAGATTTAAAAAAGAATTCTTTTTTTCTGAAATGAGTTGTTCCTCTTCATTACAGTTTTAAGAATTCTGAACATAGAAAGATTCAATTACTACATTCTCTCTACTCCATTACAGACAAAATATACATAAAGTATTAGAATCTGAATCCCATTTTGCTTTATTACAGCAAAATATACTGTGATCCTCACATTCCTGTAAATCAGAAAACAAAGTTAACCAAAGTTTGGGGTTTTGTACACCAGTATGGAAACACATTGCAAGTGCAGACGATTTGTATTCATTATTACAATTGTGGAGGTTTGTTTGGGGTTTTCTGTGGGTCTTTTGGGGTTTGAGGTTTTTTTTTTTTGTTTTTGGTTTTGGTTTTTGGTATTTTTTCAGATAATGCTCTTTTGCAGTTCCATTTATTGGAACCTTTTTCCCCCACAAGTGCTACTTTTTCAGACTTTCAATATTCTGACGAAGCCATTGTTATAAGTTTCTATTTTAATTTTTTAATACTTACAAAAGATTTGATTCAAAAAGAACTTCAACTTCAAAACACTTAACCTTTATCCATATTGATTCTGGAAATTTCAGATTGGTGATGGCAGGTCTACAAAGTACAGGATATATAGATAAGAAATATAAGTAGGAAAGATATGCATCTTGAATGGGAGCTGTTGAATCAGCTCTGTAGGTGAAATCTGTGTATACTCAAAGCTAGCTGTATGAGAATCTGTTGAAGACTAGCTGGTTTAAATTGCAAGAAATTTTATGTAACGTATAAATTTGCAGTTCCAAACAGATCCCATCTCTGTGCATCCTTTCTACTAGGCTCAAACACAGCCTCCCTGTATTCTATATTGTTATTGTATCTTACATATCTTATAGTATCAATTAAAGGTCATCCACAAACAATTTCAGTTAGGCCTAACTTATATTAACAAGCAATAACTTATATGACAAGCAATACAGCAATTCCCATCCTTAGTGTTGGTAAGAACTTGAGACATAATTCATCTCAGTATTAAAAATTTAAAAATTAGTAATCCAAGTTGTCTTTACAATAGCTATTTTTTTTCACTAACTACAAAATGAGCCTTTTTCAGGTATATATAATATTTAAATCTCACAAATCCTATTTTCAGGTACCATTTAATCTTAAGGAACAAGTCAGCAATGTGTTAATTTAGAATCCAATATTTAGGTTTCTAAGGAAACAGCTGGATTTTTTTGTTCTTTGGCATCATCCAAACCCACAAAATCTAACTTTCCCTTTTAAATTCCATTGTTTACCCTTGTATTTTTAAGGCATACATTTGATATAATTCATCAACTCTATATATTAGCTGCCGACTGATTTCTAAAAGTCCGTTTATACAATCATCCAATTTTTTCTCAGACCATTTTGCCAAATAATTACGTCTTAAGTTGACTGTTTACACACTGCTCTCTCCTAAAGACACCATCCTTCTGAGAGTTTAGGGCAGTAACAAAGCCAACATAATAATATTCTAATTTGTCTTTTATACATATGCACACATTTGCCGTAATCTACAAGAAGGAAGAGTCTGAACATGAGCTTTCATGAGTCCACTGTGACCAGCACTCACCCTGTGCCATTACTTGTGCATACTCTCTCTCCTGAGTTGCTGAAGTCTTAAGTGGGAAATATTTAAAGCATTTTCCTTCTCTGGATAGAGGTATTGAAAGCTTATGCATAAGAGCTTTAATGCCACCCCAGAACATCATTTACTGTATTCTCTTGGGCATAATTCACATTGTAGTATTCAACAAAGACCTTCTCTAATTCTAAAGTTGAGCCATATTTTTGCACATAAAAAGAAAAAAAAGCGTTTGGTATTTATTTAAACAGTTTAAGGCTGAAAATGTCTAGGCTCATATTACATTGCAAGTGCATGATTTGGTACTGAATTCTTACCTTACTTCATAAGATTTAACCTTTTACCTTGTGCATTTATTATGAACTTGCTGCAACAGAAGAGAAGTTAATGTCTTTATACATTTGATGTCTGTGCGAGTAAAAAGTACATCAGCACGCATTTGCATTTAATTTCCTCCAAATATCTACCAGTTAAAGATCCCTGAGGATTTTGTGTAATTTGTAAGTGAAAGCTGGAGCCATTCTGATTTCTCTGTGTCTGTTCTCCACACTAGAGTTCAATTAAACATCTCCTCTATGGTTTCCTTTACCTGCAAAAATAAAGCAAATATACCAAAGAAAGGCCACAAGCATCTGAAATGGGTGCATATTGTAGCCAAGGTGTCATTCCTCACCCTTGCCTCCAGTGAAAATAAATCTCTTCTGTTTATTTCACTCATTGAATCATCCAGAAAAGCATTTTTTTCTGTTGATTAAAACAGTTACATCTTCTTTGAGTATTGGAAGACTGTGGACATTTTTTTTCTTTTGTATTTATCATATGCTTTTTTAATCAACATTAAAAAAACATGAAATGCATTTTCAACATGGAAGTACAGCACTTTCACAGATTAGCCTCTTATGTCTTCAGATGCTGAAACACAAGTCAAAGTTGTGAAATGAAAATTAATCAAGAAAATATATATTTGTTTTAATTTAAGAAAACTCTATTGTGTTACAAGAAATGAATTTTTTTTTTTCAGGTAAGAAAACTTATTCACCTAAAAAAATAATCTGATTTAGCCAATAAGAAATAAAAATAAAACTTTTAGCATGATCAAACTTATGTCTGTATGAACGTGTGTGATTGCCGTGTAGCATTGGCAATCACCTGAGCCACAATGGGATTGATAATTGTTTATTATTTTGTTTTGTCCTCTGGTGGCATGATTATTCTATACATTTTGAAGTTTGAGTTCAAATGCTGTGGATTTATGTACACGTGCAGAATTGTGTGTATAAATATATAAAAAGAAGAAATTAATATACATCATGGATCATAAAATGTTAGTGAGTTTAAAGATAGCCTTCAGAAATGTAGTGAATATGATAAGGATGGGAACACATGCTGTGAGTGAAAAAAAGAGAATTATATTATAAGCACATTTTTGTAATGAAAGAAGAGGGTAAATTTATAACATTGCACCAATACTTTTCAAAAACATAAATTAAGTGCCATAGGAGACTGTCCAGATACTGAGACTGGACAAAGACTTGAACTACTGAAATCAGATATAGAAAATGGAAAAAAATTACATTTCTGGTTTGAATTTTTTTAAAATGAGTTGAGCTTGATTTAAAAGAAAATCTTCAAAAGGATCTTGGCATATTTTAGGAGATTAGTCTCCCTGCTGGGGAAGGTTATTATGTTACACATGCTCAATATTGGATTTAGGTGCTAAGGTACAGTGGTGACATTTTCTTTCAAAAAAGTAGACAGAGATGTGGCTTGAACAATGCCTGTTTCCCATATTCTCAGAGATGACATGGTATCTGAAGTCTGTTGAGGCAAAATATCAGGAAACGAAGGCTAGGAGCAAATTTTTGTTCATCTGATTGATCACTGAACGTTGTTCAATGGCTACTTTACAGTGTGGAGTCTTACTGTCCCCAAACCTTCCTTAGACAAAAGTGCTTTTCTTTTTTTTTTTTTTTTTTTTTTGATATCATAATCTTCAGATTCTGATAAAAAATATTAGAATATCAAATTCTTATTTAGTTTCAAGAGAAGGAAAACATTCCATCACTGTTCAGTGGAGTTTTTTTTTGTTTTATTGCTGCAGGGCCAAATAACTCAGTGCCAAGTAATTTGGTTTCCCTACCAGTTTTGCTTGACATCTGTGAGTCTGATGGAGATTTATCAGTGTGTTTGCTAACCATTCTTGAGTAAGGGGTGCTTTCTTCACCTCAGGTTTTGTGGATTAAAGGATCTCATGGAGAGCCTTTTGCTGCTTCTTTTGTGATCTTTTCTACAGCACAGTTCAGAGCTTAATGTAACCAGCTATAGCATTAACTCTACCTCTGCCCTCCGTGTGAGCACTTTTCAGTATTGTGTTCTTTCCTCACTGACAATATCTGTGACAACTCCCTGGATTTTATACATTATAAACGTCCTTGGTGGCTGAGGTAGATGGTAGCTATAAGCATTTCATACATCTCCAAAGCACATTCTGTGTGTTTCAAGGAATGGAATGAGATTTTCAGACAAATTACATATGTCCTCAATAAATATATAAGAAAGTGGCATAAATTCACCTGCTTATATATCTTATTTCTAAAAAAACCCCCAAAAACTAAACCACAAAGCAACAAATAATCAGTTTTGAAATGCTGTCTAACAGAGAAGTTCTTGTCAAAAATTACATCCTGTAAAATATACTAGAAATGCATTGGGAAGTAGGGAAACATTAATCTAGAATGTACATGGAGATCTACATAGTCACAGAATTAGCATCATGAGGTGTTATTTGGAATGTGCATAACTCACTGATAACAGGGGAGATATGAAGATTTCAACTAGATTGCCTACTACATGTTTCCAAGGAAAAATTTTGTGTAACTTTTATCTCTTATCTTGACAAATCTCCGTCCAAACAAGTTGACACAAAATCCCATATTTGGAGACACCACTTGTCTTTATGGCACTTTGGCAGGCTGCTATTTGCAATTAAGGTGTCAACCTTAAGCCTGAATTATCTTGCCTTTTCAGTTCTTGAAGTTTCTTTGCAACATAGTTATTTTTGGAAAGAAAACAAAACCAGCTCCATTCAATTTGTCATTTCCTTGGAACCACCTCGGATTAGCAATGTTGGATTTTCTATGTCTGCCTTTAACTTCTCACGCAGTGAGCTAGATATGTGACAGAAGAAGATGGTAGGCTCTTTCCACATGCTTATAAGACTTAAGTTTTGCTAAATGATTTCAAAATTAATGAGTGAGCTGTGAAGCAGAGGAATAATTATAGGGAGGAATCCTGGTTTGAGTTGAGATTTATGGAGGGGAAGCAGGTCTCTGGAACAGTAGTGTGAGGAAAGGAATCTGTGCAGCTGAGTGGCTGTAAGCACATTGCAGGACTGAGAATAAATGCATTGTATCAGGTGAAACAAAGTCCACAGATGATGTCACTCCCTTTTCACTCAGGGCAGTCTGTACCTAGAAATTATCAGGGCCTCAAATGACTTTAGTAATCAAATCACAGCAGATCTTAGAAATGTCAACAAGACCTCTAAACTGCCAAGAGGTAAACATCTTTGAACATCCTTTTTTTTATTTTAACCTCACTTCATAGAAAAAAGCAGATAATCTATAGACTGAAACTCATCTTTCAGGAACTATGCAGTTTTTTGACAAAAAAAAAAAAAAAAGTAAAAATGCTGAAATGGAGCAGTGTGGTTCTATTCTTTTTCCATTTTTCCATCTTATGAAAAATGATCTAGACACATGATGTTCTTTCATTGCCAGTTTCCTTTCTTCTGTCCTTACATACCAAGCTTTCATTTATACAATGGGAAATGAGAATATCCCCAGCTGTGGAAAGAGAGGGAGCCTAAAGAAAGGCCAGGAAAAGGTGTGATGTTGTACAAAGTGTAGCATTTTTTTTATCAGTGGAGAACCTGCAAAATTATTTGGCAGAAAAATTGAAAATAAGAAGGCACTTAAGTATTCATTATTTAAATTTTGTAATACCTTATGAATTATGAGACTTAAGTGTGATAATCTAAGATTGGGCATTTTTTTAATAATTTACACTGGAAATATTGATTGCAATTTGAGAGTTTTTATCTCATTTAACCATAATCAAAAAAGATCTTGAAGAAAGATTATTTTTTCTTTAGAAGTAAACATTGAATTTTTAAAAGCCCACATACCCTTTTACCTGAGAAAAGGAAAATTCAGTTTATCTTCCAGTTACAAAGAGAGAATCAGCTGAATCTTGGATGTCTTGGCAATGCACACTTGCTCTACCTTTGAAAATTAAGAATTAATCACTGCTGGTTTTCTATTTGTTTGTTGTTGCTTTTTCCCCCCTTTCATAGTTGAATAATAGTTCAAAATTGCTAATGAGATCTGCCACTATCTAATTAAAAGGAACACAGTTAAATAATTTCTTCATACTGATTTTGATTTCTCTTCTAAGCACACAGGAAATTTATTCCTAGCAATTGCATTTAAGAAAAATTCTATGGAATAATAAACTGGGGGAGAGGATGTTTGCTTGTTTATTCAGATATTGTTATTATTTGAGCATATTATGAGAGGAAGAGATAAACTAATGAGGCAAATAACACACAGAGTAATTTGGGTAATCCCTAAATATTACTTTGTTTTATGAACTAGTATTTTTACTCAAATTAAATAAAATTATTTAATTTTTCTCCTGTAAAGCAATAAAATATACAGCCACTAGTGAAAGATTGCTAATGAAGACATGTTCAGCCCAATGCAGTTGTTAAAAATATAATTTTATGGCAATTTTTACAAAATACAAGACATCATCTGGTATTGCAGCCTCCATTGTGTGCTTGGTTTTGGGATGCTGTGGGTTTTTGTTCCTGCTCTGTGTTCTACTGCAATTTTTCTATAGCTGGCTTATTTATCATGCTGAATTAAATTAGTGATCCTACAGACCTGTGGCTTGGTTCTGACTGGTTAATTTTGAATACATCTGGGAGGAGGAAAACATCCTTATAAAAGAAGTGTTAATGGCCATACTAAAAATACCAATGTAACCATTTATGGTGAACCTTTTGTTCTCTGCCTTCCCTCACCCAATTAAATTAATGAACTAATGAGAAGTCTCAGCAAGATACAAGGGTGGCTTTTTTTCCTTTTAAAACTTTCCATGATGGATAATTGGATGGTTTTGCCTGAAGAAAACCTAAACTAATACTTGTCTTCTAGAGAAGTAATTGCTTGATAAGATATGCCTATATACATAGAGAACAAAATTATACAACTTTTAATGACTCATGAGCATCAAAGACACAACATCAGTGCATCTATTATCTGCAGAGCTAAGGCTTTATACTAAAAAGTTAAGGCTTAATGGTTGAATTATTTATTTGTAATTCAGGAAACATGAATTATCAATGTTGAAATTCACACTGACAAAGGCCTGGAAACCCTAACTGTAACTTAGATCAGTCTAAACACATAAATCCAGGCTATTCTGATAGGAGTCCTTGCAACAGGCATGTCTTAAGAACCTAGACCCCACAAAAGTGACAAAAAGACGTCACTTTAGGTCTTTCTTCAACATTTCTTTGCAGCTGATTTCTATGACACAGAAAGTTTTTGGAGATTTCCAGCCTCTACAGTATCCTGAGAGTCTAATGCCTGATGAGGCAGAAGTCATGAAATTCAGTACACCAATGCTTAAGAGTCTTTATGGATCAGTCCTTTAGGCAAGGATGAATGACCTTTCACGTGCACTTACTGATAAGAATACTCTGCTGCATCCTATTCTAGTAAATGTTTAGCTGGTTACAGAATATCATTAGGTCTAAATTCAGGATTTCTGAAAGGTGGACAGTGGAGTTTTTTTCCTGATTTTCTTTTTCCTTGTACATATTTTATGCTCTTTGAGGCAGGACTTTGCAGAGTATGGATTTCATTTTTATGTCTGTAACATAAGAGAGTTCTTGTTCTGATATGTAGTCTACCTTTGAAAAAACATTTGAATTTAAAGCCTGACTTACATTGCTTCATCTCATCGTACCTTTGGTATTTATTACAATGTCTGAGTAATAAGTGGTAGCATGAAATTTCTGCACTGTAGTTGAGTTTGTGATTAAAGGAATCTGAAAGTATCATCAAACTTACCACACAGATTGTAAGTTATCATTCTTAAAAATAGTTATTATACATGGTGTGATTTTGTAGAATTAGTCTTTTTTATGCCACTACTTGAAAGGGGCACAGATGTAATTATATGTTTGCATGTGTGTGGGTTGTTTGGTCATTTGTTTATTTTGACGATTTTTTAAATGATTATTTGTTGGCTGTTTGCTTTTGTTTTTCTTTTTTTACTAGGCTGGAACTAAATAAAAAGAAGCATGGCACTGCATTATGCACAAATTTTCAGTGTGTTTTTTAACTACATTTTTGTCTTTTAAGGAAAAGTGTTTAAGAGAAAAAAAAAGCTTCTGCTCTAAATTCTACTTATATGTCAAGGCCTCTAGAAGAAACATGCTGTGTAGAAGAGGTCTCTGCAGAAAACTGGAACAGCATGAGGCCAAAGCTATCATTGTTAGAAGATTTGGTATGATTCTTTGACTTTTCAATGACACAGATATGTAGAGCTTTCATTCTGTCTTCGAGTATACAGAGACTACAACAACTAATTTAAAAAAATCGACACCAAAAGGTATAAATTTGCCAATTTTGAGAGCAGAAAAGGGACCTTGCACATTGTATAGATGTTATTTAAAAAAAATATTTTGGAGAGGGGTAGAAGGGAGTACTTCCTTTCCCAGATTTGTTTCCCTTCAGGAATTGATAATGGTGATTTCATGTCTCTTCACAGCAACATGCCTTAGTTCATTTGCAGAAAATACTGAGATCAAATCCTGAAAATATTAATTTTCTTGTTATTAAGACTGTGTATTTCTCTGTCTCGGTTTCATTTCAGGTGATTTCAGTAAACTGAAAACATGAAATTCTTAAGAGTATAATTTTACTCTTTACTCATAAAATAAAGGTTTCTTTTTCTTTAAAATAATAGATAAAAGCATAATTTTGCTGTTGCTCCACAGTTGCAGCATGTTGAACAGAGTGATGGCTAAAACCATTCTTCTATAATTGCAGAAAATAATAGATCTAGCAGGAGATACCTGCTGATATCTAATTTTTGTAAATTTGTGAAAATTATTAATTTTGGAGTAAAATGGCAACACCAGTTGGTGGCTGTCAACATTTTGATGTGCGCTTTTGTGCATTACATCAGTACTCTTTCTTTCTTTCTTTCTTTCTTTCTTTCTTTCTTTCTTTCTTTCTTTCTTTCTTTCTTTCTTTCTTTCTTTCTTTCTTTCTTTCTTTCTTTCTTTCTTTCTTTCTTTCTTTCTTTCTTTCTTTCTTTCTTTCTTTCTTTCTTTCTTTCTTTCTTTCTTTCTTTCTTTCTTTCTTTCTTTCTCTTTTTCTTTCTTTTCTTTCTTCCTTCCTTCCTTCCTTCCTTCCTTCCTTCCTTCCTTCCTTCCTTCCTTCCTTCCTTCCTTCCTTCCTTCCTTCCTTCCTTTCTTCCTTTCGTCAGAAGGCATATGTCCTTTGTAAGGACTAGTTATTTCTTCAGTGTTCACAGAATTAAGTATCTTGAAGGGCTGTTTGTTCTGGAGAGACCTCTGTGCTTGAAAATTTGAGGGATACTTGGTGATCTCCTCTTGTACTCATTCTGAAAGCTCCCATATCTTGTGTTTCTTTCTTTCTTATAAGCAGACTTCATTTGTGCAAAAAGCTCCTGCAAGGGAATGGGGCACAATATTTTCCCCATTTTTTAACATTGTAAGATTTTGATAGCCTCTTTAGTGTATTAACTTGGAAAAATCTGTCCAACAGCTAAGGATAAATATGAAGCTTTTGCCTCCAAATAAATGCAATTTATTTTATTACTTTTTACTACTTTAATTTTTGAGATATCTCTTTAATATATTTTTACAGCATTTGCTAACTGATTAATTGAAACTGATGAGACTGGGTCCCAGCTGTCTTTAGCTAAGGGTTTGTTGTAGATGGCTGCTTCACTGCACAAATTGTTTTTTAACGGAAATCTTGTGTTAGGATTTATTTATTGTTAGCTGTCTTTTAAAGACAGCAAAAAATGTTTTGTAACCTAACAAGCAAACTGAGATTTTTAATGCCTGGCTTTTTTGTTGCTTTGATTTTCCAAACAGGATTTAATCAAGACACTAGGCAGGAGAATTCTACAGTAGAAATAACTGAAAGTTTTCTTCCAACTTGCACCTGGAAAGTGAGGCTTACTTGGCCTATGAAATATCCTACAGGCTGTCTTTTACTCCACTGCCTTCTACATTATGGTGTCTGATTATTTTCCCTCTTAAAACAGATGTGAAGCCCGTGGCAATTACAAGTACCAGCATGTGATAATCTAAATTGAACTTTAAACCACTAAGAAGCCTGCAAGAGTAAAGCACATAACTGTAGTGAAGTTACAATATAGTAAGTAAGGAGACAAGAGTAAGAATTCAGAAGCTTAGCTATGACATTTCTGTCTGGCCCCTAGCACACCAATTGCTGCTCTATAATGTCATCCTGCATTTAGCTTCTTTGTGATTAAGGAATTTTACATTTTTCATATTTATAGGCTGATATTGTAGAATAGATTTGAAGGCTATGGGTTATAGGAGGTCAGTTCAAATTATGCTATAAGTAACTGGTTTCATCCTGAACAGTCACATCCTTAATTGCTAGGTACATCCCTAGGTTTTCTTTTTTTTTTCCTACTTGTTGAAAAGAAAGTTGTAATATTGGTCTGAAGTTTGGCACGACAAAAAAAAAATCTAAACCAATAATAATTTAAAAAATCATTGCTAATAGTAACCAAATAAATGCTATATACTATATAGCAATTTTGTCTAATTTCCCTTTTGTTAAGTATAGGTGTGCAATCACACCTGTAAATACCAAGTATATCCCCTTGTTTCCTTTCATGAAGACTCAGTGAAGTCAAGAGAATCTGCCTATTAAATTGTCAGGGTTTAACTAAAAACCTTAATTATAAGTAAATATATCAGTTAACTCCTGCAATGCCCTTCCATGTATCATAATCAAATGGTTTTCCAAATAAAGCTTAGCTGATACGAATACCTGCAATTACTTCAATAAAAAGACTGTGATTCCCCAATGATTCTGTTATATTTTAATTGCTGTGCATATTCACACTGAAATATATGCAGTATTTTTTTCATTATGAAAAGGTCTATGGTAAAAAAATAATTTTTGCATGCTAACATAGATTGAAACTGGGTTACAACTTAAATAATTCAACATCCCTCTCTTATAATCTCATTTTCACTGTTCCAGAGGTGATAATGCAAAATATGTGGTTCGATGTTTTCATAAACTTTTACACTAAGACTTTATGGTGATAAAAGGTGAATTAAAAAGTGAGAAGTGGAAGGAAATAATCTCTTGTGAGAAGTTTAGCTTAATTTCTTTTGACAAATTTCTGTGTCCCAATTATATACAAAAACTGAAAGTCAGAACAGATGTTTGTCCGGCCAGGGCAGGGTCAATTTTTTCAGTAGCTGGAGGGAGCATGGTCAGGACACTAAGGTTATTCTATACCATCTACATCATTTACAGGGGCAGGGAAAAGGAACTCTTTTCCATGGAGGAGTGGTTCCTCCCAGCCCAAGAAAACATGGTGGAGGAAGCTGTCTGATATTGTCCATTACAAAGAAGTTTTTTCCCATGTGAATAGGTGTTTTTTTGGTTTTGTTGGTTTTGGTTTGGTTTTTTGGGGTTTTTTTTACGTTCTATCATTAGCATTTTTCCTGCTACTGCTTGCTTTCTTATCTCACTGTGGTTTCCACTAAATTGATTTTATCTCAGCCAGTGATCTTTGCCTTTTGTGCCTCCAATTCTCAACTTCATAGGGCAGCAGTGAAAAGGGGGAGGGTAAAACAGGTGAGGGAGAGACAGCAACGTGTGGTTTTGGAGTCTCAGTGAGGGCACAGAATTGTGGAGAATCATACCTAAACCATGATGATTTGCAAGTAAACCTCTTCTGTATGTACTCATTTAAAGCATTACAGGTCTTTCATATGTGAACTTTATTCCATTCCCCATTGATAGTTAAAATTACAAAACCAGAATCTTTTTGGCATCAACAGAAACTTCAGTACTATTACCCGCATGATATTTGCTCAATCTTTGGCTATACAACTGTGATCATTATTTCTGTATGAAAATATAGGCTATGAAGGTGTCATTCATGTGGATCCGAGAGTTCTGATGCCCTCAGACCACAACTGTGCAACAGATGTCTGAGTTAGGAGATCTCACAGGCTATTCATTCCACTCCACATGGGACCATAATACCATATTAGAAGTAAATGTTTTATTCCCAAAAACTCTGATGAGAGAAGCACTATTAAATCATTACAAAAAAAGAAAACCATAGTCCTTAACTCCTGGAAGTGGACTGGGCTTCTTATAATTGACTGAAGGTCTCTGTTAATTTAGGAAACATACATCTGACATCTTCTGATGCTTATCTGCCTTTTTGGTAACTAAATAATAGAAATCATACAGCTTTATGTTATATTGCAAGTTCTGGTGAAAACTTTTACTAGTTAATTTTATTAATTTTAACAAGATCTCGTAAATTTTAACAATTTTAACAAAATTGTGTGGACCATTTCAGGTTGCCCATGCAAATAGATTTCAAGGAGCTCTGCATACTCTTCCAAGTTCTTTTATGCAGCAGTTTTTAAGGCATTTTCACTGTAAACTGACTTTATCTTCAAATCATACATAGTCCATCACATTAAAACTGTTATTCAGTTATCGTATTTCCATTTAAAACTTGTTTCACAAGTATACTGTTCTTATTCAAAGAAGTTTCTAACTAAGGACTTGTCTCATTGGACTGGTCTGTCCTGCAGAAAATACACTAAATTCAGATGGCAGCTGCATGTGAAGTGTTTGAAGACAAGGCCTGATGATAGACAATTCAGCATAAAATAGGTATACTTGGAAGGATGCAAAATCATATTTTCTGTTGGTATCTTGGATGAAAAAATCTTTGAGAGAATTTCTGGAACAAATCAGCTTAGTGAGCGATTTCAGAGCTTTTGGGTTACATTTAGCAACAAAAAAAATTCCTGAAGTTATCTATTTTTATCATTAAAATGCAGGAAGGATGGTAATATTCTAAACATCTTGATGCTTCTGTTATCAGTCCAGTGTTCAAAGCAAAGGCAGTCAACTGAAAAAGTTTGTTTGGCTTCCACCATCCTTTCAGATGTCTTTTTAGTAGACTTAGAGGTTTTCCAGTGCCCATAACAATCTCTGTTATTTAGTCATCAAATGAGCATTGCATTTGAGCTTATTAGTATCATGGTGATTTCAGAATGATTAAAAACTGTATTTTTCAATAGACTTAACATATTTTCACACTTGAAACTTATATCTGGCTCTTCCTTAGGCTTGCAATAAGATGCTGATGCCTAACCACATTTTCCTACACCTCTTGGATACGTAGCCTAACTAATTACTATTTAAAAATTTATGGCTGGTACATCTCTTATCCCACCTTTCATTGGGCTGTCACATTTTAAGTTGTTACCAACTGAAATGGCTTCTGAAAGAGACAGTTTTTCCTCTTCCCTCTCCTGCACAGCTGGATGCTTCTCACCTGCAGGCATGTTAACATGACCACGTGGTGAATACGATCAGGCAACTAACACAAGTCAAACCCGACATATTTGGAGGATTTCTTTTAGCAGTAGTTAGTTTTCAGATTCACCTCCCTGCCTGGCTGCACAAGCTCCGTGAGGGGAAAAAAAATCGGGAAAGTCACAGACATGTCAGAGGCAAGATGGCAATTTTTAGTAGCAGTGCAAGATGAAGTGCT
Organism: Acridotheres tristis; assembly: GCA_037013685.1. Taxonomy (NCBI): domain Eukaryota; kingdom Metazoa; phylum Chordata; class Aves; order Passeriformes; family Sturnidae; genus Acridotheres; species Acridotheres tristis. The sequence continues at coordinate 72,759,374 of CM072884.1, forward strand.
TGTGATACTGCTATCAGCTCAAAGATTTACAAGGTCTGTATTCATATCACTTTCTTTCCTCTTGCATTTTACTGAATGGACAATTAAATCAATTTGTGTTGGGACACAGTGAGCTGCAAAATCAACAAAAAAGGTAGAATATACAGCTGAAAGCAGAGAGAAAAGGGTTGGTGTGGCACCACAGCTTTTCAGACATTTCTTTATTCATTGGAGCAAGCCAAGAGCTCAGATGTGTCTTGCACCTTTCTTATTTTGAGTCTTAGAGGAAAGAGAAAAACTGATACTAGTTATAAAATGAAAAATTAATTTGGTGTTACATATACAATTGAATCTGTAGACTTCATCCAGTGCTGTATAAAAACAGCCACAAACCTCGACGCTACTCAATGGAGAATAAAACTCTCCCACCTAAACTAAGTTTTAAAAATTCAGTAATCATAACAGATATAACTAATACAACTATCTATAAAGAGCAGATAACAATCCCTTAAAGAGCTATCTTAAACTTCAGTGCTTTTATTTCATAGAAAGGCCAATGTCTTTATTTCAAGCTAAGGTGACGATTTTGGACTTGTAAGTATTATATTGAAATATTGTCTTTCTATATGACTTTTGACTACACTAGATGCAAACAAGAAAAAAATACATTTCTTAATGGTGCTTAGGTTCCAATGTTTTGTCAACTTTGTAAAGAATAAAGGAAGTGATTTTTCAGTTCCTTGCTATCTACATACAGCTTCAGCGATTTTGACATGATAAATTTTTACATACTGTGTCTGTGTAAGACTTTTACTGAATTCATATGCAGGTTATATAGAGGATCTTGGTGAACAGAAACTTCTTCTTTGAGAATGTCATTTCTCTGAGAAATGGGTGATGAATTACATGAAGCAGAGTAGACTGTAATATGTAGGCTCTGTGATCATAATCACCATCCCAATCATGGACTTTTGCATATTTGAGATTAAAACTGGTCAGGTTTTAGTGTGTAAAAAACACAGTAATTCAGTTTTGAAAATGTCATGTCAAAGCATCTCTGGCAAAGATTAAACACCATTTGCTTCACAAGTAACCAGAAACAGAATTACAATATTTATGCTAGAAAGCATAATTTGAAACTCCATTTAAAAAAAAAAAAAAAAAAAAAAGCTAGCAATGTGTTCAGAAGAGCTAGCTATATTGGGAGAGAATAAAAAATGTGGCAGAGAAGTAAAGGGAAAGCTGCATAAAATGATGCATTAATTTTATTTTTTTTCTGATAAATCCTACATCTCAGGGACTTTGTGAGATCAGACTTAGCTGAAGTTGAAGCTTATCCACCAACCTTTTCTGTAGATTTTCAGGTTAAGTGACCAAGTTTTGAGGATGATTACCTGAGTTGGATCATTTTCTACTTTAATTTTTGACGTGGGGCTCAAGTCATTCACCCTAAAATTAAATTAGTTTTCTTCCCTTGCTTCAGTCTGGACTAGTTCTTTAATTTCTATGTTGTCACAGAGAAGAATTTTACTCAACAGTGCTTTGGCAGGGAGCAAGAGCCGAGGTCCAGGGAGGACCAAGGCACTGGTTTCTAAAGGGTGAGTTCTAATTCTTCCTCAGACTTCATGACGATTTCCTGACATCTGGAAAGCTCAGTCCTGGTGGCCACTGTCCAAGGGACAAGGTATTCCAATTCAAATCTATAGAAATTTAGGGGTGCAGGAAAAAAAATCTGAAAATTGCTCTCTGGTATAGCTAAGTAGATATGCTACTTTGAATGTAAAATCATTGCCAAAGCCCTACCAAAACCTGTAAACAACTGGATATAAATGAATCATATATTTTATGGGACATTAATTAATTTCCTTTCCTGAATACTAGAGAGATGGCAGCAGTTGCCCCAGTCTTTATAAAGTTGAAGGTATTTTGAACTTGTGTACTTGGTATGGTTCTTCAGACTTCTTTCAGAAATAAAGCAAGGAGCAATAAACCATGATAACACTCATGGTTTCAGGGATTCAGGTTTCTAAACTGTCCCAAGATGTCCTTCAGCACTGAGTCATTTGCCTGAAGGTATACATCCATCTTTAGCCTCATAGGGTTCAGTAGTGGCTGAAAATTGCAAGTTTCCAGACAGGGATATATGGCTCAAAATAGCAGGAGGGTAATATTCACATTGCTCACTGGCAGTCTAGTAACACAGAGACTGATGGTTTTTGAGGGAGATGGAAGCAGACAGATCTCTGCTGGAAGACCTAAATGCTGAAGAAAAGCAGATATCTTGAATCTGGTTGTAGACTGTGTGCATAAGCACCCTAATGATAGCTGGGGAATTCAGCTTGGACCCTAATGAGAGTTGGGGAGTTCAGCTTGGACAAAGCTGTCTGATGCTGTGGACGTTGTTCATGCAAATCACAAAAGTCTGGAGTCATGAAGAACAATATTTTTAGGCTTTGATTATCACCAGGTTCATATTGAATTAGGAACTTATATCTGACAGTTTGCAACAGCGGGGAGCGTTTTCTCGCTAGTAAGGTGTCCTTGGAATATTGAAGAATATGTATTGGCTCCTAGGGAAGGACCTTGAATGCTGCTATTCCTAATTTAAAGCCTTGAAATTTATGTTCTTCTCAGAATCATAACACAAGATAAGATCCTACATGTAGGTACGGATGTCCCTTGTGCCAAATCTCCTGTCAAGAATAGAGGGAAGTGCTCTGCTGTGCAAAAGGAAAGCTCTCTGTCTTTTGGGGTAGGCTTGGGATATATCTGTCATGAGTTTTGGAGATGGATCTGTGGTAGGATACTGCATGTGGGATACTAGACATCAAACTCTAGCATGTTTTGGGAAGATAATACTGTGGTTGAATAATGAATGATTATTCTAGATGGAGCTCAGATGTGAATTTAAAAGAAAAAGGAGAAGCTAAGTATTTCAAAAGTTAAAAGTAGGGCTTTATATATGTCTTGGTTGTGGGCTCACATTGTCTAATATTTGTTCTGGTTGCCATGGTCACTTTCCATTTATGTGACCCAAGTAGTTTTTCTGCAGGAGGCTCTGATTACAAATCAGCAGGAAAGAGTGTAACTTTTCCTTTTCTCAAGAACACAGAGGGAAGAAAAAAAAAAGGAAAAATTCAGATTTGCCTCTGTAAACTCATATTGTTTTATCCAAATGGGACCTATTAATGTCAAGTATATACTATTTATTTTTGGGAATATAGTTTTAAAAACCTTGTTATGATATAGAGAACAAACTGTATCAATAGTAAAAAGTTACTTGCTTCAGGCATAAATCATTTTAAGATCATTATTTTTTCTTAACAATTTTAGCTCTGTTGTGTTGCTTTGAAATTATTACATGATGTGTTATTTTTAATCATATCTGCAGTTTCAGTCACTTTGTGTTGAGAGGATGCAATCAAACATAAAATAGACAGTGTCACATTCACATTAATGATGATCAGTAAATTGAGGCATTTTGCTCTGTAGCTCTGTTGTGTTTTGTGGTTAAGCAGTGAAGTCTTATTTGAATTGATAATAATTTCAAAGCTTTCTTCAGGATTTATGTGTTTGCCAGTAATCTTGCCTTGATGAATTGATAATCAATGGTTAAAACAAATATCCTGAGCACTAAGATTATTTAAAGCTACTTGTATATCTCTATTCATTTAATGTTATGTACAGTGAACTGATGAGAAAGGTGTGCACAGCTCATCAGAAAAAACAATTTTTATGAGAATAAGTAAGAGGAACTGAGAGAGGTGAACATGAATTTAATTTAGTGAATAAAAATCTTGGGAGAAAATCTGCTCCTCTGCAGTTATGGTAATGTGAATGGGAGTTATTTACATATATTAAGGGGCCTGTTTTCCCCAGAGATCATACACCTTGTATCAGTTTCTGCTTAAATAGGCGTCTTAGAGTACTTCTTTCTCCTTATTCAGATATGGGAAGGCAGAGAGGAAAATTAATTTCAGATGGCTTTAAGCAAATGTTAGAAAGGTTAACATTCACAGACTTCTAAATATCTTTTGGGCAGCTGACATTTCCAAATACTAAGGTTTTTCCTTTAGCTGAATTACAGTGCTGGGCAGAAAGCAATGGATGTGTGAAATGAAATATGCCATTCAAATACTGAAAAGAAGGGGAAAACGGCTTGTAACTATTACAGAGAATAAAAGGTAAAATTGAAAGCCTATGCTACAAGCTGAGTTCTGTTTGAGGCATTTCACATGGACTTGATATATTTTATGTATGAGAAATGCTTGGAAACTTTTTTCTCTCACTAAAATACCTCCAAAAGTAATTTATTTCGAGATAAAGAAATTGGCTATTCAAATGAGAGAAAGATGTGGTTTAAAATTCCACAAAACCACATTGCAAGAGGAACTTGAACAGCAGGCGTCATTACTAACTTGACTTACATGTCTGAGCACCACTTTGGATTCAAGAGGGAGCCAATCTGTTAATTTTTTTGCTTTTAAAACCTAATTGCCTGTAGTGTTCATCCCTACAGTATGGAAATGGAGTATGCATTACCAACATGCATTCATATATGTAAAATACATAAATATTGTTCCATACAACAAATTGTTGCTGGAATTAAAAAAAAAAAAAAGAAGAAAGAAGAAGAAGATATTTCTTACTACAGTACAGATACTTGCCCATCATTGACCCAGTTTAATATAACACGACAAACACTTTCCCAGCAGCACTGCAGCAAAATATTTTGGATAAATCAATTTGTACCATGATTCCACTTACCTTTGCAGCACAAAATAGGTTTTGCCTAGAGAGATATGACTATCCAAATGTTGTTATCTCCAGTAAGATGGATTTGCTAATCAGATGTGAACATCTTTTCAGCCTCCCAAGAAATTAAAGCCTGTGTAGTGGTGGTATGTTTACCAATGCTCCTGATAACTTCTGTGCCTTTTACCCTTCTTCATCCATATTTAACAAAAGAATAGTTGTCACTCAGCAGTGGGACATTGCAGTGATTTTGACTTAATTTATCCAAAAAGGGAGAAAGGGAGGTAGTACTACTAGAGGAATGTGCTGCTAGGGAAAACTGAGAGGATTTTAGGGAGGATTTTGTGATGAGAATCTGCTAAATTGTGACAAACAGGTGATAGGAGTGTTGGGAGAATCTGTCATTACTGTTGAATTGGGAACTGCCAGAGGAGAACTGAAGAATTGTGGTGGGGGTGTTTTAAGGATAGGATGGAGGCGAGATCTTGTTTTACTTCAATGAAAATAGGCAGAGGAAACATATGGGAAGGTGGACATATGTCTATGACAAATCAGAGTTAGCCAGGGTTTATGATTAGTGGGACAATTCAGTAATCATTAATTCATAAGAGAGTTATAATAACAATATATATATTGTTATTACAATCAATTGTGATATTATATATCACAATATATAGTGGTGATATCATAGAATCCTAGAGTGACTTGGGTTGGAAGGGACATTAGAGATCACCTAGTTCAATCCCACTGCCAGGGACACCTTCCACTAAACCAGGTTGCTCAATATTGAAAGCAGTAAACAAAACAAAGGTGAATTTCTCTTCTACATTCAAGAATTGGGCTGTAATTATAGGTGTCAAATCTAACACACAGGCATTTCATTAGGACCATAGCATAAACTCAACTTGGCATTTTATTTCAGGAATGATTAAACCTAATTTTAAACACCAGTGCATAAAAACTCAGCCTTTGTAGCAGGTACACGTAGCAAGTGCACACGCCAAGTATCTTCTCAGCCATAATTACTAGGCTACCAAAGTGACCTTTTCATGTGTTTTCTCACCTTGTTCATTAAATTCTTTGCTGAGCAGTAAAAGCAGTTCCAACAGGAGATTGAGGAGCACCATACACATAGGGTGTCGTATCACAGTCACAGCCTAAGAGTGGGTGGGTTCCTTGGTTACTTATCCAAAAGAATGGTTCTGATTCCTGGTGATGGCATCCTTAAACTCTGGAAAAAGATGGTATTTCACACTCCTGTTTTTCTCTGCACATTTTCTCTATGAGCTGCACCTTCTGCCAATGGATATCTCCATGTAAATATTAAAGACACTTCATCATTATTGTGAGCAGAGTAGAGAGCGCTGTTACCCAAGCTGGGATTGATTCTGCTGGAGGAATAGAGACCTTTGCTGAATTTGGCTCTGTATGTCTTTTCCAGAGCTCCATTCCTATTAAAATCAGATGAACCCACTGAGAAGAATTTTGTTTTTTATAAATTTGCAAATGCCAATTATTTTTTATAGGAACCTGTTTAAACTGTTTAAATTATGAGACCAGACACAACTTCTTTCCTTCTTTGTTATATGCATCAAAATGAAAGATGAATCATGGTGCCTATAGATGTGAGTAAAAAAAAAAATAGTTATCAAGACTTAATTAATTCATATATCCCTTCTTTTTATGGCTGATTGTGATTCAGTGTTTGTGTGTTGACTTCTTAGAGATTAAAAAAATCCAGGTTTTGGCTGTGATTTGACAGTATGTCAGCTAATATTTCCTCTTCACACTTTCTTTTCAACAGTGCTAACTGAAAGGACAAGATCTGATAAATACATATTTTTAAAAAATGAATTTCACATACAAGGTGAAGAATGGTGCCTGTATAAAACCTGAGAAATACTTTAAACCCCATATCTTCTATGTTATCTAAGTACATAACTCACAGCAATAGATTCAAACATACACTTAAATATTTTGTTGAATTATGCTCTAAATATATCTGAACATATGTCTACTTCTTGGAGCAGGAGCATTAAGGAGTGACAGCAGGCTAGACTTAGAAATTGCATGCTGTCAGAACAGCATAGCTCAATGAAAACAATATACAAGTAACACCAAAGCAGGGTTGTGTGACAAAAGCCTCTGTGGATGTTACTGGGGACCTAAAAGGAAAAGTCAGTCAAATTACTGTGGTCCTATGGCAAATATAGACCTACTGGAGCTTATTATTTAATAACATAATAACTTGTATTATTTAATAATAAAATGTCCAAGATGAAAGTTGTTACAGTAATCTACACTTTAGTGAAAAATAACCAAAGTTCATTTTAAATATCAACATTTCTCATTTTGTACTGAAATAAAAACAAATCCTTTCATGGGACTCCCTTGTTCACCTTCCTGTTCGTGCTCTGCTCATCTCAGAGAAGTCTGGAACCTCAGTCCACATTCTACCTACACATTTTAAGTACCAGCTCGTTATATATCAAAGGGTTTAATTTTTAAGTTCCACAGTGAAATCTGAATAACTTCATTACTTTAATTATTTTAGTGGTAATTTTGTCCCAGTAGCTAAGGGTTTTTATGAGTTTGGTGTTAAGTTCTATGTATGGTTTATTAAATTCAAGGATATGAAAGTGCATGTTGGAGAGAGTTTTAAGTTTGAGCGTAGTGTCTGCATTTTGAGGGCAAGGAATGGTCAACTTTTCTTCCACTCCAAAAGTTGCCTATTTTTATTTGTTTAAATGTTTCTGTCCCTTTTTCCTTTTGTGGATCTATTTGTCTGCTTGTATTTCCTAAATGCAGGGGTCTTACTGCCTCAAAGTCCTCTACATTCAGTTACACCTGTGCTTTGTCAGACCTATTCTACTCATCATTGAAAAAATAGTATCAGGAGACATGGGGCTGGACTTTGCTGTAGTCATTTCTAAAATTCTTTCTGAGATCAGTGAGAACTGATGTGGCATTGGAGAGAAAAGGACTTTAGCTCTGCACTTGCTTTAAAGCCCTTTCAAAGTTGCCATAACTATGCTGAGATTATGGAAATTGGATACATGATCTCTTACACTGAAAAGAATGCACTGTCACTGCATATATGAGATCAGTTAGTAATTGTAAAGGATATCCTGCATAGTTTTAGGACCAGATTTACTCGTTTTTACATTTTGAGTTCAGTATATATCTGTCTTGTGCAGCCTTTCATAAGGCTTTTTTCCTGTGTCATAACCACTAAATGTGCTTATAGCTTAGCAGGATACTATCAATTTTAAAATCGTTCCCTGCATTTTACTGCTGTCTTTGCCAATGGCACTGCAAAAATGCTGAAATTTTATTAGACAAAGGGAACAAGAGTTCTCTTTGGGATATGTTTTTATTTCTTGAAATATATAATGCATCGAATTAACAAAGTCTTTTCTGACAAGAATTCTCTGTATGAGGTTGGTAGGGAATTGGCATACAGTGAATGTACTCTTATTTAATTTTCAGTTCTAGAGCAATATTAAAACAAATTTAACTCTTAACTGACTTTGCATCTGATGCATGATTTCTTCTTGTCATGTTTTACTACATTTTGTCTTTATAGTTCTATATTTCTGTTATTTTAGCAAGTTTACAGTATCTAAGCCCTTTCTTGTTTCTGCCATTTCTATTTCTGTCTAGAGTATTGCATTTGTTTATCTGTAACAGTTAGAGCAGTTGAGACACTAACAGCCAACACAACCATTTAAGTTTTATTTTTGTTGGAAAGACTGCAATACACAAAACCAGAAACCATTATTTTAGAAAAAACAGTGACTTCAAATTTATTTCTTTTAAGAATATCCAAGATCTACATGGCTTCACAAGGGGAGAGACCTGCATGTCAAACCTGATTTCTTCCTACGACAGGGTAACCCATGAACATGATCTAGGAAAGCCAGTAGATCTAATAAATTTGAACTTCAGCAAAGATTTTGATACTGTCTCTTACAGCATCCTTATGGACAAAATATCCAGCATTCAGTTGAATAAGGGTGTTACACAATGGGTGAACAACTGGCTCACAGGTTGGGCACAAAGGGTTATAGGGAATGGAGTAACATCAAGCTGGCATCCAGTCACTGGTGGGGTTCCACAGGGATCTGTCCTCAGCCCAGTTCTCTTCAATGTCTTCAGAGACGACTTGCACGTGGGACTTGAAGAAATGCTAAGTAAGTTTGCCAGTAACACTAAACTAGGAGGAGCTGTCGTCTGCCTCGAGGGCAGAGAGATCTCACCAAATAAGAGTGAGCAATCAGCAACTGCATGAAGTTCAGCAAGGGCAAGTGCTGGATTCTGCACCTGGGATGGGAAACCCAGGTTGTGTGTATAGACCAGGGAACCAGAGGCTGGGGAGCAGCACAGTGGAAAGGAACCTGGGGGTCCTGGTTGATGGAGAGACAAATGTGAGTCAGCAGTGCCCTGGCAGCCAGGAGGGACAAACGTGTCCTGGGGCATCAGGCACAGCATGGCCAGCTGGGCAAGGGAGGGGATTGTCCTGCTCTGCTCTGAGCTGGGGCCTCACCTTGAGTGCTGGGGGCAGTTTTGGGTGCCACAATATAAAAATGCTGGCATTAAGCTACTGGACAGAGTCCAAAGGAGGGTCACGAGGAAGGTGAGTGCATTGAGGGGAAGCCATATGAGGAGTGGCTGAGGTCACTTGGTCTGTTCAGCCTGGAGGAGACTGAGGGGAGACCCCATTGCAATCTCCAACTTCCTCATGAGGGAAGAGGAAGGACAGGTACCAACTTCTTCTATCTCGTGACTAGTAAAAGGATTCAAGGAAATGGCATCAATCTGAGTCAGAGGAGGTTTAGGTTTTTCACTCAGAGGGTGTTTGGGCACTGTAGCAGGCTTCCCAGGGAAGTGGTCACAACACCAAGCTTGTCTGATTTCAAGAAGTGTTTGGACAATGCTCTCAGGCACAATGGTGTGACTCTTGGGTGTTCTGTGCAGGGCCAGGATTGGCCTTGATGATGCCAATGGATCCCTTCCAAATCGGCACATTCTATGATTCTATGATTCTGTGATTCTGTGATTCCATGATCCTTTTTTTTTTCCATTATAATTTGTACTTTTACACTTTTCTTTGTCATTGAAAATTGTTCTCATGCTTGTAGGTGAGCTGTGAATGGGATTAATTACTGGGCTATAAAATTAGCATTATAATGTAATATATAGTGTGAGGATGCCTGGAATTTCTTGATGTCTCAGAAACTTTGAACTGACACGAAATATATATGCTCAGAACGCTTTGTGTGTGTGAGAGGAAAAAAGAACAGAGTGGGAATGTTAAACTTTTTGCTTTAGAACTTATATTGTTAGGTGGCTATACTAGCTCCCATTTAAATCAATAAATAATATTCAAGGTAATTTTCATTTTGATCTCGTCTCTACTTAGGGATAGGCTAAAGACCCTCCTTATTCTGGTTGTGATGTAATACGTTGACTTCATTTTACAGTTGGAAGATCCATGTTATCAAGTTATAACAGAAAGATATGGTTATGCATTCAAATTTAATTGGATGGTCTATTTCAACTCTCAACAAAGAAATTGCTTTTGCCTTAAAGCCATAGGGAGATATCTCATATGGTCACATGTTTTGTATGACTGTCCCTTGTACAAAAAACCCTCTTAAAACTTCAGGATTCTGTAAGCACTTCTGGGTTTTAGCTTAGAGTTCAAAGTTCAGAATGGACAGATTTCTTTGTTTTGACATACACAATTGCACACACTCTCTTTAGTTACTCACCTAGACAGTATCAAGATTTTTATTTTTTCAGTGAGCTTGTCCACATGTTTGACACCAGGATTATGTGTTTAGTGATTATATGTGACAGCAATTCACTCATTTTCCTTTGGGTATTTGAGCACTGCTCAGAGTTTGAGTTTTTGCCTTTATTGGTTTCCAGTAGGTGGCATCAATGCCTAATAAAGCTCTGTGTACCTTTTCTAGTCGGAGTGGTTTTGTATTTCATTCAAGAAAAAATGTTATTTAATACCAACCTGTATTACTAATTTTAAAAAATGAAAATATTTTACTTGAATTGTGGCTTCTCAATGTAATTTTTATTTCTCTTCCTGCTAGATTCCAGCAGTTCTTTGAATAACAAAATTCTTTAAGAAAATTTTGTAATCCATCTGGATTTTTAAAACCAGATCTGTCCATTCTCAAATAATAGTCTTGCTTTCACTTCACCATTTCTAGATGTTTTACAGTTATAAAACACTAAATTTAATGGCAAAATTAAAAAATGAGGCTAAACATTAGTAATTTCAAATTCAAAATTAGAGGTATAGAAGGAAACAGTGGTATGATATGTCCGGAGACTACTCTAGTTCATTAGATTTACTAGAGACTTTGAATATTTATTATTTGATCCAGATGAACTTTTAATCAATAATATAGTCACAGTTGTAATCCACTACCATCATGGGCATGTTACTAGTGTATAGTGCACACATTGTCTGGACACTTCCACTTCCTTCCCCTAAAATCTGTGATGTTAGGTTGCTGATTGCACAGCTGATTCGTTAATCAAATACAACTAAGCTTTCCCTTCTTTTTTGAAATGTCTGTTAGTCATTGATACCCAAATATACATATAGAAATGGTAGATGTCAGTCCCTCCATGAAATTTGTCTGGAATTCACTAATGCTCTTAAAAAAATCTTAGGGATTTTCTGTCAGGAAATGAAACAATACGATCTCATTTTTTTTCTTCCAGGACAAAAAAAAAAAATAAAAATCAAGCTCTCCAGTCCTTGGGGAAAAAAAATGACATATGCAAATGTATTTCCCTGATAAAACACTTGCAAACTATTAGTTTCAGTATTCTGGATTAGACAGGTCCTGATTCTCAGGAACAGTATTCTGATTAGATTAAGAAATTCTAGGAAATTACAAAAGCATATAGCACCACTGATTTATAAATCTTTTATAAAAGCTAGGGCTTCGGCCACCCTACAAACTTCCTAGTGCACCTAAACCTTGAAATGTTATTACAGGAAACAGATCCATATGATTCCACTGCCTATGTGGAGAAGCTCACCTTAGTTGCAGGCTATATCCCTTAGATAATAGAGATATCAGTGATTAACAATTGCCTCTGTGGAGTTCTTAAACCTAAATCTCTGACCCTTAGCAATCTCAGAGTAATAACTGATTGTCTGGAGGTGCTGACTTCTGGCTGTAGGATTACATACCTTCTCAGACATGATTACAGCTATCAGTAACAAGGATGTGGCAGGAAGTTAAATGGATGGATAGGGCATCAGTTTGAAGGAGTGGTAGGAAAAGGTGGTGACATGGTGTTATGCTCCTAGCTGGGGACTGTAAAATGGAGACTTGTTTAGGGTTGTAGTGCAGTCAGAGAGTGCAGGGGATTAAAGGTTGTGGTTTCTTTATATGTGGGAAAAAGAACTGGTCTGGGACTCATATGCTCTGAATTTCCCAGTACCACGAGCTGTGAGCACCAGTGCTACATGGGAAAACTGTAGTGTTTACTGTAGGCTCATAATATACAGGAAAAACTTGGAAACGTGAATTAGAGTTATTTAATCTAGCAAGCCTTGTTTTTATAGCTTATCTGATTGCTTCGTGGTTTGGCATCTGAAATTTTTGACATGCTGTTTTCAGTTTTGCTAACAAAGCAGAAGAAGCCAAATGATTGTGAAAACTGCTGGTTACTTTATAAATGCCACTCTGAGCCCAACTGTTTCGACTGTTATTCCTGAAATAAGAAGAATGTCTCAAAAACTGTGGTAATAACAGCCCTATCTGTTTCATGTCCTGAGTCCAGACTAATGCAGCAAACATGTCATAGGGAGTTAGACTTGGAACACAATATGAAGATAACACTTCAAAGAGTGTTATTACTCCTAAATGCATATTCCCATAGACAGTGTACTGTAAAGTTACCTTGTTTGTACATTATGAGCACTTAGGAGATAAACTTCTGATAAATAATGAAAATCTATCCTCAAGTATGTGCAAAGTCTTGAGTGTAATTAGGAATAGGGATGACACTGGTCAGAGACAAGGTAAAATTATGATGCAAAAAGGAAAAAGAAAATGAACACCAGATATTGAACTATAAATGTAATGTAGTAGCTAGCAGAAAAGACGCAGTAGTTGTCTAGTGCTCTTATGTGACAGTCATTCCATCTGAAAATCAGTAAAATGGGAAAATGTAAAGTGAATATGGTAATGCAAAGATTGATTACATTGTTCAGAGCAAAAATAGGTTAGAGAACTTCACTGAATAATCTGCTGGCTTTTTCTCCTCCCTTTCCTATATCTGGAATGGAGTTTGATTTTCATTTTGTATTCTATATTTTATTTTTATTTTAAAGTTTTGTTCAAGGGAAGCAGTAAGAAATCTTATTTCATTCAGAAGCTCAGAAGCTGTGATCCTGCTGGGGAAAGGTTCCAAAGCCCAGCTTCTGTTCCCTTGGAGCACTGGCTGATTGATTGCTCAAAGTATCTGTATAATGGTGTTAGTCTTCTGGTAGTACAGCAGACTAAATCAATTAAAATTCACAGGAGTGCTATCTGTTGCATAAGGTAGTTTTATACTTAAAGTGATTTCACAGACCAGATCTGCTCCTCCATGTCTTTGAAGATACTGGTAGTAAATAATTTAGAAAGAAAAAGCTGCTTTGTTTGATACAAGAAAAGTCATACAACTGGATAATGGATCAATTTAGATTTCTTAAGAATTAGGCTTAATGATCTTCAAAACGGTGATCAACATAGTTTTATGAACCTTTCTATTAACCTGTACTTCACAGCTTTGAAGAACCTCAAAGAACAAGTAGAATCAGAGACATATTGTCAAAGTTCAGTTTCTTAATCATAGAGATTATTTGAGGCTTAAAATAAGATGTAATATATGGAAATAAAATCCTGATGTAAGGCTGCTTGGCAGATCCCTGAACTAAATCCACATATCAGGAAGATAAAATTTGGAATCTGCCAATGAAATATGGACCCTGTTCTCTACTGAAATTGACTATGTATGCAGTTTCAAGCAGGATATCTGGAAAAAGTATGCATCTTGTTAAAGTAAAGACATGTTCAATGGTGTGTGGAAGGCTGTAAGCACAAGTCTGCTCCACTGAAAGCAAGTCTGAGTGCATTGTTACTGTGCATAAACAGCATCACATGAATTGATTCAGAATCCTATGTCTAAAAGCAGAATAAAATTAAGGAAATAACTGTGTTTATATGCTGTAGAAAGGTTTTCCTTCGTCTGTAGCATGATGTCAACATTACATATCATCCCTTTTCATACCCAAGGATAGAGGCAGTATGGCTGGCATTAATTCTTGAGTCCAGGAAACCAGAAGTATTCCCACATTACATGGTAGTCTTAATATACCCTAAAAGTCTGCAGACTGTGTTGAAGAGATAACATAAATAAAACAGTTTTGTTCCCTTCAGCTTGCTTATCTGATAAAGTATAGGTCAAAATTTTCAAAGTGATTAAAAAATAAATATCTACAATGTTCAACTGCTGAGAGAGCATATCCTGCCATTTCTTAAAGACAAGCATATATATGACATGGAGAAAGTGTACCCTCTTTGCATATAAATAAGTATCTGAAACACCAACTTGGAATGACTTCTTAAGTAGCTGTCATTCAATAATCATAACTTTGTCAGTGCTTTCTATCACTGCTTATTCTTGTTGTTGCTCCTGCAGTTTCAAGAGGAGGACATGCCTCAGAGCATTTTCCAATGCTTAACACTTCCATTTCATGGACTTTACTACTCTGCTCTTTGATGTCAGAAGCGTGTACTTTCCATCAGTAGTGAAAGAATGAGTGACAATCCTTCATCTTTCCTCTATCCCCCTGAGAAGCTCTTTAGCAATCTGTCCAAAATGGTACCATGAGGTGCCCTGGTCCCTGGAGCCAGCCAGGGCTCCTCCTCAGCAAATGGCCAAGCAGGGAATCTGAAAAGATGGCTCAGGCCCTGATTCCCAGATGTCATTTCATTTTCTGGTTACCAGTATTACAAGGCAATGTGTCCATGTCTCTCTGTGCCCTACATTGCCCTCTAGCTGCTCCACCACTGGGTAGATCCCCTTAGTGGAAATTTACCTGCTTGATTTGAGACAGAGTGACTGATATTTCCAAACCTCAGAGATGAAGTATCAATTCTTCATGCCTGATATGGTTTTCACAAGGTAATTCCTCTCTGAGTAACTTCCATCTGTTGCTTTCTTTGCCTCTAGCTTCTGTTTGCTGTTTGGTTCCCTTTTTGAGAATCATCAGGTAATGGGTTGCTATATTTGCATCTTTTATGTTCATCCCCACTCTCCGCATTTTACTTACTCCACTACTCTCAGCTTGTAGGTGAGGAGCCAACAAAAATATTTTTCTTTGCAATTGCTGCTATTTCTTCATATTAAAACTAAAAAATCCCCAAATTCACAAACCCAAGCTCATAACAGTTAGCTCAGGATGCAAACCACACCTGAATTAGATAATACGTGTCGTGATTACAGAACTCAATTTTCATATGAATGGATCTACCTCAAAAATTTTTGCATATCTTCTATCAGCTCATTTAACACTTTACATACTGTTATATTTCTAAAGGACAGAATACTCTCCTAACTGTTGTGTCGGCTCTGGGCATAAACACTTTGTCAGTTTTTTTTCTTTCACTATCTGTGTGAGACAGTTTGGATTTAAAAGCTGCTGCCATTCTGTTTTGGCACATGCCAGCAGGGGATTTTAATGAATCAACTTTGCAAACGAGTTTGTTCTTCAACTTTCTAGGAGGGAACTTCGGTGGCTGCAGCATGCTTTTCCTGCTTAGGTGACTAGTGGCATAATTCTAGTGTGTTTATCTTGATGCCAGCAAGATGCTTAGTCATGTGTGGTTCCTTAATGTTTTGAATGGATAAAGTGGTGTGTTTTCTCTAAGTTACAGTTCCTGATTCTGTGTTTTCTAAATTCATGTCATAAATTGTTATGTATCATTATACAATGAAAGAGAAAGAATTTAACTCTATGCTTCAACCTATGAAGTTTAAACCTTCACAGTTTTGGATATAATTAATGTTTTAAAGCATTACTGTGTTCCATGGAAGGTAATTTTGATAGAGAAAGTTTTATATGTCACTTTGTGTTGGTCCAATTATTCAGTACTAGATACTTTTTTTAAATATCATAATCTTTTCTACTTTTCAGAGATTATATATCCCATAGGGGAAACCATTAATGAGGGTTTTGCTTGCGTTTCTGTATTTGATCACACTAAATGAGACTATTCAAGGTGTATGTTCATGATACCTAGGAGGGAACTTGTTATACCATAGCTGCTAACACAAATCCAGAAACATTTTTCTTTTCCTGTAGTCTTAAAATCAGTGATTATTGAAAGATAAATGTCAAATTCATTTATTGAGCTAATTTACAGGGCTCCCATTACTAAAAGCCTCTAGAGGTGCAATGCATAAAGTAATCTAGTCTTTTAGCCAGATCCAGTAGCACAGCTCATGACACAGAACATTTCTGTGCCATCTGGTAGTGAAGTAAATCAGATAAACTGCTCATGAATCAATTATTTCAAACTGGAATTATTTAAAGCATGACATGACTCTAAAAGTAGCATTTTAAAATGTCAGTAGAGCCAGTTCGTATATTTAATCACAAAATAAGAAAGAAATAAATTCAGAATAGATTGTATTCTCTAGGGTAGTAGTGGACTCAATTTATTTCAATGCTTAAATAATGTAATTTTCAAATCCCTTTTATTTGATTTTTGTATTTTACCATCTTTCATATCTTTAATGTTTTTGAGTCTTTGAGAAAAACTTTAAGATGACCATTTGTGAATAGCTTAACTATTTTTCTTGATCTTACTATATTATGAAATGTACAGAATCTATTAACTTGCTTTTAATAGGTTAATTACCTTATATGCTATAAATAAATTGAATATTATTACAAATAACTGTATAAACAAGGCCTTATTTATAACTTTCTAAATTATCTTTCCACTTTGTTAGAGATAAAATAATGATTAAATTGTTGCACCTCTTCCAAGAAGTTGCATTTCAATTTCTATGCCCCTACATCATCAATGGTTGTAAGTCTGTGGAGTTAAAACAAACTCAGGAGATAATAGGAATTTGCACTTACCGAGAATAAAGTTCACAATGTTTAGGCTGTTCTTTACTCAAGCTGATTTTTCAGTGATATAAAGGGTTCAAATACTTATTTCATCCTGCAAGTACTTGAATTGTCTCATTGACTTTGATGGAAATATTCAAGAAGCTAAGCATGTAGAAAGGAGTTTTGCTATAGGAGACATGTAGTCAGCCTGCTTAAAATCAAAACTTTTGAAAAACCCTACTGAGTTTCTGTTTTCTTCTGGACTTGTTCCCTTTTCTGCTTGGAAGGATTTTGCCTTTCAGTCATGTTGTAACTACAGCAAATGTCACAGTAGGCAATTTCTTCCTTTAAGTGAAGGACTCAAGCTGTAAGTAGAACTTTTGTGCTAAGTTCTGCATGAGTTAATAACTGCATTTGTACCTAAATTCTGTATGGCCCAAGTTCTATTAAGAATTAAAGATCACAGCACAAATGAATTTTAATGGGAGCATTTTACCTCAGATGGCCATTGCACTGCGTGCTTTCTGTCAAAATGAAATTGGGTCATATGTCTTTTTCATAAAAAGCTATTATGCACAAAAACTTTTAGTTTTAGGTGGCTATTTCTTTCCTCAGTGTAAATGGGTTTTTGGTGCTATACAGAAATGTGGCTGTCTTTCTATGACTGAGGACCCCATTATGTGTCATTAAAGGCAATGGAAGCTTGCTTGTGGAATCTGGATTAATATTAATTTTGTTTTGGGAAAAGTTAGGTGAGGCTTTTTTACTCTCTCCTTTCTTTCCTTCCTTTTTTCTCTTTCTTTCCTTCTTTCCTTCATTCCTTCTTTCCTTCTCTCACTCTTTCTCTTTTTCTCTTTTTCTTTCCATTAGTCATATTTCTAGTCCCTCTGACAACTACCATTCTAACATTACTGACAAGATATTTGTTAGTGAAAATATTTTCATTTATAAATGTCAGACATATTTTAACGAAAGTATAACTATATTTCCTGTCTTGCATATCCAGGCACCACCACAGGAGTAGACCTGTGTGGAAGGTCTACTTGAACTTAAAACAGTACTTCATCCTGAATGCTAGCAGCATGTTCTGTCTGCATTTTTAATATTACAACAAGTATCAAAGGTTATCCTATACAGAATTTTTGTTTATCCCTTACAGATATTATCACAGTTGATATGCAGCTGCAAAAGTTTTACTTTTATACCCAAATGGGGGTTTGTTTTGTTAATTACTGTATTTAATGTATGTATGTCAAGATAGTGACCAACAGCAAAACAAAGAATGCAAAAAATCAGGATTTTTAATATTTTGACCCATTTTGCTAGATTGTAGTCTGGTTGAAGTACTGCATTATACTTAGGAATCATAAATCTTAGGACATATACTTCTGAATCATCTCTAGTGTGCTTGGTCATGCAGCCAAATGGCTGAATCATTCAGAAGTTGTTTGCAGAAAGGAGTGCATGAACCACCACGAACCTCCCAATCCAATGCAGGAATTATTTTTTCCTTCATTTTTGCATTAGGTTAAATAATGGCATGCATGTGGAAAATAAAATATTACTATTTCTTAGCATGACTAATCAGAAATTTGTTAGAATAACACCAGTGGGTCTAACTGCTTAAAAATTGTTAAGCAACTTAACCTGTATCCAGTTTCTTCTGGTATTTAATTCAGCCTTTTTGTGTAATATAGGTGTCTGAAGAGATAAATGAATAATGTTTTCTTGAAAACATCTCTCCTAATTAATGCAGTTGCAACTGCATTACAGTTGTACAGTTGTACAATAAGATTTTTTTTTTTTTTAACTTCAGTTTAAAAGCTGAAGGGGGACAAATTAATATGAAGACAATTGTGAAGTATTCAAATTAAGTAATTCCCAAGACCTAGTATTTTCTTTCAGTTTACTCACCAGGTAAAGTCTCCAGTGTAAATTCACAAATGTTATGCATCTCAAGGCATATTACTGAAAGACATCTGTGTCTGGTCTAATCTGTCTTCATCCCTCCCACTCAGCTTTGGTTCTTAATCCAAATGCTCAAAAGCTATTTCAAATACAAATATTCCTACTGAGCCACTTCTGTGCAAATGTTTGCCTTGTATTTGTGTCCCCATGAGCTTATAATTCATATGTCTGAAGCTCAGTAGGGTACTTATACTCAATGATATCTATGTCTTCAGATGCTGTATGTATTTGAAAAAACAGTGTAGTAAATCTGTTTGTATCCCCAGGCTAAAAACCATAGGCTATCTTTACTGACAAATGCAAATTATAAAAATATATTAAAATATAGCATCATACTTATTCTAGCCTAGATCAGTGTAGTCCATCTACCTTTTAAAGTTCCTTTTTTTCCTTCACCACAAACTAATACAATATTTATCTTGTGTAAAGGGTATTCTGTTATGTTGACTCCTCCCAAATGGCTACTCCTTCAGTGCCAAATGATTAAGAACACCAGAAAAGTCCTTTCCATTTAGATTTGTGGTCCATTGAGTTCAATACTCTTGCCCTTACAGTACCACTAGGAGATACTACTTAGGGAGAATATGATCCAGGTAATAATCACTGCTCTATTTCTGTTGTACTCTGGCTGCACTCACAATAGTTGTATTCAAATTCTTGGAAGACATTCCTGTCTCTCCCTTTTGATACGGGCATGTTTCCCATTAGAACCTCGCATGTGTCACTTCTGCAGATATGTGTTTCTAGCTTTGTATTTCAGGCAAGAATATACAATCTCAATTAATTTTCATTGTACTGAGAGATCTAATTTTGAAAGTACCACGTTTCTTAGCAGTTTTCACAAGAATTTTTGCAACTAGAATTCTGATTACATTTTCCTTCAGAAATCCTTTCTAAAGAATGTTTTTCCTTAGGCATAGCATAATGATGCCTGCTGAGTACAAGAAACTGTAAGGGAATTCTGATGTCATATGTAAACCCTAACAGGGTGTGCAGTCATCTCAGGTCAGTTTTGCTAAATAAGAAGTAACAGCTGTGTTCCCTACACAAGCTATTCATGATGTCTTCCTTTCACATGGATGGCCTCTAAATGACTTGTACTCAGTCGTATACTGCTTTGTCCTGATTTATAATCAATGTTTTCTCTGAGGACTGTAAAACAGCAAATATATGTGTAAATGCTATTTTCATTAATATATTTTTTTATATATGTAAAACCCAATCTTTCTCCAATACATCATTCAAGATTGCTTCACTCTAGGGAAAGCTTTGTTTAGGTAGTTCTGTGATTCAGCTACATTTGGCTCCTTGGATCTCTGCAGACCTTCAGCAGTGCCTCAGGCAGGCTTTACACCACCAGGCACACAGTCACACATACCACAACCAGAAAAGTGGCCCTATGTATTTGCTTTTTCATGCATAAACCCCATGTATCTGATGGGCTGGCACAGCTTCCTCATGCTACTCTGCACACAGAAGTTAGAAAAACTTCCGTGAAAGAATTGTTATGCCTTAGAGTCAGAAGTTGCTTAAAGCAATATGAAGTGCACAGAAAGGTTTGGTTCTTTGTCCTCAGCTAATAAGTATTGCCAAGGTCATAGACATATCTCTCAGATAATTTTTTAATCAATTGGGAGATTCTGTCTCTGTTTGCTTTTTCATGTGCCCTGTGAAAAGACAGACTTCAGCACAAGCTCAGGTGAAGTTGTATGTCTTTTTAGTCACAGGAACATAGGGGAGGAAGGGAAAAAATTGCAGCTGAGATGCTGGCAAGGCAAGCTGTCACAGTTGCCCATATGATACTGCAGTGCTCCAGAGTGAGTTCCAAATGGGGCAAGAAAACAATTCTGTCAGCCGTGACAAACACCAAGTGCCCTCTTCTAATGCTTTGGGCCTTATACGATCCTTCAAACAGGATATTCCTAGAGTGCAGATGAACCAGGAAATAATAAAAATAGCAGAGACGGAGATTAAGTCTGAAATTCGTGTCTGCACTAAACCAAATTTCTTTTTTGCCAGATTAGTTTTCAGGGCGTTTATCCAGAATGTGTCTGAGTGATCAGATAGTTGGTTCAGTCATCAGGATGTGAATCCTTGTGTGTTCACTTTGAACTGTGCATGCATCATAAGACCATTTGGTTGCCTACTCTGTCTCCCATGCTCCCTTGAGCACCAGCAGATGTAGAAAAAAAACCTTAATGTCTTGGAATTAAATTCAGAATATGCAGAACTCTGGAACAGTAACTATGGAGCTTACATGTTGTTTGCCTCTTTCCCTCTGCACTCAGGGGAGAAATTGCCATTGGAAGGTATGTTTCTCCTCTAAATAATTTTTTCAGTCGCAAAATCACCAGTTCTCCATACTTTTTCCTTAAACATAGCAGATGGTTTAAAGGTCCTGGCATTTGCTTCACCGATAAAAAAATAATAAGAAAATACATTCTACTCTGCTGATTTCTTTGTCTTCATGCCTGTAGGCAATAATGGCTGATTGGGGAATATTTCATTGAGAGCAATATGAATCATGAATTCCTGGCTGAGTTGTGCTGTGGCTTACCTAGAGCCAAACAATGAATTCAAAAGAGAAAAAGCTTATTTGAAAGCAAACTCTCTGGTATTTTCTTGTGATTTGCATAAAAAGTTTCACATAACTCAATTTTCGAATTTTGTCTGAGGAGGTTGCTACAGGTTTTTAATGTAATGTATGTCTCTCTGTGATTCTTCTCATATTGATTTTTATTTCTGACAATTACTTCTAGTCTGAGTTCTGCATAGGAAATCGTTCATGTGCTTTTACAGAGGATAGATTTAATCACAATTACGGTCTTCTACTTAAAACTTTCACTTTGTTGGACTACACCTATTTCACGCTTTTAGAGTTTGATTCACAAGCCTCAGTAACCAGATAAAGTCTCTTGATTGACTTTAAAAAGTTTTGTATTAAGCTCTTTGCTTTTATTTTTTTTAGGAATAGAATCTCAATGAGATTAATAATTTGAATAAAGAGTATCAACATTTAGAGTAGAGTTGCTGTTCAAATGTAACAGGTCCCCTTTTGTATGAATTTGTATGAATTTGGGCAGTCGAATTCTGGGTTTCAACAGTTATGTGATAACTACTGAACATCTCAGTCATCTGTTTGTCAATATTGTTTTTATAATAAGGGATTCATGTTGATACACCAACTATTCAACCTGCTAGATTTGATGGCTGTATCCACACTAGGAAATTGCATGGAGCCAACTGAAGTGCTCACTTTAGACCAACTACAATTTAAATATTTTTATCTTCTTTGGAAGTCGTGGTCCTTTCCAGCTGATAAAGGCTAGAGGATATTCTAGAGGGTATTCTAAAGGATATTCTGCAGCATTCTGGGGAAAGTAAGGATGATTATGCTTGAGAACTGAACAATGGCCACAACTTGTTTATTAAATATGGACACCTTTGTGTGGTCTTCAGAATGCAAGTAAATTGCACAAGTAAAACTTTGAAAGACCCTGACTACAGAGAAAATTCCCAGACTCAAAAGTGAATTAAGCCTCAAGAAAACACCTATTCCCAGTTCTCCAAGCATTTTTTGCTAGGCCACACAAATTTTTTCAGGTTTTATTTGTTTTAGCAAAATACATTTTACAGTTTCCATGGCTGTCTTTGAAAGTGATCTGCTTATTATCTGTGCCAGCATTAAAATGAGTCCTCTGTGTGTAGCCTACTTGGAATACCATTGGTACAGAAAAAATTCAGCTTTGTCAATATGTGGTGAGTTTTCTTTCAAATTTGGGGAAATAATACAAGTGCTTAGTATCAGTATTCAGATACTAACTTTTCATAGCATTCTATACATGTTGTCATTGTCTATACTTTCTCTTTTCGTCTCATATAAAAATGTAATAATCCATTTACATGGCCTGCCTTCAAAGCAGTAGCTCTGAATTAATCTGCAGGCTTTAATATTTTCCCATGATTTCCTGGAAGAAGAAAATTAGTCCTGTACTTACTTTTTTGTTGTTGTTGAATCTCTCAGCATGCTGATTGTTTTGCAGAAAGACTTTCAATAGAGTGTGAGTCAGTTTCAGGAAAAATGAGATTATGCTATATTTTTCAGCTGTGAAGTTAAAGATTTTCGTTGAAATCTGCGAATTGCTTGATGTTAATGTATTTCATTTGTGTTTTGAGGGTTTATGAACTGTGAAAGTGCCTGGCAGGAATGCAGCCAGCTGTTTTTTATTCTGTTTTGCTTCTCAAGAGCTTTTTATGCTATTAAATCAGACTCCCGAAATAAACACAGTATCTCAAAGGAGTGTTTGCAAGGGTTAAGCCCAGGTTCTCTATATGTTTTGTTCCAGTAGCATGTCATACTAATATGTTTGCTTAATTTTTATAATTCTCGTGTTACAGGAAGAAAAATCTGAATAGCAAAGTAGTAATTTGCCACAGAGATATTACCAATATATGTTAGTGGTAGTTTAAAGCTAGATAACTGCATAGAAATAATAGAATAAAATTAAAATATATAGTATTTTAGATATTGGAGCATTTGGCCTTGAAGAAGTACTGTCTCCATTGAAATAATTATACCATGTATTTGGCTGCTATTAGGATGTTTACACTTTTTTTGGCTAGCTTAGTGTTCTCTTCAGGTTTGTTTTGTTGTTTTGTTTTGTTTTTTGGGGTTTTTTTTGGTTTTTTTTTTGTGTTTGTGTGTTTTGGTGGTTTTTTTGCTTTTTTGTTTTGTTTTGTTTTGTTTTGTTTTGTTTTGTTCGTTTGGGGTTTTTTTTGGTGATGACAGTTTACAATGAGTTCAATCTACTAGACCCATTTCTGTTAATCCATTTATGTCCAGGCATATTTTGTAGCTCCTACTGACCAAAAGTTCTGACATCTGCAAGTTTATGAATGTAAGAAGTGTTTCTTTATCTATCTAGTGTTCTTGACAGTAAATGTACAAAATTTGTGTCTTTCCTTCAATAGTCTGCATCTACTACAGACTCTGAAGGTATTGGTGGGCAAATGTTACTGCTTTTAGAGCATTCTCTAGCAATCATTTAATGAAGCAACCAAACAAAATGTCTTGCAATCTGCTAATATCAGCATTTACAATGTAATTAAGTGTTTGAAAATGAATGTCTTATAGTTTTATGTGTAATTAGTTTCTGCTGATTATCACAAAACACTTAAAACTGTAATAACTAAACATAATAATTGAATAATTGCAAATTAGGCCACAGCATCCAAACTACATAGGTGAAATTATGTTCTCTTGGATCATATATTGCTCTGAATTATCTTGATAGAAAATACATCTGCTGTAATAACTGGCCCCCATTTCAACAATTCTGACTTAATGTTGCTTGCAAGCTGTGAATCAGAGAAAAGTGATCTGGTAAAAGAGACAGTGACTCAATGAAATAATAGAAATAGCAAGAAAGTGAAAGCAGATGGGTTTTACTACTGAGAATACATTGTATCTCAAAATATGGTGAGCTACTGCAAGCTTCATTTTTTGCCACATTTCTGATTATCCACGTGGAGCTGAGTATTTGAATGGGTTTTATTTGTGCATTTTACAGTGTATATCCTCATGATATTCTGTGAGTATAAATTGGAGAATAAAGGCTTTTTGTTTAAATGCAGTAAAATACGGCAAAACAACTATTACTTTCTTTCAAACTGAGCGTGTTTTTGCAAGTCAAGGGAAGAAAATCTGGAAATTTGCATTAAGAAACCATTCAATCTATGACTTCTCAGGTTTTAAAGAACTATGAAAAGGTTAATTTCAGATAAGTAGGGCTGAAATGTAGGAAGGAACACAAATGTGACTCTGGGACCTGGCTAGTACATGTTATCTACTCTGCTGACATTTACATTCTAATTAGTTAGGTAATGAGTCTTCTCAAAATGATACATCACATAAATTATTAATTATATATCTTATTTGGCCAGCTGGTAACTCTAATTTATGTTGATTTAGTGATATATATACCAAATAGTGCATAGTCTAGATTTGGCTTGTGAAGTAGGAAGACAACTGTGAGAGTATGTTCTAAAGGAATTAAAAAGAAGCTGTTAGACCTCTAGCATTCATTTATGCCATAGTAGAGGGGGAGTGATGGTTTATATCAAAACCAGTTTAAAATAATAGAAGTATACTGAAGAATATCAGAGGCCAGCTGACATATAGCATTTGATATATGAGGGTGGAATTCTTAACACTTTGCATGAACTTTTCATAGATACAGTTTTGTATATGCATATTTTCTTGAGATTCCAGCCTGAAGCTTTTGTTTATTTGTGGAAAAAAAAAAAAGAAAAAAAAAAAAAAGAGAAAAAAAAGTCTGAATTTGAATTTCAACATCAATCCTTGAAAATAAGTGTGCTGTGAAATGAAGGTCAAGCCAGGAGGAAGGTCATGTGGCTCACAGGGAATAGTAATTTTTTAATTATGTTGACTTTTTATTGCTATCTTTTATTCACCAATATAGACAGGGCTCTAACAGAATGTGGAACTTGCACAGCCTACTAACCAGATAAGGGTATCTGCTGCTGCTGTGATCACTGCCTTCTTCAGGATCCTTAAAGGGTAGATAGACCTCCTCTAAACCAAACAAAAAGAAAAGAAGCTTTCTGCATGTTTGAAATTGTCTTATCCAGAACTTCATGACAACCACAAAGTTTTGCTACTGCAGACACAGTAATAAGATATATCTCTGTGCAGCAATCCTGGAAAGCCCATTTCAGCAATCATTCTCAAAGACTGCTGAATACACATGGACTGAGAGTGAAGTATCCCAAAAAAAAAAATTTAAAAAAAAGCAAATGCATATTTATGTACTTTATATATATATATATATTTTATACACACACACACATATATTTATGCATTTTATATATATATATAGTATATATGCATACACATATACACAATATTCCTTCAATAGCTAGCCTTTGGACACCTAGCTTGTCCACTAACTAAAATTTTATGTCCCCAGTTGCTGGTGTGGTATCCCACCTCCAGGCTAACAGCCTGACTCCTTCTGGGACACATGTCCTTTGCCCATACATATCTGCCAACACACAAGCTAGAGATCCTTTTGGAAACTACCCCTAGGCACTCATCATCTACCCATCAGTCTTGGCTCCTCTGGTCTCTGGTGATCCCACACTGACATGAGTGTGCAAATGGCCTCCTGGCCCTCCCACTAGCCAACTCATAGACCCTCTGTCCAGTGTCTCACCCCAAATAAGACTTAGAGATGGAGACAAATGGAATACAGGGCAGGCTGTGCAGGTCATATATAAAGCATAGCCAGTTAAGTGTACAGATGAGACTCTGTTTAAAATTGACTGGCCATTTTAATCTCTTTGCCCCTTTATTTTCCTATGCTTTTTCCTCCTCAACACCCCTTGATCTCTACCTTTCCCCATCTTTGGTTCTGCCAATAAGCATCTCATATTTGTACATTTGTACAATCTCAAAGTGCTCTTCCCCTGCATCCTAGAAGTATCTTACATTTCCTAGGAAATAACTCCTTCAGTATATGAAGTGATCCATGGAGGTCTTTCCCCATAGAATCTGGAAGACAGATAAACCCCAGCCCATTGGCTGAGGCTTTTATGGGATGGCTGGGACAGGGGCTCATCTCTATCTGCCTTATTTTGGTTCCCCTCCAGCCATTTTTTTCTGTGTGCTCCTTCATATTGGCAGAGATGATAATTTAATCACTTATTCTAAACAGTATAGTCTTCAAATGATATAAGAAGTTGCTGCTTTTTTCCTTTCTTCCCCCCAAATAATAGTTTGATGATTGAAGTATAAGTTGAGAAATCTTAGTTCAACTTATTCCAGAGAGAGTGCCTCTACATCAAAACTATAGGATCTTTGAAGAGGAAGAACTTTATTCTTCAGTTAATATAGTTTTCAGGTCTTTAACTAAGAGGCTACAAATCTCTGATTTCTCTTTAGCACTTTGGGTCCATAAAATATTAGAGAATTCATTCTTCACTGATACATTTTTTCATAAGAATATCTT
Organism: Acridotheres tristis; assembly: GCA_037013685.1. Lineage (NCBI taxonomy): Eukaryota > Metazoa > Chordata > Aves > Passeriformes > Sturnidae > Acridotheres > Acridotheres tristis. The sequence goes on from CM072884.1 coordinate 72,786,260, forward strand.
GAGAACGTGTCTTTCTTAATGAAACTAGACTATAGTATAAAAGGGTAATAGGAGAAAATATGGACATGGTTCACTGTGAATAGTGTGTGGGTTTCAGCCTGTCTCTCATTTTTGCATGAAAACCTTAATAAAGAAGTTATTATATGAAAGAAAATAAGTGATATCTGTTCTTCTGTTGACAGTTTTAACATAGGGTGAGGCATGTAAATGCTTGATTTCTGGGTCATATCTACTTCCCTAAGGCTGTGCTTGTACAAATAATCTTTGCCTCTTGGGGACATTTGCCTCTTGGTGTGGATGTACCATCCCTGGAAGTGCCCAAGTCCAGGTGGGATAGGGTTCTGAGCAACTTACTCTGGTCAAAGGTGTCACTGCCTATGGCAGGAGGATTGGAACTAATTGATCTGTAAGGTCCCTCCCATCCCAAACCATAATTTTTCTCTCAGGCTGGAGCATTAGAGCTGGCAGCCCCCAGTATTGCACTGTAGTGTACCACCTCACATTAGAACTTTACTTTCTTTGCAATTTATAGAGCAGTATAGCCCAGCACTACCTGCAAAAGAACACTGCAGTAAAACAAAAAATCAAATTTTATTATATATGATGGATTGAAGCTCTGTTATTATAAACACAAGTGTATTTTACTAACATTTATACTATGCATATACAGGTGATTGTATATAAAAGCCTTGACTTGAACAACTTCTAGGATTGTATCTTATTACACATTCAATTTTTGAAAGATATAAAGAGAAATGGGAACACTAAAGTCTAGAAAATAAACCTCAGACTTAAAAGTTTTATTTATTGTGTCTCATATTTTATCAAAGTCATTCTGTATTTTTTGGCATTAATACTTGATCTTTTAGTGATTCCCATTTCTACATAAATTTATATTACAAAACAATGCAGAAATGAACACACTGCAATAACGAAATCTATGTCAGGTTAAGTACAAGATATAAATTTTACTAGCATTTGAAAGAAAATTCAGACTCATCTGTCATATATTATCTCTAGAGAAGTTAGAACATGCACATGTGTAATTGGATTATGAGAAATTGAAAAACACCCAAAAAAACTTTACCTTACAAAGAGTATATGATATTTTTGCTTGGCTTTAACAATGATTTTTTTTTTAAATTTTGTATAAAAGTTTTAATGGTAGAAATTCATACTTCTAATAAAATGAAAAATATATAACTACATTGAATAGAAGTTTGCAGTTTTTCCCCAATTAAATGATCTGTATGAGAGAAAATGAAATACAATAAATATGGCTCATCTCAAAGGAGTTAATGATATTTTTTTATTTCATAAAAGCCTTAGAATGCTGACTCATCTATTTTTGATGTTTGGTTGTTGGCATTGTTTGTGTGAAATATTTTTGATACAAGGAAAAGAATTGAAAGCTTACTGTCATTGTGCTAAAAAATGCATAAAACCTTGCCATAAAAATTTGTATCAAGTGTAAGAAAAATGAATTTAACAAATAGCTGTATAATTTACTCTCAACGTTTTTAAAATAGTTTTTCTCTACCATTCAGAAATAGGAAGACTGATATCAAATGGCTGACATTTATTTTCTTTCCGTCTTTGCTGATTTATCCCTTCACTAGACTTTCAAGGGATAAATTATCACACGCTCTTGAAAAGACTTTGTATCCGATCACCTCATGGCTACAGTTTTTGAAGTTATATGCTAAAATTTATAACAACAACTTTGTTGTTTTAAATGTCTGCCTCCTCCATTTTCTGTAGGAGATTAGTTTTTGCCAGAATGAGCTTTTACTGCAAGAATCCAGGTGGAAAAAGAATTAACCTTCTTTGGAATACATAGCATCATTTAATGCTCTTCAAAAATCAGTAATGGATGTGTACATGCATCTTTGCATGATTTATTTTAGGATGAGGTCAGGCTTTTGAAGGTGCTTGTTTCTTTCCATTGACTCTGATGACTCTAAAAGGTAACTAGTACCACTTAAATAGCCTGGAGGTGTTTCAGTTGAATAGAAATGTCCTACAGTGTGAGTACAGGGGAAGTAAACCTGCACAAATCTTTTCTGTTGTTGGTTGGTTGTTGGTTTGGTTGCGGTTGTTTGGTAGGTTGGTGGGTTGGGATTTTTTGCAAAACTGCATATCAGCAAAGAATCTGACTTTTGACTTCAATAAACATTTTACAGATTACTTTAGGCTGAGATGAATTACTCACCAGATTTTGCCTGTCTTTCTGCAGAGAAGGATGCCAAAGTTTAGATTTGTAAAGCTACGTGAAGTGAGTCCCACCCCAACAGCAGAAAAGGTGCATAAGCAGTTTTTCTGACTTGTGGGATCCTCAGGTTTCACCTTATTCATTAAAGCCTACCCTTGGACATCTCTGAAGACCTCACTTAATGTATTTTCTATATGGTAGTTTTTGTAAATAATGCCTATTTTCTACTTTTTTGGGTATTTTAATAATTACCAACTTTTCCCATGTGATTTAAAAAGGATTTCTGAGTTCTAAATAAGAGGAACATGCATTAGATTTGTGTGTTAATGAATAGTGTTGCTGGATTGAGCCTGTTTTTATGCACTATTCGTGGAGATTTTAAGGTTTCTATTGATATTTTGCCTGTAGTGATGAGAGAAGAGGGTGATTGTGAATAAACAGCACAATGACAATATTTAATAACTATGAGCATGTGCTAACACAATACAATGTACCGATGAAAAAGTACTATGATTTCTGCAGTAACAAAAACTGTCTGCAATCTATGCAATATTAATTTCATTTTAAAAAGAAAATGGTCCTTTTATGTCTTCAGATAGCCTAAACAATAAAATAGTTATTAAAATGGAAATCCTGAGTTTGCATGTGCATATAAAAGGATTCAGAAAAGACAGACTAACATACCTGGAATTTTTGTGTATGTTAGCTATAGGAATATGTGTGACTTTATAAATATTTATACATGGTTCAAAGCCATCTGTCAACAATTAAAATATATGTCACGTTTAATAACATAGTCTGCATAGATTAAGATTACTATAATTAGACTATTGCGCACATATTACAGCTGCAAAATGCATGAGCCAGACTTTCTCAGGAATTTCAAAAAAGACTTCTTCTATTTTATAATATTCTCCATGGTATTTGATTGCATCTGAATAAGTAATGCTGCAGAGAAATAGCATAGGCAGCTACTTGAACTTGAAGCTATCTTTTCTGAGAAAAGCTGTAATCTTAGCACACATGCAAAGACCCAATGGGATCTAAAGAATTGTTCTCCCAAATCTTTCTGAGAAGACTCTGATTGTAAATGGTCCACTTCTTTATGCACCAAGAAACCTGTTTTTCAAGTAATGTACATGTCTATTCCTCCACCACTTTCATGTTTCAAGGATGCCTTAATTCTCTTGAAGATTTTGAAAAACAGGCGTGATGCATTTTGACAAGACTAGGCAATGGGAACTATTTTAAGAATAGTTTGGAGGCAAAGGGGATTTAAAAACACAGTCCTTCATATATGATATATCTCAATTTATGCAAGGCAGCCTCACTACATGAATATAACCAGAAAAGTATAGTTACACAGAAATCATGAAAATGAATGAGAACTCAAGAACAAGGACAAGGCACAAATTATGTGACAGGAAGGCCTTGTTTTAACTGCATTAAGAATTCACTTGCCTTCTGGAGAGTGCTGGCACACAATCTCAGCAACTGGAAAACTTTCAGTGTAAGACTTAAGTGTGGCATAAATGATGCACTTGCATTCTGTCTGAAGGATATACTCTGAAAATGAAAAGAGTATGTATTGGACCTTGAGAAAAACTTGGTAAATAATGCAGAAGATTCTGGATCTAGTTTTCTTTTCTCGGGTATTTTTGTGGCAATCTCTTATTATAGGCTGGGGCCAAAGTCACAGATAAGGATGGGAGGTATGCTTTTGTGATTGATACTTGGTCTCACTAATGTAAGGAGATTCCTGGCTATTAGTTATATCAGTTATATTAATTATATATTAGTTATATTAAAGTTCTGCATAGTAGCTTTTATATTGCAGGGGGAGAGGGTAGGGAAGATGACACATGACAATATTTTTGCACAGAGAATCCCTCTCCACAAAAACTGTTCTATAGACAACATTGCTGTGGCCCTTCATAGGATAAATGAATACTGAAGGACTTGTTTCATGCTGAGTTCTGCATTTAATTTTATAGGTGTCTGCTGTCATATCATATCCTAGATCAATTTAGAATGCTCTGATTTAAGGAAAAAGCACATATGCAGCTGCTGAAGAGGGAAATGTATTTTTAATGTTTCAATTTTTTGAGTATATGGGACCATTTTTCACTTGCATTATCTACAGAGCAATAGCTAATGTAAAAGAAAAGGCTTCCTTCTATTTTATTTTTGTATGTAACTAGCTTTTAAATGTTGCTAGGAGCATACTAGTTTTATGAAGTTGCACAATATTGGCCTTCCTGTCAGCTTAGTCTTCATGAATTTTACACAGCAGCTGTTGATTTTCCTCACTCACTTGAGTCCACTGATGTGAGGGTTAGAAATGTCACCAAGTAAAAGACGAAAGTAGCTTTGTCATGCTGCTGGTGGATAAGGGAAAGCAGTATGTTAGTCAGCACTGCTGGTGGGTCACCTCCACTGACTGTCTACTGAATTCCATTCTCTGAAATCAGTTCTCTGGATAAATCACCAGTTTATTCACTCACAATAGAGTACCAATAGATATGTACCTCTAACAGTATAGTCGCAATTTTGCTCATGATGGCATCATAGATTATTTCAATGCAGGTTTTTCTATAAAGTCTTCTGAATGGCTCTCCAGAAGAAATGTCAAGTAGCATATTCTTATAAAGTGAAAAGTGTTCCAAAGGTCCTTCTTACAAATGGCTTAATATTATGCCCTTTCACTTGCAGATCTGTGAAGTATAAGAAGAAATCAAAACCTGAAATAGCCTGTCTGCGATTTTCATTATCTATCATTATGTTTAATTTACTTCAGTTTTAATGTTAGACTTCTGTTTCCATTGATAATGAGAGGAAACTAGGGTTTACAGATTATAACTCTTCAGTAAAAAAACTGTGTCAAAGAAGAAAAATTAAGTTCTACTTTTGTAGGCATAAGCTTCAAATCACTACAAACTGGAAATACACAGGTAGACAACTGATGTAGTATGGATAATTTGTTGTAGAACCCATTTCTAGCTTATTTTTCTATAGCAATTTAATATAAATATGTTGAAGCATGGAATAAACTTTAGTCTTAAAAAATAAAGTTGAACATTTACATTTTGCTAGTGTCATGATTTTTATTTCTAGGTAACAGCCAGACTAATAATAGATTGATGTTACTATCAGTAGAAATCAGTGCATGATGAGTTAATGATCATGTACCATGTCCATATATATGAATCTTGCAGGTTGGTGAATTCTCTTCCATTCCACAGCTTCATTGGTATGCATTGGTTTCTTATTGTATTTGAAAAATGTCCTATGTAATGATAGTCATGAGATTATTGAAACTGGCTGTAATTCTGATTAATTCTCCATATGATTTTCCAAGTTCTAGTTGTTAACACTGAAAATGTTTGGTTTGAAACTTTCTTTGAGAAAATTTAATTTTTAAGTGGTAATCAGCATTTTTCCTCACAAATAAATTGATCTTTTTCTTGCTATTTATATAGAGAGAGAACATATAGAGAAACAGTGAATTTTATGTCTATAGCATCTAGATAAATGGTTTTGATCCTGCTGTGCTTTTTTCCAGTTGGTCTTCTTGTGCTACAAGCTGTGTTGTTACCAAACAAACAAAAATTGCGCTGCCTAACTAAAAGAACAAAGAATCTTCTTGGAAAACTTTTTTTTTGTTATTTCTTTTCTATAAATCTATTTGGACTCCAGCCTTTGCTTAGCTGAATAACTCCCAGCTTTTACTAGGATTATGGTTCATTTGCATGTGCTCAGCTGCCTGAAACCATTCCAGCCGCTCGGTGTTCCTTGGCCTCCAGCTGTTGCTCAAGGTCTTCTGCAAATTCTCTATCACTCCCCTCTCACTGCATAGTGCCCCAGGTACTCTAGGTCGTATCAAAAAGCACTAGACAACCATGTCCACAAAACTGAATCAAAAACTTCTAACATGTAAATTACTCCTAAGGACCTTTGACACTTCACTTACAGAAAAACACGTACATTTTTTGACATCTATACTGAGGTGTACGATTCTGAAGCCCGACCCCACCCAAAATCCTGGCTTTTTTTGTTCAAATGAGTTTTATCTGATCACAGTATGCCATGTTATTTAAATCAATCCTTTTTCTTATTTTTGCTTAGACCTCATTAATCATTCATTAAAGCAATCAATATTAAACTGTCTAGTGATTCACGTATTCTGTTCTGGAAAAACCGGGATTCAGTCTACTATTAGGACCACAGAAAACTGTCTAATATATGTGGTATATGTCTATCTGTATCAACCCTTGCCAAGGATGACAGGTCCAAAAATTCAGATAATGATAAGGTAAAGGATAAAATTATTTTCAAATTATCTGAAAAATTATTTGTAATATCTAGTGGAAGGGGTTTAACAAACAAATTAAAAGGAACAAATGAACAGAAAAGAACAGTGACAAAAATATACAAATATATGCATGGATGGGTGAAACAGACAAAGAATATTAGTCTCTAAACATTAATAATATAAAATGTGGCTTTGTTATTTCAGCTACTAGACAGAAATAAGAGTACATGCTGTTGTTCTAAGGTTTAATTTTGCTCTCATTTGTTATCTTAGAAATGTCTAACTGATTTACTTAATTTTCTGAGGATGATTTAAACCTGCAGTGAAATGTTAGTGAGACACTCATTTTTACAGATGGAAATACCTAAATATTTTTTAAACAAATCAAGTTGATAGTGTGCATAACTGTGGTGGCAGGGATTGCACCAAGGGATAAAAGCCAAGCTTTTGCTCCTGTATTCACTCTGAAACAGTAATAACTGGAAAGAAAAGTAATCACTCATGACAGAATTCAAGTGAGAAACTGAGTTGGTTGGTTGCAGCTGTAAAATGCACTCCCAGATATAAAGCAAGATTTCTATATGTAACAAATTAGGGAAAGGGTATTCATGAATGGACAATTCCATTTAGGATCTGTATCTATGTTGCTACGTAAAAAGGTAAAGAGTGAGAAGACATTGTTCCACATCCCCAGTGCTTACAAATGGCCTCTTAATAAGTGATTTACCTTAGGATGAACTGGTTGGTGACCAGATGTAAGTTACAAAGACTGGGAAATTCAGCATCTATCTGTACCTTGCTGCACAGTCCTATTTTATTCATCACTATAAATATCCCAAAAAACGGCATCTGTTGAATTAAATTAAAGTGTTCAGGGTCTGGAAGTGTCCTACTTCCTACAGCAGAATAACCACATCCAGGCTGCCTACTCATAACAGTCTGTAGACTATGCTAAGGCTCAAATTGGGGTCAAGCATTTTTGTGAAGAGTGCTAGTTAGGTCAATTCAACTTTGTGATGGTCAGGAAGCATGCTAAGGACGGAACAAAATGTGCAGTGTGTGCTTGAGCTTGAACCCATAATCTTACTGTGAGGAATTGTACCTTGAATGAAAATTGCTAGTTCATTGCTACCTAATTTAGCAATTAGCTTTCTTAGAAAATTTTGTTCTCTTACCAAGTGGTTTTGAATGCTGCATAAATAACTACTGAGAAGAGATGTCTGGATTTTGAAGTAGTCATGCAATAATAAGCTGGGGTGATTCTTATTTCCACTATTCAGGCAGCAACTGATTTGATCCTGAGGTAATAAAGGTATATCCAGAAAGCACAAAGGTTAGGTTAAAGCTGTGTTGTGCAGTGCTGGAGCTCAGCCACCTTCCTAATTTTTGCAGTTCAGTAAGCAGAATGAATGTCTATTTCTTTCTTTGTTCAACTGAGTTAGCTTAGACTCGAGAGAAGTATTGTATTACTTCCATCAGAATTTCAGGCTACTGGTGATTTTATGGAGAAGAATGAGTTTTCAAATTTGAAACACAGAGTTGTAGGCCTGGATCTAGCCAGAAAACAGTGGGTTTGACATAGCACTGTATGTATTGCTGTACTTTGTGTATCATCTCAAGGATATAAAGGCTATAGCTGATTAGAAATCTCATTCTCTCTTTGAAAGTATCATAAAAAAAACCCCTCAAAACAACCAAAACAAAACAAAAGAAAGGAGATGATGCACTTCACACAAAGCTACAGCTTTTTATTCAAAAAAATCCCCACAGGGCACTATCATAAAGCACTATGAATTGCCATACTAGTGATCTAAATACCAGTTTCCAATATAAACTGGACTTCTAATTTGGAATGCACAGTTTTGTTAAGGAAATGAAACCCTGCAGGAGATTCTGGCCTACAGATGTATGAATAGTTTTTATTAGAGATCACCAAAGGAAATGCTGATTTCTAAGTATTCGGGTATGTAATGCTAAGCAGAGGTAAAAAAATAGCAGTTTATTCCTTTCATTTGAAAGAGTTCAAGGTAGCAATACTTCTAGAAATAGCTCTTATGGATTTGACTTGATTAGCTAAATTGGATTCATTACTGGGCTCCTTTAAGATTCCCTCCAGAAGTACTTACAATGTGCACATAAATGAAAGTGAGGAAATACTATGACTGAGCTTAGTTCACACTGAATTGCAGTAGAGCATCAAGGTATTTTCATTGAAATACAATACAATAAAATTTATAGAAAATCCATATTTCGTATAAAGGTTTATGTTGTAGAATAAGTGAATAGGATAGCAGATTTTTGTATCACATCGGTTTCAATTGTATACACATAAATTTTATTGCCTTTCAGTGTTCATCATTCATTAGAACATTGTCCTTGTTTCAGCAGGGATAGAGTTAATTTTCTTCCTAGCAGCTCATATTATGCTGTGTTTTGGATTTAAGTCAAGAATAATGTTAATAACACAATAACATTTAAAATTGTTGTTGAGCAGTGCTTACTCTGTCAAGGACTTTTTGTCTTCTCTTACTGCCCCGCCAGCAGGCAGGCTGGAGGTGTGCAAGGAGATGGGAGGGGACACAGATGTGACAACTGACCCCAAATGACACAAGAGCTATCCCATACCATACAAAATCACACTCAGTGTACAATCTGAGGAGAGTTGGCCAGGGGCTGGGGGCCCACTGCTCAGGTCATCAGTCAGGGGGCGGTGAGAAATTGCATCGTGCATCCCTTGTTTTGTACATTCTTTCATCATCATTACTATTGTTATTTGCCATTCCTTTTATGTCCTACTACACTGCTTTTATCCCAACCCATGAGTTTTGCCATTTTTCTGATTCTCTTCCTCATCCCACTGAGGGGGAGCGAGTGAATGTCTAGTGTTCCTGCCGAGTTAAACAACAACAGAGATTAAATCACTTGTAACTTCCTGCAAGCAAGAAAAATACAAAATAGAGTACACTCTTGCCATTTCAGATTTACTTATATGAATTAATACATTTTTGAGAGGAAGAAGGGACCATTCCATTTTTTTACTTTAACTTCATACTTGCCATGTCCTTGAACCTATGAATTAATTCATGCTTTAAGACCAAAACCTGTTTGAACCAGAAAAAAACAAAACAAAACAAAAACAAAAAACTCAAACCAAACCAACCAAAAAAAAAAAAAAGCCCCTTGCCACAACTGTTGATAATTACTGGTTGTTATTGAAAAATTACTTTTATATAGACCAACCTGAATATTTTTTAAAGGTGTGATTCTGGTAGCATAGATTTTTAAATTCACTTTGAATGTTTAAGTAAAAAAAAATTGATTTATTTTCTATTTTCATATGCTTTAGCCTGCCAAATCTTTTAAATCTGTACTTGCCATATAGGCACTTAGAAGGCTTATAAGGCTGGTTAAATAAATCTTGAGATCAAGGGGTTTTTTGAGTGTACTAAAGGATGAGCTCCGTGGTTAAAACAAAAGGATCTTTGGTTCCATTTTAATCACTGTAATGGAATTAGCTTCTGGGCCATCCTTTCTGAACAAAGACAATGAGAATGGGATTTAGGAGTAATATAGCACCCCTAATCTGACTTAGTATTCCTATTTCTGTCCCCAAAGATATCCCATTAAAATCTATGGCTAGAACACTGCTCTGGGTAATTCATATTCTGCTGGCTGCCCAGGACACCAACAATTAATTTATGAAACAGAATATTTTGTCTTTTAATATGCATGTAATACAATATTTAGACTTGCAAATTTACTTTTGTCTGTATTTTATTATTGTATGTATTTTAAAATTCACTCAGTTGCCTCACTTGCCAGATGAGATTTTCTTAGTTTGTCACTTCTTTTTGTTATTTAGTAGTTCTCCAATTCTTGTGGCAGTAAAAGATTTATCATTGCCACTTTGTTTTTCATTTTGCTTTCCAGATCATTGGTAAAAGTCTTAAATAATCTTGAAAGATTACAAGGCCCTATAGGACTGTAAAATAATCATACGTCCTTAGTGATAATTTTCCTAATTATGCTCAGTCTCTGAGATTTGTTGGGAAGCTTCAAGTACCCTCATAAGGTGCCTCTATAGCTGCTGTAAGCAGTTCATTTTCTTACCAAAACGTTACAGAGCAGTGAGTCATATATTTACAAAACCCTGGAAGTACTTTAATAAACAGTGTAACTCCTGTAGTGCAAATATTTTCATTCTAAAAGGTGAAATATCACAAAATTTATTAATGGTACTTCTTGATATTATAAACTTTTTCAGAAATGCTTTTGGGTCAAAGAAAGCATTCCACTGAGCCATCAGTTAATGTCCTGAGAGGTATTTTGTCAATACATCTAAGGGGGAGGCCAAACTTCCCAAAGCTGTGTAGGGAAGCTGTGAAGCTGAAGACTCCCAAGGACCTTTCAGTTCATTTTCATCCAAATCATTCTCCCATGCACATGTACCATAGTAGTGGTGCACACATTTTCTGGGAAAATAAAATGCCACCAGCAGAGGACATGCTTTTGATACCAAAGTCCTAGTTCAATAAACTTCCATCAACATTGAGAAAAAGCAAATCTGGAATATTGGTGTATCTACTGCAGTCTCAGAACAGTGGTGAACTAACCCTTGACATAACTCATACAGTTTAGCATGGTTACCAATAATATTTTCTGCCTCCTTCATGAAAATTGAAAGACAATAATGTGTGATTAAACTCATGGGGTTTGGGGTTTTTGAGACAAAAATTTGATAGAGTGAAAAAAGTTTTAGGCACAATGAAAAGAGAAAATACTATTTTGCACTATGATACAACATGAAAAGAGTCCTTGTACTTTTTTGAGGGGCAGATAGTATACAGCTAGTAACCCTCCCTCCTCGTTCAGCTGAAAGAGTATATTGCAATAAAATTTTCTAGTTATAACATGTACTTATTTTCCTTTTAAAGAATAGCTTTGTAAAAAGTGCAGCAGAAGAGAACAATTCGTTTAAACAACTTTTATCTTTATTTATAGTGTGAATCAATTTAGCTTTGAAAAACTATATGGATTTCTGTTTAATAAAGAATTTATACTAGATGCAAGTCTTGCTTAGTAGAGAACCAGCACTGAGACTTGTGAACTTATATGGAGACAGTATTTCTTCTTGTACAATTAAGGAGACTGAAAAGAATAACGAAGTCCAAATAACAAATGAGCTTACTCATTATTTAATCTCTACTTTTTCAAGTACAGTGAAAAGTTTGGAAAAAGTTAAAGAGCACTTTTTCAATATTGAACCTACCTTTAAAGCATTTACGTGGGATCATCATTATTTTTAGGTTTATAGTCATAAGTCATAATGCATAATAATAAAAAAAGGAAGAAAAAGAGAGGAAAGAGAAATAAATAAGTTGCACTGAAATTTAAAGAAGCAACAAAATATAAAACCTTATTTAGTCAAAGACTGAGAAGAGATATAGTGGAGGATGCATGTTCTCAGGCTGAAAAAATGTGTGTACATATGTATATAAACACATGCACATAGGTTTGTGTATATATATATACACACACACCAGATATATATGGTATATATGGTTTTATATGTATATGGTATACTATAGAAAATCTGGCAACACATTTTGTTTGAAAAACTGTCTTGCTGGAAGTTCCTGCCCACATTTATGCCACAGATCACAGGGATAAAGAGTACCTTATCATACAACTGCCCCTTGGAATGTGCCACAATATGAACTGGGGAGAAAAATAAGTGTGGTCTTTAACTGATGCAGTTCATTAAACAGTCTGTGTTTTGTTTCAATAAATACTATTTTGTACAAGTATGGCATGGATTGCACAATGAGCAGGGAGAAGAGCAGTAGTACCAAGGAGCTTTTTTTCCTCTTAACTAGGTAGTTTCTCTTTCAGGTAGCATATAAATGACTAATAAAACTTTTGAATTAAAAATGCTGCATAAACTGGTTTTGCTAATTCAGTGGTGAGTGGCATTCTCCTCTTCTTACACAGAGGAGCAAGAAGATTTTATAGAAGCACTGAGATTTATCTGAATGATCTCATAGTAGTGATTAAAATTTTTTTGTTGGGCGCTGTACAGCTCTTAACAGATTAAGTTGTCTAGGAAGTGACTCCATAATCTGAAAATAAACTCAGTATATAGGTTGAATATATGAACCCAGTATCTTGTTAAACAACAAAGTAAACACGTTTCTGAAGGTATAAAACAACTGAGTCCGTTTCTAACTAATTAATGTCTTCTTTAAGGAGAAAGTACTATCTGAATATTAAAGAATCTGAGACAGCAAAGTTTTGGCCAGTGTAAGGAAGTCTTCCTAGACTGAAGCATGAGTAATGCACAAACATGTACAAATTGGTGTTTTGGATAAGATGAGGTTATAAGAATTACTAACGTTTGTAAGAACCCGGGATTTTATAGGTTATGGTGTCTATATTTATCTGACAGATAAACTGAACTGAATCTAAATAGGGAAGAGGGCACATTGTTTGTGTATATATGACAGTTGTACCACCAAGTATTTAAAAACTGTATGACAACACTTGTACATTTGATAAATGAGAGAGATTAACATTATTCAGGTGATTGCTCAGCGCTGCTCAACAGAGTGGAGAAATGTGTTAAACAAATCTTTACTGTTTTCTTATAAACCATGCAGATTGGCCATCTGTATGGTGAGAAATAAAAAGGGGCCAGAGAACAATCTTATTTACTGGAACCAAATTGTCTACTGGCTTAGGCCAGTATCCCCTTGTTTTATTTTACTTCACTTTTATTAGTTCTACCGAAGTAGTGCCTGGATGTCCTTTGGAAATAGTTCTCTCCATGCTAGCCCTGCCTCTGACTGTACTTGGTCTGCTGTTCCTTGGTCATGCATTTGATATCATTCCAACACTTCTTTTTTTTATCTTCAGCTTCTACCAGGTTTCTGTTTGACACACCCAGAGCAGACAAGTATGATGTGAAAAATACACATAAATTAATAAATGTATCTTAAGTATCTGTAGACACCACAAGAGTCTTTAAAAGATCCAGGTCCAGTTGTTACGTAGCACAGATGCTGTCTGCTCTAAATGGGACTATAAGAAAGGGCAACAAACATCTTAGTGGGGTCTGTTTTGGTAGAAATAAGGGCACCAATTTTAACCTGAAGGAGGTTTGATTTAGACAACATATAAGGAAGAAGTTTTTTTTAATGAGGGTGGTAAGATGCTGGAACAGGTTTCCCAGGAAGGTGGTAGATGACCCAGCCCTGGAAATATTCAAAATCAGATTGGGTGGGGCTCTGAGCAGCCTGATCTATTTGAAGACGTCCCTGCTCGTTGCAGGGGAATTTGGACTAGATGGTCTTTAAAGGCCCCTTCCAGCCCAAACCTTTCTATGTACTTATCCATTCCACTTGGCCTCTGGGCCAGAAATTGGTGCCTGACTTCCTTTTATCGCGATAAAGACATTTTGAGGGTTTTTAATTAAAACTACACTATACATCTCCAAGTACCACTCTTTTAAATTTATCTCTAAGTTAGGGTTAAAAGAAAATTTAAAAAAAAATCAGAATTCTCATTCTGTCGATCCTGAAATTTCCTTTTCAAATTAGGTAATAAAATTTTGGGTACCCACTGAAGCTCTCCATATGTACTGCTAACTTGCATACTATATTTTGTCTTTAGCTGTTGCAGGGCAAATCATTTCCAAAATATGACAAATGGGATGTTCAACAAACAGGCAGTGGTGGAGGTGTAGATGAACAAATCAGTGGTGATTGTGATGATGAAGATGGTTGTGGAGGATCTGGAAGTGGAGAATTCAAAAGAGTCCTGAAAATTACAGACCGTAAGTCTAAAATTCTGTCTTCCTCATGCATTTAAGTAGTGCATTGGCACATTTTCCACTAATACATACCACTGAATTGTCTCAGAAAAGATGAAAAGTTGTCCGTGTAGTGTTTCCAAGATTTACAGGAATAAGCCTGTAATGATAGGATTTCTGAGAGCATGGTATCAATATGAGTATCAGCTTCATCATGACACACGTTAAAATGTACTTGACATAACACAGACTTAACACAGTATTTTAGTCAAATAATTGGTGTAAAGTGACATATCCCTCTGAGTTATTCCATTAACATAAGAGATTTGGCAGTTAAAAAGAGAAATGGTACAAATTTTTGATGGAACTGTGGAAAACTATGAGGTTTAGTGCTTGTAGCTGCATTTCATGGAGAACTATTGGAACCAATGTACTATAACACTCAACAATAATTCCACTGTTGTTTCTTGTGCATCTTTCCACTTTTCTTGCAGATTTGTTTTTATGTAGTTTGGGAGTTTGTTTGGTTGCATTTTTTTTTGTTTTGTTTTGTTTATTCTCTGAAACACATTTGTAATAATTTTTATTAAAAATCCCGTGGTTGTGCACTTGGATGGCATAGAACTCCAACCATAACCAAAGTAAATTACTACTTCTCTGAATAAGGAAATTTTTCAGCATGTGTTATTTCTCTTCCAAGTGTAGAAATATAGGCAGACATGGTGGCAATAGATGAATTTTTAAATCTAAACTCCATTTCTACATTTTGTATTTTTTTCTGCATTTTGCATTATCTATAGTCACTGAATTTGAGGGTGCTGCCTGTTTTCAGGCTTAAATGTGAACCTAGGTCCTTTTTAGTAAAAGAGGCAATTTAGTAAAGAGTCAATTTAAAAATGTGGATGTAGAGGACCTGTAGTTTACCATTTCTTTTTGAATTGTTGGAAAAATGTGACAGAACATTCTGGGGTATGCCTTAACAAGTCAGTTTGGAATGAGCATAAGATCCTCTTGCACTGACACTTAGTCTATACATTTTCAAGTCATAGTAGAAGTCTAGATGGGATTTTGAGCAAGATCCAAAAAAGTTTGGACATTTACTTCCTTAGAGTGCCCTTGGAGGTTTAACTTTGGAGAAAGAAGTTAGGAGTTCAAATATTTAAAACCAGATGTTCTTTGTAATACTGTATATATCTTATATCTATTTGATAATGACACACTGTGGTATTGAAGGACTATAAATTAGTCTTAGAATGTGACTAGAACTATTAAGAAAGTATTAAATGACTAAAGAATTTCAAGAACAGTATATTTAATTTCACTCTCTTCTACTGCATTAGAATTTTCTTCATATTGATATATTTAGTGCAATCTTTTCAAAATGTCAAAATTATAATTACCTTTCATATTCTCTTTATACTACATCTTCTGAATTGCTAAAACTGTAAGCTAAGTGTGTTGGGCATAGGGAAATCTGCATGTAATTCTGTTTCATTTGAACTTTTTCTAAGATATTATAGAACAAAAATATGAATCTATACTGTTCGATATTTTGACTTGTTCATAAATCTTGAGCTACTAGTACCTTCCACGAGTGGTTGTGATTTCATGGATTTATGCTGACATGCATTTCCTTTTTGGAATTCAACTCAAAAATTGTCTTTAATGTGTACCAGAAAGAGTCCTACTTTGTTCTGGGGCGTCAGATATGGACTGTCAAACTGAACAGTTATTCCATTTTGTAGAATTTTGTTAAAATATAGGTCAAGAATTTTTTTTTTTTCCAGAAATCGCTTGTGTCTTTAAGTATACTTTAAAGTGTATGTTTAAGACAAATGAAACAGGTGTTTGAAAAATTCTTCTATCTCATCACTGTGATATATGAGTAGGACTTTGGAAATTTAAAGTTAGATTTAAAGTGGAAAACAATATATTTTAGTCAGAAAACAAAATTATCTTCTCAAGATTTAAGATTTTATATAAGGAACTAGAGTTGAAAAAAAATAGAAACATAAGAATTTAGGCTTATATTTTTAATATCTATATTTTACATCTATTTATGCAACATGTATAATTTAGTGTAATTTTCTTGAGCTTTGGGTAGCTGGTATCAATTAAAAGCTAAATAATATTTTAAACTCCTTGTTTTTAAACTGAAAAATTTGATTCACTGTGATGATATTGCATACAGCTCCTTGAAAAGTATGTCTGAATTTCATGTAAGCCTACAAGTTGACCACAATGTATCTGATTCCAAGCATTAGCTTCTCTATGGAGTCATACAGTTAGTATTATTTTTCCTTATCAAGAAAACTTTCTGCATTTTTTTACCTCTGGATAACTTTGCTTTCTCTCATAACCAGCCAGGAAAGAAAGGGGTATTTTTTTTCTATAGAGGTCCTAGCCATAGCCCAGGCTCTCTTTTTGGTAGCTTCTGCAAGGAGATAATCCTATGTGCAACAAATTAATCATCTTAATAAGGTAATTAAAGTATGATATAGAACTAGCCGCTTTTATTACATTGCTGTGTATAAAATTAAAGACACATCCAATTTTTTTTTTAATGCCATATCATTGCCTTTTGGACGTGTATCTGATAGTCAGACCCAGAAGGAACAGAGAGGAAGGGAGGGGACATACTTCTGCCAAAACAAACTTGTACTACTAATTTTATGTGTACACATAGCTTGTGAAGTGAAAGATTACTTGTTTCCACACTCAGTGCTAGAGATGTAAGAATTGATTTCATTTGGTGCTGAAGAATGACAAATGTGTGGTGACAGCCTGTAGGCTTTAGAAGGCCAGTGAAGGGATCTGGTATTTGTAATACAGAAGCGATAGCCTTGCATTACAGAAATGTTTAAAATGCATTATATTTTGAAAAAATCTAGTTTTCCTATCAAGCAATCAATCATTACATTATTTTCAATGTTTCAAAGTTCTGCAATTGTGCTGACTGGTTTGCTCTTTCATAAGTACTTTTAAAATACGGTAAATCAGTGCAGTTATTTGCAGAAAGGGTACTAGAAAGGAATGTGTACTTTAAATGTATAAAATAAACAGTAGTATAAAGTCTTGACACTTCATTTGCTAGTTTTATTCTCCTCTAACCCGGGAGCTCCCACAGGACTATTTCATGCGTCACAATGAATTACCTCTTTGAAAATCCCTGCAGAATGCAGCAGTAATAACAACAAATACTTATCACCTACATATTGATTTGAATCTGTTTTCAAATATCTCTGTGTGGAAGGGCTAATCCAAATATCATTCCACTGAGGTTCTCAATACCACTCATCAAAATTCTCATAATTCTTCTAGCAAGACCACCGATTCTCTGAAAAGTGCTCTACCACTAGTTTTTCTTTCTTTGCTCATTTTAACATGCAAGACACAAGTTTCTTTACTGCAGCCAGAGATCTCCTAGTTCAGGGCTCAAATATGCAGAAAAATCAAGGATATCTTTGTGCTTACGATATATATGGGCAAACCTTTTCTCCTACTTTTTTTCTTTAATCTCGCCTGATATTCATCTTCTTTGAAGAAAGACGTCTCCGAAATGTTTTATTTCGCAGGCTTCTTAATCTGTAGATTATTATTTTCTGGTTCAAATCATGCTGTAGAGGTGAAATACCTTGGAAAAGGCTTTATGTTGTGATCTCTATATAAATAAACCAGTCTATGTCTCTTGCTTGACCTTATACTACATTCTCAAATCTCAAATATCTTTTCTCGTCTTTCTGCTCCTTCACCCACTTCAGTATAGTTGCTTTTCTCATTGTTAAATCTGATCCTGGTGGCATATTCTGGAACAAAAACTACTTAAAGCTGGCAATAAAATCTCCATTATGATGTCTGCCATCTGTTAAATTCTTTTAAACTCTCATCTACATTCTGTTACCTCAGTAAAGTAAGACATCCCTTATGTCTGAGTAGGATTTCAGGTTTTATTTACACACAAGAGTATTCTTCCTAATTCCTGAATGCTAATGTGAGGTGTTATTCAGGTGTCTTTGGAAGGGCTACATGACTTCACTATTCATAGTTCACTCAGTTCAGAACATCTCAATTCTATTAAAAATTAATAAGAAAAATAAAAGTTCTTGCTGTGAATGCCACCCTTAGTCTAAATATTGAACTAATTTTTAGCAATAACATTCTTATAGGCTATTGTTAATTGAGAGGCTAGGGGGTCTCACCCTTCGTAAAGACTATCCTAATCTGAGCTCTTTTCTCTCATATCCTTGTCTTTTATGGAGCTGAAAATCTTTTGAAGAGAACAATTTTTTTAAATTAGTACATCCCATGAAAAATTTTCATTTCCAGAATTAGTATTTACTTTTAGCAAGGTGATATGTATTGTCAACATATATGAAGATCAAAGATTTTTCTGTGTGCATGATCAAGTGTTGGCACAAAAATATCTGATTATATAAATTATTGAAGCATAAACAAAGCCAAAGGATGAACCAGTTCCAAAGATTTCCACAAAAGAAAAAAAAAAAAAAAAAAAAAAAGCCCCAAACCACTTTTGGATTCCTCAGCATGGACTGTCACCAGCCAATGAAGTTTGAACAGGTAAAGCTGTCAGATGTATAACAACATGAAGCACTGTGGTGGGTTGACAGGTGCCAGGTGCCACCAAACTGCACAGCATTGTGAGAGCTGCTGTAGGAAAATGAACTTCAACTCAGCCCGAACCAATACAAGCAGTGAAAGAAAAACCAAAAGGATTCCATTTAGAATGACTTGTAAAAACTGAGAAAAGCTACAATACAACTTCCTCATGCATTATTTTTCAAAAAGGTGTGACCTGTATAATGGTATTATGCACTGGAAAAAAACCCCGTGATATTTCAATTTTTGGTTGTTTTTTATTTAAAGAGCGTCATCTTTTTCTCCTAGCACATTTTCTCATGAGTCAATATTTGTACTTCTTGAGTGATGAATTTAACTAGAGTAATGGATTGAAATTGTACTGTCAGGTTGGATTGTTAATTCAGAAACAAATAAGGAGAAGGGTTATGTAAAATTTGCTGAGGGAATTTACACAGAGACAGAAATAAAGTCAGGTAATACAAAATTTCATGTTTTGCAATGGTGTATTTTCTGCCTTGTATTAACATGTTACATCCACATGAAGATTTTTATCACAGCAGCTATCAAACACAAAGAAGCACAATTGCTCTTCAAAGGTTTTAAGTTATCACATAGTGTTTAGTGAGCACACTCACTGGTCTAAAACTGTACATCAGAGGAATGCAATTATTACAAACGACCTGCATTAATAACATGGGGTTATATTTTTCTGGGAATTACCTTATAATAATACCACTAACTCCAAAGTTACCAGAAATCTGGAGTCTTTTATTATATATTATTTCATTGAAAGAATGTATAAATATTTGCACTCACAGTTACCAGTAAAGGAAAAAACTTCTGGCAAAGTACTGACGTTTATTGCTTTCTCATCCATTCTTTTCTATTTCTTGAGTAAAATTAATAAGATAATAGGTATAATAGCAATTTATCAGGATAAAGAATATCCTAAATGCTTTTTTTATTTCTACAGAAGTAGAATGAAAAGTAGTCAGTGCCACTATTACAAAAGTGCTATTGTACAGCACCTGCCTGTTAAACAAATTCTGGTTTATTAGTTCCTAGTTTTTAAAAACTTAAAAAAACCACTTCCTGCCTAGCGCTTTATGCCTCCCAAACTTGAGCACAGAGGATTTACTCTAGCATGTCCTTCTCTGCTCTGGATTCTCCTGTGAAGACTATACCTCTTGAAGATCTCCTTTTACGAATAATCAGAAAAATACAGTATATTGTGTGCCAGGGTATCATGCAGGTTGTGTATCATCAGAACTGGTATGCTATACATCAAAATAAAGTTGGTATCTTGGTGGAGATAGACACTTTATGTGGTAATGGATTAATAAAAGAGTAATTTATCAGCCTGGAGAACACTAGGACTCCAATGAACTCCTCTCCATGGATTTATGCATTCCCTCCTAACTTTACACCAGCACTGGCATCTTTCAGGCTGTTTCCTTGGTTAGAGAAAGGGGGGAAAAAAACCCCTAAATTCTCGTGATTGGTCTTGCAGATAATAAACACTTTAAAGCTTTCAATCAACAAGTTACATACTGAATGAAGAACTGATACACCATTTCCTTATTTCACCTAAATCTTATGCCAAAAACACAGAAGCAATTACAGAGGTACAGAAAGCCAAGTATAGATACAGCCCTTGCTCAAATTGACCTGACAGTGCATGTCAAGTTTCCTAATGTGGACTATAAGATTTAATTCCGAATGGTACTCTTAAGAAAAGTGAAGAGTAAAAAAACTTTCTGTGTGGAAGCTTTTGCCTGACCTAAGGCAAGGCTGTATTCCCTATTTCAAAACGGGGTACATTGTTTTGTGAGTTCCCTCATTTCCCATTCCTCCTCTACAAGGATCTTTCAGACATGTCTCAAAGATAAACCACCAGCTATAAACAGAATTTTGAGATGGGGAATACAAACAGACTTTTTCATGATAGATTCATAAGGTTAAAAAAGCCGACATTCAATTCTTTAAAATGCGTCAAGAGCAATCACAAAATGCCAGTTCTTCTAGCTAAGCAAGCAATGGTTAACACATCCATTCCATAAACACAGAATAAAATGTGAGTATAAATGCAGATGGTTTATGTGATACCATAGAAGTTGCATTATTTACTAATCCAATCCCCTCATACGAGCCAGTGGAAAACTGGTTAAGGCTAATCCTTCAAAAAGCAGCAAAATATCCCAAGTACATTGTTTCCTACCTTTACCTATTGTAAGTGTCTCTCTCTGGTGCAAGGATTGTGTAGTTATTTGGATAGAGTAGGAGATGATAATAATCGGGCTAAGTCTCTACAGCTGTGGTTAAAGCCATTCAGCTGGCATATAGACTAAAACCACAAGAACCACTTCAGTAATATCTGACCTGAACTTAGTTTTTTTTTTTCCCTAAAAATACTTTTAAAGTTTTATGATTCATCCCATTAACAGAGAAGAACTTCGAAAATTTCATCAAGGGAAAAACTCTTAAAAAAAAGCCCTGTACCATCTTTTTTTTTTTTTTTTTTCATATAAGACTTTAAAATTCCTTATCTATTCTATATTAGGTTATGGACTATTTATTTTTGCATGTGTGTCTGATATATGCAAAGTCAAGTCAAAATACACTGCTAGTTTATGCAAAGCATGGTTAATTGGAAAATAATAAGGCTAATATGTTAAGTTTGAAATTAGTTTTGATTGACTTCTTTCTGAGTAGGCATCATTTCACTGACTTCATATGAGTTCGCATTTTCCAGAGAGACCACATAATAAGTTTAGTTGGAGTTAAAAGGTTCTAATTGTATTTTTAAAGGCATTGCCTTAAAATAATATCACTACTTCTGAAGTCACCAGAAATTTGGAGCCTTTTAATAAATGTATTATTTCATTGAAACAATATTACTATCATATTTTAATATTTTCTGATTATTAATTGATTATAAGTCATTAAATAAAAGAATATTCATTATTTGCTAATGTGTTCTTTGAAATGTGTTTCATAATGTATTAAGGATATGAAGAGAAAATTTTTAATAACTCTTGATCACTGCATTCAGACCAACTTATCAAATACTTCCATTAATTCAGTGGATGAGAATTTACATTGTTTTCTTTTATATAAAACAAAAATGAGCAGGTGTTTTCCTGAAAAAATACGTTATTTTAAATTAATTATATTTTAAATCAATCCCTTTCTATAGTAGTGATGTCTAATCCTCAAAGACCTGAAAGTTTTTACTTCAAATAAGCCCTCAAAAGTCAATGTATCTTTAAAAAACAGACCTTCTGAATTGTCACTTTCATCTCTGGTTACCCTTATGACAGATTTTATTGCGCCTAGATGATTTTCTATAAGAAATTCTTCATAATTTGAAGTTTTCTCTTTAAGTCTGTTCATGTTTTAATTTTTTTTTTTTTTGGCAGGAGGAGGGGAAGAGCAGCATCTCACTTTTGATGTTCCATTTTCCATGCTGCCTGCAATAGCTTTTATTACTCACTTTAGGCAATTCTTTTTTCTCTTTTAGTTGACTTCTACTTTAGTGACCAAAAACCTCAAAACGAGGTTTTTTTTGTTTTTTTTTTTTTTGTAGAAACTAACTAGTTTTATTTCTTTGAGTGAGAGAAAATATAAAGCTAACCTCTACGTAGTTTGAAACTATTATCATATTCTAGTAACAATTCCTTTAAATAATCAGATTAGTTACTTCAAGTTTACAGTAAAAATGCTACCTGTTGCCATCTAAAATTTAAACATGAATATTAGAAGACAGCTGTAGCCTACCACGTATTTCTTTTTTCCTCAGAATGCAATCCTACTTTAATAACGATAGACACAGAGACAGGATTTTTCTTCATGACCTAAAATACTTAGATTTCTTTTGTAGTCAGTGTAAAAATATAAGCACATATCACTGAAAATGAGTAAACACATGAGGGCACAGTTCATTAGGCTTACATTAAGCATGTCCATTAAGATGAGAATTGTGCCCTACAATCCTTACTTCTCTCAACCGATTGTAAAAGGACAAGCTTCAGTAGCTTAAGTACAGATGTCCAAAGTTAGTTAGAAAATGCTTTCCCAAAGTTAGATTCTTTTGCATTCACTCTGGAACTGATTTAATATTGATTTTTATTTTTAGATAAGGGCTAAATATCTTTCAATGTACTTCACAATCTTATTGTCAGTATCATTAATGGCTTCTTACAATAAAAAAATAGAGAGGGTACTTGCAAATACAGCTAATAACACCTGTAAAACAGAATTCATGTTGTCTCAAAGACCTAGTTTTCTGGAAGAAGAAATCATTCTTATTTTGCATCATCTGTGATGGAGAAAATGGCTACTGGTGAAAAAAGAATTGGGAATGTCTGTAAATCCCACGGTGTGCTTCATTATCAAACTGTCTTGGTATCTTTTAGACCTGTTTCTCCTTTTAGATTTTGAAAACAAAAATAAATTTAAAGCTACAACAACCCAAAACTTTCATAGCCACCACATGAATAAGGAATTATTTAACTGAATCAAAAAAGAATTGTAAAACACTTTTTCAATCTGCTTATGAAAGAATCTGTCCTTTTCCAAAGTTGAGAATCATATCCTATTTCTTAAACAGACTGTGACCATGATAAATGTTACATTTTGGTTTACTCAAAGGTGATTTATAGTCAAAGGTAGCTCTTTGGCCTGTCATGCATCTCCAGCCTTTATTATATTCTTTCGGAAAATCAAAGCGTGTGTGATCTCCTGAGAGTTTCCTTTGCAACCTGTGCAAAGACTAAAACTAGATTAGTTTCATATTTGCTTCTTCTACTATTAATGATTATAACTCCTATGCCTTGACTAATTTGCTTCTCAGTAATTCATGCTCAAACGATTTGCTAACTTTAAAAAAAAAAGAGAATAAATTAATTTTTGTTTGCTACAGAAACTTAGCACTATCTTTTTTTTTCTCCATGAAACATTTGTAAGGGAGATACAAGCCTAAGAAAGATCTAGATCTTAAAATCTGCAAAACTTGTGTATGTGTGTATATATATATGTATATACACTTATATAAATCATCAGAAGTTCACTAAAAAAGACTGAAACTATTCAAAATACCCAGTCATGACCTGTATTCTGTAAAATAATGCATCTGGAAGGCAGCAAGTGGACTTTCCTTTTTCTTTTGTTATTTTAAAGGGAAGTGGAGAGGAAGTAAAGAATTCCAATCTGGTTTAGGTTGTGATGTCTCATTTCTATAATTAGCCTGATAATGGGCATTAGTACTGATTTTAAGTTTCTGAGATGAAATGTATGGAAAAGGTTTTTACAAGGCTGTGTGGAAAAGTTTTTTGCAAGGCAAAAACTAGAGCAGATACCTAATTGGAGGGTGGGACTGTTGCTTAGACATGCTTTCATTTTAGCAGATCATTTCAGGAGTCTGTTTCTGTAGGTCATCACTGCTTTATTTTGATTGTATGAACTTTGTTTCCAGTGTCTTTAGCAGAAGCTAGCTCACATGAATTAAACCTTATACTCCAGATGCCTACATTTAGATAAATTAAACTGGAAATAATTCCAGTTGTTGAGTTTTCAAAGGTTGGCAAACTAGAACAACTTTCCCAGGTATTGGCCAGTAGTAGTGAGGTTAGACATGCTTAACATGAGTTATTTTCCTTACTTAGAGCCCCATTAAGCAGACACTTCTCAAGGCCAGTAGATGTGCTTAAGGAAGGGAAAATCGCTTTCTTCATTGTGATATACCCAGTTGCAGAAAGAGAGAGTTACACCACAGCTCAATAGACACACACTTCATCAAAGCATCCTTTGTAGAGCCATGTAGTCACTAGCATTTTTTATATCAAGCCCATTACATCTCTGAAACATGGATCTTTTCTCCCATTTGAATTCCTTTCTCAATTTATGTTGCTCCAGGTAAATGCTTTTACAGTACAAGCTGAATTTAAGGCCTCCTGAGTAGCTGCTACATTTCTCATACAGACATATTATTTGGGCTTGTTATAAACAGGGAGAGACCACATGGAAAGATAGGTCAGATTTCTAGGAATGACATGAAACCCTTGTTTTTATTTTATTATCACTAATGCCCTAAGGATTGTGGACATAAGTCAATCAATGTAATTTATATTCAGGGCCAAAATGACTCTGAGATCTGGCCTGGAGAAGCAAAAATGTAGCCTTGAGAACAGGGATAGGATAAAATAAAATGTCTAAGAATCAGAAACTGCCAAAGAGTGGATTTTTTTGTAGAAAATGTTTGATTGAGATGTCCGAATGAGAACAAGTCTGTAGAGAGAAGGATGTAAAAGAGAAATGCAGAAATGTGCTTGTACAATATCTCTACCATGTCTCTTCTACTATTTTTCATTTTTTTCCCCAATGTTCATAGTCTTAAATAGAAATGCTCATGGATCCTGCATCAATGGATCCTTTGACCAGCTTTGGGATGTGATAAACAGTGTTTATGGCACTTGCACGGCTGATAGTGATGTAGAAAGTGTAATAGTCTTAAGAGAATCTTATGGATTGTAACTGACATTTGGAAAATATGTCAGTTGCTAGAGTGGAGACAGCTAGCTGTTATAAAAAACTACTTCTGAAATGTCAAGGAGCAAAACCAGAATGTGGGAGTTGTTCTAAAAGAAAGAAGCCACATATGAGCTAAATACTGCAAAATAATAATTGACTACATATTGTGTTGTTGCCTTACATACATAAACACAGTCATTAGCAAAAGGAAAAAAAAAGAAAAAACCAATTAGTTATTTCCTAATTAAATTGTTCAGCAAAAGCTAGTTATAGACAAAAATATTGATCATATATTGTGACTTGCGGAAGACTTGAGATTTATGAAAACATTTATTGTTTGTTAAGTATTTGCTAATTAAAAGGGCACATCAGGGATTTAGTTTCCAATAACTGAAAATTCCTACTCATATGTTTAAATGAAGGTAATAAGGTATGTTTCCAGGTTACAATTTCCTTATCTCTGGTAGTTCCAAAACTTAGACACATAAGACACCTAGACACACCTCGAATGCAGGCAAACTAAGAGTATGGACAATCATTTCCAAATTAATTTAGCTGAGAATGTGGTCTCTACTGCCCATCTTACCCATCCTCTGGAGCTGTATCTCTTCTAGCCACTACAGTTGAACCAGAAATGATGCTGTTTAATGCAGACCGAAACTTTGAGGCAAACTGAATATGCTTCTGCTATATATTAATATAGATGTTCAGGGTTGATTTGGTTGATTGCCAGATAGCCACTCAGCTGTCCTCTAACTCCGTGTTCTCAACAAATAATTTTTAAAAAGTGTGATAAAACAAAAGCTTTCTTGTGTCAAGATAAAATCAGAAAGATTACTTAGCAATTAACATCACAAAAATGAAAAGATTCAACTTGAAGAAAGTTAATTTTTGCCAGTTAAAATAGTCAGATGGTAAAAACCAAACAGCTTCACCCCCCATCACCCACTTCTTTTCAATCTATGTTACTGCTTCATTCCCAGCTCCTTTGCCTCCTTCTGACACCGAGTGTTGCAGGAATGACGAGGAGAGGGGATTGATTGCAGCCGGTTCCTTTTCTCCTCGCATTTTCTTCCTTGTGCCAGCGTTGGTCCCCTCCTAAAGCTCCTTCAAGGCACATCCACCTGCTCCAAAACGAAGTCCTCCTCAGGCTGCAGTGTGGTAGTCAGCTCCTCTCTAGGTGCTGCAGGGGAGTCTCTGCCCTGGTGCCTGGAGCACCTCTTCCCTCTCCTTCTTCTCTCACCTTGGCGTTCAGAAGGTTTCTCTCAGTTTCTTTCACTTCCACCACCCTCACCTCCTCCTTCTCAGTGATAAGCAGAATTTTGCCCTTTTTAAAATTCATTTTCCCTGAGGCACTACAGTCCTGACTGGTAGGGCTAAGCCATGCCCTGTGATGGATCTACCAAATCCTGCTGAAAATTCCTGTGTCACACAGGAGCCATCCCAGTCTCTCCTCACAGCTGCCACCCCTACAGCCCCCACTGCCAGCACTGGGGCACATAAACCCAGTGCAATTGCACACTGGGCACTGGTGTGTCAGGTAACACAGCGAGTCCTGGCTTTACCAAGAGGGAATCACTTTTGGAAGTGGGGCCAAGGGGACAGCCTGAGCTCAATCCCTTGCTGTGGTCATGAGCCGGCTCTCTGGCCACTCCTGTGGGCTCAGCTGAGAGTCTGCTGGGGCACACACACGCAGTGGTTTGGCCTGTTGAGGGCAACACCTGTCGGTTTTTCTACAGCTCTCTCTGCAGCGAGTTGCCAGATGTTTGCTTGTAGATCTGCTTAGGTACGCTCAGGACTTGGGCTGCTCCTGTTTCCTGGACCGATTCAGGATGAGGGATGAGGTCCTTTGAGACAGTCACTAACTACCAAAATCCCAGTAGCTCTACATCATGAAAAATGGCCTAGTGATTGATAAAGGTGTTAGCGACTTCCACAAAAAAAAAAAAAAAAAAAAAAAAGGGGGGAAAATTCAACGGATAGTAGAAACATGTAACTTTCTCATGATCTGTGTTCAGAACCTGTGTGCCCTTTCAGGCTCGTATGAGTAGACTGAAAAGTAGCTCCTTCTGCTGCTCAAAATTCACTTGTTTGAATGCACTACTCAAGACATGTGATGCATAATGACAGAATATATCATAGAAAAGGAAAATATAATATATAATTAAAGAGATTGTGATTAAAAGCTGTGAGCTCAGTAACATTTTTATGAAGTTATGAAGTAGTTTTCTAGTAAAATTTCAAATGTAATATTTAGTTCATTAACAATTCTCATCATCCTCAAATCCATAAACATTAATTTATTTTATTGTGTAGCAATTTCTAAGAAATGTAAGTCATAAAATGTAAAATAAAGTGCTTAGATATGTATTTAAATAGAGAACAATCAGATTTTATTTCTCTTCTACTTAATGGTATCTATTCCCTTTTCCCTCCTTTTTATTGCTCTTTCCTTTTTCTAATTAACTACCATTTGTCATTTTATATCAACTGACATAATTATAAGTCATTATGTAGGATACTGATAGCCTAAAAGCAGTTGCCTCACACATAAATTCTTGTGTCCAAACGGCCACTTAGCAAAGAAGTGGGTTTTAATTTCTCATCATTCATTACTATTTCAATTGCTCTAAGCAGAATAATTGAAGAACAGCAGGTGCTTTTTATTTCAGTTCTTTAGTCTTGTTTCTTGACTTGCCTTTTTAAACTGCAGTATTCTTTCACAGCAAGAAAGCAATTAATTCTTCTGTATGCCAGAAGATGCCACTGTTAGCACTTGCTTACAGACAGTAAAGACTGATGACAGGGGAGAAGGACATGAATATTATCAGATACACTATCTGATTGATTGTACCTGAGAAGTATTACTGTGAGTATCCTAAAAGTACAGGGTCTTAATCTGGTGAGAGAATGAGATTCTGCAATATTTATTTATTAAAACAAACAAACAAACAAACTATATATATTGGGATTTAAAGGAAATAGTTATTTTATGCCATAATTTCATAAACTGCATTCCTAGTCCTGTATTTGCTACCTTAGATATTTATGTACTGCAGCAACAGTGTACCAAACACTAATATGAGTACATGTTCTTTCTCCAAAGGATTTTTCTAGAAAGGATTTTCTTGCTGTTTAATATACCATATAAATCACTTTGAAAAAATAGTGTTCTTAGGTTGCTATTTCATTTTCTTCTGTATCCAGTTAATCGCAGAGAGGTCTGAGATCATCTGTCTACTTCAGTGTCATGGTTCTTTTTTCTTTTTTTTTTATACATTAAAAATTCTCATAGTGAGCAGTCCATCACTAGCTTTAGAACCTAGGTTTTCCCTCAGGTGATAAAGAAACAGGACAACCAGAAAATATTTCCCCAAAAGGTCTACTTAAAAGGATGCTTTATTTTATTTTGATTTATTTTATTGTAGGAGCAATTTGAACATTTTACGTCTTGAAAGCTATGCTATTTGTTGGTGACAGAGGAGAAGAGGAAGGAAGGTTACTGTGCAACACTATGATGGTCAAAAAAGGTTCAAATTGATAACCTATAAAGAATTACAATAGGAAGAAGCACTTTAAAAGCACTTCCTCTGAACAAGCTCTCTATTAATTAATTGTTTGTCCTCAGGGTGACTACATAAGAAAACAACAAAGTCTTTGTGCACGTAAGTTTTCCAATGGGACACTGCAATCCACTATCAAATGTGATGTCATCAAATGGACAATCAGAGTGCTGTTGTGGAATTTAAGTTGTGCATGTCCTTCTGCCACAAAAGGCGTAAAAATTTCTCACGAGCACTGCACAGTACAAATTCCTTGCCATATATTATCAATATTTTCTTTTTTCAGTTAATATTTAAAGACCTCATGACTTGAGATCAAGTAGGTTTATCACCTAGAATTTAGAATTTTTCTGTTCTAGTGACTGGCCCACCAGAGAGGTGTTAACCTCATTTACTGTAAGTGATTGAACCTGGTTCTTCAGCAAGTTGTTCACCCCTCATGTTATGTGCATGTGTAGCTTTTATTCACAAAAATGCTGCGAGATATAGTATCAAAAGGTTTTCTATAATCCCAAACACCCATGTTTACTGCCTTCCCTTTCACTGTTAGTAATATTTTCTTTAGTGAAACAACAGAATTTGTCATCAGAATTCATAAGTTGCAATACAGACTAAAAGTCTGGTCTCTGTGCTGTGAAAGGCACAATGAGCTCCACCAGCTGGTGGGGAAATTGGGAATGTCTTTTACACTGAAATTTATGCCTTCTTACCTATCTTCATGAAACACTACTTGATCATTTTGTCCTTTCTTTCAAATTTCTCAAGAAGTATGTAGGGAGAAACGAGAAAGAATATTTAGTGAAGTGACAGATTATTGAGTTGATTACTATGAGGCAAAACAACAACTCACATACCTGCCGATTGCTTTTTTTGATTAAACATCTATAGAAACTTTTTGCTGAAAAAAATCAAATTACTTGAAATGGTCAAATGTCGTGTGAAATTGGTCTAATAGTAGCAAATGGTCAGTCCTATGGACAGAACATTAGTGTTCTTACTGTACCCACCAATAAAATGTTATGTAGTAATTACACTTTGAGACTTTTTGTTTTGCTTAGTATCATAGTAAAACTTTCTTCATTACTTCTCCATAACATCTCATCTTTGCATCTTTTTGTTTTGTGAATACTAAAATACACCTTAAAGTTGAGCACTTGTATTTTTAACTTATAATTGTATAATTCAAAGGTGAAAGTGTATGTTAAATGCATCGGCAGGGCGCATTTTTGGCAAAGAAGGTAAAGTATATAAAATGTGTATCCCATCTGTTACAAATGTAGAGTCTTTTCAACAGTAATTGCAACAATTTTATCTGGAAAATAGGATTTATTCTACCCTAAATACAGCTAAAAATAACTATGAATAACGATATA
This sequence comes from Acridotheres tristis, assembly GCA_037013685.1. Taxonomy (NCBI): domain Eukaryota; kingdom Metazoa; phylum Chordata; class Aves; order Passeriformes; family Sturnidae; genus Acridotheres; species Acridotheres tristis. The sequence goes on from CM072884.1 coordinate 72,816,654, forward strand.
TTTGGAATTAAATAGAACCCACATAAAACCTAATTTTGATTTTAGCAAAAACTAACTCAATTTCTACCACAGTCCCTGGGTTTCGTGTTTACTGATGTTCACATGCATTATTCAGAAGCACCAAATATTGGGTGAGAGACAAAGCACAGTGTGGCTGAGGTGTTTAGTATGCAATAGATAATTTTTTGATGACCCATAGGTAGGGCCAGTAATATAGGCAGTGAATATTATGTCACTGTGCACATTAGGGTTGCACCAACAAACTGCTTATTCCCGTTTTGCTGCATTGAATTCATTTTTATCTATAAAAAAAGATGCATCCAAAATCATTTGTGATGAAGCATTTAGTCACAGCTGTGCCCATATCTCTTTTTGGAAAACATCACTGGTAAATATTATGATAAAACGTTGAAAGTAATCAAAATTAAAGACTTTGATGGACCACTTTTTAATATTCCTTTTCATGAAATAATCTGAATTTCACTATATAGTGAGTTGACTGTGCCTGGATGCCATGTTCTCACCAAAGTCACTTTATTATTCCTCTTCTTATCAGGACAGGATAAAGAAAATGAAAGGAAAATCTTGTAGATTGAGATAAGGATAAGGATAGGTCACTCACTCATTACTGACAGGGGCGAAATGGAAATACTATTGGAGATACTTGGACTTGGAGATATTGATAAAATTTAATACCAATGAAATCAGAATAGGGTAATGAGAAATGAACCCAACCTTTAAAACACCATCACCCCACTCCTGCCTTCTTCCCAGGCTCAACTTCAATCCTTATTTTCTCTACCTCTCCTTTTGCCAGCAATGCAGGGGGAACAGGAATGGGGCTTGTGATCAATTCATCACATCTCTGCCCCTCCTTCCCCTCCAGAGGAAGGACTCCTCACACATGTCCCTGCTCCGTTTGATGTGTGGGTCCCTTCCATGGGGCATATTCCTTCAGGAACAGACTGCTCCGGCACGGATCTCCCATGGGATCACAAGTCCTGCCAGTAAACCTTCTCCAACAGGGGCTCCTTTCTCCATGGGGCCATAGCTCCTGCCAGGACCATCACCTCTTTGGGTGTCCATCTGTTCCAGAGTGGGGTCTTCCACGTGCTGCCAGTGGGTATCTGCTGTTCCACCATGGACTTCCATGGGCTGCAGCGGCACAGCCTGGCTCACAGGGTCTGCACACTGGCTGCAGCAGGGGAATCTCTGCTGCAGCGCACACAGCACCTCCTGCCCATCCTCCTGCACTGACCTTGGTGTCTGCAGGGCTATTTCTCTCAGATATTCCCCCTCTTCTCTCTGGCTGCCATTTAAATCACTTTTTTGAAATAACATGATCCCAGAGGTGCCTAGCCCTGTCACTGGTGGGCTCTGCCTTGGCTGCCTTGGAGCCAGCTCACACTGTCTCTGTCAGACAGTGGGGAACTTCTGGCAGCTTCTTACAGTAACCACCTCTGTGGGCCCCCTGCTACCAAACCCTGGTGATGTAAATTCAACATATTTTGTTTAAAACATATTAACATACTATAAACATATTTTATTAGAATATAACGGAAATACAAAGCAGAAAGCAAGAGAACATGAATGTATTTGAGTTATATTTTGTAGTGTGTTTGGGAGCTGATTTTGATAATCAGCTAAACCAGTAGTTTACATACAGGTCTGAAGTATGGTCACATAGTGTATTTTATTAAGGTTGTGTGAGGCAGTATCACATGGCATCATGTACGGAACCATGCTGCTTTTTCAGACTGTGATCTTTCTCCTTTTTTTGGCTGTTTGTTTTAAAAAGTTCAGTATTTACCAAGAATGCCTTTTTCCTTCGAAGTTTTCTTTGCATTGAAATATATCCTGTAAATACATTCATAGATTGTACACAGTTTTTTTAATCCAGTGATTAAGTCAATATATAAAACTGTAATATCAATTATTTAAATGAATAGTATATTTAGCATACTAGAAGACTTACTGATTAGTAGGTTATGTAATCCTCAATCTTGAGAATGGCCATTCTCATACCAAAAGATTAAAGAAAATTATCTATTTTTGCTTTGCAATATTAATATTCGTTTTCTTACCACAGAAAATTTGCAATCATTAACATGTTACTTTTCCTTGTATTATTTGTCATTCATTTCTACCGTGATCTAAGTATTTAGTGAGTGTTTCTTTAAGTTTGTGTACACTTTCACAAGGAATAGAAACTGACACAGAAATAACCTTTTTTTTTCTTTTTTAATTAATGGAAGTACATGTCTGATTATTTTCCCGAGTACAGTGAGAAGCAAATAGGAGATTTGTTTGTTTTTTCCATAATTCAGAACATCTGTCTTGAAGGTGCTCTGTCTCTTGGTTCTTTTTTCTGAACTGTATTAGCAGTATTTTTCCTCACCATATCCTTTGCTTTCCTACTATCTTTGACTGTTCCTGGCACAGAAAATTTCAGTTTCACCCATCTATCTAAATCCAACTACTAGCTCTCCTTTGGTCTGGGCATAATCTCAATGCTGTCATATTACACACAAAGAATCCCTCATGCTGCTTTAACAAGGTTTCACGAATACACATTGCAAAAATTAACAGCTCAAAAATTGGATTTTGAATAGGTTTGAATTTCCTCCTGGGTATTTTAATGCATTTTGTTTCCTTTTATTCAGCTTTTATTGTTATAATAATTTAAAATTTTCAAATTTCTTCCACAACAATAAGCAATGCTAAAAATATATTAAAGGCCATCTTCCTGTAACCCCATGACTCATGAAGCTCTGGCTTTTAGAAGGGCAGCAAATATCCAGAAACTGATCATTTGAGACAGCTGACACAACTTTAGCTATTTAATCCTTTCAACAGACTGGGAGCAGAGAGAAATACAGCCCTGGTCATAATGCTTATTTTATCTATTCCTGTTCTCAACTTTATCTTTACAATCAGTGAGAGTAAGGACAAGAAAGGAGGAAGAGGATGTTACATACTGTGGTATTACCATGCATTCATATATGGGCAAGAACCTCCGTTCCTAAGCCAGACACCATCTCCAGCTTCAGTAAATATTGGTCTAAAAAAGTTGTTATATTGATCATATTGTTGAATTCAGTGAATATAGAACACAGATGACTGCTCTCTTCTTTGTCTTAACCTTTATAAACAAAAAAGCAGTTTTCTGCCAAGAGGTTTAAGAAGTGAAGAAATAGCTAATGGATTTATGCTCCTTTTTTCATACATTTCTGAGGCAATGAAGAATGAAAAAGTACTCAGAGGCTGCAGACTGGTTTTGTAAAAATGATCAGATCTTGTATTTTTCTTTTATGTGTAGTGTATTTAGCTGAGCCATACAATATATAGAATGAAAATTGTTGGCTTGTTCGGTCTGAGTACCCTTGCCTTTGCAAAAAGCAATCAAATTATTTTTTAGCACGTTTAATATCAAATACTGATTCCACCACTAAATTAATTTCAACTACCAGGGTCTTATTCTTTAATTATAAGCCCAGTAAAAATATAAATCAATAAACTACTAAAGATTTAATTGAATCAACTGTATTGGAATTATTTTATTCTTTACATTGAAATTAATGACCTATTTATAGTAGTGTTTTTGCACATATATGGAATAGCATACATTGGCTAACAGCATACATCCTTTTTGCTTTATACAGCTTAGTTAAACACCCAGTATGATGCCTTATAATAAAAGTAAGACAATGCCTTTTTAACACAAACTACTGAACAGGAATGTATTTTTTTAAGCAAATGCAGTCAAAGACTGAAAACAAGAGTGGCCTTTTCTGTACTTTAAAATTATGTCAATCCTCTAAGACCATATGCTGTCTGATGAAACTTAGAAAAATGATGCAAAAATCGATAAAAGATTATTCTGTTTTACTAGCTGATTATTGAAAGGAAAGCTTATTATGCTTTTAGCTTCTACTAAGGTTCCTATATTATAGTTATCCTCACAGGGTCAACAATAACCTTAGGTAGCATGGCATAGTCTGTCACATCATGTTTGCTTTTCCCTTCTCTCCTCATGGATGAGCTATGTGTATACACTGGAATTTTTAATTCTCTGCAAACCAAGGTCAAAGAATTGTATCTCCCATCTGAAGTGTGAGAAGCTGTGTTTCTGATGCCCTCTATCCAGCTTGGCTAAGGATGTCAGTAAGATGGATGCTACTGAGGGACCAGACTGCATATTTTCTTCTAACAGCTCTCCCCTGCACAGAATTAAACGAGTTATCTGTTGTGCTGTTTTGGGCTGGGATAGAATCTATTTTCTTCATAGCACTTTATAAGGTGCTGTGTTTTGGATTTGTGACCAAACCTACATTAATAACACAGCAATGTATTAGCTATCAAGTGTCAAGGCCTTTCCTGCTTCTCACAGTATCCCATTACTCCAGGGGCTGAGGATGCACAGGGGAGGAGCCACAGCTGGACCAGCTGTGCCAATTGACCAAAGGGATATCCCACAGCTTTAGCCTGCCATGCTGAGCAATGAAAGCTGTGGAGGGGGAAAGAAGCAGGAAGGGAGGAGAAGCTGTTCAGAGTGATGGTATTTGTCTTCCCACTGTTGCATGGAATCCTGCTTTCCTGGAGATGGCTGAACACCTGCCTGCCCATGGGAAGTGGTGAATGAGTTCCTTGTTTTGCTTTGCCATGTGTGCATGGCTTTCACTCTTTCTATTAAATTGTCTGTATCTCAATCCACAAGTAGTCTTACTATTACCCTTCTGATTGTTGCCATTGTCCCACTGGGGAGGGGTGAGCCAGGATCCATGTGGGGCTGTGTCTGCTAGCCAAGGTTAGACCACACACCTGTAAAAAATTTTGTCTATTTAATCCCTAAGTGAAGATATTGATCTTAGCTTATTTTTCACAGCTCTTTGCTGTATATATATATATATAGAGAGAGAGAGAGAGAGAGAGAGAGAGAGTTAATTTGAAAGCTTGAAGACTGATAGGAATGAATGTACGGTTTGTAACTTGGTTCTGTGTTGTCATTAAAGAGAATGTTTCAATGGAATTGTGCTTAGTGCAGTTTTCTCAGTTGAAAATAAAATTATCCCTATCCACAATGTATGTATGCAGTGCTTAAAATAAAAGTTTGAGGAATACTAAGCCTGCTATGCATCACCTCTTCTCATTACTCTCTAAAGCTCAGCATACAGTTTAACATCAAAAGAGAAGATATCTATATACTTTTAAACTCCTGCATGGCAGGAAAGTGATTAGAGAAAAAACTACATTGAGATGAGACCATTAGAAATGAGAATGAAAAAAATGGAAAAGAGGAAGTACTATGGCCACACTAAGATATTTCAGAGAAATGACTGTTCCTGCTGGTGAGTTTCCTATTCAAAACCAAACCCAACCAAATCCCTCAAATGCAATGTGGTATGCCATTGTCTAACATACATAATTAAAGAAATACAGTCTTGAATAATATATTTTAGATTTATTTTTATCTTTTCTGATAAGATCTATAGAGATTTTCAAATTTTCTCTCCCAAAGTGTTAACACTCATTGCCTACAAAATTAAGAGCTGATCTTTTCTTGGTGAATAATTGAAATAAAATGTCTACAAAGGAAAATGCAGAAACAGAAGATCTTAAATTAGTAAGCAGTGGATTTTTTTAAACCAAATCAGTGTACATCTTTTCTTTTAGCCACATTTATAAGCCATAATTGAGTTTTAGGAGCTTGATGTATTATCTCTTCACATCTGAGTCTTAGTAGGTATTTTTTTAGAGTAAGCTGTAAGCTCTTCCCAGGTACAAGACAGTCTAACTTGTTTTGAACTTAGACTAATTTCAGAAATATCCTTCCTTTGGCACATCATCTTTTATAAGTTAAGAAGAAATCTTCCAGGTGGATCTGCTACCAATAAGGAATGGCTCCAAAGAAGAGAAATTCTGGCTTTTTAGGAGGAATCTTTGCTTTTTCTAGAGAATGCAATAACTTTTCATTATCTGGTCTCTAAGCCTTTTCTGTTTTATTTATTGTTTTATTTGTTTGGGCTTTTTCTGTCCATTTATGTAACAAAGAATGTGCAACAACTCACTTGTGCAAGTGCTTCAATGTCGTGAAAAACATCCTAGTCAGAATACAGGCTTTTTCTACTACTAAATCACTTTATGGATCTCACCATCTCACCTATAATTCCAGTATCGATGTTGGTTCTTCAGAGACTACTGTGCATGAACACATGAATACATCCAAATCAGAAATTAAATAATGTACTTCCTTCTCTGCCCCTTTGTTTTACTTCAAATTCAGTAAAACAGTGCCAACCTTGTACTTCCATGGTATTAAATCACATTTCCTGCTATAAACTTCTATAAATCACCTAATGCTTCAAAGTCTTGCATTGCTTATCTTACTCTGCGCCATATCCTTAATAAATAGCTGTCTGTTTTCCAGGCTTTTACTCCTATATCTTCCTTTTCTGTTAACATCCTTTTCTATATTCCAGATTACTCTTGGAAAAATAGCCCTTATTCCTAAACCCAATTGAAGGACTTCTCCTGAATCTGTTCCCATTTGTTTTATCTTGAATTCGTGGTGACTGTTGTGCTTTTGGCATTCTGACATTTTGTTTTGCTAAAGCATGTCGATTTGGAGAATCATATGAAGGAAGTGAGCCTTTACATTAATCAGAACTAATATCTAAACGAATAGAATCACTACTAAAAAACAACTTGCCTTCAAATTTATGTGATGAGATAAATTAAATTTTATACATTTTTATAATTCTTAAAGGCACATATTGTAAACTTCAGTAACAGTATTTTAATTCTGTAATTTCTGAAAAGTTAACATAGAGCATTGTTGTACCTGCCTATATGCTGCATAACTAAAATATAGGAAGACCCTCCAGCAAATCTCTTTGGCAATAAATATTAAGTGAGTGTAAATAAGCCTTTTTCCCTATACCAGAATTTAGGATTAATACCTTGAATATTTAAAAATTGTGTGTTTGATTACATATGTTTATGAAGGTAAAATCATCTTGTCCATCATCAAACTGAAAGAGTATTAGACAAATCAGTTTGAGGGCAACAGAAATCTCCAAAGTGTAAGTAACTGAGTTTATCTTATTTTTGTGTATTCCAACATGGCCCTATCCTTACAGAACTTTTTAAACTTGTCCATATCCCAGAAAAAGGTCTTCAATCAAATGAAGTTATTGAAGTCCTGAATTAAATGTACAGAGTGTACAGTGCCACTAACATGCTTTTTTCTAAAGTATCAAATTCCAGAGAGGAAAAACACATACAATAACAACTATATCAAGAAGTATTAAAAATTATTTTTAGAATGAAACAATTACATGATCATGGATAATCTGAAAGGATGTGTTTATATTTATATGGATATGAAATATATTATTTGAAAAGAAACACCCTTAATTTTCAAAACTGTAATCAAAATAGTCCTATTATGCATTATAACTTGAATAGCATTATATATTCAATCTTTATTTCTTTTTCTTTCCATTTTTAATTGAACATAAGAACTACATCAGAATAAAACTAAAAATCAAATACTCACTAAATTATCTTGTTATAAAAGACATAAGAGCATTAAAATCTACAAATAACATATATAAATTTAAGTATAATTTGTATTTGTCTATCAGAAACAAAACCCCATAAATGGGGAAATATTTATCTTTTAATTTGTAGGCTTTTTCTTCTGTTTTAAGGTTCTGAGGGTTGCTGGGGATTACATTATAGAAATTCCACGTGACAAACAATACTCTTCCTTTTGTTCAAGAGTTTATAACTCAATGATTTATTTTTAAATCTAATTACACTGCTTAAGATAAAAAATTTTAAAGTTTGTTTAAGAAATATTTTTAATTATTTTTTTCCATTTTGCCATGAGTTTAGCATAATGTCTATTAGCTACAGGTGCTAATCCAGAAAGAAAGACTGTGTAATAGTAGACTTAGAAGTCTATGTCAAGCTGAAGTCAGTGAAAGGATTTTGTATTTTCAGTTGCAAAGTTTGCTATAGATAGATTTCTTGTCACTTGGATCCATGCTGATCTGCAGATTTAGTAGACTTAAGGACCTTGATATAACCTGCATTTTGCATATATTAAAAAATGAAATTAATTCTGACTTTTTCTAAGGTTGCTATGAACTCATATAATTTAAATGTGAATGAGATGGAGCATTTGCTATAAAGCTTTTCGCAGGCTGAAATGGAAGATCTTAATTTAATATGCTACATTTAATATCTAAAATTTTTCAGCTTGTAAAATTCTTATCTTTCTTTCTTTCGATCCTTTAAAGGGGTAAATGAACGGGTTATTCAATCACTGGTGCTATAATTGTCTCAGATTCCATTACAGAGGATTTTCTATTTGCTGCTTAATCTCTGTCAGGATTCTTTTCTAAATCCTTGTCTTTGAACAAACTGGTTACATTTTTTATTATATTTACACAGGTCTTTAAGCACCATTAACTTGCAAAGAAACCAAAATAATGTAAATATATTTGAAAATCTATTTTTCATATAAAAGAAATGTTTCTGAATTAAATAAAAATAAATCCTTCCTAGAATAGTTTTCTGGCTCTTGAGTAGATCAGTATTTGGCATTATATTACAATAATCTCAGTGATGTTTTTTCCAGTTTTTAGATGCTGTCATTTCTGCTGATAATGAGTGGGTTGCCTAGAAGTTAAAATAAGAAAAAGTCAGTTTTCTGACAAAGATAGACATGTAGACTTGTGCAGACATGTTTAAAGAAACCAGTTTTCATATATTGTAATTGCCTTGAACCCTGAACCTTCTTGCCTTCCTTCTTTTTCCTCTCTGTCCTGTGGGAGAGTGAGTGAAGGTCTTGGTTGTTGCTGAGGTCAGCCCACCACATATACATTGCCAGATGATTAAACCTGTATACACCAGTTATCAGTGCTGCAGAATATCTAAAACCCATTCCAATGACATTTCCATTAATGTTCTTTATTCTTCCATTTAGCTTGTGTGTCACAAGAAAAATTCTGACATGTTTTGAATGACCACAACACATTATTTCTTGGGGTATTTTTTGTTATAGTAATGAACCCTGAGTTCTTTTTACTTTTAGTTCTGCACACTTAAGTTCTTCATTTTTCTTAAAGGTGACTTAAGATCCTACTTCGTGTTATTCTACGTTTTTGGCTACGAGGAAAAGTTCATTTTCTTGCAGCTTTTGTTTGGCTTACTAAATAAATAAGCCATGTGTTATATCACTCTAGAATTTAACTCAGTGCAGCCACTGCAAGTTATTATTCCCTCATGTATGCCTACAATATAGAGAAAGATCTTTTCCCTGTATTGTAAAAATAATGTCCAAAGTTTCAATGCATCATGCTATAATGGGTCCTAAGTTTTTATGCTCAGAGAAAATTGATTTTTTTCCACTCATCAGCATTTTTATTAAACATTTTATGAAATATATAAGTGAAATGAAGTCTAAATTTTATTATTAGACAGCTTATATATAATTAACTTTCAGTTCAAGTATAAAAGACAATATGAGAAAAACACAGATTTTAAAAAAAAAATTCTTTTTCAAACAATGAGCATAAATGATACAAAGTGGGATTTGTCTCAATGTAAAGGTTAGTTCCTAAATCTAGAATACTCTAGATTCACTTTATATTCTATCAAGAATATTGTTTAATTCCAAATAAAATTTTCCTGATCAAAAACTATGGAATTAATAAAACCTGGATTAATTTTTCTCCATATGTAGATATTTTTCTATTATGACAAGAGAGAGACTTTAGATCACTCAGAAAATGGAAGGATATCTAAATATATTCTCCTTAAAATCCAGCTTCATGCATAAATCTTATTTTCAAAAAAAATATCTTAGGCATTTTAGACACACTTGTTTTGATTTCTAAATGCTCAAGTTTTTGGTTTTCTTCATGGAAACTAGGACTCTCATAGACTACATCCTCAGAGATAATTATGTACCTGCCTATGATTTATTTTTCAAAAAAGGTATGAAATTTCTTTCTGAAAACTTTTATGTGAATTATTAAGTACTCTATTGTAAAATAATAGAAAACACCGAAAGAATGTATTTTAATTTCTGATGAACCAAAGGCATGAAGAAAACCTTAACCTGCAAAAGGGCTGAGTTTGACTGATAAGCAGATTATAGATGTGTAATATAGAAATGCATTTTTAGAAAAGAATTGGGAGATTTGAACTTCCAAATATGTGATGAGGCTAGCAATGTGTAACAATACATATGACTACTTTTTGCTTATTGTTTTCGGTTGGTTTAGCACTTTTTTTTTGTCAAAGAAATTGATGTTGGTGAAAACTACCTGCTTGTAAAGTGCTGTCTACTGGTTCAGTAACGACAGCTAATAATAACCTGTGCTTTTCCACTAAAGGAAATTCTCATATTTTAAAAATGACTATAAAATAACTTGCATGCAGTGCATTACATAACTATGCATATAAGATTTCAGTTTTTCTCTTTAAAAAATAACTATGTTTGTATTTACTTTATCAAACTCTAATAGTGGAGATGCTGGCCAAATTTTCATTGCTAACATCTGAGAAGTCCTTCAGGAACTCAGTGTTTATGTAAATTTTCTTAGCAGCTCTGGAGAGCTAAATCTCAAGCACATTAATGAGGAAAATTCAAAGAACATAAGTAAACAGATGGAAAATTATTAATATCTCAAGACTCATTAATGTAGTATAATAATGGTTCCATGTCATTTTCTTCATACTTCTGGTATAATTTTTCATTTCTAGTCTCAGAGTATAAACATGTATGTTTTCTGTCTGTTCCAGTAAGAACAATTATTAACAGAACATAATAAATCCACTCTATTCCATTTTTTATCCTGGACAATGCAAGTCCCTGCTCAGAACTCAAAGTATGCACAAAAGTGATTACAAATGAGATTTCTGACTTAAGCAGCAAACAGTCTTTGCTGCTTTGCAAGGATAAACTAGGTATTAATATTATAAATGTTGAAGAATGTTTTACAACCTCTAAGGGACTCCTACAGATTTGACCACTCAATTATCTGCAGACTTTTAACTGTCTAAGAAAAGAAAACAGCTGTCTCATCTTAAGAGTGATGATGCCCAATAGGGGCTGTGGAAAGAAACATGCCTTCTATGAATAACATGAATTAATTGAACTATGAAAGAAATAAACTCTTAAAATATATTTATTTTTCCACAGTGTTTCATTTACTGTCATGCATTTTTAGCTAAGTTTTTGTTGAATATAAACTTTAGCCTCTGATGAAATATTTTCTCTACTTACATAGTCATGGACTTAGAGTGTCTTAAAAGTGTTTGCATTGTTTTGCAAAGCAGCAGTATGTAATTTTTCATTTTTGAAATTACTTTCCTATTAAAATATCTATTTAAAAGCAAAATATCTGACAATGCAATGGGATTAGGAGACTAAGAACATTCCTAGGTATCAAATAAATTTTACGCAGATTTCTTTAGCCTTTACTCTGTAACCAGCAATTGGACTCTTTGTTTAGAATCAGAACAAGTCTTTTGGACAGAAGCTTTCTTTTTATTGCATGCAAACATTTGCTATATTGTCTCTTTCTGGATGGGTGCTACTCACTCTTTCATAAACCAAGTATTTTTCTAAGTCTTGTGACTTTGCTCAAGTATTCTGTTGTAAAGTGAGGTGCTGACATAGGCACTGTTGTCTTCTCTCTGGTGACCCACGGGAATAGCCTGAATCTGTGTTGGGGAGCTTTAGATTGGATATTAGGAAAAGGTTCTTCACCCAGAGGGTGGCTGGGCACTGGAACAGGTTCCCCAGGGCAGTGGTCACAGCACCAGCCTGACAGAATTCAAGAAGAATTTTGACAATGCTCTCAGGCACATGGTGTGATTCTTGGGGCTGTTCTGTTCTGGGCCAGGAGCTGGACTTCAATGGCCTTTTTGAGACCCTTCCAACTCAAGATATTCAATGATTCTAATGTAAGTGTCTGTTCAAGTGGATTGAAGTGCCCATTCTTTCCAGTAGCAACCTACAGTAGATGTAATTATTCCTAGAAGCACTAGTGCTCTGTAGAAAAGTGAAGAAACAATATGGAGCACCAGACTTTTAGCTTGTTGTCTCTTTAGTGCAGTACATTATCTTTTGTATTCCTCTTTTAGAACTAGTTCTGTTCTGGTGCCTCTCATTCCGGCTTGATCCAGCTATGCTTTGCACTGGTACTGTGAACCACTTTAATGTGCTTGTGCCTTGCTTCCGTACTCCAGCTGCACTCCAGCAGCATTGGTCTCTCTGTGTTCATTCTTTTCCTTTTGTAGCCAGGTGCACCTGCTGCCAAGAGCTCTCATAACTGTCTTGTTGCACTGTCATCTTTCCTACTACTTTTATTGACTGCTGTAACTCTTCAGTAGAGAAGGGAATATTTAATGTTAGAGTACCCTGACACTTCTGCACAATGATCTGAGGAACAGCACAGATCAGAAGGTTGCTATAATAGATTTTGTTTGCTCTTTTCAGGGTTACTATTTAAGCACTGAACAACAAAGTGAGATATTTTCTTTGCATTTAGTTTCTATCATCTACACACTGTAATGCTAATAATGGTAAGAAGTCAGACAGCAATAAGATTTCTTTCAGCCCCAAATGCACTTGTTGTAATCAGAGAAGATAATTTAGGGTGAAGTAGTGATCATTAATCTAGGATTTCTAAACTGTCTGAAGACCTCCAGCTGCTGTGAGAAAATGGAAGAATTATTTTACTGGAGTAGTTCTTTTACTGCAAAAGCTCTGCTGAGATGAAAAATTTGGCAATTTCCCTTATTTGGTTAATACTAAACACATAGCCCTGCTGGTTCCTTGTGGAGATGTGCCCTGTACTCAGTATGGTTGCTTTGTATCGCTACAAGGCTCAATACTTTACAAAGGTGCATCTCTCTATCCCTTATAAATTGTGTCATTAGATTATTTTTTAAGGCTATTTCTCTTTTTATGGAACTGTTTGTGAATTCATTTACATACTATCAGATGCAGGTAGATACTGTGCTGTGAAGAGACTGACCTTTGGCATTGTAGAACACAAATGGTGAAAATTAAATTACCTTTTCCTTTCTCAGGCTTATAAATCGAATGTTATTAGTAGCTAAGGAAATGACATCCACTAAAAAAAAAAAAAAATAACTTTTATACTGCTAGTGTCCTTTTAACTTTGTATTTTGCAAATTTGTTTTGTCTGTATTCATAGCAGAAAGTAAGTCTTGTGACCTTTTTTGGTTTTTTTTTTTTTTTTTTACAGTGAGTTTAATGAAGTAATTCAAATGCAAACTTATAAAATAATTGCTCTAAGCAATGCCCCCTCTTTAATATTTTTGAGGTGCTTGCAACAGTCTTGGCTCTTATACAATGAATAAATAAACTGAAAGGAGGCAGTTTATAGTTGTGAAGCCCCATATTTCTTCGTGGACAGTGCAATGTAAATCTCGTTGAGGATGCAATGACTGTTGTGGATATGACATCCCAATCGAAATCAGTGTCCTCCTTACAGAATAAGAGACTTATAAATGTGGAAAAATACCTTGGAATTGATAGGGAATCCTTCAGAAGGCACAGGTCTGTGCTAGCATATGTTTAAATAAAACCCACAGACTCACTGAACTTTCATGTTAACAGGAGGACAGAGGTGCATCACTTTGAAAGAAACTCCCTGGTTCAAGTTCTCATAACAGAGAAGTTACTGTGCATTTTGCTTTGGCAAGTTGTGTTCTTTGCAACAGAAGAGGTCTCTTAGCAGAGACTTTAGGAGAGTACAAAATAGGACTTTATCTTCCCTCCTGCCCAATGGAAGCTTTCTAGTGAAGTTAAAGCATCCACTTCTTGGACTCACTGAGTGTTTCAGGCTATAATTAACTCCTTTTAAGGTAATTATTCACTTTATTTATGTTGAGTTCTCATCGGTGTTATGGTATATGGTACAATTATTCTGCCATATAGGTTGAAGCTTTAGCAGCTCTGTGAGGACCAATAGGCAAAACAATAGTATTAATTCTGAAAAAAACATTATTCCTTTTGTGAAGCATTACATCTTTACCTTTTATTATTATATAATGATAGTATTATTATTCTCTTTTTTTAAATGGTCGATATGAAAGGGACGTAAAGCTCTTATGGTCAACCTTGAAAAAAGCCTTTGTACACATGGACATGTTTTTTAAAGACTAAAAGTCACTGCAGATTTGCTGACACAAAGTTGTGGACATGTTTAGAAGACTATGGGTAATTTAAAATACTTCTGACAATTTTGAAATAACGGCAGTCAGTCATGATGAACCTATTTTCATTGAAAACCAGAATAACCATAAAGGCACACTGAATATATATTTATTCATTTCCAAAGTGTAAAATAATTTTTTTATTACCATACTTATCTAAACTCCTTTTCTTTCAAAATCCAACAGTGAATGAACATATTTTTCTTTATAATTGAATTACTTTTTTTATGATTTCATTTTTCTATGTGGAGCTTCAGACTGAAGAACATGTTTACCACAGAGTTATGAACCTATGAAAAGTTAACTACAGCAGCATGAACAATTTAATAGTTATTTTATTCACAATTAAAATACTTTAAAGAGCTTCCTAAGACATTTGTAAAGGTGGCAGACAGGACTGTTGGCCAAGACTGAACTTAATAGTCTCATATACTGCAGCAATACCTCTGTTTAAACTATGACCTTCCTTCTATTGTTTCCTGATAATTATTTCTCCTAATTGTTAACCTTCTTGCATGTTTTGACCATAAGTAAATTATTATTCTATATAATGAGAATTCTTTGAATATTTTGCATCTGCTTGCTTTTTAAGAATACCACAACATGTATGTCTGTGGTTCTTGCCTTTATGGGACATGAGAAAAAACTTACTGATGATAACTTGAATAGATTAAGGCATAGTGTTATGTTAATCAATTTGTCCTGATCCAAAATAGCTATTTTATAGGCAAATTAAACTAAAATTAGAGAGGAAAGATAAATGAGAACCTTGTCAGAACAGTTCTGGAGGGAACTGTGTGATCAGTAAGGTGTTAGAATTGGGGAAGCAAAGGAAAATGAAGAGAAATGAACCGTGATGAGTGGGAGATTTTGGATACCCTATTAATCAGACTTGGAAGTAAAATCAGAATTAATGTCCTTTATGTTTTCCGATATATTTATTCCTGAAAACATTGAGTCTGGGAAACATCTTTTGTGGCAGGTGATTTGAGCTTGTTTTGACATATATGATCAACCACAGGACTGATAAAAATAAATACTTCCTTACTGTTTCTCTCTATGTATTTCAATGCACAGTCCCAGGGACAGTGAGTATCAAAGTAACACAGAGACATAGGTATGTAGAAAAATATACACATAAGATATAGTAATTTCAAATCTGCTTAGTCACTATCCTCACAAGTTTTAAAATTAATGCTTCTCCACAAATATACATAATTTCTCCAAAGATATCTTTAGCCTTTACTCATCCTTCCCCTTGCCAGGATTTTAATTTTATTATTGATATATTATTATGTCAAAGTACAATTTAGGCCACTTTGTTCTTCTTAGTAGTTCATTAACCAATGCAAAATTATCTTAGGTATAGTTTTCTTAATTTCAAAAGAAAAAGCATAGTAAAAGATTTCAGAAAGACTGATGGGTTTATTCTGAGTAAATACATACATGTCAGTAGCATAACTATTAGCTTTTCTTCTCCATATTTTTACTGATGTAGCAAACTTTTACCAATGCAGTCAGAGCCACCATATGTATAGGCATAATGTGAATAATTTTGTAGGGGCAAGGTGGATCTAGATTAAGGTAACAATAATCCTGTGTCTATTTCTGCATAAACAGCTAAACACATGGGAGGATTGGTGAATGGTTGATGCTACTGTGATCACAGATTCTCTGCCTTGTATGACTTTCATAAATCCTTTCACCAGACTTTAGACAGAGGAAATTTTTCCTTCTCATTTCCTTGAGTAGAACAGCTTGAACCAAGACCTTGCCTCTGTGTCTGCCCCATTTGAGCACCTCAGTACTGGGAGACTGAACTGAAAAACATCAATATCACCTATTGGGCAGGCTTGGGAGAAGAAGAATAGACTTCTATGATGAAGTGGTTCCTCATGAGAGGATGAGGAAATTGCATGTCTTAGAGATGCAGGAGGAGGTGAAATGACTCCTGGGAACAGGGCTGCCTGGAGAAAAAATCTCCCACAGCCTGGGGCTGGCTAATACCTCTGAAACCTCTAAAAGCCAATGACATCTCACTTGCCTTTAGCAAGGCTCAACCTAAAACAGGAAGAACAATCAGTAGAACCTACATGGGATGGCAGAGCTCTTAGGACATGCAAAAAATAAGCAAGCAAGAGAAACAACCAGAGAAAAACGAATACCAGAGACAGAGGCCTAGAGAAAGAACATAAATGATGAGCACTGAGAATAAAATAAATGCAAAGCTATCAAAAGAAAGGAACAGGTCTCTAAAGAAGGTCAGAGATCCAAGCAGGTGAAAATTCAATTTGCATTTTGAAAAAAAAATACTTTGTCTGTTTGAAACCGTAGTTTCTATACACTGATAAGGGAATTGCGAGCTCAAAATCGTGTTTTTATGATAAAAACTGATTTTCATGCATTAGCAGTGGTCCTGAACACATACCAGGTGGCATACACTTGTGATTATAAGCAATATTTTACCTATATTACAGCTGGATGATCCACTAACTCTCGGGCTTTTCTGAACCCTTTTTTTCTTGTGCAAGCAGAAATTATTTCATACATTTTGTTCTATATTTCTGTTATGCAAATCTCCTTCAGTTAGATGTAAATATTTTGATTTTGCTTTTAAAAAAACCAACCAAAACAACAACAAAAACCAAGCTGGTCTAGTGTGAATTAAGGAAATTGAAGCAAAGCCAAAAGCGATTCGATGTTAACTTTTCCTACTTAGGTAATTTCATGCTTCTTCAATATCATTGTATTTTTTGAAGAAAAACCTGCCCTTAAGCATGACAGTCTCCTTGCTCCTCACAGGCACAGATTCCACTTCTCCAGTCACACCACAGGACCAAGTGATACACTGCTTCCAGAGATGCTGCCATTCAGCACCATCTCACATTTAAAAGTGGATTATGTTTTACATGTTAATATAGAGACCTGTAAGAGTCTCAAACATTAATAGGCTAATTTAGACAGCACCAACAAAAACCCCAAAACAAAAGCAGTTACATAAATGAAAAGTAAGAGAAGACAAGAATAAGAGAACTTTAGGTCCCTTAGATACTTGCCATTGACAGATATCTCAGGTTGTAAGGTGTGTCTTTCTGTTTCTTTTAATTATATGAATGAGCTCAGGATGATAGAAAATTTGGTAAATTATTTCTAGTTTCAAAGGTCTCCCAATTGATTTTGATTCACACTTACTGTGCTTCATTTATTCTCATAAAAAAAAATCTTACAGAAAACATTTTGAATAGTTTTTGAATACTGCAACATTTTGGTAAGACAGCAGAAGCAGATAAGATAAAAGGATAATATTTATTTGATGGGGTATCAAGTATTGCATTTGCTATTTCTCAATTGCATTGTATTAAGCAAATTCACTTTGCTCAGTGTCTCAAATGTCTCATTTTCAGTGTACAATGAGGAGTTATATTTTCTTTTCATGAAATAAATCACTATATAATTTCTCAGTTTCTACTTTTTCCCATCCCTTAGGCCATAGTTTTGTATTCTCCCGTCTCTCTCTCCATCCCAAAAAACAAACAAAAAACCCAAAGAAACAAACAAACAAAAATATCCCAAACTAAAACAGGGAATGAAAAAAAACCCAACCCTTTTGTAAATGGGTTTATTTTATGAGCTGATAATTTTAATATATTCAAGCAAAAGAAATAATTATTCTTTCTCAGATTTAAAAATAAAGTTAAACAGCAATACCTTTGTCAAAGACCCAGTTGAAAGTGAAAATTTGACACAAGTAAAATATGCAGTTCCATGACATCCTGTCTGTCCTCATGTTAATGTAGAAATGTTTCTTAAAGGGTATATTAAATGATAAATCCCATTTGGCTTTAATAATTTTAGTAGTGTAATTCCCACTCCTTCTCTTCAGAGATCATAGCATAGCACAGAAATTTTCTAGGACCTAATTCTGCCAGTCTTACCCTGAACAGTCATTTAATCCACCATAATCCCATGGAAATAATTTTAGGGATTTGTAGAGGAAGGTGCTAATCAAAATGAAAGATCTGTCCTATACAAGCAAGTTATGATTGCTGTTTTTAACTTATTTTAAAATAATTTTACTTCTAATGTGTACTCTTAATTCAGAAGATGTCGTAGGAAGAGGAGGAAGACAGTTTATTAATTTGGATTATTTACAAATCTCCAAGGTTTTAACTTTTGCAAGTCATAGGTAATCAAGGTGGTGTAGTAATTTCTCCTATAAATCATTGCTCTTCCCTGCTTATTGATTAACCAAACATTTTATTTCTTTGATTAAGTTTTATTTTTTCTATGTGTGGAAATCTGAAGGAAAAAGAATTCTCAGTCATTTCCAAAACAGAGAAAAAATAAAGGAATTTTTTCCATTTATTGTTCCATAAAAAAAGTCTGTGAAGAATTTCCACAATTTCAAGTAATTCATGTGTTGATTACCAGCAAATTCTGTGTGTGTTTAACCATCCAGATCTGACCTTTACAAAACACTAAACCCTTAAAACCTATTGAGTCCTTAAGCAGTAAATTTCAACACAGTAATATGATTTTCCTGGCACTGTACTATTAATATGTGTGTAAGTGCAAAGCTAATTCTCCATCCAGAGCGTGGTGCAACTTGAGTAGAAATACTCACAATTTATTTTCTAGGGGAATACTTGTTGGATTTGAAGCAGAAGGTCAGAACAGGAGACAAGATAATAATACTTGTATTCTTAACTTTTAGTATTCATTAAATACTTGTCTTACTTCATTTGACAAGGTAGGTAACATACAGTCTCCCATTTTATAAATGTTGCAGAGGCATTTCTCATATTCTACCCACACTACTTCTGATGTGAAGATACTAATTCAGAATACTTTAGAGGATCTGTTGATTATATTCCTTTTCAAAGCCAAATAAACCTCATTGACAAAATTCTGCTTTCTAGCAAAGTTTCTAGTTTTGGAACATCAGTACATTCACCTGTAATATGCAGAGAAGAAGATATCCTCAAGTCATGACCCTATTTCACCAGGGGCCTTTTTGGAGGAAACAAATATGTTAAATGCTCATTTAATTCTGCTGACATTTTGGTTCCAAAATGCAGACAATCTATTTCTTTCAGGCTTGAGTCCTTGCTCCTAGTTTTCCTGAATACAGCATGTAATTACTTTTAAATTACTTCAGTGATTTCCTTCAAGAACTCCTGCTGGATGATACCTCATAATTTTCTGTCCCTGTAGGGATGGATAAATATGAGGTATTCCCCTGTAGGGGACATGTGGGCAGAATTACACTTCACCTACATATGCATTCCTGTTCTGCACTACTCCAATATAAGATATTTTCCCAGATGCCTCCATGGAATTCAGTATATCTGTCCATCTTAAACACTGAGCAGAGATTTTGAGTTTTCTTAAATAGAAAACTTGCTTGGAAAAAATAGATATTTGCATTTTCAGTAGCTATTTCATTTTAATTTTACTTTAATATCTAGTCCATCATAACATAATCTCTCATTTCAGAGGCTTTCTTGCCAAAGCCTTAATAACCATGAATCAAATACGACATTATTTCCTCACACAAATAACTAAAGTCATCAGTGTAGGAGAAAGCAGCAGAATGAAAAGAAAGATTGGAAGGACGGCAAGATAGAAGGCTAAAAATAACCACGGAAAACAGCATAGCTACCTGTGACAAATTACTAGAATGGAGCTTGGAATCTGGCCTTCTCATTCCACAAAATTAAGAGAATTTGGCAAGAATTTTTAGCTGCAGAGCTGGAAAAAAGCTAAATGTGGTCCTGTGCTTTCATTTTGAAAGACTGCTAAAGCACAGAAATGCTGGCTTTACCTGTCTTTTTCTTTGCTATGAACTGTATTTTTCCATTTCGTCATTTTCCAGCCATAGGGCCTTCAAAATAGCTTTTCATTAAATTAAATCAAATAAATTTAAATTAGATAATGTGTGTTCTTTTGAGGAAATTTATTTAATTATACATGGTTTTAAAATACAAATTAGTAGTCGTAGTCCATATTTTAAAGGAGTAACTGACATTGACCATAGATTGATTATTGCATATTCCTACTTTCTCTCTCAGGAAATCCAGAATTCAGGTGGATCCTGCAGCCTTCCCCCAAAGACAGGGAGACAGAAAATTAACCCACTTGTTTGTTGATAAAACTGGATTAAATAAAAAGGAAAAAAAGTGTTTCTGAATTGCCTGGGCCCAGGAAACAACCTGCTCGACTGCTGTCATCCAGATTTAGTGCCATCAAAACTTACCTCTGGAGTGTAATTTTGCCACAAGCAATAAGGAATGATTTAAGGGTGTAAGAAAGACAGATTTGTAGGTAGATACAAAGTCTTTAATTTGCTCTATTTTAAAATTATGAATTATTTCACATGTGGCTGATATAAAATCTACTGATTTCTGAACTACTGTCTTTCCAGTCTAGCAGTTTCAGATTTGTAGAAGTCAATACGTAGCCAGACATTGGTACTATCTTGCTTGGTGAGGACAGAAAATTTCCTTCTTTAAATATCCTTGGTAAAATGGGGTCCATCTTAACATAAGCTGGGGAGTCGTTTTGTCTGGTGATGAATAAAGCTAAATTTTATAGGAGGAGCTAAATAAGATAAAGAAATAATTATTATTTGTACACTCAAAATAGAAGTAAAAAAAAAATACTTGCATGATTACTTAATCAATTAAATTGTTCATTAATAGTGGGATTCATTCAGTAATAGGGTGAGCTGTCCCTCATGCTGTAATGAAAAGAAAATTAAATTAAACTATTTCCATTTTTACATGCAGAGTGCCCAGAAGCAAACAAGTTTCAATGTAGTTATTAGCTTCTTCCCAATCCAGTTATTTCCTTTATACTGTATTGTACCTAGAATCAAATTAAAATAATTTAATTGAGATTTTCAAAGTCAAGCACCTGGAAGTTAGGGAATAATAGAGGTAAACCTTAATTTTTTGTCCTATGTGCTTGAATGAGCCTGAATGTACTAGGATCCTGTGAAAATTCTCAAAGGGTAGGAACTTATTACACTGTGCAACAAGCTTTTATAATGCCAAATTTCAGGGCAATTTCTTAACACTTCCTCCTTCAGGAAAACAGTAAACATTTCCTATGTGTAATTTAAGAGTATTTTTGCCCTACAGACCACATTGCTTTCACATATATAACAGCAATATTACATCTGCCATTTAAGTATCTGAACCAAAGGGCTATCCTAAAAACCAAAGAAAGATGGTCAGAAGAAAGTTTCACTTTGTCCTAAGTTTCTTTTTCTCTAACCTGAGATTTAAATCATCTCTAGCTTCCCAAAATCTGGATACAAACTGACTGTGACGTATGGCATTTCAAAAGAGCACATTGTTCCTTTTACTCCTTGCGACTCTTCTCTTGAGTTTCTAGTTTATTAGGCATAATTACTATTGTTTTATTGGAAATTCAAATTGAATCCTTAAAAGATATATTTGGCAGTGCTTGGCATAGAGGTATCTTTTTCTCTTAGTACAGGGACTAGGGAAAAAAGATGGTAATTTAACTGTTTGCATCTTAGAAGAAGCTCAAAATATCATGGAGAAAATGGCATGTCTGTAATAGAGGATCTCCATGCAAAACACAGAAGAATTTCATACTAGAACTGTGAGGGTCTAAGTACAAGGTTCATGGTTAGCATCCCAAGAAACATTGCAGTAAGCTGAGACAAATGTTACCGTGCTCTTATTTGCTGCTTTCTAGAAAGAAATGGGAAAATGAGCTTCATCATTAAGCTGAAAAGGAGAGGGGGAAAAGGCATCACTTCTAAAAATGGCATTAAAAAAAGAAAAACATTTTTTCTTTTACTCCTGCTGGTAGATATACCTGACAACATTCCTTTAATTTCTCTCGAGTGCTTCTTAAAAGTAGAATTCTTAGTTTGCACAAAAGGTGAGAATTTTAGATTGTTTCTTGGCTTTCACCTTATTTACTGGCATTAAATATATGCTTAGGGAAGGAAAGGGCAGGAATGCTGTCACTACACGTTTGTATGTATTTCACTCATAACAACCCTAATTTATTGCAATGTTAATGACGCTTTAATATGATTTCAGATGTAACTCATCATTAACCTTTTTCTGGTACCTCTTTCAACCTGTGAATCTCTGTTCCACCCCAGCTACCTCTTCCTGCCCCTGCATCAGTTCGGTTCTGGCATGGGCATTTGTGCAGCTGTGCAGAATTCAAGACTGGGAAACTTATTTGTCTGAAATTACAACCATTCAAATAATTTTTTCTCCTATGCAATCACACAGGTTACTTCACCCAGCTAAGCAGAAAAGAGTAAGGGGCAGCTATTCAAATTACCACTGAATGTAAACCTATGTTTTTGGGGCCTGGAATATATTTAGAATATTTGGATTTCCTAGCATTGTAAAGTCAAAATGTGCCAATAATATACTAAGTGTTTGTTATTAGCACTGATTTATTATA
Organism: Acridotheres tristis; assembly: GCA_037013685.1. Classification (NCBI taxonomy): domain Eukaryota; kingdom Metazoa; phylum Chordata; class Aves; order Passeriformes; family Sturnidae; genus Acridotheres; species Acridotheres tristis. The sequence goes on from CM072884.1 coordinate 72,839,382, forward strand.
TATCTAATTGACCTTGATATTATTTCTGGAGGCTCAGTAAAGATAGATTTTTTCCACATAAATCTTTAATTATTCACTAACTCTGAATAGGGTGTAATGCTTAATGCTTAATTTCAGTAGTTAAAAAATTGTGTTTTGTCTTCTTAAACTAAGATCAGCATTTTGTTTAGTGTTACATGTATGTTTATGGTTAGAAGAAGCTATTCTGGTTAGAAGAAGCTATTTTCCACTACATTTCAAGTTTACTACATTATTTATCATCATTGATTTTTAAATTAATCCATCTTAATTAAAGAAGATTTGGTACACTAATTTTTATATTTTCATTAAATTGCAACACTAAAATTTTCAGTGTCTGGTATATAGTTTATTCATCATTATAATTGTATGATGTGAATATTCTTTTTTTGTAAGGATGTTTTACTGAATAGTCTGTTAAATTGTCTTGCTTCTGTTTAGTTCATATGCATTGAGAATATTTAAAACTTATTACTTGTGATTTTTCATGGTACTTCTATACCAATGCAGCCAGCATAGCAAATATAATTACCCCTGAGCTTTCAGCATTTTAATTCCTGTACTCTAATTTTATGATTAATTAAAAATAATAGATTTCAATTATTTTTTTAAGCAACATAGAAATTTATGTCAACAATAAGGTATTATGAGGAATGATAATAGTGTATTTTACCTTCCTCATTCAAGTTTGAACTACCTTGATGTTATTAACCAAAATGACACTGTACAAAGAAAGAAAAATAATGAAGAAAATATTGCCCTATATACTGGAAAATAAATTGAAATTATCAGTTCAGAAAGCTAAATGACATTAACAGTTTATCACTATTTACCTGTGAGAATGAGATTAGAATATATATGAATCCAGACTGCATTGAAGGTGTGTTTTGTTTTATGAATTGTTGTATTCTGAACAGATAAATGCCAGCCAGATCATTGAAAATCTAATCCTGCTGTTAGAAATACCCATTTAAAATTTATATCTTTGTATCTATTTCAATGCTGTATTGAGCAACTTCCTGTAACTTCCAGGATAAAAAGAACTTGAAATCAGTATTTAAAGTATTGCAAATAAAAGCATAGAGCAAGAGAAAAGGAAACAGGTAAAGAAAAGATGTTTGTTACTATAATTTCCAATTTACTTATTACTATAATGATTTCATGTTTTTCCAGTTATACTGTTTGAAAAAAAAAAAATATTTGGAAAGGTAGTATGGAGCCCCAGAATTTCTAGATTGTAGTCTTGACATTGCAGTTGGCCCTATATAATCAAACTTCATTCAAAGAATAGCTGTTCATAAAATGGACTTTAGTTTTGAAATTTCTTTTCTGGAACTTCTTTGGCAGTATGAAACTGCATCTTTCAAAAACAATCTGCTCTCTGTTGATACAGCAAGCTAATAAAAGCAAATAAAAGTTCTGTTTATGAAGGCATATGGCAGCTCTTATTTTTGTACAATAACAAAACTTGGTGAGAGGTTCATATATAAATAAAAACTTAATTCAAGGAAAATATGAACAGTTGAGAAGAAATAAAACATGGAGCAGCTTAGATTTATAAAATCTGATAAAATATTATCTATATTGAATATGTGGAAATGGGAACAATTTCCCTTCCTCTCTTCACAATTCATATACATCTATGTGTTCCTGAATAAATGATCAGTATATATCTTCTAATAATCAATCATCTATTACTAAAGCAGATATGATAGGTAAGTTGAAATAAGAATTTATTTTCCATGGCAAAAAATCTTTTTGCACATTACAGTTTAATTAGTGAGATATATTAGGACTTGAATACTGGAAAATAGAACCTAAATAAGCAAAAGCCAGAAAAGAAGAGGCTGCTGAGACTAAACACTTCAAAAATCTTGGTGCATATTTCCATCCACCTGTGATATGGTGATTTATTTTGTTTAAAGAACAAGCAAACTTGCATAATGGATTGTGCATATGGCCACCATTAAATGATATCTTCACTACTACAATTTTATAGCATTTTGTATTCCAGTACTGCAGGCTGACTTGTTACCAGATGCCAGTGGATATTTAGGCCCATAGAAGCAGGCCAGATCAATAAGGTAGCCTACTTCAATTTTAGGACTGCAATCTGTATTTAAAGGTTACTTTATTTAGGAAAAAATACGGAAAACTACAGAATTATTAGAAGGGAAAAGTGGCAGTGAAAGGGGGGGGGGTGAAAATAAATGTGCAGTGGGTAGAATTTTAAAACAATTTTTCCTCCAAAAATTTGCTTTGTTTTAAATACACAGCTATTATAAAGATTATTCTAATTAATTTCATTATAACAGTCACAGGATTGGTTTACAATATTTTAAAGAAAAAAATCAAGTTTTCTTATTTTTATAGTTGAATAGTACACTGAAGAGAGGAATTTACTCATATATTATTAGCTTACTGATATTGCAAAATGTAGTAAAGTGCATAATGGAACCAAGAATATCAAGCATATATTTTATCCAGCATCTTCTTTACACATGCATTTTCCCTAAATCAGTTTGTTTATTACTTCTTTTAAGCGGGATTTTATTATAGCAACCTGAATGTGAGTTTGTTGGGAGTACTTGCTCTAAAATCAAAAGGCAAAGATTATAATGCAGTGAATTCATGGACAGCAAGAAATTAAAAGGAGATTTGTTCTTTGCTTTAAAACAGAAGTAATCTCTTTTATACTGGAAGAGTCTGAAGTGGTTCATGTTCTTTGGAGTTGAAAGTTCATTGAATTCATTGTCTATTCAGCTTCACAGTATCCAACTACTAAAACCTTCAGCATGAGTCTAGAAGCAGAATAAAAATGGTTTCCTTTTCAGGGTAGTTCCTATCACTCAGCCTTTTCTAAGTTACGAGATATATGCAGTAAGTTGTCAGTTCTAACACCTCCTGGATCTTAATCTTTCTTTTATCGACATAGAGGCCACTGAAATTTAATAAGAATCATGACTTCATAATACATGTAGCTACAGTGATTTTGGATATGTGAAGATGCAAAAGGGAACTGGGCTTTGCCCTGTGCCTACCTATTGCATATTGTGATAAATAATGCTGTCATGGTAGTACATCTGACACTCTCCAGGTATTTTGAGAATGTTCTCTGTGCTTACACAGCCATAATTAAGACTTTGCTTCAGAGTAAGCTACAGACTTGCAAGTAACTGCTATGGGAGCTCTAAAGTAACAGGACTGAGCAAGCCATATCCCCACTCTACTCTTTGGTGTATACTACAACTCCTCACCTTTACCTTACCTAGTCTGGTACAGACTCCTTCACTCATGCCACCCAGTGCAGATATCTATTGAAGAGCACACTGCACTCCAGCAATCTCTGTTTCTGTCCATGGACTGCACAGAGAACTATCACAGAGACATGCAAGATATCATTAAATGTAATATGGCCACAGTTGCTCAGATTAAGCATTTTCAAAGTGATGACGAAAAATAATTAGAACGCTCTTCCAGTTAAGGAAGCTTTTAATCAGAATTGAGAGAGCAAAAGGAGCAATTTAGACATAAAATCAAGAAAAAAATAGTTTTAATTCAAATGCTAGCTGAGGGCTGTAAGTAACTGAAGGAAGGAACCTGAGAGGGACAAGCAGCAACATACCAAGTGCCTTGTGGTCTAGACCTCAATGGAAACACACACTGAGTTTGCAGATACACTGTCTTTTTTCTGCCTGAGGGGCAATTTGTGAGGGAAGGACCTATGAGCAAAGAAGGAGAAAAGGGGATAAGAATGCTTTGGGATTCTTGAAAGTAAGAGGAAACAAATTTGAGGAGTCAAATTCAAGATCTAACAAAGTCAGCGGCAACATTCCCATTTACTTCATTTGTAGTCAAGATGAACAGAAATGTGAACAGAATATGAATAAAGGAAGATTTCTCGACATCTGTGATGCAGAATCTTATGTTTATGTACAGCCTGTCTTCCACAGGGAAGGGCTTTAGAAACTTCGTAGAATAAATAGAGTTTGTGTTTCTCTGAAAAGCAAGTGCATCAAAGATGAAAGGTTTAAACTTTTCAACACAGCAATCCAGCAATACACAACTGTTTACTACAAAAACACAAAGTTTTTTCAATGACATATTTTGAGAACAGTAGAAATGTCCTTAATAAATTCAAGTGATCATCTTTGAAAGTCTGCTTTTGAAACAGTTCATGAGCTAATGCTATAATCTACATTGCTGTAACAGTAGATTCAGAGGGAAAAGAGTCTACTGTATGTCAACATCTCTTCCTTTATCATGTTTTGTTTCTTCAGAAGATGTGATTCTTTATTTATTTATTTATAGTTTAGAGTCAATTCATACCTGAAGCACCTAGAGCCAGTAAGAAAAGAGAGTTATGCCATTTAAAAGAATTTTTATACTGGTGGTGTTTACTTCACTCATATCTCTGTAAAACTATATATTTATCATTCAGGCTGGATGTGTCCATGCACGTGTATACCAAAATATAGCTTTTTTTTAATCTTTACATGGAGAAAAATGTCCACATTTTTTGTTGGAAGTTTTCCAACTGACGTAATGTATGAAAAAGCCCCAAAACCATAGACTGAAGTTTGTCAGCTGTTTCCTCCCTTCCTTTCTTATTCATTGAAAAAGCACATGAAATATACAAATTACAGAACATGAAGCTCATATGAACAAGCCCTTGGTGATCTGGGATGTAAAGCTTTTTACAAAAGTAATCTATGAGTTTTAGAAGACAACAAAAGAAAAATTATAAAAAAATAGAAAATACTGGTATGTAGTAATTACTACATTCTAAAATATGCTTTTCAGCTGTGGCTATATTAATAATTAAGTATCTGTGGTTGATATTCTATCATGTAGATAATGCAGCTTGATTTCTAATGAATCAACATGTTGCTGTTAACCATTGTGCCATACATATCTACTTCTTTATTAAATATAGAAGTCACCAAACTTGATTAGATGCATTACATTTTGTTTAGGAAAAATTGATTTTAAAATACACTTGGAAAAGGGCACAACAGCACAGCTTTCAGTGGCTTCACACAACTATAAAACACCTGACTTAGTTAAAGTAGAACTTTGAAAAGTATGAACTCATGCTGAGGACAGGACATGTTCGATTTCAAAATCTTAGGCAATATCTGATTGTAAAGCTAACTCCAATCAAAACAAAATGGAAAGCTTTGACTGCAAAAGACTCACTACTTGAGAAAATTGATTATCATTTTTTATCTACCCTATTGTCTGAAATATAGAACATCTCTATTTTAAATCAACTATATTATTTTGTAAACTATAGGCATAAATAAGTATTTTAGAGAATTATTCATGAATATTCTGACATATTTAGCATCTTATGAGAAAGAAAAATATTTAAACCAGTTCTTGGAAGCAAAGATCTAAAATTCCTACATATATGTTGTCAGGTAAATTACCTGTACCCTCAATTATTATCATGAAAGGAACACTGCTTGCTGTTTAGTTTTTTTGTAAAATGTGCTGTGTATTATCACCATTGCATTAAATACTTTAGCAAAGTATGATTTTGTTATTAAGGTAAGTTACTAAGCTCCACAAACTGTCCTCATATAATAAAAAGTTGGTAGGTGCCTTACCTTACTGATTTTTTAATTTACTGTTATTACTTATTGGTAAATTTGGATTAAAAAATATTTTCTCATCTTCATTGCTGCTAGAAAAGCTAATTGTGATTACACTTACAGATACATTTATTATGTTTTCTGAAATGTTGAATATAGCTGAGAAAAATTACAAAGCCATAAGTGGCTTATATTCAGTGTTAGCTATTTGGTTAAAAAGGAAACGTTGTGGTTGGTCTTTTATTTTAGCTGCTTTTTTTAGCTGTACCCCACCCAATGTTGCAGAAAAGCTCCTGAAGACGTTGGCTATAAAACTTTAGGAGTTTTTGAATATTCACGTTCTTCCACTCAGAAGTGTTAAAGCTCGAAGAAAACAGTTAAAGAACTGGTAAAGCTAAAAAGGAAACCAACCACTGAACACTATGGTAGATAGAACACTTCTGACAAATATTTCTTAAGAAAATAGTACCACTAGGATTTTAAGCGTATAAACTCTTTATTTAACTATAGTTTACTTTAAATATAATTATATCAATATATTAAATATATATTCAAACTAGGTACTCTTTTGGAAGTGAAGATATAATTTTGTTATTCCTTTTCTTCAATGAGAGATGGTTTAATCTTAAATTTTGTATTTCAATTTAAAAATTGAAACTATTCTAAGGAAGTTTTTGTTAATGACTTCTGACTTTGAAGAAGAAACCTACTACTTTTAAGAAAATAGATGTAATGGATATTTTTCAAAAGGCTATTAACTGGAAATATGTTTTCCCTGCGTTTAAATATTTGAAGGTGAATCTCATTTTCTGAAGGAAGAAATAGCAAAAATTATGGGAAAAACCTCTGCATTTTCTTCAGTAAAGTCAGAAAAATTTGTGTTATATGTAACCCATATAGGCATTCATAATCATTTTACTGAATATGATTTTTTAAAAATTGTATTTGACAGAATGTTATGAATTCCAAATGTATATTTATACAGATTATGCCAGAATGACACTTTTAAATATTAATTAGCTGTTCAAACATGTTGCATATCAAAGCACATCTGGTCTGTGGCAAAATGTGAAAAGAAATGGCATATCAGCTTTTAAGATACATTGATAGGAACAAGCTGATCTGTGTGACCCTATCTCCACTCAGGGAGTTTCATCAACATCTCACTTTTTATGACATAATTTGCATTTCAGGAGACGCTATAGCAAATGCTGACACACGAACATTTTCTCAACAAAAAGTTGTTATCTGAGTGGGGAAGTAGAGCTTCAGGACTGGAATATCTGGAGCTTTTCATTCCTGTCCTCAGGGGCTTTAATCTTGTATCCTCATGAGAGTCTGACAGTTTTAAATAAAGAGTACACAGGCACAATCTCTTTCTGTTAAATCTGTGCCATTGCACAGCCAGCAACATGAGATGCAAGGGCAAAACTGAAATCAAGGAACAGAAGTCCTGGTAGCTCTACTGGATAATATAACTGTTCCTGGGGAGATGGAAAAGGTATGGTTTTGTTTCTGTTCCCATGACAACTTTTTAGTGTGTTGACCCAGGCTGGAGGCCAAGCACCCACCAGAGCCACTCTATCACTCTCCTAAACAGCTGGACAGGGGAGATAAAATAAAATGAAGGGTTCATTAGCTGAGATAAAGACTGAGTGAGGTCACTCACCAAATACCATCATGGGCAAACCGGGCTAAAATTAGAGATATTAATTTAATTTATTACTAACAAAATCATAGCATGATAAGAAGCAAAATAAACCTTAAAAAACAACCTTCTCCCATTCTCCTTCCTAGCTCTACCTCCTTTCCTAGTATCAGGGAGTGAGGTGATGGGAGTTATGGTCAGTTCATGACCTGAGGCTTCTGCTGATCAGGGAGAGGAGTCTTTCCCCTGCTGCACCGTGGGGTCCCTCTCTGTAAACTATTGCAATGTGAGTCTATCCCACTCCCAAAACCTCTACAGCATGGGTCACTCTTCCACAGGGTGCAGTCCTTCAGGCAGTGTCTTCTCCAACACGGGTCCCTTCACAGGGTCACAAGTCCTACCAGGACCCTGCTCCAGAGTGGGCTCCTCTCTCCACAGGTCTGCAGGTCCCTGCCAGGACCCTGCTCCAGCACAGGCCATCCCCCACGGGGTCACAGCCTCCTCTCAGGCACCCACCTGCTCTGGTGTGGGTCTCTTCCACGGGCTGAGGGTGGATCTCTGCATCCCCATGGCCCTGCATGGGCTGCAGGGGCACAGCTGCCTCACCAGGGGCTGCAGGGGAATCCCAGCTCCAGCCCCTGGAGCACCTCCTGCCCCGACCTTGGTGCCTGCAGAGTTGTTCCTTGACAGTGTTCTCAAACTGACTGACACCATGAATTTATTACCCTATTGTAAAAACCCACATACCTTTTCTCTGTCAACTTCCCAGGCTACTCCACGTGCTTTGGCAGCACACAACTGACACCAAAGAGAGTAGCAAGAATCAGTGCTCTATTATTCCCCAGTACAACCTTTTATATCCTTTTCCCTCACATGCATAACACCTGTGTGCCCTTTTACTCTTTTATGATTGGTCAATACACGTCAGCATTCCACTCTTCTTCTCCTTCAATGCTGTTCACTGGTCTTATACAGCTGCACCCCATTCCTAATCTCCCATAATCTGTTCTCCTACAGTTCCTCCGACATGTTCTCACCCCTCTCTTCTTTAGCCACAATTACAACTGTGGGATAACTTTTTTTTCCCTTTTATTTATCTATGTTATCACAGAGGCATTATATAGAGGCCAGCATCACGTCCTTCCTTGGAGCTTCCAGGAATTGGCTCTGCTGGGTATGGGGGAAGCTTCCAGCGGCTTCTCACAGAAACCACTCCTGTATTCCCTCTGCTGCCAAAGCTTGCCCATGCAAACCCAATACTGTCTTCTTCATCCAAAAGCTTCTGAATGCAGCGCATAAAAACACGTTAGACAGCTTTGTTGTAGAGCAGATCAACCACATACTTGTTGTCTGAGAGGTGCCCTCTTTGACCCTAGTCCACTTAATTTTACATAAACCCCTTTCCAATTTAAAGTTATGATAAGTATGTCCCCTAGAATGATATCAGTTCCCTTAATCCTTTCACTTAGATCTGGAGTTGTTTTCACGACAGGTGAAATGTGAAATCAGATTGTCATGTAAAATGGAATTGCTATTTTATAATGACTTTTCAGCTGTGGAAGTCCTCATAATATATGAAACTGGAAAATGCATGAAACGTAGGTAAAGACCTATCTGGAATAGTACTGCTACTATGTAAAAACTTTGGGGAAGAGCGGTTAATGATAAATGATCATATACTAGAAATAAAAAAATTCCCTACCTTTAAATAAATATTTCTTTTTCAGTGAGATTATTCAACATGAAGCGCTAAAAAATTGATATGAATTAATACAAAATTTTTCTGATCATTCACGCGATGATAAAAATTCCCTTGTGGCAATAACTAGAATTAGAGAAGCAGGAGTGTATTGATGAGGAAAAAATTAAAGAACAATAGTTTCCTTCCTTTCCAAGTTCAGCAATCCTAGCACATAGCAGAAAAACTTCAGATTCTCATCGTTAATTAGCTACTACAGTAATAACCTGCCCAACACAAATGATAGAGATTTTGAATTAGTCTATATTTTATGTGATTTTAGTAAATTTTAAGTATCACATTAAGATTTGTGCCAAAACTTTATTTATCAGCTTTGTGTTATCACTTAAATGCATTTTTCTGCTTCATGAGTGCAATAAAATTCTGCTAGAGAAAAAGCACTGATAGGCAACTTTTATAAGTTATTTATGTCTGTAAAAGATGAACAATGATGACTGTAAAATTTTCCGTGCTTCCTCTATAATGTCCTTCCACAAATCTGTGAAAACATTTCATAAATGCTTTGAAATAAATGGATACTTTCTTGAAAAAATAATTCCCAAAATATTTGCAAATGCCGTTCTTGATATATTTCCTTAATTGTGCCTCCATTCCTCCTTTCTATAGTATTCCAATTTTCTTTTCAACAGATTCCAAGAGACATTAGCCAGAATTTGTGTTTTATGAAAGAGAGATCAGTGATCGGTCAAGTGATTGATTGAGCAGTGCCCCAAGTAAATCTCCAGACTGTAGGCATTTACAATGAAGTAACCAAAAGTAAGGCCTTTATTCATTTGTCCCAAGCTAATCAGCTAGTGCTCACATGTAATGTCTGCATATGGGCAGCTGAACCAGGTTCTGGGGATCCCCTGACCCAACTCACCTACAGACATTTATGTCACAGTCTAGTTGCTGTAATTATGATGTTTAATGCATTCTGAGATTCAATTTTCTTCTCCTTCCTTGGTCGAGAAGGATCAAGACTTCTGCAATATATGCCAAGCCCAGTGGAGGTTTTGGATACTCCTGACTTCTCAAAAGTTGTTTTTGTCTAGGTATATGGCAGGTTTATAAACATTTATCTGAGTCAATGGAGATCAAGGGCTTAGTCCACTCTCCAGCCTGGCATAGGCTTTGCCACTAACGGCAGTACTGCAGGCTAAATGTTGAAGCCCATTCATGTTTTCATCTTTCCTAAAAAATTTCAGTCTGTGCAGTGAACAAGCAGTAAATCTGAAGAATTGCCCTCGGGGCAACAATCTCCCTTCAAGTATGCATTTTCTATTTCCTGAGAGCTTTCTCTTGCATTCTGCCATCTCATTCCTGAGCCTTCAGCAGACGCTAGAGGCAAAGGAGAGCACTTTAGAGCTGGGAATAGGCTGTTGACCACTGAGAAGTGCATATGGTCTGCATGTCATTCAGATGAAGGGCTATAAAAGAAGCACATACACTACACTCTCTGCCATGTGGAGTGAAAGGCATTACCTAAAATGAACACAACTAATTTACATTTTTCTTCTGTGGGCCTGCCTTTCTGACACAACTGAATTTTTCCCTTAAGCATCTCATTCCGTCATTCTTCCTGTGTCTCAAAAGTACTGCACAGAGTAGTGAAAAAAAGTAGTTCAATGTATCTAAAAGGTTTTGACAGAGGCAACATATTTTGAGGGGGTATAAGGCAATAATATAAATGCTACTTCCAGTAAGCATTAAAAAGCTGTTTGGAACAATAGCAATTTCTCAGTTCAGATGAAATAGGTGAAATCTTTAACTAGTAATGAGAAAGTAATTAGTTACTCAATAGCACAATAATTTTATTAATTCTTTATGTGTTGTGCCACATAGACTTACAAATGCAAAGAGAAAGTAATATTCAGACTAAGTGGTCACAAATATGGTAGTAAAATAAGTCCTATTTGAGAAATTTTATTTTTGACTATTAGAAAATGGAACACACCTTCTTCAGCTCAGTGGAGCGTAAAAATTACTTTTAATTCTGTGGTCACTATTCTCAATGACAGAAAATTACTCCTTGTCCTTTTTTTGAAACAGATGTAGATGCAGAATAATTTAACTTTTTTTTTTTATGGCTGCAAATTGCAGTTACAGTATGACACTCAGATGATTAATATATTTTCTGCTTATATTTATTGAATGTTTTGGAATGGGTGTTCCTGTTGAGAAAAGTGAAAGCTTCATTTACACCACCAGGAAGAACTTCAGAGCTAGTTTCACTGCTAAGAAACTGAAGAACACCATGAGTCTCTCTAAAGTATTAGTAGTTTTTTGGGTTTTTTTCTTCTACCACAAGGAATAACATTTTGAGGGCACATACTAATGTTAAAAGAATTTTTTTTTTGCTCTTGATATGGTGAATGTTCCAAAATCAGTCTATGTACAAAAATATTTACCATTCAATTTATTTGCTACCTATCTTGGCGGTAATGATTTGTTGCTTGATTTTTTTTTTCTCCCTTAGATGCTTGGTTTGAATAATTATGGTTGAAATGTATATTTTTTCTTGTCCCTTTTTTCTTCTCCTCAAGAACTAACTTGTAATATATCACAGCTGTCATTATAATGAGAGAAAACATCATGATGCAGCAGAACTTAGTCAATTCAATTATAAAGAAAATGCAGTGAAATTATTTTGATAGAAATGCACCTGCTGAGACTGCCCGCTAGGCTAGTCTACAATTAGATACTGTGTAAAAAGTTATTAAAAAGTTCATTTAGACAATTTATCTCTCAAGTGTGTCTGGGGAATATTTCCCTGAAGAAAGGGTCAAAACTCTGGAGAAATGTTTATTTCAGAAGTAAAAGTAAATTATGCAGCCCTGTCCTAATAATGGTGAAGATACACACTGTCTTAAACAGAAATTCAAAGGTTTAAAGAATTTTGTAGAGAGATGGGATCAAGCCACCTGTGAACTATATAGTTTTGTCCATAGATTGAAGAAAAATATGAAAGAATGGAGATTTCTTAATAAATAAATAAATAAAAAGGAATATCTCTAATATCTCTAATGAGCATTCCACTGATTTTGGATTGCATTGGTAGTAATAATACAATAATGAAAGGCAAAAGAAGTTTACTATAGAAAATGACCCAGAAAAATGAGTGAAGGCCTATTCTGCTTTCTCTGAAGAGCCATACTGCTAGCATTTTGAAGTCAACTTCTCCACCATAGGGCTACCAGGAAGAATAATATATAATATATAATATATAATATATATATATATATATTATATATATTTCCCTCTGTGAATGGCCTTTTGATGCATCTCTCGCTGTTCCTGTTAGCTGTGTCACATGAGGCAATAGCTCATTGAGCTAACATGAAACAAAACCTTTCTATAAAAATATTCATACTTGCAGTCACTTTATCACAATTTGCCCATTCATCTCCCCAGAAAGGTAATCGATCACTTCTGGAGCTTACATCTTCATGACTGCTGGAATCATTACTCTGTGATTTTTTATTATTTTTATTTTGCTTATAAGTTACGACAGCTTTGTGCCAATTTTCTCCTAAACGAGAGTGATTGCTATTACAAGAGGACACATTCTCACAGTTCATATTTTGAGTTTAAAAACTGCTGATTGTTTGAACCATGTTTTATAAAATGGCCCTGTTTCAGTCATGGTTCTCAGGAGTGTGAAAAAGACACACATATCATCTTCTCTAGTATGGTATTGTAAATTGCATTTTAAAATGAATTTTAATATTGTCACTGTAAAAACTAATTTGTCCTTTTGGGAGTTGCCTTAAATTTTCACGGGTATTTATCCATGAAGGAAGTATCAGGGGAAAAAAAAATATTTTCTTTTGGTGTTGAAGAATGACAATTCACTTCCTAAAGCTGGACAGCAGGTGGCCAGCATACCATTGACATTATTACTCTATAAATGCATGTATAAAAGTCTAGCAAAAGATACCTACACAGAGCTGTTTAGTAACTTTCCACAAATTGTAATACTAGGAACCAAAGAAGGTTCTCATAGAAGATTTTTACATTACATCTTTTCATCAAGTACATTGAATAAATTAATTAAAATATATTTATATATAGTAAAATTTTAGGTATATAATTAGCCAAAATATTTGTGTGTTGTTTATGTAAGAATAATTTTAATGTCATACCCAAAAGGAAGACAATATTTTGTCTGCAGAAACCATAGGGTATGCAGAGAAGTCAAGAGAAAAAATCTCGAATTGATTTATTTGGAGAATTAAACTATGTGAGTAGAAGATGGAGCTGCTCTGAAAGGCTTCTCAGAAGGATTTTGGTACCAATTCAAAGCAAACATCGAAAGTATTTGAACACCATCTTTTTTTGGGCTTTTTTCCTCAGCTGTTGGCACAAAATGATGCTGGTCCTGGAAAAACTCATGAACTTCAGAGATTTTTTGTCTTAGGGGGCTGCAGTTTTATAAGAAAGTGTCATAATTTCTGGCATGTTAGAATGCCTATCATGTGATGTATTTCAAGCATTACCTGAGATTTGCAGTTCATTCATATCTGCAAAATATCAGTGTCCCATTTTCAAACACATATTTTATCAAATATTTTAGTTTACAATTGCAAATGAGAAATATCCATCATTTAGCCTTGTTTTGCAACAAACATGAAGGTGTACATAACTGAAGAAGATTCAAGAATGGTAATGATAGGCCAAAAGGCCTTATTTTCATGTTGAAAAAACAGGGTATCACAGAATAATAGAGTCATAGAATCATTTACACTGGAAATTATCTTTAAGATCAAATTCAACCATTAACCCAGCACTGCCAAGTCCATCACCAAACCATGTCCACAAGGTGCCATATCTACCCATTTTTAAATACCTCGAGGGAAGCTGACTCCACTACTTTCCTGGGCAGCCTGTTGCAACATTGTGGTGAATAAATTTTTCCTCATATTAAAGTAAACCTCCTCAATTGCAGATTGAGGCCATTTTGCATCTTGCTCTATCTCATGTTATTGTGTATACGTGCAGAAGACATTTGAGAAACTGTGCATATACAAAGCTCAAATTTATTCCTTCACAATGATGGACACTCAAACTGACCAGTGAAAATAATTATGCAAATACTATTAATGATTAAATCATAGTTTCAATAATATGAATAAATCAATTAGACTTCATGGCTTTTTATAGAATAATATATGCCCTAGTGTTCATGAATAATTGATGTAAGCAACAAAAACAATGTCAAAAACAACAAACACAGATAAATAATCCCATAATATATGTTGGTTAATTCCTGAAAAGGTTAAGAACATCAAATTTTCAAATATCATGACCTGACTTTAATGACCCAGTAACAGGCTGACATTTGCAGCAGCGTTTTTATGCAATAACACATCACATGCAAAGATCAGCAAGTGCAATGTAACCGCTTATCTCAAAGGAGAAAAATAAGTAATAATGGTACAAGAGAGGTTAATAACAGGTACAGGTCCAGCCTGGCTTTTATCAGTCTCTTTAGAAAATGAACTGGGAATTGCTGTCAACTTGATTGGAAAACGGAGAGGAGAAATAGATACATATGGGAGACATCAGTCAGAGCGGAGAAGACTGGCCTGTGTGAAGGTTGTTTGCAAGGTTACCTGGTCTGACGCAATGGAAAGGTGGAATTTGCATCTCAAAGCTTTGTTCCTTTCTCAACATAGTGTCACATAAATTGTCCGCCCTGGGGTTTTAATTTCACAGATGTCTAAGTTCATTTAGAAATTAAAGTGCAATAATCTGTGATCCACACTGTATCTCATCATTCTGTTTTTTTTCTCAGCAAATGTTACATGGTGATTGTTTTGTTTACATATCAGAACTGCACTCAAAGTTATAGGCTTGGGGTTTGGGGTTTTTTGGTTTAATATATCTGTGCTTTTATGTGATGGTTAGAACATTATATATTTTTTCTCTAATATTTCTGTTTTATTTTTGAGGGAACGTCAGATTTACTTTTTCTTTTTCATGTTTTATAATCTGCATGGTTTTTACAATCCCTAATGAGTATAGCTGGATGACAGATGCTTTATAAAGGTTTTAATTATCTCCTTTTTTTTTTTTTTTGTTAACAGGGATATTATACACTAAGATATTGACTCTGAGTTAGAGAAAAAATGCATTTTACTGTTTAATAGAGTTTTCAGCAGTTTAATTTTACTTTGAATCCTAGTAATATAGTGTACAATTGATATATTGAAGGAAATTATGTGATTAATTTTCATTTTACACTATGTTTTTAGATTTCAATAAAAAATATATACATGCTTATTCCAGATTATGATTGACAGGACTGAAGACAGAAATAAACAAGCAATTAATCAGCAAAACTTTCATGAGCAAATATTAGCATGTAAGGATACAACTGCAATCTCCCCACATTAGGAACATAATTTGAAAGAGAAATTACAGATATAGTATTTTATATAGATATGCCAGTTCCAAAAATCGAAGAAAATAAAAATTCTTTGGAAATTTCTTTTCAGGGTCTCTTGATTTTGCCTTTGCAGATCATGTGCAGTAGTTCTAGAGTTCTGAAACTGTCCTGTAAAACAGGAGCCTTTCTTATTTAAAGCTACATTGAGCAACCATCTTTCAGCTCTGGCACCACTTCATGGAGCAGACATGACCTCTCCCAGTAATCTGGTCTTCCACTCAGTCTTCATAAACTGAAATTACATCCCTAAAACATAATTCAGGTGGTGGAACTCCGTTACAGTGCTCAGGTTGGCACACTTCAGTTTCTGAAGGGCTTCCTGTCTCAGAGTTGCACAAACAGACCTGATAAATGTACGACTCCAGGTCACCCTCTAATGTGTCCCTAGACACCAAAGGCATACACATGTTTTAATATGATCTTGAAAATAGTAGAAAACCAAAAATTACAGTATTATCTATAAACACCCTAATTAGCTCTTTTAAACTGTGTCTGTTTGACTTAATTTCAATTTCCTTTCTTTCTCCCGTCTATGCTGTTTGTTGCTAGCTGGCCAGACAATCTTGTTAGATCAATGGAATTGCAATAAACTACAATACTAATTCAAAGCAGCAGTGAAGAGCATTGTATTTACTACTGATTTACAGTTAAATTAAAAAAGGTAACGATAGGGTGAAAAAGAAAAAGGGATGTTCTGACTGATTTTTTTATAGCTTGTTATTGCTGCTAAATTTCTACACCATTCTTGCATATCTGCAAATATAGCTTGCCTAATAGAACCTTTCCCTAGGAAAGAACAATGTGTAGTATTTATGCCACTTACAGTATGACTATTATGAAATGCACCATATCAGAGGCAGATTGCCCCCAAGCCAGACAATTCAGACACCCCTTGATTTCCCCAGTATAAAGACCTGGAAGTTCTGCAGTTTCAGTTGCTACAGCATAGCTGCAGGCAGTGTAGGAGAGGAGTGATAGAAGCACTCCTATACATTTTGTGGTTGGTGTTTTTCAAAGCAGTATCTAATTACCACTGAGAGTGGTATTCATCTCACTTGACTCCAGTCATCTGTATCTGATCTAATTACCCTTGAATATCTTTTCTAAAGAAAGGAAATAGCATAGCTAGGGCACATCTTATTCTCATACAGATATCTAGGGCTAATTTGAGGTCTTTAAAGGTATCTGAGATGCTTTAAGGCAACCTATACTTAGGGTTTGGTAGATATTTGAAATTGCTCTCCTGACACTTCCTAAAAACCACCAACCCCAAATATTATGGCTTCTGCAACAGAATTCTTCCCTTCTGGCACATCAGTGGAAGACCATGTGGGATTTCCTAGTCCAAATTTCAGCAGACATATTTAGGTAATTTAACTGAGTCCCTGGAACTGAAGTAAATAATTTCCTAGTTGAGCACATTTCTCTTCATTGTCAGTGGAAGAAGCCTTTGGAGTCAGCTTGGATGTGCATTTCATCCCATGTCCCGTGAATCCTCCTTGGAAGCTGCAATTGACCCTCCATAACACTACTGGACTTAGAGTTAACCTCGAGTGTGCAATTCCTCAGTTACAGTCCTTGTATTCCTCAAAGTTACCTTTGCATTTCTCCCTGACAGCTGATGAGGACTATAAGAGCACTAGGGGCTGGACTACAACAGGAACCTGAACAGCACCAAGTACTTGAAAACTTCTGTTTGGAGTTTTATAAAGTGGTGATGTGGTGGTTCAGCAGGATAGTGACAGTAAAGGGCTAGAACAAAGTAGTCTTATTCAATATTAAAAATAATACATGAGGACACACCCTGAAAATAACTGCTTTAAAGACTTTATTTTGAGTTTTCCCTTGACTGTACTGAGAGCTATAAGACTCCTCAGAGCACAGCACTGTGTTAAAAAGGTTTTTAATAAAATTTGGAGCAATGGCTCCTGGAAAATATAGCGTTCTGAACTTCTATGAGAAATAGTGAAAGAAGATGGTGTCTTGGTGCTGTGAGAAATGAGCTTAACTTACCGGAGGATCTTCTTATAAACTGAAGAATTATTCTGTTTTCTTTCAAAAGATTTATTGCATTTGAAGACAGGAGGCTCTCTGGGCATTAATGAAATATTGAGTACCATTTTTGTATTCTTTGGGATACTTATACTGACTACAACGGTAAAATCTACTGTAAACTGAATAATTCATTCTCTACTCACCATGGGCAGGCAGGTGTTCAGCTGTCTCCAGGAAAGCCTAGCTTCATCACACATCATGGTGACTTGGAAAGACAAACACGATCACTCAAAACGTTCCCTTTTTTCTTCTTACCCCATCTTTATATGCTAAGCATGACGCTACATGGTATTAGATATTCCTTTCATCAGCTGGGGTCAGCTGCCCCAGCTGTGTCCCCTCCCAGTGTCCCCACATACCCACAGGCTGCTCACTGGTGGGGTTGGGGTGAGGAGCAGAAAAGCCTCTGACTCTATGCAAGCACTGCTCTGTGCAACAGCTAAAACATCCCTGAGTTATCAACACTGTTTGCAGCACAAATCCAAAGCAGCCCCGTTCCAGTTACTATAAAGAAAATTAGCTTTGTCCCACCCAAAACCAGCCTGTGTAAAACAGAAAGATAATATTACACATACAACATAGCAGTCCTGAGAAAGTACTACCATTCATTTTGGCAGAACCAGATAGAGATATAATCCAGCATGTTACATTAATAATATGTATTAATGTGTTTTATAAAGCAAATGAATAAGGAGAAATTGCTGTGACAGAAATGTACACGCTATGGCACAGGGCTTAAATGAGACCAGATTAGGATAACATTTGTCTATGTCTGTAATATAAAACTTGCGTAAACTACAGCAGATGTTCTCTTTACAGGGAATTCCCCTGTTTCAGAGTATGTATATCTACAGTGTGTATATGTTCTTGTGTAAATACAGGGTATGTACACGTATCAGCTCTTGTTTCCACACACAAGATCCCACATAGATCCTAATAGTATAAGTTTATCCCAGTTTGTTAACAGAAGCTTTCTATGAGTAAGAACAAGCATCAAAGGCATTAATTATAATTACCTCTATTGCTTATCCCTTGCTTCTCCACAGTCTCCAGATTTAAATTAACAAAAATCACAAAAAACTTTGTACTTTTCAAGTACATTATGCAAGTTGACAATATTCCTTTATTTCCTTTTCACACACTGTAATAGAGGTCTCTGCAAAAATACATTTTAAATGATGCCTACCAGCACTTCAAAGCATGGTAGACCTAAGTTTAGCTTAATCAATGTTTGATGTAATGAAAATCTCTTGACAGAAGTTGATATGCTTAGAAATAAATCTCTGATGCTTCATTATATATTCACAGAAAGGTGAAATTTGTACTGATTATGCACACCTCTGAAATGTGTCTCATTGGATTAGCAGCTATAATTAGCGTTCACTTTTATGAAAGTCAGCTTAATAATATTACTTTCCCTACCACAGGCAATTCTTCTTGGTAACAATATTTTATTCCGTGAGCAAAAATAAAGAAAATACTATTATTGTGCAGAACAGCATGTATTTTATTTAATTTATCTCTATTTTAAAAGCCTAGATTTTCTATCTTAAATGTATATAAACACACATTTTTCCCAATACCCTTAAAATGTTGAGGAAACCAGGCTTCCTCACAAGTAGGGAATCAGCTGGGGATGCTGGGGGCAGTCAAATACTACTTTATATTCCATTCACAATGTATTGGTTTTGTAGTGCAAATTTATCCACCACCTCTACTGGTAGACTGATAGTACCAGATTTTTTTCAATTGTCTTTGTATGAAGTCCAATCTGAGGTAATAATTTGTATGTTTCAAAATATTGTTTTACAGAAACCCTGTAGAACTATGCTAAAAATACTTTATGTGATGCATCCAGCACAATGCTGTTCTCCACTATTGCCTTATCTTGATGGTTCATAGTCATTTTGCGGTTAACCAACCCAAGAAGTTTTTCTTTTTTGTTTCTCTTCAGTCCCTAAGTATTTCAGTCTATAGCACTGGTGATTTTCATCTAATTGCTGTTATTCATACATCAGAAAGATCCAGTTATTCCTTTGAGAAATTACAGTCCTTCTCCACAGTGATGAGAATGTCATCAGTAGACCTCATGAATATAGTCCTGGTCTTTGTGCCAAGGTCATTTAATCAAAAATGTTAAATGTCTGCAATCATGAGAATGATTGCTGAGAAACTTAACCAAACAATTCCCTTTAGGCAAAGATTTGCATACATATAGCACCCAGTTGTTTTCTTGACGTGTAATCTACCTGTTTAGACAGATCAAATGAAATTAAGGAAACTGGTAGTACTCATATTTCCAATAAATCAGCAATAATAGATTTTTAATTAACTCTCACTATAGAATGGAAATTTGAGGCTGTAGTTAAATTATCCTTTAAAGAATAATTTCAGCATCATAACCTCATGGTGTCGCAGAGAGAAGGTGAAAACAGAGAAATCCTGGGGGCTGTGTGTACTATACACATTTCTACCTGTGCTGTTCAAGTGTAATGGAGAACCAGATTGGATCCACGGTGCTTAATTGCTATCACAAATATGTTGTGCTTTTGCTAGGTTTTAAAAGGGGAAATATTAGCTACAGCTATTTCAATGTGAAAATAATTTATTGTCTTTTTCCAGGGTTCCCATCAAACAAATTTGTATTCAAATCTACACACTAGGAATGCTTTATAAACTTTTTGATTCATATTAGACCCCATACCAAAGTGTTTCCTTAAGCAAGATGATTGCACCTATTACTGTGGAATTCCTAGATTAATCTCACTTTGGTGGCATTTTCCTGAAAACTCTATTAGAACAGCTGTTTTTTCTAGTCCCTTTACAGGCTTTCATCTTCTAGCAAATCTCATATCTAATACAACGCTATAAAATTGTACCAGCAAATAATCTGTTATAAAAAGCAGATAACATTTGTCATACCAGTAAGTGTCACAACCCACTGGTAGGGGCTGTGGTGGTCTTTATAAACTCTCATGAGGCTGAAGAAAGATACAAAAGCATGTGTGAGGGAAATCTTGTTTTATTTTGCAGCCACCAAAACTTTGGCAACCAGCCCTTATTTAGACTGAAAAGGTGTTGGCTAACAAGTCTGTAAATTGGTACAATAGACTTACACAAGTAACAGTTAGCAAGCCTTTTATTTTGTCCAGTACACTTCAAAAAGTTCTCAAGTCCCACCAGAAACTCCTCACAGTGGCTCACAAGCCTCAACACACCGTTGCACAAACAGCGTACTCCCCATCCCACAGCAGAGTTTAATATGGAGTATGGAACAGAGTATGATTGTGCTTTGCTCGGGCAAAGCAAGGGAAACAAAACAAATATCCTTAGATCCTGCTTTAGTGCTGCTGTGAGGATGATCTGGAGATGGGGCAATGAGATGAAGAAAGTGAAAGAGAGGAGAAGAGACAAAAAAGAGATGTCAGATATAAAAAACAGCAAGGAAGCATATTTCTAATCTGTGTCTGGTGCACACCTCTTATGTAAATGAGACTTTTTACTTGTTATCTGAATCACGCACAGCCAGCCCTTCTCCAGGGAATGAGTTGGGAGGGTGGGACTGAGCACCAGTCTCCTAGCAGAGCAGGAAGCTAGCTCACACCTCCATGGGACCCTCACTTTCCATCGCCTTTAGCAATACTCAGAATGTTTGAGACAAATCATGCTGAAGTGTGGGCCTGTATGGTAATTTACTGTGTATTCACAAGGGTGAATGAAATAACATTTGACAGAAAACAAACTGATTGTTTAAAGTAATTGTTTGTCCCTTTTTTCACACAAAGGCCAGAGGATTTTTCACTTTCCATAATTTTTGCAGGATTTTAAGTGCTATTTGTCTCAGTGAACTTTCTGTTATTTATCTTCCTTATTATACCCTGTATTATTCTGTTTGCAAGTCACCCCATTACACTGTATTTTTTCACTAAAAAAATTATACATCTCTGTTTAATGTGAGTTGCCAAATAAGGATATATCTCTAATACATACGAGGTTTAACGTCTGCACAGAAAAAGCAGTCTTGGAAGAGCAAAGTTTTAAGTAACACTTATGAAATAACATTTAGGACAGTGTTTATCACTTTAGCTCAAACTCTAGAAATGCCTGTGCTCTGTGAACAACAACAAAAAAAAAAGATTTATGGAGTGCTTAATCATACTGAAGTGGGAAATAGTTCTCTAGCCCTTCTCCGTAAGGCATTTCTGGACCCCCTGCAACACCAATGTTCACCAAGGTGCATTTAGATTGCACATTAATGTTTCCATATGGAAAAGCTCAGCCCTTATGATCTCTGTGAACAGCTTGTGTTACTCATCTCATTAGAAGGAAACAACCCTGAGATGGCCAAGTTGTGAAAACACTGGTATTTCACTATCAGGCACAGAGGATTAGTTTCAGATTATCATTTTAGGCAGAGTTAAAGTGGGATCAGAATTTCAATGCCTGATTCATGCTGTCACTTGTTTAATTGTAATGCCTTCTTAATATGCGACTGTAGCCTAATATAATACATTAGATAACTGGATGACCATGTCAAGTAAGAGTTTCTTTTTGCACTGCATATGTTCAGTCAGTTAAAATAACTGAGCTGCTGAAAATATATTCAGTATATACTCATTTTAATATCAGTACAGTAAAAATAAGATAAAGCAATCCTTGTGTAAATCTGTCTGGTATTTTTCATTTCCAGAATCCAAAATGTCCTATTTTCTAGATTTCTGAGGTATCTTTTTAGCATCTTGATTTGCAAATGTTTTGCTGTCTTTAAGATTTATGCTTTTTTTTTTCTCAAACATTGTTTATTTCATATACCCTTATTAGTGTGCAATAACTTACTGGCATGGCAAATTATATTAGCTGCCTTTTATAATATCTTATTTCTAAATATCTATATAGCAGTGATGACTATATGAATTCATGTTATCCCAGTACTGCTTTAGGAGTGGCAGAAATCATACTCCTATCAGGCAGTGTTGGCTGTGGAACACACTTGTCCTGCTTGACTTCAAAGGATCATTGCACTTCAAAATCAGTGAATGCCTAAACCAGTACATGATAAGAATATATATAGGGTTTGGGGTTTTTAAATTTTATGTACAGCTTATTCATTAATGTCTATGAAGACTTTTTTTTTTCTATTAAAATATACAATGACATTTACAGGAAGCATGGACTGAATGTTCTCCTTTTATTTTTTTTTTTTTTTTCGTTTTACTGTTGCTTTCTGGTACAGAACAAGTTATGGTGAAATTGACTTTCTGTCAGCTTAATAACTATTAATGTATTGGATGCAGTGAAGCATCACCCTACATGATCCATCTTTAAAGGTAAAGTTGTTTTGCAGGAAGGTCACAATTTATTTATTCTCCATTCATTCTTTCATCTTTGAAGAGGAATCATTATGTAAACATTGAGCACATTTGTGAATTCATAGCAAAATTTTATTTGTTCCCTGCTTAGAAGTTTAAATTGGTGAAATTCATAAAGCTTTCAGCAATGTATTGAGGCAATTTTTTAAAATTTTCTGTAGTGACTGATACTTTTACATATTTTTTCAACATGGAATTTTTCAATTCAATTATATGAGTCTATGGAGACATCTAATTATGTGCTTATTTAATTATATTATTTAACAATTATATTTAGTATCTCTAGATTTTCTCAAAGTAAAAGGGGTCTGAAATCTAACTTGGATCAAAATTATTCGGTTGGCAATATAATAGTTCCAGACAGATGCAATTACAAGTTCTCAACATTTTGGAACAGTTTCAGAAGCAAAACCTTTATTAGGCCTTCAAACTGATTGCAAGTCAAATGCATTCCAGGTTCCAAAAGGCAAGGTTCATCACAGTTTGCATTCTCCCTAGGTCTGATATAATCTAAGTGGTAGAAGAAGAAAAAAGACTATGACAGAAGGCTTTTGTGATGTGTTTTGTAATTTAATTTTTCAAGTACCTTCATTAATCCATATCATAATTAATCCAAATTAAATTAATCCAGAAAGGTAGCAACAGAATTCAAGCTGGAATTTAACAGCAGTGTTGGCTTTGGCTGGAAGAATTTAAAAAAATTTCCTGCAAGCTACTATTAAAAAATGACCATTATTATTTACATTTCTTGTTTTTAATTAATGATAATTCATCATAATCAGTGTTCCAGGACAAATGCAAGCAGATGTAAAATGGTTTGAGAAGGGTGAAAAGTCTGATTTGTCCTTTCTGAGATGAGTTGAGCTATCTGTATTCATTTACTAGGTTTAGGCAAAAAAATATAAGTTGTCTTAACATCTTTCCACAGAAAACATGGCAATATTCCTTTCTATTTTCTGCAGACTGAATGCAGTAATCTCACTTCTCTGGTTTCAAATCCAGCTCAGTTTTCTAATGCAGCTGCTTGTTATAAAATTCTTGTTAATTGGCAATTGATACTGCCCTGTGGGTGAGAAGATTATTGAAAAGTGTGTTGCAAGAGAAAACAAGTATTCAAATAAAACTTTTTCTCTTGCTATAGAATTCTGCGAGATAAAACCTTTTTTAAATAACTTCCAAAATATTTTAGAATACCTTTAAGACTTCTTAAGAGCTTTCTTTAATTTATTATGCTATGGTGTAGTCTTCAAGAATTTTCTTTAATAAGTAGTTTTAAATCCCTGTATTTTAACCAAGCAGTTTGGAGATGCATTTGTCACCACCACAGGAACTTCAGGGGAATAGCCATCAGCAATTGCCTTAGAAACAATCATTCACTCTATATCTGGGCCTCACATCCCTATTTTTCAATGGTATGTGCCTATTCTGCACCAAGGTCAAACAGTAGAAGACTTTCACTTCCACATGCAAACTAGGATGCAGCAGCTGCAGAGTTGCCTGAGCCTTTGGAAGTTGTTAGAATAATATTAACAATATCCAACACAGAGCAGTGAGCTGCAGAAATGAGTTTATTAGAGATTGTGAGGATGGTGACAGGAGCGTTTGCAGCATCTCTCGAGGGATCTGATTCAGCAGATAATGTATAACCCTTATTCCTTGCCTGAGTGTAAGCATTTGAACCTTTTCAGAGGAGGAGAGTAATATTTTATTTTAAAACTGCCTCAAAAGAGTAGGTGAGACAAAGTACTGGAAGCACTCTTGTTTGCTCAGCAGGTCCTGGAGATATGATACCAAAAGTCCAAAAGCTCCCTCTTCCAACACTCAGGAGAGTGTTCAAGCCTCACTTTTTTGGCATTCCTATTCTGTCTTCAGTAGTTTTAACTAGACTTTGCTCCCACGACTAAGAAACTCGGCATTTTCTAATAGAAGTTTCCCGGGTATTGCCAGCCAGCTCATTATTGCAATGCTTCTTATACTGACCACTGTCTAGTTTTCTGTAAGAAATAGCAGTGCACTACTACCGAGAGTTGAAGTTGCAAATGTTTCATAAAACCTCGATTTTCATGTCATACTTAGAGCTTATTAAGTGTGCAGGGACATGATTTAATAACTTCTTAACATATTTACCTTTGGTGTTTCTTTTTCTTAGTTACTGCAGTAGTAATAAATGGTTTACAGCAGTTTAGTTAGGCAGATATTTTCCTGTAAGCATTGCTCACCAAACTTGATAGTTTTTCAGCACATGAAAAAGATATTAAAAAGATTTGGTTGTGATGTCTTATTTTGACTGGTTTAAACCTAGTTTCTGACTCCCTCTATGTGCATTTAGACTGAAAAAGTAGGAAAGGGAAGACACGTGGCAATCTTTCATTTGGCATTGAAAATCTGGTAGTGGTTCAATTTCCCCTTGATCAATCAATTCCATCTATCTAGGTTTTAATACTTCATGCAATATAACCAATTGCTGTGATACCACATTGCAAATTGATGTATTATTTTTCATTCCTATATATTTTATCTTCTCATAAATGGCTTTACTACAGTTTATGGGGTTTTTGTTCAATACTTGTTCTAACTTAGAAAAATATAAGAGCTTAACTGTCTTAATTCTCTTCTTATATTGAGACAGTATTTTTAACCATTGTTTTAACCTATTAAACCTTATTGTGGTTTTCTTTCCACATCAGAACCCTTAATTTAGCAAGGTATGACATTCATAACCTGTCTGCTTCTTCTTGCAGATAACTTGCCAGAAAGAGCCAAAATAAATTTGTAATGATGGCCCAGAAATTCAACCAAAATCCTTAGATTTTAGACACTGATGGAATAGAAGATTAATACTGAACGGTTATGGAAGAACAAAGAAGAAGAACATGTCTCATTTGTTAGCTTAAAGACAGAAAATTTCAAACAAAAAGAAAAAAAATAGGTGTGTTTATGTGAGATAAATGAACATACTGAGCTAAGTAATGTTTGAAGAAATAAACTAGTTTAAAGGGAATCCAAAGTAAAATGTTGAAACAAAATCTGCAGTAGTGATACATTTATAAACAGTTTTATTTTCCTTTTTATAAAAGTTTATGCAAAGGAAACATAAAGAATTTGAAGTACAGGACTTCCTCAATATATGATGTTAAAATATTTGTGAACATAAATTCCCATTGTCTGAACTCTATGTATTTTCAGCTTGCCATCTAAATGGCTGATAAGTGTTTCTTCTCGAAGCCCTTCCTCTTTTTTTAGTGTCTAATTGACTTTTATTTTATGTTCCAAATAATGAAATAGCACATTAAATGCATGGAAAAGAATGTCCAAACTTCTTACATTGCAATTTCCTTTGCACGAGATGCAGTTCCCGTGTGAGTTAAGACTAGATACATACTAAATAAATCAAAGACCTAATTTCCTCAGATGAAACTGCAATATAACCACTAATGGTGCTCCAGAATTGTCATTGTAAGCAAATGAGTTTCTCTTTTCATGTACCATTCTCTCGACATCTTTATGATGTCATAGCAATTATCAGTGTCCTGAATACAGCTATTAAACATTCTCCTTGTTTTTCCATGTTTTTGAAATCTCAGAAACACGTATAAATCTATAGTGCTTGTTTGGCCTTAAAATAATGACTTTCATATGTCCAGAACATATCTAGTTAAAAAATATGTTAGAGATTACCCTTTCTAAGATGACTTAGTATGTATAAAAAGTGATCCTAGCTGCCCGTCAACATTCTGCTGCCCAGCCCAGAGAACAACACCAGTTCAGAAACCACCACAGGTTTATTTCACTTGATCTGCCAATTTTTCCTCACTTCAATTTGAGTCACAGTTCTTTAGTAGGTGGAAATATTAATCTTTAATTCCAATGTAATTAACTGTACTCTTCATCTGAAAAGTATTCCTCGAAGGAAAGGCTGCATAGAGTAAATGAAATTGATTACACCTGGATTAGAGATGGAATCATTTAGACTTTTTCTTGCTGAGAATCAAAGCAATTCCTTCCAGGTATGAGGGAAGGCTGATATCTCGTAGTATTATTTTCCCTCTCCAAACCACTATTACGAACAGAGCTTTGGAGACCTTCTAATACAGTCAAAAATTTAGCAGGTTCATTTTTTTGTATGGAAGAAGTGCTATCAAAGATGAAAAAAACCCACAAATACATAAATTGAGCATTCAAATACTTAAATATGAGCATTTACTAAATATTTTGTCTGTAATATGACACTAGCTAATTTTCCTCCTTTAGAATTTCCTCCATATTACCACTAAATCGTGTTGCATGTGTTAGCTTAGTTATTGAAAAGAATGTGGAAACGTGCCCTTTACTTGAATACATTTTTCCCTCTCATAAGCATTCTGTTAGGGTTGTAATGGGTAACAGCTTGAGCACTGTTAGAAGCTTTTTCCTACATGTTGACCCTTGATACACATGAAACCACATTGTCTTGAATCCCTCTTTAATCAGAGGAAAGGCCTCCTCATTCAGTCATTCACCAAATAATAGTGTGTGATCAGCAGCCAGATAAGCCTGAAGCCAGTGCTCTAGTTCCTCTAGAGGCTGCCACTCAAACATGCACACACACAAACCCCAAGCCTCAAACCAGCCACAACTAATTTCAAGGGTTGAAGCTAAAAGTGAAAAATTGAAATTGTGGGATGCTTTTTCTACTTGTTAATGCAAGAGGGAAAGATTAAACCTAGTTCCCTTAAATCCTGCATGACCTGCACACTGGATAACTAAATTTCCATTTGGGTCCCAGCCACCACTTCGTTCTACTTTCTAGTAGCACCTGTTTAAGCACCTACCAGAAGGCATCTACCTCACTGCCCCAGAAGTGTCCTGATACCCAACTTTCAATCACTATCCGGGAATGAAGATATAACCTGAACATTTTCAGTCCAGAATAGGTGAGAGTCCCCAGCGGGTCACCAAAATATCTGCTACAGTAATTGCAGCAGAGACACCATGAGAAGAGTCCAAGTCTTGAGTTGCTGGAGCATGAATAAGCACAAAGTGTGTTTGAAATCAACAACAGCTTTAAACTGAAAAAGGGCATATTTAGATTAGATATTAGGAAGAAATTCTTTAAAGGTGGTAAGACACTGGAACAGGTTCTCCAAACAATTTGTGGGCTTCTCATCTTCCCTATCCCTGGAAATGTTCAAGGCCAGGCTGGACAGAGCATTGAGTAATCTGGTCTAGCAAAAGGTATCCCTGCCCATGGCAGGGGGTTTAGAAATTAGATCTTTAAGGTCCCTTCCAACCCAAATGGAATTCTATGGTTCTATGATTATACAATGCTAACCTGATATATGTTCTTTTAAAGGAAAAACAGCTTAAATAAATAATTCATTGTGGAGGAGCATGTCTCTACATTTACAACTTTAGTGAAAAATACTAAGCACTGCTGCTAAAACTAAACAACACATTCCACAAGGTCAACATATTTAGAGACAGATTATGTTTTGAAAGTTTGACATATAGTATATAAACCTTTGCCTGGAGGCTGTAATATTCTATTTTTGTATTTTGCAGTGCCTTTGTTGTTATTTATCTTCTTTCATTTTAAAATAGCTATTTAAATTTCAAACTCTCATAGAAGGGGTACATTTAATGAAAAGTGTTCCTTTAAAAGGCATTTTCTTTTTTATTTTTTATAAATGTAAAAATAGTATTTTTTCTACTGCTATTAAAGTTTTACACAAAAATGATTCATACTAAAAATAAATGTGCAATTAAAAAGATACATAAATAAAATAATAATTCTCTTCACTGATGAAATGGAAAAGTTTATTGGTGACCTGTTACATAGGTTTGCTGGCCAAATGGTCATTGACAAAATAGTCAATGCTTTTCTTTCCAAAATTGTAATTCTTTTAGATATCAATAAATTAATTGGTACTCACTCCTGGGAACCCTTCTGTGGTTGGTTTCTCATGCTGTATGGGTCTTGGGCCTGTGAAAAGTGTTGCTTATTTTACTAACTCTCTTGTCTCTGTTCTATTTAAATTGGAATTCTCTTTAAACACTGTCCCGTGTTAAGTGATTTGAGTTACAATCAAATCTCCTCAGCTGGATGGAGAGATCTGCATGTTCAGAGTGTGAGGGTATGTAAGGGCAATGTAAGGACACCTGGTTTGTGTGAATGGGCTGCTCAGTATAGCATGAAGAACCATGTGAAGTAATGTGAAGTAATAAATTAAGCAGCCAGATACCGAAACTAAGTACCAGGAAATAACAGAGACATGGGAAAAGTCCCAAGCTCTCAGATCACTGACTGATAGGCCTTAGAAGGAGTCAACCAAAACTTCACTGAGGTCCCATTTACCCTATTTCACTATCTGAAAGAGACTTAGACCTCACATGTCTAGAACTGTTTCACAAGACCATCAGTTTCTTTTCTGCTTCTGATTCCCTTCCTTTTATAATATCAAAGTCCATGTAAGATGCTGGTTGTGAAAAACTTTAAATTAATTTTCAATGTTATATTCAACATACTGCATATAACTGGGAAAATCGTGTTCCAAGGAGTGTCATCACAGCCCTCATGGTACAGAGATGGATGCACAAGGGACAGTAGAGAGGAGTTTTCTTGAAAAGGAGACTCACTTGGATTCATGCTCTGAATTTGCAATTGCAAGTCTCTGAAACTCACTCCTATATTCAGATAGCTATGTGCCCTGACTCTTCTCTTTTTCATTGAAAAGGCAGCCTTTTGGTCCTTACATTGCCAAAATGTTGTGTAGAAACTGTGGATGCAACAGTTTTTCAAGAGTCTAAATCAGTTGGAAACTCCTGCTATAGGTTAGGGTGGAGTGGATGGGAATTGCCTCTTTATTTCCCGTTCATGCCAACCTTCTTTGCATATAGGAAGTTCAGTTTCACAACATCTTGGAGAAAACTTCATGAGTCAACACATTTCTGCAGCTGGGAATTAGGACCTCTAGCTGTGCCCTATAAGACCTAATGTTTTCACCACTATTCCTTTGTGCATTCTTTTAAATTTGAATGTTAAAGAAGACATTAGTCTCTAAACCTCTAAAATCATTCAGAGTCATTAGTTTAGGACCATGATCCCAGTTTAACATTTTTGGATAATCATAAACTCAAAGAATTGTAATGGGAAAAAAAAAAAAGAGCATTGTACAAAGATAGAACAATTTAGATGTTGTAGTAATATCAGCTCTGTCTGAATGAATGATGATAACTCATTAATATCCAGTACACTTCAGCATAATACTAGGCTAATGAATGCAGTACAATCTGAAGATGAACTCCAGAAGGGATAAATACGTCTGATATATTATCAAGAACAGCAAGAAAACGTTAACAAGTTAAAAATAGTGCAAAGGGACAGGCAATAAGTAATTTTATATGCTTTAAAATTAAAGATAGCTTGCAAACTTATACTTCTTACTTTATTTCTACAGCTTATCCTAACAGCCAAAACAAAATGCTTAGGGAATCATGTAAACATGAAGAAAGTATAGCTCTGAAGAATTCTCTTTGCGCTGTCACTCTCTTTTTTTTGTGGTAACCTAAGGGTTTTTTGACTTATGCCTCAATTAATATTTAAAAAGACTTTGGGGCTAAAAAGGACCCATCAACAGACTATTTTGGCTTTTAAAGTGATGATTTTGAATTGAATTGAAAATAGTTACTTTGAGATTGTGGAACTGTACAGGGAAAAAATAATTTGTCTTCTTTTATTGTGGAAGTACCTGATGAACATCTCTGGCTGGATGTAGTGACAAAGATGATGGAAAGCTTTGCAGCAATCTCCTGATAATAATCCTAAACATGATAAGGAAGAGTGGGAGACTGCAGGTCTATTTACCTCTTTCATCTTTGGTCCTGTAGCAGATCCCCTGGTTCTTTAGTGTCCTTGTTACAGGCACACTCAGTAGAAGCAACACTGAAAACTCTGCTCAAGTCTAGGCAGTCATCATGCACATTGCATTTGTCCACTAACAACACCCATCAAATTGGCTGACAGTACTTATTGCCCTCTTCTCCTAAGTGTCCTGCTAAGTTCTCACAGGTCATGAAACCATAGAATGGTCAAGGTTGTAAAAGACCTCCAAGATAATCCAGTTCAACCATCGAAACTCCTACACTCTTAAGACTAATCATGAGACTAAGTACAACTCAGTCTTTAGGAGAGTGCAGCTCACTGCTGCCATTCACCTCTTTCTGGAGCTGGAAACAGGACTTCTGCTAGCCTCTGATGAATCTTTCCCAACTGACCTTCCTTCCTTTCAGCATGAAGTACATGACCACTGCTAAATCCAGTCCAAAGCCTTTTTTCAGGGTTCCTGGAGGGTGGGTTTGGTAAATTTTTTGGTAACAGGAATTGATCGAACCATACCATTCTCTGCAGTCAGACATTTTGGGCACTATTTGATATAATATAAAATATTGACACACATAGATTACTTTTCAGTGCCTGTGGAAGGAGAATAAATATATTTATAACTTGCACTATTCAGGTACATGAAAAATGGCATTTATCTCTGTTATGCAAGGCTACTAAAAGGACTGGGAAAAGGATCACTGAGTTAATAACAACGCACAGCTAGATGTGGCTGGACCTTTTCTGCTAGTTTCATACAAACATGAAACTTAGTATTTCCTTTGCCAATAATCTTTGTTCAAAGGAGTACAACAAATACAAGAAAAGCAGATTCAGAGTGATTTTTTATGTAGTATTCTTTTGCAAATTTGTTAGAGCTAGTTCTGAGAGCTTCTGTTGATATTTAGCAAAAGCATTTGCTGTGTGCCACATTCCCCTTATTGCACACAAAGGAAAAATTGCCAAGCTGTGCATTGTCTTTCACTGGAATGAGCAAGCTTCCAATGATGAGGATTTAAGAGAGTGCTGAGATCATGCTTCTTTTACGAAAACTTAGGATTCATTGCTCTTCTCTTTGTTGTGACTGTAGAGGAAAATAGGAATGAGACAACAACAGCAATGTCTAGGAGGCTGAATACATATCAAGTATTCATTAAAGTTACCTGTTCCTGGACAGGCATCTACTTCCAAATGAAAAGTATATTATGTGCAATTTAGTTATGATCTAGAAAGAACAGTGTGGGGGGAGAGGGGAATAGTAAAAGGACTATATATATAGTCTGCATTTTGAAATCCATAAATCTAATTTCTGAAACAGGGCAATACTTTGGTAAAAGAACTTCAGAGTGATTATTTATTTATTTATTTATTTATTTATCTATTTATTGTGTATGCTCTGAAATACTACTTCAATCATAGAATCATAGACTCCTAGAATCATAGAATATGCTGAGTTGGAAGGGACCTAATCCAGATCATTGAGTCCAACTCCTGGTCCTGTGCAAGAAACCCCAAGAATCACACCAAGTGCCTGAGAGTGTTATCCAAATGCTTCTTGAGCTCAGACAGGCTCTTGCTAGGATGACTTCACCATTCCAGTGCCCAAACACTCTCTGGATGTAAACCTTTTGCTGGTATCCAACCTAAACCTCCCCTTTAGGCCATTCCTTGGAGTTCATTGGTCATGAGAGTGAATAGATCAATACCTGCTCCTCCACTTTCCCTTCTGAAGAGTTTCAAGACCACCTCAGTCTTCTCTTCTCCAGGCTGACCAGACCAAGTGACCTCAGCCACTCTTCATATGGCTTCCCCTCCAGAGCCATCATCATCCTCATTGCCCTCCTTTGGACGCTATCTATAGCTTAATGGTTTTTTTTATATTGTGGTGCCCAAAATTGCCTGCAGCACTCGAGGTGAGGCCACCCCAGCTCAGAGCAGAGCAGGACAATCCCCTCCCTTGCCTGGCTGGTGATGCTGTGCCTGATCAGGGCACCCAAGGACAGGGTTGGCCCTCCTGGCTGCCAGGCACTACTGAGTCATATTCAGCTTGCCATCAACCAGGATCTCCATGTCTGTTTCCACAGCACTGCTTTCCAGCCTCCTTCCCCTGGTCTATACACACAATCAAGGCTGATTATTCCAGGTGCAGAATCAAAGGGATGAAATAGGAGGAAAAAATGTTTGAAAAAGAAATGTTCAATGTATTTTTAGTTCTAAACTGAAATAGTAAAGTAGAATTCATAGTAACACCAGACTATAAGTTCAAAGGAAACTCACCTTTCTAGAAGAAACCAGAAAATTAACAGTGTATTTCTACATTGATTGTCAGATGACAATACATTGACAAATGACATTAATGTCAAATAGTAAATTTGAACACACCTAAATAAAACCCACAAGTAAACAGTTTGTCTATGAATAATGGAGTTATTTTTCTGCATTTGAGCAGTCATTGAACTATCAGGTGTAAAATAATTCATTATTATTTCAGTTTTGATTTATCTTGCATACAGTACCTTATCATATAGAAACCACATATGTTATAAATGAGGTAAGTTTCTCAGTGAGAAAACACCAGGGATCTTCCTGTAAAGTTTATTTTAAGAAGACCAGAATAAATGGTTCTCTTGGGTAAATAACATAACTATATTTTCACAGATGAATTCAAGTGTGCAGTCAAGTATTAGGTACAGTTAAGAATTTCACATATGAAAATAAGCAGATGCATGATAATCTGCTCATCTGTTGCCAGTAGAAAAAATATTATCTACTTACAGAATGTCTAAAATTGGATTAGGAGATCTTTTGGACTACTGTGGTTTGGGACAAGTAGAGTCCTTGGGTGATCCAAGAGGCCAGTAATGGGAGTACATGCTGCCACACTATGTAGGGCTCTTCATGAAATCCAGTCCAGGTCAGCAGTGGTTAAGTATGTAAATTTATATAAAAGGAAAATGTACTTTAAACTTCATTTCTAGAACTGTAGTATAAAAACGTTTCTTTAGGATCTGTTACAAAATGAGTGAATAGTCTGCCCTTTTATTTGCAGATGATTGAGACTCATGAGCCATCTAACCACTCTTTTGAACCTTTTGAAGTACTACTTTGTATTGGAGCAAGTAGTGTGGCTTGGTGAGATTTGTAGAGAAAACCACTATTTTTCCAGGACCATAATGACAAATATGTGAGGGATTTTAATGAAGTCTAGATCCATTCTAGATTATTATTATTATTATTATTATTAGTAGTAGTAGTAGTAGTAGTATTGATTAGCCGTTGGAGTGTACTAGGTGCCTGGAATACCTCTTGCAGTTCAGTTCCATCCTGACTTGAAGTCAAGTAAAAGGGCTTTGAAAAAATCCCAAAGCCAATAGTAAACTATCATTCAGGTATCTGGAATATAATCTCACCCTTAATCTCAGTGAAAGAGTGAGAAGGAAAAACTAGTCAGATACGTTGTAGAAATCTCTTTCTAGCCCTTAACTTGGAGAGCTAGGAAAAACTCCAATTTCTGACAAAATCTTATTTTAAAAATGGCCATATCTACCTGAATGAGAGGAAGACTTAAACATGCATTTTATGATATAAACACTGTATTCTAGACACACTCATCTTTGCAGAAATATTGATGGACTGAAATAGGGCTGGCTGCAACAAGGAGATCAGCTGCATAGAGAGAAATAAATTAATATAAACATAATTTTTTTCCACTGCTAGACTAGACTGTTTTGTCACAGAATGGTTGAAGCTGGAAGGGACCTATGAAGGTCCCTTTCTTAAGTAGACTTGATCAGACTTGCCAGTGCTTGATCACCTCCACTGTGAAAAAGTGTATCCTGATGTTCAGAGGGAGCATTCTGTGTTTTAGTTTGTGTCCACTTAACTGCCCATAACTTCATCATAGAAGATTATCAGAATGGTTTCCAGGATTAGTCCTCCCTGGGGATTAAGGTAGGCCTTACCAACCTCTAATTCTTACGAACATAATTTCTCTGAAATAGAAAATTAATGAGTTTATTGAACTTTTTCTTAATTTTTTTTCTGTTGCACAATGGACAATAGGTGAGAACCCAGCAATCAACCTTAGAGACTTGATATAGCTGGGAATTGAAGTCAAGGCATCCAGATTTCCAGGCTCTTATATAACTGTATTAACTTATATAACTCTATATTTGTTGAGGTGCTACTATTCTCAGGAATATAAACAAGTGTTTCATAGGTAATGCTGAATGAGTTAACCACCCTAATGCAGATGAAACACTTCAATTGTAGTGAAACAATGCCATTTTAAAAATGTCCCTACGTGAAAAATCTGTCATTTTGTGAACTAATTTAGCATATTGAGCTACTACAAAATATCACTTCCTAAGCAGATTTTTAGAGGGAGTTAAATTTGAAATTAAAATAGTATTCTGTGATTAGGTTTAGAACCCACCATGCAGTGATCTCTCAATATAGATATAGATGATATAGATATATTGAGATACAGATATAGATAGATAGATATAGATACAGATAGATATGGACAAAGATAGATAGATAGATAGATAGATAGATAGATAGATAGATAGATAGATAGATAGATAGATAGACAGATAAGTATTTTTAGTATGTCAGCCCTCTTTCCCATTTTACTTATAACTCTTTTAGGTTACTGTTAGTCTTTAAAAGTCAGTCTCCAAATTGTCCAACATTATACTTCCCAAGTACACTGATAAATAAAATAAAGTAAAAATCAACAGTTTGGTAAAATCAAACACTTTGTGTCTTTAAACTGGATGATATAAAACTAGCTGGGAGAAAACATTTCAGTAACATACAGGATATATTCTGAGTTTATTGAGTTAGGAGGTAAAACTTGTAAGTCATTGCAACAGAGGGAATATTTTTATTCATCTTGTTGGAATCTGATCAGCAGAATATCTGCCAGATATTGAAAGAATTGTTTTTAAAACAGGAATAAAACACTCTCTAATCCTTAAGGTGCTGTAAAAAGAGTTCTGAATGCATCTGTTAAAGTTCTGGGCACATAATACAAAAGGAATTACTTTTTTTTTTAATACATAATAAAAAAGAGAAAAGAAATAGAATGAAATTAAGAAGAAGCAGGTGAGATAATAAAATCAAGACACACAAAATTATTTTCTTATCTCTTGGGAAAGCACTGGAACCCCAAAGAATAGCACTATTATTTTGTAACAACTGCATTTTGATTCCATGTGTCTTTTACATATACATTTGCAAAAACAGAAACAACTTCAAAATTCTGTCCCTTGGCAATCTGCAATCTACAGTATTTTTAAAAAATATATTGGTAAATGAGAAAATGCATTTGTGCTTTATTACGTAAAAGTTATATATTTGTTGGAATTTATTGCTGTTAAGAACAATGTTTCTAAACCAGGAAATGAATTCTCTAAAGCCTTTATTTTTAGACCTTTTTTTTTTTTTCTCAATATAGTGGTTGTTGCATTTGTATTGCATTAGCAAACAACTGGGTACAGTTACCGCTTAGTTCCCTGTGGCTCCTGAAAGTCCCTCACATATTTGCAAGTTCCCTATGAAAACAGGGCAGGAAATTTACCTTATTTTCTGTCCTCCAACAAGAAGATGCAGTGCAAGAAGTGAAAAATTGTCATGGGAGGCATGATCCCATAAGTCAGATAAGCCGAGCTGTAACTGGGGGTTGTTGGCACACTGCTCTAGTGTATGGTGTTATAACTACAAAGGATAAATACTACTTTTTAACAATTCGTTTGTTACAGAAATATACCAAAATTATTCCAACAAAGAACACATGTATGTACAAATCTAAGATAAAGCTAAAACAATTTGGGCTATGGCCAGCTCCAGCTGTCTTGAAGGCTGGTAGAAATGAGAGGACTCCATGTGGACCCTATAAGGCTGCAGTCTGACATTATCAGAAGGCTGGGTCTTATTTTCTACTTGACTTCTAACACTGAAGTCACAGCGATGGAAAAGGTCACATTACATTATTCCTGCTGTTTAATCACCTGTAATTCATATCTTTAAAACTACCTTGCAATTCTTAACTTTTTGAAGTACAAAATAGTACAAAACACTGTTTAAATTTTTTTACTTTCTTGAATAACTCCTGTAAGACTTTACATTACAAGCAATTAATAGAGTTTATTTTTGCAAAATCTACTTTTTTTGGCTTATATATCAAGGATTGAATAAGAATACATTTGTTTATTTCAGAAAAATTATGGTCCGGTAGGAAACTCCTTTCTTTTTCCACCTCCTGCTGAATCTGATGAAAAGGACAAAGTGTTGAAATAGCATCCAGACAATTCTTGCCAATTGATGCTTTAGTAACATTTTGATCAGTGTGTCTGCCTCTTCATCTAGATCCATAGGGGGTAGGAAACTGGTAATTGGTGATGCAGTTCAAAAGATCACATGAAACTGTCATAGGAAAATGAGTATTTTCTGTTTTACTGCTGCTGTGAGATTTGCTTGAGACATACCTTCTCAAACTAAATTGGAAAAGGTTTTGGTTTTCCTGCTTTTTTCCCCCCCTGTTTTCAAATAGAAGTTTTTTTCTCTATTGTTTCACTGGTGGATCTGCTGTATGATAAGCTGGGCACTTCCCTGACAGTGAAGCACCATGGATAGACATTAATCCATAAACCTTAATTTACAGGCATTATCTTAGAAGTGCTGTTGTTCTATTTTTTATTGACACAACATGGCTGCTTTAGTTATAAACAATTAATGTTGTAACTGCTCAAGCACTGCACATACTCATTGTAGTTATTTCTTTCTCTTAGATCTCAAATTTTCTTTTAACAATGTTTTTCATACATAAGCCACAAGTAGACTAATATTTAGTTGCTGCACTGTTTACTCTTGACGTTTTGTTCTACTGACTGGAATTATCAAGAGTTAATAAATCTTTTGTTAACTAGAACTATTTTCCATTAATAAAAACTCACTTTATATGAAAGTATACAATTTTGGAATTTTTTTTGCATTACACTCAGCTGGCTATTGATGAAATTATTTTAGCTAATATGATTTAAATAAGGAATCAGTCTTGGTTATGTTAACTTACTGGACATTCATTATTTTGGATTTTTTTGTTTTGTTTTTCTAAGTTGTGCTCTGGAGAATCAAAAGAAAATTAGTTAAAATTTCTTAGAGGCTGAGTGGTGATGAAAAGTTCTTTAATGACAATCATTGCCTTAAATTATCTAGTATACAGGGTAATCACATGGAGAACCTCTCAATGTTCAGGTCACAGTTCAAAATACAGTTAAACTGGGTCTTGACAGTGAATGCATGCGTGTGTGTGTAAAAGTACTTAGATATGAGTGAAGCAATGAAAAACCTTACATGCCTACACCTCTGCTTATACCTGCACCTAGACCTAAACCTAGGCCTATCTTACTCTAGAAAATGGCATTACTGACTTATTTTTCACAATTGTATTTAAAATTATTATAATCAATTAAGTAAATTAAGTTCATTAACTGAAAGGTAGCATCAATCCAAATTGATGCAAGTTTGTTGGAGTACTGCACCACTGATGCTGCTTACTTTTCCTCAAAGACAAAGGAGAAAAACATGGATAGTTACCAACTTGGGGATGAAGAAAACCAATCTATGCCAAGAACATTTTACTGTTGGTGCTTCGAATCATAGAAACATAAAATAACCTGAGTTGGAAGGAACCCACAAGGACGCTGAGTCCAATTCTTAGCCCTGCATAGAAGAGCCCCAAGATGTTTGGACACCATGTGTCCAAAAGAATTGTCCAAACTCTTCTTGAACTCTGTCAGGTTGATTCTGTGACCACTGCCCTGGGGAGCCTGTTCCAGTATCCAACCACTCTCTGGGTGAAGAATCTTTTTCTAATGTCTAATATACCTCTGCAAAGTGTATGTTGCTCTTTTTCCTCTCATCTCCCTGTGACAAAGAGCAGCATTGATTTACCCAGAAAGCTCTTGTCATTCATCTTTAACCAGACAAAAAAAGCAAGATAACTTGGAGTAGTGTCATGAAAATCCCATGTCAAGAGTCAAAAAAAAGCACCATGAGACAAAGGTATAGATGTTGCTAGATAAATTGGTTCTTTCCTTAACATTTTTCATTCTCATGATTTTTTTTTATAACAGGTCTTTTTAACAATGCTCCTTTTTGAAGACAGTACTCAAGATATTAGAGTCAAAAGGAATAAATAAAAAAAAAAGATTGTGTTTTTCTTTTTTTTTTAATTCCTTTTTTTTTTTTTTTGTCAGGAGAACAGAATACTTGGGTACCATTTGTCAATCTAGCCATAATACTAGCCATAATACATCCTTCCTTCCTTCCTTCCTTCCTTCCTGCCTGCCTGCCTGTCTTCCATTAAACTATTCTTTTGCCAATCCAATAACTTTTCTTGCTTTTCCTCTTCTGATTCTCTTCCCCATCCTTCTGGGGACAAGAGGACTGAGCAAGCTGCTTGCCAGGGTCAACCCACCCCACCCTGTTAGTCAATGAGGATCAACATTGTAAGGTGGGATTTAGTTACCTGAATGTGCCATTTGAGGTGCCTTAAAGTATCTTACATGGACCCTGCACCTTCTCTAGAGGAGTATGACATTCCTCTGCTGTCACGTCTATCACATCCTGCTTTCCTTACTCATTCTCCCCCTTTCTATGATGCTGGGGGGATTTTTTGTTTGTTTGTGGTGGCTTTTTTTTGTTGGGTTTTTTTGTTGTTTTTTTTTTTTCCTTCTTTTTTTTTTCTTTTTTTTAATGGAACCTAAGAAAATATTAACAGGTGTGCACAGCAGAGTCTGGAGAGCAACTCCTTCATTCCTGAAGGTGCCAAACCTCAGATATGAAAAAGATGCTATGGTGACAGTCAAGCATGGCAAATTACACAGTGTGCCTCTATTAAAGAAATGGAATTGATCCCCAGATGCCCTTTGACTGTGATAGATGCACAGATAATTATTGTATCGTCAACCTCCAGGCACTTAGATGTTGAATGCAGAGAATTGAATCTAACCTTGTACATACTCACCATTCATCTAGGGTGAAAAACTGGCTTTGGATTGCTTTTCATTATTTAATACTTGTTTTAAGAGGAGAACAGCTACAATTAACTCTGAGGTTTAAAAACTAGTTTTCTAAGGCCTCTACAAGGAGAAACTCATAACACACTTTTTTCATTGTGTGCTGATATATGACAATATATACAGAATAATAAATTGGGGAAAAAGCCCTGCAGAGGATGACATGATAACTATGCATATTTTATCTACATAATCTATGTCTGTTCTCTGGGCCACAGAGTGATATTAAATTAATACATTAGAATTTACTACTAAGATTCCTAACGGAAGACTATTCAAAGCATCTGCCCTTTGTTTAACAGTGCATTGAAATCTTTTACTTAAATTCAGATAAACAGAATAAAATCTCTTTAATAAGGCAGATGAGAAGCATTGACATTGGTAATAGGTGAAGGGGATATTATGAGAAAGTAAAATTTACTGAACTGCTTCTCTTTTTCCTAGAGAGAGTCTAAATGTATAGGTAGGAGAATTAAAAACCAGGAAATGTTATGAGAAAACGTGAGGGAGTAAGCAGAAGAAATAAGCTAACTTATTAAAAGATCAGAACAACATAGCTGAATAAAGAAGTGTGTACAAGGGTGGTCACGGCAGAATTAACTCGTATCTTCATCACAAATTAACTAAATAGAGATGAGACAGTAGAAACCTAAACTTTTTATTCACACAGTAGTCTAATCTGTACATGAGTAGTATGATATTTATAACCCAGAGTCCCTTTAACTTTCTGAGGTCTAAAAGTATCCAGACCTAGTTAAGGTATAAGTATCTAATTCATTAAATAATATACCAGAGAAGATAAAATGAAAAATTATATTACTTTTTTTTAAAAGGCACGTGATTTTTACTCAGACTACACAGAAAGTAGGAGGAAGTGATTTTTACAGGTGATGTGAAGCAAATAAAACATTAAAGCTCAGATGAAAGGTGAAAAAGTATGATACATTGGACAACAGAAACAGAAGTAAGCTGCAAAGCACATGACTGTGAGGAGAATATACAGGGAAACTGAAATTATGGAAGAGTTTTCTTTAGTGAAAATCAATACCTAGGAAGTTAATAATTGCGTGTACACAAGAGTGGATGAGACAAACAAATTACAATGTAGATGACTTGTTATAACAGAGGGAAGAGCACAGAAGACAGTGCTTGTGTCTCTGTTATTACCCAAAAGACTAAATAGATGGTATTCCAGACAATCTTCCCTGAGGATTCATACAGAGTCTGATCATGGACTGAACTTTGATGTGTTTGATTGCAGGTAAGACGCTGGTTTTTTGGTCTTTTTAGTCAAGTGATATCAAAAGGAATTATCTCTTGACCAGGATGTCATAGAGAAAAATGTGATTTATGTTCAAGATGAAGACACAAGCCAAAAACAAGATGGCACTAAACCAATGTCTGCTTGTTTGGAACACCTTCTTTTTGCTAGACTTACAAAAATTTAGCAGCATTTTTTCCTGAAGAAAAATTAAGCAGCATTCATTGTCTTTTTCGTCCAAAATATAATTACTGACTTTTTAGAATATAGACTTCATCTGTAAAAGGACAAAATGTGTATTATTAAAAACACTTTAATTGGCTAACTTGTATGGTCTGTAATTCCATGTTCAGCACTCAGAGCTTTTTGACCTTTGAAAATGTAGCTCATAATATATCACAAAACCTCTTGCAATAATTCAGACATTTTTGTGCCATTTGTTTCTTTGCTGTGTCCATGTGTGCACTGGTAAATGTTAAAGTGTCTTGCTGTAAGGATAGCACTGAAATTTCATTCTCTGAAGTGTGTGAACAGATAGACGCTGCATTATAGTGCTACTACTGACATTTCAATTCGGAGCCAAGGCCACCAACACTTTCAGCCCCTGATGTTCTGTTAAATATTTGTCAGTGAAAGAGACTGAGGATTGCTTTTCATATTTCTTGTACATGCTGAGCTACACCAAAGGCAAAATGTCAGATAAAAACCAGTGCATACCCTTTTTCTGATAGCAAAACTCTTAGCTTGCATATAGGGACTGTGGCCTTTCAAGAATGTGCTATTGCCATGTGCATCGTGATCCTTTAATTGAAAATCGGTGTAGGTAGATAATTGTGCAGATTAGAGACAGACCCACGATGTGTGCCAATTATACATGAAAAAAAATTTGAGACTTTGTATGACAAGGGGAATAAAATCAGCCTGATATAATCATCGTAGAGACAAACTTTCCAGATAACTCCCACATGAAATTAGAACCTGTAACTTTTAAGTGACACAGTGGGGGCTGGTTTATTGCTAATGCTTTTGAATAGGCCCTGCAGGGCTTGTTCCCTTTTAGTTTCTTGGTAAGTACTTTGAGCATAAATGGAGCTTAAATGAACTGGCAGGATAGACTCTCATTTCTGTAACACCTGTAAAATTTTCACTATAGTCATCCCCTGCTCTGCCTCATCCTCTTGATAGTCCTGTGTGTGACAGAATAAAATTCAGAGACTGGATTTATTTGTTTAAAAATCTGGAGGAAGGGAAGAACAGGAGTTTCAGAAAGCAAGTTATTTAGAAGTAGCAACCACAATCTACTCAATGGACTGACAGTCTTCTAATGAACAGTTCTGCTTCCACCAGCATAGAGCATTTCAGCTTATCACAAAAACTATTATCAGTGCAGTTAGCCATAAAAATCAAGTACAGATAAGTGTGTCTTCATGAATTATGGCACTGATGGCATTCATTGTTTGTGACACAACTGATATTGAAGTGGTTAGGCATAAGCTATTATTTTAATTTTCTATTTTTGAGATATTTTAATTCTTTTCTTCATAAATAACTTTTTCTCCATCATCTACTGAAAGAAAAGATATCGGTTTTTTTTTCTTCTCAGTCTTATGCAAAGAAGACAGATTTTAAGTGTCTGGTCTGTCAAGGAAGGATTGAGTGAGAAGCAATCTGAGAGTCTCATGGTGACAATTGGGAAAGCAGCTGTGTGTGAGATAGGTTTTTGGGGAAATGGAAAACCCCAGATATTTGTTATGTTTCTCTTTGGCACCGTTTGAATGTGTAGTTCTCTGCATAGATGGGGAAAAAAAGCTTTCTCTTCTAAACTTATGCTGTAATTTTGAGAATAAAGTTGGAGAATTTTCAGATGCCAAGAAATATAAATTTTGGAATTTTCTGAATATTCCTTTATCATTAACTATAGTGAACCTCCAATCCATATTGCTTCCTGCAGCTTTGTGGCAGGTCCTCACCTGTGTTTCAAAATGCTTTAGAGTGCATCTTTCTTTCAGTGTTTCTGTTTTGCTAAAGCAGAAAGGAGGCCATAGTCAGGGGAAACACGCTTAAAATTTAATGCCTAATATGGTAACTTCAGAAGTTTTAGTAATATAAAGTGCATGATGTAAGTGGCTGACATAAACAGCCTCTGTAACTGGAAACTAACACAGTGGCTGAATTATTGCAAATAATGAGTAATATGTTGAAGAAAGAACATATACCTAAAATGATGTTATTTTCCATGTTAAAAACCTTTTGAAAAAGAAAAAAAAATTGTCAGTCTAAACCAGTTAAAATCTGTTATCACACTGTAATATTTGAAAGTTAACTAAATCTGAATATGAATGTGATATAAATCACGGTTGAAGAATTTAAGAATAATGGGTTTGTATAATAATGTTTTATTTCATTTTAGAATACTTTGCTTTCATTTTATGAACTTATAAACTGCAACTGTTAAACAAACCTGTGATTAAAGCATATTTTCCAGAGGATCATGATAGCTATCAGGTCCCCTTCACATAAATTGTTTATCACTCATTTCCTTCAGAGGTAGT
The DNA here is from genome assembly GCA_037013685.1 of Acridotheres tristis. Classification (NCBI taxonomy): domain Eukaryota; kingdom Metazoa; phylum Chordata; class Aves; order Passeriformes; family Sturnidae; genus Acridotheres; species Acridotheres tristis. Next base: position 72,883,015 of record CM072884.1, read on the forward strand.
TGTTTAAAACAAATAGACACAATGAATTATTGCCTAGCAGGGAAAAAATTTGTCATATGGTGCACCACACTGTTTTGTACACAGGCATTCATTTAAACAGACATTATAAGATTTTAATGTGTCTTCTGAGAACCAGACTGATGCATGTTGGTAGGTAGCATCAAAATAACTGCACATTTTTTAAAAACAGATTATCATATCAGTAAGCATTGACATGCATATTTTTAGGTATTTCTGATTAATTCACAAACAATCTCTAGGATATTTACCTTGTTTTCAGAATCCAAAGGATAAATCCTTTCCAAATTAAGGGCAATTACATCTGTGCAATATGTAGATGAGAAAAAAAGCACTCAAAGCCTCTGCCTATAATAATTTTCAATATGGTCCCAGTATGTGTGTTGCTGTAATAACACCAATTTTAAAGGACCTACCTTTCATACTGGTGTTCATGTGGCTGTGGTGCAACAGGACCATCTTCACGGTGAAAAAATCTAAACGGAAACATAATAAATACCAATATGTAAAAAGGAACCTCACATAATGTGGTTTGGGCTATCATTCTTTAATCAGAATAATGGAATTGTTCAGTTTAGAAGAATGTCAGCAGCTCTCCAGTGCTCAAAGCAGTGCCAGCCCCGATCTCACACAAGGATGGTCAAGTCTTTCTCCTTGACATTCAGAGGAATTCAAAAGGTCAGATACCTCTACAGTCACTAAAGAGAGATAGGCCAATTAGTTAATTGTCCAATATTTGGTGAGATGAACCTCAAATATTGGTCTCAGTGACAATTATTGGTTTAAACTATTATTGGAGTAGCTTTCATGCTTTAAATTCAGGTAGTATGTTACAAAACACTCATCTGCTAAAGTAAAAACCACTTCTATAGTTCTATGGCATCATAGAAAAAATATTTAGCATTTAATTTCTTTTTCTACACAAAAAAAAAAAAAAGTTGGTTTCTTTGAATAATATGTCAATGCTGTAAAAAAAGACACTTGAAGTACTGGCTGATAATTTTCCCATTCATTTTTAAAATGATTTGAAAATTACAGCCACACTGCATCTCAAACTGTTCTGTTTTATTCTGTATCATTCTGTTCGATCTCATCAAACAGCAGTGGTGTTCAAAGTTGTAATGATATATACTAGAATTGCTTTAGTCTCTGAGGAAAAATCATGGAGATGAAAAATTGACTTTCCACTTGCCTACCATAAGCAATCAAATTTTAATTAAAATTGTTTTAAACTAATTGACTTCAGTAATATCTTTCAAAGCTCATGTATCTGTGTCATACCTACGTGAACTAAGGATGGTCTTGTAATGTAGCCACAAATAGTACTTTCCAAATACAGTGTAAGCTCTATTTTTGCCATCTTCTTTTTTACTGCCACAGGTAGAAAGAAGCATTTCTGTGAAGAAGCTTATTAGCCTGAATTCAGTGAAAAAGATCCTGTGGGAAATTGTTTTTGAACTGCAGCACATCCATTGTCAGGAATCATACATTCACAATTTATCTTTGATAAATAAATATTTACTTCATTCAGATATGTAGGTCTGTCAAACTGCAATTCTTAGGCCTAGCACTTCTGAAAATTGGCTTATACATACACAAGTTCACTGGAGACTCTTTGTTCCTTTTTTCCCATTACATTATTGAAAATAGCAATGTTTGACATATTTGTGCACAGAGATTTTTATGTTACCTGGCACTATAAAGGAACTGAAACATCTGTTGCTAGAACCTAGTCTCAGCTTTGCTCACATTGTGAAAGGGCAAGAATGACTAGAAAAGCCATTTTTACAATAATATAGACAAGAAAGATGGTTCATATTACTACTACCTTGAAGAGCCTGAGTATTCAAATAACGCCAGAACATATTTTAGCTGAACTAAATACGTCCATATCACTTTTATTAAAAAATAAGCATATATATTTACATGTTGAGAGAGTGTAATACATGAGGGGGAAATAACAGAAGTATTGAAGGCAAGCGTCCTGTTTAGCCAAGTGAAGCTTACTCAGAATTGGATTTTCAATGTTTTGACCTACATCAAGTTTTGTTTACATGAGATGGGGCTGAAAGGTGGGTCAAAAGGTGAGAAGGCTTGTTCTGATGTTTTATTTTCTTTGCATACTCTGCTGAATTTTCATCTCCTGGAATGTGCTTTTAATGCATTTTTGACAAATGATTTCTCGTTGGTAGGTTCTTTAGGGATGGATTTAAGATGTAGGGGTACACATTTTCTTCTCCATAAAAACTGTTTTAATCACAAAATGCTTCTTTGTGTGTACTGCACTGCAAAGTTAACTGCCAATGTGAGGAATCAGATATAATTTAATAGAAAATGTCTCATTTTTAACCTTCATGGTGAAACCAGAATATGCCTTATAGAAATAATTATGTTATCACAGTATGCTAATATCCTACATATAATTTTTATCTTTTCTAAACCAAAGATTTACAAAATTCACTTGCAAATAACTTCTAGCCTTTCTAAATACGTCTGTGTTTTTTTAAGATCAATATACAAGTATGAGGGATCACTCAAACAATCCATGGCCATAGCATAAAAGAAATATTGGTGTTTTTATTCCTTCATCCAAATAGAGAATCTTGTAGGGGGTTCCAAATGACATGTGAAAAACAGCAGAGATTTTGTTTCAAATTGGTAAATGTCACTAGATGACACTACACAACAGAATGACAAATGAACTGCAGCAAATTACCAGGACCAGATGCTAATCACCTAACATTTTAATAATTTAATTGAAAAAATAGATAATGGACACTTTTGCTTGAAATAATCTTGGCAGTTGCCAGGGTTCTGCCCCAAAAATGGCAAATGCCAATTTTTAAAGGGAACTTCGAAATAAATCATGAGGGAAAACAAAATCTGATGAGTTTGTTAAGAAAGATGTAGAGATTGTCTAGAAGAGTGAGTTAACTAGCAAACAGAATAATGTGATACCTTGACAAAGAGCTGAAATGCCTTTTGTAAAATGAACCACATGAATGATTCACAATATTTGAGTGCTCTTGGATTTAAAACACAAAAGCTGACAAGTCCCGAGTAAAGACTTGTAAATTTTAGGAATGAAGTTTTGAAAACAACAAAAAACATAGGGAACAAACTATTAATTTATCTAGATGAGGAGGCTGTTATGGATCTGGATGTAGATATCCCATGCTGTTTATCATGTTAGTAAAAGGTTTCAAGAAAAGCATGAGTATTGAACACATTTATTTATAACAAAAATTATGTCATGGTTGACATATGCAAAATACCCACATCGTACTCAATGACTGGTGATATTACCCAGGAATTAGATCTTAAGATTTTCATAGGCATCTTTTGAAACTAGCACTACTCAGTAGGAATGAACATGAAAGAAAATTAAATACTGACAATAACTATGAAGTGAACAGAGTAAAAAGCAGAAAATGCCCTTAAGGATCTTGTGTAAACCTACTGGATGAGTGTAGTTAGGGAACTTCTACCAATATTCTCTTTGCAAATATCTATATAAGATTCATAAAATCTGCTAGACAGTCAAAACTATAGTGTGTCTTCTTCACATGCAATCAGAAAATATATTGCAATGACATATGTGGCTGATCTATAGTAAAACAAAGCATTTCCCAGAGGAAAAACATGTCTTGTTTACATTAATTTCTTTGTGCTTCTTTTTGAAATATCTTGACACAGCTCTTTTGTATTCCCTGCTTTTTTATCCATGATGCAAACATACTATAAATAATCAGTTTACAAACGTAAATAATAGATAAAAATCTTGCTAATATAGCTATGCAAGAAGTAAACTAAATTTAAATAATAAAGTGGCTCATTTGTAAAAGATCATTTTTCTTAATTTTGTAGCAAACTCTAAAGAAGCCTCAGTGTAGCTCTTACAATTTGCACAAATAGCACATAGTCTTAGACTGTCAAAGCCTTGGTAGGCCAAATTTGCACCAATAGAAGAGCTGATGGGATACCTTCAATAGCTTAAAAAAAAAAAGGATTATTTTGTTATATTGAAATGTTTTGTTTGCTTGTTTCTTTATTTCTTTCATGATTTTCTGTCAGTTTCATGCTAGAACAGAATAGTCATGGAGAAGATGAGCTGCAAGGATTTCAGGGCTATAAGAGATCATCATTTTATTTCCAGAGAAGACTGAAACATTATGAGAGAAAAATTGTCTCATATCTGTTAAACATTCAAAGAAAGCAACTAGCATTACTAACTAGATCAATGCCATTTGTCACTACTTTTGAACCATACTTATGAACTTATGTCGCTACTTATGAACCATATAATTTCCTGAATTGCTGCTTATAAGTGCCTCTCAATTATTTTCTGTCACTTTTCCTAATATGCTACATATCTCTAATAGCAAAAGTTTGTGTTTCCAGCTTTTCAGTGTTCAGCCTTTGTCATCATGATTGTTAAGTACAAATGGTATAGTGCCAAACCTAGCTTTTGCCTCATTCCTTTATCCTCATTCCATGTGGAATTTTTGTCAAAGGACTATCTTCCGGAAAGAAAATGTAAAACAAAATCACAACAGTTAGAAAACTGATAAAACTGATAAAAATGTGAGAAACACAAGAAATAGAATTTCAGGAATATCCACATAACTTCATGAGTTGATGGACAGGAAACTGACCTTCGACAAGGTCAAGTTTCACCTCTATCTCAAGGATATTAAAGCCAGAGAGAATCTTAACAAAAATCTGTTTCCTGTACTCACGGCTGGTTTAATACAGGAAATGTTTTTCAAGAGTTCAATATACATCTTTTTTATTCAGTCTAAATCAATGAAAAAAAAGCAGCTTAAGATCATAGGACCTTAACAACAAAGAGCCTGGACATTTCTAAATAAGGTTATCTAATGATTTGCCACTCAGAGGGCTAAAATAAGCACCAACACAAAATTCAAGGATGATCTCAACGAAGAGATTCTGCTTACTATAGACTCTAGCTGATAACTGTGTTTGATAGACAGAGAAAGGGATTTGTTAGAAGAACATTCAAACCTGTATTTATTTATTTCTACATACAGGCTTTTATAAAGAGAAATATCCTTGGTATTGTCAAAATGGGAACTTTGCTGTGGTTTAGCTGATAATGAAATTAGTTAGAAACTGACTTTCCACATCTCAGGTACTGTGTTCAGTTTTGCACCCCTCACTATAAGAAAGACATTGAGATGCTGGAGGGAATCCAGAGAAGGGCAACAAATCTGGTGAAAGGGCTGCAGAACAAGTCTTGTGAAGAGCTGCTAATTTTCAGCTTAGAGGAAAGAAGCCTGAGGAGAGATTTCACAGGTCTCCTGAAAAGAGGTTGTAGTGAGGTGGGTATCAATCTCTTTTCCCAAGTAACAAGCGAAAGCATGAGAGAAAATGGCATCAGGCTCACCAGGGAAGTTTAGATTAGATATTAGAAAATTTTTTTAAAGAAAATGTTCTGAATGTGTGGAAGAGACATGCCAGGAAATTGGTGGAGTCACTATCCCTTGAAGTGTGACTCATGCCCCAACTTTGTGCTTCTTTCTTTGTGGCTTGAAACTACTTTTTAACCTTATTATTCTGGGACTTGAAGTGGTGTGTTTGTAAATAAAGAAGTTCCTACTTAAGGAAATCATATTAAAGTGCAATATTGACTTTTCTTACAAAGAAAAAAGGCAAAGTATTAGTTCAAAGTCTGAGATTAATTCTTTTACAAACAAGAATTGTAGACACGAAGAATAATCTCCAACTGCATACATGTACAAAGTAGTCTTTTACCTATGAGCTGAGCATCTGGACACCCTTTACATGGAATGAAAAGAAACAGGTTCTATGGGGCATGATTCACCTTCTAAAGCAGACTTAAAATTGATGGTAGATGTATGAGAGGTATCTTAATCAAGGTTATTACAGGAAATTGCCTAGTACACTTTAATTCTATAAGATAACTACAATTAAATTACTGTAATTGCTGAAGAATATGTCAAACTTCTTGCCAAGAGCTATTAGACTTCAAATTATCTTAAATTTAGCTGCAGTCCAGTTGTTTAAAGGACTGAAAGAGCCATTCAGCCTGCTCAGTCTCTCCTAAAGTGTTTTCTGAGGCATTTTTTAGAGCTTACTCTATGTCACTGTATTCAAAGGGCTCCTTCTGCACCCTTAATTATCAATTAACAAAAATTATTATCAAATATTATCAAAACAAGTTATCCATTTGTTTTGTGGTGTGCAATAACACGTGTTCATCTAGGTGGAATAGGATATAACTTTTGTTCCCCAGGAAAATTAGAATCCAAAATTGTTCAAAGTCAAGCCATAGAATCATAGAACATCTCAAGGTGAAAAGGACCCACAAGGATCGTGTCCAACTCCCTTCTTCTGGCAGGACTACCTAAAATTAAGTCATATGACTAAGAGCATCATCCAGGTGTTCCTTGAACTCTTGACAGATTTAGTGCCATGACTTCCCTGAGAAGCCTGTTCAAGAGACCAATGGAAAGCCTTTTCCCAATGTCCAATTTGAACTTTCCCTTCATTCCATTTCATTGTGTCCCATCCCTGATCACCAGAGAGGGGCTCAGCACCTCCTGCTCTGCTGCCCTCCCAGCAGCAAGTCATAGGCTACGGTAAGTTTGTTCTTCAGCCTTTTCTTCTCCAAGATGAACAAACCAGCTGATCCTCATAAGTTTTGCCCCAGAGACCTTTCACATTTTGTCTGTCTTCCTCTGGACAGACTTTGCTGTCCTTCTTACATAGTGTCACACAGAACTGCACACAGAACTTGAGGTGAAGCCACACCAGTACAGGGCAGAGTGGCTGGCTGGCAATGCCATGTGTGATGTACCCCAGGACAGAGTTAGCCCCTTGACTTTCTTCCTCATTAATTGCTTAGCCATACAGACCAATGAGGAAATTACTGGTATTTTTTGAGGTACTAAATATAGTTTAGATTCAAGATGATCCTCTCATGAAGCATGCAGATCTTCACTTCTGCTGGAAATATCGATTGCTTACCTGCTTCCTCTTTCTAAAAGCGTTGCTAATCAGGTGTCTCTGTGACTATAATGCCACAAGCTATAAAATAGAAAGTTTCTAAAGAGAAACTCTTTCTGTCTCTAAAGAGAGAGGAGGATGATTCAGTCCTTCTTTTGAACTCAGATTTGCTTTTTCTCATACCATTTTGTCAAGTGCATGTTATCTCACTGTATTTTCTCTTTCTTGTCTGGTCCTGAATACTTCTGTCTATCAGAATCCTGCATGACTCTTTGTGCTGCTTATTCTTTCTGGTGTTACAGAAATACACTGTGATTATAAAGGGCTGGAAAAAAAAAAGTTTAAACACTGTGGAAGGAGCTAAGTAATCACAGAGGTTTTGTGACAAAAAAAGATATGAGCAAATTAATACACAAGTCTGATTTAATTAACTTGTATAGAGGATAAAAAGGGTTATTAAATGTCACCAACTGGAGTGGTAAACTGGAATTTAAAAATTATACTGCCACTAACACAGCTTCATATTTTCTGTCAGAGGCACTTGGTGCTACTGTATTTTTATAGATATGTCTATTTTCTTAACTGACTCATTAGCAAATTTCTTTTTTTTTTTTTTAATTCTAGATTTCTCCATCTCATAATGTATTTGGCTCAGAAACGTTGTTCTTGCCTTGTTGTAAAACCTCTTTTGATTCTCTATATAAAAATGTGTCTCAGGATGAGAACTGTCTGGGCAAGTACAGAGGTTTATATGGCATGTTTTTTAGAATACTTGAAAAGACCAGAAATTTTCTATTTTCCTTGGGGAGGGGAAATTGGTTTTCTTCTATCTCTTTCTACCCTAATATGCAGGTCCTATTTTTCATGTGGTGCCTAATCCTATACTCCTTATACAGTAAAATGTCTACAAACTGTACAAGATTTTTGTCTGAGAAAGGGCCATAGTTCTGGTGCTCACAGAATTCACAAGCTGTTTGACATTGTCTTACAATAATTAAATTACACTGTTGAGTTTTTAAATAAACACAATCAATCTCTTTCAAAATGAAATGGGTTTGGTGTGGGGGAGGGGTTACAAGGTGAATGTGCTTCCACTTCTTGATTAATTGGTGTCATTACTGGTTAACTGCCCTGATTAAATATCTATTTAAATACTTCATTTTAGAGCCAGAATATCTTGTATTTTTATACACCATTCTAATTCCTGTTTCACTTGGTTTCTTCACAGTATTGTAGCTGACATTTGCACATTATTTTAAATTGACTGTCTTTAGCACAAAAGTAATTTTTGGAGGCTATGTTAAAAATTAATCTGTATTTTAAACCCAGAGTGTTTGTGCATGATGGTCCCTAGAGTACTGACTCATTTTGTCTTGAGGCACTATTTGGAAACAATCTATGCATATCTGTACATTCCTTGTACTTCAGAATCCTTTGGGAAGGTGTTTATTTTAATAAAGAGTGCCTATCTCTCAGTAACCATAGTTCAGGTAACTTATCTCCTCAAACAGTTAATTTTGTCATAAATCTAGAAATAGGAAGTATTAGTCTGGATATGATACCTAATGAAATAGAATCCTTATTCTGTGGAATTCAGTGCCAGGCTGAAATATGTAAATGTTTTGACAGCATTTAAAAGTACTCATGCTTCTTTCAAAGCTGCCTATTGTATGAAAGGCTATCTATTCATGACTATTGTATACAGATTGATCTTAGATGAACTCTGAATTTTTGATGATTTTTCTCTGGGCAGTGGCCAAATGCTGTGAGATTTGACTCCTTTCCCTCCAAGAAGGTCTAAGTTGTAACATGATTTTAGGAACCAATATCGAATCTCTTTTGAAAAGTAATCACTGGTGCAAATAACCTCTTCTACAGAGATTTGAATACCTGAACAACACTTCTAAGTCAACAGACACAGATTAGGAACTCAGAAAGGATGCTAGGAGTCTCTGTGGGAAGAAAAACCTCCTCTATTATATTACAAATTTTTGGAAAATAGACAAGCGCTGATAAGAAGGCCTCAGGTTTTGGAAAGAGTAGGAATACAGATTGGATTTTGATGGGCATAGACTTACAAACATATGAGATGATTTGGCATATAAAACCAGGTGAAGAGCATTATAACATTCAAGTTAGTACACAACGAACCAGCAAAAGGAGAGAATGAGAAAGATTGAAATTTTGAGGAGGATCCTATCTCATTCACAAAATATGTGACCATTCGCATTGCCATATATTGTAATTTATGATGACTTCTCACTGTTCATTACAGAAAATGCTTATAATTGTTCCAGTCAGAGAAAAACAGGGAAAGGAAGGAATCCAAAATCTCAATTATTTGAATATTAAAGCAACTGTTTGTGTCAGCTAAAATGAAATAGGTATTTTTTTCAGCTTTAAACATGGGATGACCTAGAGACTGTGAAAGCTTGTGTTTTTCTCTATAATACCCTCGGGCTATGTCAATAATTTCCTCATATTCATAAAATTATGTAGATACATTCTACTGTGGAAAGAAACACACATTGTCAATCCTTATCATCTGACTATCTTTTATTATAGAAACATGCTTGTAAATGCAGAAAAATGTTAACTTGATCTATATTGGGGTGTATATATATATATAAACTTTATATATATATATTTGATTTACATCAAGAAATATAGAAATATTTTCTATACATATTTAAAATACATAAAGAATATATATCTGTATATGAATATATATACTTGGTATATATTTCTAGATAAAGCAATGCATGTTTACATTTTCTAATCAACATCCTGAGAATAAGCTCCCAAATAAACCAACTACTTAACAGCAAGTATTATCCAAGCAACATGAAATATCTTTTCAGCCAATTCCTTGCTGCATACGTTCTGTGCTAAAGCTTAACACAAAGGACAGGGGCCACTGAAACAAATCGAACAAAAAATGGCAATGTTGTGCTGAAATGCACTAAAGGATAGTTATGCATATAAATTGTTGTCATTAATTCAGTTTCTGAAATCGATACAAGTGCTCCCTCCTGAAACACTAGAGGTCAAGGGAATTGTATTTACTAAAATAAATTGAAGACAATTTTCTTTTCCTATCAGGGAAAAACTTCTATTAGCCAAATGCAAAGCCAAGGGGAGCAATAGCTTTTCTTGATAGGGAAACATCCTGATAGCCGATGTGAGACTTGCAGAACTTTAGCTGTTATAAGCTTTCTCATCTGTATATTATTTATATTTTTATACAGGCTGCTAAAGTGTTATTGTTATTCCAAATAAAATCTTTTGCAAATGTCTGAAAGGTTTTAGAGTTGTCCTGCTGTCATTCAGGTACTGTGCATACTCAGCTGTTCTTGATATATGTTCTTTGGACAACTTACTACTTCTGGGAAAAAATCCAATGTATATATTCTCGAAATATGCTGTGGCCTAAAAGACCACCAAACAGGAACATTCAGGAGTTATTTTTATGCCAGGGATGTAACAGGGTCATTTTTGTTTGAAGTCCTCAGACTTATCCAAAGTGTACTTTATTTCTATTTTAGAATATCTCTTCTGATACCATAAAGTATTTAATTGTTTTCTCATTTTTTCTCACTTCCGAAGGAACTGATGAAGTGTTATGTCACTATCCTAGAAACTTTGTAGTTATTTTATTTTTCTATAACAATGAAACTATTTTCCGTGCAAACATGTATGTTCCATGATTATTTTAAAAATACTCTCACCTCATAATAATTAATATACTTAGATCCAAAGAATGGAAAAGAAATAATATCTTTAAATGGATAATATACTTTACATCTTAAATATATATTTTATTAATCCTATCTTCCACGACTCTCAGTTTCTCTCATGCATCCTAGAGTGTAACATCTATCTATTTTCATATTAATTTACAACTCAAGATTTCTGATCCAAACAGGGACAGAGCAATCCTTATTTAATCTCTATGTAGGTTACAATTCCATGGCTTTTGAAGGGAATTTGTGACTTTGTCCTAGTGGAATGCTTCCTGTTCTGGAAAACAAAATAAAGCAGCCACCAACATCCAATCTCACACCCCAAAACATCTTCAAGTCAGTGGTTTTAAGTTATACTCTTCTGATGTTGCTTTGACTGTTATTTATACAAGGTTTCAGTATTATTTACTTGTACTGTGCACCTTAACCTTCTATTTGTCTTTAAAAAACATGCATATAACTTTATGGTAAGATAGTCTGATCCATGTCCAAGCATCCAGTGCTTGAAAGTATCTTTTTCTGGAGCCCAGACAAAACCAAAGAATTAAAACTAATGCATTACATCAGGCTAAAATGTACGAAAATAGGGATTTAGATGGGATATCCATGGTGAGGAGGGTAGAAGTAAGAATACTAGGTGGGAAGAGAGTTCTTGAATAAATAATTTCAAATTAATAAATCTCAAATGAGTAAATCCCTCTGACAATCAGATATAAAATTGAAGTTCTGTTGAATTATTTTTTATTACTGATAACATGAGAGCCAAATGCGTGAGGAGATTATGCTCTAAAAATGATATTGATAGAACTTAACATATTTGTTTTAAACTGAAGAAACCTAAACCAAGAGAAAGTAGTTCCCGAATCTGAGCCTGGATTTTCATGTGGGATATTTGTGCTCATTGCCTAGAGCCTGGCCATGGCAATGTAGAAGGAAAAGTCCTAAAATAAAGATTGCATGCTCAGGATGTGTGAGCAGTTGAGATCAGCTCTACAACCCAGAATCCCACCACTCTCCCATATTTCTGCTGCCAGAGTACATTTTCCTACTGCCACAAAAATTAACAGCTGACTTTTAGGTCTTACTAAAATAGTGTCTGGCTTCAGTGCTGAGGGAGAATTTGGGCAAGAGATAATGCTTCAAGTAGGAGGTCCCATTTCTCATGTCTTAAAAAAAAAAAGTTTATTTAACTTAATAAGACTTCTTCCTTTTCCATTTTTTGTTCATGAAGTGCAGCTGGACCAGATGACCTCCAGAGGCCCCTTCCAATATCAACCATTCTGTGATTCCATGATTCTGTAGGCTTTAGGTCTGTCAAAGCAGGAATATCATTCATATTTGTTTATTCAGGACATAAAAGTAAAAACCAAACCTTGTAATTCAGTCTTGACACTGACACTAAGGATTTGTTGTGGGCACTCCACACATTTTAACATGCTGATAATGTTTCATTTTTTTATTCCATCTTGTTCTTTCTGCAACAAGTTGACATGGAAATGACTTAACAATATTATTATACCAAACAAAAAATGATGAAATATTTCATGAAGGGACCTTATTGGATATACATGACCAACAGTCATTTAGGACTAGTTTCTTCTCCAGATTATAAATACCTTTAGGTTAATTATGCAATGCAACCTAAAGTATGAGCAAAAGTAGAAGTTATTTATTCTAAAGAGAACACCTGGATTTTTTTTCATCTCAACACCATAGAGGCTGTATTTCTGAATAAATATCCAATTACCCTAAAAAAAGACTAGACAGCTAGTTCACATGAAAACCTTGCACATATATACTTCAACATGTGAGGTGAAAACATGGGGCCAAATTACTTCTGTTGGATGTATAGGCAATAGGAAGGTATATTTAAAAAAAAAAAAATCTGCTTTATCCTGAACAAAGTACCTGCTACGTGTCAGAAAAATGCAGCTCAAGAATGCAATTTGCATTCTCTGTAGGGAACTAGCCCAGATACAAACATCCTCTCTGAAAATCTACAAAGAGCTGAATGGCTGTTATTTGATAATTGGACCAAAAGACACATAGCTGGTAAACTATAAGGAAGCACATACTGCATAAAATATCCTTGCAAATGCTTGAAGCAAGATATTATTACCAGGCAAAGAAAAAACAAGCAAGCAAACAAAACACCTGCGCTGTGTGATAACCATTCAATTTCTGAAATAAAAACAGGGTAAACATTTAAAACACAAATAATTTCTCAAGCTATTGTTCAGGGGATGCATTATATCAAACATTGTTCTCAATTAAAGAAAGTGAAATCCGAAAATAATTTGCATGTGTTATTTTTGATAGATGCTAATGACAGGGACATTGTCTTTTCCTTCAGAGTAATTTGTTTGATGCTATTTCAGCTCCCTGATTTAAAATCTTATCTAAAGTGAGTTCTCATTACTATAAGGCTATTTGCTATACCCCAGGTCAAATCTTGAAATAGATCTTTGCAAGGTTATTCTTAATATCTGAAAATCTCTCCTTGTGCAAGCCAAAAGTCTACATAAGAAAGACATAAGAAATAAGAACATTTTCATATTTCTTGAATGTGTATTTCTTTATTCATTCTTTCTTGCTGCTTTCTTCCTTCTGTCATGGTCTTCCTTTGGTCAATACCCTATGTGCTTCAGGATTCTCCACTTCACATTTATGCAATTTCCTTTTCTTATGTCTTGCATCTGATATATGCTGTGCAATCTGGAAATCAGTGTCCATGTATTCCTACCTGAAATATGTCGCAGTTCTCCACCAAGGAGTTGATATTAGGTTTTGAAAAAAGGCAATGAATTCAAGAGGAATAAATGTATAGAAATGAAAATTGCCAGTGCTAACACAGAAATAAAACTAAAGAAGTGCAATGCACTAAATTCAGTTTTCTCCAGAAAAGTGAATTGTATCTTACTGACTATTCTAACACAAATGATATTTGAAAGCAAAAGAAGTTTGAATAGAGTAATTTGAAAATCTGGAGTATTATCTGTCTGAAGAATAAATATTGCTTGAAAAGCCAGGAAAAGCAATGCAGGCAATCTCACTAGGCTATCCTCCATAAGATTTAGATTACATTAGGAAGAAAAGAGTAAAATACTGCATTGATTTACATTATAAATAATGCCAGAATAATATAATTTTGTATATATACCGTTATGTAGCTCATATATATAGATAATATATTCATATCTGTATCTATCTCAGCTAAGCATCTAAAACAAGAAAATGTGGCAAACTTCATCATCTGGACTTCAGCAATAAAATATATTGGTGTCACATGAGAGTTCATGTCTCAAGGTGGAAAAATAGGGATTAATTAAAATATTATGAAATTGATAAAGACCTGAAAATAATAGTGATAGTACTTGGTCCATTGGGAGAAATACAGAGCTGAAATGTTAGTAGTGGCGTTAGCTGTGGGCTTTCTTAAGATTAGCCTTGAGACTAAGCTTACACAATTTTTCAGTAAGAATTTAAATATAATATACAAGAAAACTCTGAGGAAATTTCTGCCTAAGTTGGAAGCACCATTTATATATAAGACAATAGGAATATTACTTTCCTTGAGGACTAGAGCAGTGACAATGTCATGAAAATTAATGATGTTGAACAAAGGACTGAGAAATATCTACAAGGAACATGCTTTGCTATAAACTGAGACGATTTCAGCTGGAAATGAAAAAATCAGAAAAAGATTTGGTGTGAAGATTAATGTGATGAATAGCAAAGTGCAATCAGAAAGTTATTAGAGGAAAGATTTGTATTAAAGTCTTGTATTTCTATTAAATACTGTAATACAAGGCGTTGTACTCATGAGGTATCATCCCGAGTCCTGCGTGTAGTCCTGCTCATTCTTATTTTTTAAAGTTCACTTTTAAAAGGAAGAGATGCAGAAATGGCTTTTAACAAGATAATGAGAATGAAGGCAATTTTATGTTATGAAAGTAAATGAATATAATTTACCAGTCCTACCAAAACTGAGGTTAGGAGAAGAAATATAGTTACATTGCAAAGACATTGGGGAAATAAGCACTGAGGAGAGAGGAAGACGTTAAACTAAAGGGTGGTGTTGAATGAGAACAAGCATTTGTCACTGATCAAGAATAAATTTATTCTGGAATTTTAGGAGATGGTTTTTCAGTAAGCAAAATTCCAGTATATCCTTGCAGCAGAAGCAGAAGCAACTGGAAATCTAATTCATTTCCAAGTAATTCCTGACAGATTTTTGCTGGGTGCACCTGTAATACAAAGGAACTGTATTCAGCAATCTGAGATAATTTAAAAGCCTATGATAATGATAAACATATAGAAAAATTACCCTTTTCAATTAAATATTTCGTAAGATCTGTAGCAGAATAAATATTGATGTTAAGAGTACCACAATGACTTCATCACAGTTTAGATACTGGAAGATAAAACCTTTGCTGAGTGTAATGTTAGGTTTTGAACCAAATAACGACCACTTTAATCTTTTATAAAAGCTTCTCTGATTTCTTATTCTCAGAAGACAGTAAACCTTAATATTTATTTTTATAGAATTCCAGTATGTCTGCAGTCCTTGCATTGCCAACATTAAAATTAAAAAAGATTATTCTAAAATATTCTTAATACATGCTGTTTACAGGAATTAAGCTTTTTAATGAAAAGCTAATTTTAAAATAACTAAGATTACTGTCATGAGCTATCTACTGATTTTCCTAGTTAAACTGCCAAATTTGTTATTTGGAGACTGCATTAAAAACCTATATTGTTAGCGAACTATGAATGAAAAATAATTACATGTGTGCTATGTAGAGGAAAAATAGTCTGGTATTTATTACTGTATAGGCTGATGAAATTGAGGAGGATAAATGAACATGTTGAATAAAATATCACATAACAGAAAGGTATTCAAAGCAAATCTCTACTAATATTAACCTTCTTGAAGACATTATTCTGGAAAGAAATAACTAAAATAACTAACTAACTAGTCAATTCAAAATTTTCGTTATGGAACTCAACATTTCTAAGTGTTTTTTTGCTGCTTCTTTGCTTCCTTACTTAAAATGATAGCTTAGTTTCATATAAAAAAATTAAGTACAGCGTCATTTACTTGCTTTTGTCAAACAAAAATTGTCTGTTTCTATTGATGAAAGGGTTATGTAAAGATACAAACTCAGCAGATCCCTACTGTTTGACTTTCATGAAACTTCATCCTACCTAAATTTTGACACTTAAGTTACAGGAGCCGGTCTCCTTCTGTCCTGTCCTTATTTGACAAAAAGCTTGCTTAAATTTGGAATTACCTCACTCATTCTTTCTTTTGACAATTAAGTGGTAAAAAAATGAATGGGGAAAAGTCAGACGTTAGGTGTTGATTCAGCTAAAGTATATCCCAAAATGCTTTACCGAGTAAGACACAAATCCCTTAAGTTATTTAGAACCCTAAGTGCCCTTGAAATCCCTGGGAATTGCACAGTCACCTTCCTTTATGGAGTTCTACCTTATGACAGATAGTGCAAAGAGATAAAATACTTTAACATAAGGCTGAATTGCCTTAGAGTTATGTGGCTCCCAAATGTAACAGATCTATAAAGCTCCTTAACATAAATGGCTTAAGAGAGCTGGTGAATGAACTTCTACATAAAAAATTAAGGCTGCTGGTACGCCAAGGCAGATGCTGTGCATTGCTTGATAGTATTTAGATAACTGAAAAAATAAGTCTTAGAAGATGCAAACTTTAGAGCTGAAAGCACAGATTTTAAAATATTTGCAGTAAATTGAGTTAGGGATTAGTTTGTTCAGTAGGTTTTGGTTCAGAGCTTCTTTTGTATTAAACATGAATATAATTTTTTTAAAAATACAGGGTTTGGTAAATTTACTCATAAATCTTTATCCAAGAGGCTAGGACTCTGTTAAACACAACTTAACAAACTAATTTCATAATTTACTTGTCAATGATATTCAGAAAGCATAACATAATCTATAAAATCAGTTTAGAAGTGTACATTCATGGCACATATAGTATAGAGGGTGATAGCTGGAAACATCTGGCTTTTATCAGACACCATATTACTTTTAGGTGTATTTGAGAAGTAGTTAGTTTATTTACTGGTTTCTAAGAACCGGTGAGTCAAAGGAAAAAAGTCAACGTGATAAACAGCACTAATTACACTTTATAGTTGCATATATACTTATTAATAATAACTAACCCAGACACAAAATGTTTAAGTCAGGCAGAAGTTTATTAAATATGCAGAAAGCCTAAAAATACAACACAAATTTTCTATAAAGCAACATATTGAAAGTTGATAAAAAAGTAAATTAAGAATATTTAAATACTAATATAACATAACACTAGAGGTATTACTGATAGCATATGTACACCAGCAATACCTTAATAAAGAAAATATCCAACACTTGGCTTACTATTCAAGATTTTGGTCAAGCTTTTTCCCCTAAATAAGTATTTTTCTTTTATTGATTGAAAGGCAGCACTGTAGCCACATGTAGTAGACTAAAAAAAAAAATCAGTTTTACAATATAAGGTGTCAAGGTGAAATACATGCCACAGCTTCTAATAATACCTGTAAACACTGGACATGTTTTTCATGGTCACAATTATGCTCAGATTTGCCTTCAAGAGAGAAAAATATCCTCTTTATATTTTTACCTCATGTTTCTCCCACTGGAGTATTTTGGTGTCTGCAAAGGCCCAGAAAGGTAAAAAAGGTGATACTGACTACTGATGGATAATTTCTGTTTATGTTTTTCAGTTTTGGGAGTCCATGTGCTGAGTGCTCTACACCCCTGTATATAAACTACTGAAGGGATTGTCATAGAGATTTGGTTATTCCTGTGGTAATGCCCCAAAAGTGCCAGACAGGACTGAATTTCCAGTTTGCATTTTAACACACATGCTTTCCTACCTTAGGCTGCGGGCAGGTTACTGTGGTTTTGTTCAAATAATTTAATTGCATCTCCTGATCATGATGTTCTTGAAAGCAGAGTTGCCAAGTGTGGGTTTCTTACTGGTCTATTGCTTTGCAAATGAAATGCATTTATTTAAATTACCTTGCCTGATAATTTTAGATATACTGTCTAAACTACAAATACAACTCCAGTCCTGTTGATAATATTCTAAAAATAATTTTCTATCAACATTTACTGACAAGTTTGAGAGGGTTCCAGTCCAAATTTGAGGTACAAACCATATCTCCTTGGATGACTTGCATCTTAATACAGTGAAGTGACCCCACAATCTGAGCTGCCTTTCAGTACTGCCTGACAGATCAACCCAAGCAACAAATTACAAAATATTTCTTATTCTCAGAAAGATAATGGAATTTAAACCCAGTGTATCTCTCTAAGGCGAAGGACAGTCCTTAAAGGGTTTCTATTTTTTAGTTTTGGTGAAATAGGTAACTATGGAATTATCTACATTATATGACATATGATACATGCAATTTGGAGGACAATCTTTCTTAAAGCTAACTTGTGATGTGCTGTAATCTTTTGGACTGAATGAAAAGGATGCTCTTGACTTATGAACAGAAGAATTAACTAAAGCACTATAGACACTGTATACAAATTTTGAAATAGCTAAAATGTGCCTTTGCTTTTTCTCTAAAGTGCTTTTCTGCAACCAAGCAGTACAGTTCAAAAAAGGTATTTCTATTCAGTACCAAGATACATATTATTCTGCAAAATAGCAGTGAAGTGGAAAAACAGGAGGATATTTCTTTCAGATCTATTGTTACAGATACAAATAGAGTTAATCTGTCCCAATTTAGGCCTCCTAAAGTATCAAAACTGTGGTCTTCAAAAGTATTTTTATTTTCTCAACAGAAACTTGCAGTCATTTCAAGAGTAAATTTCATTCCAAGCGACTGTAAAATGGGACATTATCAACGTATTCAGACTTAAACATCTTATTACTAGATATATAATAACATATAAATATCAATCTGTATTTATATTTATGAGTATATGTGTATGAGTAGGTATATGTTTAACATATAATTTATTGGAAATTACAAATAGATAAAAATCTAGTTCTTTCAGTAAAAGTCATATAAATTTTAAATAGGAAAGAAAATAACAAAAAGGTTTATTGCAGGAGTGCTTTCTTAAGTTCTTTTCCTAATAAAGACCTTGTCTTAATATTCTCACAACACTGATCTTTGGATCAAATGCAATCACAGGAGGATGGGTGTATAAGGCTTTGGGAAGTAAGAGTACCTGTGGCTATATCAGATGGCCCAACTAGTAAAATGCCCTCTTCTCTTTGCATTAGAAGTCATATCATGATACACACACTCCAGATAGTCAGCTATACTACATTAATATCACACATCAATGCTGAAAGTATTTTTACTTAACTTTTAAGGAAGATGAAAACATCTGACATGGGTTTCCTTTACACCAAACCAAATATTACCCCCTGTTTCAAGTTGTGGTAACTCTTGATGGGCTGCAAATACAGCTACATGATTATCACTTCATGTTGTAGAGTGTTGCTTGAAATGACAACCATAAAGGGAGTCTACAAGGAAATTTATAAGGTTAGTCTTACCAGGAAGGTGCTGGGCTGGGATTTTTTGGTTTTGGTTCAGTTCCAGGGTCTCATGTATCCTTAACTGTGTGGTCTTTGGCCTCAACTGTAGAAACAGAGATGATACTTTTCTGTCACCATTGGATTTTGTAACAATAAATGAACTAATATTTGGGAAGCATGGAAATAAAGCATTGATGGTGGTCATGCAAAGTAATAAATAGAATGTCAGTTTGTTAGAAAATGATTCAGCTCTAATCAAAATAAATACCTACAAGAAAACCATGAAGCAAAAAATTCAAAATGTTTTGTGTGGTCTAAAGAATATAGGCAGCATAGACAGACTTAATTTGGTTTTATATTGCTATCACAGATTATATAGTTATTATAATCCTTTGTTCTGTCTAATACAGAAAAAAAGAGCTGCCTTTATTTTGTATAACAGTGATGATAACAATCAAGTTTCTTAACTGACCTATTTTAGCACAGAAGTAGAAACTTGGTATCACTTTAAAGAGTTATAAGCAAAAGATCCTTAAGATAATTAAAATGTTTCTTCACATTATGCATATTTTATGCATAAAACTGCAGGAGATACTTGTTTAAGTTTGTTGCCATAAAAGACAGTAAACGGGGGAAAGGACTGAACATTTAAGAGGGAGAAAAGATTTTATGCAAAAAGTGTATAACTGAGGGGCGTTTTAGCAAAGATATACTTCTAACATGCAATGTATTTCAAGTAAAGTTTTCCCTTTCACATGACAAAGGTCTGAATGACAAAGAGAGAAATTAGCCCATGTTTCTCTAGAAGCAAAAATATCAAACTTCTCACAAAGAAAATACAGGCAATTTTCTTGTCTGTGAGCATCAGAAATGATGAAGCCTATTTCCTACAATTCTGCATCTTGTGGTTGATTGACTTCCATTGTTGGCTGAAGTATTTATAATGTGTCTCTGGCTGTGTGTAGATGACATCTGATCCAGCAACCAAGAGGGCCTGGAAGAGTGCAGCCCTGGGTTCATTCTTAGCCTCTGTCACGGCTCTGTGCTTCCTTCACTCTGTCATCTGCAGAGATGAAATCTTCTTATGCATCCCAAAGAGCTGCCATGACTAGGGAATCAAAACTCCAGGGTTATGTGCCAGTGTGCATCAGAGATCAACTGAGATATATCTAAGTATGAACCTTCATGAAGAAGGTATTTGTGCATGCCTCAGCTTTTCTATCAGAGAGGCTCTTCCTCCTTTTTCCATTTCCTACATTTACAGAGCCCAGAAAAAATACCATTTTTAAAACCTTTTCAACATTTTTGTTGACACTAGGATTGGAATTAAAAATTTACTGAGGACAGCACAAGGGTTTTACTCATACACACATATACACACACAACATAACTGCATGTATCTAGTTTCTGTATAACATCAGTCTACAAAAGTGAGTGAAAAAAACAGAATGTATTGTGTTCAAATACTTGCCTTCCTTTTTCTAATATTCCTGAAATTTTTGGGGTAAAAAACTTCACATATAAGTCTAACCAAAAAAAACCTCCATGTTACTCCATCCAGAAAACTGTTCATACAACTGAGCAATACAAAGAAATGGAGTAGAATGGACCATGAAAATTCTGGTAGCTTACTGATTGAGAAAAGTATGGGTATGTAGTTATGTCTATGTCAGAGAAAGTTCCTGCAGGAAGTACTGAGTCTAGAGACAGATTTTACTTACAATTATTAAAAAAAATAAATTCAAAAAATTATCTACTGTGAAATTGTTCAGATTAAATTCTTCACTGTCCCATTGATGGATAAAATTGATTTTAGGCTTTGTATCACAAAGATGACAAAATAAACACTTGATTATGTTTAAATTAGAGATACTTATGATGTTGATTGGAATGCATATTGTGGATATTTACTCAATTTCACCTTTTCTTACTTAGATGCAGATTTGTCTATTTACAAGAAAAGCTGTGATTTCTAAATCAAACACTCAGTTAAATAGTAGTGAATACTTCTGGGAAACACAAGTGCTAAAGTAATGAAATTCCATGAAAGAGAGATAGAGTATATGCAAGCACTTGTTAACATTGTTGAAACTATACAAGTTTCATATGTTTGTCATAGGGACCTACCAATGGGCCAAGAATTTACTGCTGGTTCATAATTGCCTAGGATTATTTATTTATTTATTTATTTAGTTAGTTAGTTAAATAGTTAGCTATCAATAATTCTCAAGAAGATAAACAAATGAAATTATATCAAATTAAATATAAGCCTTCCTTCCCATTGTATTCTAACTAGAAATTGTTACTGGTAAAAAGTTTTAAATACTTGTAGCCAAAAGGAGATAAAGAGTAAGCTCTCTGAGAAGCTGCACATCTGGAATAACAAATAAGAATTCTGCTAGTTTGGCTCTAGTCCTGATATTTCAATCCTCTCTGGTAAATGCAGTTTGGTTTTATTACTGTCAGAGGAAGGTTTTGAGGAAGCACTTGAGTCTACAACCAAGATTTGGTCCACATAATCTAAAGCAGAATATAAAGTGGAGGAATAACAGAAGAGTTTGAAAGTGTGATGTGAAAAGTGTTCTTCATTCTCCTAATCTAAGACACATTGCAAATTCTAATCAATTTTAGTAGAAAGTGAGTTAGTGAAATGCCTAACATATTAAACATTGTGCTAAAGTGGTCTAACACTATTTTCCATTTTAATGATTTTCTTTTTGCTAGGGGAAGAGTTAAAATCTAAAACAGGAAAGCTATTTTATTTCTGCTCAGAAAACCATTAAGGCCCTTTCCCCACAAAAGAAGAAAGTGAAAATGAAAATTTGTCAATTCCCATGAAAGTAAAGACTGGGCAATATATTGTCACAGCCCTGTTCTAACCAGATTTTAGTGGGGTTAGTCCCTGAGATAAAGACAGGGAGTGTGTTTGCATAGGTCATGATGGATTAACTTCTCTCAAAGGTCAGTGAAAAAGCTGAGTTAGGGAAAGTATGATAAACTGAAACTTAACTGATTTGATAGATAGCCCCTATGATGATACAGTTTGTTGCCAAGATTAAGAGGAATGTGCTGAGGCCATATATTTTAAGGGAAGTTCTCCACCTAGAATTACATTCTGGCTGTCCAGCTTCTTTTGCTTTGTTTCCCTAATGAATTCACACATCATGTGTGGTACTAAGACCAATTAAATATAAAGACCAAATTAAATAGAAAGACCACAAAATTTAACTCAATACAGAATTAGTATTATACATAAAGCTTTAAGATACAAGAATCTAGTATTGGACGCGATGCAAGCTTGTGTGGATGTTATCTAAATTTGAAAATAACACCATTCCTTTCTATGCTTCCAAATGTTAGAGTAAGATGCCCAGATTTAGTTGCATACGTGCAAACCAGGTAGCAAAATCAATGGAAGTCTACAGTTTAGTGAAGGAGCCTCAGTTGGAGAATCTTATTGCATCTGAGATTTCCTGAGGTAGCCTATTAGACCTTAGAATGACCTTAAGTAACCTCCAGTTTTCACCTCAAGAAAGTCAAAGAATGGCCCATACATCCTCAGCAAAACCTGGTGGCCTTAAATGGATATTTTGAAAACTCACAGGTATCTCAGATATTGCTATATTTAAACATCAGCCTTTCACAGATTGACAGGATCAGGTTCCAGAAAATGTTGCAGTTCCTGCTTTTCTTTTTTCATAAAGGTGGAGAGAGAAAAGGAAAGCTTTCTGCTTCAGCACGGTCTTCACTATGTAGACAGTTAGGTCTCTTGATTCCTACAACTATGTCCTGACCTCCAACAGATCATGGTGCACTTCCCATTCATCCACTTTAGGATATAACACATAATGAAACATTATAGTAGCCAAAGAAATTCAATATTGCCATTAGGGAGCTCCTCTGGATCTTCTTCCAGATTGGCAATTTATATTGCTGATTATGACAGGGTAAAACACCCTTTCTACCTTTCCCTTTGAAAGAAAATCTCCACAGCTACAGGAAACTGTTGCTGATCTGTATTAGGCACTCTGAAGAGACAGAGGAAGAATAACATCTAAGGTGATATTCATTGACCAAATTTATAGAGCAGGTATCTGCATCAAAGTCAGTTACCTGAAGTTGTCTTTGCTGTCAGTAGGAAGAAACATATGGGTCTAAGGCTTAGCTCATCACCTGATAAAATATAAATGTATAAAAAGATGATGATAGGTAAGTCATTCCCAAAATAAGATCCAGTCCATCTAACTTTCGAAATCTAAGTCAGGGGAATAAATCCTCCCTCAGGTAGTGTTAAAGGGAAGCCACGAGACAGAGTTTTCAAGGCATTAATAATTGTCTTCAACACTCTTAGGCTCCTAAAATCAAGGCACAACTTAGGCAATATTCTTCTCCTCATTGCTGCTTCTTAATGGAATCCATTTAGATGGGAAACAAATAGTGACATTTTTAAATTGGGACAGCTCAGTGCATGTTCATAAGCAAAATCCAAGTTTCTTAGAAAATTCAGTTAAATAGTAAATAGAGGGTTTTACTTGTGAGAATTGTTCTGAGTACAATTTTGGACTCAATTCTTACTTAAGCTTTACTTTAGCTGCGCCTTACTCTCTCAATACACTGCAGCAGGAACTTACTGACTACTGCAGGATTCTAGGTGACTGACTGCCTAAAATATGAGATCTTGATTTTAGGTATTGATGTCCTTGACTGGCTGTACTTCCAATATAAGGAAAGTGATATGAAAAGTCCAGTCACTGAAGAAAAAAATATGAGACTATTACATACAAGTGAAAACAGGAGGCTCTCATAAAGCACAGCTTTAACTATAAATTTTATTATCATATCAAGTGGAGTGTTTTGTCCTCTGAAAATATGAATAAGGGTATCAGCTTCTTTCTCTGGCAGTTACTCGAGATTTTGATGATAGAACACTGACTTTTTATATATAAGGTCCTTTTGGATGGTTTCTTCAAAGGCTCAGTTGCTTGTAAGTGTACCAAGACTTGCAATAAATTACAGTTTCCATGCCAGTCTGTTTCTGTGATGGTGTGCCTTATACGTGTACACTTGCACAATGAGCTGAACCATACAAATTTTCTCTGCCTATTGTATTTTAATAACCCTTATGAACTGGAGCTACAGTGTAGGTTTGAAGATGTTTGTTGTCACAGATTGGCTATTTCTGTAAGACAATATGAGAAACTGATGATCAATTAATATTTACTTGGCTGTGTATTTTTCCACCTCCAACCTACTTGAAGAATACTAAAACAAGTCTTGACTTGCATAATTGTATTCTGCAAATAGTGCATTTTGTTTTCAAAATGCCCAACACTCTTACAAGTGAGGAAATAGTCCATTTTCCCAACTCACAAGTGTATTAAAATGATAGATTGAACTCCCTTTGTTTTTTGTTTCATGTTTGCAATTTTTTCCTCCAAATAATTCTGCAGTGAGGAGGCATTTTGTAATAGCTTATCTCTTCTATAAAGGGGCCTAGATATTAGATTCACCCATTTTTCTCTTAATTCTCACTATGGAGCTCTGACCTGATAAATTAATTTTTTCTAGATGTTGACTGGCAATTCCTTGTGTACCCTTGAGGTTATAGCTTTTGTGGTGACACAAATGAAAATCGCAAGCTTCCAGAGCAGCCAGACCTAAACATCTGTCCAAGTAATACAGGAAATTATCCATCTCCGCTTGTTTCTAGTAATTCTGGGTAAATTCCTGAGCAGACTTTTACTTCTAACACCTGGAGTGCATTTGTAACATTAGATATGGCTCTGGTCCAACAGTACAAATACATCATCTTAGAGAAATTCATGCTAAATGTAACTGCTTCTGATAATAAAAATGTATTCACATTTTTATTGGAACCATTTATGTATACAACATTCAATTCTGTTGATGTTGAGATTAACTATACTGTTATTTAGTGCCTTGGAAATGTTTTCTTTCACACTGTGTAATAACCTTTTGGTTGATTTGGCCCCAAAGGAAGATTTACCCTTAAGTGTATACTTGGAAAAAATAACATCTGTTCCTGTAAGAATAAATTTGAGAAAAAGCAATTAAATAACAGAATATTTGTGACTATGGTAACTCCATGAGGAATTCCTGATAGGATCAGGACCTTTGTGACATAAAATTCTGATGATATATATAGTCTTTAACCAGGAATTTCATAAAGACTTAGAGTATGAGTCTCAGTAAAGAGGAAACATTTCAAAGTAACATTCATCCAAACAATTCTAATGTTTAGTTAGAGAAACAAGGAAGAATTGAAATATCATAGCAAGAAGAAAGATTATTATTCAACTTCACAGAAATTATTATTTACAAAGAACATCAGATTCTCCTGACAAATGAACTCAGGAATGGGTGTCTGACTTGCTAAGGAGCAGATTAATGCCTTTTAAAAACATGTAAAACTTTGAAACTACTTTAGCTTCTAAGCCTACGTAGTATAATTAAAGCACCTATGAAATTGAAATTCATATCAAGAAATGGAATAGGTGACCATTTTTGTCTCATATGGAATTTGCACTACATGTAATAGGAGATAAGTCTTAGTGTATCATGAATAACTCTGACCGTGTCGCTGAACATGAAATTTATATAAAATGTTTTTTAGAGCCATAGTTCAATCCACTAGATTCCTTATCCTAATTTAGATTTCAGCAAAACAGATTCTGAAACAGTAGTGCATATTGTGATCTCAGTTTTGCAATATATTACATACATGATTGGCTTCAAGCATATTACCACTCATGCTGCATATAAACACACCAATGTGTCAGATATGTCAGATAAAAAACTGAATAAGTACAGTGGGACAGGTTCTTAGTTAAGATTTGTCATAATATGTTTGCATATAATATATATTGTTGATATATTGATGATCATAAATACATGTTCTGAGCTATTTTTTTTTCCCAGCTAGTTGAAAAAAAAAAGCATTTTATCGAATCACAGCTATCAAGCATCTCTTTGTCATTTAATGCCCTCATGTTTATGAGGAATAGAAGACTTAGATGGGCCTAAAAAGTTGAAATTTCTAAAATGAAGATTAGATTTATGATCTTCAAAAAAGTGTTCAAATCATGGGGCAGGAGATGAGATTTAGCTATCTTAGTGTAGGTCACTAGTACCACTTTTAGTGTCTTGGTGTATGGGCTTGATTTCTGTAGGCCTTACATCTTTTGTACTACCTCTGAATATCTCAGACAAAATATATCACTTCAAACTACTAGATAGTTATGATTAACTGGCTGAAATAAGCTCACTATTACATAGGTGCCTACCGTGTGGACATGTCAATTAAAGCAAGACAAATCCAGAGATATAGAAAACTTAGACGATAGACGGTGAGGAGCAAGCACGTCAAACTGGTCGTGGGTGATCTTAAGCAAGAGCTATTTGTGTTGCATATGCTTATCCTACTTAGATGTTTATATGATGCAAATCATTAACATCCAGATGATACAGAAAATAGTATTCAGTACAAGAATCACTCCTGAAACAGGGAAAATAAAGCTGTGCTTCCATGGGTCAATCAGCAGGCTAGACTCTTGTTCCTCCTCTCTCTTTCCCAGCACCTGTGTCCTTCCGTTTTTTCTTCTACTTTTGCAGTTTTGCATTTCCTTCCACTCTGAGTATGTGCAGCCACTGCCAGGGTTTGCTCAAAATTACTAATTCAGCTGAGAAAAAAAAACAACAGTTTTGGTTTTCCACTTTAGTCTTCAATTGTTTTAGAGGGGTAAGAAAATGCACAGAGTAGTCCAAAACTGATCAGATACAGTGACTGAAGTGGAGAAGAAAAAAAGGAAGGGAGCAGAATGGGGGAGAGAGAGGGACAAAGACTAGAAAAGAGGAAGGAGCTAGGTTCAGGAACAAGGAGCAGTACTTCCACTTTTGTCCTCAATAACTCATGCACCTAGATCTTATGCACAAAAAAACCAAAGCCTTTTTTCAACCTTTTGTGAAACTTGGTATTCATTGGCAAAGTAGAAGGAGAAATGAGATTTTTTTTTTACAACTCATTGAGGAAATGTTAATTAGTTGTAGGTGCAGAAGAAGGAATTATGGGCTACCTTGCCCCTGATAAGTCACAGTTGTACTAATTACCAAAGAAGAGGAACAGCCTTGCCCTTAATGGGTCACAGCTGTGACTAATAAAGATAAGTGTGATAAAAGGGGTGGGTTGGCTGGTTAGAGGGAATCTTGGAGGAGGATGAGGACCTTAAGCAAGAAGGAATGATTTAGAGCACTACAAAGAAGAACAATACAAGGAAGAGAGTTGCTGCAGTAAAAGATCTTCTGTGAGGTCAGCCTGGGTGTGATGGAGTCCCAGCCTGCTGCTGGAGCCTGCAGTCCCAGCTGAGCTGGGTGAAAGCTGTGCTCAGAGTCTGCAAACCAATGCCTGCAGTCACAGTCCAGCAGGAAACAGCCACAGCCAGAGTCTGCAGTTGGACCCTACAGCAGGAGCTTGCTGTACTCAGAGTCAGGATGGCAAAGCTGTAAAGAAGAATAAACTGGGACACTTTCCATGTTGTTAAATGAGAGTCCCTGTTTTGGCTCATTTCTACCCCTAATGAGAGGTCTGCTGCAACAATTAGTCATTAAATTAAAGGAGTTATCTAATCTGAGAAAGAGATATCCCTAAGGGAGTAAAATAATGTTTACTTTAATTAAGAAGAATAAGCAAACTGACTCTTGAATAAGGAGGAAATAAAAGTTTCAGGTAGAAAGATTAAATTTGTCTGGACCTTTGGAGGATTTCAAAAGTGAGATTGGTTACCACAATTCAGCAAGAAAATCTAATCTATAGTTAATTCAAGAAGTCTTAGTACAGAAAGAGTGAATGCCTCAAAGGCATAAATACTGGTGTAAAGTCAGATGGATAAAGGTGAAACAGTGCCTTTCATATATGTTTGTAACAGTCTGATGTGTTTTATATGTTGTGGATAATATCTTTATTTACTTGATATTATTTTAGTTATAATTAGGAATAATTTTACTGCAATTAAATAACAGCATTTCCAAATAAAGTATCTGAAAATCTATCAATTATGCTTCTTTGAAATTTTACCGAGTAATTGCAGTAAAGGTTATTTAAACAAACAACTTGTAAATTTATCTAAGAGAGTTTTCATGAAACTCAGAGTCCTTGAAGAGAATTCCCCTATTTCTCTTGCATTGGCTGGATAACATCTGGAGTGTCAGAAAACCACTAATAACTAAGAAAACAGAGTGGCATCAAGGGGATGTTTGGCTTAACATTTGAAAGCAGAGGGTCTCCTAGCTGTTTGCTTCAGACTTTATTTTTCTTCCTCAAATTCAGAGAAGTGGAACACAGGGTCTGGAAATACTGGGATGAAGATTAACATGCGGGAGCAAATTGTTGTTCAGCTTAGTGCTCAATATTTATTGCACTTTAGTGTAGATGCTGTCTTGACCTCTGAAGAGAGGTCTTCTTATTGTCAGGCAAGGCAACTGAAATCTCGATTTTGCTATGAAAGTCTATGAATTGTACTAAATTCCCAGGAACAGCACTTGCACTTACACCCATTTTGAGGGAAGCCAATAACCTTAAGATCATTATTCTTTTTCATTAACTGGAGCAAGAAATACCTGCTGAGGACTTTATTACAAAGATTTGTGTGCCTTATATGGATTTCAGGCTATCTAGCACATCTTTTACTTATTGAAACAATTTTCTGTTGCAAGTACTGAATCATGTTCAAGATTTAATCAATGGACCAAGCCAATGATATCTAAGAATTCCAGACTGAAAACCAAGGCTGATATTTGCACAATTCTGACACTCAGAAATCTTTCAAAAAGAAAAGTAATTTCTTCTGGATATAAAACTTCCAGGCATTCTGGTACTAAATCCTGGTGGAGCTACACATCAGAAATTCTGTTACTCCTTCCTGTCAATGAAAGTCAGCTGCAGCTCAGCATAACTTCTCCAATGTACAAGTGTATTTGTCTTGCTGATTTGGAAGAGAAATTAAAGTGGAAACAATCAAAACAAAGCAGCATGTGTACTCTCCTTAAAGAGAGGATGAGAGAACGTACCTGTGAATAACACATTTGTGACAAGTGTTAGTACCATCACTTAGAATACTATTGAACACACACTGATGCAAAGCAAAAGAATTATTAAATAGGAATATATACATATATATATTTTCTTTCTTGTAGAAAAGGGTTTTAATTTCTGCTCAATAAATATTTTTTCAAACGGCCACATATTTAAAGATTAGGATAATACTGATTAATGGACTTAGATGAAATTAGCTTAATATTCAGAAAATTTCTTTCAAGTACTGTACACACAATCTAAATAAATATTGGCAATATTTTCTGGCAATTCTATATCTAAACATTACTTAAATAATTTATTTTACATATATGAAGAAATTTAAATATTTTAAGGTTTTTTTTGTTTTATTACAAGAAACTAACATCCATGTTTAGGATTATAATTTAGTATTATTTAATGGAGGGGTCAAAACTGAACATTTCCATCTGTTAGGGAAGTAGTGGTATGTTTATTTATATTTCTTTTTATTCTTAAATACTTTTATTCATTTACTGATGTAATTTATCACCAATTGCAGTTTCTATACTGTGCCAAGGGCCAGTGGTTTTGCAATTTATACGTCAGCTCAATATATTAAGAGGACATATAAGTTGTTTTGTTGCATTATAGACCTAATTGATTATCTCTGGGTTTTTAAACCTTGTATCAATGGATACCTCCATTCCTCAGGACTCCATTCAGAAGCTAAAAGAACTGCACACTTCTATAGTTTCACAATCCAATTGATTATATTTCAAATCAGCTAATGATTTTTATCGCTTTGTAACATGATTGTTTGGTTGTGGGTTTGATATTCCCCCCCCTCCCCCGTATTCCCGTATTGTGACTCCAAATAAATTTCTGATGTATTTTAACTTTTTTTGGATTTAAAAGCATGAAAGTATATAGTGCTTCTCAAAGGGCTGAAACCAAAAAGAACCATTCTGTGTTCTCAGCTTGATCTTTGGACTGCTTATCCTTTTCATTCTAAATAGTCAGTTGATTGAAAACAGAAATAACTGAAAGCACAAAGAATTTAGTGCAATGCTGTGGCTTTTTTCTAGATGTATTACCTAAATGCTACTACTCCTGTGTTTCCACAGCAGCCTAAACTGCTGTAAACACTGGCTGCTGCAGTCCCATCCTCTGCTGCATCTCTCATTCATGTGTTCCACCTCCCTTCTTGACCTGCCTTTGGGATTTGCAGGGCCCTTCATTTACCTGTCTTGTGTTCAGTGACATGAAAAACCACAATTTGCCTCTCAGAAGGAAACAATGATAACTGAATTGAGTCCCAGAAAAGATATATCAACTCATGCTTGAGATTTTGGTTAGTGAAAAATTACAGTGGCTGCAGCTATAGACTCATAGTCTGCATCTGGCCCTTCCTGGTTGTTCTTTTCTCCTCTTGAATTTTTGACTCTGTGGGGATCTAAAGTCAGTTTAAAAGGACTCTGTCATTATAGAGGCTTATATGAGTTTCCCAAACTGTGGTAAGAATTTAGCCTAGGAAATTAAATGGTGACTTACGTAGCAGGATATAAAACGTAGTGTTGATAAGCAGACTAGTTCATTTCACTCAAAGGAGATAGCTCATTGTATCACTGATATTTATTTTACCATTTTTTGGTGACATACCATTATCACCATAAAAGCTCATGTTAGTGAGCTGTAACTGAGCTGTTCATGTTAATGAAATGGCAAAAGAAGAGCATGTATACAGTTACTTAAAACCATGCACACAAACGCCCAAACGTATTTGTTTTTATGTATAAATAGCTATATACACATATAGATACATATTAGTACAGTGGACAGTTGTTGTTTCAATACTCATTGCATCTGAACTGTGTATGTAGTTCTTAGTGTTTGAGGGCAAAGAAAGTAACTTCTCGCAGTGTATTGGGTTTGTCTTTGAAATAAAAGCACAGAACTATTGACAAAAGGCTCACCTAACAGCAGAGCTGAGATTAGGTGCTGAGGGTTATTGTCTTCCTCTAGTCTCAAAGCTATGTGAAATGTCAGTTAATTGAAAATGGTAATCGTTCCACACGACAACATCAACTGTTTCATTCCAGGAAATGTGCTGCTCTTAAATTAATAGCCATCGATCCAGAAGTATTTCATGATCCTTCTCCATCGTTTTCTCAAATTATCCAGCTATCAGTCCTTGGGAGAAAACCTATTTCACCATTTTTATTGACCATTCTTTACTGAGTGACCTGGCTTCCTGTTCAGATAGACTAAAATAGGTCTATCCATCTGAATGTTTGTCAGGCACACCGAGACACCTAACTTTCAAAACACCTACTACTTTTTGCTATAAATACTCAGAATGAAAACCATTAAGTAATAGTACAAAGCAGTTACATGGTTATTACTGATTAATACAATGAAGTATGCTTTCATGCTGGGAAATTGCTTTTGTGATAGTAAAAATAGTTCCTTTCAATAGTGTATTTCAGTAAAATTTAAATTCCTGTTTGATTTCTTATGAAGGAATGTAGGTTGGGTTTCTTTGTTTACCGAAGGAATATAGATTTTTTACAACCTGTTTGAATAACAAATAACAATATGTCTTCATTATTGCACAGAGAACAATTGCAAAGGCTGTTGCATTACTTAGCTGTACCTTTGAAAGCTTAATAGAGAAATATAGTGGTGCAAAGGTGTTCCATTGAGAAGACAGTTTTCCTTCATTTTATAGTCATTAAAAAATAAAAAAAAATCGTTTAGATAAGCGGTTGAAAATATTTATTGAGATACAACTCATAATGCTTTCTGTTTTTGCAGTTCAGTAAATTAGCAGAATTTTATAATTTTAATGCTACAAATTTAGTTGCAAAATAAATTGTAAATTCTATCAATAATTTTTGTAATATGTCATATTTTTTCAAAGCTTTCATTTCCATTTTAACTTAAAGCAATTTCACCTTTGCTGATATAGTAATAAACTGTTGTCTATTTATTCATAATATTTAGATTCTAAAGTGAAACTTGCATGTAAAGAATGATGGCAAAAATGTACAGAAATATAAACTTTTAAAATAAATGTATATTAATATCAATTGTGCAGTGGCCTAGAAAATGCCTCCTTTAATCTCAAAAGAACATACTCTACTTTTCTCTCTTCAAGAGTTTTTTCTTACAAGGGGATGCAATTTAATGTAAACTGAAACAGTTGCTGGCAGGAAAGCAAAAGCAGTCTTGTGTAATATGAGATACTTTTCTATTGTTTCAAAAATAATATGCTGGTTGCAAAGAGTTTCTCTGTGTGATCTTAAATTGCTGTATTTTTTGTCTTCTTTTATTTATTAATAGATAGTTTTATATTAGAAATGGAAAGGGGAAATATGATTAAAGTTTCTAGGACAGCTACAGTATAAAATCAGTTGAAATTACATTTCCACATAACATACATAATGAATTTGGATGTTAGATACCAGTTTTAATGCTCAATCTGGTTTATAGTTAATAGAATCAAAAGGTATGTGAGCCAGGGAATATTTTAAGAAAAAATGTCAGCAGCTCAGAGGGAGTGGAAAAGATCCTCAGGCGTATGAGATAAGTAAATGAAAGTGAATATGACTTTTGTGAAGAAACATAAAGGAGTCGAAAGAACTAACTGTAGAAGGTAAGCATGTTTTTGCATCATTTATAGTTGTGACAGTGAACATGTGCACAGTTTGCATCCCATTTCTTGCCATTTTGTACATACTTTATCTTTCAGTGAATTTCAGCTGCATAGTGAGAAAAAATAAGTGTGAATCACAAATAACTGAACATATTTGGTGGTTCTGCAAAGAAGGGTAGTTTTGGTCACAGGCAAAAGTTCCTCTTCAAAATCAATTTTTTTTTCTTCAGATCCCACATCAGCGATTTATCTCCCTCCTCTATTTTCTTCTCTTTCAAAATCTAAGCTTGGTCTTTGTTTCATTCTTCTTTTTTTGGTTAAAAAAACCAAGGAAAAAGGGTCATTTGAAATTATTGACTCTTCAAAATCATCCCTCATGTGCCACTCTATGTCTGTGTTATTCCAGAAGGTTACCTGGTTTTTTTGAGAGCTTTTGGAAATTTGAACCACTTGGGCAAATTTGTAAAGGATTGATACTCAATTTGAAATATCTGAAAATATTTGAATATGTAAGCATAACTGTGTGTTGCTGTCTTTAATAAGCCTTGAAGATCACAGCCATTTCCAGCCTTTGGAGCTTTATCTCTTTAAAGCTTATATTAGCAGCTAAAGGCTGTCTTTCTCAAAGTGATTTCACATTAAAATATCATAAAAATAACATTAATTATGGAGATGAGGATTACAGATGTAGATAACAGCTGAACACTGAAAGTGCTAAGCAGATTTGCAAGCTAGCAGTAATGACTTAATTAAAACAAAATGCATCTGTATCTGAGCACAGCAATAAAGGAGAAAGAGGCAATCCACAGTAACAAAAACATGAGCGATTCAGCTGAAGTATGTAAGAGTAGTGTGTATTAGATTGGCTCAGGTAAGTCTAATTTATGCCAGCCTTAAACATTAGCATTCTAATGGCTGCCAGAAATTTAGAATATGTTATCTTTTGAGTGCCAGATAGTTTAGAGGGTAACTACCAATTACCCATAAACTGAGTCATATCAGAAATGACTTAATGTTTTATTTTCTTCCATGGCCAAGCTGGCTCTGATACCTTTGCAGCAGACTTTGTTAACTCTGCATCCTGATCTAAAGGGACTCTCCCCTTTCCTGCTTATCAAATGGCCTGAAATGACCTCAACAGGGAATAAAGTTGGTGCCAAGAAGCAGAGTAACATCGAGGCCGGTTCACACCAGGTGATATTCTATCTGGTGCTCATGCTTGGCCCACACAAAGCCTACCTCCAGTTCAGGCCTGGTTTTAAAAGACCCTTATATGCTGTATTCTGAACATTCTGAAAATTCAACCATTTGTAGTTCATGTGCAATGATATTACTGTTTTTAAAAATACATTGAATTCCTGTGACAAAGCTTAAAGGGTACAGTATTTTCTCTCCCTGGAGTGGTGAGAATAAAACAGATTCCCCTTGTGTTAACTTTTTCTACATAGTCTTTAGATGGAAAAGGCCATGGAAAAATTCTCACTGGAGATACAAACAGCACTACTTGCAGTTGTTATAATAATCATAACTACCACTTTTACCACTCTGCTTCTGCCACAAACTGTGAGACCTGATTCAAAAAAGTGCCTAATAGAAACCCATCTTTTTTTTTTTGAAAAATCAGGTAGCAATTGCTTTCTTTTAACCATGCAATATTTTCCACTTAATGGCAAAGAGAAGGAGCAATAGTCTGACTGAATCATGGCAGCAGAAGGCTTTGGCTGCATTAGTCCACACTGTGTGCTGTCTGTAAGAAAATTAATTATCTGCTTTATGTTTCATATTGATGTTGGTCAAGTAGAATTGATATACCAAAATGGCTGATTGGATGTATTGTTTTCATGCAAACAATAAAAGAATCATTTAAAATAATGGAAATTAAGATTAAGTGGAATTTAAATCACTTTGGGACTCCACACATGCTTAATGATAAGAGATTAGAAAAAAGCATTCATTTGAATGTAGTGTACACATTCCATTTCTCCATGAATTTCTAGACTTAGATTGAATATTATTATTAAAATAGAAATCTGTATTGACTAAGGCCTTTTTTTTAATGTGGAAAAACTACATACTGTATCCAATTCACAAATTTTCATTATAATGCTGCTAATACTTTTCCTTCCCTGAAATATTTATCTTCACTGGAGGAAAAAAAATTCCTTTGCTTATATATGTTTCTGCCTATTTATGATCTCATATTTTGTTCTGAAAATATTAATAATTATTTTAATGTGGGCAATATTTAATTTCCCATGCAAAAGATTATGCAATTTTCTTCCCCTCCTATTTTATTTGAAAGTCCCTCTGAAAAATGTCAGTTTAAAATGACAGAAAATGTTTTCACGTAAATAAAGTTACTTTATCTAACAAAATAAAAATTTAAAAATTACTTTTTAGTCCATTAATTTTCATAAAATTTGATCATGCAGTCATTATCTAGACTCATACACAGCTTTTAAATTCAGAGAAAAGATCTGTATGACTAGGTGAATATAAAGGAAATTTAGATCACTAGCTAGTTGAAAGAGAACAGATGCTGCCTAGACAGCCAGGTCTGTATTTAGATAAATAAAAGAGCAAGTTTTATAGAAATATGAAAACTGAAAATATTATTTTGGCTGCTGTCTGTAGATGTATGAGAAGGAAACCAGCTGTGTTGAACATGTGCCAAAACTAATGAGAATTAATTATAGCACCCATCAGTTCTGAGGGAGACTGAATATGCAAAATATGCAGCATTTCCACTGTCAGTGAGAGCTCCCTCTCTTGGAAGACACCTACCCTTAAGTAAACTTTAGCTTTCCATCAGTCTTTTCTCTTCAGCACAATTACTCTGCTAGTGATGTCTAGTCTCTGTTCCAGGTCAGCCTTTCCAGGCAACACTGGAGTATCTGAACTGCCTAGTCTTTTTTTATACTTAGTAGAAAGATCCAATTTTCCTACTTTTTTGGTATTGAGAGTGTCATTTTATTGAGAGAATTAGGTTTTTAATGCAGTATACTCTGATAGAATATCAATTAAGTCCCATTCAATGGCTACTTCAGAGCTACTTTCATTTTCAAAATATCACTGAGGCATAAATTAATTAAATTACATAAATTTAAGTCAGTGATGGAAGAAGTAATATTTGATATAAATAGCTGTAACTTTTTACTGAAATCCCAATTAGGAAAAAAAAATTATGATGATATATCACCAATGTAATTAGCAGTCTTTTTATGAATCATGGGGGAAGACATATCAAGAGTAAGTTAGCTGTTCCTGGGCAGGTAAGCAGGATCATTGTTGTTTCTTCTTTCTGTGCCTACAGGGCAGAACTCAGTAAAATTTAATGATGTACATTCTGATATTAATTGTGCATATACTCACGGGTCACGGTAAAGAGTTTGTCAGAAGTGGCAGCTTGCCACAGGTGTTTAATGTCACATGATTCATAGTAAATGACTTGAAGCTCCCAAGTATCTACAACTAAAAATAATTCTTCTCTCTGCAAGTGCCCTCCAGAGTACAATGGCTATCTGTCAGCACAAGATACTGGGTAGCGACTGACTCCAGTTAGCACCATCTACGAGCCATTTCTCCAGGATAAAAAGGTGTTAATGGCCAAGTTTGTAATTAGAAACCATGTTCTTAGCACTGGCTTAATTTTTAATATTTTCCCTTACCAGCAGTATAAAAAACTAGCTCCTATCTTTATCATGTGTAACATAAAATTGCAAAAGCCTCCATACGCCAGACTTTAAACACAGTAGCAACATTTTTAAGCTTCTTTGGATGTGTTTTCAAAGATAGAAGCTCTCTTCTTTTTCTCATTTATTCCCTTAATTGGAATGGGAAGATTTTCTTTGGGCTTCCATCCACATAATTCCCAATGCAAATAATGGGGTGGGGCACACTGGAGATTTTGCATCACTGATGGTGCTAAGCATATTTGAAAATTCAATCTTTTGAAATTTTATAGTTGCCCTAAAGCCTTCACAACAACTATTATGTTTCTAAAATTTCTAGTGCAACTTCTTGTTTCCAGTTCTACGTAGCGTTGAGAAAAGCAGTAATAAAAAGCTGAAAAGAATGGTAGAAAGAATTCTAGTCCTTTGAAAAATATCAAGTGTTCTTTATTACTTTTAACAGGAACCATAAAGCATGTTCTTACTTCACATTATCTATCTTGCTCAGCCCAGCACAGAACCCAGAATAATTTACTTTATAAGATCCCAATTTCTAATTTATTATTTTAAATTTAAAAGAAACAAGCATACAATAATCTCGAAATAATAACTTTCTATTCAGAAACAACAGTACTAAGCTTAAAAACATATCAAATGCTACGTGGGTTTTCAGTGTGAAAACTTCTGAATCACATTAATGGTTAACCAGATTTCAGCAATGTGTCTCTCTAAGACAGACAAGGACAGCTTGTTGTATAAACCAGCACTCACCTCTGTCATCCCAGCACTGGCAAGGGGAAATACAATAGATCTGCAGCACTCAGTGTCTGCAAAAGCATCACAAACTGGTCAAGGGATACGATTGTCCTGCTCTACTCCTTGCTGCTGTGCCCTCTCATAGTCCTGTGTGCAGTTTTGGGCACCACAATAGAAGAAAGATATAAAGCTGTTAGAGACCATCCAAAGGAGGGCAACAGAGATGGTGAAGGGCCTGTAGGGGAAGCCATATGAGGAGTGGCTGAGGTCACTTGGTCTGTTCAGCCTGGAGGAGACTGAGGGGAGACCTCACTGCAGTCACAACTTCCTCATGAGGGAAGGGCAGGGGCAGGCACTGATCTCTGCTCTGTGGTAGGAAAAGGTTCTTCCCCCAGAGGGTGTTTGGGCACTGGAACAGGCTCCCCAGGGAAGTGGTCACAGCACCAGCCTGGCAGAGCTCAAGAAGTGTTTGGACAATGCTCTCAGGCACATGGTGTGATTACTGGGGCTGTCCTGTGCAGGGACAGGAGTCGAACTTTGATGACTCTTGTTCCTCCTTTCCAGCTCAGGATATACTATGATGCTATGACAATACAATAAACCTCTATAGCCAAACTGACTGGCAAATTTGCAGTGAGTTAACATGTTGATGTTTCTGAATAGCATAAGATTCCTTCCATCTCTGCACCATGGCCTTTACTTAAGGTTCTTTGGAACTTGGCTTGCCTTGTTTCCAGTGGAAACCTAGACACCAGACATCCTCTGACGTCTAGAAACTGGCAGATCTCTTCCCAAAGATCAATGCTTAAAGTTGGGATTCTTTAAAGACATCGAATATATTGAGTCACTAAATTGTGGCTCGCAAATGTAAGTGTCAGAAATTGAATATCTCTGCACGTGCTCTGTCACAAGATTTGCAAATGTAGGCTCCAGTCAATGGGAAAAGAAAAAAAACCACACTAGAAATATTTTGGGAGTCTAGGTTAAGTGCTCTGAATTGTTCTGACTCTCCTGAGGAATGTTTTAGCAGTTAGTGTACTAGGAATAAAAAGAAAGATTATTGACAACAAGAAGGTTCCTACCTCCATCTGGCAAGGAAAAACTTAAGGTGAATATTGTACCACAAAGCTCTTTCAAGCAGAGCAAATGGATTCATGTTTTCCTTTTAATGTGAAGGCATGAACTAGTGCTGTTCTTTGTACACTGCATGTAATTTAGGAAAGTTTCTTCTTTCAGATGCCTCAGTAGCTAATTGGAAGTGATAAACCACTCCAGAGATTTTAGGCCTACTAAATTATTCCCTAGAGGGGTGACTGGCTAGGGAGGAAAACCTTGGTAATTAAGATTGTGAATTAGACACTTCAGTTAAGAAGATTGAAAACAAGCTAAGGAGATTTAAAGAGAAAAAGTATAAAACATAACAGCTAAGAGAAGGTAATAATACTGTATATGGGAGTATATACATGTACTGGGTTCTTTTTCACCCTAATGGAAAAAAAAACTTACTAGTGCAAGCATGATGCATATATTTTAGAGATCCTTCAGGCTGCCAAAACTTTTAAAATGGTATCTGTATATGTCCCTAATTTTTCATCTGATTTGTAAAATTTGTGTTACTGGATATTCCAGTCATTCTTTACTGTGACTGTGAATAGGGTCACATAGACCATGAAATCAGTCTCAAAAGTTTTATGGTCTGAGTAACAGAGGAAAGGTAAATAACTACTGCTTGGTCTTTGCTAGTGAAGTTGATGACATACAACGTGTTACAGATTTTGACAAATTTTTTATATGCTTATATATATTTATATATATACACATATATAAATTTAAGAAGGGATCTTTTTCAATTTGAAACCAAACGTGACCTTTAAAAAAAAGGGAGAGGTGGGAGAAATGATTAATGGTCTTAATTAATATGTAGAACAGGCGAGCTGGAAAGGTTACAAGTTAAATAATTTTTCTGCCTGTAAGTGCAAATAGTTCTTCACACAGTTGGTTATGTAACACTAATGCAGGAATATTTGCAAATATTTTCACAATCTTATTCAAAAGCCACAAAATGCCAACACATACTGTTGGTCAGTAAACAGACTGGAAGACACAGAGGGCAGTGTGCAATTATAAGTCAAGGAATGAGTCAGAAGGCTCCTGTTAGGAGTGAGAGGAGGCAGAACAGAGCCAAGGAATTGCTGAAAAATTACATATTAATGTATTAGGGATCTGTGGATAAAAATCTTGACAAAGTCTTCTTTCACAGTTTCTGCATGGTAAATTTCTGCTGCTAGTCTGTTGCTATTGGAGAAATTGCTCCCTGTAAAGTCTAGGAAGTTCAATGAAGGTAAAAAACTTTATTCAACGAGCCACTTTAAGTACTTTTTGATAAGAACAATTAAGTGAAATGAACTAATATATTTTGACTGGATCTTCTTTTGTTCTAACACTGTGATGTTTAAAGTCAGGCTTTGCAGGTGTGCTTGTAATCTAATATCAAAACAGAAGCAAAAAGTTGTATAGACCAGCTGTTCCATAGAAATGCATATAAAAGTAGTAGTTGCTGTATCAGAATCTGAGAAGTGTATGACAGTTGCAGAAATATTCTGAAGAAAGGAAGCAGAAAATCTTTTAAGGCACATTGTAGACTGTGATTTCATAGTCTTCTTGAAACACAATAAAGAAAAGGTTTAAAGACAATTTTATAGGTTGTCTTTAAGAGCACATGCATTTGAATAATGTAATTTGGAAGATACTGACTGTGCAACTTTCTCCACTCTGAATGATCTAGATCTTTCTGTAATATACCAATTCTTTTAATAATGAGTTCAGTCTGCTTGTACAGTTCCAGTTGCAATTGTAGTTCAGTATACCTAAATTTAGCAGTAGGGTGAGATGCAGATCTTCCCAGAAGATAGAACACATTCTGAGTGCTGTGTTTAACCTGACCACGAATTTTCTCAGAAATCTCGCAGGTAGTTTTTCTCTGGAAAATGGGGTTCTACAGTCACACTCTATTATTTACAAATAGTTGGAAAAAGAAATGTAAAACTTCTTGAGGTGCAGCAAAATCAGCTGACACACCTGGGAACAGGTGTCACCTGGTAGGAAAAGTAAAGACAGAAAACCAAAGGCACTGTAATCTAAATGTCTGATTAGAGATGTTTGTAATCAGCAGATCTGTTCACTGGAACATGAATTTGATACATCCTTACCCAGCACACCCCTTGGAGTGGTCAGACTACCATCTCATCTTTGTACATTTGCCTAAAACAACCTGGCTATTCTGTAACGATGCAGAGTGACGCAGAGTCCCCAGGCAGTGCAAAGGAGAGCTGTATTATTGGAAAGGCCAGGCTTTTTAAAGCAGTTTAGCTGGTTATCAGTTTACATGGTTTTAAGGCACAAGCCCGAGCCAACCAACCAGAACGCTCCATGACGTGGACATGCAGCAGTCACACAGCACGTCTCTCACGGCTCTCTGCCCCTGTTCCAGCTGAGCCACTCTCCCATAAGTTCCCTTCTACTTAGCCTAAGCAGTAGGCCTGAAATGTGGTTTTACAAGGGTTAAAAGGCCCTTATTTTATAAGGCTTTACCTATATGCAACACTAGTCTGACTAATAAACCTAATAAAATTTGAGTAGAAAACCTACATGTTCAATTTATTTCCCTGGTTTCCTAAAATTTGTGTTTCATTTCTCTAGCGGTGAATTTTTCCAGATGACCAAAGTAATGTGAATTCTTCATTGGATCAACTTTTCCCTGCATGTAAAAGGGGAAAATAAAATTTCACAGGAAAATTATGATGTTATGAAACTCTTTTCTGAGCATCAAATTGAGAGAACCATAAACTTGATATTCCTACTTGATAACAGTTTTAACTTCACAGGTACTGGCCAGCTTGAGAGCCAAGCTTCAAACCCTCTACTTCTAGAGATGCATGAGAGCTGCTTCATGGAATAACATGCACATGGACGGAAAAGTTTGGATGTCCTGACAAGGAAGTTACATTGCTATGATGATGGAACCAGGTCACCTCATAATCATTTGAAGAAGAAATAGACGATTTAAGTGTTATTATGATTACATATAAACATAAGTATACATATACTTACACTCCACTAATTGTTAAGTGCTCTTAAGTTACCCTGCAGCTAGGATATTAAAGTGTGGACTTCATAATGACTACATGGAGGAGTTCTAGAAATCACAGTTATTTGACAGAAGAATTGAATGAGGAATAATGTTTTCTGTTATTATTTCTCTTTACATAAGTGAACAGTGAAGACTCAAATGTCATTAATGGAGACCACTCTAGAAGGAAAAAGTGATTTCTGTAGTTGAAAGAAAGTTACAGTAAGAAAAAAAAGGTCTTTTTAGATACTTTATGTGTTATAGCTTAATACAACAGTTTACTGATGGTTTCATAATATCTTGGAAATTACAATTTAATACAAACATTTTTCAGATTGTGAGCAATGCTTGCAACTTAATTCTGAGTCTAGAAATCTATCCATTATAATTAATTTAAGCAATTTTCTAATAAGCTAACAGAAGTGGAACAGATTTGAGTTGATGTGAGATATTTATTTAATAGAA
Source organism: Acridotheres tristis (assembly GCA_037013685.1). Lineage (NCBI taxonomy): Eukaryota > Metazoa > Chordata > Aves > Passeriformes > Sturnidae > Acridotheres > Acridotheres tristis. The sequence goes on from CM072884.1 coordinate 72,925,056, forward strand.
TAAATACTTACTGTTTTAAAAAGTTTTTAGCCATTACAGATTTTATAACTCGCTCTAAGAGGTTCATCCTGTCCTTAAGCATCCAGAGGTGTGGTTGCAATGCATATACAAAGTCTTCCAGAAGAAAACAAATCTATGATGTATCTCTATTATGATGACAAGTAGAAATAATATTCTTCTCACTTAAGTAAGTTTATACATGCTTTTACAGTTTGTGAAGGATTTATTATGCTTGCCTGAACTTACCTGGACAAAGTAGGAATCTGTCTGAATTTTATCTGAAACCTGAACTTTTTGCTTTTCTTTCTTAGACTGATTTAGAGTTGATTGTCTGCTCTGTACATATAATTAAAAGTCTATAACATATACTTATGAGTCCATAGTTGTTATGAATCTATAATATTGTTGTAGTCTATACTCATTTTTTAATCTATGCTTTTGTGCTTTCTACTATTATGTGTTTTAAAGGGCTAATAATGAGATTTTCTGGTTGAGATCTGGTGGTTCAGATTTGCTGAGATCATGGCTTAAAGAAATATTATTATAAGAAACATTATTATAAGGGTACAAATAAGAAATGCCAGAATAAATGTCTTTTTACTCTGGATCTCTATATCAGTTTATGTCCTCAGGCCCAACCAACCAAAAATCCCTTGAATGCTGTCAGATTTCACCTGTGTTTTGCATTTTGCTAAACAGATGGGGAGCAAACTCCCTGTATTTCCTTCCTGAAAGAGGCTCAGAGGAAGAGACTAATAATAATCATATAAATGAATGACATTTCTGCTTGAAACATTTCCGTTTGTGTACACACAGAATGCTATGCACAAACAATAAACTTGTATAACTGACTGCAGATGGTAATTAAAAAAATTAATACATTATTAAGTAGACTTGTCTTCCCTTGCAAAACTGAATAAGGAGGTCACTGAATTAGTTTTCTTTAATGAAGTCTGTGACAGGTATTTCCGACAGAGAGCTAGTAATATCATCAAAACCAAATATTAATATTTAAGACTTTAGTTTAAATCACAGTCTGGTTTTTGCCCTTTTTTTTTTCATGTAGGGATCTGTTTCTTGTATGCTATTTTTAAGCAATTGGCAGAAAGATTAGTCTCTGAAGCTATAGGACCCACTACCACTTACACCTTTTTTTCAGCAGGGAAACTTTAAGACATTTCACAATTCAGTGAATCATATATGTTTTTCCTTTGTTTTTTTCAGCTTCTTACAGAGTTCTTGTTTCCTCCACCATTCCCAGAAAGTCAAGTTCAGTGGCCTCCAGGAAACAGGAAACCCTGATTAATTACGAATTAAACAACATCCTCATTGTAAGAAATTCTTTACTAGGAAGATATTCTTTGCTGTGAGGGTGGAGAGGTACTGGAACAGATTGTTCAGAGAGGTTGTGGGTGCCCCATATCTTGGAGTGTTCAAGACTGTGTTGAATGTGTCTTTGAAAAACCTCGTCTAGTGGACAGTGCCCCTGATCATGGCAGGGAGGTTGGAATGGACTGCCCAGGGAGGTGGTGGAATCACCTTCCTTGGAGGTGTTTAAGGAAAGACTGGATGTGGCACTCCGTGTCCTGGTCTAGGTGGCAAGGCAGTGTTCGGTCATAGGTTCGACTCGATGGTCTCAAGGGTCCAGCCTAACTCTGTGATTCTGTGAACTAGATGGTCTCGAAGGTCCCTTCCAACACAAGCCATTCTATGGTTCTATGATCATTAAGGTCTTGGATCAAGATACTACCCTGCAAGAAAAGACAAAGACTGTGCCCAATGCGCCTTCAAGAATCCCTCAGGAATTCTGTGTCCACGTTATGACTTTCACAGAGTGATTTTGAACTCTGTGCTTGTGCTTTACATCACTTTTAATGTAAACAGAATGTGCTCTGAATTTCTTCTCTGCCAACTGCAGCCTGCACACTGTGCCAGTTTTATTGTTCACCTTGTATTGAGATTTAGCTGATGGGTCAGAAACATCAGCCAATTTTTCTTTCAGCTGATCATCCAGAGTGGTATTTGAGTAGAATGATTTTTAGGCAAATAATATTTTTTTATTAATTTTCAGCTTATATTCTATGCCTAAAGGTACTTCATTAGAACATGTGCTTACTTCAGAGATCCTTTTTGTGCCTTTAAATCTCATACTGAAAATAAGCAACCCCTTTTAGAATCATGAACAACATAGGAAAGGCTTGTTTCAGGGCTAAGCTCATGGATGAATAGATTAATGCTGAGCAAGTAGGGCTAAGCATTTAAATATTTATTATCAATTGGAACCTTATTACATTTTTTGAAGATGCAAGGCTTGTTTCAGAATTCTGATTTGTTATTTTTGTTCCTAATTGAACATACCACTTAACAATATTCACCTTTACGTGTGTGTGTTTGTTCCTACTGACCAAGAGTTGCATATCTGGGACGTGTTCTCTCACATTAAAGCCTATATGAAATTGTAATAAAAGAGTAAATGTGTCTGATGCATATATCATGCATTACATGCTTTTGTATAGACTTATCTGTTTTGTATCCCATGACTAGGAAGCATAGAGCTTCATGATGAGTTCTGTAACAAACAGAACTAACTGGATATTTTCTTGGAGACAGTTGGAGATAGCTTTCAGCAGAAAATCTGTTTGCTGAGCCCAACATGTTTTCATTCCTGCATCTTATTACTTTATTTACTTCCATGGATTTTATGATAATCCTCTGAAGTATGCTTGTTTATATTCTTGCCTAGCTACCCTAGATCAGAGACTCAATATAATTTTTTTAGGCTTGGGTATATCTAGTTATTACAAGTTTCTGGTCTGTGCAATCCGAACATTTTGGATCTGTTATGAGATCTAGGCAGACCAGCTAGAAAAATAATTTTGGCATAATTAGTATGCCAGATGAGCTGCTTATAAGATGTCAGAAGTAAATATGTCTAATACAGCAAGGAATACCTGAATATTTTTCATCATGGAGATGGGAACCTAAAGTACTTGACAGACTTAAACTTGGCTCTGGGTTCTGTCACAGAGAGCTGGGACATCAAGAAATTTCTCTTATTTTCATCACATTATGGAAGGTGTTTGGTATGGTCCCTGTAAGAATATTTTAAAAATGAAGGAACTGGACATGAATTATATGGAAAATGCATTTTTCAAGTAAAGTCTAATGTCCCAATCAATCAGTGATAGACTTGAGTATAACCATGTAGATATGATTATGACCAGAAATCACTGAAAAGGTAGAAGGAAACTACCAAGAACATTGTTTTGACCTAAAAGTTCTGTATATAATGCAATTCTTGCAGTGAAGAAGCAGAATGCCTTCACTAAATTGAGAAAGATTAGAGGATGGACAGCTCTTCGTAAAAACAGATTAGCAGGGCAGCAGCAAACATCTTCAAGTTATCAGGATTGCCTTGACAATGGAAAAGAACGAATCACACTCTGTGAATTTGAAATTGCTTTCCTAATGTTCCTTTTCAAACATACCTGTTTATTTCCAGACTCTAGGAATTAACATCACAGTAAATAGCAAAGGCTGACCTGTTGATTTATTTGAGGGATTAAGACCACTGTTACTATGACTTTTTGCCATAAAAGGAGGAGCTGGAAGGGTAGAAGAAAGACTTGCCATCCTCAAAGTCAAAACGAAATTTTCTTAAAGGTACTATAGTCATTGTCATAATAGCTTTTGTGGTCCAATTTTAAAGGACAAAAATCGTCTTTCAAGGATTGGCAGTCCATTAAGAATTCATGAGTAGTTCACTTCTCTAAGTTTGACTGACACATTTCCTAGTTTGTTTTCTCTGGGTGGTTTATTTAGAAAAACTTTCAATGAATGAAGACGTGAAAGCTTGGTCTCATATGTGTGGTCTCAACAAAAATTCCTAATTATGTCTGACCAAGAAAAATACTTTTGACTAAGTAATAAGAAAATGAAGTCCAAGGGTTTATTTATAACAAAATACTGTACCAACATATAGTATTTAGGAACCTGGAAAGGGGGCCATGAAACCAGACACATTTCTCAAATCCTTGCCCAGGAAGACTCATTGTAACTAGGTAACTTGAGCACCTCATGACATGTTGGCGCAGAGATGCAGGTGTGACCCATGGTCTCCACCCACACTATGAGGAGACTGGATATAAGATAGATCCAGTCCAAAAATAGGTATATACATATTATGTCAAGCCTATGCCTTCATATAGATCCATCAGACTGGCCTTAATAAGTCACTGTTGTGGCTATAACCTGCAGGAGTGCAGCTGCAAGCCATTTGCAGACTGAAAATAGCTTGTCTTCCACCAGTTTGGGCTGCTGTCATGTTAACTCAGCTTGACTCATACTGACGTGCCTCAGATAATCCTTTTAGATACTGACAGATGGTTCTCTGCATTCACTGTGTGGCCATAGAGGAAGGATCAAAAGGTCAAGTCCCACGCCTTCTTTGTCCCAAATCTGCAAATCCTACCTCTCCACCCAGCGTACAGACTGGGATGGATGCCCACTTCAGGTTGAAGCTGGACTATATTGCACAACCAATAAGGATACAAAAGTCTGGACCAGCAAGGGAAAAAAGAAAAATAAAGTGTAAATATTTCACTGGAGACAGGCCTTGTGAGCATACTAGGAACAAGAAAAATTCCAGTGTTGTGACTGTTTCTTTTAATCCATTTATGAATTTTATCTTGCGACATTTTTGTGCAAACAACGTAAGTAATTTGACACAGTAGGAATTGAGGCACCTGCAAAACTCAAACAATATGTAGTTGAAGCCATTTGGATTGCAGTTTTAGTGTTAAATTTCGCATAAGTTGAACTTCATGATCATAACACAATATTGAATATAGCCCTAAAATTCTTCAGAATAATATTGGACTCAGAAATTATTTTAAAGTTATTTATGACTTCTGAGTACTATTCCCTTTTCCTTTCCTTCCTACACCACATATGCTTTTTAATTAGAGCTCTTCTTTCTAGAAATTACAAACTCAATTTGGTTTGGCCTAAGATTTCAATTTTTAAGGAAAAAGTAATGTCCAAAGTTATTACTTAGTAATATATATATATAGAGAAGTGGTAATTTGATACTAATGACTTTTTTTTGGTATGAAAATTCTTGTCATTCTTTGAAAGTTACTATACTACTTTTGGTACATATAAGTTAAAGGCCTCTAGTCTCCAAAGATTTATTGTCATGATTAATTTTAAACATCTGCTCAGGTCATTGGTTTTTATGAGGTTACTTGTGCTCAAATTTAAGCATGTGAATATTTTATGTAAAAACAAGGCCACGTCTTGCTACAGACTAACAGAGTTAAATAAAACAAATAAAAGTTTAAAACAAAACAGATGCAAGAGCTATAGTAGCCCCAGTAAAATATGCTACCACAATATTTGAAATACTTTAAAATAATATTACATTTTTAGAAGTGCAAAAGCTGTATTTTCACCGTTTAAAAAATCAAAGATCAAATAAGAAACTAAAATGTAAGTATAAATATGCTAAGGTAATGCATACAAAGAAATGGGGTTAGTCTAGGAACTCAAAATTTCTCCAACATTCTTTTGGTCAAAATAGAGTTTGTTGTTATATATACATAAATGCACCCATACATATGCCTGTCATAAAAGCGAACATTTTGTTTACTTTTATTTCTTGATTTTTATTATTAGATTTATTGTATGTCGCTGTTTGTTATATAATTAGCAATGGGACAGAGAGAGTGAAACACACAACAACGTGGTCTCCTTTCAAGATAGGAAAGGGACAACTTTATTGTAACACTACAGTCTCTTATAAAAACTAGTTCACAGGACCAAGAACAGAATTAAACTCATTGGTCCAAGGAAGAAAACATCCCCAGTAAACAAGCTTTCACCAAAACACCATGTTTCTCACACATCCCTCCTATCACAAGGCTAGATGCCAAACACTGTTACCAATTTTGTTTTCCTTTGAGCCTGAGAAAACTCAGACTGCTCCTTTCCCTGTCTGTCCAGTGTGCCACAGTTGTGGGTTAAGCCCCATAGTCAGTTAAGCCCTGCACAGGCACTCACTCACTGCCCTGCACTGGGATGCAGGAGAGAATAAGAATGGTAAAAGTGAAGGGGCTCATGGACTGAGGTAAAGACAGTTTAATTGGGAAAGCAAACATTGTGAACTAGAAAGCTTAAAAGAGGGCAGATTAAATATCAGGAAGAAATTCCTTATTCAAGGGTAGCAAGGCCCTGGAACAGTCTGCCCAGAGAGATTGTGGAGTGTCCCTCACCAGAGATATTCAAAACCCACGCGGGCACAGATCTGTGCCCTGTGCTCTAGGATGGCCCTGCCTGAGCACAGATGTTGGACCAAATTACCCCACTGTGGTCCCTTCTAGTCATAGCCTTTTGGTGATTCTGTGAAATGAACAATTCCATATCTGCCAGAAAAGATTCTATGACTTTAGAAATGTCTTAGGCACAAGCAGAAGGACTTGTCTGAGAGTTTCTGTGATTGCCAGCAGTGTCCCCAGGGTGTTTATCAATACATCTATCCATACAACAGTGGCTGTCAATTGTTCTAGATCCAAAAAAAGCTTCTTAGAGTAAGGATATGATGGTAGGGCTGTCTGAAATTCCCACCTGAAGAAGTTCTGTGATAATTTGTTGAATGTATTCTTTGAGACTAGATAGCAGCTCAGTCAGCCACCTTGTGTCACATCAGTTCCTTGTCTCATCTTTGCTCAAAATAGATGTGAAGTTCTGGGCCACCCCAGGAATAGACTGAATATGCTGATTATGTGCACAGGCACAGCCCTGACATACTGGTAGTCCAGAAGTGTAACTGAATTTTCTTGCTATACAGCAATTATTACTTTAATTCCATAAGTTTTGCTAGAGGGTCAGCCTGTTTACAAATAGCAGTTTCTTTTTGAAGGCACTGGGATTTCTTTAATGCATGCAAGATAAAAAGCTTAGCCCAACGTAAATAGATTCATTCTCTTTTGTGAAAGCTGAATTAAAGTATTTAAGCAATAATGTCTTTCAAGCCTTTCTTAACACTGTTTTTCCCTGTTTCTTAATAAGCATGTGAAATCTTCTCGCAGGTGAAATAATGAACTACAACTGGAGTTACACCAGTTGCAGGGTTATCCTTCCGCTTTATTGAGTTAATCTTTATCAACTCCAGGAAGGTCATTCCTGACAGATTTTGTCAGATCTGTTCTTAAGGGCTGCCAGTCTTGAGTCTCTGCAATTTAGTTCAATAACCTGTTTAGTTCTTAGAAGTCCTTCTGATAGAAAATCTTTCTCAAAGTCTAGTTTAAAATGTTCCTGCTTTATTTGAAGTCTGATACTTTTTGACTTTTCTATTATGGATATTGAGAACAGAAGATTTTACATACATTAAAGCAGTTATCATGTCTTCAGTTTTCTCTTCAGGCTACAACAACTCTTCTTATGAAAACTCTCTTACTAAGCCATAGGTATTAGAGCTCTGTCACTGTTAAGGGTTTTTCTCCTGGATTTTATCAAAATGTATCATATCTTTTGGTTCTGCAAATATCATGACCATTTTATCTTTACAACAGAGGATATGTATTTTGAGAATAGAAAGCAGATTTCTAAAAGGTTAAATTTCTAAATGAAAATCAAGTGAAAAAAATTACAGATTTTCACATGGGAAATCATCATAAAACATATGGATAGAAAAAATTTTCATTTTGTGAGTTCTGCCAAATCCAGCTTTGATTTTTATTCATTATGGCAGAAATTCAGTGAACATCATCCTGTAGTCACAGATTGAGCAAAATTACGTAATCATGTACATCAAAAGTAATATGGGAAAGTTTCCATTTCATTAAGCAAGTGGACTGAAGAGCTGGTTCATAAAAAAGTAGGCCAAGAGCTCCTGGGTACAATATACCAATGGATCCCATGCTCATTGGTTTCTTTTCATATCTTGGCCACCCTTGCCAGCAAAGCAAAACTTGCACATCACTTCTTATCATTCTCCCACAGCCAGTTTCTGCTTGTGTTTCATGATTTAGAATTGAAGTATAAAAGGAAGAAAACCTAGAGAAAAAGACTTTCATTGACCTCTTTTCCTGCTCATTTTCTCCCTGTTATTTGGGATCACAAAAGCAGCAGCACCTTGTACAACAGTGATATCAGGCATAGAGTTTATTGCATTAAACTCTTACTGAATACTTTTTCAACTAGGGACAGTTCAATTTATACTTGCCCTGTGATAGACATTTTTTAATCTACGTATCTGCAACTGACCAAAGAATTATTTTTTGCTCTGATCCACTATCATGGTTCTCTATTATTATGTTATATATTTATTTTAATGCTGATTAATTTTGTACTATTGACTTTTCCATAGCAAAACTCAGAATCTATAGCTATAGTTTTCTTAACATCTTAATGGTTTCCTTTCTGTCAGTAAATCCCTTTCCTCATTCTTTATTTTTTGTCTTTTCTCTACCAACTGATCATATTTTGCAGTTTCCGTTTCTTCCATTACCTCTTCTCTGTTTTGTTTCACAGATAAAGGAAAATAAAGACAAAGAAACAGAAAAGTATTTCCACTTTTTGCTTGGGCTGTTATGTTTATGTAAGTCTCTTGCTGTCCTTATTCTTCATCTGTCTTTCTCATGTTATTTTAGGACTGTGACTGTTCTTTATTTGCTGATGCTGCTAATGTTTACAAAAATATTCCTGAAGTTTTACTTCCTTCATTGCTGTTCCTGTATTAGAAAAAACCACACTGATAAAAATCCCACATTTGTACTGCCCCTTTCATCTGCTATGCCACTGATATTCTACTCAGATGACACTCAGAAAAATAGGAATGTCACAATGCATAAAATTCAGCAGGAGCCTGAAATAATTAGGTTAATATTGTTTAGTCCTCTGATTACAGTACTTGTCGGGCTGTCAGTGTTGGGATAACTTCTTGTTCATGTTTTCAGACTCTCTGCTAATATGACTTTGAGAAACGGAAAGAATATTTTTGAATATATAAAATTAGAAGGCAATATGTGCTCTTTATGGCTTTTGATAATTAGCTACAGCCACTATAATGTCCTTCATTTTACCTAAAAGTTTGTCCTTGAACAAATTCTAGGCCTCTTCTGTTCTCATTGTGCTTTGTGATGATCTTTGCCTTTTCATTGATTCAGCACTTACCTTTGAGCCTTACTTTTCAAATATGTTGAATTTGCCTTTTATCAGCTTAAAAATGTGAATCTCATGCATATTTACACTGCAAGCTGTGACAGTTCTGGAAGAGGTCAGTTGTGTCAACTGCTCTATACATCCACAAGAAACTCTATTATCTCTTGAACAGACACAGCTTTACAATGTGTAAAACTAAGCATATTTTTCTGACAATATTACCTTCTTATTTTGAAACTCAGAGTTTAGGGGTTTAGTTTTAAAGTTTTAAATAAGAATGGTCTTAAATTAATACTGTAAAAGAAGAAAAGTTGGAATGAAAAATACAATTCTTCTGTTATAGCTTTTTGGCTGTCACCAAGGAACAGCGTTAGCTTTATAATTATAGCTGTAACTTCTTTTTCATTGTAATATCAATTTTTCTCTTTATGGGATGATAAGGGCAGAGATTCTTAACTGAAAAAAAACCAAACCAAAAACCAAAAAACAAAAAAGTCTGTTGAATAAGATATTTCATAGGCTAGAACCTGATTCAAAACTCTTCTTTGCAGTACAAGAACACAAAATATTTGCATTTCATTGCTTTTAGTTTTATCTACTCTTTTTTGTAGCTGGACTTGGTCTGTTAACTCATTTTAAAAATATACATCTCTTTATGATAATCACAACTGCGGTAAATTATTGGTGAAATTGAGCTTTGTGTTGAATTGGATTTAAAGCTCATGGGAAGAGTCAGGACAAAGGTAAAATTACACAAGTACAGTAAGTGAACTCTATCCTGACCTTCAACATTTCAGAGTAGGAATTGCATAGAAGACGAAAGATGAGGCTGGGACAGCTGTAACCTAAGAAAAGAAGAAGCAAGGCTAGGGTTTACAAAAATACATAATAAAACTAACCTCTAGTGGAAACAATTTTATTTGTTTTAGAGAAATCCTAATCTATCTATACATATGTTCTAATTGAAATTGCAAATTACTGCCTGCACAGTTTCCTTTGCTGCCATTTTGCTGGTTCCCAGGATCACTCTGAGTGATATTGGTCACTTACTCTGATATAAACACTTTTATCTCTTTTAAAATTCCGAGATACTCTTTTTACAGTATTTATTATGTTACAAAAGAAGTTACACAACAATCTTTTTGGAGCCTTATGTTGCTCTGATAATGACAGGCTGAATTTATCCAGAAGGAGACTCTTAACATCTAATGAAAAAAGAAAACCCAGCTCTTCCCAATGCTGAAAAAAATATTTAGAAAGTAGAACTAATGGTAATTTATCATTTATGACAGCATCTGGCAAACATTTTAAACCCTGTTGTAGAGCTTTAAATTCTATACATAAGTTAGCATGAAAAACTGAAGTTACTGTCTTCAGAAATGATTAAGGGAGATATTTCAGTACAACAATACAGAAAAGGAAAGAAGGCAACACATGACATTTTAGCATTGAGTTAGAACAGACTTTTGACAACTTCACAAAATATTTTGATAGAAAGAACACTCTCATCAAAAATTTTCATTTCTTGAGTTCTTATTAATACATGCCTCAGTCTCCTCTTAGACTATGGAACTATATATTCCATAGTCTAGTACAGCAGAATTCAGATAGGATTTCTGTGAAATGGCACATGTAATGTCAATTATTTTATATAAGATTCATGTTTGGGGAATTGACCTTTATTTAAATATTAGAAATTACTTACTACTATAGGAAAAAAAAATATCATTCTTCTTCAAAAGGAAGAGTTTGAAAGGACAGCATAGGAGTATCAGCAGATATTGTTTCTTGTGCCACAGAACATACATATTTCCAGTGTTATGTCTTCCATTTCTTCAGCCAAGAAAAAAGAGAGAGGAGAAAAGGAATTTTACCCAAGTTTTAGAATAAAAAGCTACTGTGTTTTGAAATGCATTTTTTCAGATTTCCTTTTGGATTTTTTTTTTATTTTTGCAGGAGATGCTAGGAAATAAATTAACTAGAGCTGAATGCAAGCTCTGTACTCAGGACTCTTCACTGCACTGGGCCTTTTCTGCCTACAGTCATATTCTCAGAATTTTATCAGAGATTCTTATAGCAACAGCGAAAACATTAAAACTGATTTAAAAAGCCAGGAAGAATTACATCAGCATACTGTCCCTCTTACATATCTACCCTAGGTATCATCCTGTCACATTCTGATCTCTTTGGCTTGCTTTAATTAACAAAAGATAACCAGACCTGGTTTTAGTTTCATTGCTATTAAACTAGCATAGAGTTTAATGTGCACAGGAAGAAAACAGATGTACTTGCAACAAAGCAAGAAAAAGTGTTTTTTCAAATATCCTTCATAACTGTGTATATTTTAGGAAAAAAGTATTTGCACACATCCACAGACTCATTTGAGAAACTTTTAACACTTTTCCATACTGAGTAGCATTGCCCTTGGTAAATAATGTTAGTGAAAAAATTACTGAAGTAAAGGTGGCTTTCATTATCAGTAAGCATAAAAACATGGTTCTTACACATCTGTCAGTTGTTCTTAAACTACTTGGTATCTTTAATTAGTACCAAAAAATAAAGATTAAACTTTAACCTTGTTTTGTAGACTTTTCATTTTTAAGGAAGTAATTCTAAATGGTCAGAAAGCAGGCTGTCATTGCCAATCACATGCACACTGCACCATAAAAATAACAGAAACATGAGCCAGCTGCAGATTAAGAAAGGCAGCTACTTAAAAGCCACTTCTTTACTTCTTTAGCCTTTATACACACTTCCACTAAACTGCATGCTTTAGGGGAAAAAAAAAAAAAAGTAATTATTTTGGTTTTTTCTGTGTTAGGAAGAAAGTGGAAATGGTATTGAAAACTCTGTAGATATCCAGTAGGGGCTCCATTTGGCCACTGCAACTTTTTTCTCTGTTTCTTTCTATATTTTTCATTTGTATTTTTCAATTTTCAGGGCACTTTGGAAAGAATAGTTTAATGTGAATTATTCTTCTGTTGGAGTTTCCGCTCTAAGACTGCAGTGAATGTTGCTCTTTGTAGCCCAGGCTCTATCACGAGGCAGAGGAGTTTTATTTGTTTGTGCATGTGTCAATTGAAACAATTTATTTGAAGACTTTGAGAGTGAAAGAATAAGCTAAAAAGAGGCTAATAAAAGTCAATATCTTCCCTTTGAGCAGTGTCAATCAATTTGAGTGAAACAGATTCCCTGCTTGTTCAATAAGAAAATTACTTTGTGTCAGAAATGACCTGGAGAATTCTTGGGTGTCCTCATTATCAAGAAATACCTGGAATTTTGGTCTAGCACTACCTATTTAATTGGCAACAGCTTATTTGTATTAAGTTGTCTGTTTCAGACAATTTAGAAGAAAATAACATTTTATTAATTTATGTCAAACTGAAAGATAAGTAGCAGTTCCCATGAAAAAAAGTACTATAGTAAGTTTGGAATCATTTGTCATTAAAACACCTTGGTAAATTGATAGTGTATAGTGGATGTTTAATCAACTCAGAAAAGACATAGGTTTGAAATTTTCATAATACTTATGTAATACTGTTTTGAAATAGTCCTATTCAAAGAGAGGTTCCCTTATATGCCTAATGTCTCTTATCTGGCTCATATTTTAGTGGTAATTGTAGTATTGAAAAATAAATAGGGAAATGTAAATTTACTTAAAAGGTCTTTTTCATTTAAGTGGTAAAAACATTCAGCTTGTACATTGAATGCAGCTTTCTTGACAGTATTCATCAAGTGACAGTGAGACCTTAAGAGAGTAGTAGAAAAATATTTTTAAAAATAAATGCATAATTTTTATTTAAAATATTCTAATGAATAATTTGTGTTTAGGTAACTAATTTGCATCTAGGTATCTAAGAAAACTTTTTTTAATGCAACACAGGGTTATTATATACTTAGCACATCATGCTACAGTGGGCTTCAATTGGGGAATGCTAAGGACTATTTTGTCTAAACTTTCACAACAGGCTTGTTATATCTGGCTTCTGTTTTTTTTTGGGGGGGAGTTCTAATTTCCAGTCTTCAGGCTCATTCTTTTCATGCTTTATTTTACAGATCAATAAAAAAAATATACAATCTCTATGCTAAACAGTGTTAGAAACAATTCCTCTGAGGCATCTAGTGAGATTTTTGCTTGTTTTCAAGGCTATTTAAAATGCTTCTTAGTCTTTGTTCACACCAATCTTCTTAAGGGAGACATGTTAAACACCCACACATTCTTTTCTATCCCTTCCATAAATGTTGTACAATACACACACTAAAATACACAGCTTGACTGTAATTTGGTCCTTGGCTGATAGAAAGCTCCAAAGATCTTGTTTCTGCTTGCAATCTTTTAAAAAAAAAATTATCCTCTTCCACCATAGACAACTTCTCTGCTAAATATTGTCTTGTTAATACTGGAGTGGAGGTAGGGAGAAATAAATGTCTGGCAAAAAATTCCTTATAGAAAGTTGATATAGGATAGCATGCCTGCTTTCAGGAATTAATTCATTTTATATATGGACAATTGCAGATAAGATCTGAATTGTCAAAAATACTTGTGCCTGTTGGTGAAATATTAAAAATGCATTCTAAAATGACTTACCATTTTTTCTTCCCTTCTGTGGTGCTGCATGAAGGATGTTTTATTCTGGACTGTGTAATTATGTCCTTCTACTGTGTTTTGCCTACACATTAAAGATGGAGAAAGACAACTGATCAACAGAAACCTTTTTTCTACAAGCCAAAAGTAGGTTAAATATCTCCAACTTCAAAGCATAGCTGAAAAGCATAGCATTCTTTATCCACAAGGCTCCAGCTACTCTTCTTATGGCCACACCTATAAATAGTAGTAGTAGATTAATTAGAAATTCCTATTTTCTCAATCATTCCTCATTTAAGGAAAATTCCAAGGTGATATTTCTAACTCATTTTTCTCTCTAGCATTTACAATGTCTCAAAAAGCACTCTATTCTTTCACCATCTTCACTGAGAAATATGGATGCACTTTGCCACACAAGTGTTATAAGTTTTAATTTATATGCTTCTCCATAGGTGATAACTGAAGATGGGGGTTGGTCCCCCCATAAGTTAAACGAACATTCTAGAATTTCCACTTTCTGATTCAGCTGAAATATTGTGTAGTGGGTTCAGCATGTGTAGAAAATGTGTCCAACCACTCATTAATTAATTTAGTGACAACATTACTCATGATGAGTTCATTTCTATTGCTGCAATTGTTTTAAATATTTTGGTATGATTTCCAGAGTAATTCAGTATTAATTCCAATACTATTTAAGTGGATCTATGTTGCTGAGAATCCCTGACACGCTGAGTATTTCATTATATCAGAAAACTCTGATGTCCTCATCAGAGTGAACAAATGCCTTACTGTTCAGAAAAATAACTGGGGGAAAGGAAATAAAGAAGTTAGTGCAGAGTAAGCCTTGGTCTTTTCTATGTTCTATTTCAGATTCTCAGTTCTTAGGAGTAGGCATCATGTTCCTTACCTGTGGTGACAATGAGGTGGCCTTCCTGGCTGAGTTAGAGAAGGAGAATGTAGTGCCATAAGGTGTGCAAGCAGCACTGCCAAGGCTTACTGAAACATAAGGGACCTTTCAGTGAAAATAGCAATGGCAGGATTGCCTCTTTTACTCAGTAAATTGTACAAGTGACCATTTCTTTGCCATGTTTAGATTCAAAACAGAGGAAATATATTTTTGTTTTCACATTGTTGAGTTATATGATAGTGCATCACATGCTCTTCTCAACCAGGACAGTAATGTACTGTCAGTCTAGAAAAAAAACAATCAAGACAGAATTAAACTTGAAATAATTAAACTCTTGTTTATAAAATGGTGACCTGAGTCTGAGTAGATAGCTAAGAAGGGGGAGGGATGTGGAAGGAATACTTTTGCACTGTTATTGTGTGTTATATAAGTATTTCATGGAGCTATTAATATGAAAAACAAGAACTCTTTATTCTAGTTTTCTTTAGGGACAAGAAAAAAACCCACACAAATCAAACAAAACACTGTCACTCTGTGCAGAGTGGTAAAGAAGAGAGAAAATGCCTTTGCAATATGCCATACTTACACTTCCAAAGAATTGAGATGTGCTTGAAAAGAAAAATCACTTTAAGAAGCTTTTTGTGGCTGTTGTACTAGTATGTCTCAAACATTCTTCCAAAGCAAGCCCCAAAGTATGGCACACCACTAAACCTAAATTTCTATTTTAGTATTTATTATTGGATTTTTCATCTGTATGTTTTCATTCAGTACTTTAAATTAACTTTTGTAACAAGGGAATAATAACATGTTGCTCTTTTACATTGACTCCATCTCACTACATAAAATGATGAGAAATTGAATATATAAAATTAAGTGACTCAGTTAGTATTAGAAATTGAAGGGTGACTCTGAAACCTGCCATAAAAAAATAAGATACCTTTGTTCATTCCTTTTTTAAAGATGCTTAACATGCATTTAAAGAGGATGAACTGCAGGATATATTTACACCCTCTCAAGCTGAAGTTTGTGAATAAAATAGGAATTATGTTTTCAAAATATCTGAGTCTATTATTACTCTCTGCTCAAAGAAAATTTAAAAAGTTCTTGATAAAGGAGAAATGATATAATGCAAAATCATGAGGTCAGAAGACATGGAAATTCCAGGAACTAAAAATTAAGAAATTGACGGGAAAGCACGAAAAGATTCCAAGAGGAAAATCACAAATCTCTGAATGTATTGAGAGGCATGGAAGTAATGACGAAAATTTGAGAGTGACTGCAGTGAAGACAAATGCAAGTGGATAGCAATATACCCTTATCAAGCTGATAACAGAGATGGAAGAGGAAATATTGGAGGATGAGAGAAAGATTCTAGAACAAATAAATCAGAAAAATACAGAGTGATTTCTAAGCACAAAGTGCATTATCTAACACTGAAGAGAGTAGGAGATGGCAAATGGACTCAGGAGGTGAAAATTCACATTGTTATACTAAGTAAAAAGAGTAAGAATCTAAAAGAATTTGTAGAGATTGCATTCCAGACAACTGTTTGATTTTGGTTTGGTTGGGTTTGTTGGTTGGTTGGTTTGGTATCTTTCTTAAAGAGACATTTCTACATTACAAAATATTAAAGAATGTTGCCACGGAGTTGCTTGCTGTAACTTATTCTTTAAATAGAAAGTCTAAAAAAAGACATATAGTGAACCTTCTTCATTTGATTGAGTTTAAAGCTTCCCTTTTGCAGCTATTCTACTGTATTTCTCTTCTACGTATCCCTTAGAAACCATTGCATGATGCTGGGTGGTGTATAAGAGTGTTGTAAATCATGGAGGTGAATAAGGACTATATCATACAATATGAGAATGTGGAAGCATGTCAAAAAAATTCTCAGGTGACAGGTTTAAAATTAACAACTGTAACAGTTTTTCCACTCAGCATAAGACTTTCTAAAAAGTTTAAAAATGGTTCCAACCAGTTCACAGAGAATTGGTTTGTCTATGGCCATTGAACATCCCATTTCAAATAGAAGTTCCAGCTGTAAAAGGCACATGCTGTAGTTTTCTGAAAGAGGAAAGAACAAGGCAAGCCCTGTGCACATCCTATCATATGTTCTTCCATACATGCAAGCTATAACCTGCTATTAATGGTGCTATATTTTGCTCTTCCTGCACTTATGGTAATATGATGGTATATACATTTCACTTGACAATTTGAGGCAGTTCAGAATCTGAGAAATAATTTAGTTTGGAAATACCCAATCTATGATTTCCACACAACATTTTTCTGGTGCAACCTTTTTTTTGTTTTGTTTTGGTTTGGTTTTTTTTGTTGTTTTTTTGTTTTGTTTTGTTCGGTTTTTTTCCTACTAAAGGAAGTTTTTCTCATTAATTTCTGATTTAATTCTGTTCTTTTTTTTTAATTTAAATTAGCTCTTTTTTAACAGTGACTGATCTCATGTTTAAATGCTTTTTATTAATAGTTTTGTTTATTTGTCTGGAATGTCTCTGAATACCTGAGTTTAGGGAGGAAAATCCTAATGTCTTTCAAAAGTAATATCTGAACTCTCTAAAAGAAGAGCTAAATCAGGTCAAGCTATAAAACACAGGCAGAAGCATGTTTTATTAGGTAATATTCATAGTTCTAGTATTAGAGGAATTCGTAGCACAGATTAATCATAGAAAGATTTAAATGTATATTTGCAAATATTCCAAGGACTGTGAAATACTTAACAACAAAATAGACAACAGACATTATTCCTGTTCTATGAGTAATAGATATGTAGTAATATAAATTTATAAAAAAGCGTTTATGAAGAAATAATGTTAAGGGTTACAATGAGTTTTTATCCAGATTACTTGCATAAATTTAGATGAATGGCTTTCTTAAAATAATAGCAACAACAACAGAACAAAACCACACCCATATTTTCTGGGTTTGTCTTGCTTTACATAGTTTTCCTCAGTATCAAATTTACATACTCTAAAACTGAATCAAGTATGTGGTGCCCCTGGAAACACATTTAAGAACGGGAAAAATACCTGTAGTCTAAAGCCCAAAAAGTAAATTAAAATTATATCAAGCTCTGCAAAAAGTTTCTCACACAAATCTTATGGTCGTGAAAAACTGAAGTGAACAGAGTGAAAAGCAGTCTAACTGAGCGTTTCATTTTATAATTGTGTTGTTAAAGTGGTACAGAGGGAGAATATTTTCTTTCTAAAATAATACCACATTGGTTTAGCTCATCCTTTCATTATCTCAGAGAAAGATCAGTTTCAACATAAATTTTAATAGGTAGATAAGGAACTTGACTGCACATGCTCAAATTACTATAAAAGAACTAGATGTACCCAAGAAACATCTATTTGCCTAACTTTTTACATTAAATATTCATCTTTCATTATGCCCAAAAGATGAATGGTTATCTTAATAATATTTCAAGCACCAAAACAAATATACAATCTCATTCTATAAAAGGTGAAGCAAAATGACAACAGATGTGATTTGGAATGATATTGTAATGTATGCAGATATAAACGTATGAATTTTTGTATGATGAATTTTACTTCTTTTCTTACTTTGTCCTTGAGAGCTAAAAGCCAGCTTTTTTTAAATTTTTTGTGATGTTATGTTTGTAAACGTCTTGGGAGATAACATATTTCAAGTTATTTTCTGAATTTAAAAGAGCTTTAGATATATGAACAGAGAAAAAAGTATTTAGGCAGGGAAAAGACATAAAAGTTCCATTAACTTTCTTTTCACAATCACATGATGAAGAATGTTACAAGCTTCTGGCTGAATTATATTCATACTACTTTTTCTTCATAACAATAACCAATAGAATACAAAATCCCAAATAGGAGTATTGAATAGAGAGACTCTTTCGTATCTCAAGTTGAGGACTTGAATATAAAGAATTCAGGAATGTTTTAGGTCCTGGTGTATTATGCCATTGAGAAATATGGGCTAAAGTTCTATCCATAGATGTCTTTCAGTATTCCAGGAAAAAGCACTTTTCAGGAAAAAGCACATACAGGTGCATTTCCAGTATTTAATCAAATAGTCCTGGCAACACCACAAATGTCAGTGTTTGCCTTCCTTGCAACTCTGTCCATATGTAAGGCAGCATCTGGAATGTGTATTCTGTGGAACAGAGCTCTGAGAAGTCAATAGACCTTGAAACACTCTGGTATTCTTTTAAAGCAATGGACTTCCTCTGACCTGTAGAGGGTAATCTTAAAGACAATAAAACTGGTTTGAAAAGAGCTTTAAAACAGATTCTTGGTCAGAAGTTTGGACTGGTTACCCTATGTCGTGCAGCTTTTTATTGAGTGTGGGTGGCAAGGTTTTAGCAGCAGGTGGGCTACGGAGTAATCTCTGTGAGACCAGGGGCTACCCTGGCCAGACACAATTGTTACCAGCTGGCTCTACAAAATACCCACTGCAGGACACATCCGAGCCCATCAGCCAAGTGTGTGGTGCCTCTGGAAACATATTTAAGAAAGGGAAAAAAATGCCAGACAAAGAGCAGTGCGATGGGGGTAAAAAAGGGAGAAACAACAGTGAAAATGTCGAGGTCAGAGACGGAGCTGAGGAGGGGGTGCTCCAGGCACCAGAGAAGAGATTCCCCCGCAGACAGTGTGGGAGAACACAGTGAAGAAGGTTGTCCTTCTTCAGCCCATGGAGAACTGTGCTGGAGCAGATATCCACAGTGTGACTGCTGGACAACCCGATGCCAGAACACATGGACATTTCCTGAAGCCCCTGGAAATACCCCTTTTAAGGGGGGAAAGGTGTGAGGAAGAAGGATGGGCAGAGAGGTGCTGCTGACTGATCATGGTGCCCCATTTCCAATCTCCCTGTGCCACATGAAGCAGGGGTAGGTATAGGAGCTGGGACTGAACAAGTGCAGTTGGATCTGGGAAATGGATGGGGGAAAGTATTTTAAAATTTGCCTTTACTTTTCACTATCTAAGTCTATTTTAATTGCTAATAAATTCCATTAATTTCAAAAATAAGCTGAGAATTCACCTTTGGTAATATAGCCAGTCCCACTCAACAGGCCTTTTAGAGACTGTAATGTGACATCTTGAATTGCTGTGCTCCATCTTTTTCCAGAGAGTTGGCACAAAGCAAGTGTGCCTAGACCTTAGATCATAGAATGGTTTGGGTTGGAAAAGACTTTTAAAGATCACATAGTCTGGCTCATTTTCCATGGGCAGGGATAACTTCTACTAGTTGAGGTTAGTCAAATCCTCATCGACCTGGTTATGAACACATCTATTGATAGAGCACCCACCTGTTCCAGTGTTTCTACCACTCTAATTGCAAAAATGTCTTCCTTCTAAGTTTACTCTCGTTTATTTAAAATCACTGAGCCTTGTTCTGTCTATACAGGCCCTAGTGTAAAATCTTTCTTTGTCTTTCTTATAAGCCCCGTTTTAAGTGCTGGAAAGTTGCTATAAAGTCACCATGAAGCTTTATCTTCTCCAGCCTAAACAACCCAACTTTCTCATTCTTCTTTCAAAGCAGAAGGGTTCCAGCCTTCTGATAATTTTCATGGACTCTTCCTGAAGTGAAGTCTCTTTTGGTCATTGGTAAGTGATATTCATTTGCTTACCTTATATAATATTTTCTCCCCCTCTCCTGTTGAGGAATGGGAGTGAGAGAACATCTAGGGTAGTATCTGACATGTTTCTATGTATCAGGATATTACAGCCAGCAAACTTCCAGTGCATTGTTCTCCCACACATTTTCATTTATTACATTTAGATAGTATTGTTTATAAGTTTATAAGTTGTTTATAAGTACTGATGAACCATTTTAGTAAGTTCATACCCAGTGTAAAAAAAAAAAAGGGAAGGTAAAACCAATGACAATAAGGATGTTAAAGTTCCCATTTTAAGGTAAATTGTAAACATTCCCTCTGAATGAGATCTATATATATTCTAAAAGAGGTCTTTCCAGATCCTTTTACCACCACCCCTGCAGTTAATACAAACTAGCATTATAGTTACATCAGTAAACGATTATCTTGATAAATCAGCATGTTTTATTCAAAAGCATTTATATCTCTCTTTGTTGTGCCTTTCAGCCTATTGGACACTAGTAGGTGTGACATGCTATTTAAATTGTTTTTCCTAGGCAGCACCTATTATTATCAAGAAAAGCCAGATCAGAGGTGAGATTTTCTAATTGCTGTGTGAAAAGCAACCACCTAAAATCAGATGGCTATTTTTGGCTACAGCTGAGTCCTTGTTATTGCATACTTTCGTTTAAGTGTGGTTAAATTACTACCCCTGGAATCGACAGTAATGAGAAAAATGTTGTGAAATGCAGATTTTTTACATTATTAATCTCATCTAGGAGATCTGTAACACATTAATCTTTGAATAATCTTCAATTCATACTATAGTATGGATGTTAATGGTAGAAATTAGAGCTGAAGATAGCTGTTTGGTTTTCTATTTCATGTAGGCCCCAGATTGCTCCCTAAAGAATATTTTCCAGTGCTTTGTCTCATCTAGACTTAAGTGTACTGAGCAATAAAGTTTCTACTACTTTCCTTTGGAGACTGTGTCACCATGTAATAGATTTCACTATTGGGATTCTTTACCCTATTCAATCGCAGTAAAATATTTCACCTTCTCTGAAACAGGAAAGAGGAAAAACATAACAAAAGCAAAAATATTTATTAGCTAGAAGCTAGCAACAGGGCTCTCTAAAAACCAGGGATGCTGCATTTCTTAAAATCTCATTCCTCCTATGATACTATTTTGATTTCCTGTGATATGAAACCTGCTGTTGCATTTTTAATCACACTTTCCTGAGGTAAAGGCAAATCCTACCTATTCCCTTTGGCTGTATCAGTTAGCTTTCATTTTGCATTTCTTATTTGTACTTGCAAGATTGTCTTTGTCTTGCCCTTGAAAATTAAGTGTTGAAATAGCCACATAATCACCAAATTTCTTTAAGTCTGATTTACTTAGAAGAGTTAAAATTAATTTAAGACAAATAAATGTATCAAGTGTGTCATCACCTTTATGAGGCATTATCTTCCTATCCTGCAAGAAAGGAACAAACTTCCATAAGCAAGGGAATAAGTTGTTAATTTTAAAATTAATGCATCAGGGATCCATTAATTAAGGATGAGGATAGTAGTTACACATATTACTAGGCCACTGGCTGGAAAATACCAAAATGACTGACATTTATACTTACAGTCACCCATTCCTAATGTGTTCCTGGCACACAGTATGCAGAATATTTTGATGAGTGCTTGGATTCAAGAAAATATATATTCTGGATTGTAAAATAGTCTAGGCACTATCAAGCCATGTTATTTGAGGCTACATGAAGAGAACACAGCAAGGAAAAGGGCAGCTGAGGAAACAATAGAACTATGTATTTGTATTAAGGCTTAAGTAGCAAGTCAGAGTGTTATGGGGAAAAATGCATAGAAATTGTAAGTAAATAAAGACACACCCACACATGAATGCAAATGCATACCCTCCAACACACAATCCTGGACAACTGCAGGTCAAAAGAGTGAAGGGCTTCTTTAATAGGCAGAGAGAGTGAGAGCTACTGGTCTTGGAGCAGGCAGCAAAAGAATGCAGCTTCCTCACTATTCCAGCGATCTTTCCAATTCTGCTGAAACAATTCCTGTCATAAATACTTCTTCCTCCACACCCCCATTCCAAATCCTGACGTTTTACACAAAGTTTGTGCTTCTTGGCAGTTTCAGCCTTTAGCCTCTGCTGACAAGACTGCACTGAGAGTATTACTCTCACAGGCAGGTGCCTTATCCTGTTGCTCAGCTGAGGGTTTTTTTGGTTTTTTGGGGTTTTTTTTGCTTAC
The DNA here is from genome assembly GCA_037013685.1 of Acridotheres tristis. NCBI lineage: Eukaryota > Metazoa > Chordata > Aves > Passeriformes > Sturnidae > Acridotheres > Acridotheres tristis. Next base: position 72,947,567 of record CM072884.1, read on the forward strand.
CTGCTTATTTTCTTTAATATGCTGAAAGGAGTATTTTCCCCATCGTCAGTGTTGTACGCCTTCAGTGACCAGTAATTAATTGACCATCTGGGGATTGTTTGCAGGTCTAGGTCCTTTGTTTTCCAAGACATTTTCAAGGCACTTGCTATTATTCCATGCTTACACTCGACATCATAACAAGAGACACCTGGTACCAAGCTCAAATTCACACAGACACTTCACATAACAAGTTGGTAACATGCTTCAAAGGTCACACTCTTTGCACAGTTGGCATAAGCTTTCGTTTGCATTTTTACTGGGCCACTTACAGTGTCCCTATTCTGTAAACTAGAATTCCTTTTTTTTTTGCTAGCTATGTAGATGGTAAGAAGTGTGAGGGAGATAGAAAAATATGAAATCAAGTCACCTTCTTTGCTAATGAGTGCATCCCATGCAAATTTAAATAGATAAAATTAAATGGCTTTTCAACCTGTTTAAGCAGGTCAAAACACTGTGGTTAAAAGATCTTTAGCTCTGTTCTCTGCGAAGACAGTTTCTTCAGGCTGACGTTTTCTATTTTACACAAGTTTTGTACCTTGTTTAAGAAATTAAGACAGAGAAACGTGTTTCACAAATATATGCAGTTTCCATTTTCAGCTTTCAAAGAATTGAGACTTTTGTTTTAGGATAATTTAGCAATTAAGTGCAGATCAGACCATGGAATAGAAGCTTTCTGTGTTTTATGAATTTTCATAAAAGTTTTTGTCTTGTTTGATGGTTAAGCAGAAAAACTTACAGCATCCCAAATAATTGTGTTCCAGCCTTGATATTTTGTAGCTATCAATCAAAATTCCTTGACATAATGCTACGTGCGTCAGTGAAGTTACAGCTAAGGTAAATGTGCACGTTTCATTTTCTGCTTAACAATTATGTGGTCATGAGTAGATGCAAAATATATATCTATAGAATATAATTCCAAACTCATCACTTCCTTTATTTTGCAATCTATTTAATAAAAGTTTCCTCTAGAAATCTGCTTATAGCTAGTTCTAGTAACTTTAGCTCTTTCAGCGCACTGTTAAATGCAGTAGGGGTAATTCTGGCATATTCAAATTACTTTCCTGTGGATATTTATATAATTTAAATAATATATTTAAATGTTGCATCTGTTGAAGTAATTGTTACCCTCACTTTTTCATTCCCAATGTACTTGGGTGTTTGTGACCTCTACATTCACTGAATGGCCTTTTTTTTTTCAATATAACCAAACTGCTAATATAAAATATGAAGGGGTATTGTTTTGTTTGGCTTTTGTTTTTTTTGGTATGGATTTATTTGCCTTGACTTTTAGAGGACCTCTTAAAAAAAAATTAGCCTACTGTAAAAGGAAACGAGGATTTGTCAATGAGGTGGGATACAACTTATCTCTTTAATCTGAAGAAGGGAGTTATAATCTATAAACTACAAACCAGTGTGGATACTGACAGTTTAGTTGTGGCCTTGAATACCTAACACTGCTCTCAAATCGAAAGAGAATTATTTAACATGTTAACCTTGTAGTCATGCAAGAGTGCTGTAAGATATAGTCTGAGCATACCAGGCATACCAGATTTTAATAGTATTAGATGTGTTTAGGACATGGTTCTGTGGGAATGAGATTGGCCATGCTTTTTATCAGAGTGAAATTATGTGCTATGCCTGCAGAGATACAATCTCTAGGATTTATGATTAGCATAAACTGCCATTATGACTGTTCAATTCTAGACTGTTCTGACAAAATTTGATGTGTTGCATAACTAGGTCCCCAGAAAAATCTTTGGTGTAAAACTGCTAATTTTCTCACTCTCGAGGATATTTTGTTCCTGAGATTTTTTTTACAGTAAGAAAGATTGAGACAGTGATGACTGATGTCCTCTGACTTTCATAAAATACCTCTAGGCCTGCAAAACATGGAGTATGTCCTCATGCCATATCTCCAGCGTTTCCTTCATGTCCTCTGTTTCACACAGTAACACCCAGCTTGGCAAGCTCCATCATACTGCTCCCAGAGAAACACAATGCTTGCAGAAGTATACAGAAATATTATTATTATATTTGAGGCCTGCAAGAGACCCAGGAAAAATGCTGGGTGATAGAGAAGTACCTAGTCCTGAGCAGGATGCTAAGATACTTTCTGCAACGTTAGGATTGTGTACTGTCTTCTACTTGTAGCATAGAAAAGGTGCAGAATCTGTAACCATTCAGAGAGCTCTAGTGAGTGGCTCTGCATACTATGATCCTGCTCAGTCTTCCTTCTTCTACCTCTAAAGAAGGTCTAAGAGCAGCAGTTCTTTAGAACTTAAAGTATGTGTTTCATAATATATCAGGAAAGCAGGAAATCTTATCATTACTTATTAAAACTCCTATCCGATTTTCTCATTTCAAAAAGGATCTCCTTTTTCTGTGCTCCAACTGGAATCTCTTCCTCTGGTTTCTCCGAGTATTCTCGAGTGTCCTCCTTTGCAGGATTAGGTAGAAAATAGCTCATTGATAATTAGTCTGATCAAATTCCATTATTTTCCTAGTTTGCTGTCACTATTGTCGACTTGTTCTGGACACTCCAGGACATATCTGCATGTGACGATCAACAGGTTACTTTTATATTTTGGTTATCTATCTAATTGAACTGACAAAGCAAATATTCTGTTGTTGGATTATTATAACAGATATAACAGATGGATTGTTATATTTTACTTACTTCTACTACATAAAAGAGTTGGTACACTGCTTTATGCTACCAGTTAGGCTAACTAGACTAAATTCATGAAACTTACCTTGGTGGAAGGGGAGAAGAGAGATTGTTTCCATATGAAAAATTTTGAAGACCTTTACTTTTCCTGAAGCAAGTATATGAGTTGTGTTCCCACTCTGTCTTCTCACCACAACACATAGAAAGATTTGCTGTAAAATGTATCTGTCCATTAAAAAGTCACTGGATGTGAACTTTTCTGACATTCAGAGGTCTTTCTATTTTGGAATGTATTACTGAAGATACCACTGCATATTGCAGTGAGACATGTTCCCAGTTATATAACAGTACAGCTATTAAAGTACTTTATGATCAAATGTCAATAAAATTTGAAATTGAACAACTTTTCTTTTAATGTTTAAAAAATTAAGCTTTATAACCCATGCTTCTTCACTAGTTCCACAGCACTTGAAAGGTACTTCTTACTAGAAACTTTAATTAGGCAAGACATTGCTTTGGACATTTTACCACTTACCTGTATAGCACATGGAGGACTCATACCTTAGTGTCAAAAAGTTGGTATACAGTAACATTAAAAAAAAGATAACATTTTATGAAATGGTATAAGAAATATATCTTTCTCGATGACTTAAATAATTATCAAAATTAAGAAGAGTATGCTGATATAAACTCATACATATTAGATTTGAAATATAAAATTGCTCACAGAGCTAGTGTTGATAATTTGCTAATTCTGAACAACAGTTATCTAATACATTTTCTTTTAATCACAAGGAATTGAATTTAGCAGGGAACCCAAATTCTTTTAATATAAATGGCTTTTGCATAACCGTTCAACCTGCAATAAAAAATATAAAACATTAGTTAAATTGATAAGGTAAATGTCTCACAATTCTTTTTCCATTTGCACTCTGATACAACTTCATGATATAAATTGTAACACTTCAATGGGAACTGTTCTCATTGTGCCATTATAATAAGCCCAAAATAATTTTCATCAAACTATAATCAGACCTTTAGATGGTTAGTTCGGGATTTTAATTTTTTGGGTTTTTTTAATCTTAAACACATGATGCTGATGTCTTCTTTTTAGAGTTCAAGATATGGAAATTTTATGGAAAATTATTTGGGGAAAAAAAATCAGTATGATCTGTTTACAATTTGTGAAAAATGTAGTGCCTACCAATCCCAAGCAGAAAAAAAAATCTGCAAATAGACTTAATGCTTGATTTTATCCTAGTGGTATGAGGTATCCCACCTGGACTATTGGGAGTTCAGAAATCATAGCTGTTAGCGTGAAATAGGTGGAACTAAAAACCAGTCCAAACAGAGTTATGATTTAATCTTCCTGAAAGCTAGAAGATTTTTGCTCTTCATTTTTATACTTATATGAAATTTGACAGCTTTTCTTGCTAAATCAATGGGAATTGCAGTACCAGGGCAAAAGTGAAATAGCTGGACTGAGCAGTAAATATTTTGTTCCCTCAGTTTTTTGAAAGTCCAGTTATTGATTCTAAAACAAAACAACAACAAAGCATATTTGCTTCCCTAAGTGCTAGTTCTAATACATTTCCATGTTATTTCTATTCACATACTGTTTTCCAGTCACCTAAGCTTTAATATAGATACTAAATGAACTTTTCTTTTCTGAATGCATAAATCTAGATTTCTCTCATTTAGAATGGACTTCAACGTTACTCTTTTTAGAGTAAATCTACCAACAGGTTTTGAATGCCTGAAGAGGAGCAGAAGGGAAAAGCAAAGAATGTTCTATCTCTCTAAATAAAATTTAAAAAGGAATAAAGGTAAAAACTTATCACAATACTAGAGCTCATATATGAAATAAATGCCATCGACGAGGACCTGGACAGATGTGAGAGATGGGCCTGTTTAACCCTCATGGGATTCAATAAAGCCAAGTGCTCCTGGCTTAGAGATTCACAAACATGAATAAAAGCTGAGTGATGCTGGAACTGACAGCAACCCTGAAGAGAAGAACTTGGGAGTATTGATGCATCAAAAACTGAGTATGAGCCAGAAATGTGTGCTCACAGCCCAAAAGGCAAATCATATCCTGGGCTGCATCAAAAGAAAAGTAGTCATCAGGTCAAGGGAGGGGATTCTCTCCTTCTACTCTGCCCTTGTGATGATCCACCAGGACTACTGCATCCAGCTCTAGGGCCCTCAGGATAAGAAAGACAAGGACCTGCTCCTCTGGGTCCAGAGAAGAATAAAAAAGGTGATCAGGGGTTGGAACATCTGCTCTGTGAAGACAGACTGAGGGATTTAAGTTTGTTCAGCCTAGAGAAGAGAGGGCTGAGGAGACCTGACTGCAACGTTCCATTAAGGAGGCCTAAGGGTAAGAGGGGGAAGGACTCTGTGCCATGGAGCATAGTGATAGGAGAATGAGCAGTGGTTTTAAACTGAATGAGGGCATGTTTAGAATGGGCAAAAGGAAGACATTATTTTACAGCAAGGATGGTGGGAGCCTGGAAAAGGTGAATGCCCTATCACTGGAAGTGTTTGGAATCAGGTTGCACTTGAGTAGCCTGAACTAGTGGAAGATTTCCCTGCCTGTGACAGGAGAGTTGAAAGTAGATGGCCATTGAGGTCCCTTCCAGCACAAATCATTCCAAGGTTTTGTGATCTAGACATCCTTCCATTGCAAAATGTCCCACCCCCTGGAAGCAGACGTAGCATGGCAGTTTAGATTGTCTCTTACAGTCTCAGACAGGGATATCAGGCAGCATTGGCTAAGTTACAAGAGGTGAATTCTCAGCTGTCGTTTTTCAGAAGCTCTGGGACTGATGTCTCTAACTGGCCAGGTTTGGAAGCTTGTCTGAACTTTAGATGAGTTTGAACCATTTCTGACATAAATACTCTCAAGGATGCCATTACCCATACAGTCCACCATTTTTCAGGTAAAACAGAGGAATAATATTAGATATTGAGCTCTTGGAGAACCCAGTGAAATATCCCTATAATTTCAACATTGATCAATACTGATGCCATCTGTCCTTGCAAAGGTAATGCTGCAAGTGGCAACCATGTCTCAAGACAGGATGATCTGTGCTGTATTATACCTACCTTGTCTTTTTTTACTTCTGTCATCTCTCCATTATAAAAACAGTAATATACTTCCAAAACAGAATCAGAAATAGATGAAAACTCATTGCATCTGTACAAATTTATCATCGCTTTGTTACAATATTTACTGGAAATTTAGAATACTCAGAAAGAATAAAGAATATATTGTAATACAGATGAAGATATATATTCTCTGTATTCATTCAAAGAGCGACAAATCTTTTAAAATTCTGAATGTTTTATAATTTAGTTCCTCATAAAATATTACATAAGGAAGATGGGAGAATGATTATTTTAGCACAATTATAAGAAAATATATATCTTTTTCTAATGTTTTAGTTTCGGGAGTTGGGTTTTTTTTTCCCCAAAAATTCAACATTTAGACACATTCCATGGTGTTATTCAGATGCTTATCTTTCTTGTCGGTAAATATTTTTTGTTCCTTTTTTATGTTTCTAGGGTCTGAAAATTCTGAAACTTTCTTCCATGAAAGGTTGCACCGTGAAGAGTTCAATAGCATTCATAAGCAAAACTGGAACTTGGCAAATAAAATTGGAATAAGTGTTTTCTCAGTATGTAATTTCATAGAATGGATCATTACTGTTGCTATTCCAAAGTGATCATGCTCTGCTCTGTTGGTATCTAAAACTCCCTTTAAACCCAACAGGCAGGAATGTCCTTTGAGCATGTAGTGTCTATCATTTATCTTAACTAAACATTTAGATAAAGATTTTGAGCAATTATAGTTCACTTACTTCTGTAGTTTAAGACCCCTGGTGATTTCTTGGCAATTTTTGTGTGTGCTCTCTGAAGTTTCTTCCTCAGATCCTTCATTAGCTTCAGAAATCATAATGTGGGCTTTAGTTTAAATTGTATAGCTTATAATTTATGGTAGACACAGTACATATGGTACATAAATGGGTAGATTTTATAACCTTGAAATGCAAGTACATGTCATGCTGGGTTTTTCACTTGTCTTCTTTAACAGTTTCTATCATTTGCATGCAATTTGGGGATTTTAGTATAAACATTCAAACAACTTCCTGATAAACTTTGTATTGGTAATGTCTACCTGATGGTGTCTAAATTTTATTAATGTAATCTTTCTGCTGAGTTTAGGATTGACCCAAAGTTTCATATTGAATTTATTTTCTGTCCCTGTTGATTCTATAAATAGCATTAGAACCCCTGGAGCCATGCAAGATATGAGTTTTAGTTTTGTTAAAAATATGACAAATTTTACTTCTCTCATAGTGTAGAGAAATAACATGAAGGACCAAACGCATTTTCATGATAGTAGATGGGTATGTTTGTGTACAAAAGTACACAATGAGAAGAAACTCAATACGCTTTAAAACTTTGCATAAAATTAAGATTATAAAGCAATTTAAGACACAAAATCTCTTCAACTTTCATGTTCTTCCCTAGGATCTGTTTAAAAGAAATTCAATCTCATTGTACTGCTGCTCACGCACCATTCAGGAGGCATATATTTTAAAAACACTTCTGTGTCTTCTTGGTGATGGAAATAGTTTGTTCTGATTCTTGCAAAAAAGGTATTACCTACTAGATCGTGTTAATTTATCTGCAGACATGTCAGACACTGAATATTTATAATAGATTTCAATGCATTTCCCTGAGGAAAAATTGCCTGGCATCATGCATCAGACTAAATATGCATGTAAGGTAGATTTTCTATTCCTTCAAAAATCTACTCTGATACAAAAAATTCCCTGTCTGTGAAGAATATGTCATGGGTTTATCAACAAGGGAGCTTGTTCCCTCATCTTTAGTCTTCAAGTGTTCAGTAGGCAATTCTAAGGTTTCAGTATTATTTAATTCACTAGATGGCTAACTAAGGTCATCAGCAAATTAATTGAAATACACTGGGTTTAGCCTAGTGCACCTTTTGAGAGAGAGTTTGGTCAAAATCTATTTTTCAGTATACTCAGGGATAGTCTAGGCTGCCACAATGGGTTTTGGGGTTTTTTTTCCCATTAAGTTGGGAAAGTCTTCCTTCAGCTGTTCAAATGAATCACCAAGAGAATGGTGATCAGATATATAATTCTTGTCTGTGTTTAATTTGAACAGGGAATAAGCTGCAACTCAAATAAGATGTGTTTTGAAATAGTTCTCTAAATATAAAACACTTCTGAAACCAGCCAGCAATTTTCTTTGTGGATAGAGGACAAAGGAAAAAGGCTGGAGCGTAAGTAGGGGGATCTTGCCATGGTAGGGTCCATGATATAGGATATAGGATGACCGTACACACTAGGGCAGAAGTCACTGAGGCCTGTTAAGGCCAGTGAGCTGCTTTCCAAGGGGCATTTGTTCCTCCAGGAAAACACTGTTTGCTCTTGAAAACGTTCACACCACTCTCTTGTTTTCTGGAGGCTACAGGAATGATGTAATTTACAGGCCAATGGGTTTTGGGCAGACCTTCGGCCTTAAAAACCTTTAATCACAATGCTGCAGTATTTTTTGGCCAGGATATATTTCCACATCTAGCTCCTTTTTTCCTGGCACTAGAGAAGGAGGGTGCTAAAGGGAAGCATTATATGTCACCTTCTCTGCCTTGTTCATGAAGGGGAGCAACCTCCCTAAACCTGCCTGTTAACGTCCTGATAGCTCCAACAGCACTCTGGCCACATGGTTAAAAGTAATCATCCTAAGACTTGGTCCTGGGAGTTTCTGGTAGAGCAAATATGCCATTTTGCTAATTAGCGAAATACACAGTGATTAAATTTGTAGGTGTCTTTAACAATGAAAAAGTACAGTTTAGAGACTCATTGAATTCTTGGATGTATTAAGGGTTTTTTTGAGTTTGAAATTATTTTTGCTCAAGTGAATCTCAAGCCTGCATGCACAGAATGAACTAAATTCACAGTGAGGCTAAGAGCAACAATAAAACTCCCATGTGGATATCTAAATTATTGAACACAAAGAAAAATGTTTTGCAACTTTGATTAGGGAATTGTTAATCAGACCCATAATAGAATGTAGGTCAAAAACCAAATAAAAGAATCTGACTAGAATTTATGATTAGACAACCATTAAAAACACTGAGTATTAAAAAAAATTTAAAGATTAAATAGATCCATAAATATGATTTTTTTTTTTGAGCTCTGGATACAATGCAACAGTTTGAGCATCAATAAAGCAGTTAAGTTAGGGATCAATTACTAACTTCAGGAACAGAGAAATTGTTCGACTGATAAAAGGCGTATTCAGTCTTTGACAAATACTTGGCTGTCACTATCATTTATTTGAAATACCACTACAGTAACGCTAGTTCTGGCTTTTATTTTTTATATCTTCCAAAGAAATAAACTGTATATGGTGTTTTTAGTCAGCCTTTGAAGTTCAATCTTTTCTGGCAAGGAAGTGGTACTTCACAAATAGTAAAAATACAGTTCATGCTGTTGCTTACCCTGCAGAATCATTCTCTTATCAGAAAGTCTTGCAAAACAAATGAGCAGTTAGATCTCTGTTAAAGTTTTGTAAAGCTGCAAGTGTGACAATAAAAGAACATAGCAACGACTCCAGCACTTCAAAGTGCACAAAAATTCCAAGGAAGAAATATGTATTTATCTGATTTTTGATCAATAAAAAAAAAGTACTTGGCATACCTCTTCATCCCATCTTCACTTGTATCTCCAATAGTAATAATTTCATTCTGTAAGGACCTTGTTTCAAATAATGTTTTGCCAGTCAAACCTGACTGTGTATGCATAAAGCACTTAAAATTTAATGTCTTTAAAATTTAGCAAACACCATTCATTTCACTAAAAAATGCAAAACCAAACTGATGAAAACCTTATATTTTTTCATTCAAAGTTACAAAAAAACCCCCAAGCAAAACAAAGACAAAAGTAGTGTTTGATATTAGGAGAAGAGTTTTAAAGTGGGAAAATTCTTTTAAATTATGAACTGAAATTAAACTTCAGATTAATCTAAATTAAGAAATCTCAAGTGGAAGTGAGACAGTGAAGAGATTTTCATGCATGAACTATACTCAGTTTAACAGGATTACTGATATTGATATGCTCATGTTCTGAAGAGAGGATTTCAGAGGAAACTAAGGGAATAAAGTTCGTAAAGTTGATGTTGGAAAAATTTCAGGGCACAACGTATGTCTCACCTCTTCCAATGTAGTATGTTTGTTCTTTCATAAAAAAACAATAAGGAAGGTTAACAATGTTGTCCGCTCATAGATATATTTTGGCAGTAAATGCATGAAACTTCAATAAAGGTTCTGTGTTTTAAAGAAATAAATATGCTAATAGGAAAAGAGATATGAAGGCAAAAGGGGAAGAAGTGCATGTCTGTTTATCTTTTTAAAATAGTTTTGATGATAAGATATAATATTTCTGTTACTAATTTTTAATAGATGTTCTTCAGTGAAACAGTTCAGGGACCAAATCAAACCTTCTGGAGAAAGTAGTTTCAAATGAACTTTTTGGGAAGAATTGATAGCAGTATTTTTGGACATGGCCCTACAAATACCTTCACAAGGTCTGAAATCAGTGCAGCACGAGTGCTTTAATTTGCGTTATAAACAAGGAGAACAAGCATGATGTAAATGATCTGCTTTATCAATAATAGAGTAGCCTGGAAGCTAAAGGAGAAGATTAACAGCATTTGAGCATACTGCTGATGGATAAAGCACATGAGCTTTTTTTTGGCCTTGAAGACTGAGATAAAATGTATTTGTTGTGTTCTCCATTCATAGCATCTAGCCTTGGACTGCCTCTGAATCCAAAAATAACAACTACCTTTCATATGTACTGTTTTTAATAATGCAATATAAAAACTCTGTTGTAGCTCACTACAATGAGGTTTTTAACAACACGGAACTGGGGGCGGAGTAGACATGTGAAGGAGGTTCTGGAAATGGCACGAGACATTGGAACAGCTGAAGTTTCAAAGACTGTTGTAATAGTGCTGGAAGACTGGCAATGGTGACAGGATACCAATTTTGACAAAAACTGCCCATAGATGATAATTTCTGCCAAATAGGTTCCCTTGAACTGTGCCTGAGCATTGCCCAGAAGCATGATCTGAAGGACCAGGATGAAAACAGGAACTTTGGCAAGGTCCCTGCTTGATGTTCCTCCTTCCTCTTTTATGTATGAGTACAGACATGACTAAAGGGGCCAGGGCTAATCTCAAGGAGCTGATCGTTCAGGCTCCCCTTTAGATTAATGAAGAAACAGTTGATAACTTTTACAAGTCTTCTATTCTGAGTCTCTAGAATTGTCTGTCTTTCTTCATTGACTGTAAGGAATAGTATTTGCATATATTTTTCCACCTCTCTGAAGTGTCCTCAAGATGTACATAAATTATGAATATAAAAAACATTATGATATTGACAAATGTAATTTAATTTTTTCATAAAAATCAGATGGGAATAAGGACATCTTATAATATACCCTATTTTGCCTCGAGGGAAGCAGGACCATATTTACATTTTTGGCTAATTCAATTGTTACAATTAGCAGGCTGAATTTTAAAGAAGCAGTTTATTTTTATACCATGTTTCATACCTCTTATCTATATTGTCAATACAGCTATGATATGATGCCTAGGACAATTTTGACTAGGAGATACCCAAGTTACTAGACATGTAAATCATGTAAATCAAAGTAAGGCATGTAGAAAGAATATGCTCCACACAATATGAGAGATGTGTTTGTGTATCTAAGAAGCTCCTGGTGTTTAGTTTCTTTTTCATGAACATTAAATAGGGCTAAATAAGCTTGAAAATAGCCAGTTTCCATTTTAATTTTCCTCTGTGGTGACTATGAACTTTCTTTTATATTCCTCCAGAGACACAGCTGGAAGCCATGTGGACACCCTAGAATCTCTAAAATTGCACTCAAAACCTATTCTTAGGTAACTGAACTCACTATTGGATTAATTTGATTTACAGTTAGAATTTTACAGGAGATGCTAAACCACAGCAAGCACCAGCTCAGAAAATGATCTATACATCTCCATTGATCTTTCTTCACATACATAAGTTATCCAAAGGAAATGTTTTGTTTACAACCTCCTGGCCATATATGTAAATTTTCAAATGAGATTTTGGCTGCCTTTGCCCTTATAATAAAATTAAAGCTGTCAACTCACACAGAACTCTATTGTTTTTAATTTTAATATATTAGCACAGAATCACATAATTGTTAGGATTGGAAGAGACCTCTGGATATCATCCAGTCCAAAACCTCTGCCAAGGCAGGATCACCTAGAGCAGGAGACACAGGAATGCATCCAGGTGGACTTTGAATATCGTCAGAGAGGGAGACTCAGTGACCCACAGAGGTTTGGCAGCCTGGTCCAGTGTTCTTCCACCCCCAATCTAAATAAATTTTTCCTCATTTGAGGTGAGAGTTCTTGTGTTTTAGTTTGTGGCCATTGCTCCTCATCCTGTTGCTGGGCACCACTGAAAAGGGTCTGGCACCATCCTCTTGGCACACACCTTTGAGATATTTTTGTGTATTGATGAGGTCCCCTGTCAGTTTTCTCTTCTCTAGACTAAACAGGCCCAACTCCCTCAGCCTGTCCTCATAAGAGATGCTCTGATGGATATCTTATCATCCTCCAATGGACTCTCTCCAGTACCTCCTTGTCTCTCTTGTACTGAGGAACTCAGAGCTGGGCACAGCACTCCAGATGTGGCCATACTAGGGCTGAGTAGAGGGACAGGATCTTCTCCCTGTACTTGCTGGCCACATTCTTCCCAATGTACCCCAGGATACCACTGGCCTTCCTGGCCAGAAGGCCACACTGCCAACTAATTGCTAACTTGTCCTCCACCAAGACTCTCAGGTTCTTCTCGGCAGAGCTGCTCTCTAGGAGGTCAGCCCCCAACCTCTACTGGCACTTGGAGTTATTCTTCCCCAGGTGCAGGACCCCACCCTTGCCCAGTTTTATCCCTAGGGATATCCCTTTATCCCTAGGGAATGCAAATGACTACAAGAATTCAACCGGATCCTACTCCACTGATTACAATCCTCTGAGCTCTACCATTTAGCTATTTCTCAGTCCCCCTCACTGTCCGTCCGTCCACCCACAATTCCTGAGCTTACTTATGAGAATGTTATAGGAGACAGTGTCAAAATCCTTGCTGAAATCCAGGCAGACAACATCCACTGCTTTGTCCTCATCAATCCATCCTCCATGTCACCATAAAAGGCTGTAAGATTGGTCAGTGTGATTTCCCTTTAATGAATCTATGCTGGCTACTCCTGATAACCTTCTTTTCTTCTACATGCTTGGTGATGACCTCCAGAATGAGCTGTCACAGTGTGAATAGGCTAAAGAGAAGGTTGCAGGGAATAGATCACCTGATTCAGTGGGACTGCATTGTTTAGTTCTCAGTAAAGATACAGAGGTCTGTTGATTCACTGAATTATTATGCAGAAAAAAAATACAAAGCCAAGGCACAAGTAATTCAATTTCATTTATCTTCAGGGAAGAAGGCAATGAGAAAATTTATGATTCCTGACCATATACTTATTCTAAAAAAAAAACCAAAACAAGCCCATACAATTATAACTTAATCTTGAAAAATCAATAAGTATAATTTATTTTATATTAAAAATATAGGATATAATACCTACAACATTTCTGTTGCAATAAATTGGATGCAGAAAATTTTGATGTAAGATGTGCTTATCAAAAGTTATTTCTGCTTTAATTTTCAGAAATTGATGCTACTATAGAGACACAACCACTCTTTTAAAGCAATTTAATTTGCAGATCATATTCATATCTCTTCTGAGGTCTCTGTAGCAAGACTTTATGCTCAGTCATCTCCATTGACTCTGCCTTATCCAGCTTGCTTCTTCACCTGCAAACAGGGAAAGAGAGGGGCCTTTGTAGTTCTTAGGCCAATGTGCATGGTGGTGTCTAGATTTGCTAATGTAGTAAGGAGGGAACTGAGCCAGAAAGTTTCTCTGGTGCCTATGAGTGAACCCACAGAAATATTGCCTATTACTCTTGCCTCTTGTGCATGCTTAGAAAAATTAATATTTTTGGATGTAACATATGCACATCAACAAACACAAAAGGTCAAGTATACATCTGGCAAATGGAAGTAATGTAAATTTAGCTGCTTGGATCCATCTAAATAATATGCAACTTCGGGATACTTTGTTAAAAAAAATCCTCTCTCCTCAGTGTTATGGAAACTCCCAAGTCACAGGGTGGTAATATTCTACGGACTTTTAAGCTTTGAATTTTCTAAGTTAGAAAAGCGGATAGACACCTGTAAGGCTTGAAAGAATTGCAGAAGTATTAAATCAAAATTTCTTAGCAATGAAGAATACCTAAGAACAAAGAATGCTACCTATCTGCTTTAATGGCGTTATTCATACCTATCCTGTTTGTCTTACTGCACTTAAAAGCAACATGCTGTAAAAATAATGATTCTGATTCTGCTTGATGTATGGTATGCTCTCCATGTGCTTTAGTAATATGCATGCTGTAGTAAGCTATAGTGCTACAAACATGTTGTGAACAGTTATGATCCTTGTCTGAAGTTAGTAAGGCTGGACACAAATATGAGCTGTAGGCAGCCCATGTAGAACGATTTAAACAGGAGTAAGAATTGTATCCTATTTGTACCATTGCAGAAATAATGCTAATATACAGTTGCCTGTTACATGAATATGCTCACATCTTCATCAGTATTGAGGGACTCCCCTTCTGCATTCTTTTTTTCTGGAATTGAAGTGCACATCCTTGTAGATTTGTTGTGCTACCCCCACCCGAACATACACATATTTATACTTTTCTCCTGTGAAAATTCAAATAGCTGTACATAACATCATGCACAACATGCGCCTATGAGCCATGGCACATGCATTTACAAGGCAGAAATGGAAAAGCTATTAAGAATCCACATAGCCTTAGACAAATTGTTTTGCAAGACCGGAGATAAAAAAAAGTGTAAGCTGTCTTGTAGATGTAATTTTTCACATCATCCCAGAGATTGCTTAACTAATAATTTTTACTTTTCAGTATATATTAAAAATCTGATAGCTATTGTAAAAATATTATCATAATGCTTAGGATAAATAGTTAGAAGCTCTCAGTTTTTTAAGTACTGAAGATGTGATAACATTATTCTTGTACTCTGATTCTTGTTTTGTTTGTTTTTGTTTTTTTTCTCAAGGAAGCTGCCAGCACTTGCATGTAATAACCATAGAATTTTATTTCTGTCTCCTGTACATTGTTTAAACTCATTCTTATTTTAGAGCGAGTGGGTTGTGTCCCTGTCATAAAACCAGCTTTGGGCAAATATTTTGAGTACTATGGGATTACCTGCCCATGTTTAGATGCATGAATCCCATATGTGTCATCAAAAATCTTGCCCTGTTGAGCCAGAAACTAAAAAAGCCTGTATCGAAAGAATTTCATAGAACTCAGCTATAGAGTCTAACAATTTGCTAATTTGAACAGAAGTAGTTTTTCTTCAAAAGGAATTGATCTTATGACTGTGAGCTTGTAGGCATATTTTATTTACTTTTAAGTGTTCAATGAAATATCGTATTGACTTGAAAGGTTTTGTCTGGCAAATTAGTCTTTGCCTATTTCTGAAAGATTCTCTTGTAAAGTTTTGTGGCTTTCATGGAAAACAAAGAAGAAAAATATTTTAAGTCATGTTTATGCATATTAGACTGACACCTTTGCTTTAAATGCACCTTTGCTAGCTCAAGGCTGTTCGATGTCCAGCCCTCATGTAGCCACATCTCATCTGACTGTGCTTTCAAGGGACTCACTGATAGTAAGATGAAAATCCCACAATGATATTCTTCAGAAACTCAGGAGCGATAGCATATTGTTGAGAAAAATTCACAAAGTCTGCCGATGCACAACCCCTAAGGCAGCTAAATGCCTTCCTGTGAGAGCACTCGTGGACATCCAGCCTTCAGCCACTCCTTCGTTTTGCTGAAAATTTAAGTTTGAACAACCGTATCTTAGGAGATCATGATCATATTTAAAAAAAAAAAAAAAAAAATTGAATTTTAGTGGAGGGAAACGTCATTTCATCTGGTATGACAGAAGACTGGTCCACTTACTTGCTTAAAAATCACAGAAATAGAGTCACAGAATGGTTGAGGTTGGAATGGATCTCTGGAGATCATCTGGATCAGCCCTCCTGCTCAAGCAGGGTCATTTAGAGATGCTTGCCCAGGACCCTGTACAGACAGATTCTAAATATCTTCACAACCTCTCTGGGAAGCCTATGCCAGTTCTCAGTCATCCTCAAAGCCCAAAAGCATTTCCTGATGTCTGTCTTCCCATTTGGGCCCATTGCCTCTGTTCCTGTCACTGGCACCACTGAAAACATTAATCAGATCCACCCACAGGCCTTCTACATAGTCTCAGCTCTCTCAGCCTTTATTCACAGAGAAATACTCCAGCCTCTTTGTCATCATCTTAATGGCTCTTTGCTGGACTGCCTTTGTTTCGTCCATGTCTCTCTTGTACTGGGAACCCCAGAACTGAGAACAGGACTTCAGATGTGGCTGCAAAGTGCTGAGTATAAGGGCAGGATCACCTTCCTTAACCTGCTGGCATCACTCGTCCTAAGGCAGCCCAGGATACCATTGGCCTTTGTCAGAAGGACACATTCCTGGCTCATGTTTAGCCTAATGGGCAGAAGGACACCTAGGTCTTTTTCTGCCAGGCTACTTTCTGGCTGTTGCAGCATGTACCAGTGCCTGGAGTTGTTCCTCCCCAGGGGCAGCATTTTGTGCTTCCCTTTGTTGAACTCTATGAGGTTCCTGTTGGCCCATTTCTCCGTCCTGTCAAAGTCCCTCTGGCTGGCAGCATGTCTTTCTGACAAATTCGCCCCTTCTCCCAGTCTGATGTCATTCATTAGCAAACTTGCTGAGTGTACACTCTTACCCATCTTCTGGATCACTAACGATGTCAAATGGGACAGTACCCAGTATTGTCCCCTGGTGAACACATCTATAACTGGTGTCCAGCTCGACTTTGTACTGCCAATCACCACTGTTTAGCCCCAGCCACAAGGCCAGTTCTCAGTCCATCTCATGGTCTGCTTGTCCAGCCAGTACATGAACAGCCCCTTTGTGCACATCTCGTAGTAGACAATGTCAAAGATGTAACTGAATTCCAGGTCCACCATTCTTCCCTCATCTACTAGGCCAATCACTGCCATTATACAAGTTTATTAAGTTGATCAAGCATGACTTCAACTTGGCAAATCCATGCTGACTACTCCTGATGATTTTTCTTCTCTTGATGTGCCTGGAAATTGTTTCCAGAAGTAGCTACCCCATCATCTTCCCTGGGAACAAGGGGAGCCTTACCACTCTGAGTTCTTTGAGTCCTCCTTCTGCTCTTCTTGAAGGCAGAGAATGATATTTACTTTCCTCTAATCTTTGGGCAAAATATATTTTTGGATCTGGACCTAAATAAATGTACTCTGTATGGTCTTAATAGAATATAATACTGAGTGCAGTATGCTCAGACAGTAAAATAACTCAAAGGTTAATATTTTGTTGGCATCATTTTATCATAAGTGAAATTTTTGTTTGGTGTGCTAATTTGCATTTCAATACTTCTCTTGTTACTGTGTTTCCAAATTATTATCTGCAGGTGGTTCTGTGTGTCACTCAATGCATTATAAGGAATCCTGAAAATAAATATATTTAGAGTGCTGTCGTGTATTGTTATCTATGAAAACTACACTTGATTTATTTTGTTTTGTAATTAAAGCTGTACAGAGAACAAAGCTAATATATAGTCCTTGCACAGTACAAGCCAAGACTTATTCTTGCAAAAGTCTACATATGTGTTTAGTAATCCTTGCATGATAATAAATATTTATCAAGTACTCTGGATTATATTTAAGGATAAATTAAAATTTGTCTTTCTGAAAAAGTAAATTTTGATACAGCCTTCTCACAAAATTAGCAGAAACCACAAAGGCACTTGGTTTAAAGAGTCTAAATGGTTTTCAGATTGACTACTGCAATTGCAGGCATATAAAGTATAGAATTCAACCACTCAGGATATGTCCTTTGCTATTATTTACTAGACTTGTGCAGATATATGCTGAATAGATTTATCTTTGTTTGTCAGTGTCAGTGGGATCAGAGACTTAATACTTGTTGGGTAGTTCATTTTTAGGAAGCCTTCTGTCTTAAAAACTAAATTTAAAAATTTGTCCTTCTTTATGTATGTAGAGACTCTCTCTCATTACATCTTGTAAAACATTTTTCAAACTACTTCCAAAAAGAAAATATATAAAAGGTTAACACAATACTTATTTTTAGGTTCACATTCCTATGAAAAAATGGCAATTTGTACTCATTGTGATTTGAAACCAGATAAATAATGAATAGTTCAAGTGATAATTACCTTATTTCAATATTTACAGAAAACTGGCACTTCATCATCATCAAAGCACATTGAGAATTGTCTTATTATCTACACAAGTGTCTGATTTCTATAAATATTGAAATTTGGTAATTATCTCTAGCTCTATTTCTTCCTTATCTACTTTTCAGAATTGAGCAAATAGAAATATCACTTAGTTATTAACATTTTCCACATATGTATCTGGTTTCTTTTTAATGAGAGTGGATATGTAAAGAATGCTAATTGCAAAATAAGTCAATGAAATGGAATGGAATATCTTTATATCAGAGGCATCCAGAAGAATGAGCTAAGACCTTATTGTTGAAATAGTTAGATTTAGCCTGAGTCTATTTCTAAAAGGCAAGACCCCTTCAATAAGAGACCTAACTAACAAAAAGAAGCGACATATATGCATCATGAAATTGAGCCCTTTCATTTTTCTCTCTAGCACAAATTGATCCAGATTGTGCAGAGCCATTCAGCATGCTTTGCTGAGTCAAGCAAAAAGATGACATTTCCCCACGTTGTTATGCCTTGTAAGTCCCTTTGGGACAGGGCAAACAGGGATCTAACTGACCCTATCTATATGTTGCAATTGTGTTTTTCCACTATGTTGATTTATGATCACACTGCTCTGTACCTCAGATTATCAAGAAGAATTAAACTGTAACAGAAATATATAGAAACCTGTTAAACTCTCATCCTTCATAACAAAAAATTTAAGCAATGGAATGTTATGAAAGAACTGTTGTATGGTCTTAAGGGAACCATTCATAACCTGAAAATAGGGCACAGGTTACTCTACATCAGTATTAGGCGTGGTTTGTTACAGATCTTCTCAGTGCCCTAATTTCAAAATTGCTTTTTTGTCAATGTCTTTGGGCACACTCTGGAGCCTAGCTCTGGTCTGGAGGGATCTTTAGACACGTCTAAAGAGTGAGTAGGCTCAAACACTGTCCAGTTATTGTCCATGTAGCTTAATTATTTGCCTGCTCCCCATTGGGTTTGGATCAGGTTTGCACACTCCAACACATGCTGGGGCAAAACATGTAGAGAATGCTCATGAGAGTAATTTAGACTATTTGTTTATTTACAGCTTTATGTACTTGTTATCCATATTCATTTTCTTTCCTCTTAAACTAGATGCACGGACCACTAAAATTTTTAATGAGGCTGATTGGATGGGACTCACATTATCTAGCCTGAGATGTCAAGTAACTTTATTATCTTAGCATAACTGAACAGTAACCAGGAGTCCTTATTTCAAAGAATATAGATGGAACCAAAATAATTAATTCATATATAGATATCAGTGATATATATTATGTATTTTGTGGGTGGATAAGATTAATTCCACCCTTCTTCCCTGTTTTCTTAGTTTCTTCTTTTACCCTTTTATTCTCATGATGATATATACAGTTGTTAGAGATGGACACCCTTCACATCCTTAAAAAAATTCTTGGTCATCTGCATTATAGAGTAGTTCAGTTAATCATTACTTCTCAAATTCTTCTACCCCTGAAAAAGATTCACTTTAAATAAAAGAAGTATCTGATCTTTTTTACCATCTTTCACCACACAGATACCATAAAAGAACTGTAATGTTGTCACAGTGGTGCTGGTGTTATGGTAGTTCAGCATGAAATTATGCTATAATTAAGGCCACACAAAATAACACTAATTCCCTTCCTTCTTTAAGATTCAAGTACCTACAGACCTAGATTAAAACAAAGTACATTTTTGGCATTTATTGTATCTTTTCATTGGAAAGAGCAATGCAGCTAAAAACCCCATTATCCATAACTTAGCAATACATAGCCAGTCCAAGCTGTCTAAAGAGATAAAAAATTGTGGAATTATTTTCCCAAATCGCTGTCATAGTGAAAATAAATCCTAAGTCCTTATGCAAATATTGTACAGGTGAAACTTGTAACAAAATTGTTCAGTTATCCCTTTGCTGTCATTTAATTTTAAGTCTTCTACTGAGGGAAGGCTGAGAGAAAAGTTACTTCTCTGATTATTCAATATACTACAGAAGATAAATATCAATGTCAGTCCCTGTGCACTTTGCAGCAACAGGAAAGCTATGAAATCCCTGCATTTTCTTCAGTGGCCTTTGAGGCAGGAACAATGAAATCAAGAAGACATAATTTTGACTTAATATATGACGAGCAAAATCAGAGGTGCAATTTATAAAAGGAAACTAGAAGTGAAGAACACAAAGGGTGCACTTTCTATAAGCAATTCCTGCTATTAAAAATTACTTAAATATATAAAACCAGTAATATGTCAGGTCTAGGATAGTTTAACAAGTAATAGGGCTGAAAATATCAGCACTATGAAAAAAGAATGCATACTACATTGTTGAAATACCTCTTTTTTATAAATAAATATGTGATTTTTATTCTATAAAACAGCAACACCTTTCTCAAATTATATGATATGTTTTATCCTGAAGTACCAGAGACATGCATAAAACAGGCTCTAGACAGGAAGTGGAAGATGGAAAATAACATGAAAACCCAACTCACTCAGTAATGTTATGTCTTGCATACAACATAGTAGCATATAAAATAGCATTTACCCCTCTCTGTACTCCTACAGGTTTCTTGCTCTTAATTCTGGCATGCTTTTCTCAGGCCGTGGCAAGTGTCACTTGTCAGACAAGTGTCTCTGCAGAGCCTTGTAAGTGGACACTCACAAACAACATCTCAGCACTTCAAGGGCTTGGGCAGAACAAAGATCTATCTATCTATCTACCATGACATCCTATCACAGAAATAGCTCTCAAGCATTTTCACAACATTCAGTTCCTGAAATTCTGCATCCACCTTAATCCACCAAAGACTTTTCCAGTCCTACTAATAAGCAGTATCTATAGCAAAGTGTAAAAGCCATAAATTATAATGTGCCATAAAAAGAGATATGAATTTGCAGGTATATTCAGCAAAGTCACCTAATAAAAAGTGACATATTCCAGATTTCTATATCATGTTCCAAGGTTCTCAAGGCAGCTTTATAAATGTTGTGGTTTTATTACTTTGGCAAGTGAAGACTGTGTTCAAATAAAGAACATTTGCAAACATTATGCCATTTTATAAAGAATCGGAAGGAAGTATGCCAGAGCATCTTGGCATCAGAATCTCAGAATTTAACAACATGATATATATCCTTCAGAAATGGAAAATTGAACTCATACCATGAAAATTAGGACAAAAAATACTTGTTTTCAAAGTACGAACTGCGCTATCTTCCTTCTTACAAATAAATAATGTGTTCTAAATTTCATATTTAATAGTTCGAAGAACAAAAAGGTATTGCAGAATGATCTGCATACATTGGAGCATTGGGATGAAATATAACAAGTCCATATGCTGGATTCTGTACCTAGGACAGAGTAAAGCCAGGCACAATCAAAAACTGGGAGAAGAGAGGCTTGAGAGCAGCCTTGCAGAAAGGGACCTGGGGATGCTGGTCAGCAGCAGGATCAGTGTGAGTCAGCTGTGTGACCTGGCAGCCGGGAGGGCAAATATCACCCTGGGGTGCATCAAAGGCAGCATCCCCAGCCTGTCAAGAGGAGGAATTGTGCCTCTGCATTCAGCACTGGTGTGGCCTCACCCAGTGCTGTGTGCAGTGCTGGGCCCCACAACTTAAGAAAGATGTTCAAGTCCTTCAGTGCATCAAGAGGAGGGCAACAGTTCCGCTGGAAGGACTGGAAGCTACGTCCTATGAGGAGTGGCTGAGGACTTTGGGCTTGTCTAGTTTGGAGAGAAGGAGACTGAGGGGCCACCTTTTTTCTCTCTACAGATTCTTGGGGAGGTGCAGTGGAGAGGGAGGAGCTGATCTCTCCTCCCGGGGATAAGATGAAAGGATGTGTGGGAATGGTCAAATCCTGGAACAGGCATGCTCTGGAGCAGGCATCCCCTGGAATAAGCATGCTAGACAGTTGGGCAATACCCCAATGTTTAAGAGATATTTGGCAAATGCCCTTAATAACATTCTTTAACTTGGCCAGTCCTGAAATGGTCAGGTAGTTGAACTAAAAGATTGTTGTAGTTCCTTTTCAAATTGGAACTATTCAATTTATTCTATTATATGCTATGCTACACTATTCTAAATGAATGAAAATATAGTTGATACTGCTGATGAAGTGTAGAGACTGACCACATCATCCTCAGGGAAACACACAGGATGTGTTTAAGTTGCTTAAACATTTGAGATGCTTTCTCATATGCTGCCAAGCCTCCAGCTGTGGGTCCAGAAGAATGCAGTTCTGTTGTAGGTCTAGCATAATATCTATCATATCTGAGAAAATGCTTCTGGGCACTTAAAACAGCATGATATTATTTGGCTTATGTATCTGAATATCCCACTCATTGAATCATTCCCTCACTCTTCGTGGAGGTATTCCTTGAGTCCCTGTTGAGTGTAGTGGTAATTTAGACACATATAGCTCACATCTAAACATCTGCACTGTCAATAGTAGGGCAGGTTGAACCTCATGCCCACTGCTTGCCACTGAGTCATTTTGCACTCTTTCATGTCACCTAGAGTTGAAGTCAGAAGATGTTTGATTTCTTTGTCCCATGAATATGAAGTAATCATTAATTTATTATGCCTACAGTATAATGTATTTGACTGAAAATTTGGCTGGGATAGAGTGATTATCTATATTAGATTACAAAATTTTATCCCTAAAGCAATACTTTAGGTGTAAAGTGATTTGAAGATAACTCTAGGTGAAACAGTTCACTCAAGACAGTTCAAAAGGGGGAGGAAAAAGAGTTATATTATTTTGCTTTCAATAAATGCCTCCATTGTCTTCATTCTTTGTTCATAGCTATCTCGTTAGGTTTCATAGATTTTAGCATCATAGTGGCAATTGATACCAGAACATCAAAAAATATTAACCAAAGATTAAGTTGGAATAAGTTCTTTATCTGACATGTACTAAAAGTAAATGCCCAGAGAAAAAAACCAACAACATATGGTAATACTTCAAGCCTACAAGATTTCCTGAGGCAGAAAAGGTTTGTATGGATTTTTCTGACATGAATTTGTCTAGTCTTCCTACAAGGCCATTTACATTTTTATCATCCACAATACTCTGTGTCAAGGTGATACACACTCTATCTGTAACCATGTTTTGAACCTGACAGCTGACAGCTTCATTTGATGCCTACTAGTGCCTTTGCTGTCAAGGGGCAGAGAACAATAGATAGTTCTCCATATGCTCTATCATTTCCCCCTCAATCATTTCTTTTTGAAGCAGAAGAGTCCGGATTACTTATTTATTCCTTGTAAAGACACTGTTTCATACATCTCGTATTCTCTGTTGTCCTTCTCTTAACCTTATCCAGTTCCTCTCTATCATTTTGTTTTCTGGGTACTTAGAGTACAGACAGTAAGCAAAATGCTTTATGAAGCTTTATAAAAACATTGTCCATTTTATTCTATGTTTCAGTTCTAAAAGCTTAGTAGTTATTGTTACTGAAATTCACCTAATATCTTAATGATTTTCTCTAGTGTAACTTCAAGATAATTCCTTTGACTGATAGAAATTGACTCAAAATTCAAAAGGGAAAGTGATTCTTTGCCATGAACATCACCTTATATTTACCTACACAGACTGTGTTTTGCTAGCTTTTTCTTCCCTAATCCCCTAAGACGCTTTGTTGGATCCTTCATATGTGACCCTGGTCTTCGCTATCTCAAATGGCTTAGTAATATCAGCAAAATTTTCACTTCACTTTTCACCTCTTTTCTAGGTAATTTATGCATATCTTGAGTGATATACAGCCCAACACAAATCTTTTGGAATATTATTGACGTTCTCCAATCCAACTTTAATTATTTACCAAGACTTGTTAATCTGTATTTTACCTAATAAACTTTTATGATACACATAGTGAGTCAATTCTCCTTCAGCACTTGCTTATTATAACCCCAGAAAGTTAGTTGTGACAACATAGGGGTAAAACTCTGTGTTTAGGGGTAAAACTCTGTGTTTACACCTCTAAGAAGTGAGACTAGGTGATAAAATATCTTCCTTGGCCCATAGCTCTGTGAAACTCTGCCATCTGAGAATGAATGAGAATGTGAAGACCATGAACATAGGGGACTCTGTGACTGTGGCTAGATTGTATTTATAAACTAACAAGCTCATAAAAGTATTACAACTGGTATATTTTAATATTAAAATGCAATAAAGTCATACTGAATCCTCACATTTTCCCCACATGTCCCAGAAGGCTTTCTACAGAATGAATACAAGAACAGCTATGAATCAAGTGTAATTCTGGCTACAATAAATAAGATCAACAAGCAGCCCTAAGGGTAGCTCCAGCATAGTAGTTTACCATCTTTTTTATTAGTTATATAAACAGCCTCAAGATATTTTGTCATGTGATATCCCCCTGGCATCTTTAAAAAACCCGAAACCTTTTAATCTGCCTGTAAAAGCTTGTAATGTGTAGCTCAGTCTTGCAGCCCTGTGCCTTATCTCCATGTACAGCAAAGGCTAATTTGTCCCCTTTAAGCCTTTCTCTGCAACCTGATGCTCTCTTAATCACCCCCCCGAAACTCTGCTCTGTTTATCCTCTTTTAAAGAGACAGGTGTAAAGGATTTTATTAATGCAATACCTTCTTAAGTGGTTTAGTTTATCCCTTAGTATTGATCCAATGGTTTAAATCCATTAAGAGGGTGCGAACGGACACTTTTATTCTTTGCTTAATAAAATAGATTCTAGGAAAAAAAGGACATAGCATTCTGTTCTCTTCTACCACTGTTTTTCTTCTGTAAAACCTGAGACCAAAAGCAGATTACAGAACATCTAGCTGCTATGTATTTTGGTTGACATTTGTTTTTCTGTCTGTTAATCTCCAAGTAATTTATTCAGATTTTAAAAATACATCTATAATATTTTTGTAATAATATCAATATTTTAAATATTACAACATACTAAAAACCTGCTGAACTTTTCATTTTACACAAGACATGGACATACTGGAGACACTGCAGTCAAGGGCTACAAAGGTGATTAAAGGTCAGGAGCATCTCATTTGTGAGGAAAGTCGGAAACAGCTAGACCAGCTCACCCTGGAGAAGAGAAGGCTTAGGGAAAATGTCATCAATGTATACAAAAACCTGTAGGGAGGGTGTGAAAAGAACAGAGAGAGGCTTCCTTCTGTGGTGCTCAGTGACAGGACCAGAGCTAATGGGCAGAAACAGAAACAGGAGATTCCCTCTGAACATCAGGAAACCAAATTGGTCATGAGGATGATTGATCAATCACTTGCACAGCTTGTCTACATCGGTTGTACATTCTCCTTTCTTGGAGATTTTCAAAAGCCTCCTGGGCAGGGTCCTGGGTAACCATCACTTAGTGGCCCAGCTTGAGAAAAGGAATGGTATAGATGACCTGTAGAGGTCCCCTCCAACTTTAACCTTTTTTAATTCTGTGAAAAAGTTAATGAAAATTGAGTATTTTGTAATCTGAGCATGTAATTTTTTTTGAGAATGCTCAGAGATCCTATTCATTCACGATAATGCTAATTTTTATCAGTCAAGAGAAGCCTTTGTGGTTTCCACACAGCAGAGTTGAGTCAATCCAAACTTTTAGTGTGCTCTGCCCTGGAAAGAAATGCATTGATAGCTTCCTGCTGTGAGCATTTTAGCAGCTAAAATAAACAAGCATAGTAAGAGATGACATTAAACAAGACAGGTGTAATTTTTCTTTGACTTTTTAGTACCAATAAATAACAGTAATGAGGTTTTGAGGAGTATCTAATCCCTTTCATGCTTAGCCATGGAAAACACCAAGTCTTTATGACAATGACAGTAGAACTAAGAAAGCACACCGTCTCCATTAACAAGACCTCAGGCTGGTTCACCACCTTTCTTGATGACTTTTTAAGCTGTTGTTCCAGCATGACTGTCAAAGAATGAGGCATCTATATGTGTAAAGAAAGAGTGTTTAGAACAGTTCAGGCTGTTCTAATGAAAAGCAATATTCAATTAGCAGCCAAGAAAAATACTCGTGTGCTACTTACACATTCAGTGGAGATATATGGGATGTGTTTCTTTGTATAATAGAGATACATCTATTAAAGCAAAACAATACACACACGGCAGTAGAGAAGTAATTCTACCATAAAATATCTGTAGTTTGAAAGCTACCTATTTTTTTAATATGTAAATTTGCTCTTTGGAGGCAAAAATCTTGTTCTTTGCCCAAGTTTCATATTTATCTAAGTTTTCTGTGAGTTTTACAATTTTGCTTGTTCTATAAGGAATTTAACAACCTCCAGATTACATTATTCAGAAAAAAAATAAAAAGAAAGACTATTTACACTGAAAGAGTAGTACTCCCTTCCTGTAAGAAGAAGTCTGCAGTCTCTTGTATTTTAGCACATGCTTTCAAAGAGGTTATTATGCTGCTATTGGCTCTGCAACAGACTGAAACCTGGTAAAGTATGAAATAGTTCACTTTAGCTTGTGTGGTGGACCTAGATTTCTGAAAGACAATATGATGGTATTTTACATTCCTGCTGTCTTCAGGAGCTCTGCTATTTAAAATCATCTCAACATCTTGCAGTTTTACAGATGAAATAACCGTATATTTATACAAGTGTTCTCAATACCAGCAAATAGAATGGCCTTCAAGTACAAACGGAAGAAGCTGAATAAGATGGCAGATGAAGGTTTTGTGTATATATTCTTCTTTCCCCTCACCCCTTGTATCTTCTCACCTTGCAGCCTTGTTAATGTCAGTGTGAGATGACAACAAACAAGTGACACAAACCTGCTGCCGTGCAGTCACCGTGTGCCAGCTGACTGCAGTGGTGCCAGCTCTCGCTGTAAGCAGAAGAAAGAATCCTTCCAGCCCATTTCTCCTTAGAGTGTGGGGTTTCTGTCCTATGAGGATTCAAGCACTTTAAGCAAAGTCCAAAAAGTTTCAAAGGAATGTTTTACAAAGACACTGCAAATCTGAGTCATTAATACTCACAGAATAAAACATGTGAAGGTTTATGCGTGAAGGAGCTAGGGAAAAAGCATAGGGAGGAAGCACAGGTTGTTTTTCTTTCTCTCTCAATGTCCTTTTTCTTAGGCTTCCACTTTTAACTCATGAAGGATTTTTTTAGGGTGCTGACAAGGCAGTGCTGGTGCAACTATATGAGATCTTTTTTCACTAATGCAGGAACCAGAGATTATATCAGCCATTTTTTTTTTTTCAGCAGATGTCAAGGGTTTTTGGTTATGCTCCCAACTACTGGAATTGGAGGGTTTACTGTCTAGTGTAATTGCTGCCTTCCTCCATTCTCTCATTGCTGCCAGTTTCTACTGTGCCAAATCAATCCTGACAGCTGGCCAGATGCTTCTTGTGCCAGTCAGCAGGACTCTGGTCTCAAAAGAGCATCTGGTTATAAGGAAATTTTGCAGCAAACTATACAGTCAATCTTGTTTTCTAAAAATATCAACATAAACACTGAAGAAAAAGTATTTAATATCTTCACTAATACACTGTGTTTCTTAAATATGGAGCTCAGCACTTTTTCGCTACAGATTCTATTTATATCACATTAATGGAGACTAGTAAAAAGCTTTTGTTTTTGGTGGATAAGCTATGTATGTCATATATTTATTACAGTCTGTGCAGTCCACAGACTCAAGAGCAGCTGCCTAAAGTGTAAGCCAACAGCACAGAACACATTTATCCTAGTATTTTTTCAGGAGATCACAAGTTATTTTGATTTTGAAGGTCTTTGGGACATGGATTCTTCAGTTGCCTTAGACATTTTTTCTGCTACCAATTATCAAATAATAGGAGGGCTTGGGTTTTTACAGATCAGAGCAGTTAGAAAAGTACAACACTTTCTGTAGAAGACATCAGTGTTCTCACACAGTTTCTTTAGACAAACCTGGACTCATTTTCTTACCACTTATTTTCACTTGACTCACAAAACCCTTTTAAGGGAATAATGAGGAATGCATTATTTGCATATGGCCTTCACTACTTCTGCTTGACAAAGTAGAGTGAATCTATAGTTCTTAACACAGAAAAAATTCTAAGTACAGATAGGCTGTCTGGCATTCCATTTAATCATTTTTCTTTCCTCAATGGAAGCAGTTGGCATTGTGGTCTAAAAATATGTCTGTTCATCCAAAGAGTGAAGAAGAGGGGATAAAAGTTCCATACAGGGCAAAGACTATTTGCTCTTCCTAGTGTGTTGGTCCATATGTAAGAGAGTATGCTTTGGATGCCTCTGCATGTGCTGAAACATACTCATATACATTTCTTGCAAAACTAGAAAGCAGGAACAGAGGGTAAAACCCTACCAAGCCCTCAAAGAGGCCTCCCACTGCCACTTGCATTCAGTTGTTCTCACAATACCACATACAGTGGCTTGTTCTGCTTTCATTTTCTGCCATGAAAACAAGCTGATATTGTCTATATATAAATTCCAGCATCTGAAGTCCACATGCTGGATGTAGTTGTTTCTTCTTTGCTGAGGATATTACTGATGGAGAAAAAAGGATGCCACAAAGTCGGAGAAATTTGGGGAAATTTGTTTATTGAATTAGCATGATACTTCTTTCAGTAAGGATATTTACAAATTGCAGCCTCCTTCCAATGGGAGCCTCAGGTTTTTAGCTTTTCCCTCTTTTGGACTTATTTTGATGGTATAAAACATCCTTTAGAGTCATTATACTAAATTATACCTTCACTAAAGAAACTCTAGTAGAGTTCAGATATATGATGCACTTGAGCTAAAAGCAGTGGCAAGAGAAAAGGGGTAAAACAAGGAATTACAACTCCTGGCTTCTCATGAGACTTCTCACCATCTCAGTCCTGAGTTATTTCAACTTACTTTTATCATATTCAAAAGGCAGTTAACATATGCCCCCATTTTTTTCCCTTTAGTCTCACAGCTTACACTGAGAACATATGTTGAGGGATTTTTTTTACGTTCTTTTCTGCTATAAGTGCTGTCTGGTACTAACTTTTATATCACTACATAATGGATTTCGCAGAGTCATTGTTTTCTCCAGTTAATGGATTGTCCTGATTTAAAAAGTTTAAATATATCTTGCATTAACATAATTTCAGAAATAAGGGCACAGTAGTTAATATATCCTATTCACTTAACTTCATCTTTATTTCTCCATTTTCATTTTACAACTGAAAGCCTGGAAATTTTACATCTGTTTACCAATGACCACACATCATTTAACATGATAATACCAGCCAAATGAATCTCTCTTAAGTGTAATGCTGCTACATATGTCAGAACTGAGCAGCAGTTATTATTACCCTTAGTTTAAAGGCAGTGAATTAGCTCCTGGGGATAAATTCCTTTAACGCACCAATTAGTATTTTCTTTGCCATTGCTAGTGCAATCCACTGTGACCAGTGAACAGCAATTCAGAAGACCTAAACATTGTTCCAACCTTTCTACCTATTGTGCTGGCAGACAGTAATTAAACTCTGCATTTCCTCTCCTTTTTGGCAAAGTGATTTGAGCTTTTATTAAAAAAAAAAAAAATACCCCTGTGAATCCTCATTCTGTAGTTAGCAGGAGGAGATATTTCTAGTTAAACATTTTGCCCACAGCCCTTGTTCTTTCTTGTTTCTTCAATGCCCCACCTCTGTGCTACCCTTTCTGTGGGTTTCCTGCCCAGGATCAATCCCAGGATTAATCCATTTACATGTTTTAGATCAGAGCAGCAGCAGCTAATTGAAACGCCTGATATTACTGCTATGGAGATCCAGTCGAGGAAAAAATACTAATTTTTTAATGCCACTCAGAATTGGAGGAAGATCTGCGTGAATAGACTAAAAAGATAACCAATACAGAAAAGTAAGAGCACCTGTGACTTGATCCTTCACTTGAGGAGGTTGGGAAGTATGGACTCATTGCTAGGAATGCTATGCCAGTACCTGAGAAAGCAAGGTGTTTGGGAGGAGAGCTTTTAGTCCTTAGTTTCTCAACCATTTTCCAACCTCTCCTCATGACCTCAACTAATTTTACATTTTGCACAGTGTGTTCATTGAGGTGGCTGGGCTGTCTGCATTTATTTTTGGCTCTCTTTTCCCCAGGACTGTCTGATTCTGGTGGAGCATCACTCTTTCTCCTTCTCTTGTTCAGGCACCCGGCCTGAACATGGAGGCAGGTTTCTCTGCTGCTATCACAAATGTTTTGGACAGCAGCAGACAGGCCTGGTAATTTCCATTCTGCTTTCTAGAAGCTCAGTAATGATCTCTGCTCCACACAGCTTTGTCAACATGCATGAGCAGAGCATTGCTGAGGACCATAACATCTGTAATAGCTGTGCACTTCTAGCATTTGCATAAAACTTCCTGCCTGTGGATATCATGTATGTTTTGCATGTGAAAATTGTGTGAAGTGATTTACAGAAAGAACTAGAAAAATTATCTGAAAAATCACAAAAAACACCGCCAAATCCCAGGTTTCCCTTTTTTTGCTGGGAAAAGGGCTTTCCTGGATAGCATAAATTGAAGTATAATATGTTCTGTCTTGACAAAAGTCACTATGTATAATACAAAGCTTAACTTTTGCATCTTGGTGCTCATTTCCTTAAAAGTGAGGTTCACTTAGAAAATGAGATTATTTCAACTCAACTACCAGTTGAAAGACAGGTAAAAATACAGAAATGTTGAAACAAGTATGTTAGAAAACTGTAAGTTTTATTTTTTGTTCTTTTCAAAGGCCAATTCAAATTCTACTAAGTGCATTAGTGGGATATCATAATTTTATTTTTGTACCCTTGTTGTGAGTTACAACCCATAAGAGAATTTAAAATGACAGAACAATAAAGGTATTTTTGTTGGCAGATATTTAAAAGCAGCTGTCTATCCAAGTTTCAAGTGAAATATTTCTGAAATTAATGATTTAATACAGAAAAGGTTTTTGTTTATATGTGTTAAATGATTTTTACATTCACTCCTTATATTCTTTCATGAGCCTTATGCTATATATACGGTCATTAATTAACTCCTAATATTGATTTTAATTTTGCCTGAAGATGAAAGAAATCTTGCAAAAATGTTGATAATATAGCTAAAACATAGATGAATAGGCAGGAGCTAAATGAGTATAAAAATTTCTTAAAATAAATTAACTGTTTTCAGTCAGTTTCTGTGCATAATAAACTTATAAAATTCAACCATGCGGTATATAGGATTAATTCAATACAGTCCTACTTAATTCCATTCTGCATTAGCATAAAATCTTTGGGTTTCTTAATCTCAAAATTAAATTCCACTTTAAAATGAATTAAGATTTTTTGGCCAAAGAAAAAGCTGCAAGAAAATGAAAGTGCATGACTCATCATCTCACCTCTAATATACACAAAATATTCCATTGAATTTAATTTTTATTGACTGACACAGATAAGGCGGTTTGACTTTCTTGCTTTTGGTAAGTGAGGAAAAGATAATGCCAGGCTTAGAGAGGTTTGCTGAGGAGCATCCAAATTCTTGGTACTGTGCCTCTCTTCTCTGTGTCTTGCTGGTTTATGGCTATCTCTCTCTTTTTTTTTTTCTTTTTTTTTAATTGAAGACTTACAATGTGACTTCTCAGGAAGGTATTCCATTGTAGAACTGAAATAAAAAATTAAACACTGAAGCTGTCCACACAATCATAATCTGTAATTATGATTATGTATTCCGATTGCTGGAGTGACTTTTTAAGAACCATAATCTCCATAAATAGGAGGATCTAGCAGAGCACAGTGATGCAAAGCTGCTCATGTCAAATGATTAACACAGAGAAACAGGCGCCTCCAAAAAGTGATTCACTTGTGTGTGGCCACCACGGCTCTACCAAGAGCAGAGTGAGAACAGGAGCACATCTGACATGGGGCTGACCCAGGCTCTTCACCACACCTGCAGCCACCCACCTGTGGAGTTGGTGACAGGGCTTCAGTTTCTCTGATGGAGACAAGTCACAAACCTCTCCTAATGCCAAACTGACGTGGTGACAGCATTGATTTGGGAAGAGGCAGCTGGATGCTTGAGTTTCCAGAGGGATGCTGCAACCACTAGCTGGTCAGCAGCTATCTGTGAACAGTAAAGTATTTTAAAAATATGGAGGTAAAAAGGGACAATAAGAGCAGTGGCTAGACAGTATTTACTCTGCAGCACTTACAGGCCGAGATGTGTATCTTCCTATGATACTATATATATTCTGGACCAGAGCTGATTTCTATTTTTGCCACTTTTTTGTAAGGTATGTAAGGAAAACTAGCATGAGCACAGCTCATTAAAACAAATTCAAAAGCAGGAGTGATTTGAATTTTATGTCTATTTTAACAAATGCTTTCAGACATGTTTCTGTCAATTACCTCTTTCGTATAAATCAAGCAAGAATTGCATTTCCAATTCATCCTCAGATATCTTAACGCATCAGATCTCATCATGATTCATCTCATCAGAGAACAGAAATATTCCATGAGACCTACCTAACCTATACAAAATAGGTTGTTCAGAAGTTCAGAAACTTGCTGAAACTCCCACAAATGATAGAAAGAATCATATTCTATTTTTTTTTTTTTGTGCAATGATTTCTGATAATTTATATCTTTAAAAAGTTGCAAATGATTCCTATTGCAAAGTGGTGACACTTGATGAGTATGTTTTGTGAGTTACTCATCTGTGCTAACTTAAGATACCATTTTATTAAAGTTATATGTTCACAGACTGTTAAAACGAGAATTTTAGTGTTAGGAAAAAGAAACTTAACAAGACATTCATTTTTAATACAATGTCTTGCTATTTTTTTTCCTGTATGTAATTTTGCTGTGAAGAACCAAATTTTACAATTTTCCAGAGACTGTTGGTTTTTGTATGATTCATTTCACCTAACTTAAGATCTCTAGATTGCCTAAGCTTCTACAGCTAACAGAAAGGGCAATTCCAAAGCATCCAAGGTATTTAACCTTTAATATTATGGATACTTCTCAAGATGACCGGGATTGCCTTGTGCTTTCTCTACACCTCAGTTAAATGTGATTTTGAGATGCAGTGAAAGTGCATTCCTGTGAAATTAATGAAATACTTTCCCCCCCCTGTTCTGCAGGAAGGCTTAATGTAGTCTCAGTTGTTTGAAGTTGCAAGAGTAGGATAAGTAATGTCCATGATGTGTTTGATTCTGATTCTCTGTTCCTAAACTCACAATAGATATGATAAGCTTATTTGCCTTGCACACTCTTCTAGGGGAGTTCATCTATATTCAAATGTAAGCTCAGTTTTCATACTGCTCCAATAAATAAAGCTCCTCTAGCAGGGCTTTCATAAAGCTTATAGAAAAGCTGGGTCATTCAGGAGTGCCACGTGGGAGGACAGATGTATATTCCAAAGGCTACATATATTCATCCCTAAATCATAGGAGAGAGAGAACTTCAGCAAATTATGTGAGAGAAAAAACAGTCTTTCATTCCTTAATTTAGGCTTGATCTAAACCCTTATGATGCTATATTGAGTCTTTTAATATGAGTTTAATGACAATCTAGACATAATTGAAGAAAACTCATTGAACTAGAACTCAGCTTCTATTTTCCTGCACAGCAAGAGCCTACAAAGAAGATTAAAGGCCTCAAGTAGAAATTTATCTTAACTGCAAGCATTGTTTTCCCTTATTAGTGTTTAGTCCTCATTTTATTTCTTATAGCCTTTTCTACTATAATAGAAAAGCTAATGAACATTAAGAAATAAATTTAAGTGATTGACTCATTTTCTCCTGGAAAAGGGATGGAGCTTTTCTTTAAAGATTTCTGTTTGTCTTTGAAAACTGAGTGCTGTAACTACTGAGCTTCTTACAGTTGTTGAAATAACCCTGATCTTTGAATTGTTACGAATCAGCCTCCTAGCAATTGGAACTCCTTGCTCATGTTGATACAAAATCTATTTACTGTGAGTTCAATTAAGAGACAAAATTAGAGGAGACGAGATCCAGTTTCCTGTTTTTCAAAAGTTTTATATATTTCAATACCATAAGGGTAACTGGCAACCTTTAATTCCAGAGCATGTTTTCCAATGATTCTGCTGCTGCACACCAACTGTAGACAGATTTATGTTCCAATTTGATATAGTGACAGAGGTTGATTTTTTATAGATATAACTAAATAAAGTGTTCACTAAGGTTTGTAAATTCATAGACACTTCACAGTATATAAATTTATTTTGTCAACAGTAGCTAACCCAAATTATCCAACAATATTTTATAGTACAGGGTCTGTTGGCCCACACCAGACTTTGATGTTATGAAAAGTACAGCAATGGCTGTCATGAGGTTTTACAAGGTAGTCATTATGCTTTGTAACATCAAATCATCTTTCTGGATATGATTTTTCGATTGTTCTGTTTTCTACAAGTGAGCCAGGGGCTGTATGCATATCCACATCCATTGCTAGTAAAAAGAATAACAAAATAGTGCATTATTCTAGGTCTATGCAGACCTATCCTTGGTGCTGTAAATGAAGTTATATCAGTACAAATCTAGTTTATCACCACCAGTTGAAAATTCATTCTTTCCTATTAATGATAAGATTCTGTGTATATAGAATGTGTATTATGTATATTGAACTGATCTGAGTTTTATCTAACAATACTTAACAGTCTCTGAATATTCTTTAAAATTCTGATTATCTGCTTGCTTTAAATTTTAATATTTCACATCACTAGACTTATTTTATATACTCATTATATTGGGATAGTAATTGTTCATGCTGAGAAGTATATGAAAAGATTAATGGGTTGTGACTCAGTACCTGCTGAGGCTTCAAGCAAAATAATTTATGCATTCTTAACACACTTAACTTTGAATTTACTCCCCAGCAAAAACTATTATCTAAGGTGAAAGCATTCATTGACTTGTAATGGTAATAATGCTATCTAGATGTACGGGTAATAATATGCATATTATTGGTATTGAGGATAAGATAAAGGCAGCAAAAAATCAAAGTGTGTTGAGGCTAACCATAAAGGTCAGTGGGAAAGAGACAGTCTTGTACAAATACATCAGTGGTGAAAATTACTGAGGAGAAAGTAGATCTATTAAAACAATAAAGTAGTGTAGGCAATTAAATGGTAAAAAAATTCTGCCATGTAATTTTTATTTGAAAATGTTCTTCAGAAAAGAAGTAATATGAGTAATTAGCAAGGAAAAATTGACTGCAAAGGTAAGGTTGAACACGTGCAAATTAGTCATCTGAGATGCTGTGCTGCTCAAGATGATAATATTTCTGTTTAAAAGGTGGAAGAGATTTTCAAAGCTGTGAAGGACAAATGGTGTCCTACTCTTCAAGTTAGTGACAATCAAGAGCCTCGTGACTGCATGCTTTGCTATGGTCACTAAATGCAACATCAATTGTCTTCTCAGCCTAGAGAAGAAGAGGTCCAGGAAGGTCTTATCACAGTTTCAAGTACTTAAAGGGCAGCTACAAAGATGACAGGGGCTCTGTCTTCACAAGAAGCCATAGGGAGTCGACAAGGAGCATGAGTACAAGTTGCATTAAGAGAGGTTCTATCTTGATATAATATGGAAAATTTTTACACTGGCAACAATCGATCACTGGAATGACTTCCCTAGGGATGTGGTGAAGTCCTCATCACTGGAGATTTTCGGTACATTACTAGAGAGGATGCTGAATAATCCCAGCTCAGCCCCCTCTTCCATTCAAAGTTGGACCAGATGGTTTTCCAAGGTCTCTTCAGAGAGAGGGCTATTCTGTGGTTTTATGGTTTTATTTCTGAGGAATCTTGGATAATGAAGAGTAGTAGGAAAAAGCTAAAGGCACAGATGGGTATTCTCCTTCTCCCTTTTTCTTTTTAAAAATAGATATAAGTGAACAGCATGGACATATGAGTCCCACACATGTGACTTCCATTTCTGCAATATGGGAACCAATGCTCTAGGGTGAAAACCACAAACAACTTGAAGACAGTAAGGTTCTGGTAAGCAAGCAGCATGGAATTTTAGAGTAATTTTATTTTGTAAACTACGTTCATTTCTTACACAGTATTTTTGGGTAAAGCCTTCTTCTTTTATAAAATTATGCTGACCAGCAAAGTTCACAGCTGAAAAAAAATATTTCAGTCACAGAGGATGGAAAAGTTGTGATGTGAGAAATAAGTCTTCTTTCATTATGCCATACTATTTTAAAGAGCTTGTTTCAAGGTATTGCTCAGTAAATTAGCTTTTGTCACTTGAATATGTGCTTCCAACATCTTACCACTGATTGTAGTGCCTGCAGTGGGTACCGACATCTTGGTCTCAAGGGAATATTTACCTGTCTCTCCCCTGCCTTGTGGTAGCCATATGTATGCACTACATTTACAGCCCTGCTCTGGATGTGAGTCTAGCTGGGAATCTCTCTGAGGGGAGAAGAATTGTTACATAAATCAGCTCCAATCACACCCAAAGGCTTCATTCTGAATCGATCCAGAAACTAACACAACCCTCTAGATACATTAATGATGTGTTGTCTTCTTATTCTCAGACTTTTCACAACTGCACCACCTAAAGTGTTGCCCCAGTGGTCAGAGTCTGCAGCCAAATGACTCTGCTGAGAGCAAGACAGTAGCCTGTTCTGAAAAACAGGACATTCCATGACAATTCACCTTCCTGCAGCTCAGTGTGAGCTTTCAGAAAGAATCGATGAAAATATTTAGAAGGATACAAAGGATTCTGGGGAGAAAATATTTAACTAATTTTGACTATTTAACTTAGGAGAAGTAAAAAACTGGATAGACAAATGTATTACACAGAAAGTAAATTTTGGATCATACAGCATTTTTTGGTGTTTGCCCTTCTCATGGTGGTAATAACGGGTAAGGAGCAATCTAACTGAGGCAAGGGGGTTGTAACATGGGAGTTCTATGACATGCATTTCTGCTTTTTGAGTGCTGCTTTCAGGAAACCTGGGAGTATGTTATGTACGAGGCACACACAGTTAGCCTGACACATTGGGATTCACTTGAGCAACTGCCTGTGAGCTGCACAGATGGTCAGAACACATACAGTATGCTTTACATGTTCTGGATGCATTGCTCTGATTGCATATGCCTGGCAGTCTGTTATTCAAGACATTTAAACACTTGGCCACTGATCAAAGTGGCAGCTACTGCTCAGGCCAGGTCAGTGATGTTCTGTAGTCCTGGAGTAGTTCTTGTCTCACTGGCCTTAAAGGAAAGGTTAAGCCAACTTTTCTGCTTTTCCCTCACAGTACCATGACGTGGTTGTGAGCAATACGAACCTGTGGATTCCACTGCTTCAAATCATAATGGGCTGGGGGGAGGCCAAGTGCATTTGAAAAATCAAAACAAATTTGCATGTGAAGAAAACAAAGTTGCATATGTGTGCATTGTCACATGGACTCACAGAACCAAGGGAATCTACAAAGACAGAATGGGTCAGGTTGGAAGTGATCACATTGGGTCAAATGGTCCAACCTCCCTGCTCAATCAGAGTCATCCTAGAGTGCATGGCACAGGATTGCATCCAAGCAGTACTTGAATAACTCCACTGAGGGAGACTCCACAACCCCTCTGGACAGTCTGTTCCAGTGCATGGTCACTCACACAGTAAAGCAGTTCTTCCTTTCTGCCTGTTGCCTTTTGTCCTATTGCTTGGCACCGCCAAGAAGGGCCTGGCTCCATCCTCTTCACACCCACGCTTTTGATATTTAGAGAAAGGACTTCTCTGAGTAGCCTCTTCGTGAGACTAAATAGGCCCAGCTCCCTCAGCCTTTCCTTGTAAGAGACATTCTCCAGACCCTTGACCAACTTATTAGCCCTCTGCTGGACCTGCTCCAGGAACTCCATGTCTCCCTTGTGCTGTGGAGCCCAGAACTCTTTTTCACTTTATTTTACGTACTAGACACTGACATTACTATATCTGTATCTCTATAGGAAAATGCAAGAGGACACTCAAAGTGACATTCTAGAGGTTGGTACTTCTCTCAGCAACCACAAGAGTACTCTAAGACAACTTTAGACCTCAAACATCATTCCCTTAGCTAAGTACTGGAAGTAATGAGGGTGAATCTGATAAGATATGAATAAAAAAACCTTTGTAGTTAAAGTAGAAAAGATTTAATTTTTAAAAAGGAAATATGGAACAAAGAAGCAGTCCTTTATTCTCCGTGTATAGGAATAAACAGAGAATATTCCATGTGCAAACATGGATGCCTTTTTATGATGCTCTGAAGCTCTTAGAAGTGGCCTCAGTTGGGCACATTAAGGTGAACCAATGCTACCCTGAAAAACTTTGGGGGTTAATGTAGTGTAAAATAGTGAATGCTATTCATCAATTGACTTGATAAATTTGGTTCTCATTTATTTATAGCAAATAGAGAATGAGGATTAAAGTACCTAACACTGTAATTGAACTCAAGTCCTTTTCAAAATCCCTGTGAGAAATACACCACTGTACCTTTTATCTATTGTGATATAATCTTTTATTATATCTGTGCTGCACTTCGCAGTTCTTTATTAGCTCCCTGTACAACTATTTACTGTTCAGAATTACTTCAGGTGCCTTTCTGAATATAAGTATCCTGGCTCTAGTGAAAAGAGGAAAAGAAAAAAACCTCATAGAAGATTGTCACATGTGTAAAGCACTTTAAAGACAGATAGTGAGGCAATCAACACATCAAACATATTGTTATGGATATAATTCAAATCAAGTGTTGAAATATTCCTAAATTAATAATCAGTACAACTCCTAAAACTAGGAATTAAGATAAATAATATTGCAAAACCACTTTTATTACCTGTGATTGTCCCCCCTTTGAATTCATTAGCATTTTAATGATAAACTTGTATTTCAATAATTATTTTTTCCTTCTTAATTCTAAAGAGCACTTGATTTTGAGGACCGGTGATTAAAGGAATTATGACTTTTGTTATAAGGACTAATTCTTCAACTGTTCCTTTAATTACAAGAATGAAGGCTTGGCCGTGGCAATTTTTGTAAAGGTCAGACTATTTCTCAGCCTAAGAGCACTGCTTTACTGGATACCTTCATTTATGTTTTTTGAAACAAGCATTGTTCAAAAAGTCACTGCTTGTCTCTCCCTCTCTGACATATTATGCAAAATGTTTGAAAAGGGCAAATTAAAGAATTGCTTCAAAAGAACTAAATATACAATAGAAGTGGATTTTTATTCTGCCTTGTCCTGAGGAAGATTTTGCCTCCCCTAGCACTAATTTGAGAGGTGGCCAACAGTTCTAACAAGATATGGGGTTCCCATGCTCTATCCTAGACATCATATTTAATACTTTACAGTTATCCATCTGTATTTTAAGAAAAAAATTAATTTGGGGCTTTGAGCATCTTAATTTGCTGAACCACTTATCCTAGGATAGCTTGACCAGATAGATTTTTTATCAGTTCTATCCTTCTAATCAAATCACTGGATGAGAATGTTCCAGGGCTGACTTTTCATGGGGTTAACAGCAGTTCTGGCTTTTGTCCTTATGTAGAGGAACAATGAAATTATCTACATCTTTGCTTTCTTTCCTTGATGACAATTATAATTTGAAACTTAAGACTATTCAAGGATTCAATCCTGCATGAAGCTGTGCATAACTTAAAAACTGATTTTTCCTTCAATGCCTGTC
This sequence comes from Acridotheres tristis, assembly GCA_037013685.1. NCBI lineage: Eukaryota > Metazoa > Chordata > Aves > Passeriformes > Sturnidae > Acridotheres > Acridotheres tristis. The sequence goes on from CM072884.1 coordinate 72,987,431, forward strand.
GGCCATGGTTCTTAGGGTGTTTGACATCTGATAGGAAACACTTAGCTTTATACAGATGGGGAAAGAAGGCTGCATACGACAATATCCCATAGGACAGTTGTTAATTGCCATCTATACTTTTATGCCTTTACTGAATATATATAAATCCTTTTGCATAGGAAAATCTGTTAGAAGGTGACCTGCTAAGTTTTTAATTAAAAAAATTAAGTTCTGCAGTCCCCCACTGTCCCCTTTTTATGATCTTCAGGTAAGGGAAAATAATGCATCAGGGACTCATAATATCATAATTACCTTTTAAATGCAAAATTAACTCCTGAATTGTCTGAAAACCAAAGAGTTCCTTATAAAAGATAAATGAACAACTACATAAATGACCCCATTTAAGACCAGCAAAAGGAAAAATTACATAAAATTATATCTTTATATATTTAAACACCAAAATTGTCATTTTATCTACCTATACAGCAGTATATTTTGATATGAACACTTGGAACATCTGAAATGAAAAAATTCATGAAATCTGAATCCTTTTGTGGGATCTTGCTCAAAATCTCAGAAGACATACAGTGGAAAAAGGATTTATTGACATCATTAAATTTTTGATCTGTCTTTACAACATATTTTTATTATTTACATGCTGTTCTGTGCTGCAAATATTGTTTATGTATTTATTATTCTTTAACAAATAAAACTGAGCTTGTGGAACATAGAAACAGATTTTTCTTCAACTGAGATGTAGAGAAAAATCTGCACTTATTTATTATATCCCTGGATTTGTGCATATAATGTTTATTTTTTGTACAGTCTTTCAGCTGAAGTGAAATGCTTAAAAATAATCTCATTTTAATCTTCATCGTACCAAAGAGTAAGGTACTTGAACCAGCTTAAGAGAAGAAACACCTGGAGCACAGGTTTTGCCACTTGTAGATCAGCTCTAGACATGCCAATTCTTCTAATCCTCCTGGGACACATTGATCATGCCTCTTTAATACCTGACAAAACATCTTAGAGACCCGTTTCTAGTGACCTGAGCTAGTCAAGCCAGCTGAAACACAGGTTTTGTGGAGAGTGGCTGCATTGAAGCAGATGCTGAAAACTGGTTTGAAATGCTTTTGCTTACTTGTCATATAGGCAGCAAACATTTCTCATAGCTCAGATTGCTACCAGTAGAAAAGGGAACACTTTGATATTTAATACCCTAGTCTTTATTTTCCTTATGGCTCCCTGTATTTTGGCTCTTTGCCGGTGAAACTTTAAAATCTCTTTCTCTGATTTTGTTTTTCTCCATGCATACTGCATGAAACCAAGCTTATCTCCAGACAAATAAGTCAAGACAGAGTTTCAAGATAACAGAATTTGGGTGGAATCTTCCATTTTATTTGGCAAATAAATTGTGATAGTTGAAGTTGGGGTGACAGAGAGCTGCTAGCTCTGTGTGTGCATGCATTTTATGAGAGGAAAGGGAGGTGGCTAAGTAGCAGGACCCTGGCTTGCTTCCATGGTAAAGCAGGAGGTGAACCTGCTACTGTCCAATTGATTTGCTCAAAGCATTTGCTGGAAATCGCTGCTGTCGTCCTATATATTACATAGCATGAACCTTGTGTATTTGTCAGAAAGATTATTCTGGGTTTTCGCAGTGCAGCAGGAGTTCTTTCCAAAAACAACTGTCCTAGGTCTCCAAAGCAGATGGTGTCACCAAATTTTGATTGTGGGCTCTCACTAATTTTGTTTTGCGTTAAGTAATAAATATTATTCCAAAACAGATGTTTGAATAGGGGTGATAAAAAAAACCAAAACAAACGCATAAAATGTTGTAAACTAAAATCCTTTTTGTATGCAAAGTGATCAAATAAAAAATCAGGAGCGATATAGGCATAATAGGACTCTTTTTGGATCCAAAGTAGTGGAGATCAAATTCAATTAAAGTTCTCATTCTCCCTTTTGCTTTCTTAATATTTTTCAAAGAATTCACCCTAAACACGCAAGAGATGAGGAGACTTGTTTTGAAAGTTGTGAAAATTAGCCAGGGGTTGGATACATATTAGTAAGTTTCTGTGCAGAAAATTCCTGAGTTGTGAATATTTCTAATGGAGACAGTGATTGCTGAAAAAAAGCAAAATGGAATTTCAAGAACAACCATGACTTGGTTAAGGATTTGAAACCAACAATGCAGAACAAAGAAGTGAAATGTCTTTATGTGTCTAGCTTCTCCAGATGCCAATTAAAAATGCCAATAAAATATGTATAATACAGTTATTTGTAACAATTGAAAGTACAGTTCTATAAAAGTTTAAGATGATTTAAAGTGGTGTTCCTGTAATTGCTTCTTCTCTCCTGTACTTGTTCTTGCATTTCTGACCCTGCTTTGCAGTCTCTGACACTCTTTTGTCCTTAGGTGTGGTTATTTCAGAGAACTAAACTAGAAAAAAGCCAATCTCTGAGTGGCAAAAGAACACACTGTCAAAGGCCAGAATGATAAACAAAGTGTTGGGAAGGAGGAAGATAATTTTGGAGTAATCTAAATAATTAAATTATGGTTTAGTTTTATTAAAACACCTAGGATTAATTACTGACACATATTGTCTTTAGGAAGCCTCATCATCCAGGATACATTAAACTTTAAAAAGCAAATGTAAACATGATGTGGGGAAAAAATCCCACATGGTTGTGAAAAAATAGCTATGCTTTTTCACCACTTTTATTAACTTTTAATAATAGAAAAGATGAAAAATAGTAAGCAAGATTTAGATATTTCCCACCACTAGAAAACTGGTGGAGGAATTGAAATTAGTGAGAATCATTCCGTTCTAAAACTGCCATTAACTATAATTTTTATATTATTAATAAAGACATTTTTAAAAACAAAACACTATGGAAAAAAATCTTTAAAATATCCTACACTGTAGAGGCCATTGCATTGATTATTAATAATTACAACTGTTCTTATTTGCTTTCATTTAGAGATTTGTTTAAATAAAATAATTCTTCCCAGTCCTGGGCATTAACATATTTATATTATGTGAACAGCTTACACCCATTTCTTCTTAGTAGAAATGTAATACAGCATCGAGTATTTAAAGCATTCAGTGAAAACTAGTCATGGAGTTGAATTAAGTTATTCTGCGTATATACTGATATAATGGATTGCCAATGAACACAAAGAGCTTGGAATTCAGCCACTAAAATCCATCTGCAGAGCATTAATTTAGTTCCTAAAGGGAAAACCTGGGAACTCCTACCAAGAGGGAGTCAGATGATTCTGTGTGAATGAGGGCAACTGAGAAATGATTGATTGTGCTGTCCTTGAAAGGAAGGACTTATAGCTCTATTATACATCTTTGAGATGGCAAGAATTTGCAGTTTTCTTGTGAATAAAATTTAAATATTTCTTTAGTTGCAGTTGCATGCGGGGAACCACTGGCAAACTCAGATAATTTAGATGTTTGTAAGCAAAAGACTTGCCATTTCTATCTGTTCTCTTTCTTTGGTTATCTGAGTACTTCAGGGCTGCTCCCCTTCTGACTTTTCTCTGCTGCTGTGTTCAAGGCACCTTGAAGGGTACCTCAGGCAGTGGTTCAATGCCAGCTGCCTGGTAGATTCCCAGCAGGAGTTATTTGGGATGATGACATGCATACTAGAAAGTAGAACTTGAGGAGAACCCTAATTAATTTGTTTTAAGTATATGAAAATTGCCATGTATTGAGCAATTAACTTAGGAGAAATCAATAATCTCACTTTATTGGAATCTCCAGGCACCATTTGTTTTATTCCAGATACAGTCACTTACTTGTTGTTTGCATGGCAATGAAAAGTGTCTATGTTTAGTTTTACCTCTTGCCTTTGGTCTCTAAGATTTAGTGTTTCATTTAGGCTCCATCAACAGCCTCAGAAAATGATCCAGTGAAAAACAAAGTAAATCATATGCTGAGTAAATATTTTGTTCAATAGACTTCAGGCAGGTTTGTCAAGACAACATGCTAAACTCCTCTGATACAGAGTTTTAGCAACCAAAAAACTCATCAGCAGAAGAGCAGTTGCAACTTCTCATCAAATATGTTCTGATACAATCAAATTCAGATTTGCAGCTGAATATTCCACCTTGCTGCCACTGGAAGTATGAAGCATTAGTCATCAAGACTGATGCAGATAAAAGCGAATAGATTCTGTAAGTTAGAATATTCACAGATTTTCCACATTATCATATGCATTTTGAGAGAGTGACTAGGTTTTATTAAAAATAAATTATCTTGAACTGTTATTAAATAGTTCTCTTGGGCACAACACTGATAATGCCATATGTTACTTTTTTGTGTTTCTCATCCTCAAGATTTTTAATTAAGGGTGCATGGGTGAAAGAAGTGAAGTCTCATTAATTTAATTAATGGATTGAAAGGCCACATGACCATGAATTAACATGAATTGCTCTATGGAGACAACATTATTTTTTGGAAGAAAGAAACATTGCACTGACCTCTAGTCACTTAAGTTAAATGAGCAGAGATAATCAACAACCTGGACTCACTCATTAAGAGATAAGGAAATCTTAAAAAAAATTTAAAACAATTCTCACACATGAATTTCTTTTAAAGTTTCTACTTCAGTGTACTGAAGTTTGAAAAAATCTCCTAATTCATTTTGGTTATCATTTATTTATTACTCACCAAGGCACTTGCAAAGGAGAAAAAATTGGTTTTTATTTGGGCCAAGAGAACAGAATTTAAGATATATGTGAGAATTTTAATTTTACTTTTTCTGCCAAAGAAATGGGACACTTGAAAGGTTTTTTCTGTGCTTTAAGTTTCTCATCTGAAAAATTGAGAGGTTCACTCATAAGCAGGTTTTTTAAGCACATAGTAATGAAGAATATGATAAATGGAAAAATGAGCAATATTTACCATGCTAAGAAATTCTAGAGGAAAATATTTCATTTTTAAGGTATGCACTTGAATATTCAGAAACTTTAAGACTCTTCTTTCTAGTGCACAAATTGATACCATCATTTGACCGCCAAAACTAGAGCTAGTTTTATTTAGAGTTTTTTTCCTAAGATTTTGACATTTTGTCAAAATGTATCTGCAAAAAAAATTGTAGTAGATGAAAATCCACTAAGCAATAAAGTCAATATTTAAAATGCTTAATTGAAAAGAAATTTCTACAGCTAATCAGCAGTAAGTTATAATGATATTTAGGACGTAAAGGGGTCTGAAGGACAAGTTATATATTTGTCTTCTCTTTGTTTGATTTATTAAGTAAATAGTTCCATGGGATTTAAAATGTCTTGGTTTTTTATGTGTGACATTTATCATGGGTTTTAGAGAGGTGAATGAATACACTGTTATCTAAATATTTGGACTTCAGAGTTTTTTATGCATCTGGTCCCTTATTACAACATGATAACATGTCTGCAGTAATACAAATGAAACAGACACGAGATTTATATAGATGTCTTAGTCTTGTCCCAGAAAAAAAGAGAAAGTCATGTATCTAATTGCAAAAGAATATGAGGGAATAATTCTTCTCAGTTCACCTTATGACTTGAAGTACCTCCAATCTGAATCACCTTCTATTAGAATACTTTTGGTCTTGATGCAAGTACGTGTTGGAGATTTTTTATTTACAAATGCTGCCAGTCACCAGTGGACCACTTACAGATGTATACAACTGAAGTGAAATCTTCATCTGAAAACCACTCAGAAAGTATATTTATGAAAGAATAAGTTCGCTCTGCTATTGGCAGTGTTTTATGTGCAAAGAACTATTGCACCAGTCAGGTAACATTTTCTGTGTCTTCTGATATTTTTTCTAAGTACAGTATTTGTCCATAAAACCTTTCACCTTTTGACTCCTAAGTATCTTAAAGACCTGCTCTGTCTTCTTTGCTTTATATCAGTAGTTGAGATTAACTGAGACATTTAAAGTGACAGCCTCTATATTTAGTTTAAATGTCATGGGGCAGGTGACAAATTCTTCTTAGAGCTAAGCCTGAGATTTTTACAATTCACTTCTCCTGTTGTTACATCAGAATTAATTTTAGGCAGACTTCATTCATAAGCTGTATTCAGATAGAGCAGGTTGCTTAGGAAGACTTATAATAGACTGGGGAATTCTTTTCAGTCATTTGCCATTCTCACTGTCAATCTATATTGTTATGAGACATGCCTTCAAGAAGTCTTGCTGTATTTGTGCCTACATCTTTTTTTTCCCCCCATCCATTGGGAAAAAGAGCAGCTATACTGGGAAGTTGCCAGGACATCAAGAATAGACTCCTGAGTGGGTACACGGAGCATATTTTGAGACCTCTGCTGAATGGAAAAAAAATGCAGTAAAAAGCATTTTGTAATTTTAAATGTATAGAATAACTCAAAATATTCTCTGCAGTAGGCACAGAGAATGCCTCACAAAAATGAACCCATAGCTTCTATTTTGATCAGACTTCCTTATCTATAATACATTCTCACCTCTCTTACACCTTCCATTAGGCTCTGGAATATATGAAGCTCACCAGCATATGAAATATTCTTCATGATACCCACTGAGCTATTTTAGTTACACTGTTTAACTTTCAGCTGAAATACAGGAAGCAGGCAGGTTACAAAGGAGAAATTCTCAGCATCCCATCTCTTACCACTGCCTGCAGTGTCTATTGGGTTGACAGTCCAAGTCCTATTAAAGTAAATGAGGATAATGTGATCAAAACCCCACTGATATAAAAGTTTATCTCTGACTGAGTTACTGACCTGCAGTTTAGGAGGGGCATGATTATATGCTTTGCAAGCAAGTAATTTAAACAAGGAGCAATTTAAACAAGGAGCAGCTATCTTCTCTCTCCACTTGTGGAAGTCAGCTTAGTTTCACTTGATGTGATTTAACATGATGAATCCCAACACAAGCTCTGGTCGAATTTATTAATATTAATTCACCCCAAGTAATTTCTACCCTGCACTTAGAAGACTTTGTCACTGTAGCTACTCAACAGTTAAATGTTGAGCTGGGCCAAAACCGAAGTTTATAAATCTGTCTGAAGTTCTAGCCAGTCATTGGAAATACATAATATTAGAGAGTGCTCAAGAGCTTTGACAAGTATTTTGACTGGTTAATGGTTTTAGCTGTTTCTTTTTCTTTTGACATAATTCATTTTATCCCTTCATTTTAACTTGTTATCTACATTTTAAACAAATTACCATGGATTCAAAAAAGAAAAAAATTTAGAATTTCTTCAAAATTCCTTGCAAGTTAATCTAGGTCTTCTTTCTTAAGTATCTTCTGCCTTCCAATAATGTTTCCTTTTCTGTTTTTCCAGTGGTTCTGGTATAGCTTTTTAAGCAGCATAAAAGGGGAAACAGCAGGGAAAGAAACTATGATAATTTTTCTTGTGCTAGTGATCTAAAATTATGGAAACTAAAATCAGGAAGGTTGAAGGAGTCTGTAAAAAAATAAATTTATATATCTGTATGTGGGTATACATATATACGTGTATATGATATCAAAAGAATCCAGAACATATGTTTTCTAAAATTTCAGAAAAAAAAGGTAGATATACCATATTAAAAGTACGTTTTAATATTATAATTTTTAAATTCGTTATTGCGTATCATACATATAAAATATACTCAGCTGATAAAATATTCAGTTATATTGCCTAATGACTACATTTTGAATCACAATTCAATTTGCCAGTGGAAACAAATTGATTAGTTTTTGTTAATACCCAGCATAACGCAAAGTTACAGATTTTTGGATTATAGGGCAGATAGTACTGAAACTGTGCCACAATAATGCATATGAGTTTCAAACACAGTTACAGGAATATTTGCCTGTATTTCTCATCTGAAAGACAATAGAAAGTTTACTGGAAAGTTGTAACACAATCACATTACTCTAGTGGTTAAAAAAGTTTTTCTGATTTCCATTTTGAATATATCTTATGCAAGTCCAGTTTCCCTTATGTTCTTCAACTAATGTAAATCTTCTCTGAAGTTTTTGCTCCTTTGGAATTCCAAAACATCTGTAGAGACCAAATATAGCTCATGGGGTTTTTTGTTAGTTTAGATAACTAAATTATTTTAGCTCTCATCCAGACATCCGGTCTTCTGGATCATCCAAATTGTCTTTCTTTGTAGCTATATCAAACTAAAGATGTATTTATTTACACCACAAGTAGTTCTCTGTGTATTAATGTAGCTGCAAAGTGCATATAAGCAATATCTACAGCACTAAGCTTTTCACTTGATGTAATAACACTTCATTCTGCAGCCAATAGAGAGAAATAATCCAAATAAGTTCTAAATCATTCAAAATACCTGTGACTCTAATGTGACAAGAGAGAGAATGCTAAAGCAAATAAATTAATAAATTAGGCATGCAGTGATCTTTATAAATATAGGAAATTTAGGAGATGAGAACTTTGAGCACTGAAACGGACTCTCTCAGGCCTAACCGGGCAAGGTTTCTCAAAACAGAGATTTTAACACAAAAAGCATCTTGCTCCTATGTTAGGATACAAATGGCATCTTCTATGTAAAACCATGTACAAAAAATGCAACTTTCAAGGTTAATTTTGTGTTTCCCACCCAGCCTTGTGTTGGCTTGATTAAAAAAAAAAAGATTCATGCAACATTTTAAATATATTCTTATTTAAACACTAAGGTAGGATAAGGACTTTCTCAAAATGAAGGAAAAGGAAAAGTTAATGAATAGTGTAAAACCCAACCTCTTCCTATGTTAGCATTTATGTTTATTTTTTCTTCAGAATAGAAAGTGTTGAATGAAACTGGTTCTATATCAAGCTTAGTGCTAGAACTTATGATTCCCAAGATAATATAATTTCATTTGTTATCTAAACTGCAACAATATTTTTAAGCTGTTGTCTTCTTAGAATACATTCTAATATAAATTATTTTGTTCTAATTAGCCCAACCAGAGAAGTAAGAAGTGTAGTATTTCACTATTTTGCTTGACAGTAGAATAAAGACTGCAGGATTTGTCGCAAAATAAATTCTGGGATTCCATAGTTTATAATAGTGTAGGTCAACTTGCAAAGAAATTATTTTGGAAACCTCCAAAGCAGTTCCAGCTCTAAATCATTAGACTTACTACCTTGAAGTACATTTCATTCATCATATTTTGTAAAACAAAAAGTTATCCAACCTGTGCTAACTCAGCAGCATTCTGATGACAATCACTAATGGGTTGATTCTAGCTCAGAAACTTGTTGACTCCTAGAAGATAAATGAGTCTTCAGAAAGGAAAAAATGAGCATCAGTGACACTCCCTAAACTGATAAGGTTGTCTGACCTATGCAACACAACAGGTATTGTTCTTCAAATTTATTGTCCACTGCCACCTCCCATAGCAGAAAGCTTCAGGGAATGATAATGAAATGTATTTTAGGGCACAATTCTCAGCTCTGCCAGTGGGATTCATTAGCAGCAACATGAAAATCAGATAACTGCACTGGGTTTAAAACTGTGGGAGTAAAGCTGTCATTGAATCTCAAGGTTGTCGGAACTTGCTGACAATAAGTATTCTGCAAGAACGTTAATCTGTTATTTCCAAGTATCTACTGCAAAGTCTGTTCTAAGTATTCTGGAAAATAAAACCCAAAAACAAACACAAAAGCAAAAACCAAAACCAAAATAAAACAAAAAACAAAACCAAACCAACCAACCAACCAAACAAAAAAACAAAAACAAAAAAACCCAAAATGAAACAAAAACAAAACAAAACGAAAAACTAAAACCAAAAACAAACAAAAAACCCAAAAACCACTCTCTCACAGCAACAAAATGCAAAACCAAACCAAAACAACAACAACAAAAAGAAAAAAAGTATTATTTCATATTTGGCAAAAGTAGCAACACAGCCTAGTTGCCATATATTTTGTGTCATAAAAACACCTGGCCATCTGAAGGAGTTACCACCCAAGCAGCTCATGAGCTCATGGACATGCACTTAGTGTGCCCTTGCAGCAGGGACAGCCAACCTGCAGATAAAAATGCAATCTCACAGCAGCCTATGCAAACTTGCATCAGGTTTTGTCCCTGCTACAGGCTTTTCTGCTTCCCAGAAAGAAGAGGTACCATCACAAGCCATCATTCTTTCTGATTCCCCAGTTCAGTCTGATGTCAATAAATGTTAATATCCAAGGTCTTCTGGGGTACAAGGAATTATAAACATTTTACTCAAGAGAAACAGGCACAATAGTCACTTACCTACAGATTCAATATGGAAAGATTGACCTCAAGCTGCTTTCCCAAAGCTGAGAATAAAATCTATGGCAGAATCTAGAAAAAAGGATTGAAATCTTAATACGTTTTTAAACAGTGGCAAAGATCAATCATAATTAATAATATTACTATTAGCATTTCATAATAGGTCTTCGCAGCTCTGTCTTGGTCTTGGTTTTAGATTGTGTATGACAGAGTATCTAAAATCACTACGCAAAAAGGAAAAGGCAGTGTACATGGACATAAAGTGAATTACGGGTCTGGAAGTCTTCCCAAAACCAATGTGGAAATGCCAAGGTTGTCAAAACCTGATGATGGGATATTAAGAAAGCTTTCATCTTATATTTCCATGCTAGCATTAGTGAATGCATACTAAATATCTAGGGAAGACATAAACACATGCAGTACAATTTTGTATGTCATAAGAGTGACAAAGAGTAGCTACTGTGTTAAATTAATTGTGAAAGCATGTTTTTTGTATATTTTCTAGGTGTTATCAAGCACAACCTTGAATGTCAGTATCTTAGAAATCATTAATTGCACCCTATGCTAAATTATCATCTAATGTCAAAGAAAAAAGTTAAATCAGATTTTATGAATTATTCATTACCTCCAATTCAATATGAACACTGTTCTAGCTGAGTGTTAAGCACTTTTGAATAGTATCATAGAAGGTGAACATATTTCTGATGACAGAATACCAGAAACTGACCTGACCTTTATAAAATACAGGTCCCAAAGAATCAAGAATATATACTTCAGGAGTAAAAAACCAAATTTATGACTAAAGATATTAACTTTATTAATAGGATCATATACGTACTTGTATAACATGTTTCAGATCAAATCCACTCACACAGGATTAAGACTCACAAAAATAATGTTAACAATCTCTTAATGTATGTCTCTCCAATATCCAAACAATTTCTTCAATTGTGTTTTCAGTTAGGGTACAGAGCCTGTTTGCCATATGCCCATTAGAAGACTAACCTCTTGTTTCTGGGGTTTGGTAGGATTTTGCCTCTGCTGAAGGTGCATATATTGGGGGATAATGGTGAATTGGGCTGCTGATTTTTATATCTCTATATTCTTACAGTAGCTATATTTCCCCAGAGTTAAATGTCTGCTGTCAATTAATGAGGGTGCTGTGTGGATAAAACCTTATTGTCATGTGGCTATAAGCTTCCACACTTCATACTGCACACTTCAGAAGCTCCTTTGCCTATCCAAATAACTTGGGCCTCACAAATCTTACCTTCTGGACTGATCATTTAGGTGTGGGCATGGAAGGAAAAGTTAAAAAACAACCACAGCACAAAAACAAAAAAAAGAAAAGACACAACCAGAGGCTGTTGTTTGACTGTTGTGTGAAAAGTGGAATTTAAAAATCACATCTCGATGACCTGAGAAGCCTATGGTGACCTGGTGACCCGAAATTTGAAATTCCCTATCCAAAGTAAGATTATGAAACTTGCTTTCTTAAGCATATTTTAATATTTTTTGAAACTTATAGTAGTTGATGTGTAGTATTAGTGTATAGGAAAAGCATCAGATGTCCTTAATTCACGACAGTAAACACAGTGTTCCACCAAAGCTGCCTTACATACTATCTAGAAAGTGACTAACCTCCAGCTGGCCTGTGAGTCTGCCAGCTAGGAGGAAAAACTGTAGAGAAGTAGAAGGATACAGCAACAACTTTATGAGGTGCAGCAAGAACCTTTAGTCCAGGAGAAATTGTCCCACCAACACTTGTGTTCTCTGTGTCATTCTACACATTACTCTTACTCCAAAGCTTTTTTTCTACTAGTTACTAGCTATCAGTTAATTCTAAATTCGTTTATATAAAAGTTGATTGTAAATATTAGTGTGATAGAGTTCTTGAGTTCTTCCTTTGCATTTCCAGATACCATGTCCAGCACATGATATTTTCTTAATACAGAATAGTGAAACACTCTTGAGAACCTGAAATTTAAAATTATATCTTCACATAAGTTAGTACTAGGAAAGAAACCAAATCATCACTTCCACAAAAAGCTCAAAAATCATCTATTCCCAAATAGAGAAGGTATATGTAAAGAAATATTTTTTTCTTTTTTTTTCTTTTTTTTTTCTTCACTTAAAGCACAAATCTACAGGCCCTTCAGTTTCCTCATGGATGCATTCACTTATACTGCTAGGTAAAAGAGACCTAGGGAGTGAAATTGTGGATTGGATGCTCGATTGAACTTGCTGCCTAACTGATAGCTTCCTCTACCTTTAGTTTAGACCACTCTAACCTAGATCTCAGAAAAAAAAAAATTGATTTAGAAGAGAGTAGGTCTGAGTAGTTTAGGTAGAATAGATAGTAGTATAGATGTGTCAAGCCTGTTGTGTTTGACTCCAAGCTTGAGGACGCATATCTGCCCCCTTTCCTATTTAGTGGGACAGACAGCATCTATCCAGATTCCTCAGCACAGGTGTTTCTTGAATACAGCAGTCTGAAGGCTCGGTGATCTCAGTCACCTATTCATCTCACAAACAGAACTTACTCAGAAATCCTGCCTGAAGACAGATGCATGGTCAAAAGATGTCTATCTCTAGTGTCTATGTCTATGTCTAGTGTCTAAAACAAGATGGAAAAAATTTAACTCCAAAAATGCTATACAGCTATACAGTGTATGTATTTATACTCAAAATAGTAGAAGCAGCACTAGAAGTAGCACTAGAGCTTCAGCGAAGCTCAGTTTGAAAGGGAGAGAGGAAAAGAGTAAAATTTGATAGTTCTTTAAAATTAAAAAAGTTATAAAAATAAATTAAAAATGAAGTAATACAAAATTATGATAATGAAATTTCACTTGCTCCTATTTTATGATAATTTTTTCTGCTGAATGGAATTCTAGTTTGTGAAGTGCTTACTTAAGATTTTTTTAATGAATCAAACACACACATAAAATGAAGGAATGTCATTCTGACAATAACCAGGCATTGCATGATATATTCTGGTAAGTTACTGAATCTGTTTTAGGCAATTGTGTAAGACCAGGGTTATGCAGTATAAACTGATAGCACATCTGCTGTGGTTTATAGCCATACAGATAAATATTTATCTATAATAAATTCTGGTACACTCTGAAACTTGAACAGTGTGGAAGTAAGAGTTTTATGATAAAAGGAAAGTGCTAGAAAATATATTAATGAGTGAATTTATAGCTATTTTTTGTTTTAAAAGGCCAAGGGTTTAAAACAGCAGGCATATATGAAACAAAAATATTATGGTATTTCATATATCCTGAAAATAGAAACATCACGTACACTGGTCTTTGGATGATAATACAGCAGTTCTGGCTGTCCTGGTAAATTTTGTGGTACAAAAGAGTAGTAAAAGCACTCAGTTAAAAAGGAATCTGAAAGTTACAGAATCATGGAAATTGAGTGCAATACCCGGTACCTATTATTATGCAATAATTGTTCAGAATGGTAGAGAGTATCTTCTTGTCCAATATTGAAAAAATTTACCAGTATCTTCTATATGTGTGTTTTCTCTATGGGCAACTTATTGATAGGAGTGCACAGAGATTTTAAGCAGTTGTCCATATGTCAGAGTCTGATAAAATCTGAGATGCTCCAGGGAAGATGAGACAGGTTTATTAGCTGTGACACAGGATCTGTATGAGAACCTGCCTATGAGAGGATCATCTAGAGCTGGGCAGACTATTGCTGGGAATCACACCTTTGACCACCACCTCTACATAGGCACCCAAATTGAGCCCAGGGTTAAGACATTAAATAGCAATACAATAAGAAAAAGCAAAACTTAATGGAGTGAAAGTTATTTTCCTGAATATAAGTGTCTTGTGCATTTTTATGTGTTAAGAGTTGTCCCACCTAGTCTCCTAAGACTCCTATGGCTCCCAACTCAGGATTTAGTACATATATAAACAGCTTCCTCAAATGTCCCAGGCTGGTGGGAATACAGCTGAATACAGTTCCTAAAGTCAGAGTCATAGTATAATTTTATGCCAAATCATCTCTGATGGATCTGATTTTGACTCCTGTCTTTTCAGGTGGTCAACTACTTATCTGTGTTTGTGAGCTCTTTCTGAACCGAGACATCTCTCCAAGAACTGGAAGTGATGCATAAGTATCCCAGCCACTACAAAGGTGCTAAATTTTTCTGTGATTCAAGGATAAAAATAGTTGCACCAGAGACAACAAGAGTTAGAAAAGTGAAAAAAACAAGAGCACCAAAATTACCTAGAGAGATTTTCTATTTCATTATCCAAAGGATTTCTCATCAGTATGCTGATAAGAAAAAGACACAGATGTGTGTTTCCCATATCAAATAGTGCTTGTTATTCTGTTCTTGAGGCTGCCCCAGCAACCAGTGACCTGTGTGAGAACCTGTGCTGACAAGCTCCACAGGTATCCAAGCTTAATGTAGCTCCGGAGTGCTTTTAATAGATAAGCATAGTCTATCTGTTCTGGCAAAGAAAAATAGGGCAAGCAATCAGACAACCATCTTCCATAACCTGAGTGGAATATTTAACACAAGTCAAGGGTAAAGAAAGCAATCTTCCCAGAACAATGCCTTGAAATGCCACTGAAAAAAAGAGCATTTGTGTTTATACACATTTGTGTGCATATATATGTGTGTATGTATGTATGTATGTATGCACTTATAATAAAAATGAGAAATTGCTCCTTTGCTTGCTTAAGTATATCATTTCATAAAACAGAAGAGAAGCCTCTTCTCCATAATAGTCTAGATATTCGACCTAGTAAAATGTCTAGGAGATATTATATAAACTAGAACAACATAATGACAAAAAAGTGTTGACCCACAAGAAAATGAATTTTTCTTTGCTCATTCTAGTTGTCTATGAATGAAAATTCTTATGCTACTGCATAAGATAGCACATAGGAAAAACCCATAAGGTTTTATTTTTTTAACACATTTTTCTTTTTATTGAGTTTTATTCCCTTTTTATTGCCAATAAAATCTACAGAAAGATGATTCTGGTGTAATACTGTGTATTGCAAATTCCCGCCTACTGAATTGCTTTTTTCTTTTTGTTGATTTATACAACGCAGACAACTGAAAATAGAGTACAACAGATTTTTTAAATTTTTTAGATTATATTATTATTTTTTTTCAAATCCTAAATTTTAAAGACTTACTTATTAATCTTCATTTGCTATGTACATTTTAAGCATGTTTCTATGGGGAATAAAGTCTGTGATCATTAATTTAAAAGAACAGAAACAGCTTATTAGCTTATTGGTTAGAGTAGCTTTAATCATGTTTGAAGTACAAGACATCCTAAAATTAGAAAAAAAAAATCTCCTTTAAGCAATGGAGCTCGAGTACCAAAATGCTGATAAGATAGAGAGAGACAGAGTTTGGATATTTCCATTGTCTCCAAATAGTCATCTCATGTGACATGATCCATATCTTACTAACATCAGTATGAATGTAAGATTAATAATTCTGTGGAAGTAGATACTGGCACCTCGTCAAATTTTTGAAATGTTACTAAAGGAAAATGGTGTAGGGAGAAAAAAAAAATAATGAATAAGCAGAGAAAAAAGGCATACAGGAATGGAGAATTAAGTCAGTCTGACTGAAACAGGAGAAGACTTAGGATATAAGGGAAGATTGTCCAAAGGTTTGTAATTCCTGATCCCAAATGTCTAAAAATCATTATATTTGAAAGCTAGCAAAAAGCTCTAAAAATTCCTTGTAAGGTGGGACCTACTTAGGTCTTCAGAGTTGTAAAGATTAGACACTAGACATGCTTTTTAAATCTGAAATTATTTACATAACCATTACCTTCAAGAAATAGCTAGTTATGTAAAACATTAGCTATTAGATTTATAAAAATAGCATGAAGGCTGACAACATTGTGCAAGTTTGTTAAAAGAAATGAAGAAAAAATATATTGTGTGACTTGGTAGCATCCCTTTGTTGCTGTAATATGAAAATCAAATGGCATAGGAGAGTATTCATGCCTATTTACTACCACTTAGGAAGCTATCACAAAATAAACAATTTGTAATCATAATCAGAGATATAAGGAAAAAAGGTGGAAATAGAACTTTGTTAAAAAATATAGGGTTTCTTCAAATTCAAATATTACTTTTCTATCATATTTTATGCTCCACACAATATTTTAGACTCCTTTTCAGTACTGCCATCAGTGAAACATTCTAAGACAATAAAACAAGGATAGGTTAAACATTGATGCGAAAAATTGAGTCTGAAGCCTGCATTTGTTCAAAATAAAAAAGATACATTTCATGTAATTCTCTTTACTTGTCTCATTAAAGTGGTGGTAAAATTCCACTCTGCTGACATCAGATGGAGTTTTGCCATTCTTTTCCATGGTGCCAGCATTTCATTTACAGATTCGACATCCGCTCTATTTCAGACAGAGTTGGCTCAACTTTTCCCTTTACTCTCTGTCCCATCTCCCAGAGACTGCTGTTCTTGTAAAAGAAGGGGAAGATGATCCTGAACTACTATAGTTTACAGAATAATATTTGATGCAGTGGTCATAAATTCAGATTATCCTTGTATACTTTCAGGTTTTTGAAAGATAGAAGCTTTAGAACTTTACCTATTTCCAAAGACATTCTAGCACAACAAAAATTCCATACCATATGAGATAGAAAAAAATGAAACAGTGACTATAATTTGCTACAAAAATTAGGTGCATGTAATCCAGGAATAAAAATTACCAAAAATAAAATATGAAGATTTTTTTTTTAGCCAGAGAATACTTTTCCAGTTTTTCTTTATGAGCTTTACTTCATATTCCTTTTGAGCATCAAAAAGAAAAGAAGACAGAGAAGAAAAAGGAGAGTAGGAATCTAGGAGAAAAAAAATTAAAAAGTGAAAGTATTCAAAATAAAGGAATAGGTAAAGAAATAATTCAGAAATTGAAACAATCAATTTTTTAAAGGAAAAATAAAAACCCAGACCACAAGCATAGTTTCTTACTTGTCTTAAGCTATAATTCTGAGGGGCATCTAGACACTCAGACACCACTCTGCGTTCTCCAAAACATGCTGGGACACAAATTTTTATAAACTAAAATCCAACTGTAAAAACATTCTCATTTTATTTCTACGACATATATTTCAAGCACAGAGGTTCTGAAATGTAATCATTGTTGTCTGGTGAGCCTTTCAAGGACTTGTCCTGCCTTCTTACTCACTCATCAGTGGAAGCAAGCTAGCAAGGTCTGGAGCGAACCCCATGATGATTTTGTGCTCTTTTCCAGGAGAGCTTTTAAAATAGAGTGCGTATGCTCTGGATAAATATTCTAAGAAATTTCTGCCAGTGAAAAGCCTGAAACATTTCAAGAGCTCATTTGCTTACAAGCACAGCGTCCGCAGGAGTGATGGGAAGTTTATGTGGTTGGCTGCAAGGGGAGGGAAAAGTGCCATCGGTTTGCTCCATGGAAGGTTTATTCAGCCAGCTTATTTCCACTGCATGTGCAGCCAGGCTCTCTATCTCCCTGCCTGGAGCACACTTAGCTTTAAGCTGCCCCTTGTTACTTATTTTTTTTCCTGTAGCAGTTTAATCTTAGGTCATCCAGAGGTCAATCCAATGTGTATGTTCCTGAGATAGGGCTGTAAGCCATATGGAAGAAACAATACACTGGTTCATGATTATGGAAAAGCACAGTGTACTTTCTTCCTCTTATTCTTCCTTTCGGCTTTAATGACAGTGAGGAAGCTAGATTGTAAAAGCTACACATTAGGCTTCTCCTTGGGGAAAGAAGTGGAAAAGTGAGATTTTATGCATGAACAACGGGATTCAACTAAAATGAACTAACAAATCTTTTTCCCTGACTTACATGGAAGTCATGAACTTTTTATAATATGTGCTCTTAAGGATTTAAGATTCTCAATCTAAAAATGTGTGTAATTAGTAAACCCCATAATATATGAAAAAAGGTGTGATTTTGCTAGATGATTCTGTAGATTATATGTAAAAGAAAGAGTTTTATTATTATCACTCCATATGAGTTGCAAGATATTGATGTATTCTGTGGGGCAGAACTGGTCCTGGATTTACATCCTCTTTTGACATGCCTTTCCTTAATAAACAGGCAACTTTTTTCTGACATAATGAAAAAAAAAAGATGTCTCACTAGAAATTTGTCTTTCAACCATATTGTATAACACCTTCAAATTAGTTTTTGAAGTTTTTTCTCTACTGGCCACACTTGAACAAATATTATCGTTCTTCTTGCTGACATTGGTGTTCTTTTTGATAAAACACAACTCATCCCGCTTTTGATTGTGAAACAAATATAAAGCACATTTTGCTACCATTGCATCTTGAAATTTGAAATTACACATTCCAAGTCACATTGTATAAGCTCATTATGATCAGAAACAGGATTTTTTTTCTTTAAAGGAAGTATCCAGAAAAAGATAAATCACATGCATTGCCCAATTAGTTAATTCTCAACCACAACAGCAACTATTACTTTCTTTTTAATAAACTCCTTGCAAACAATCAAGTCATTCACTTGGAATAAATGATTGGTTGACCTGTGATAGCTATGGAAGACGAATCAATGCAAAGGTATCACTTATGCTTCAGGGAGTCCCTGTAGTGCAGATTGTTTAAAGCTGGGAAAATAGCCTGAAAAAGACTTTCATACTTTTTCCTATACATCATCTATAAACCATTATCAGATAAATTATAATGAACTTTGGTTCATGTAACACACTACATGAACTACATGAACTTTGGTCTGACCTATGTAATTAATATTTTTTGTTGAGTGATTTTTTCTGTTTTCAAACTTCTATTCCTTTATTATTTAATCCTTAATGTCGTACCAGTCAGAAGGAAGAGGGGATGGGTAAAGAATTTAGAACTAGTCAAGAAGCAATAAATTCAAGTTTTCTGTGGTATCATATAAAGACTAAGAAATACAAACTGAAATTGCACATATTAAAATATACTCTAAACAATGAAGGTGTCAATTGACCACGCAGAGGAATCTGGTGCTATTTCACATAATTTAAGGCATCCTGGACACCACACAGGGGTAGCAGATATGATACAGGGGTGGCCTGTGTCCTTCTGGAGTTGCAATCAAGGGTCCAGGAGTATTGCCCAAACAGCTCTAGGCATCTTTGGTTAGGCAAAGCAATTGAATCTGTTGGCACAGTACCTCCTTTTGCTCATTTATCTCTATGAACTTGGAGCTTTGCTCCGTAATCTGCCACTAGGTAGTTTCTACCTAAGTCACATATTGCAAATTTAGATGTTTTTCTTTAGTTTTTAAAGCTTCATTGATTTACTGCAATTCTATCTTCACCGTACTTGTGTATTTCTATTATCACATCCACAGGTTATTTCAACAAGAACACTGTATGTTGCTATTTTATTCTTCGTAACAAGTGAAATGCTTGGCAGTCCTGAGAACAGATTCATGTAGGCATTTCAAACAACGACCATCTTTGCTGAAGTTGTGACTTTTTGTTAGAGGAGGCTCCACTGATCATGGAATTGATAATAAATTTGCATTGACTATTTTTGAATCCATTAATAGATGATATCTCTGAAATTTTGCTGCCAAAGCTAAGCACAGTTTTACAGACTTCTGATAGCCTCAGATATTTCTGTACTGAGTAAGACACGTGCAATTCATGTATCTTTACAGAGAGAACTTCAGAGTATTGTGAACATTTTTATATATAACTAACTTTATTCCCCTGAAGAGAGAGAACTCGTTACAAATCTGATATTCAGGATTCTTAATCGCCTTTTACTTTCATGTTAAATTTCCCCATGGTTTCCTTTACTACTTTATTTGGTTTAATTGTCATTTTGCTCAGCTCAAAACACCACGAGCTTTACGACAGACAGCATCTTTTAGTGACAGTGATGTTTTGTTTTGCTTGAATAAAAGGTGGCATTTATGTTCTATTAAAGGAAGAAGACTAGAGGACAAAAAGAGGTTTTGTTTGCTTGTTTGCTTTGCTTCCATTTGCCAGAGTCCATTCCAGGATGCAAAATACAGAACACAGTGGTAGAGACTGCACTAACTCCATGTGGTGCATTATGAAAACCTTTTATAACATTGGGAAATAAAGGCAGGAAATTGTGTCACATTTTATTGGACATAAAACAGTCAGCCATCTCACTGTGATTGAAGGAATACATCTTATAATCCCAGGTTCTTCCAGGTCTGTGTGCCATGATCTCTGCTGGAATGCCTGGAGCACTGGGAAGACTGACATCCTTTTGCATCTCTCATGTGGACTAAGGGAAAATACTGCATCATGAGCCAATTGTTTTTTCCTTTTACCTCCTTTTATAGAATCTTCTTTTCTTTCAGCAAACAAGCAATAATACCTTGCACTAAGACACTGCCATTTGAAATGTTTGCTGCACAAGCAAGCAAATACAGTGGAGTATATACACTCTTTACTTACCCTCTGCTGCTCATTTTTATGTAAGGTCAATGATGAATCAGACTTGGGCATAGATTTATTTAAATCCTGTTTTTTTTTAATGCCAGCTTACTTAATTCTTGGTTGAAAGACAAGCCAAATTTTAGGACTTATCAGAGCATTGCATGAAGTTAACCTCCAGCGCTATTCCCCATAAAACTCTGATAAGAACATTTTAATAGTTCACAGTCAGCTGGAGTAAGATAGTCACAGAGAGTTTTTCTCAAAAAGTTAATGTTCCCTGTAAATCAATAACATTGAAAATACCAAAGAAGATGAGTATATGGAATTCACTAGTTGTGCTTCAAAAGTAGATACAGTCCACTTTGAGAAAGGATTAGCTACAAAATTTATTCTTGTTTTTATTCACACTTTTATTGGTCAGGTATAGAGCACCACCACATGCTGCCAAGTGTTTAAAGAGGGAACAGCTGTATAGATTTATATATTGCTCAAGAAATCTGCTTTTCTTCTGAAGCATTGTTGTCTAAAAATTCTACTTTCCAACTATCATTATTCTGAGAAAGAAGGAAGGCTCTTTTTTACAAAAATTTTGAAAAACTTTACTAGAGAATTTGACAAGTCATAGATGCAACTGCCTACTCCATATTTGATTCAAAATAATGTTAAAAAACAGCAAGCTCATTGTCTGAGTTTTAGTGCCTTTTTGATGGAGAATATACATGAAGAGTGTGCTGCACTTTTTCTTTTTGCTAGATTTGAATTACTAATTATCTGTTTATTCAGGAGCTTCCAAATGACTTGAATATCTTGTCCTTTTGGGGCAACAGTAGTTCATGGACTAGGAGTTTTCATTTTGTTCATTTAAATTATCAGTGTGATAAGATTATCCTTTTTCTTTCAGTCATCCCAAGTTTTGTTATGCATGTACCATGCTACTTCATCAGAAATAAATGAGAGCTTTGCAAGTAATTCAGCTGTAAAATTTCTCTTGAGACAAAGTTTGGCTTCCAAACTTTGGTATCAGCACAGGGACTTGTAGTCAAATTAAATTACAGCAGTAGCTTTAGTTTCTAATGACTAATGGCAAACTAAAAATCTAAGTAGACAACAGAGGGAATAGACAGGAACTGTGAACCTGACAGTATAGTATACAATAACAATGGATTATGTTCTCACAGACTTTAGCATGAAAACAATTTCCATTATAACATACTTCTGATGTAAGAAACTTTGTGTCACATGCAAGTTAGGTATTTATTGCAATGAAAAGTGAGGTTGTCATGGTCATACAACCCCGAAAACTAAGGAGATAGCAAATATCAGGCTCTTTATATTTGGACATAGACCTCCTATCACTAGAAGAGGGTTTATATATGATCATGTTTTGAGTGACAGTACTTGGGAAATACGAGGCAAAAAGAATAGAAATTTATGCTTCTCCCTGGGATTGTTTTTTGTCTTGAATGTGTAATATTGCCCAAGCTGTAGTAACATTATAGAAGAGTAGAGATAAAGTATTAACTACATAAAGTATCACCTTCTTCAAATAATTGGCTTTTGGTGTTGAAAATATATTGATTTTCTTCTTAATATTTCAGTCCTCCTTTTTTTCACATGATAACAACATTTCTCTGCACAATTTGTTTGACATATTATTCTTGTCTTATACTTTCCATAGTGTTTGTGGTTTGCTAGTACCCTATCAGTACAAGGAATTCAATTACAGAAATATTGCATGCATAGCTGAACTAAGAGTATATTAAGTATAGAAAATCTCAACCAGTTTCATATTGTTACATTTAAAAGAGCTAAAAATAATAAACTTTTTCCTATTAGAGAAGCATCATCAATGATGCATAAAAAAGAAATTTGGTGTGCAAAAGAGGTTCATAACACAAACAGGCTTTATGGTAGGACATAAAGTTGGAACATAAGCATAAATGCAAGACGGTGCAAACCCCCAATAATGTGAAAGTACATTACCTTTTATTTTAAAAACAAGTAATTCTAGTTTGTTGGGGAAAAAAAAAATCATCCATGCTTACACTATAGCAGGGTGCAGTGCAAGAGCAGCTGAGCTAACACAGGCTTGATTTAATTTGTTGGGCTCAGTATTACAAGGTAGACTTAGCAGCAAGCACCTTAACTGCATGCTGGCTGTACCAGCCTGCTTCACCCTGGTGAATACACTGAATCCAGTATTACCTGGGCACTACACCAGCATACTGTACGTGTCAATGAGTACGTTGCATGCATAGCTTGTATTTCAATGAAAACTGACTCACAGAGCAACAGTTTGATTTTATATTCCCACTTCAGGGTGTCTTTGTCTACTTTTACCAGTAAGACTATAAACTGATTGGTCCGAATTGAAACGTCACATGAAACTGTTGAAACAAACCTCAGTGCAAAATTACTGTAAGTTTAGATGATACTGTCCTTAAGGAACTATTTATCCCAAAGGAGCATATTTTGTAAGTTGTTTCTACCTGAAAAAGGGGGATATTTTTTAGATATTTTCCCAGGAATTTTCATCTGTGAAATAGACAAGTAATAGAATTTAGTCTCTAAATTCAGTTCATCCAATACATGGCCAACTCTCTACTGCAGCTCTGTTGAAGAAGTATTCTAAAATAGAACATATATAAAATACAAGCATGAATTTATTATCCGGAGTTTCATTTGCGTATGTTTAATTTTATATATCCATGAATTTAATTATACAAGCAAACGTATATAGAAAAAAATCCTAAAATGGAAAAGTAGGGAAATGGAACATCATTAATATTGAAGTAAAACAGTGTTTGTATAATAAACATAGCAAAATTGAGTCAGTGAAATAGAGGAATTAGTTCGTAGATTTAAAACAGAAGCAAAATAGAGCTTCCTGTTCTGGTTTTTGCCTGTAATAAGTAAAAGCAATTTTGAATTAAGATGTTTTTTCAGTTTAAATTCTGGCATAAAGGCAGATCCTTCAGTTGATCTTACAAAGCAAGAAAGATGACATTTGTCTCCCCATTGCTGGACTGCAGTTCTCTTGTATGTACCACCTGCTGGTTAATAATGTGAGACAACTCACTCTTTCGGAAAAAAAACAGCTTTTTGTTAAAATAACCAACACTGAAAATACAAGAAGCTTCTTTCTATGGTTGCAGTTTGCTTTCTGTTGTGTTTACTACAAAATCATTCCTGCTATAATCTGTGAGACTTCCAGTGGGCAGGCTCTAATTGTCTGCTTTTTGCAAACCCTGTCATCCACCAAAGAAGTAGAGGTCATTTCATCCAATCTCTAACATGCATTCTGGTATTTTTCTGAAAAGGAGAACCTTTTGCAGCTAAAGCACTTTCGGTTTTGTTTGTTGTTGTTGTTGTTGTTTTTTGTTTGGGGTTTTTTTGTGTTCATAAAGAGGGCTAGTAAAGTCTTTTATTGAGAGCTCTGCTCCCATTACATGTGGCCAGCAGTGTGAGGCTGTGCAGCACTCTGAGTCTCAGCACTGGCACGGATGTTGGAGGACGTCCTAATGCTCTATAGCTGGCCTCAGATGTGCTAGACATGCTTTCAGACCTGGGTACTGGGATGTGAGGGCAGCTTAAAATCAATTGTGCCCTAAAATGAAAAAGGGATGATGATCAAGCAAGGGAAAGCATAAAACAGGGAGGCTGAGGTCGACACTGAACAGAGCTGCCTTTCACTCCTCTCAGGCTTTCCAGGGAGCTGGATCTGCCCAGAGCTGGGACAGAACAGATGTACCAAAAGCGGTCTCTTTATCATCAACATCATTTTCCTCACCTATAACTTCTTCCTCAAAGAAAGAATTTTCTGATATATGGAACTTTGGTCCAAACTTATCATAGTCATCATTGAATTATTTTCTGAATGCAGATATGAGAATACAAGAGTTTCTATAGGAATACCACTTAGTTCATAACCTTGCTGATCTACTCTAGTAACTATCTCTTGAATGGGTCCCCTATGCAAAGTTTAGCCAGCTGTGGAGGACCAGAATGTACAGTGATGCTTGCCAACATGAAACAGTCTGTACTTTTGATGATCTGAAGCAGGCCAATGTTGTTTCTTAATATTTAATGGTGGATGATAGGCTTATCTTTCAGGAGTTTAATAATTACTTAATGTCTTCTTGGTAATGATGGGTGCAATGGTTTAGTTAGGTGTATATATATTTTTTAAAGTCCACTATCATGTCAAAACTCATGTTGATCCCACTTCCTCTGCTGAATAAAGACTTCCAATTTCATTTCTTGTGTAGGTAATTTCATTTCACATTATTCTCCAGCTCCCTCTTTCAAGGAGTTCTAGTATATTTAATTTATTTTTGCACAGAAATCATTGTATAGAAAGCTTTTTTTTCTTCAAGGTATACTGTACTCTTTTCACAAGGAAAGTCCATATATTCAAGATTCAACACGTTCTTTTATAAGGGTGATTTAATTTGGTTTTATGTTTATTATCCAATAGTTCTTAAAATTTCCTTTTTTTAAAGCAATGAATATGAAATCAAAATGTTCATATAATCATCTTTAGTATAGCATAGCTCCCAGCCCTCTGTGGCAGTAGCTGGTTAGAATCAGTCATTGTATATAGTTTGGTTTGTTTTCCCAGGTGTGCTAATTTGCCCTAATCAACACTGAATTTCATTTGCCACCTTATTATATATGTCAATATTTTGACACCCTTCTGCACATCTTTATAGTAGTTTTTTACTTTTATAATCCTGAATAATTTAAAATTATCAGCAAACTTTATTCTCATTATTTACCTTGTCTTTCAGATAATTAATGAGTATGCTGATCAACACATACTAGGAGAAAGAGGGATCTTATCTGAGTACCTTCTGTTGGGAATAATACTGCTTCTTTTATGGTTTTTTTCCAATTTTTTAAATCTACTGTGACTGATATAATTAAAGGTTTTCTGTATTGTTTGGTTTTCTGTTTTATTTTGTTTGGGTTTTTATTTTCCTTTCTAGGACACTGAAATTTAAAACATATGGTGGTAATATCTTTTTCTATGATTTTTAAAGCAAGACCTCCTTCCGGAAAACTTTGTTGACTTATCCCTTTTCAAACATAGCTTTCATTGTGATTTTTATAATACCTTATATTCTGGGATAATGTTGTTTTGTCTATGCAGTGTCCTGCTACTACAGCAACATTTCAATGCATCTGAACCTTCAGTTCTCAAAGTAAAATATTGGACTACAATAGTTGATTGAATTATGTGGCATTCAAGGCTTCAATCTAATATGTCCCAACTGGTTTAAATATATACATATAGATTCAAGACTAATATTTTCTGAAATAATGCAGCTACCCTCTAAGTGTAAGTATTTCTTTCAAAATTTTCTCATCAAATTCAAAGGATGATAGGGGTCATTTAAGGTAGAAATCCGCTGGTACAAGTACTGAACAGAAGATTGTTTGAAGCTATGTTTTCTTACTGACAAAATAATTCCTGAACACCATTAATAGGTGTTGTTAGTCATTCATCTAAGAGAATATTACTACTAATTTCTCTATACTTGTACTATTTGTCTCATAACCCAAAGTGGTGGGCTGTGTTCAATGTATACAGTGAAGAGAAGACTGCATTTGTGTAGACAGAATCAGTGTACTTCTCTCCAAAGTGAATGGTAACCCGTGTTTGATAAAGTCACGTTTGCTTTATAAACACCACAGTACTGGGAAAAATTCATTGTCGCATTGAGGAGGGAACAAGCTAAGAGAGATGGAATATTCTGTTTTCATATAAATAGCAAATAATGCAGAAAATAATATCTTTTCGGAAAAACAATTAAACACATCTTTGAATTACAAGAACACTGGAATAGGTGTCTGGGAAGGTTATATAGCCTCCATCATTAGGCAAGTCTCCCAGGAAAATTATTCAAGAATATCTGAACGTAGCATGTGGGGAGAAGTTTGGCTATATGATTACTTGCATTTCCTACTAATTTTTTTTTTTCTGATTTTAGCATAGCTTTTAGTCACCCCCGCAGTAAGTTCTACTTTTTATGCTAAAAGTAGAATTATCACCTTAAGATAAACAACGTAGCCTGTTAAAAGGAGACCATGCACATGTCACTGCTTTTTCTTTTATCTATAATCATGTCACACTTTCTATTTTTTCTAAACTTTAATTTTTTAGCATTTGTTTAAAACTGCATACACTGAGCTTTTAGAAACTCTTGTTCTGTGTATGTATTAAACAAAAAAACAAGTGTTTTGTCACACAGCTGGTAATTCATTTTAGTTTTTCATGTTTTGCAGTGTTTGCTCACAGTAATAGACTGAATTCCTGAACTGTTTCCACAGGAAAGGCAATACAAAATCTGTTTCAAGTAATTTTAGTATGGGCTGAGTTGTCACTCAATAAAATGTTTACCAAAGTGAAATCCTTACTTGAATGAGAAGTCCCGATGTCTTTGCTTTGCATTTCTCCCTCCTAGTTTCATTCTAGTATTCCCTTGCAGAGAGTCGAGTTCTGTTCAGATACCTAAATTCATTTGCCTAAATGAATATGTCACACATCACTTGAGATGTTGCAACATTTCTAAGATATCTACACAAGGCTGGCAAAAATTACATGAGTCACAGGAATTCTGCACCCTTTGAAAGGAGCAGCTGAAAAGCCACTGAGGATATCTTAAGGCATCTCAAATCATCAGATATTTGTGGTTAGACATCAATTACTCCACGACAACTGAGACATGGCTTCATTTTACCACAAGGTTGGCAAACAACAGTCAAATGGTGATTTCCACAGCTGATAGAAAATCACTTGCTGAGTTTTGCTTTTCTTACTTCAGACTATCACTCTGCTTATGCTAACAGTTTCTGCTTTGTTGATTGTGCTTTTGCATTTTTTACCCCCAAAAAAATTAAAATCTTGTTTTCTGCCACTTACACTCTTCTTTCTTGACCTTTCTTTATTTGCGTCAAGGTGCAGTTTAGCACAGAAACTCTTAAGTATTCAAATATCCACAGTCATTTTCAAGGTGCAATCCACTTTCACAACATGTCTATGGTGATTTGGCTGTTAATTATAAGCAGACATAAACAAACCCATATTCCCTATAACTAGCCCATGCACTAGGAGCTCACAGGACTTCTCAATTTGTCAAGGCACAAATAGAAATGCTCTTACTCTTCTGGATCAAATTGTTTATGAAATTATCCTTCACAGCTGCTTGTTACCAGCCTTGCAGCTGAGACGCCATAACTGATCATGTTAATTTCCAGTCCATTTTTTGTGCAAAGTTAAATAGATTCGTTTAATCTAACACTAAGACTTTCTTAAACAGATTTGCTCCTTTGCATTGAAATGGAGGATGTTTTTCCAGTGAAGCAGCTGCGACTCAAATCGTTATTGTTACATGGAAAGAAGTAAAACTAAGAAAAGTGGAGACGTTGGATAAACAGCACACTTCAAACTGACATTTAGTCAAAAAGTAATGAAAGTTTTGTTTTAGGAAAAAATCCACCTCTGATTTCTTATATTGCTTGCCACACACTGCATTGTGCAAAACGCGTTCTGTTTCACTGAGTAAATTGTTCATTTTATTAAGCCAAAAATTAACTATGATGTTTTCTCTGAAGCTCTCCTGTCTCCAGCGTTTCCTTTACAACACTGACATTTGGAAAGTCACACAATAATTACATCAGAATGTTTTTTCAGAGCTGTAAAAAATTGACAGTAGGTGGCCTGAACAACTGGCCATCAATTGCCTTGAAAACATGTAGCAGAAAAAATAAAGCCTCTGGGAAGATGCCTATCACTATGGTTCCACATTTTTCATCCTTTTCCTTTCCCTCTGACTTGCTTGAATCATGTTTCCTATGCTGAGGCTGTATATTCTGTTGCCAAATGTCCCCATCTATGATCAAGGAGGTAAAGGGAACTGATTTCCCTGCTTGCTTTCTTCCGGGCTTATTTCACAGGCTCAGTGGCTTCCCTTTGGAAATTGAAATTCAAATTGTTTTTGTTCAGAAGGCATTAAATGCTATATATATTCTTCATCTTAAAGAATCTCTGTACTTACGTAAATTTATATTCAGAGACATGAACACACACACCATGGCAGCAGAGACAGAACCATTGGACACTGGATCTATGTAACAGCTAATATAATTTATATTGTGAAATACTGTGGATTCTAGTGCGAGCATCCCTCACAGACCACAGATACTCTTTCACAAAATAAAACCCCACCATCAAAATAATCTGGTCCTTGCCAGTTATCAGCTCCCAGATTAAGAAGTCAAGCAGCTGATAGTGAAGGTAAAAAGGGCAGATGTGACATGTGCAGAAAACACTTGGATGTTCTTGCAGCTACAGCCAGGTGCTTCATGGCCACAATTAATTAGGTTGGGAGGGCTGCTGGATTGTTCTCTGAGGGACATCAGCAGTCATAAAAATGCATTATATCCAGTTACTTGAAGCCTAGCAGGCTATGTCCTGCTCTCAGATGTATGTGTTTTGCCATCTGGACTAAGACAATGCAACATACCTGGGCATCAAACCATCAGCCTGTAGGAAACACCACCTGCTTCACAATTTATGGCACGTCCTGTCGCCAAATGAATCAGCAACTACAAACACTCCCAATTCTCTCACGTATCTTTGCTTTCTCAGAATGCTGAAATATGACCAAGGTGATTTATGTAGTCAGAACTCCCAGAGCTCTGGGAGAGATACTACACCTGGTGAGTTAGCTTTGTGAAACCCCACTCTGACTGACAGTGCATAAAGCCAAAGTGACGACAGCTTCTTTGTAGATGTAAGGTTATGGGATTTAGACTATAAATTAGTGGTCTATTTCTGAGAAGCTGGGAATTTTACAAGGGTGCTTTGTTCAGGAGTGGCTGTGATCTTCATACTTATATGGTGTGTATATGCTGAGGATCGAGACAATTTCTTTCTCTGAAATTTTATTTCTCAAATTGATTTTTATATGAACAAAATAAATTATCTTGTGTTCACTGGAACTACCTAACAAGGAAATAATAGCAGGAAAAGTTAGGGGTTAAGGTGATCTAAACACTGATTTAATCATGATATAGAATAACTAGATTAAAAAGAGTTATTGGAAATCCCTTACCTTTCCCCTTCACATTTTTTTTACTTTTCTAAGGCCTTGGAATAGAAAATAGAAAATATTAGACTAAGCCTAATAAAATGGTAGGATTTTGGATTTTTTTTTAAATTTTTTAATGGATTTACTTTGAACTCTGCTGGGGTTTGCCACTTCATAATCCTTGGCAGATAAATTACAAAGGCAAGAGTAATATATTAATGTATAAGGGATATGAATGCATTCCTTTGAAGCTTATTTCAGTGACCTCAGGAATGGCCAAACAAAAGGTTTTCCTGAACACATCCATTTTTCTCCTCTAATCTAGTTTTTCTGACTTCTGCATTCACTGTTTTTCTGCATCTACTCTGTGCTAGTCCAAGAATAAAGAAAAACTGTCTCTAAAATCAAGCATCCACTTTTGCTACACCTTTGAATAAAAGCACCCTAAGCATTGTATTCTGTTTCTCAGGCTTGAAAAAGATTCTGTGATGTAGCTTTGATCTTGAAATTTCACTTTCCCAATTTGTCTGTCTTCTTTCATTCTAAAATCAAATGCAGTTATCAGAGAAGTCCAAGGCTTCTTTTCATCTTGGAGATAGAAAAGAGCTCAATCTGCATCTAAAAGCATGATCAAGCCATACAGTTTGTTCCCATTATAGAGACAGATACTGAATTATGCAACAAGTTCCCAGTGAGCAATTATATTTTAATCATGGTAAAGATTTTTTTCTGCAAAGACACTTCTATATATGATTTATTTCAAAAGATAGGAATTGTGCCCATATAGCTTAACTGGGAAAGTGTTCAGCTTCCCCAGACAAATTTCCTGGCAGGAAGATTGTTTGAGGAGACCAGTAACTAATATTTAAACCACCTTTCTTTTTTTTTTTTTTTTTTACAGTAAATCTTTAACACAACCTGACCTATGGTAGATAAGTCTTAGTCTGCAGTTCCATTTGGTCACTCATAGCTTGCTTTCTTGGATTAGAAACTCCATGAATTATTTTTATTTTTCATAAATGGATTGTGGTGTTTACAGTACTTGCCTTCTGTGCTGCTAAATTGAATAACCATATAGTACTTCAAAGAATGGCTGAAAATAGAAGTATATTATAGAGGAATGTTCCAATGCATTTACTATCAAAATGAAAGTCTTACTGTGGGTAAATAAATGTGATATTGTTCAGAATTAGAGAGATATGCTTATCATCATCATTAAATATAAAATAAAATATATAAGAAGCTATATAAAAAATATAAAAATAAATATTTAAATTCAAAAGATTTTCAAGATGCTTATAAAGTTCAAGTTGTGGTTCCACAGTACTACCAGAAACATTTGGTATGTTCAACCAAAGGAGGAAAAACATAAAAGAGATGAGTGCATCAAAAGAGAGATGAGAACTCTTCCTTTTTTGGTCTTTCTTCCATGAATTTGAGCATATTTTATAATTGGTATTTGTGTTTCACTCATAAACAATCGCCACATTTCGTTGCTTGCACTGAAATTTAAAAGATATTTTTGCTTTTGATTGGAAAAAATGTGCTAAGAAGTATGCCAAATAAACCATTTCTTTTTACAGAACATGCTTTTCTAGCAAGTGTAAACAAGCTTGCCTGTGATTGTTTAATCTGTCTGGCATTTTCACCAGCAGAAAGGAGAAAGCTGTGAAATGGCAAATTCCAGCCCCTTATGGATTTACAGAACACAGCCAAAAGTTTCAGCAACACTCAGGAAACCACTGTCTGGTGAATGTTGTTCATGGACTTCAGAGCTCTGCCAGGTTGCATGTTGCAGAATTCTGCAGATTGCACCACCTTGAGATTCCAGATAGATTTCCATTAAGTACTTTTTAACTAGTATAGGCTGCATAACTAGTTACATTAATCCATTTGTATGACTATTTAAACAAACAAATAAGTGAATAGATAGACAGATGCTTAATATGAAGCAATGCTATGCATTGCATAACTGCAGTTTCCATCACAAGAGGATCACATTTTACAACCGGTAACCAATTTTATTGAACTCTATAAAATGTAAATGGATGAAGAAATTTTATAACCTGGACTGCGGGATGCCTTCTGATCTTCTCTTAATGTTCTATATTTGTAGTGCTTTTTTACAAGGAAAAAAAAAGTGAAATAAAAGCTTTGATAGTTGCAATGCCTAGCTGTAAACAAAACACGCTGGGACATTGGGGAAATCATTCAATCACTTAGCACAGCTTGTTCCAGTTCTTTTGTATCCTGAAAGAGGTAGTTTGAAAGTATAACATAATAGATATTATTGTAGCATTTCATTCTAGAATAATTAATCTCAGTATATAATATTCAGTAATAACCTGAATGTAGTTATTTATAGGTGCACAGTAACTTCAGGACAAGGTGCTTTTAGCAGTACATGTTGAATTTGGTTCTTTCAAATATTATTGTCCAGCTGTTATCTGAAGTCTGTACATTTTCTTGATCTTTAAAAATCTTCAACGTCTTAAAGAAATACCCAAGAGAAAAGATAATTCTTTCAATAATCTATATTATCCAAACTCACGATTTTAATGCGTGAATAAAATTAAATAATCTTGATCAAACCACAGTTGCTGACACAGTAGTTTAAGAATATTTTTTCTTTTTTTTCTTTTTCAAATACACAGCTTGATGATAAAGTAAGTGTAATTTAACAACTCAGAAATGAGATGGCAGCCTATACAGAGACCTCACATCTATTTATGTCACTTCTTGACTATTTTAAGAAAATATTATGATTTTTGTGCCACATTCTCTATTTTTGAATGTTTGAAGTTGTTAATATGAAGTGGCAATAAAGCTGTGACGGAAGATTTTCGTGATGAAACCCATAACATTTGGCATGCCAAATAAAAATAAGCAAAGTAAACAAACACAGATTATTAGCTAGAGGAGTAAAAAAAGTGAGGGAATTGAAGTTAATGCACTCAGATGTGTTAGCAGGGTTTGTTATGAACAGGAATGTTGAAAGTTTATACAGTATTTTTTTCTCCTGTTTGCTGCAAGTACTCTCACACTTATTTTTCCACTCGTTTTTTTGGTCTATCTAAAAATCTGTCTTGTATGGATTTTTTTCTTTCCTCTTCTACAGTCAACTTCATCTTCTTTTTCGGACCCTCTATTTTTGACCCTTAAGCTCACGCTACCATGCCAAGTTTCCTTCCTAGTCCTTGACAGAAAAGCTATTCCTTCACTTAATACAAATTTATGAGCATGCCTATTGTACTCAGTTAGTGTTAACTCAAAACTTTGAAGACAGAAAGTGGTATGTTGAGGCTTAGTGCATCATTCTGTGCAGTCAGACTCCATTTAAATAATGCACCCACTGTATTTATAGAATAATTCAAAGGTGCTTGGATCCCTGAAAATAACAGAAGCATGTTTCATTTACCACCATCCCAATTAGAATATGTTATATTATTACAGTTAGACTATTTTACTTCACTGAAATGGGAGGCAACCTCAGGAGTGAAGCCAACACAAAGCTAGCTCCTAGAGTCTTGCATTGCTAATGGCACTAGTAAACCAGCTTCTCATTATGCTTTCATAACATGAGAGTTTTGAAAGGTAAAGGGTAAAATACTACCTGTTTTACGATTAATGGAGATTTTACTGTTGAAAATATAGGGGTAGGATTTCATCCCAAAGGTTTTGTTGTGGGAAATTGCCTGATTTATTTATGAAATACATTTTCATTACAAGTGTGTTTCAGATTAGTAAATATGAGGGCTACAATCAAAAGGACAAGCCTACCATGTATAACAATGCTGTTACTTTATTATATGAAGAGTATGAGCATGCTAGCTCAGAAGCTATAAATTTTGAATCAGCCCCCTTAGTTTTGCATTGTTTTTCCGTAGATGCTTTCCTGTAGCCTGAGGAAAGGGATATTTAAATAGGTTGTCTTCTAAAATTAAAAGGTGAGTAGTTATTCTTTTCACCTTAGATTATTCATTCCTTTTGTCCTGTCAGCTTGTGAAGCCACAGTAACCTACCAGAAAACTTGCCCTTGTCGTGGATTGCCTTTTGCCCCAAGTCCTGCTTTATTTATAACACTCCTGGCTAGTAAGCCCTTTAAAATTTTGGCACACAACAAAAGCAACTAGGAAATCTCTTTGTCTTCTCCCCTAGTTTCATTGTGATCTCCTAAATATATCTAAGATATATTGTATAGCATCTGTACTTTGATAGGAACTTTTCTGAATATGTACTTTTATTGAGCATCTTACCATTTCAATAGATAGCATCCTTTAACTTACAAATATTAGTTAGAATGAAGTCATTATATCACTAGAAACAGCAGCTTTGATTAACACTTTAACCTCATGAGAATAACAGCATGGATTTAATTTAAGGCACTACCCCTCCCCCCAAACAATCAAAACTCCAAGGAGCATAATACATACAGAGATGTCAAACTGGTGTGGGAATAACTTGTAATAAGAGATAGCCATTAAAATTAATTTGCTTACAAAATTCCATTGTGACTTTCCCTTTTTATGCAAAAATTAAGTGCCTTTACTCTTTGGTCACTACCTTAGAATGGAAAAGAAATAGCGTAAATTTCTCAACCACTGTCAAGAACTTGCATTAAGCTCTTTGGTCAAGAAAAGAATGTAAGAACAAATTCAAAAACTCTATATGGTAAGATTGTGAAAATAAACATAGTCATGAAAAGCTGTTTTGTTTCTCTTTTTATTTTTAATTAAAACCTATTTTCCCAGTTAATTTCCAAGTTAATTTTCCAACTATTAAATGCCCTGAAAATAGTAGAAAGAAACCTGACAATTAATGTATTCACTTTCCTTGAATTCTGAAACATCAATTTCTCATTACTAGAAAGATTTAAAAAAAACACAGGCTTTTAAAAATCTGTGTCAGATGAATTTTGCTGGGC
Organism: Acridotheres tristis; assembly: GCA_037013685.1. NCBI lineage: Eukaryota > Metazoa > Chordata > Aves > Passeriformes > Sturnidae > Acridotheres > Acridotheres tristis. The sequence continues at coordinate 73,022,101 of CM072884.1, forward strand.
CAACATTTTGGCACTCTGATGACACAGAATTATTTTCCAACACTGTGGGTACTGCTTGAAGGATTTTGAGATGCCTTATTTCTTGTATATTTTCCCGTTATAATATTGCTGAGTTTGTGAGCAATTTTGGATTTCAGAGCCACTCTAATTTCCAAAATCTGTTTCTAGGCTTTCATTATGAGATTAGCAAGACTTTTACAGATTGTTAATGATGCAACAATGTATTGCAAATAATACTGCAGTATTAAATCATTGGCTTTAGAGTAACATACGTTTTCTGACACTCTTGTGATTTTCTCCCACTTAAAAAAAAAAATCTATTCAGATCACCCAGAAATGTTTGTATTTTCTAGTAGAATAAGAAGAAGGAATGCCATATTTCCCATTCTTGTTCAAAATCTCTTTTATGTGCTAATGGCAAAGGAAAATGCGCAGAAGTACCCAGCACAAGGGCCAGGACCTGGTGCTGTCCTCCTGTAAATAAGAGGACATTAAATGATGTCTTAATCATCAGGTGACAGAATCAGGCTCTTTATTTATGGTTGTCTACCCCTCCCAGACTGAAATGATGCCTGTCTGGAATAAGAAAAGGCAAGCATCTGGGCTCTGCACAGCCAGTTTAATGCACTCTCAGTGACTACGAATACAAATTCTCCCAAGCTGACAGAAGGTGGGGTATAACACAATTTTCTGTGTCTAGAGTGCTCACCTGAGCCAATTGGCCCAGGGGTACTTTTTAAAACTGATTTTTAATGGTGATGTTTGAAAAATAAGTAGTCTGAATTGCATCTCGCAGTTCTGAATTTATTTGGGGGGCAAAGTAAATTTTTCCAAGCTGGTTTAAATTCAGCTGGGTATGGTTCCTGCTCCATGCATAATGACAACAACAGAGTGTATAATTTTTATTGAGAGGCAAGAAGCATTGTCTCAGGGGCAGGATAAATACAACTATGACTTCTGAGCTGGGCCATGGTTCTTCAGCTCAAATTGCAGAGAGAGAGGCTCGTGTCCATCCTAACCGAGACAAAAGTGTCTGAAGTCTGCCTGCACTACACTTGGGCAGAATGTGATAGTCTTAATGTCACCTTTACAGATTTGGGATTAAATTCTTCCCTTTGTGGGAGTTAATATATGACATCTATGGCTTCACTTAAACTTTTAAAAATATGGGATTTGGGAAAGGATAAATGGGATTCATGTCAAGTAGTGTGAATCATTTCACTCAGAAATCATGAGAGCTGAACTTTAAATGGGGTAAAAGGTATTGAAAGGGTTCAAATTTATCTACAATGTGAAAAACCAGGTATGTGCAACTGACATTAGGAAAAATCAGATGGAGAATTACTGTTACATTAAAATTGTCAAGACAGAAATTGATGTGCTATGACCTCACAGATTAGACTGCTTTCGGTCCAGGATCATTTTAATTAGCATTTTTTAGGGGTGAAACACAGAGGAGAGTAATCTAATTCAAAGAGGAAAAAATTGGAGAGGAAATTGCAAATACTTTTGAGGTAAATGCTTTTAATGAAAGAACTTTAGAAAATTATCGTCTTGGTGAGCTGGAGGAATGGCTAATGTGGTTGAACCTAGATTCAATTACAAATTTATGACTTTCACTCTTCTCTGAAAGGAAAATTGAAACCAGGAAAACTTCTTTGCAGAGGAAGTCAGGAAGGAAGGAATGATTACACATAATTTGATTTTTTTTTTCTTCCTTCACTCATATTTAATAAACACTTGTTGCAATTGTGATCAAGGTTTCATTTTTGAAAAACACCTTATAATGAAGTATTATGTAGACTATGGACACTGCAAGAGCAAATTCAGGCTCTGGGAAAATAGATATAATAGCCACCTTTTTAAAGACAGCACTTCTTTTACATGGTTGTTTTATTTAATATAAGACATGCATGCATATATAACAATATTGTAGATATTAAATAAATGATAGATCATCATTTATTTTCACCTTTCTAACACTAAAAAGCTGCAGCAAATTTTGAGGTACTACAAATATACTGACACCTGTAAAACTAATCTCACTGAGTTGTGTCATAGGTAGCAAATACTCATTATATTTTAGTAGAACAGCCTGCTTAACTTACAGAAATTTCATACAACCTTTATCAAGCCAGAAATAAGAGTCAAGCTTGTACACTTAGTATTTTTCCTAGAGCATATATTTATAGCTAAAAACATAATTCTTTTTATAAAGTTTCAGCAAAACCTTTGTATTACAAAGCTGTTGAATACAAATTCCTAACTATGGTATTGCACACATTCTTTACACAGTAACACTAAACACGCAATCAATGAAAGCTCATTAAATACTCCCAAGCAACAGCAACAACAACAAAAACCCAACAAAAACGAGCAGTCTAATCGGGGAATCTGCATGCTTTAAACTGCCAGTTGAAGGTCTTGTCCATCAATGTCTATTTCAATTCTGAGGGCACCACTGACAAGCAGCTCTGTGCTTCACTAGGAGACACTGGTCTGTGAACTGATTTGGAGGTCACCTGTCATTTTGAAAACACGATCAATACGATCCTGAAACGGTCCTCAGATTCATTTAATAAGTGAGAAAGGAATAGGTCAGTGATGCCCCGGTGAGTTGCCTGTTATTTTCTGAAAGGCTTTATTTTGTTACCAGTGTAAATCAAATTCCCTTTGTGCTTTAATAAGTAATGGAATTTGCGTATTTTTGAACTGAGAAAATCACTGAAGAAGACATATTAACACATTCTTTAATAAAATATGCGTGAGATTTCCCATATTTTCATGTCCATGAACTTGTTTTTAGTTCTAAATTGAAAATAAGCCCTTTCACTGATTGCTTAATGGTTTGTCAGTCTTGCACCAGAGAAAATAACACGAAGTGAATAGCAGGAGGCAAGGAGAACTTAAATGGTATTTCTGATTTTTTTTTGAAACCACTAAACTCTACAGGTAATAAATGGTGTTTAGAATAAAAAGACAATGTCTTGCTTGTCAAAACCATTATTTTCTGTTAAATGTACCTGATAAAAACAATACTTGTTTTTCAGCTGAAAAAGTTAATTTAATTTAAGCCCTTTGCATGAGAAAATATTATTGCTGCTTTGTGACATGAAGAAATAGAAGTTTGCACAACAGTGATGAAAAGTGGTTTTCTACCCATGATGTCTTACCATTAAATTGATTGCTCCACCTATTTTTGTCTACAGGTGGAGATTTAAAAATTGCACACATTTTCTTGAAAACACAGAAAGTATTTTGCAGAGTATTATTAGAAAAAAGCAGCAGAAATTCACCAAGCCTGACTGGGGCCATATCTCAGCAGAGACAGCAGCCTTGAGCTGCACATGTGTTTCCAGGTGAGCACAACTGAGAACCCCCACTTCCCACTGACTCTGGGTGGCTCAGCAGGATCCACCTGCTGAGTAAGAGGAGTAAAGGGTGTAAAGAATGAGGGGAGAAAGCAAGAGAAGGTGGAGCCCAGCCCAGGGGATCCAAAATGCAGAGTGTTCTGGATCACTGGAAGATGCTCAAAGTAGGCACAATGTGGTCTCCCCTCTTTCTCAAATTGTCGCTTTCAAAGATAAATGAAACAAACGTGTGCATGTCATCTTGGCAGATGCCAAAACACCTCACTCACAGCTACCTATTACCAACAGCCTGTCTTCCATCTGAAATGGAGCTATCTCCTCTTAAATCCAATGAGATTCATCCTCAGCAAGTTTTTAGCAAAGTCCAATCCTACACACATCCATCATCCCTCATCTCTTGTGGCATTTGGTCCAACCATTTGACCAGCCTTGAACTTTTGCTTTCTAGGTGCTTTGCTGGATTGCCTGCCACATGTCAAAGGTGGGAATTCATTGTAACTTGTTGTCAGAGTTCTGCTTGTTCTGCAGAGTTAGCAGTTTCATGCTGTGGAAGAAAAATGGTATGTGCCACCATTGCTGACTTCCCTGGCCTCTGTCCCTCAGACTGTAGGTCTTCAGTCCCAGAACTGGATCAACTCACATGACCTCAGCAGTGGCTTCATCCTGGCTTTTTCCAAGGACTTTCATTCAGCCTACCTTGTGATGCAGTGCCTACAAGAGGTGAGCCCAGGGCATGACCGCCTCAGTTGGTGAAAATGTCTCCTGCACGTGCAGGAGATTGCTGAAATAATTGCTAAGTCCTACAGGGTTTTTAATTCAGGACAACTTGCACACTGCTTTCTAAGTCGCTTCAAGCTGCCTGGCACCATATTGAAGAGATGAAGGATTTCAGGACTGGTACTTTTGTTCTGATTTCCTTAGCTTTCTGTTCATCTTTTTGGATTGCAGCAACATGTGCTAGCTGCCTCAGGGTTTGCTTCAGATGTGTGTATCCTGTGAAGGACAGCTTGGCATCCTTGCTGCTCACTGGATTCTCTTCATATCCTGTAGATGTTACTTTTTCTTTGAGGTTCATGCAAGCCAGAGTTTCTCTGCTATGTAATACTACTGAGCATTTGTCCAAAATATGATCAGAGACCAAGTCTCCAGTATAGCTGGGAATAAAGCAGCACCTCTTCTTCATTGTTCAGTGGCGTGATCTGGAATCCATGCACATCTTTTGATGACCTGTGAGGTTTCATACCCTTTCAAGGCTTCCAGGTACACTTCGGTAATGTTTAATACCTGAAGTATTTGTTCTTCTTACACTTCCCAGATAATCATCTACCAAGGCAGCAGTAGGGAACATGGGATATTTCTCCTGGCCTATGTCTAACTCCTCTCACTTGCAGCCTGCTCTTCTTTCAACGATCTCCATTTAAGTTGCAATTCAAGTGAAAGAAAAAGAAACTTAAAAAAAAATCATAAAAATTCACATTTACTGAAAATTACTTTCTTTTGAAAACTTTACTAAGTCATCTATCTAGACATTCTTTCAAGGAATTCTGTTAGGAAAGCAGATTGTGGTTGCCTTTTAAGAAGAAAATGGTGCTCAGATACCAAAGTCTAGGCTTCTGTATTTGGCATAGGACATAAACCCTTTCCCAATGGGGTAGTTTTACCTTGGTACACCAATTATTTCAGAACCATAGATCAAGAAAGATGAGTCAGACTCGTGGCCAAACACAGCATTGACTAGAAAGAAAAACCAAAAGTAGGCTTTGGATAGTGGATGCAGTATATCCATATCAGTAAACACTATCTGGCAACCCACACAACTGACTAACTGGTTTCATTTTATACTGGGTCATATTGGAAGCAGGGGATTGTGTTGAAAATTCTTTTACACATACAGCAATTCAGTGGGTAAGTTTTGTTCCCTTCTTCGTGTTGTTTGTGTATAAGTAAAATTTCAAGTAAATTAACCTACTATTGTAGTAGGAAAAAATGAAAATTAAGCTAGTTTTTTAATTTTCTTCTGAATCTACTGAGACTAGTAGTAATTTGGCTTTCACAAGGAGAAAAAAGAATAGAATATATAGAGTGAGAGTCCAACTGAGTTTTTTTGTTGTTGTTGTTCCTTTAACATTGGCAAGAATATATTGTCTCATGCTTGTAGATCCTCAGAAGTTGTGTGGCTCTTTTTTTCTTTGTTTACTAGATAGGCAAAGCTGAAAGCCATTTTATTTTCTGAATAGACGAATTTCTTCCAGTTTCAGCTGGAAACTCTCTTATCTTGAAAAGCCGTTATCTATTTCAAGAGCTGTTCATATTGCTAAAGTAAGAATCCTTCTCCAGGTGACAAAAACAGGCATATTCTGTTTGTTATAAGGAAAGGAATGTGATTTATATTCTCACCTTTTTGTACTTGCTACAATCTCTGCTGTTAAAGTACAAGTACTTTAACTGTAGCTGTAGACTTTTGCCCTTTTTATATAAAATAAAAAACTACAGACACATTTTCCAGAATTCTTCTGGTGTCAGTTAGTGGTTTCTCCAGATAAAAAGTCAGGAAAAAAGGAGTAAGTGTTCCCTAAAGAAAGGCAATTGCACTAGGAGCAACATAGAAATACCTCAACCTCAGACGTATCTATTTAAATATACTTGAGCTAGACAGAATTCTAAAGATGCAATAAAGCTGTGCAACAGCCAGAATAGCTGTTAAGGCAGGCAAAAGTGAGAAGGAGGAGAAGGAGCGAAAATCCCCAAATAACAATTGTTATGGATTTCTCTGCAGTGGTAGTTCTCATGAGTCTTATCCACAATATCGGCATTTGAAAATATTCTGACACACTTGTGTAGTGCACTTGCACCCACCTCTTTACCTCTTTTTTTCCCTCCTTTTTCCAGAATCCAAAATATACTAACAAATTACAGTTAGTAGCTATTTGTGATGAGCCAATGAGCCTTTCTCAGAGCAGTTACAAATCTATTCATTAATTCCTGATTCATGGAGGTAAACACTTGCTCAAAATCTGAATACTTTATTCATAAATAAAAATATATGAGATGGAGAGAAAATAATTTGGTTTGGTTTATTAAAACTCCAGGTGGCACAGTGTATTCATCCACAAATACATTTCAGAAGTCTGTCTCATAGTGCACTGTGTGCTCTACGCATGAGAGAGATTGTTATTCTAAAAACAACATGCGCCAATTCCGCGTGGATTTCCTGGTGTGAAGCATGGGGATTCTTATTATTGTTATGAAAACTTGGAGGCTCCTCATCCAGCCGTGGTCCTGGCTAGACTCATCCCTGCTTTGTCTGCATCTGGATGACACCTAGATCATATCTTAGTGCAGTGGTGCATCACACTCCATGAAGATTTTTGTCGGGCAGCTGCACCCAAGCTGCTGTCAGGAGCCTGCAGAGTGAGCTTTTCCTCCTCCACGTCATTCCTGAGGGATATCCAGTCTCATGGGCCAAAACTCCACCACAGAGCTGATCCAGCCTGATAGGGACTGGTAGGGCAGGTGTTCCCTGGGGGAGCCTCGAATGCCAAAAGCAATGCTCAGTCGGAGAAATTATGCCAGTGTTGTTGCTTTCTGCTGGCTAAATACCACATAACATGGAGGATCTGAATAACTTCCTTCAAACAATAATATTTCCTAATAGTAATGTTTCAGCTGGTGTAATATAAACATAAATGAAAGAAAGGCTGTAGGGAGAATATCTATTATGCTTTTCCTTGAGAAAAACTGTCCAGAAGACAGAAGCTACCCTCAGTCAGTGGAGTTTAGTTATGTCACTGAATCCTAGTGGATCTGGACATCAAACATCATCTGTCCATTACATAAGTTAAATATTAGTAATATGAGGTTTAAATGCTTCTTTTGTTTTGTATTTTGAGAAAGGTCAAAGGGTCTGGCAACTAAATACTGAAAATGGAAAAAGATTTGTAGTTATTAAGTAAATATTCTTTCAGAACCTTTTTAAGGGTTTTTTTCCCCACACTCTTTTAATTCTGTGCTGACTTTAATTCTGCATTTGACTCATTTAGTCTTTTTTAACCATGTTGTGCTTTGCATCTTCTGTGTGACATCCAGCACTATGTGAACATTTCCCAACTTCCCAAAGCAATTTCCACTTTAAACATCTTTCATGAACATTGACGTTATTTTACATAAGTACTTTAATGTTTTCTCTTTGATTTTCAAGGCAAGGTGCTTTTTGTTTATTTGTTTGTTTTGCAGGTCTTTTTTTCTTCACTTCTTTAAGCTCTAATGAGGCATCACCCTTTCTTTTTTATCTTTTTTCTTTTTTTTTTTTTAATTGGAGAATTAATAGATTGGCAAAGGGATCACAAGTACTTATTTCATACATTTTCTAAAAAGCTTTGTGATGTTGATTACTAATTGTCCTGGGAGTGTTCTCTACTTCTTTAAAACCTCATTTGCGGGGTACCAAGAAACAATCTCAGCACAAGTAAAATGAGTTACCAGACCATTGAAAATGCTTTCATTTGGGCTTCATCTGTTATGTGTTGAATGTTTCTAGTGATCTGCATCTCATTCAAAGGGAGCTGAAGAGGCTGCACATTTTGCTGGACTGCTCATTTCTTTGTGAGCCTCTGCCACTCTCACTGAACAGCATTAATGACATTCTGGCTTGGGATTTGAACTTAACCTTGACAAATATTTTTGACTAAGAAGCTATTTCTAGGCTGCTTTCAAATTGCCAAGTATATCTATTTAGAATAGAAGAGCTACATTCCAAAGTCTAGTGGCTTAAGATGACTCAATGCTTCCTGAATACAAATCAATGCTTTGGATAGGAGAGGATGGGCTCCAGCATTCACTGTCAGTCAGACAACGAAACAAAGCAGATGTTGGACAACACTCTGCATTTAGCCTGGCAGTTTAGGGTAGCTGTCCTGCTTTTAGCAAAATAAAATATAAATTCATAAATGGAATTTTAAAAAAAAGGAAATTAACCAAAGAGTATCCCTGTGTACACACAGATGTATTTATTCCTAGGTTTCTGTAGATTATATAGAATAAGTCTTCCTGTGAATATTAACCAGGAAGCTAATTTTCTTTTTCCATTTTTCCAACCTTGTAATTTTGAAAAACAATGGCATTATTCATTATTAAATATATTTCAGACACAAGTGTCTGAGTGAATGGTTAAAATATTGCAATATGATGAGATTGCTTCAGGCAATATATGTTCAGGTAAATTCATCCAGATAATAATAGTGTATAAACTATTGTGACTTTAATATCTGACATAAATGTACCTGAAAATGTTGTAGTTTAGGTTGAGTCAGCTTCTGTTTAAAGACATTTGTGGTGCAAAAAAAAAAAAAAAATCCATGCTATATGCTTTTGGGGTTTTGTACCTATTTCATAGCAATATAAAAATCCCATTATTTTATTTGTGAGTTTTTAAAAATTTTTAATGATAAGACAAATAGAGATACAAGTTCTAATAGTAATGCAAGTAGGAATAAATAATGTCATGACATGTGGGAAGTAAACTCCTAACAACCAAATAGGCATGGTCGTGCCTCATGAATATATACCTTAGGGCTGGTAACATCAAGGTCTATCCTCACTGTGTGAAGATAAATCACAAGAAAATCCAAATCAAGCAGTAACTAGTGCATTCATACCACTGCACTACAGGGATTTCACCTAGGATTGTAGTCACATTAGGTTCTTAGATAGAGAGTAAAGAAAGAAAAGGCACTGTTGCCTAAAAGCCTCTTTTATGACATCCTGATTTGCACTGTTGAGGTCTTTGCTACTTTCCATTAACTATAAATGTAGCCATGGATGACTACACTGCTGCCTTAGGGATTTATGTTATGTGCCACAAATAGGTGAAATGAATCAGATCAAAGCAGTCAAGTACATGGAACTGGTAGTGTGTTTTGAGATATCTGAGAGCCTGACGTATATAGAGCACTTACACATCACTTTTGGGAATCTCAACAGCAGACAGGGAAGCAGTTCAGTCCATGCAGTCATAGAAGGTTTTGGCAATGCTTGAGAATAAGGCAGAGGCCAGGGGAGTAAGATGAAAGCATCACAAGAGCGATTTTATCCAGTGAGAACTGCAGTGCTGCAGTGCCAGAGCAAGTATTAGAATTGTGGAATTGATGTTAAAAAGTGAGAAGCAAAAGCGAATATCAAAATGCTGCAGAATGTGGCTGACCATCCAAGGAAATCTCTAGCATGTTTATTTCACTTAATTTCAAAGTGAGCAGAAGCTACAAATTTGGAGAGGGCACACAGTCCACATTGAGAGGAGACCAGAAGCAATACAGAAACACAAAGATCTCCTTTATAACTTCAGCCAGGCAAAAGATGAAGGGAACCTTCAGAGATTCCAGAAGTGATTGGTAAGGGATTGCCTGCTCTAACCTTTTAGTCCAGTCCTCAGTGGTCAGGAAAGGTAATAGCAAGGACAGCCCTTCAGGTCCCACACTAAGGAAATTATATCTAGGATTCATCTTCCTACACGAGTGGTATATTTATAGAAATCCTGGTTTTATCAGAACAATTTGAATACTACATTGTGTAAATCAATTAGTAAAAAAGCATTACTTGCAATATAACATACCTGCTTCAGTATCATATATTTGTTTTGAATTAACAGCTCTAGGGCACAATGTGTAATTAAGGATGCTCTGAGTTGAGTCACCTTGAGATTGTGAAGAGTTAACTCCCTCTGTTGACTTTGGGCATGATTTCTTGATTGATTTTCTTAGTATTGATTGGATTGGTATTTGGTTTTTGTGCTTTCAGAAATTTGGCTGTTTGCATTAAAGCAGGCAAAATTTTCCCCCTTCCCTGCATCGCCCACACTCTCCCACCTTTAATCTCAGCAAAAGACTGATTAAGAAAATACTCTCTGTACGGAACATTGGTCTAAATCTTCTGCCTTTAGAGAATTATCCTCATGAAAGCAAGTAGAATACATAAAAGTGTTCTATCATCAAATACATGAATCACCATTAACCTATTGATTTTTTTAAAGTTCTGACTCCACTCCTTTCCTCTGCCAAACTCTATTTCAAATATGAACATAGGAAACAATAATCTTTTGGAAGCGTTGATTTTCTGCTAGTTATATTCATTTAGCTGAATGCTAGACATATGCACTGTCAGTAGCGGGAGTCTTGCACCTAAGCAAGATTCTTTTTTCACTTTTGCTGGAAGCTTCAGCCATCAGATATCTTAACACTGTGACTAAAAAGCTGTTCTTTGTTTCCAATTGCTGTGGTTCTTTACTTTTGCTGCTGCTGCTTCCAAGGGCAGTACACAAGGGTCAAGAGTGTCTAGGGCTCTCAAGAATAAGGGATCAAGACTGAGCCCCTGGTAGCCCCTGGGCTATGGACCAAGGTCCCAGGGGTGGCTTGGTGTCCTCAGAGACTCAGTGCCTACTTTCACTGTCATGAGGATCCTTACTCTTCACAGCAGCTTCTCAGCCTGGCCAAACACTTCTCAAAATCTGTGTGATTCCATTCAGCCACCCTTCACCATTGGCCACTCACTTGAACTCTACACCTGGTCTGCTGCCACAGATTTGTACTTTATTGCCAAGAAGACCTGAAAAAAGCTTATTTGGTCTTTCTGTTGGGGAAAACAAAACTCAGTTTTTTCTTATAGTGCTGTAAAAAGCTTTTTACTGACTTTAAAAGTAATTGGTCTGAATGTTGAGTAATCACTTCAAGGTTTAATCTAAAATAAACAGTTTTCATCGGACTAGACACAAGAGTAAAGGATGAAAGGTTTAAAAAAATAGTTCATCTTGATTGAACAAAGCATCTATAATTTATAAAACATGACATGTTAAAGCCCTTTCTTGGGTGTTTCAGATGTGATTTGACTGTTAAATGATAAATAAAAAGTGCCAAATTTTCCAAAAGTTCATTTGTTGTTTTAAAGTATATAAAAAGTCTTTCCTGGAAGTTTCAGGAAAAGCTCATCACACTGTGAACAATTTCCTGGAGCAAAAATACTATGTCTTTGAAGGAAAGTCACAGCTTCCATTTTTACACTATCCTACATTAATGATCCTAGATCTAATTAATAATTTTATACAATCAGACCAAACAGTTCCTTGAAAGGTTCTGCTAGTGAGGAAGGGATATCCTGGAAAGAAATCAATAGATAAATGACAAATAATTTCGAAGGAGCAAACACTTCGTCTTAGAAGTCAGTCTAAAATCTATCTTTAGAAAGTTTTATTCCTTATTTTATGGGAGGAGATATCAATTCCTTAGACACTGCTAACCTGCAGAGTTCTCTGTTATCTCAAATTTGTTCTGTGATTTTGAGACATGTAAAAGAAAAAAAAGCTGAAAATTCTAGTAGAGTAGGAGAACTAGCAATAAAATAATGATGGATCAAGTCTCAGAAAATTAGCCTGATTCAGCTAAATTCAGCTAACAGCAGCTGTGAACTGCTCTGGAAAGGTTTTTCTGTGTAATTGGGAGCAGGAGTCAAACCTCAATTGCACAGCATCCTCACTGCTGGCAACACTTGAGAGAATCCCCCTGGCATCTTCCTTCCATATCTGCCTACAAGGAGATGTATCTGCTTTTTAAATGGAACACCATATCCATTGTTCTTTTATTCCCACCTTTTCTTGAACGAGGAAGTTTTGCAATAGTATTAAGCTACCTGGATATCAAGACATCTCATTGCCGATAAACTGGTGTCCCTGCACTTCAAGTTTACTTTGCTATGTAGCATTCTTTAGTGTTGAGGTATATAGAGAAAGCTAACAAGTTCAATTATAACATCTGTAAGACTTTTTCAGTCTTTCCCCGTTGACCATCATCTGCACACTCTTCACTTTATTCTTCTCCCTTATGAGATGTTGTTTCAAAACAGTTTATTTCCTGCAAGCTTAAAATTATATGGGTGAAAATAGTACAACTTCAGAGAGTGGGAGCTTCTGGAGGTATTAGGTTTATTTTATACTCCATTCTTGAAGTATGTCTATAACATCACATTTACAGAATCATAGAATCAAATATGATATAATAGAATCAATATTTTCAAATTGAAAGAAATTTTTAAAGATCACCTAATTCAATCCTTCCTTTCCATAGAGAGGGCATCTTCCAGTAGATAAAGCTGCTCAAAAACTCATCCACCATAGTCTTGAATGCTTCCAGAGATGGAGCACCCACAATTTCTCTGGGCAACCTTTCACAGCTTTTTACTATCCTCATCCTAAAATATCTCATCCTTATGTACAATTTAAATCTACTCTCTTTCAGCTTCAGACTATATCCTCTTGTCCTACCCCTACACACTCTTACAAAAGTCGCTTTCCAGCTTTCTTGTTAGCCCCTTTTAGCTATTGGAAGGCTGCTCTAAGGTCCCTGTGGAGGCTTCTCTACCTGAGGTTGAACAATCCCACCTTTCTCAGCCTGTCTACACAGAAGATGTATTCCAGCCCTCTGATTCCTTCTTGTGGCCCTTCTCTGAAATCATTCTAATGGCTCCATGGCTTTCTTCTATTGAGGAGCTCAGGACTGTATGCAGTAAGTATTTAAGTAAAAAAAAAAAAACCAAAAAAACCACCCAACTTTTGGTTCAATTGCACTGCTTGTGTCTAGTTATTTTGGTATGGATTTTGAATTATGGGGTGGACTGTTTAATGCTCTGTCTTGAAATATAATCCAGACACAAATGTACTACACCATCTGGCATTTAAAATTCAGGCCTGGTTTTAAAAACTGTTACCAAAACCACCATGTAGTGATATAGTGCCACAGCTTCATTTTTTTTTTCTACTATGGAACTTGCTTCCCCTGAACTATAGAGCAGGAAGACAACAGGCAGCTCAGAGAGCTGCCTGTGATCCTTGGAGATGAATGAGGCTTCTGTGGAAGGAATACACAGAAGTACCTGACCGCTGAGTGGATGGATCTGATTTCAGATCTTTACACAGATTTCAGGGATTTTCCAGTTTCTGAAGTGTCAGAAATAGAGCAAGAACTTGGATGGGAGAAGAAGCCACGGGGGAAAACTCCTCACTTTCTCAAAAAGATTTTCAGAAAAAATGTAAGTGGTTCTGAGTGATTATTTCCAAGTTATGCTATCAAATGCTTACAGCTGTTGCAGCTGATCAGTGAAGTGCTAACAAGGATGAAATGAGAGTGTACTCCATTTTTTTGTTAATAGGGAAACTGAACAGTACAAAGCAGATCTATAGGTGATTTTTATTTTCTTCTTTTTTTCTTTTAATTTTGAATCAAGAACAGGTTTTTTATAGTAATTCTCCAGTTTTAAATTGAGTATATATTTGTCTCCACCAGTGAGAAGATTAAAAAATCCCACATCATTAACTGAATTCCTACAGGAATCAGCACCCTATGATGTGTGAATGCTGAGCTGCAAAATGCATCCCATGAGCAGCCGAAAAATACATTCTTTCAGGTACCTTTGCCCCTGTTACCTTGTTCAGATTCATGTTTCTTGCACTGTGAGACTGGGCTTCCTGGGGCAGGTATTGACCTATTCCTTGCAAAGCATCAGGAAGCCATTTCATTTATTATTATTTATTATTATCATTCCATTCATTTAAAATTAAGTGAAAGGAGCATTTTTTTCTTTTTTGTGGGATAAGTTTTACTTATGAGGAAATAAACAGGGAAGTATTTATGTTTTTTAACCAGAAAACCAACTGTATTTCTGTGCTTGCCAACTCATATATAGAAACAGATTGAAAACAAGAATAAAAATTAAACTGGTCTCCTCACATGTTGTTTTTTTTTTTTGGTTTTTTTTTTCAAACAGTGTCAAAAAAGAAGCCATCCATTTTTGTATTTTTACCACCATAGTTCTCAATATTTTTTCTAAAACGTTGCTTATGTTTAGTATGCAGCTTCTCACATTTTTCATTACTGCAGAGACAAGCCTAGCCTCCATTAAAAGTGTGGGAAATCCTGTGTTACCAGATAAGATAGGTTATCATCTGTTGCAAACTGCAATATTTTCATCCTGTTTTGTGGTAGCAATTTTCCTCAGAAAGCTTTTTGAAAGCATGAAATTCTCATTTGGATATACTCAGTTAGGTAGGTAGGGAGTTTTACCTCGCCTGCCAATATCTTTTCCCTGTCTATGTAGTATTTAAAACTCTATCAGAATAGGGTAGGACACAGCTCTGGTAAGATGCAGGTGACTTGACCAGAGTTGGAGATAAAGAAAAATGCACCAGTGGTGCTGCTGAGGGTCAGCTCACTGTAGCATCTGCAACTGGGTGTGTAATGCCAGACTACATTTAGATGTCCTTCCATCCCTATCAAAAAGATATAGAAAAGGCCAGGGAATCAAGGGAATAATCACCAGGTACTAATCAGGCTCTCTTCTTTCTGCCCCTTTTTTTTTAATCCAACAGCAAATAGCTTCCTTTCCTATGCCAAAGTTTGAGCAGGGGGAAAAAAAATTCCCCAGCAGTCTCTCCGAAGCATAGCTGCATTAGTAATGATGTAGTTTTACTCACTATCTGTGGCCCTGCTTAGACTCACCACCAACTTTACTGCATCTTTTGTGTGTTCCTTAAAGATTATGCTTTTTTGGGCTTTTTTAAAGCAAAATGAATTGCAAAGCAGCTCCCCTTCCTATGTCACTGCTCCCAGTGCTGGAAAAATAGTTAAGCAAAAGCCTGAAGCACTTTCCTGCTCCTTCCTACTGCTTCTGAGTTCTGGCTGTCCATTGCAGCTAATGGGCATGGAGTGCTATGACATATGATATCTTTGAATCTTCAGAAATTTTAATGTAGCTGGGGAAACTGACATATAGGACCTCACCACTGACAAATTATGACATTGCACTCTCTGAGAAAATATTTCAGAATTTAGTGTAATAAAAGGAAGTTGTTCCAGACCTTTAGTGAAAGAATCTGAAGTTAAATGATTTTATGAGAAGTCTGTCTTCTTTATTGTTACTTTTCTTAGTGTGTCTCTATTATAAGTCGAGTTTATACCTGTGTGCTGATATCAACATGGTGTTGGTAGAAATTATTGGTCATCTTTAGTCTCAGCACTCTGTACGCCAAACATTTTTTACTTCTAAGTAAAGCACAGCTCATCAGTTGTATGACCCTGCATTTGCCTTTGTTGAATTTCAGATGGTTAAAGTGAATTAAAGTGGTGTCAGCAGTCTGTACTGCTAAATTGTTTTTAATTCAAAGAGACAGGCAGTAATTTCTAATAATCTTTGCCATAGCTAATAATAGTGACATTTAGGATTCAATTAAATACCTCGAGAAAGCATGAGTTTTCAGAAATACTGAACTCTACCAGTCTGTAATTGGTAACAGTATAGATACGGACAGAAAATGGAACTCTCCGATTAAACATCTACTGCATTTTAATGCATCTTGTGGGTAGAGGGAGAGTGGTGTAGTTGTATCTCTTTGTTTTAGAAGGATTTTGGAAGTTAGCACGTTATAGTCTTACAAACAAACAATGGAAATACTGTCCAGATTAAACAACTGTAATATGGACATAAAATTAGTGGAAAACTATTTTAGGAAAGAATTAACTGTGACTCCTTGTCAGAATGAAAAAACGTTTGTTGTGGTATCACAAAAGTCTGTCCAGGGCTCTGCAATATTTTTCACTCTTGACAGTGAAAGAAAGAACATCTTTATTAAATTTTCAGATGCTATGAAGCAATAGGCGTGCAAGTATTTTGGAAGAAAAGGGTTTTTTTAAGAAAAACAGTGTATCTCTTTTAGTAATGTGCTTAAGTAAAATATAAGTCAGCAGGAGGAAATGATTGTATGGTGGCAGGGAAATCCTGTGATACAAATGCAAACCAGGAAATAACTTGTTTTGCAGAAAAGGACCTGAAGGTTATTATGTGCTACAAAATGAACATTTGTCAGCATTTATTGCAGTATTGTGAAAAAAATAGCTTCTCTGTTGGGACATATAATCTGCAAAGGCTCACAAACTTTTTAAAAATAGCTTTCACTTTCTTTACTTCCCTTCCGATTATTTACTTTGCCAGTGATCCAAAGAAGTAGAATAATTCAGATTAAAGGAAGCTGTAGTTGAACCTTCTGCTCAGAGTCTTTGCCTTACCAGCCTCCAGGTAAGGTGTGACCCATTAGCCCAGTCATCCAGGTATTTTTTATTGACCTGGATTTTCACTATTCTGAACCCAACGAGGTGCAATTTTAGGAATGGACATGAGCCAGATGGGCTTGGGAATACTAAGAACCAACAAGCTTTAGAAAACACAACCTGAGGCAAAAAATTAAATATTTGGGTTGCAGTCAGAAAAGGAAAGCCTGGAAATTGTTCTAATAACAGCCTTCCCAATGGGTTATGGTATCCCTCAGAGGAATTGTAATGAAATTAGTGTAATCAAATTCAAAAGCCTTCTAGAAAACGAAGGTGACTTCCACTCCTCCTGCCTCCCTCCTCCCCACCTCACCCCTCCAAAGTATATCAATAGATTTGCTTTTCACACTTTTACTTCCATAAATTTCATTCATTCAGCATGCTGTCGTTCTCTAAATGGTCTGTTCTGTTCAAGACTGATTTTGTGCAAAAGACAACAGGGAACAAGTCCTTGTCCTGTCTTTGTTTTTCTCTCTTTGGTGGAAGCAAACCGATTATTTAACAGATCTTTAATTCACTGTAGGAGTCAACAGGTGGATTGTCATTTTTCCCAGAACCTAGCTTAACTCAGCTTCCCTAATTCTTTGGCCACGTTGCTGCCCATTGTACATTTTCTCTTTATTGGTACACCAAGTTTTTCTGATGGGCTAAAAAGAAAAGGACCGATATATGTGATATGTTGTAACCTTGCTGGCATTCTCCTGGAGCTTGTATGCAGGTTCTTCAGTGATGAGACATCTGTTATCAATACAGGCCACACTTACAGCTCTGTGATGTGCAGTATCTTTTGGTTTTTTTTCATACACATATTTCCAGTCATACTTCACTCATAACAACCTCCAGATTTTTCTTCATAAAATCTTTAAAACAGGTAATAATAATGTTGCATTTATACTCACTGTGGATAGGGCAAGAATTGATGGGCTTCAAGTTGCAGCAGGAAGAATTATACTAAACATCAGGAAAACACCCAAAAATTCCTAAAAGGGTAGCCCTAATCTAGATTGCTAGTGAGGTTGTACAGCTCTATCATTGCAGGGTTTGAAAACAAGTTGTTATGGGTTGACCTTGGCTGGAAGCTAAAGCCCTCACCTAATTGCTCACTCATTCACCTGGCAGTGGGATAGAGAAAGAGTCAGAAGGGTAAAACTGAGAATAATTTGTGATTTTAATAAGGGAATAAAAATGAATGAGATGGGGGGGACACCTCAAAAACCAGCAAGTGATGCAAGGGCAATCACTCACCACCTCCCACCAGCAGACCAATATCCATTTGGTCTCATGAGCAACAGCTACTTCAGAAATAGTCCCTGCCCTACACCCAGCGAATTTTGTTGGTTATCACAATACCCCAATGTGTGGGATATCCCTTTGGTCAGCTGGAGGCAGCTGACCCAGCTATGTCCCCTAACAACCTCTTTCCCACTGTTAGCCCACACTGCTGGGGACAGAGTGAGAAACAGAAAACACTGACTCATGCAGACACTGATCAGCAATATCGAAAACACTGGGGTGTGATCAACACTGTTTTGGTCATGAATCCAAATCACCTTTATCTTAGCCAGATCCAGTACATCCAGTACTCAAATATATTCAAGAGATATTTTACATTTAGCTGTTCTTTTTTCAGGGTGCAAAGATTGAAACAAACTTAGAGCAACACATAAAATCACAGGGACAGCTTGGCTCACATCCACACAGCTAAATCCTCTTACACCCAACAGAGATGGTGGCTGTGCCCAAATTTATGGGAGATATTCCTGCCATAAATTATCACTGGAGCTATGTCCAAGCATCATGTCGAACTGTAATAGCTGGCAAAGACCAAAACCATTAACAGAAGCCATATTAGAAATTAAATAGTATGAATAGTCAGGGACTAGGCCTTTTACTTAATTGTATGGACACATCTTCAGAGTTTCTACCAAGCTGCTTTACTATAAATATAATGTATTGAAGTAAATATTTGTGTATTTTTACCTCTTTTGACAAAAATTAGGTGTGTTGAATAAGTGGTTTTTTGTCAGAAGGAAGACCTTAAAACCATTATAAATTGTCCAGTAGTGGAATAAACTGTGTTCTGGAAACAATTGTTCATTAACAAAAAAGAAAAATGTAGCAAAAAACCCCTCGGCAAACAGCTCTTTCTTTTCACTCATATGGGAGACAAAGTGCAAGTAGTTATATATGTCCCCCCAAAAACAGTTTGCTCAGAAGCAAAAAGTACAGCCCAGAATTCCTTCTTGTGACATGTCTGTATCTCTGTGCATTCTGAAGGTACTATTGCCACATCTAAGGGAATTTTTGGAAAGAAGTCTCCTCTATGCATCTGATATGAGATGATAATTAAACAATGTTTTTTATGCATAATTTTTTTAGATGTAGTAATTTCCTGCACTTTCAGAGGGGAATTAAATTTTAATCTGTTCTAAATATTTTATCCATTTTGTCCATATATTTCTAGACACTTCTGTTAGAAGGTTCTGACTGTTGTTTCTAAAATGTCCTAATTTCACATACTGAATAGGACATCAGTACAGAACAAAGAAAAGGTTGTTTGCAGTATATTCACAAATAAGGTCTATCCTCCTTTAAAAAGTTAAATAACTATTTTTAAATTGAGGCTATTTATAATACTTAAATATTTCTGTTGCATATTAAAGAACAGTAGGTTCATCACACTCTGTAAATTTGGCATATGCATACATACCAGCAGTTTTCACTGATTACTTAAATCTCCAAAGCTTTTTTCTTTGATTCTATGATCTCTATTCACAGATTCACAGTACTCTCTGTAAATTCATATATGACAGATTAATTAATATAATTTCATCTGTAACTTTCTGTATTTTGTCTATTTATATTTTGCAGTTAAAAAAACCCAACAAAAACATATACTCTGCTAAAACCTTGTTATAATTTACAGCTTTCTATTTCCTTTGAAATTCATCTCCAGCTCCATTACGTCTGGTTCATCTGTTGACTTTTTAGGTAGAAAAAGATTGTATACTGACTATGTGTCAGCTATGCCAATAATATAAATAAATATTCAGATCAATGTTCCTTAAATTAAAAGTTCCTGTTATTTTGAGACTTGATATTGTCTAGAGGAAATACCATCTAGTTATTTTTCGACAATTTTTTCAAAATCTACTTTTTCATAATATGACTTTCACAAAGAAAGAAATACTAAGCCTCACTGAAAATATTTGAGTCTGTTAAAGTGACACATATTCCCTGTGGATCTAAAAGTATACTTCACTAATCCAATCACCTAATTTCTCTTGGAAAATAATTGTTCCAGTAGTGTAAATGAAATTCAACTTGCCATTCACTAAAACTTTCTCAGAAAGAAAAAAAAAACTTTCTCAGACTTTTGTCTGCTTTCAGTTTTTACTTTGCATGGACTTGAGACCTTGCTGAATTAAAAACTGAGTGCAGTTTAAACAAGTATTGGCAAAAGCAGAGGAAATAAGAATTGATCCTATTAACGTTTCTCCTTTAGGGTACAGAAAGCCATAGAAACCATTGCCTGTTGTTGAGAATTTTTGAAAGAAAATTAATTAACAAATGAATTGAACATACAGTCGGTTCCTTAGTGTGGATTTAAATACATTTGTTTTATAACTTGCAGTCACAAATTCATGTTTCTTGAGAGAACAACTTGTGACTTATAAGAGTGTCATTAGTTCAGAAATTACTTCCCTTATGTCAGGTTTTTAAGACTTTAACTCATTATATGCATTTTAAATCTCGTTGGACATGTAAAGGTTTCCTTGATACTATCAAATATGCCAATGGTGATTGCAAAAATGCAAGTATTATTTTGACATGAGAATGGCAGCCTATTTAACAGATTAATTATCAGATTTATAGCTCTAACATACATATTAGTGCATAGAACCCAGTGTACATTTTGATATTGTAATACATATGAGTTTATTTCATCTCCATTCCAGTGCACATCAGTGGATTAGGCAATTTATGAGAGAAGAACAAAAATATGTTGCTTCCTCAAAGTTTTAGGGATTTTTATATTTCTGCAGATAAAGCTATAATTTTTCTTTGTGCACACTTTTCTGAGAATCCATGCATTATTTAAAGGAAATATTTTGTCTTTGTACTCCACTGTGATGCAGCTGTTCCTAAAAATTGTCTAATTTTGTACAGGGACAGGATCAATGCCTCAACTACCTGCTTCACAGAAAACATGATGAAGTTTTCTATGAACATTAACCATGTGAATCTCATGGTAGGGTCAGACAGATGGTAGTTAAAATATAAATGTGGAAATAAGTACAAGGAAAACACAAGGCTAAGAGAGAAAAGGATAATAAAACTGTAAAAATGAATAATGTTCTGGTATCCTGGTGGCTTGGAGCTTTGCTTGAGCTTTGCTGGTTTAAACAATTTCTGGGGGAATAAACCAAAAACCGAAACAACAAAAACTCCATTCAGTTGCATCTGTATTAGCAAATTAAACTTGACAAGTCGTATTAGAAGATAAATATCAAGGAATTGTAAAGTCAGATGAGCAAACTCCTCCTCCTTTTCACTCCTAGAACAAAAAGTTGTTAATTATCCCTCGTGCTGCAAACAGCCTGCATTGTATTGTCTTATTCTAATAAGACAAACTGTCTTATTCCTAGGTTCTGTCTGGAAATGTGAATTTAAATCATACCGTGGAGTGTGCTAACCATTACTGAGGACGGATAGCTGTATGCCAGTGATCAAACCTGTGCTTTTGGTCTGTGTAAATTGCTGCTACAAACAGTTGGGGGGATCATGTAAAGAAGGTGTGAGACAGTATGGAAGATTACTAGATCAGGAAAGAGAAGTGAGATAAAGACACAAAAGTTTTCAGTATAGAGCCAACTGATGATGCAGAATGGGGAAAATAATCTGTTTCAGACATTTAGACTAAGTAGTATCTTGATATTTTGCTTGTGTTAGTGCCTTCATAGAAAGTAGATCACACAATTCAAGGTACTACCTGAAGCAAGCAAGATCTTTATTTTAACAAACCTCCAGTCCTTTCAGAAGGAAAAGTTTTGTTTCATACAACAGACGTTAAAAACCTTTTCTGCCACAGACATTAAAAAAGCTTTTCTGCTCTACTGATCTCACCTAGATTTCATTGGATTTCTTGGTAATCCTTTTTTTTTTTTTTTTTTTTTTGCTATGCTGACTTGCCCTTAACTCCTTACAGTACACAACATACTATATTCCCAGAGAACAACACAAGGGCATCAATGTTGCTGTACTGAGACAGTTCAGAGTCCCTCAAACTTATCTACTTTACTTATCATCTGTCTCCATTGACTAATAGTAGCTGCTTAAAGAAAAGGATTTACAAAAAACAACAAGACTAAAATGGTCATTGATCATTTCCTGGAATATTTTCCCTGTTCTTGCCAGTCTGCTACTCAGGGCTTTCTTGATTCAGAATTAATTGCTTTTGGTAGTTAGCAAAACATTAATACATTTTCATTTGGATGTCTTCATGCAACTGCTTAGCTGTGAGCTACATGTCTAAGCTTTAATTATAGGTAATGCCCTGAAATATAGTTAATGAACTGTCTAGTCCAGACAGTCAATAGAACCTCAAGAGAGATTCAGTTCATGCTGAAGTAAACATCCTTTGCCTGGTTAGCTTGAAGTACCCAAGTTTATCTCACCAGTTCTGGCCAAAAAAAAAAAGAAAGGTGTCTTTCAAGTTTAACATCTACCTGAAAGTTTCGAGGGTGTCTGAAACAATACTAAATTTCAAATTTAAAGCAAGTAAGCTGAGGCTTTTTAAAAATTGTTCCAGCTGGACTTTCCTGCAGTAGTTTTATCCAGCTGCTTCTTGAATTTAAATAATTCATCAAGTCGACAGCATCCCATGGCATGCATGTTTTGTGTGAGACGATATACTTAATTTTTTATTGTTTCGTTTATTTGTTAGGTTTTGTTTTTGCTTCTGTTTCTTCTTACTACGTTTTGCATCTAAACCTCTTTTTCAGCAGGAATATTGAACCTTTGCTTTCTATTCAATTGATAATAATTTTGTAGCTTGCCTTATTGTCTAGTGATCTCTTCAGCTAGTAGGGCTACACAACTAACCACATCTAGTACATCTCAGACACAATTTTTTTAATAAACCTTAAAGCACATCTTGCAAGTTCAGTTACAACTTTCCATGTAACTTAGTTGTCCAAACACTCTGCTTATTCAGTCTTGGTCAATTTCTGGCTGTTTGATTTTTGAAGCTTTCTTGTCTTGCCAAATTCTAACTGTCTTGGGATCTTTTACTTTTTGAGACAGTCTTCTACATTGTCTCATGCACTGTCTACTGTCTGCCTCGAATGAAGCTACTTTCCTTTTTAACACACATTTAAGTGCTTTTCTGAAATGATGCCCAAATTGTTAGTCTTCTCAACCAACATATTTTCTTTTTCCCTTTCTCTTCTGTTGTTGTATTTTTTTTCAATAAAAGCTTCATTGCATTCACAAGTGTTCAAGATAGAAACACATTTTAAATTAAACTGAAAATCAATTAAAATTGAGTTTTGACTAAAAAATTGGGCAGATGTTAAACAAAAATTTTTGAAACCTTGCATCTTTTGTGGAAATTCAGACTAAGCAAAACATTTTGTTCTGCCTCTCAAAGAGGCATATATCTTGAAAACAAGAGATTAATTTTCCTAGGGAAAAAAGTATTCTGGAGAGCAAAACAGTAAAATTAACTCAGACAAAGCATTTATCACACTCATGAAGACTTACTTTCAGGTAGTTAGGGAACTCGAAGCAAAATTTATACTTGAAAACCATGAACCTGATATGGAGAGGAAAAAGAGAGGTTAAAATTCAGAAAATCACTCCTGCCAAGTTTTGTGCAGATTTAAGAATTCATGCTGTCCTTTGGATGCCTATACCTCAAACTCAACAAAATAGAAGAGATTTTTTCAGTTGGAAAGGATCTACATGGATCATCAGCACTTCTTTCTCCTCTTCCACTCCTCAGTAAGCTGTAGACAGCAATCAGGTCGCTCAACCTCCTTCTGGCCAAACTTCTCAGCTACTCCTCACAGGATATTCTTTCCAGCCCTTTCACCAATTTTTTTTTTACTTCCTCTGGACACTTTCAAGTATCTTCATATTCTTTATAAATGTCGGGGCTGTGCACTGGCATTCCAGGTAAGGCCACATCAATACTGAATACAGAGGGATGATCACTATTTTTGACCGTCTTGTCATGCTGTGTTTCATACACTCCAGGATATGGTTTTCCATCTTGGCTGCCAGAGCAAATATCTTCTAAATATTTGAAATGTTGCAAATGAGCACAGAGACATTTCACTCATGTTCTTGTACATAGATTAAAAACAAAAAACCCCAAACAGTAAAAGAATAAAATATTTTTCAAATCAAAAATACCTTATGAAATTGCAAAACTTTGTGTTGTCTAAAAAAACAAAAAAGAAAAGAAACTTAAAGAGTAAATGCCATGCATATAAATATGTATTTATGTATATAGACACATACATAGATACATGTGCATTGTAAATTTGGAGAACACAAAGAGGCCTTCACAAGAAGTACTCTTTCTCATGAAGAGGCAGACAGCCTTAAAGATGGATCTTGCTTGGCATTTTGAACTAACACATTTCAGAAAATAATGTACAGCAAAGTGTAATAATAAGCCTTTTAATCTCAAATTAGATTAGACCAATGTTGAATAGATTTGTCTCCTAATATTCTGTCTGTTGTAGCACTGAAATCAATATAAACACTTTTCTTTCACATAAATGTCTAAATTTACCTGGAAAAATGTAGTTCGCTTTAATTGGAAAGATTTTGCTTTAAATTTCCGCATGCAAATCTAATTCTTCTGGATGAGTAAAATTGAGAATAAGTGTAATTTTCACATGTCTAGGACAAGATTAAAAAAAACCAATAAATCATAAAAACTCTGTGCAGCTTGAAATTATAAAAACCTGTCTACAAAAACATATTTTCAGTTCCATTTTCAATATTTTTGTCTTTGATGACACAGAATTGTGATTTTGAAGACTACCCTCAGTAAATGAACAGAGAAAGTTGGCAGGAGGAGCTTGAAATATTTGATAAATAGTAGAGGTTCCTCCATTCAAAGGCATGACTGGGGCAGATTGAAAAGTATTAAAGCTTTCAGAATAGAAAAGATTGATTTAAAAAATAATGTACTTTTCCAGAACACTAAGTATTTAAGCCACAATGTATGTAAAAATTTTAAATTAGGAGCTCTTCCAGTCTTCTATTTCTCTTATAGCCTTCTATTTCATCTTCTGAATACTAAGACAATAACTAGTAGAAAACTCACACAAGCTTAGGGAAAACTTCATTATTAGGGCATGTTTCTTTCCATGAAAGTTCTGTGTACTTTTCATTCTCACAAGAGATGAAGTTGTACTATTGAGAGTAATAAATCAAATCACACTAAATTTTTGAGCATTTACTATTACTGTTCCATGAAGTTGGACTCGAGTATGGAAAAAGAAAATTTGTGCAGCATTTTTTTTTCCAATTCTCCATCTAAGATAGTCTTTGTCTTTTTTTCATTCCTGTAGCATTAGAGATGTGGCAAAGTATGATTCCATCTTTCTAAAGCCACAGAAAAGAATGTTGCATTGATTAACTTACCTTGGTGACTGACAATGAAAGATGTTTCCTTTTTTTTCCTGTTTCAGTTTTGTATTGAGGGTCTAGTCTTGGGAATATCATCACATCTATCTACTGCTGCTCTGTAGTTTGCAGTTTTATTTGGTTGTTTTTGTTTTCAATTTCTTCATTAAAATGTTTTTTATTCCATTACTTAGATTTAATATTTGTTTTCTTTAAAATTTTATCAATTTTTACTGGGATTTTTTCAGATTATGAACCTGCTTAGAAATAGCTAGACTATGAGAGCAAGTCCCTGTAATTTCTTTATGAATGTTAGGATGTTGTGGCCATAGGAATTCGTTGCTCTGTGAGATTTAGCTGCAACAGAATTGCTCATGTTGACTGTTTTACTACCCTGTTCCTGAGGGAAATGAAATCATAATCTAGTTTCTGTCAAATGTGCTAATAATTCAGCCTATGACTTGTTTACAGGACAGTGGCAACACATGACCAGTTAGGAAGATGAAAAATTACTACCTCTCTTTCTGGAAAAATACCACTCAGTGGGACAGGGGAAATAATAGTTCACATATGAGAACTTAATTTTTTCTTCGTTAAAGCAGGTTTCATACCACTACTTTTGAAGAGCAATGTAAAACCCATAAATCAATTAAAATGGGCATGAAACACATTATTTAATTTTCTTAAACCTATAATTCAAATATTTATTTAAGTTTTTTAAAATTTTCCTTAATAAATTAAGCATTCCTCAAGCTGTAATCAATACCACAAACTAGGTGATTTTTTTATGGAAGTGTGATACCTCTGATCATTTCTTTGAGATCAGATACCTCTGATCATCCCTATTGCTTTCTGAAAAGAGTGTTTTAAGATTGGCCACAATGCCTTGCTTGTGATAAAGATATTTTCTGTGGTAAATGCTATTGCTGAAGATATGATAGAATATGTATTACTGGAGTTTTCACAATGCTTTAGAAGAAAAATAGAAACTGGAACAAAATCTTACAGATTAGGGATCTATAGATGGATGCTAATCGTCAAGTCCCTGTTGTATTTAGGGCAGATAATTGAACTTGGCTTTACCTCTTTTCAAATAATCAACCTATTTATAATTGTTCTGGAATTTATTGTCTTCCTGAATTTTTGTGGAAAAACAAGAACAAAAAAAGCATAGAATCAAAGAACAAAGAATCACACATCATTTATGTTGGAAAATACTATTGAGTTAACCCAGCACTGCCAAGTCCACCACTAAACCATGTCTCATGGCAACATATTTACATGTCCATTAAATACCCCCAGTGATGGTGATTCAACCACTTCCCTGGGCAATCTGTTCCAATGCTTGACAATCCTTTCTGTGAAGGAATTTTTTTCTAGTACCCAAGCTCAACCACCTGGTGCAACTGGAAGCTACTTTCTCTTGTCCTGGTACTTATGACCTAGGAGGGGAGACTGACCTCCACCTCACTACAGCTTCCTTTTAGGTAATCACAGAATCATTTAGTTTGGAAAAGACTTCTAAGATCATCAAATCCAACCTTTGCCTGATCATCATCTTGTCAATGACACTATAGAACTAAGTGCCATGGCCAATTGTTTCTTGGACAGCTCCAGGGATGCTGAGTCTACCTCACTCTGGGCAGTTGGTTCCAATGCTTAACAACCCTTTTTCTGAAGAAATTCTTTTCTGATGCAAAACCTGAACCTCCCCCGACCCAGTTTAAGATTCATGTCTTCTTGTTTTGTCATGAGTTGAGAGAAGAGGATGACCCCTGCCTGGCTACCACCTCTTTTCAGGAAGTTGTAGAGAGTGATACAATCTCCCCTGGGACTCCTTTTCTTCAGGTTAAGCAACCCCAACTCACTCAGGTGGTTGGTACAGGCTTTACCCTCCAGACCTTTCACCAGTTCTGTTGCCCTTCTCTGGACACACTCCAGCATCTCAATGTCCTTCCTGAAGTGAGGGATCCAAAACTGGACACGGGATTTGAGGTGTGGTCTCACCAAGACTGAGTACAGGGGAAGAATCACTGCTCTGGTCCTGCTGCCCACTCTATTTCTCATACAAGCCAGGATGCCACTGGCCTTCTTGGCCACCTGGGCACACACTGGCTCATGTTCAGTGGCTGCCAGCCAACAGCCCCTGGTCTTTTTCTGCTGTGCTGCTTCCTGCTCTGTCCAAAAACTGTAGCATAGCATTGGGTTGTTGTGACTCAGGGGCAGGGCCCAGCCCTTAGCCCATACAATTGGCCTTGGCCCCAAAACCTTTATATTTATATATTTTTTAATAAAACAGTAAAAAAAAATATTATAAATCTGGGATTTTTTTTTTTGGACAGAAGAATATTCTGGTGGAAGAGCCTGCCCTGCTTACTTTTTTGTCCATCTTGAGTGTTTAGCCAGATTTTTAAAGACATTTAGCTGCCTCAAATCTGTTGTGTCTGTAGGGGAGAGTTACTGCCTATTTTATAAACCTATTCTTAGATTTCTTTTTTCCTAAAGTAACAGACTCAGTTGGATAGCAATGAGCAATTATTCCACCTCACTGAGTTTAGAAAAAGGCTCTTGTCCAATTTCTGCTGTTGGCAGACAGTGTCCAATCCATGCTTTCTGTCACTATTACAAGCACTCAAACTGGGTGCATCTTTTTCAGGCAGATCAGTGTCATTAATTGTCACCTTGCAATGGCACATAAGGAACTGTTACAAAAGGCACAAAACAGAGGAGGAGATTTATTCTTAGTGCCATAAAGGAACTTCCAAATTTTAAATCTGATCTGTCATCTAAGTCTTTAGGGTTCTTCATACTTGGCATGCATATCTGACAAACTAGTCGGATCAGTGCTAATGTAAATACAATTTTCCTTTATTTTTGAGCATGTTTTATTATTAAAAATTTACTTGAATTATTTAATATCAATGAAAACTCTAGAAACGCCTTTGTGGAAATTTGTATATACAAGTGATTACTTATTTAGTATTGGTAATATTACTTATCCTTGCAATAGACAACTTTAACTGAATTTGTTCAGAGAAAAATAGAGCACGTGAATTTGAACTTAAAAAACCTCTTGGGTTAGATAATAAGGATTTGTCCATACCCATAAGCTAAATGTGCACAGACTCTTAAATAGCACTAAAAGCCAACTGGACAGAAAAATTTAAGCCCTCTTTCCCTCCAAGACAGGGTGCCCAGACCCAAAAGAACTATTTGCTTGCACATCTCTCCTTCATAACACCTTACAGCCTCAGCCTCTGTCTGGAAATGGGTTTGAAAGTTTGGTCAAAGACCATTCTGACAATTCAGAATTACAAATCTTCTTCTTTCAGTTACCTAAAACACTCTTTCACAGTTTTTTTTTTCTTTCACAATTTTTTGTTGTTGTTGTTGTTGTTGTTGTATTTTTGTTTTGTTTTAGGGGTTTTTTTTGTTTTGTTGTGGTTTTTTGTTTTGTTGTTTTGTTTGGGATTTTTGTTTGTTTTCTGTTTGTTTGTTTTTGTCTTAAAAATAAGTTGAAAAAAGCACTCCAGAACAAAAAGAAATCCTGTCACTTTTTTCCCCTCACTTTTCATACAGGTACTTACAGTGACTATCAATGGGTCTTGAATTGAGTCTTGAAGTGGGTCTTGAAGTGAGTCTGCGCAAACCCTACTGTTTCAATTGAATGATAAAATGAGAATGAAGTGAATGAATTCTCTAAAGCAGCTGTTATACAATACCACTGTGTCTCCAATTCCAAAATATAGGTCTCCTTCCTACTGTTGGTTTTGGTATTTATTTAATTCAATGGTAACTGATTTTGATTGATTTCTCTTTTCAATCATCTTCTGAGTTTCCAAAATTAACTCTTTTTTAAAGTACTACTCTTATAGTTTCCATCTTGCTCCCATTCTTTCACCTCTTCCTTTCTAGCTTCATGTCAAGGCCAATTTGCCCCACCACCTGATCTACTCCTTTTAATCAGATTCCACTCTATCATTGTTTACTCAACTACTTTCTTCATTAGCAAATCTGATTTTCCTGTCAGTTCCACCATCCCCTTCTCACTCTCTTCTTTTGAAGTGAATGCCCTTTTCCAGACAAAGTTTCCAGCCCTCCCTTTATTTCCTTCATGCTCTAAGCTCCTCCTTCCTCTTCCCTAGTCTCATAGTCTTGGTATAAGCAAATTCAACCAGTGAATTCCCTTCTCAACAAAGTGTTTGTTTCCACTGCAGTTGAACCAGATTTTGTTTCTGTCACAAATTTTGGCTGTCTGATGCCACACTGTCACAGAGGGAAACCCAGCCTTGTTTTCTTTGATAGTGCTCTAAGCATGGCAATTTGGAGAAAAACTATAGAGGAAAGTTTTGAACTTGTGCCAGTGTTAAACAGGAAGCAAGGTCAGTTACCTGACTGCAATGATGCAGGAGGAGTTTAGTCATAGCAAGGAGATGTGAATAAGTGCTTTCTTCATAAATATTAATGAAGAAAATTACTTTTCTACTACATAAATGTATTCAAAACAATGCAACTGGACATAGTTACAGATTTGCAGTGGGAAAATGAAAAAAACATCATGCAAGTCACTAAATCTCCATTTCTTTAGCTAGTGAAATCTTTCATAACCAAACTTGACTAATGATCCCATAAGAGGAGATGTAAATGAAAAAGGTGCAAATATTTGGGAATCAACGTATATCTTCATGGGTGTCTCTTTCTCACCTATTTGAATAATTTTTTCTGAATATTTACGAATAAATAATTGAATTTGACTTCATTCTACAGTAAATACGCAGAGATTTTTGAGTATAAATAACCAATTCTGGCAAGAATGAATGTTGTCACCATTAATGATGAGTCTAGAAAGCCTTAATTACAAAAGACATTGACAACACCAGTGAATATGCGATGACAAAAAATATTAAGCTCCTTTCAAGATATGCATTTCCATTCTGGAATTATTCAAGATACACAGTCTTATTTGATAAGTATTCAAGAAAGAAATTTTTACTCAGTTTTAATGAATATGTGAATTTTGATATCTCAGTAAAGGCATTGTGTTAAACTTGAAATGTCATATCCACTTAAAATCAGCATGATTCTAGTGAAATAGTG
The DNA here is from genome assembly GCA_037013685.1 of Acridotheres tristis. Lineage (NCBI taxonomy): Eukaryota > Metazoa > Chordata > Aves > Passeriformes > Sturnidae > Acridotheres > Acridotheres tristis. Next base: position 73,052,354 of record CM072884.1, read on the forward strand.
TGCAATATGGTGGAAAATGAAATAAATTTCACCCCCTGCAAAGATTAAATTTACAGGAAATATCGAAGAAAATACTATAAACACAGGTTTGACCTGTACACAAAAGCAATTGGAGCAGAAATTAAACAAGATGCTCACTTTGCTCCTAATAGTCCTACTGGCCACTGTTCTCCATGCACACAATATTTTTACATGCAGTATAGAGCAAGAAAGCAGGAAGTAAATCAGTTACTGTAATAGATGTATCACAATGTACCTAAAAAAAAAAAAATGGAAAGGAGAAACAGATGTTTCTTGTGCAGGTATAAAATTCAAAAGAATAATAAAACTATCAAAGATTGTGTAATGAAGTGTAGATTAAAGAGCACAGTCTTGTCGTTACAACATATGTTCTGAACTTTCATGAAATAGGATGGTTTAAAACTAGACACGTTCTCATGAAAACAAGGAGATTGAAAAGACCTACAAAAGAAATGCTCTTTTTATGTTCTGAAAGGTACAACCTGCAAAAGGAGATGAATGTAGCATTAATGTGCTGTAAGAATTGTAGAGCTGGACTGATGCAGTAGCATCCATTATCCAGCTCTCTGCAACTGAAAGTCACTTTGATTGAAGGTCATTGTGACCAAGATGCATGTCTTAACAGTTCCTGGATTTTTTTCTGGGAGAAGTAGTCAATGCTAATTCTGTTAAGTATCAGTTTATTTTTATTAACACTAAAATGAAAATACTTCTTTCAAATATCTTGCTCTTTTCCAGACTTTTTGGAAAGGATTAATTTTAGTTACAGATGGAATGACCAGTCCCTGATTATTGCGCCTAAAATCATGTCTTCATGTACTTCTGTGCTAACTAGACACAATAGAGTTGTCTAGAAAAAAAATTACTTAACAAGTAATGATATTGGGATAAAACCCAGATGTCAGTAACATATGTGCATCATAATGCCATTTTTCATTCTATTGTCATCACACTCCACTTAGGAAGTGGCAACAAAACCAGAGTTTCTAAGTAATATCAGTGAATAATTGTAAATGTATGATGCGTGATTTATAGCAACTGATCATAAACTATAGACTTGGGGAAATTATACGTATACATTGCAATCCAAGAATGAGAAAAATATGAGATAAAAAGATATGAAAGAAATTGGTTTTGTTATGTATGAAACATTAGATATTCAGTCTTCTTGTACACACTACCATATGAATGCAAGTGAATATCTTCAAATCATGAAACAATTTGAAAAATGAAGAAAAATAGGAACTCACTTTAGCACTTTCAGACAACCAGCATATTATTTTCTTCCATGAGTTTTCAAATGCTTCATCAACATCAATTATAACCCCATTTATGAAAGCCAAGTACAGCATCCGTCAGACAATCACCAGAACTATGGATTCTCCCTGACAGATACTGGATCGGATAAACTTGGAAGACATTTAGAAATATTTTGCTTCTGATAAATGTTTATCTGAATTTTCATCTGGATGAGACATGGCTTTGTTTCAATTTCAAGTTGTCATTCAAAGAAATTGATTTGTCTACAGGCAAAGAGTGAGCCTAGTTATAAACAGATCATGTCAAAGAACAGGAATATCTATGACTCTAAATATTGGTAAGCAGAGATGGACCATGTAGTGTCAAGACAACAACCCAAACCTATTTTGATTGACACCAGAGTGGAAGACAACAGTGGGATTCTTCTACATCTGTACATCTTCCAAGGTGTACAAGAGTGTCCAAGATAGGTGACCAATAGGTACAACACAGATCTCACAGAAAGTCACCATTGTTCTCGACTGACATTAAGTAGCTAAGCAGGGTACCTGTCAGTGCTTGAAACAGTCCTTACTAAATGTATGTAGGCAACTGAACCACATATGTGTCCACATTCAGGAGATAAGTGCTTTTGCTATTCTGCCAGACAAGTGGTTCCACACTTGAGATGCACAGAGTATCAGAAAGGCCTTGTAAACTTGCTTATTCCCTAAAGGAATTAATGTCTTACCCTATTTTCTCCCATAAAATATCATTCTACATGCCAAGACTTGTCTATGGTACTATGAGCAAGGCCTCCCACTGTAGCTTGCTGGTCTATGCATCAAGGCCTCTGTTACAAAAGCACAAGTCATATGGAAATCCATAATCTGTTTGGTTCTGTCTAACCTCCATTCAGAATCCATGTCTCATCAACTCCATCACCATTCTTTCTAACTGCAACAGGCTGCTTGGAAAAATTAAGGTACTGCTTATGAAATATCGTTACTCACTCATAATATGGCAGAGAATGAGTGTACAAGCACATATACCAGGAAAAAAAAAAAAAAAAAAGAAAATAAAAAAAAAGAAAATAAAAAAAAAGAAAAAACAACCGCAAAACCACCTAGCAATGAATTGCAGGGAAACAATAGAGCTGGAGTAGATGTACAGATGTAAAGCATGTTTCATGTTCAGGTTCAAATGGATAAATCACCAAGATGATTGCATAAAAGCATTGAGTATCTTTGTTCAGGAATTTTGAGAGCTGAAAGCTCCTGTTGCTGGAGAGGTCTGACAGAAAAGTATATTCTTCTCTTTGGCATCAGGATATGAGAACAGCCACACTCATCGCAAAATCTTAAAATAATTTCTGAAGATTCTATTAATCTAAGATATTTTTGACCCTGCTTCACTTGTCAATCATTTCCCTTTTTCTGAGCTATTATTTCTCTTTTTTTCAGCCCCAGATAGGCTCACAAGAATGTATTTACTTGAATGAGGATTTGCTTCTTATTAAGGTACTTTGCTTTACTTCTGCATATGCTGATGCTTCATTTCTTCTTATTACATTGACTGGCCATAATGTCCTTTCCCTAGTGTCTCTATAAGTCTGAGAGATGAAAAAAACCCCTCATGCACTGAGAAGAAATGCTTCAAGAAGCTCATCTGAAGCTCATTATTTCTCATCTGGATTCTGGAACAACCAGCAAAATCAACAGTATTCAGAAACATTACTGGTCAGTGGAATTCAGAGATTAGTACTGAGAAATTGTTTGAACAGTACTTAAAATATAGTTAGCTGTACCAAACTTTTCCAATACATTCAAGGGTACTGGGGTACTGGGTTGGGTGTGCTGTGCTGGAAATGCAGAAATTATATGTGTCATGGGAGAGATCTTTGGACCTTGGAGGCTAGAAATTATGCATGTAATGCTAGGATTTTCTGGAGATGAACACATCTTCCAGCAGAAAAGCTTCAATTTATTATTTTTGCTCTGTTACAGGGCCTTCTTTTGGAGATTTGTCCACCTTAGACTGCAATGCTTATATTTTATTCAGCAATTGCTTTGAAAACAGTGGCCTGTAGTCAAGGCTCCAAGGCAACTTCACTGTTCAGACTACCTTCATTACTGATTGTAAAGGTGCTTTCAATGCTCAGGCAAAATTTAACCCATTGTTTGGGGTAATTTTGAAGATCTGAAGCTCTGAACCTTTTGATTGTTCATCTATTTCCCCTTATCTGTACAATTTTTGTAGTGTGGGTGGACTCCTGTCCCCATGATAAACCTGTCACAGACAGGAGGCTTGGCTGGGGCTATTCATGCTCTGACTGGGTAGCCAACCCCCAGCAGCCTCCTCTGATTGCATCTGTACAGCAAGCACACAGGTACCTTATCAGTTTTCATCTGTAAGTGCTTGAAAGGCTATCTTCCTCAAAAACAAACAAACAAACAAGAAAAGCCCCACAAACAAACCAACCAACCAACCAGCCAAAAACCCAGCCTCAAACCAAACAAAAATGTAGTGCTTTTTTAAGCTGAAAAACTATGACATTTGTATTCTAGTTGAAGTGGGGTTTATATACACTTTCATTCAGAATTGAAACAAATGGAAAAAAGCTTTACCCAAATATATTAATTTTTCAGACAGGTATATAATTTGTCTAATGTACATGTGTACTCCCAGAAGGCAAGTTATACATAAATTTACACAATTACCTGTATTAAGTATTAGAAATCCCTCTTGCCCAGAGAATTTTCTTCCAGATGCTCTAACATAATTACATTCAGTTGAAAGTATCTGTAGTTGTACTGTTGGATAAATTGGTTTATTACCTACTTTAAAATAATTGAATATTATTTCTGTTCCTTCCTCTGTGTGAATCCTTAATTTTATATTCCTTCTTGCCAGAAACAAATTGAAATAGATGTGCTGAACACATGGATATGAAGCAGTCTGCCCAGCAATAATTGCTTCATGACAGTTTTGAATTCCTCCAGTTCTTCTCCCTTTGGGATGCTTTAGTGCTTTGGATAGCATTAGTACGAGGTAGACAAAGTACTGTCTCGAGCTAGATATTATTAGTGCAGACTTGATAAAATCTAAACATTTTTGAAACAATTGTTCTCTGAATAATTAAGTGGATTCTGAAAACCTCCAAACACTACAGATTTTTACTACACTTTACAGTGGTTAAAAGATCACAAAAGAATTCCAGTCTTGGAGAGAAGTCAGCTTTCTACTGACACTGGAAATATTTCGAAAGCAAAAGATATTCAGGGTAATGGTCCTTTTAAATACACTTTTTTTTTTCCCAATATTGTCCATTCATAAATAATTACATAAATAATGCATATAAATAAAAGCTTTCTTAAAGTAACTTTTCAGCTTTTCTTTACATTTGACAGAAATAATATAATCAGGAAATTCTCTTGTTTAGATTTCAATATGAAACAAAATGCAAACACTCAGTCTCTAAATAAGTAAATAAACAAATACCATCTGTTAATAATTCTTGTACATCAGCTAGTCATTATTGTGCAAAAAAAAAGAATAAATTTGGCAAGGAACTACAAAATAAATTCAATAGAGAAATTTTTTTTAGCTCTCTTGAAAAAACAAGTTTTCTGTTTCACTAAGGAAGTTTTGCCAAAATTTCAGTATTTTTGCATTTAATGCTTTGATATAGCCAGGATATCATTGACCTTGTAAATCTAGTCTTGCCATCCCAAGTAGACTCAAGTGGAACATGCTTTGCTTTCCTTGTCTTTCTGCGGATGCAGAGGGACCACTGGGCTAGGATTTCGGGATTTCTGGTCTCCTGATTGTCATGCAAACATGTTTGGGCAGTATTCCCCTCAATAGCTGTACTGCTTCTCTGTGGGGAGAGTGTTGAAGGAGGTAGCCATAATTAAACCAATTAATGTGAACATGAGCAAACACTTATCATGCTAACTTTGCACCTTCTCAATATATAACATCTTTAATATTAATATTAACTTTGATTTTATAGCCTTTTTTTAATAAAGAAGATAGTTGTTTCTTTCTCCTTCAAAATATCTTGAAATATGTCTGGGAATTCTAAAATAATTAATTACATTTTATCATAAATAGTCTTCTTAAGCCAAATTATCACCTCTAGTTGCATTTCAATTTAAGCCAAATGTTTCAGAAAACCTGGGATAGGTTATAAATCATGGTTGTACTGGGACCACAGTATACTGGAAAAGATACTTAAAAAGTAATAATAAATTGCATACCTTCTGTTATACAAGCTGAAAATGTAGTTTAGGAGATGCAGATTTGGGTAGCTGTGTTTTCTTCCTTCATAATCACTCCACAGGGCAAAAATGCTGAGCGCAGCCTAGCTGTAATTTTAATACTGTTATTGAACATTTAGACCGTGAACTATTTTAAGATACTGCTTTAACAATAGACAGAAAGGTGTAGAATAGTGGCACAATAGTCGTGGAGGAAGGCTTCTCATATTTAATCATTAGTTTCTCAGGTTTTTATCATCAATAAAGAGCCCACAAAAATCGTCTGCATTCCCAGAGGTACATTATCTTTCCAGGGAAAGTATTTGCACAGAGAAACACTTTGAAAAATGTCATCTAAATACAAAGCACGGGGATGAGACAAGGTACAGAATTTCTAGTGCCTAGGTGGTACCTGGGGACGTGGACAGTGCTGGGTATAGTACTCCATGTAAATGTCTGTCAGCATTCAGCTAGTAAAGCCTTATTTTCGGGAATTTATCCCTTTAGAAGTTGTGAATTCATTTTGATGCAAAAGTGCTCCTGACAAAATAGTCTCGTGATAAGAAATACATCTTTGAAAGATGATTGTCATTTGCAACTTATAAAGGTTCAACAAAATATGGCAAAATGTGTAAATGTAAGAAATGTATGGTAAAAAATACATAATTAAAATGTTGGCATTATTTCAATTTTAAAAATAAAAATATTTCAAAATAATCCAAGAATTAAAAATTACCTTCATGAGTCTGGTCAAGCAAAGTTCACCAATTCAGGGTATCCTGTTTGTGAGCATTTTTATCTGATTTATCATTTATCTGATAATTAGGGAGTTTTCAGTTGGAGATAATGTGGAAGTCTGGCTAATAAGTATTAATTCCAGTTCAAGAGGATTTCAATCTGAACATAGCTTATTAAGTCTACAGCTAAAAGGATTCCATTTTGATAATTTAGTCTAATTTGTGCATAGGGCAGGCCATTGAATTTTAGTATATCAAGATATCCATACACAGCCCAGATGTTTCATCTGAAAATATGCTTGAGAATGTATAATTATTTATGTCTGTGTGTCTCCATTTTCCCATTTACAACTCCTTTTCATGTCAGATGAAAATCTGAATGAGACCAACTCACTGTCTCTAACATGCTATTTTGGGTGGCACAGTTTAAATGTAAAACAAAATGTCATTTTAAATAATTTAACAGTCAAAATGGAATGCATCTATAATACTTTATTCTTGGAGTTTCTATGTGCCCGATTAAATTAAAATCTCTTTTACTTATGGATTTTATAGGAATATCAAGGTTACAATTCACTAAATATAGAAGTAAAAGAATGGGCATTTTTGCATTTAAAATTAAATCAGTCTTTAAAATTACAATTTTATAACAATATCTAATCATACTTCCTTTGGATTTTTATTGATATATTGTGCTAAATATATTAGTTATTCACTGTCTATTTATAAATCAGACCACCTGTGTGGAAAAAATCTCCTTTATTTATGCTTCGGCATTCCATATGCACAGAAAGCAACTAAAAATAGTTTACATCTGGCAAGCTGATCATTGTGACAATAGAAGCTTTAAACTGCAAGATGTCTCTCTGTTTTCAGTAGCCTCTAGCAATTTGGCTCACTCTGTGTACACCATTTGATATTTTCAAGCATTATGAATGCCACACCTCTCCTTTTTTGCTCTGGAAAGCTGACTATGTTATTACTAAATTTTCAAAATTTAATGTGTCAAAAAGCATCCCTGAAAATGCACAAAACTTACATAATTTGTTTAAAATAGTCAATGTTTCAGCCCAGAAAAACTATCTAAAAGTCATTTAGTACCTGTTTTTTAACATAATAATATTGCTAAGATTTTTTTCCACCAACCAAAAATTGTAATAGGGAACTAATTCCCGACTATGTTTTTTTTTAAATTTGAGGTTTTTTTGTTTTATTTTGTTTGCAACAACTTTATATTTGATACTAGTGTGGTAAAACATTACCTGTAGAAGCTTGTATAGTCTTATCTCAATCCTTTATTTTTTAATAGGAAATTTAAGGTTCAAACTAAGGGATAGATTCCCATGGAAAAGACTGGGAAAAATCAAGCAAGAGGCATTATATTATTTACAACACATTCATCTGTCTTTAATCTCAATGAAAGATATGTCATACTACAAGTCAGATCAAGACTGAATAGTTTAAAGAGAAGCTTGAGGAATACAAAGACTACAGCAAGGGATGATTGGCTCAAGTGACAGGTGCACAGTTTAGTGACAACATCAGCATGCATTTGAGTGAATGGGCTATTGAAATCATCTTTTTTGTATGCATAAATGTGAGGAATTACAGTGGTTTTGCTCAAATGGATAGGCATCTTCTTACAGGATTGTGTTCTCTTGCCCATGTGGTAGAATCATCAAGTCAGTGTAAGATCTGTAAGTTCCTCCTCAGAGAGTGCCCTACCAGCTCCTGGTATGCACTCCCAACACCAGCAGGAATTCTCTGGGTCTGGCTTTATGACTACCTGCCTCTCTCCTCAAGCCCATAATGCAGAAGGAGAGGGCTGAGATGGCTGAGATGGCTGCCTGCACCTTGAGGAATGGAGAGAGACTTCTGCTGTGTGAGGAGCACTGTACCACCTGCTCATCCAGACTGTGTTGCCTGTGCCCTATTCAGAGGCACAAGTGGAACAGGAGCCTTTTGCAACATCAAGCCATCCTCTGGAAAGTGGATGAGATTTTAGGGTCATCCTTGGAAAACGAGGGTGCTGAGGAAATCAAACAAATTAGGAACTAATTTCAGACAGCTGCTACTGAGATTTAACCATGTTCCCTATTCCAAGCCTTGATGGTTCTGAATGGCCTCATCTGTGCTTCCCACCCAAGTGTCTTGGCCCAAGAGCCCCACAGCAGCTCTGTTCTGTGCACCTCGACCTTTCCTGAGCTATCCTGTAGAAACAATCATTTCTAGTCCTGTTGCCTGAATGGCTCCAAACCAGTGTTGAAGGAAACATCTCCAGTCCTATTTCTGGCCCAGTTTCCTGCTCTTGCTTCTGACTGGTATTCCTGGATGGACCTCAGCCTGATTCAATACCTCAATTTGCCTTGGTATGATTGAGCAGTGCTCAGAAAATGGCCCAGTCACCAACCCAGGACTTTCTCAGGTGCTAAAACCCTACAAGAACCATCAAGGGTCACCCTTGGTGCCCAAGTAAACAGAGCAGTAAACCCTGGAAGAATTAATCTCATCTTTCACCTTTCTGCAACTCTCCTCCCAAAATCAGAGCTATTTATTAATATCTTTCTTGGCAAAGTGAGGAGACACTATCTTGGTCTGATGTCTTGGAGGGTGTCACAATTTGATATTTTTCTTCCTGCTACAAACATTGAGAGTCTCTGATGCTCCCTAATTCCCTGCTGACTGTGGAAACTGCTGGAGCATGAATGGAGTGTGCTGAGCATATCCTAGAATTCCTCCAGTGGGGAGGAGAAGAATGGCATGATATAACTCATCCATCAGACTGAAGGAAAAGGAGGGGGCACTTAGGAAGAGGGCACACCACAAGGGAGGAGGTGTCATGATTACCACTTAAGCTTACATGACATTCCCAGACTTCTAGTTTTATTGACTTATTAAAAACCGACAGTCGGCATTTTCAGCAATTTTACTCATCTGCTTATTCTGCTGAATTATTTTTGGAGAATTTCCTTTGTTGTTTAACTTACATTAGCTTTTGAATGCATTCATTCATTCTGTTCCAGTTCTGCCTCTTTAGTCATATAATTATTTCCATCTTTTTATGCCAAATATCTAGTCTGTGTAAGTTCAGTCTTGGTCTTCTTACACTGGTTGTAGATGTTGATGATAGTAGTTCAGTAGCCTAAAAATATATATATGTAATTGATTTTAAAAAAAAACCAAAAAACAAAAAACAAAAAAAAACACCTAACTTGGCTAAATCTAACTTCCCAAAACCAAATACTTTAGAGTAAACAAGGAATTATTTTAACACTTGAGTATGTAAGAAAAGATCTAGGTAATTAATTCACTTTTTGAAAATCCAGGCTTTTTCCACTGTAGACTGAGTTGTTTTGTTATTTTTTTTGCTTTAGGAGCCAGGCACTCCAATTCTTCACCTTACACATATGCCAATTTTCTTCAGAGCTGCTATTTGGAGCCCCTTAACAGAGAAAGATCCAGTTGGCCTGAGATGATACCTTACTTCAGAATGTCTGTACTGATAGAAATAGGTATAATTTGAACCAGGTTTTGCTTTCTCCATTTTGAACAATCACCCAAACCTATGCCATAACCTTTACTCTCTCCATGAAATCACAAGTCCTTGGTGTCAGACTGAGAAGCAAACCTGTGGTGGACTGTAAAACAGTCATCTCATTATTCAGTTGCCATTTTCTGGAAGAAAACTATTTTAAAACAAAAGCAGTTTCAGGGCACAAAGAGCTATCGTGCTTTAAACTCCCTCATATCCAGGCTTTACTCCACTGGAATGATTCCCCTCCCTACTAATTCCCAAGAAATGATACTTCTGCTAAGGTAGGCACATCAACTTAAAAAAACCTCTGGGTAACAAACTCTGGGATGTCCATTATTGTTCTCGGAGGTAAACTGTCATACATTTGGGTTGAGGCTTCTGGCAAAACTTTCTCTGCTGTCTCTGCAGTGATCCCAGTGTCTGTGGGATCTGAATCCAATCTTCCTTCTCTTCATCTAAAAGAAGAAAATGGTGGATATATTGTCTGCCAAGGTCACTGTTATAATCTCCCCTTCTTTTGCCACATGCTGCTGCACCACAGGAAACAGGAGTGTGGTGGAGGAGGTGGTCTTGGTCTATTGATAGTGTATCCCCTCAGTTCCCATGACTCAGCCATGCATGGAAAAAGCATGTTTTGCACTTTGACATACCTTTTCACTGACAATGGTATAGCTCAACTTAAGTGCAAACTTAGAGTGTTTTTAACTCACAGTCCACACAGAATTCCTTTAAATAGAGGTCACCTTTCTCTATTCGCTTTGCTTTTCAGCCCTCATCCATTATTTACTCAATTCTTTCTCCCTTGGATCAATATCTTCAGGCTAAAAACTTAAACCATGAAAGTTCAGCTGTTTCTCATCCGTGTTCCTGTTTTCTTTGAAGAGTTGCGTTGTGACTAAAATTCTGTTTTGAAAAGAAATCTAAATTATCAAATTAATCAGAAATTGCAGTTCTGTTTCTTTGTTTATATTTAAGTTAATTGAGGTAATATACATGAGCACTCAGATAAAGAAAAGGATCAGGCACAACTTAATTTTAAGAAAAAACTCTTGAAGTCATATAGATTTTATTTTGGCTTCCCTAATGTCCACACCACCAATCTGGGAAACAAATAAATAATCTTTTTTCCCTCAATGTTTCTTTTCCTGTTTCTGACATGTTGTGTTTAGACCTGTTATTACATTACTCGCATTGCTGCTAGCCCAGAGACTGATACCTTGCCTTTGTTGGTAACTACTTTTGTCCAGTCAGTCAACCACAGCAAATAAAGTCAGTCAATGGTCAGCCTTGCCAGGCTGTGGGAGCACAAGGTGATCAGCAGTTATTTTCTGTTCAGGGATGGATGCTTGGGAGCAACACAGAAGCAGCACTATTCATGTGTTGCTGAATTGGAGCTGTGTATTTGTGTGAAACCTACATATTTATATGAATTCTGCAAGGCCAGCTTCCCTAGGGAAAGGTTAAACTGCTGCAGATACCAGGTTGGTTCTTTGAATCTCCCAATGCTTATCTCTGAACTTAAAGAAGTCACATATTTTGATGTTTAACTATTTATATTTAGTGACTTCAGATCAAAGATCTTGTACTTGTGGGATTCACTGAGACACAAGACTTCCTATGGCATTTCATAACATTAACACACTGAGGGATGCAGATCAATATTCATCAGTAAGCACCACAGAATTTATCACTGATATTCATCTTCCCTGAAAGAAATTGAAATGCTCGGCCAGAAAGAACTGTCTCAGAAATGAAAATCAAAGAGGCAAAATTTCTGTGAAAAACTGTGATTTTTAAAACTTCATAGTCTGATTAGAAAATGCATTTCTAAGAAGGTATTGGAAAATTTATTCTTTTCAGTTCTATGCTTTTGATATATTTTCAACATAGCAGCTGAGTTAAAACTTGTGGAACCAAAAGTAAACCTAGAGAGGAAGAGAAAGTGACAGATAGAGAGAATCTCTGCATTGCATTTTTATTTATAAGGAGTCAAACTGTCCTTTCCAGTGAAGGAAAGGAGACAAGGACATCTACTCTCTTTACTGTTCCACACCTCCTTTTTTTAGTCAATAATCCAGTCTTTGATGTGGGATTGAGTCAGATATCAACAGCAGATTTTACATTTTCTTAGTCTGTTTCTGGGTGCATTACAATGTTATGATTAGCTGACAGCTTAAATTCTTTTCCAAATTTTAACAGCGTGGTTCTCCTTCCTCTTCCCAACACGTGCTGGATCCCACTGTGGGGTGTTTCTAAAAGTGAGCTCAAGATGCAGTAAAGCCAACTCATTGAGAAAAATCACAGATCAGATCACTCACCTTTGGAACAGGTTCACAAGGGAGGGTCTTAAATGTGTCATGCATGGCAACACGTGAGTTTAATATCTCCCATCTGCAGGCATGATAAGGAAATGACTGTAAAAAAGTTTTCCCTTAAATAGTTTTAAATTGTAGAAATATGTCATTAAATTTGCTTTTCAGGAAAACTTAACTACTTAATGTATCAGTATTTTGGGGATTAAGTTAATCTACAGACTGTGTTCCTTTAACAGAGAGTGGAAGGACTGGAATGACTGGAAATTTAGTTAGACTGACCCGAAAAAAACTACCAAGTTACTTGAACATCTTGGCAATTGAAATTGTTATAGTTCAGGTTTATTCTCCAGAAAATAATGATTTTTTTTTTTTGCTACTTTCATTTTAGAAAGAGCAAGACAAACAGTAGAATAATGAACTGCTACAGTGGAATTGGGCTATAAATCAGGAGAATCTGAATGATTAAAAAAAAATTGAAAAAATATTCATTTTTAATGACCAAAACTGATAACATTCTTCATCAAGCCAAGTTCACACATTCATTTCAGGAGTTTCAGTTCAATGTAATCTCTTTCTTCTATTCTTCTATATGGTAGTTTTGTATAAACCAGAATTGTTTAGAAATCTCCTACAGCAAAATGAAAAACAAAAAAAAGAATAATGGGTAAACTGTTTCAAAGGACAGTAATTTATATAGGACATCTGGACATCTGACTCATAGGAAGGAAACTAGTACTAATCAGATGAAAATTCAGAGAATGAAGAATTTGCTTACTTTTACACAGACTGATTTATAGGACTTTAGCCTCATTTTAATTTTGTATTGATTACAAAGCCTTTGCATAGGTTAATGATAAAGGTTAAAACTCCTTCAATAGTGAAAAGGATTGAAAAGATGGATTTCTTCATTTAAAACAGGCATTATTGGCAATGCTGATTCCAGCACCCTAGAGCCTTGGAGTTATAATGAACATGTCTTATAATGAACATGGATTTAGAAACTATGGCTCAAGAAAGCGATAGGAATAGATCTAATGAAGGTTACTGGGGTTCTCTCTACTTCAGACATAGTTATTTTTGGTCTCTGCATGGAAGATACACCAAAGTCTTTTGGACACTTAAGACTTGCTATTTTAGCAATATAGTTTTAACATATATGTTATTTATGCTAAAGCTGACCTACAAGTTTTAAAATACATATTAGCTATTTCAACAAATGATGTTATCATTTTCTGATCCTTAAGAATGTGAAACAAATGAAAATGTTTTGGTTTGTGACGCCATTTGTTTGTGTTACATTAACTCATAAAAGCTATGTTTTCTCAATGGAAATATTGAGTTCATTAATGTATAATGTGAAACAAATGCCACTGTAAACTTTGAAAGAAAACTTTCAAATGCTGGACTAGAGACTTAATGTCTGCTGCTCTTTTAGTTAAAATGACTTGTCAGACTTATGGTAAGATCATTGGTTACACTCTATTTCTTGTATATACAGATTTCATAAAATATGCACAGTTAAACATGATATGTTGGATTCATTTCCTAATATATAACCATGCAGAATTTTTTTAGCTAATACCATTAGGCAGGTTTTTTTAATTGGCTTCTAACAATAACAGTAATACTATACCTTTGTTTGCATGTGAGATCACTTGCATCTTGATATTCCCTGTACAGTTAAAATTGCTATTTGTGTTGGTTTGTGTATTGTTAAAATAATTATTAAGATATACAAAGTGAAAAAAAAAAAGGAGGAACTTAGATCAAATTATTTCCTCCAAATAAGTGCCTATTACATATTACAGAAAATTTCTTCAATATTTATGCAGTTGGCTTGGCTTCTAAGTGAGCATGATTTCTCTGTTCCGCATCGCCTTGTGGCATACAGCTCAGGTTCAGCTTTTTGGTTCTCAGAGTTCTCCTTGGGATCTGGTTGCATGGGCTGCTTAGGAACAGCAATGAAGACTCGATGACTGCATTTCACTAAAAGAAATGACTGACCAGTTGCAGAGGTGAGACTTATGAAGACATTGAGAATTTGCTGCCAGGTTTTATATCACAAGCCTTCCTATGATAGTAAGCAACACCCCAAATTTAAGTGATTTCACTGGTTACGTGTACATTGTCAAGTAACTTAGCTTGTGAGCTGTTTCCTGGTTTCAGTTCTTCTTACCCACATCACATGGACGTTTCTTCACTCCATGGCTGAGCATTAAGGAACATGATCTCGGTCACTCCAAAATAAACTTCAAGTTCTGTGGATAATTCATTCCTAGGACTGCTTCCAAAAGGCAACACAAACCAGACAGCTGAAGGCTTGGGTTTCTCTGCCCTGCAGAGTCCCTCAACAGCAGGTTTTTTGTTTTCAAACCCTTTTCCTTGCCTGAATATCATATCCCAGAGCTTGCAATGCCTTCCTTCAGTTTCATGTTATGAAAACACCACCTGGTGGGTTGCAGCACAGCCCTCATATTTATTTCGGACTCTTTGAACTAAAAACAAACAAACAAAATGATAACTGGATCTCTGAGCCTGGGAGAACACTGTGTGTGGCTTAAAAGACACGCAAGGCATTGTACCATGTAGAGGAGGTTTGTTTAGCAGTTTCTTCTAGGTATTGCTGTCCCTGAGCACAGCAGGCATAAGCCACTCAACAGCACTTTGCCTGAAGGATCTCCTTCTGGGACACATATTAAACTATGTAAATGTAGCTGCAATGATGCTCTCTGTCCTTTAACAGGAAACATTTTCATGAAGTACTGGCATCTCATAAATGTTTGCACACATCAGATATTGACTATTTTCATGGCAGTATGCAGCCCTCGATCCTGCCCTTCAACACCAGATACTGAAACTAGAAATGATTAAAGGCAAGGGTTTAGGTATAAAAGTGAAAATATACCACTACAGGTGGGAAAATATGAACTTGATCAATATTTATCTTTTTTTTATTATTATTATTTATTATCTATTTTCCTACCTACAATTTCTAAAATTTAATCCATTTGCCACAGCTACATGATTCAACATTTAGTTTTAGTTTTCCATCAAGGTTATAAAGCATGATGGAAGGGGATATATTGGAAAACACTCACTGGTCATTCAGTGTTGAACATGTTATGTACTTAAGTGTAGGGTTTGTCTGTTCAAATTCAGACCAAATATCTACATCTGAGTATTCCACCTCCTTCTTCTGCATTTCTTTATTTCTTTGCATTCACTGTAATGCAAGCTGTTGTAACTAACTTTGATTCAATTGTCTAAAGAGAAGAGTCAAAAGTCACTGGAGATGCTCTAAGATGTCAAAGACATCCTTAAAGGGTTTTATAAGAATCAGGCTGCTTTTGGACAAGCACCTGTGTGCTAAATGTGATACTTTCCTTCCCTACACCTAAAATGCCTGTAGGCATCTACGTTTAACCAAATGAACTAAAGGTGTAAATGCAGACTCCACAGATACCAAGAACTAAGTGGAATTCTTTTCCCTTTACTTACCATCTCTTATTATCTTCTTAAGCTCATCACTTCAGCATCAACATAATGCTATTGTATGCTGCATTTGGGGTGGTGGTCACACGTGCTTGACATTTCTGACACAGACTGAATTGTGTAAACAACACAGCAAACAGAAGAAATTTTGCTCTGCCCAAGTATGAACTTAAGTGTGATTCTAAAAAAAAAAAAAATGTACTGAATTGCTTTTAATGGATGTATTTTAAGGACTTGGGCTTTCACATTTAAAAGTGACCTCATACAACTGATAAAATGTAAGCACATTTTTAGCTTGTTGGGCTGTCTTTTAATTTTGGTTTCTCGTTGCTTTTAGTTTGGTTCCTTCTTGCATCGGGTAAAGGGGCTGTAGAAGACTTTATGAGAAATATTCACTCTACTTTATGAAGATAATCAATTTCCCTATGGTCTAAGACAAACATTAATCATTAGATGCCATAAGTTAGAGGTCCCAATGGGCCGATTATTTTAATTTTTCACTGTATTTATTTTCCTCCCACCTCAAAACATCGAGCAACTTTCACAGGTAGACACAAATAGCGAAGCAGAGACATTACTATTTTGTTAAAATCTATTACTTTTGGTTTCCACCCTCTGATTCAATGAGACTGCACCCAAATTAAGACTGTAGACCTAACAGAAAGACACAATTTGATAGGAATAAACACTGTTTTACATCATGCAATTTCATTATCAATGAAGGCTGTTTTCTGTGTAATTCATTGGTGTCATTGATAGGGCAACATTTACATGCATGTTCATGTAAAAGTAAGTTGCATAATGAAAAAGTCTCATTTGTTCTAAATTAATAAAGTTCAATCCTCTTTCTTCTATCATGAATCTTGTAGCAAATGGAGCTCCACTGAAAGACAAGTATGGAGTATTAAGAAATTCACCTGAGTAAGCTGATTTATAACTCATATGTGGCAAACATATGTGTAATACTATATGATTTATTCTTATTTAATAATAAAACATAAATATCTCAAAAAAATATCATTGGAAAAATGCTTGGAAATTGTGACATTTCTTTAGCCTCTGTGGATCAACTGTTAATTTCTTGTTCATTAAATTAAAACTATACAAAATAAAGGAAAGATACATTTCTCACTAGGTTGATTCCTGACTCAGTTCTCAGCAGAAATATCTCACGTATTTCTCACTAGGTAGTCAAAGAATGGCAAAGCAATGTAAGTCCATTCCTTCTGTACTATGTGTCAATGAAATCCAGTGGGGGTTTTGGTTGTTTATTCGTGACTAGTGCTGAATTGTGAAACATTTAACACTTATAGAATCTAAGAATTGTTGAGGTTGGGAGGAGTTTCTTCTATCATCAGTTCCAATGATACTGTTCTTTTCCATTTCGCCTAAAGTGTGTAACTGAAAGGGAAGAATTTACATGAAATCATAAAAACGTATTTCCTGAAGAGGATGAATACATACACTGCTCTATGTATACTATAAAAAGGGCACAGAGCATATGTTTTCCTTTTAGGGACATCCCCTAGGTTTTCCAAGTATGGACACAGTCATAAAAACATGAAAGCAGCCTCCAGAAATTAGTCCTTTTCCAGGTACCTCTTGTGAGAGAGTTTTCACACGTCTTTTCCTCCCCTCATTAAGACTTCATGGCCAAGATCACATGAACTGCACATGGAAGAGTCTTTGAATTATAATAGAGGTAGTCGACTGTTTCTACTTTTTTTTCTAAGCACTAGATATTCATAAGTATTTTGTGACGTATTTAAGAGTAGTGGCTTAAATACACTACCTGGAGAATGACCTGACTTATATTCAGTGGGTTTTTTTTTTCTCTCATATAGCTACTGTTCTGTAGAGGAATATATAGAAATATTTTTTAAAGTAGCAAATTGAAGTTTTCATAGGAGCCACTATCTATAAACTGATGTATTTCTGAGGTATTTAAGCACAGCTCTGTGCATAGTTATCATGGCTCTATTTTTAAACATTTTCATGATATTGAGTAATTAGGAATAAAACCTGGTGAAAAACTCTAATGAAGTAAAAGGAGGAGACATTCATTAGAAGCTTTAAAAATTCCAGATGGCAAAAATATTAGCCAATCAAATAAAACATTTTTGGAACTAATATGTCATTTGAATTTATGAAATGAAAATGTAAGGTAATGCAAAACAAATACTTACTTTTCTTCTTTTCGTTTTTTTTATGTTAAAATAAATTCATACTTCTTCATTAACCTTCTCATAAATTTAGGTACAGAACTTCATCTAGTTGTCAGTGTTTTATTCCACAGTTTGTGCACTAAAAGATCCTGAAATTCCTATTACATATTATTTAAATAATTTTTTTTCTTCTAAGAATAATTTTGCCTACAACTTCACAATGCTGTCTTCTAAAAGAAATATTCCAAAATTCTTCCTGTCTAAAACACTGTACCATCCTTTGAAAATATATTTTTTTTCTCATATTTGAGGCTTGTAAGAAAATCTGATTCCATTAAGGCTGTATTTTGAATCTTCCAGAATATCATAAGAATGTTGCACAAAGAGAAATCCAGTTCTTCCTCTTCTCTAAATCTTGTCTGGGTTTGTGTCCAAGGTGATCTTGACAAAAGCTCATTTGGCATCTTCAGTTTTCCTTGTAAACCTGTGTTCGTTCTGTGTTGCTCAGCAGACACAAGATGATGCTGGAAGGCAGCTGAGGTTTGATTGCTCTCACATGAACTTTTTCTGGTTTGGTTTCAAAGTAGGACATTGTCAGAGGATGTTCCATTTAAAACCTTTAAAATTCTTAAAGTCCCAGATTAGGCCTTGGTAGCCAAGCATCTACTGCTGCAATGTCATAGCCCATTTTCGTAATATTTTGACAACCTCAGTAGAAAACTTCTGTGCCAAATGAAAACCTCCCAAGACTATAGGATTGATTTTTCAAATCAAGTCTAAAGGTTCTTGTTGAATATTGGAAGGAAATTGTTTTGTTGCTGTAGGTATTCTGGAGAACACAGCCAGCTCTCAAAGCTGCCAGTACTATTACCTCTCACATGTTTAAATATGTTTTGAACATATTTAAAAGCTTTAGAAATACTCTGCAGCTGTTAGACTATAATGAGATGCTGTAATATTAATCATAATGTTTGCAGAAATTCTTTTGCTGATTATTTTTTTCTAAACCAGAACAGGACAATACTTTAAATTGCAGCTATTTACACAGTTTCAGAGCTGATGCTGGGGACACGTCTGTGATATTGTCAGTTTTGCTTATGTAAATTTATGCAAACACGGTATTTGGATTTTAATTCCCAATCTATTTATCTTCTGCTCTGCTGAAAATATAAATTTCATCAGAAAAAGAAATCCGTTTGAATCTCAGATGAGACTTTTGAATTTGACCATGTTCCCAGCTATATTAGAACTAAAATATTAGTTCTAGTATGATTTTATTACTAAACTCGACATTTATCGGAGATAATTCGAAACACTTGGGAAACTTAAATACCTTTTCTGTAACACAATTCCAACTTCAGACATGTGAGGAGACTAGAACCAAACAAGGTTGCTCTATTTCTGGTCTGTTATGCTAAAAATGATTGGATATTTCTCATTACAAGTATGCTGTGAACTATGACATTTAAATTCATTTAGAGGAAAGGATCACTTTTGTTACAGAGTATGATATATGAAAGGTGGCATATACGTTTAAATCCTGATTCATAATGGACAATAGAACCTACTAATTTAAATAAGAAGGATAGCTAGTCTAGGTGCAGGAATCAAATCTATAGTTATACTTACTAAAACTACCTTAAAAACCCCAGCAATATAGCACAGTTCTGCTCAAATAGGCTGTCTGAAAGGAGTGTTTTTCTTTTCAGTGATTTTTTTCACCAGATGATATCTATACATATTTTTGGACTTCTTATTTCAGTAAAGTCAAAGTGTGGTATAGACTTGTGGGGCTGAATAGGGGAAAGTTTTGCAGTATGATTACGCTACAATTCTAACAGTGTATTCATTTAAGATCAGAGATTATACATAATGATTTATGGCATTTTGATTGATCAAACAAAAATATATAGGTAGATTTGAACTTTTTTTTAATAACACTGCTTTCATGGGAACTTTCAAAGTCTGTAGTTTTCATTTGAGGCTGGAAAGAAAAGAAAAAAATTTCCATCAAAAGATCTCTGTCTTCTGTAATATTGTAAATTAATTTTTTGCACTAGAAATTACACCTGTCTGTCCAGTCATTGATTGCTATCTAGTCACATTGTCTTCAGATTCAAAACATATCCAGTGGAAGCTGGTTATTTCTTCAATTGCAAGATCTAAGAATATTTTTAATTTTTATATTAATTAGCATTTATAATTACATCCTACATAAAGCCCAATCTTTCACTACTCTAATAGCATATCTGTAAATACACTGGAAAAATCTACTTTTTTATACCTATAGCACTTGCTGAACTGCTTTGTTGTGTAGGCGAGAGTTGAATTTTTCACTGTCTACTGAAATTAGTGAATGTGAGAAGACCTTACTAAAACTCTGAAGAAATTTTGAAAACAATTTTATTTTGCTTTTGCGCTATTTAAAATTCTTCCCTGCAAAAAAATAAAAACCTTGATATACCTTGATAGTGATGATCCACTCGGTGAAGCATTGGTTGACTGATGTTTTTCTACACAGGTTACTGAAAGTACATGAGGAAAACTTTTATTCCCTCCTTCTGTTGTGTCACTCTTCCTTCTTGTGTGTCCACTTGAATTGTACTCATACAGCTAATTTTCACAAATTCCAGGCAAGAGAATGGGATTGATAAATCCACTTGAAATAGCAGGGTACACTGCTTAGTAAAGTAGCAAAAAAGATTAATTTATTCTAGCAGGTTTTTTTCAGAAAGCATGTTTGACTTCAGCTGGCTTTTTTTTCAAGGGTGGAGGAAGGGTATTTGAGTACGTGAGCAGAAGTTCACAAAAAGCAGCTTTCAAACTGCATTTAGAGGAAAGAGTACTTTTAATGCAAGCACCAAAAAAATTGCACTTTTTAAGAATGACTGTCTTCTGCAGCTTCTGTTAAACCAGCTTAACAAAGAAGATAACACCATGACTAAAATACTTATACTTTGTTATAGTCACTTTGAATGATAAAAAAGAATATTCACTAGTTTATTCATCCTTCCTAATGATACAGAAAGGAAAGAAGCACCTAAACAATGAACATTGATGCAGAAACTCTGACTGTAAAATCAATATATCAGCTCAGTAGAGCTGAGCTTCTTTCTAATGCTGCTGTTCCAGCAGTAGTTTACCTTCTGAATTATATATGTATTGACCTAATTACATAAATATTGACTTTGCTTTACATGAAGCTTTTTTCAGTCTCGTTGTAATTACAATGTCAATATTTGTTGTGTGTAATAACACTGAATTTAGACTTGTTAATTTTGATTGATAGTGGCATGCCACAAGTTATTATATGGGATAAGACAGTCTACAAATATGCATAGCAGATACAAGCAGCTGACAATGCTACCAAATTTCAGTGTGTCTCCAAGACCTTCTGTTTCTGATGTTTAACCAGGTAGAGGAAATATAACGGGTGATTACATTACATCTTTGTATCCTTGTTCCATAAGAGTACTCTTTTGAAGTGGAGAAATATCTGCCCTGGTTTAAAAAAAAAAAAAAGAAAGAAAGAAAGAAAGAAAGTACAAATATTCAGCTGGGAACTCAGTAAAAGTGTTCCTGTTTAAAGTTAGTTTTAGAATTTTTCCTTACAATGTTATGGGATCTATTTAAATTGTGCCCAAATCGAGGTTTTATATAGCAACAACTATATTTTTCTGCATACCTTCCATGAGTTATACATTATTTTGCAATAATATTGGGACCCAGACGCAAGAAATTTCCCATTAAATTATTTCCTATTTTCTTCAAATCCAAGAAAGATGTGAGCAGTGGACTTTTAGGTACTACTGGGACTTGCAAAACTGTTTACTTCAGCCTGCAAATGTTTGTTGAGATATATTTCTACAAGAACAACTTTGTTCAGAGCTGGCAGACCTCAGAAGTGCTTTCAACGATGAATAGCCATATAGTATAGTGCATATTTCTAGATGCAATTATAAAGCATTTGAATTTGGCAGTAACATGAGAATTAGAAACCAAACTGTGGCAGTCTGTGTGCTGAGGATATTTAAATTTTTTCTAGCTATAATATGTTGCCAGCAGTGACAAGGCATGCATCATACTGTATTTTCTTATTTGTCTCAGCAGGGATGCCAGACAAGACGAACCTCAGTGACGTAAAGCAAATCCATCAAACCAACGATGGCAACACTTTAGACACAACTGGAGCAGGATGTACAGCAATGGCCGATTATATGACACTTATGCTGATTAGTTTGGTAATACTGTTTCTCAGTCTTTGGTAACTGCTTATTTCTGGCTTGATATATGTATCTCATTGTCATCTATTTATTCCCCACTCACAAGCCTGGAAGAAGGGATCTGGTGAATATAGCAATATTTATGGTATCCTGTATAAGATCAGCCAGTGATCTTAGCCCTGGATATTAACAAAGACTTTTGTGTAATATCTTACCTGTGGTTTTTTTTAAACACCTGTGGAGTCATAAAAAGTCTTGGTTTTTTTTTGGTTTTGGGTTTTTTAATATTTTTTGTTGAAAATAAGTTGTCTATGATAATCTTTCTTTTAAATCAATTTGTAAAAAAAGAGAGTATTACCAAGTTTGAAATGGTCTCTGGAGATCATCCTGACCAACCCTGTGCTCATAGCAGACTCACTTCTCACACGTTTCCTAAGATGAAGTTCAGTTGACATTGGAATGTCTCCAAGGAGGGAGACTTTACTGACTCCCTGGGTGAACTGTTCTACTGCTTCAGCACTCCCAGCAGATATTTTTTAGATATTGCATTTTGGTTTGTGCCTCCTGCCCATGGTGCCCACCAAGTCCTGTCACGGCACCATGGGCACGAGTTTGACTCCATCTCTTTTGTTCCCTTTATCAGGTATTTATATATTTTCAAAAGATCCCACTCTGCATCTTCTCCAGGCCAAACAGACCCAGTTGTCTAGACACTCTTTGTATAAGATTTGTTCCCATACCTTAAAAATCTTCGTGGCCCTCTGCAGGAATCCACTCATTATGTCCATGTCTCTCTCCTGTCATTGTCCTTGAGAGCCAGGGCCTGAACACAAGGATCACCTTCTTTGGCCTGCTGATATTTTCTCTAATTCAGTCCAGAAGGTAGTTGGTTGTCTTTGCTGCAAGGGCACACTGTGGACTCTTCTTCAGCTTGGTGTCCATTAGGACCACAAGGTCCTTCTCTGCAAAGCTGCTTTTCACTCGGCAAGCACCAGCCTGTACAGGTGTATGAGGTCATTCCTCCCCAGGAGGAAGATTTGGCATTTCCATTACTTGAACTTTCTGAGATTCCTATCAAGCCAATTTTTCAGTCTGTCACAATCCCTCTGAATTTAGAATTATTTTTTATAGTTCAGAAAAGCCTATATGTTAGATACTACATATGTATATGATAGCTGCATTTTATCTAGGGGTAACAACAAGGTTAAGATTCAGTGTTGGATTAAGGTATCTTAACATATATGTCAACATACAGATATTTACATATGTGCTCTTAAAGCTGTAACTGTAGTCATTGGATTCAATTGCTAAAATACCAACCAGTGCTAGTTGTGATGCTCAAAAAAACCCCACCTAGGTTCTACCACTACTGTTCTGAATGACCTCAGGTCTTTCTCTGGGCAAGTGACCACACAATCAGTCAAGCCCAGCGTATTTTTCAGCTCATGTAAAGACAGACACCCAAAAAAACAACTTAGTTGCCCAAAAAAAAAAAAAAAAAGGCTGGTGCCACCTAAGAATTCTTGGAGTATCCAAGACATCCTCAGGGGACTGGTATATATGATACAGGACTTATGGGCTGTTCCAGAGGCTTCCTTAAATGGGAGCCACGGGGAGTGGCAGCTGGCAGCTAAGTGAGACATCCTCATCTCAGATCTAGACATTCACATGTGGGCCCAAGAATCATACACCAAACCTCCATCAACATTATTGGTAGCTTAGATACCTGGTTGGAGTGGTGACACATGAATGCAAACCTGAATCACAACAATCCCAGCTCAAGTTTTTTTGCTTCATAAAATGAGGCAAGCAAAAGTGTCCCACAGTACTAATGGTACATATTGCATTACTGTTATAAAATCTGATTGTTCTGCCGTGACTAATTCCCATGTCATTTTAACCAGAAAGTATTTAATAATATTTTGTAGTTATTTCTCCTGTAGTGTATTTTAAAAGAGGGAAAAAACCCAAAACCAACCTTTACAGTATTGTACATATTCATACGGTAACTAGAACTCTTTCTAGACAAAAAGTTACTCTTATATGAGACTCATATAAAGAAACATACATAAGTATTTTAATTGTCAAATGTATATGCTAGTCATTAAATGCACACAGTATAACATACAGTATAACAAATAGGTAAACAGATATAAAAGTTCGAAAAGCAAGTGAACGTTCCCATGAACAATTTCATGCTCAGATAAACATTATTAGACATGTGTGCCAGTGTGTACATTTTGTTTGATCTCTTTTTTCCATTGCAGATTTTGTAAATCAGTCTTTCAAATTCACTTGTCTTGCTTACTTGAAATTATGACACTGGCAATTTCGGGAAAGAAAATGTCAAATCATTCTTTTCCTTTCTAATGTCAACTCACATTAGTACTCAATCCAGTCTGGCAACTTTTTTTTGAACAATGACCAGTATCAGCCACTTCAATGAAAATGGAATAAAGCTTTGAAAAGGAGACACAGAAATGCAGAAAAAAATCCACACTTACTCATTACTCAGAATTTTATTTATATCCTGAAGCACTTTGTTTCCCTTCCTAACTTCTGTGTGTTTTTCAAGACCTTACAAAGACAGGTAGTCCAGGAATAGTAGTTTATTCTATAGAATCTAGGAAACACAAGCCTCATTTTCAAATACTGATAGTAATTGGTAAGGCCTCCTAAGACCTCCTCAGGTATATGTGGATTACTAGTCTGTAATACTCCTTTCTTTTGGATTTCTTGGCCTATTCTCATTATCTTCAACACTGTGCCTATACAGAATAATTTCTAACATTCCTTTTGGAGTGAAAAATTAGGTTTCTCCTTCCCAGACACATTTGAACACCCTAGTAGCAATATGAATAATAGTGGCAGGTCTGGAGATTTCTCACTCACTACTCTGCCATGAGACCTCATTCACCCTCCTGTTCCATGTATCTCTTGGCATCACCACACACTCCACATCATTGCTCAGACTCATACATCTGCCAGGTTCCATCAGCATTTTTTCATTAAATCTACCATGTTATGAAGAAATATTCTAGTTCCTTAAAGAACTATTATATAATCATTAAAACAGGTCAGAGCAAGGAGAAGGGAGGCAAGGTTCTTTGACAATCTGTCCCAAGGTCACCTTGGAAGGGAGGTACCATTGCATGAAGCTGTAGAAACCTGCAGAATGTTGTATAGCTCCACATTTGGAAGTCAAAGGGAGAAAAAAAGACCAAGAAAAACCCCAGTGTTCTTGTGCTATGCTGAAGCAAACAATGGAAAGAGGAATAGAACTGAATAGAAACATAAAGAATGCTTTAGAAAAGCCAAGATGAGAAAAAGAGGTTAAACTGGAGATTGTGGTAATGGACTATAATACCACCTGCATCCACAAAAGATGATGGACTGTACACAGTATGTATGAGTCAATCTGGGTTAATTGCCTGGGCATGTAGAAGTTTTTCCAACATGAGGTCACACAGGCTGCACAGGGCTGCCTCTGAGCTCCTCAGATGACCTCAAAAATGACATGTAGGTCTTGTTTCCTCTGTTTCATTTGTTTATAGTGGAACATTTTTAACAGTCTAAATCTTCTCCATATTTCCCAGAACATTTGGTAAATAAGATTTTTGCTTTATTTTTCCTTCTTTTAAATAGTCTTTGCATATATTATAACTGTTATAGTCTAAAATAGGAATGATTTACTCAAAGTGAACTATTTCTCAGATGGACACTCATAAACTGATCATACTAAAATTGCAATATTAGATTTGCATACCTGGCCTTGGCACTTTTTTTTTTAATAGAAACTATAAAATAAGAGAACTTTGTAAGTAGTAATTTCTTAGAGGACTGTTTGGTTACTTACGATAAAATTCTAGGGAAGGAATAATTCTAAAAAATACAAAATTTCAGAAATCCATAATATTTTTATTTGTCAAAATCAAGATATTCCTCTTCTACCCTGAGATCAAGAGAGGCCCTAATGTAGCATACACCCATTTGTTAGAGAAGCCTGCTGCCCCCCTGGGTACATCACTCAGATCATTCATTGTCTGTTACTGGTTTTTCAGGAAGCCCGAGGTCAGTCTAGAAGGATTGAGGTTCCAAAATATGTCCAGAGAAATGCAAGGAACTGGTGACAGGTCTGAAGTGTCTGAGAAAGATGGGATTGTTTAGCTTAGAGGAAAGGAGGCTCAGAGGAGACCTTATCACAGTACAAATACCTGAGAAGAGGTTGCACAAAGGTGGGGATCAGCCTCTTCTCCCAGGCAACCAGACAGAATGAGAGGGGACAGCCTCAAGCTGTGCCAAGAAGGGTTTAGATTGCATATCAGGAGTATTTTCTTCATGGAAAAGGTTGTTACACATTGGAACGGACTGCCCAGTGAGGTGTAGAATCACTATCTCCAGAGATATTTAAAAGACATGTAGATGTGACACTTAGGGCCCTGGTTTAGTGGCAGAATTGGTGGTGCTGGGCTAACAGCTGGACTCGAGGATCTTAAGGTTCTTGTCCAGGCTAAATGATTCTATAATACTTGACTTTCCATTTCTATTTTCTGTGTTTTTAAATGAACTTGTATCTCCTGGGGAAAAGGTACTGACTGGAGTACTTATTCTCATAACTAATGTCCTAGCACTTTAAATAAACATTTCAAGGTGACAACTTTTCCTGTGAGTAGCTGGTGAAAGAGAAAAAGAAGCACCAATTTCTTTGGAAAGCAAATATCATTGTTCCTTTCATGGCTAATAAAAGATGATGCATAATTACAGATATGTAAAAGGTTATCTTTTTATTTCTTTCTTTCTATAGACGGATATGCATATAGCTTCCTTACTGCTCTGTACCTGTATATTTATATGCTAAAGTAATATTCTTGTTCTGATTATAACAGGGTTTAGATTAACCTATTGAAGATTTCAGATTAACCTTATTATTTCTATATCATCTTCTCAGGATAATGAATGTTGAAGCTATCTATATTTATTTTCTTTTATATTCAGTTCTTTGAAATAATTGCATAAGCATTTATCTTATTTAGAAAATTGTGTGCTTTTCCATATGCTCTGAGTCACAACTGATTATAATAGGAATTAAAATAAAAGTTTTTCTAACTATATTACACTAAAAAAAGCTAGTGACTCTAGAAAAATCCAGGTTTTCTTCTTGAAAATTTCAGTAAAATATTAATTAAGTTTTAATTCTTTCTTCATGGTGATACATGAACAAATTTTGGGGAAAAATATTTGAATTTCAGGCAGGGAGAAACTTTGTTTTTCTATTTATTTTAGTACTTTTTAATGTGAAATGCTGCAGACAATATACTTGGTACCCCATGAGGCTCTTTTCCAGTTCACATTGAGGAGGAAGCTCATGCTGAGCTTCTGTGGCTGGGAGGACTCGGTCGATGCATCTCATCACCCCTCACAGTGCAGAGGGCTGTGCTAAGACCACCTGCTGTGCATGCCTAATTTAGGTGTCACAACTAAGTCTCTGCAGGTTTGTCAAGCAGTCCAAATCAATTGTGAGTCTCTTGAATGTAAGTCACATGGAGGTCTTTCTCTGTGGCAGTTTCAGATTTTCCTACTCCTCTCAATGTCACTCTCCCATTTGAGCTGGTACAAGAGTTTACAGGATCACACAGTGAAACTGGTAGAGGTATTTCTGACTCAAAGGATCTCCTTGATCCAGTCACTTTGTATCTTCAAAGATAAAGCCATTGGTACAATGGATGGTGTGGCCATAGTGCTTGTGGTATTTTATCCACGTATTCAGAGCAGGTAGACACATTAGGTACAAAAACCCACTTAAATAACATAAAAACATACTGCAAAATTGTTTTAATAACTGCATTATGTGTGAGGATTCATACTTCAGTATCTAAAGCAGGATATGGCCATGAAAATAGTCATAGTAAAGTCTGATTTATTCATGGCACACATGGAAGTGTATAACAGATCTCTTTTGCTGATGGGCAAAAACATACTGCTCAATACATATGTCAGCATGCCTTACTATGAGTCATTTCTCTTCTTTGTCCCCTGTATCTGTCTTTAGGGGGTCGGTATTTTATAGAATGTGCTTTCCTGTTTTTTTCATGTCTGTTTACATCCCTGCGTTTTGGCAGACAGAAGTGTTCATGAAACCCATGTTTTTCACCCTCTGTATTAAAAGAAAAAAAAATTCAAAAGAATACCAGGCCTTCAGAAAAGTAAAAAGCAACATCATCCTGAAGAATAAAGGTATATGCCACGTATATCTTTAGCAAGATAAAAGAAAATTGTTATTTCTTAGTTTCAAAATAATACCAGACTAGAAATTAGTGCACAGGCCAGCTCCTCCTTTCAGACATATGTGATACTACTGAATTCCATGGATATAACTGTAAACATAGTTTGACTTTGTATTATCTACTTGCAAAATTGAATTGGTACACTTTATACAATAAGAGTGTTTTTAGAAAAGCATCACAAAATTACAGGTAATTGCAATTTGTTAGAAATCTGTGACAGATATCCTGACAAATCTCCTTCCTGTTCCCTAAGTGATTTTTGCATTTTAGGTGTAATTGTTCATGAATAAAATCCTGTCACAGTCCAAAGAGAAGACAGTAAGATTTCATAGTCTCTCTGAACAAATTCACTGTCTCTGAGCTCTGGTGGTGGTGAAGCTTTTTGTTATTGCCTCTAAAAGCTATTGTTGTCCTTCTAGAATGTATCATGTCTGCTCCCGAGTTGCCACAGCTTACAGCCTAGCAATTTGCAGAAACACATTAGGGTCTAAATTGCTGTGGCAAGGACGAAACACTCATATCACTGCTGAAAAGACAGAAATCTCCAGGATCGAAGAGCCAATAGTTTCTCTGGAGCTAGTGGAAGCTCTCTTTTAATGTGAATCAGAGTTCTGAGCATTGAAACTCTAGCCAAGTAGTGCTTTCACCTGAAATTAGAAAAATTGTGTGGTATCTATACACTTGCCTCTATATGTAAACAAGCAGATAATGATCAGCAGCACGACCTTTTTTGGGTTTTGTGGTTTAACAAATGGTTTCTTTCCTTTAAGTCATAAGACGATTTTGGAAGAGAATCTTTCTGTTTTAGAAGCAAAAGGCAACGTACAACTGATTGAACAGTCAGGAAAGAAATAGGATGAAAATGTTTACTTTTGCACTTTCATTTCTAAAGCAATAGCATACTTAGCTATTTCAATCAGGAGCCCATGTACCAATCTTTAACATAAAGCATTGCTTATCAGTGCATGAAAACATCTGGTTTCAAAGGCCATCATTTGACTCTGAAAAAGATCCACTGTTGTCAATATCCATTGTTTTTATTTTTCCCAGTAAAACTTAAACAACAGTGGGTGAAAGTAGTAATTAACATGCAAAACAATGTTACCCTAAATGTTTTTTAAATCCCTGCACAAGTATGAGCTCTATCTGTTCTCTGGCAATACAGATTAAAGCACAGATGTATAACCACTAACTGGTATGCATATAGTTCATCCCCACAACTGCATAAGCCTTTTGTTTTCTCTCACAGTATACCCTATTGCTCTTTTTGTATGCTAATTTTATTTACTATCCTATATAATTGTCAATTTTAGCAGTATTTTCTAATCCAACTGTAGAATTGTAGAGCAGATCTGCTTACTTGTAAATTTGTTCATGGACTACTGAAGGGGTATCCCAATGTTATTAGGCTTGGAGATTCTATTTCAAAAATTAATGTGTGAAAAGCTACTATGGTAAGGGAAAGCCAGTCATGACATCGGGTACGGGATGCTATTGCAGGTACGCAAAATTCAGCCTTCACTTCCATACAGATATTTTATTTAACATCAATTGGTAATTTTCATTGACTTTAGATGAGAAACTAGAAGAATAATCTAAATTCATAGAACTGAGCTTATTCATCAGATTTCCTGCTAAGGCAAATGGAAAAAAAAACAATAAAACCCCACATGTAACCATGTTTTTCATATAGACCTGGATACGTTTAGGGACATGGTTATGTGATTTGGATTGCCTCAGCTGGTAGGCAACTACATGTCATGGATCAGAGGTCCTTCCCAGTCACAACTGCTTTCTAACTTCATGAACCAACATCCAACTTGGAATTTCTGATTCTCCTACAGTGACTGTCAGAGGATATTTCATTGCTCAAAAATATTTAGAAAACCCATTATTAAATAGGTATAAAACCCTTGAGGATAAGTCAAGTGACATGGAGGAATTTAAAATAGTTCAGACACTATTCAGTCTCAGAAGGACAATAACATTTTTTCATCCATCGCTAAGTGGCAAGATAGATTACATTCTCCATAAAACCATCATACATATTTTTGCAGGCAGTAATACTTGGCATTTCTGTTTCCATACACTATCTTCTTTATCACAGTGATCTTTTCCACTTTCATTCTACTTTAATTTATTAAGGTTATACCAAATATCAGAGAGCCTAGCCTCTATCCTATCAGAGACCCTAGAAAAGAAGGACAAATTTAATTCTGTGATATGCCAACCTTTTTCGAGGAATGTTGTCACAGGAGCTAAGGAACTGATAAGGTGAATATGAGATATTTCAGCTTGAGCACATTTAGACAAATAAGGAGCACCACCATTTGCTTTATTTGATATCTTTTTGCTGGACTGCATTGAAGAACACTTCAGGTTTAAGCACTCTGTGACTAGTACACTCTCTGATTGGCAGTTTCAGCAAAGAGGTTGAGGATTGAACAAGCAGAAGCTGAATTGTACCAAACACTCTCACTGGTTCTTTCAGAATGGAGCTGAAGCAAAATCTTTGACAGGGCAATGCCAGGAAGCCTGCAGTGCTGCTGTGGATGTTTGTTCAGTGTCTAGATAAAAGCCATTAGGTTCCTGCATTGTTATGATCTGAATAGGAGAGACGCCTCTGCGCAAATTAAGGTGCAAACGAGATCATATGCAAAAGTCACAGGTACAGATTTTATTTAACAGGAAATGTGAGATAGAGATAGAAAGAAATAGGAAGGAGGTTGGAGAGGGGGTAGAGAGAGAAATTAAGTAAATATATCTGCACCATAAGCAGTGTTCTGCTGGTCCCTGAGTCATTCTTCTGGAGGTACCATGTTTATACAGTCCAGGACCTGGGTAAGCAGGGGTGAAGATGTCATTCCAATAACTAGAGATGGCATGTGCATAAGCACTTTCTTCCTTTCCCAACATCTTGTCACAGTGCGAATTTTTTACCTGGATGCTAATCAAACCTTTAATTCCATTTGGCCTGGAATTAACTCTTTCCTGCTGTGCATTATGTCTTTATTTCAAGTTACATTGTGGTGCTTATATTATGGGGACAGTGTTTTCAGACATGCAATTGCATTCTTTAAATCCTAACAACTGTCAGTCTGACACATTTCAGAAAAAATGGCTTGTAGAGAAGACTCATAAAGCTATCAAATGCTAAGGAAAAATTAAATTTACATTTCATGAAGGTTAGTAATTATCATTTCTCAAACATTTCTAGATGGCTTAAACAAAATGCTCTTGAGGATTTGTGATCTATGGCACATTGTATTGAAATGGTTTTGCATCAAAGCCTGACACTGGCTTTTCACCAAATTATATCTTTGCTGTTTGATATATGTGCATCAAGACTCTCTCAGATTGCGAGGTTTAAAACAAACTTAGCTCTGCCCTTTATTTCTCTGCCCTTCAGGCTGTATCTCATTTTTTCAAAAAGCTTCAAAACTGTGAGTCTCTGAATGGAATTGAATTTGTCAAATTCAAATATACTTTCTAACGTTGCCCTACCCTTTATGACACAGTAAGTACATTGTGAGATCTTAAATTTCCTTTACACAACTTGAAATAGAAATTCCATGGAATAGTGTAAGCAATAGCTAAGTTTCTTGTGCTGGCAACCTCAAGTAGATAAAAGTTCCTGTAAGACTCCCTCTCATAGCCTCTAAGAGAAGAAGCTATCTTCACTCCTTGATGCCATACAGGCACACGACCCAGGTTTAGATGATGAAAAGAGTAATTTATGAAATTACTCCAGTCTGGCATCCAGGAGGCCAAAAAGAATGTTACAGACATTCTTTTTCCACAGATTGAAAATTATATGTGTTCCATGAAGTCCTACTAATTTCAAGATGTAGGAAGATACTAGGAAGTTACTATAATGTTATGTGTGGGGTCTGGGATTTTAGTGAACCGATTAAGTCTTTAAACAGTTCTAAGAATGTAGCACTTGGTGGTTCCTCCATGAAAAGACTGAAGTTATTTATTGTGTGCCTGTGGTGGAGATTATATTTAACACTTAACACTGTGTGCATTTAGTTAGTACTCAGAATTTGTATCATACCTCCTGATCTGTTTTATATTTCATGTTCTAATTAAAACTTTAAAAGCCTGCTAAGGTTTCTCTCTATCTTTGAATGTCAATTGTGAATGAGTGAACATTTTAGAATACCAGAATATTCTCCTATTCCCAACTACAACTAAAAGGTTTTTGGGAAATAAAAGTAAGTTTTAAGAGACTTTATCCTCTATTTCCTTTGAAAATAACTTAGAATAACAGGATCAGTGTGAAAGGTTTCTGGCTGCCAAACCTATGCACACTAAATCATACACACTAAATCTTTCTAGATACCATTAAACTGGACTTCCTCCAATGCACAAAGCGCAGCCCAACTCATACAGCCTGTCTGTTATAACACCAGTGTATACAAACCTTCAAAGGCATATGACTTTTCATTGTCACACCTGAAAAATTATAAGTGAGAAGGTCCATAGGTAAAAAAAAAGAAACTTCAAATTATAGTAGATATTTCTGCCTTCTTTTTCTCAGAGAGAGAGAGTAATAACTTAGCTAACAGTGAAGTTACGACTTAATTTTGAGATTTTCAATGGATAAAAAATTTGAATTGTTGAACAAAGACTTTGAGAAATCAATTCTAAAATGAAAATTCATATTTCTTTTCCACCAAATATCAAAATATCAGCTATTTGGACTGGTTTTGTCTTGCTCAAAGGAAGAGTACCCTTCACAGAAAACTACCATAATGAAACTTTTATTTTTGAATCTTTGAATGAATACCTTGCCAAAGACCTTGCTGGGAATGTAAAACAAATGGAGCTTGTTGGGGAAGGTATAGCAGTCATCTCACCTAAGTTCATACTTCCAAAAAAAAACCGTATTTGGTCCAAGCTTGTCCAAACATTCTCTTAGTCATCTGTGAAATATTTATAATACATGTCATTTTAATACCACCTTATATGACAGGAAAAATGAATAGCCCCCTGGAGATGCATATCTTCTTCAACTAGCTCTAAGAATAACTTAAATGACTAAATTACATAAGGTACTGAAGCTTTTGGATAGTAAATAACAAGACTCATCCCTACCACAGGTATCCAGCAAGAGTGAGAGAAGTAATAGCGCCTTAATGATCTCAAGGAATTCCAAATATATTTATTATTATTAAAGTTGTTTTTAGAAAGGCGGTTATTATTATTATTATACAAGGAAATTAAATTAATGATAATTATAAAGGTTAAAAATTTTGATGCCTTTCCAAGGTCTAGAGACTAAATAAAAAGCATCAACCTAGCTACATCTATGAAGGCAGTTTTTTCCAATCTGTTGATTACAGCCAGCCAACTCTGCAGCTATATCAGCCCCACAGCAGTAATGACCTGGGAATAGGATTTTGGATTGGTTATATTCATGAGGCCATGATTGGAACAGGAAAAGAAAAAAAAAAATCAGAAACCTGGCCTTCCAGCTTCCAACAATTAGCTTTGCTACAAACCCAATTTGATAGGAGTACACATAAATTCTGCTTTCTGTTACTGAGTGTAAACTTCAAAAAACCCCAAGATGTTTCCAAGGGATATTAATGGAGATGGCCTGGATCTGAATGGAAAGGTTGGTGCATTTTAGATCTTTGCTAATGAAATTAATGAACAAAGCCATAATGTGTAATGGCTTAAATATTACATTAGCAGTCCATTTCCAAAGGATTGATGAGCTTCTTGCTTGTTTCAGACACTATTTACAACTAACAAGTAAGATTGGCTAACAATCTGAAGATCTGAACACGTCTCATTTTGTTTTCCAAAATGTAATATGAAAAGCACCGAATCCACCACAACCAACAAAAACAAAACAGAAATAATAAAAGGTTTTTGTTCATAAAGTTCTGCTTGAAGCAAGACTACAAAGTTATGCTGCCCCAGGATATGATTCAGTATCACAAATGCTTTATACAAAGGCTAATGAGCCTGTTGCCAGTACTGAAAACATTATTTGCCAGTGGCAAAACTAACAGTAATTCTATATTACTGTTAATTTGCTGGCTATTTTTCTTAATTCAATAGCTCATAAATTCCAACAGTGTTGCTTCTAGGGAAATATCAATTGCTATGAAAATGGCATGTAAAAAAGTCATAACTCTAAGTGCTTTTGTGACAGGATTATTAATATTTGCAATTCATATTTATTATTGAAGATAGAAAAGTTAAAATTTTCCAAAATATTGAGG
This sequence comes from Acridotheres tristis, assembly GCA_037013685.1. Lineage (NCBI taxonomy): Eukaryota > Metazoa > Chordata > Aves > Passeriformes > Sturnidae > Acridotheres > Acridotheres tristis. The sequence continues at coordinate 73,086,866 of CM072884.1, forward strand.
AAATCTGTTTGCTTGGGTATAGAAATGGAGAATAAAGAAGACTACATGGCAATTAAAAACTGTTGCAATATCTTGAAGTGATTTTTAGGTTAATTCTTTGAGAGAAGGAAGAAGAGCTAATGGCTTGCCCAGTTTAAATACAAAAGTGTTCCTGAAAACACCACTATTACAAATATCTTCTTAAAGGGTAAATAAAACATTTATTTCTGTAAGAGGTATTTTTGTTAACTACTACTGCCCTTATTGAAGGATAATCTCTTTTTAAAAAGAATATAAAAGTTAGTGGAAAGGAGTTTTTTTTATATTGAGTAACTATTTTACTAGGACAGAGTACAAGTGAGCAAAGACAGTTATTTGCATTACCCTGCATTGAATGTCCAAAGAGCTTACTTTGTTAAATTTCAAGATCAGCTTGTATAACAAACATAATGTGAATTTAATGATACCTACTAAGCAATAGATATTTTTATTGGAACAGCTTGTTTTAAGTCTAAATTTAGAGACCTGTTTCTGCCAAAAAGTACAGTTGACAATGTGTTTTCTTCCTTACCACAAATGTTGCCATACCTCCAGGGAATTTTTTTTTGTGACATGTATTAACAGCTGTTGACAAATGAGAGAGGTGTGGGAGGAGGAAGGAGAAGGGTGGGAAGGAGAAGATAGAAGGGAGGGAGAAAAGGAGAGAGAGGAAAATTGAGAGAATGGATGGGGCAGAGAACAACCTAGGGAAAGGCAGAGATGGGTGAAATGAAGGGAGGAGGCAAGGTGAGGCAAGGCAAGAAAAATGAGGAAAGGAAATAGGACAAAAGGAAGAGGAGAGGAGAGGAGAGGAGAGGAGAGGAGAGGAGAGGAGAGGAGAGGAGAGGAGAGGAGAGGAGAGGAGAGGAGAGGAGAGGAGAGGAGAGGAGAGGAGAGGAGAGGAGAGGAGAGGAGAGGAGAGGAGAGGAGAGGAGAGGAGAGGAGAGGAGAGGAGAGGAGAGGAGAGGAGAAACATTTCTCTTGACAGTATTCAGCATTTCATAATGTTGTTCACATAGACATCCTACTCTCTGGATTTTGTTAAGATTTTGCCTTGGTGTTATCGTGGACGATAAATTCTACTGGTTGATTGTGCACTTCACAGAATCGTAGATTTATCAAGTTTAGAAGAGTTCTTCAAGATCATGTGATCCAACCATCAACCTAACACCACTATTCACCCCTAAACACTATGCCCGAGTGCCACATCCAGACATCTCCTGTACACTTCAACTCAGTGTCTCAGTCATGTCCCCAGGCAATTTATTACAATGCCTACACTCAGTGATTTTTTTTTTCTTATATCTATTCTGAACCTCTTTTGGTGCAACATATGCCATTTCTTCTTGTCCTTTTACTTGAGACATGATAAAGTAGACAAATTCCTGCTTGATCAAAACAATTATTTCCTTGATTTTAAAGCTAATGACATTTTATACACAACAGTAACTTTCATTTTCTTTGCACATTTGCACTGTCAGAGAAGGGAGTAAACCTCAATTTTCCTTTCTCTGCTGCCTTCAGACGCAGGATAAGCCTATTGATAAGAATTCACTGGCACCTTTTATATTTTTCCCTTTAGCATCTACAGTGGATGGCTAATGTTGCAAGATCTCAGGTAACATGGCACTGAAAAAACATATTGCAATTAAAAAAAACAAATAGTATAAAATAAGGTCTAACAGCTTTTACAGAGCAGGTAAGACTATATTTAATATTTTGAGGATGAATTTAGCATATATATTATAGTTCATAATCCAAACTCCTGCAAAAACCAACCACAAAATCCTACAGCTCCCCAATGAAAGGTAAGCACAAAATTTTGACAGAAAACGCTGTAATAAAAACATTTATTCTTGGATGATAGGTTAAAAGCCTCCTATATTGTCTTTTTTCAAGTAAAATTAAAATTTCTGTTGAGTTGTCCAACACATTAGGCAGTGTGTTTTGCCTATTTTCTGTTGACTTGATTAAAAGCTTAAAAGACATTTGTGAATCGTCTAGCTTGTATTTCCTGCATAGAATATATTGAGACAAGCAAGCTGTGTTAGATAACATGGTGAACCCTATAAGTGCTCTCCATTTTGTGTAACCAAGATGTCTAGAGATTCCTCTAAACAGCAAGCTAAATGAAGATCACTGATTTGATTGAAAGTATACCTGGCCAAAATGGACTACCTGGAAATGCATCACATGTGACACCGGTGAAAAATACTGAAAGCATTTCTTTCTCCAGGGTGGCATTAGTTTTTCCACTACTCAGCACTCTTCAGTACATTCGTCCACAAATCTGTGCTTCTTGGAAGAGACAAGTGACCACATGGTACGTTAAAGATCTTCCTAATAAATCTTAGATAAATCTATCTAAGGATACCTTTCTGTCAAGTCATTTGTTTGTTCTGAAAATGCCTGGGTCTAACAATGAGGACAGTGTACATTTTTCAGAGTGATTCTTAATCTCTATTATCTGCAACATTTACTTTCAACCTTACTCTATTTTTTTTCTTATTTTTCTGTTGATACATATCTGTCTCTATAAGATCCTGAAAGAATTCATTTAAAAACAAAATGTGGTGTTATGAACAAAAAAAATGAAGGTATGTAGAGTTTGTGGGCTTCTCTTCCTTTTTAATTTTAAATATTTGTTCTTTCAAGCATCATTTAGAAGGAAAATTTGCATTCTGATTGTAAAGACAGAAGTTAGAAGTGTAAAAATACAAAGAATGGATTATTACACAGGATATACTCTGCCTTCCATCAAAACTAAACTACCACATTTAGGATTTCCAGGACAGCTCCCCTTCCATATAAGATCTGAAAAATAAGACTAAAATATTTTTTAAAAATTTAATATTACTTCCAATTTGTCACATATTCAAATTATGCACATGCACTTATTTTATAAAAAAACTACATGGCATCAAGGCTGTTTCTTAAGTTTAAAAACTACACATAAACACCTTTGTCACTATAAGCATTTCTTTAGAAAATGTTATCAGTACAATATGCAAAATTAATGTAACGTGATTTTATTATTGAATAGAAGACACAAATCAAGCAAATTCAATCAAATACAATTGATTTTCAAATAATAATAAGACACAAAAGAATCAGATAGTAACAGCTCATGGATCTGGTACAAATACTGGTACATCTTCATATTCATGAATTCCCCTATGCTGCTTCTGGATGCATCTGTTACATTGTAAAAGAAAATCTCTATTCTCTGTCCTTTTATTTACTTAGCAAGAGATGTGTTACTGCAGATACGTCTTGATTTCTGATGTACAAACATAAAGAAAACAGACTTTTTTTTCCCTTTTTTTCCTTTTTCTCTGTATGGCTTCCTTACCGAAAGAGTTCAAGTTGTGTCACATTATCTTTTGTGCTTGCTCTACTTGCAGCCATAACAGGTGTTCCTGGCAGCTATCCACCCATCATACATGTGCTCCCTTACATAGTTACTCTTCAATAAACCATAACACATTTTTTTTTCTAAATACATTGTTCAAATACACCAACTTCTGGAATTTGCTTTGCTGTTTCATTTCAGTTGTACTATTTACCTCATTTGCTCTTTTTTCTATTATATAGTTGTTCAATGTGATAGTGTGATCTGCTCTCTTCCTGTCCCCACTGGTAGTGAGGCTCCTGAGTGGCTCAAGCCCATGTGGGACAGTGTCTCGCTGGAAGTGCCAACCTCCTCCATGTCTGCAGCAGCACATTCCCTCTGCCTCCTGCATATTGGTTAAGCAAGCAATGAGGCAGGTCGATTTGTTGATCCCCTGGAAATTCAACCAGCTGAAAATCAACAGTTGGCTTTGGTCTCAGTGCCACTCGCAGGAGCAGCACTTCAGACCTAGAAATGCACAGTATCCCCATCTTAGAATGGGGTAGGTTGTAGCTTGAAAAATTAGGCTAGTGAGAACACTCACAGATCTTAAAAGATGCGAAATTGGACCCTCATGGTTTGTAGGAGTCCTTCAGAGATTAGTCATTGTAACTGCTTCATAGTCAATAAGAGTGAACACATTAGCTGTCACCACAGTCTATTTAGTCAACTGGTACCCACGGTGCACTCACCATCTCTGGCTCTCAAAGAGATAAAAATGTACACACACAAACATGTACACTGACAGCCCCACAGGACACAGGGATTTCTGATATATCTCTACCTAAAAGGCAGTTCCTTGCACAACGTGTGGAATCTGAGGTCTTCATTTATATTACATAGGGAAATTAGCTGCTCAAAAAAATCTGCAGTCTTAAATGTCAGGCATTATAGAAAACTTTTAAATCCCTATTTGAATATTTTACTCCAAGAATCAAGAACTTGGTGTTATCTATAGTTTGTTTCATTTGCCATTTATCATATCAGTCCCTTAGTATAATGTAGTACAATTTTCTTTCAGACTTCCTTCAAAACCAGAGGGAGGAAAATGCATCACACCTAAATCTCTAAGTAGTGTACCTATTTACTGTCTTCAGAATTCCAGTCTTTCCATTGGCATTTATCTTTGGAAATCTGACATTCTGACAGTAAAATTATCTTCTGGTTTGTCATTCAGAACTTCTTTTTTATCTTTCTGCAATATGGTCACTGACTACCCTAATTTAATTTCACATTCACCCTTTTTGAAGCACTCTATAACTCCACCTTCTCTGCCATCTCTCATTTTTTATTTCTTTCTGTTAAAATCGGAGAATCTTTGTTCTGACACAATCCATCGCTCACGTTCTATTAAATAACATCCTGTGTTGCAAGAGCAAGCTGATAATAATCTACTATGTGACCTCCTCCTTTGTCAAATTGCTCCCTCAACCCCACTTACTCTGTGAGAGCTGTTCTCCCTGTAAGTGTATTGTTATGGGCTTCCATTGTCCATTACTTGCATTCATTGCAGTGAATGTACCTTAGTGTTCTATACAGCAGTACTATAATGAATACATTTTTTGCATGTCTTGGATTTCTCTATGCTCACTGAAATCAGGGGGGTTTTTTCTTATTTTTTTTCTCTCCAGGGATTTCAGCGCTTCAGCAAGTTTTGAATTAGGACTTTATGGTTACTTTCCATGAACAGTAGCTCTGTCTGTTGGATATGACATTTGCACTCAATGTACTATTAGACACTGGGCACGTCACCAGCGTGGTAGGGTAGGTCATCTCAGTAGAGGGGAAAGAAAAAGAAGGGAACAATTCCCTCCACGTTTTGAGTGAAACCCTGTTAAAGAAGTGGTGTACTTAGAGGACATGTATAAAGGTGTAAAGAATACAAAAAGGGCTGCATGCTTAGTAAACACAGTCACTGAAAAAAACTTTAACACCACAGCACTTCAGGACTCTTTAGGAGAAAACTGTTCTGTAAAAGTTAAGCATCTTATTGATATATCAGTCTGGTACCACTGGGTCTCTTCAGCTGTTCATTAACTGTTGGTACTTATAGTGTTGCTCTAAGTGTTCTTGTTTGTAAGGTTTCCCCATAAAAAAGAGAGGTTTTTCATCAGGGATAAGATGAAAGGAGAAAGAAACAGGAAGGGGAAAAAATAGTTAATAAGAATGTTAATAAATAATAGCTAAATAATTACTTAAATGAGTAATTTAATCATCATCATGATTTTACCTGTAGCAATTCCTGCTTACATCATCTAAATTCTCTGAAAAAATATGGGGTTGTGCCAGATATCTATTCCTAACATACATCGTAAATTTTTAATATTTATAAATGTTTTAAAGTGCATTTTGGGGAAAGGTAAATTTTATATTGTGAGTTTGCTTGTTTTTCCTACACATATTTTGTCAAGTCTTGAGCTGGCATTTGGTACATCTTCCTTCCTTGAAACTTTTTTACTAGAGTAAGTGATTTTTTTTTTTTTTTGGTGTTTTGTCAGAATACAATTTCACGTAAGCCCCAAAGTGAACTCTATTTAAATTCGGAGCAATTTTAGATCAGGCTTATGCATTAGGTCAATATTGTAGGACAGTTTCTTCCTCCTGCACAACAGCTATCATTTATTTAAATTGAGTGTAAAGTAAAATTTATTGTACCCTGTGGGCCTATAAGCAATCTCTAGTGAATATGATTGTTTATTCAAATCACTGTGTTTTCCTTGTCCATTTTATTTTGCACTCTTTTGTAACATTATAGTGGAAAAATTTTCCTAGAGAGAGACCTAGTAATGTTTTATGAGACAGACAACTTCCAGAATTCCTTTTGAGCTTTGCAAAATTGAACACGGGAAAATAAAGTTGTCAGGTATATGAGCAGTGGAGCATTTTTTCCACTCTAGTTTGGAGGATGAAACCACATGGTGCTATTCTGGGAAAACTGATCTTAGTCACTGTAAAGTGCATCATTATTATTCAGTCTGATTGATCAAGGTAAGTATATTCACTTCATTTAGATCAAATAAAGTCACAACCAAATTATTCTGTACACAGTCAGGTGCATGCCATCTATCTGATCTAAACCAATCTAATACACTTTTCAATTTTGTTGCAAAAAAAAGGTAGACTGGTTCCCACAGCACAGACGTGGTAAGTGAATGATAAATAACTCAATGACTTTCAGGCTGTATGAGCAAGAAAAATTAAATGCTAGGAGAATAAAAAAATAGACCACTCTTAAATCTTGTAAGTTACATGGAAGAAAGGAGGCATTTCATATAATTTTGTTTGAAATATTGCTAGTATCAGGTAAATTAGATGTACCTGTTGCTAAACTGTTCACTAAGTTTTGAAAGCAGATGGAATATTTTGATATTATCAGAATGACTACTTGAGAAATATTACAATGAGGATATTTGGAAACAACCCTAATTCATTCCATTATTTTATTGTACAGCTTTCAAAGAGACTTAAAACATTGTATGTTTTGACCTTGGAAGTGCTGAATTGGGCTGTGCTGCTGAAGTGCTGAATTGAAAGACAAGCCTGACAGAGTTCAATAAGTGTTTGGATGATGGTCTCAGGCACAAAGTGTGGTTCTTTGGGATGGTGCTGTGCAGGGCAAGAGTTGGACTTGATGATCCTAGATGGTCTCTTTTGACTTAGCACATTCTTTGTGATTCTTTGATTCTATGATTATGACTGTAATAGTTGAGAGGAAGTGCCAACCATGGTGAAACTACTGTAGTTGTTTATCCATAATGATGAAATTACTAACACTAATAACATTTTTTTTTCACGCATTCATGGACACATGTAGGAGTAAGCATATTTTTTAATTGATATTTAAGGCAAGGAGGGCTTATTTATGCTTCCCAGTTTGGTCTGGTATATTCAATACATGGTTCTCCTGTTTCCACTGTGAGGAAGATGGTGTGAGTTTGACAGGGAATGGATGCAAAGGGGCTGGGAACCAACCTTATAAATGCTAGAGGTGTAGCCGGTGCATTTTTAAAAGACAATTAAGCAGTTCAGAAAAGTAACTAATTTATTCTTACCCAAAACATGGGAAAACAGGGTAGAACCGTCCTTGATACTTTATATCAGCCAGACAGTAAAGGTAAAACTTAATAAATAACAAGCCTACTTGAACAACTAATTTATGATTAGTCTAGGTAAGTCAATAATGACTGGATGACCGATTTTTTTTTTAGCTGTGTGTCCTGGTGTCAGTATGGATACAGTTAATTTTCCTCTCAGTAACTTGTACAGTGCTGTATTTATTAGGACAAGAACAATAATACAGTGATGTTTTAGTTGTTGCTAAGTTGTTTAAGTTAAGTTGTTGCTTATTCTAAGGCAAGGGCTCTTCAGCTTATTCTATTGCACTGTGCTGGTGAAGAGGCTGCTGGGCACAAGAAGTTGAGAGGATCCATAACCAGGACAGCTGGCCCCAATGGGCAAAAGGAATATTGCCTAGGAAATTATATAAGCTAGGGAGAATGCTGGCCAGAAGCTGCTGCTTAGGGTCAGGATGGGCACTGGTCAGCAGGTGGTGAGCAATTCTGTTATTCATCACTTCTTTTGTATATTATAATTATTTCATTGTTGTTTGTTACTAGTTGGAGTAGTTGTAGTACTAGTTGTAGTATTTTTTCTGTCCTGTTAAACTCTTTATCTCAACCCAAAAATCTTACTCTTTTTTTCTGATTCTTTCCCTATCCCACCCTGAAGCCAAGAAAATTAATGAGTGGTGTTTAGCTACATGCCATGGTAAATCATTGCTTTGGAATATAAATGTTTCCTTCACCCAACATGGACAACTGGTTATGATCCTTACACATAATTGATATTTTTTTTCATTCTATGGACATCCTTTAGTATATCTTATCCCTCATTCCATGCAACTTACCTTAAAATAAAAGGAAAAAATTAGAAAAAAACAAACAATTGCAACCAAATAAAAAAGCCCCCTCAAAAAACTTACAAAAGCAAGTTTGTATAGCCTATGCAAAAATACCCAAAAATAAGTCGTTTTCAAAAGCTGATGAATGATACACATGGCTTATGATAGACATTGTTTAAAGATTGACAATATTTCTATATTTAATATTTCACTTAATCAAGATGAACACACAAATTACTTTTTGAATAATTTACATTTTCTTTATTTTTTTGGCATGACATGACAATTGTTAGATGTAGAGCTCCTATTAAAGGATTTTTTCATCAGGTTTATCGTCTTGCACTTGCTGCAGCAACTGCTAGAACTAGCACTACCAGTGAACAGAGAAATTGAGAAGGATATAGCTGATAGGTTTTACCCTTTATCAGCCTCATGCTAATTTAATGCAACACAGAATATTATTTGCATTACTTCAAAAGTAAAAAGATGCTCCCCATGGGATTACATCACTATTAGACATTTCTTACTCTATTATGTGTGAGTCAACACAGCAGTCAAAACAGGGATTGTACAAACTTCATTTGTGATAATAAACTTAATGAGCAGCACTAAGAAATGTCTGAAGAACTGAATTATTATGACATAGTATTTGCAAAATGGAGCCTTGTATTTTTTTTTATAAAGACACACCAGCTTTTTCGGCATGAAATGGAAAATAAGAATACCAATGTGCATTTTAAACATCTGTCTTGGTAGGCAATCACTGGAAAGGAAACAATTCTAAAACACATGTAAGAATCAAAATTAGAACACTCAAACTTGTTTCTTGTAAAATAAGATGGTTATAGTGTTTTGTAATGTTTTTTGCTGCCATCAGTAAAATTCCTCAGTTTTACTATGCATCAATAACAGGGAAAAGGAGAAGTAAAATAAATATAGATTTATTTTGTTAGGAAATAATAATTATAGCAGCCCAGTTTATTTAGTACCAGACAGAATGGCTGAAAATGATGGTACACCAATCAAAGTGAATGGAACCTAGCTTGGTCATTATAGAAACAACCCCAGCAAAAGCCAAAGAAAAAGCCTTATAAAGCTTTATATATATATATATATATATATATGTACAAGCTGGACTTTGCCTGGTACCCCATAATCCTTACGGATCCAGCCCTGACAGGGATCCTCTCACACTGAAACTATTTAAAGGTGAAAAGTTTAAAATAGTTTTGGTTTTATTTTTCATAAAGTGTAACATACTTAAAAACAAAAGTAAAAACAAAACAAAAAAATGTAATGTTTGGTTTACAACATACTTCTTTTTTTTGCTTTTTGTATCTGACAGTCCTCCCTCTGTCATTTCATTTTCTATTTCGATATTTATAACCACACTCTCACTATCCTCATCCTTTTGTTCCCATTTCTGTCAGTCTGCTCTCTACACACATAAGCACATCATCACCTATTTACTCTGGATGAAATAACCAGCATGGTGGGCCTTGGGCCTGTCAATAATTCATATTGCACAGCAAAAAGGATTTGATAAATACTTGTGATCTCTGTAAATCTCCTTGAAAACTGATTATATCTAAGATGATAGAGATCAGAATGACCTGTGAAACTGCATTTGGGGACAGAAAGGTGAAAAGAGTTTTCCTAGTGTGAAGGACAAACCCATATTTTTATTTTTTTTCTATAAATGCTTGTGCAACTTCACCTGGTATGGCTTTTTTCCAATCACTTCCCCTAACCAATATTCTATTACTTCTAAGATAAGTTATCCAGTTAAAAAACAAAAACCAAAACAAAAAGCCCAAACAAGCAAACAAACAAGCAAACCCCAACAAAGCCATACCATGGAGAATAATTTCAGACTGCATTGTTCACCTGTGATTTTGTTACTGGGTGCGTACATCTTAATTTTTTATAGTTGTGTTTGCTTTGTTTCACAGAACTTTGACTGTATGTAAAGGATCATCTCTCCTGTTCAATATTGAATGATTCTGAAAATTACTAATTTGTTTTCCTTCATTTGTTGAATCTATTAGCTAATTTGCCTAACACAAATTAGTGCTGAAGACAAAGAATTCTTGAGTGTAGTCCTTTTCTACTGAAACAGCAGAAGGTTATACCAGACATTCAGTGGGGAAAATGCTAAAGAAGCAGCTGTGAATTAATGGAGCTATGATCTGTATGATCTATACTCATCTTCCAAAACACCCAAAATACTGTATGTTCTAAAATAACAAATACAGTTGCTATTATTGATGGTAATCATAAAAGAAAAGCCAAACCATATGATGGGATATTTTTAAAAAATTTATTTCTCTGATTCAAGGTTGAGATAATTTGGCACATGACCCTTGTTATTTGTATCTTAATTACCTCTGCCCATGTTAGAGTGATAAAAACTTTGATCTAAAGACTTCTCATTTAGTTCATCACCAAATTCCAAATCTGTCAAGCAAATAAAAGCCATATCTACACTACTGCAAAAGATAGCTTTTCTCTGGTTCCTGTGTCTTGGTGAAGCCCAGCCACATATTAGGACAAGTTATTAGTATGTAAAAGCCTTCTCCTGTACTCTCAGTTACACCAAAGTGGAGCTTTGGAGCACAGGAACCATCATCTGTTAAAGCAGTACAGGCCTGCTTGTCTGGGATACAAGGCTTAGGAATGCATCAACAGCAAAGCTGGTGACAGCCAGAAAGCTGAAGACAATAACCACTGCTGGAAAAAGGCCAAAGCTTTCTTATTTCTCTGCATACACACTTTGAGTCTACTGTAAGAGAAAGTGAGAGCAGCAGCACTCCAGATCTCCAGATTTAATTACCTTCAGTCTGAAAACAAGCAAGTAACGGGGACAGGGGAACAGAAAGTGGAAGTCAATCTGTGCTACAATGCAGTCAAGAACTGTAGTACAAGGGTTGTCTCCTATTAATGAACAAATGATTTAGACTGCTTCCAAAATTTCTATGGTATTTCTGCAGTGCAAACTTTCCTAAGGAAGGTTTCCTATATGCATAACGTGGAAAATGTTCAGATGCTTTTTATTAAGCAAGAAAACATTTAAGAGGACATGCTGTATCAATGTCATACCTATATCCCTGATTTTGTTGTAATGAGATTAGTTGAAAATTAATTGTGTCCAGGCCCAAATTTTTCCTATTCAATGAAGCACAGTTATCATAATTTTTATCCTAATATTTATCTGCTGTTTAATGTCAGATGCCAAAACACTTCTATTACTTTTTTGTACTAATATTCCTTTGATTTAATAACATGAAAGCCAGTGGTGTGGATTATCCCTTGGGTCAGTTGGGATCATCTGTCCCAGCTGTTTGCCCTCTCACTTCTTGTGAACTGTCAGGCTTCTCACTGGCATGGCTGCATGGGTAACAGAAAAGGCCATGATTCTGTATAAGCACTGCTCAGCAATATCTAGAGAATTGGTTTATCAACTTTTTTTTCAGGACAAATCCAAAACAAAGCCCCAAACAAGCTATTGTGAAAACAACTAACTGTAACCAAACTAAAGTTTGGTGGCCAGCACCTGCACACCACAATTTTTGAATGTACACCATGCATAAGCACTGTTGTCATAGTCTACCAGTTGCTAAGTATTTCAAACTTATTAACTTCTTTGTTCATCTTCAGGTCTGGTTAGGGAAACCTAGCAAGATCATCCTTTTTTCTCCTATACACTTGATAATCATGGGGAGGTTTTTTTATATGTCATTAACATATGTAGAGCTATTTAGATAATCTTGACATTAAATTTACAGCAAAAAATAATGAAACTAATTGTTTCATTCTTGCTTTTGTTGAAATAATAAAAATGATACCAAACAATCTTAATACCTCAGTTCATAAGTTTTTGCTTTCCAACACATCAACCCATATTTTGGAACATGTAAGTATATGAAAATTGAGCTACACTGCCTCAGTATAATGCAATTCTGGGAAAACATCCAAATTTGGGAATGCTGTTTTAGGACCAGCACATCAAAAATGGACAGATAACTCATCTCATAGCTAACTAAGAAAATAATATAACCAAGGAGTTTGAAGCTGAGACTTTGCGTTTTTATGAAAGTGACGCAAGAGAATTTCTGTTTCCTTACTAATAGTGACATAGTTTGTATTCTGTGAAAGACTCTTTTCCATTTACAGCTCATTTATTAATGGGCAATACAGTTCAAACAGCCTTTTGTGCAGCCAAGATTTCTTCTACGCAAATATTAAAGATTTGTGGACAGAAGCAGCGCAAGAAAGAGTGGTGTTGTCTACAGTTTCAAATTTGCCATAGCAAAGCTGTAATTAAACAATGTCTCATTACTTGCAAAATCTTTCCAGTCTAACAGTCTTTCTGCTTCAGTAGTTTACTGATTTCCTCTTCCAGGAATCCAAAGATTATTTGAAAAGAAGCAGACAGACAATTTGTCTTTGCAGGAGGAGTAGATTAGGAAAACAGTTTAGAGAGGATGAACTCTGGAAGCGGCAGATTTGAGTGTCTAAAATAATATTGAAAATTGCTTTCCAGTGATGTTTATGTTCTCTGGCTTCAAGAACATGCAGGGCAAGATGATGAGTGTCAGCAAATAAACATGACAACTCCAAGAGGGAGTCGTGAAACGGCAGTAAAAACACCTGGTAAGTACAGCAGTACCCAGAAATCTCAGAACTTCCAAATCATAGATTCTGAGAAAATAGCAAGATATGGAATGCACAGCCATTCTTCCACACATCTGTAGCAGGCTACTTGGCATGGGAAATAAGCTCCAAATCAGATTATCTTGTTGTTGAGCATTCTGCCTTTCTGATATTTGTACTTGTATGATACCCAGAACACAGTCTCAATTCCAGGTTATCATTTATGGAGCTTTTATCAATGCATCACCTTAAATGATATACTTAGCTTTATGTACAATACACACTGATTGCCAATGGTTGTCTTAAAATCTTCTGTTCAACCCTAAAGCCATTTCTTGCAACTGAAAGGGTCATTTCAAGAGTAACGTTCATTATTATACAGGTGGATGAAAATAATTTAATCTTCTCAAGTACAATTTGCTCTGTGCAGATCACCCCTGTCAGAAGATGAAATGTACTACATCTTATTTTTGCTAGTATTTGGATGATAAAATCCAGCCATTAATCTGGAGAATAAAGTCCTCCAAAACCATAAAGGGGCAAAAGTCACAAGCACTCTGTATCTAAATATTTTGGAACAATATACTGAACATAATACACACATGCACACACAAGATTCAAAACTCAGTAACCTCCAATAAAGATAAACTCTAAAGTCTTTTTGGAGAAGTTTAATGGAATAGAAAAGAAAAGAAAGAAAAAAACAAACAGCTGGATGAACTTGATTCAAAATATCATTCATTTCTTGTCACGGAGTTTAAATTAAATTCAATTCAAATTTTGATCTCATCTTCCTATTGCATTCTGTGAAGGCATTTTGAACCTGAGGCTAAAATTGATGGAACCAACAATTTGTAGAAAACTTGCATTACCTTTAAGAAGGTTCTTGCATATCAAAACAATCAAAAGATAAAGGGCTAGGGGCAGAGACAGGCAGGAGAAAAAGGTAATAGAGCAAAAAGCTGTGTATTGTCTATTCTTTGGTTATGTCGTTTTTACGTTACGTTTCATCTCCCAGAAATAAATGTCATTTAAAATATTTAAATGATGGGCAAGCAACGAGAAACTGTGCCCTGGGACTATGACAAAAGCAAGAGGTGAAATGGGACAAGACAGAGAAAGAGAAGAGAGGGAGAGGGGAGAGGGAGAGGGAGCATGGGAAGATGGGGGAAGAAGAAGAGAGGGAGAGGAGGAAAGGGAAGGATCCTTTCCAATTCTGCTTTCTAATTCAGTTTCTAACTCTGCATGTAACAGCGTACATCTAATAATGTTATTTCATGTACTGTTTGAGACTATCGAAGACACTGACCTCATTAGAGAGGAAAATCAGGAATAAGATATCTGTATGGTGCATTTCAAGGTAAAGAAAACTAGCAGATGCTATACAGCATAACACGGATGGAATATAATTTTAGCAATATAATTCAAACTACAGGTATTATGGTCAAATGGGAAGTTAAATATGCCAGCTACAATTTGAAAGGGACAGGAAGAAGCTGAACCTGAAGGCTTTATTTCCACATTAATTTCTGAGGAGTTATCTATATACTGCAGCATCTATATATGAATACAGGATTATGAATCCTGTGTTATGAATTATTGAATGTTCTGGTAAGCAAGGTAGAGGTGGTGACAAATTATATACAAATGCATATGCCTTTTTATTAATTACAAACTCAGAAAATGAATTTATTAATGAAAATAGATGTTGTCAGGAGGAATATATTTACATCACTTAAGACAATTTATAGTGAAAGTTACAGTACAGAAGGAAAACATGGCAAGAAATGTATATCTCAGAAATGCACTGCAGAATGAAATAAGGAAGATAGCAAGTGAGCTGAATTTGTTAATGGTAAAGAATATAAGTGATAATGGTAAAGAATATAAGTGACACCCCAGGTGTTATTTTACATCAGGACTCTTCTTTCCTTCTCTCTTCCAAACTTTTTTTCAAAACCATTCATATGCACATTTTCAAGATGCTGAAAGAGGAGTTCCAAACTTTTTTCCTGGAAAGGACTTCAAGATGCAATTACAGTAGTCAAGATTATTAATTTGTGTAGATTAATCACTGTTCCTGAAAACAAAACAATTTTTTGTGTACTGTGTAGTTTGCTCTTCTTCAGAAATGTTGCTTTTATGTTAAATTTTATCTCCCAGATATGCCATTCACAGTATTAAACTGGTCGACGGGCAAAGAGAAACTGTTCCCTTTAAATGGGCAAATGCAAACGAGATAAGATCTCTTTTGGAAATTTGGTTGGTTTACAGTGCCTGAGTATCTGATCCAATATAGAAATTTTTGTTTCTTTGATTTTGCATTTACTTTTGCCATGAAGAAGTAAACATATGGGAAAAAAATTGGAAGTCACCCAGACTCTTGTTTTCTCCAGATGTTTCTCAGGAATGCAGAAGAAAAAGAGAAAAATGGTTTGCTAGCAATAAAGAAATAGTTTACAAAAAAAAAAAAAAAAAAAAAAAAAAAGAGCCAAAACCACCATTCCCATGAAACCCTGCTGTAGAAGCTTGGCCTGGATACAAATTTCTGGGTAATTTGAGAATGAACAGTAACTTCAGAGAAACAGAAATAAACATCAAAGTATACTTGAGGCCATAGTGTTAATCATGCTACCAATCTCATTTATATTTTTCTGTTGAAAAAGCTTTTATGGGAATGAAGTTGTTACATTTTAAGAGACACATTTTAGGCAATAGATTCAAAAGCAGCTGAGCTTACTCAAAATCACAAAAATATTTTTCCTTTTTTTTGAAAGAAGATGGATTCAATGGGTGTACTGTTCCCATGTCTTGCAAAGTTTTGCAATAACTAGCGCTAGAAGACAGAAGGAAATGTGGCTATGGGCAGAAACGTCTTACCCAGGAAATTGTCACAGTAGAAGCACTTTCCTAGTTCAGCACAACCTGCAAAACCAAACCCTAAAACAAGTAGAGAGAACTATTATGAAAGTGCTTAAAATGACCTAATAACCATGAAAAGTATGAAAAATTATCTCATTCAGATTTTTACACAGGATTACCTGAGCTAAATTTGGGGTTCAATCTCAAAATCAAGACTTAAAGACGTGATTTTCAACTGAGTTGCATATTTACTCTTTTTGTCCAGTAGAATCTGTAGATTACTGTGCAGGCCATTGATAAAAATGTTTCTTATTGAATCCTATTGAATTGCTTATAAGAATGGGCCAACGTGATGAAAACTTTATGCAGTTCATTTTATGTTCCTAAATTAGGTAGTACCATATTTGAAATGTGAGATGCTAATGTGAGCCATGGCAATTCCGATAATCTAACTCTTCTGCCTAGGTTTTTCATAAAGTCAATATATAGAAAAAATAGTTCTGATATTTGACTGTTTTGGAAGTTAAGCGCCTAAATTAGATTATTCAAATGGAATAATCTGGGCAAATACATCAAAGAGATTAAAATTCAGAAATCCCAGAAGTTATTAGATCTCAAGCTGAAATAATATATTTTGGGGGAAAAAAAGTTTGTTTACTTCTGTATGATTGTAAAAGAGATTCCTCCATATTACTTAGGAGTTAAAGCATCAGTGAGAGACATGTTATTCCTTCATCAAAGTCTGCATCTTGGTCTCTTCTTGATATTGCAAGTTCTGTGTTGTGGAATATACAGGTATGCTGCTTCAGTGCATGACATGTAAGGGATACTCTGTTAATTCCCTTGGTCTACAGACTGCTAGTCATGTCATCACCTAAAAAATCTATGCTTCAGTTTCCTTGAGCACTTCTTAAAATGCCTGCAGCAATGAGAGAATTTTAAAGCAGACCAGACTGTCTCAAGGGTAGATAGTCTGTGTTGTTTCCTAGGGCTGAACCTTTTACGTTTGACCTCAGTGCAGTTAGAACTAGTTTGCCTGGATCTAGCCTTCTGGAATTAATCCATTTGTTAGCAAAGCAGCTGACAGTTCAGAATTCTTCTGCGAATCTGGAGTTGCTCTGAATCCTTTTTAAGATCCTCAACAATTTACATGGGATCTGATTTGTATTATTTACGTTTTGAGAGACTGGAAGCATAACCAAAAGAGCAGTCAATGTCTCATTTTGGCCTGATAATGCTACAGCTGTTTTCCTTACCCACTCTGACAGGGAAGGGAATCAAATTAAAATCTCCCATGTTTCTCAAAGATTCCTCTTACATGGAAGATGAAATCACACTCATATAGGTCAGAAAAGACCTCCAGAGGTCATGTAGTTCAACCTCTTACTCAGAGCACAAACAGCAGGCAATGTCTAGTTGATTTTGAAATATCTCTGAAAATGCAGGTTCCACTGTCTCTCTGGGAAGCCTGTTACAGTGCTTAACCACCTTCATGGCATTTTTTTCTTACATAGAAATATTTTATTTAATTTTCTTATGCTATGTTCCAGCTTGTGTCTGTTTTCTCTTGCTTTCCATCTGCACAGCTGTAAAGTTTGACTCTGTCTTGTCTAGTTTCATGAGGTTCTCTAGTTGCTTGAGGTGCTTGTAGGTCCCCTCTAACCTCTCTTCTCCAGGATCAATGCTCCCCATGCTTTCAGCATTTCCCCCCATGGTGCATTGACCAACCTCCTCAACAATCTAGGTATCTGCCTGCTAATCTCACTCCAAAATGTCTTCACTTTATGTCTTAGCCTATTCTGTATATGTATCTGCAGTTCTTAATTCAAATAAAAAAATATTCAGTCTTTTCATCTAAGTCTTGGATAGTTTACCAGAAAGACATTCTGTTCACCATTCGCTCTAACAGAACATGGGTTAAGCATGCTTGATTATTACACAATGAACATATGTCACAGAAACTCTTGGAGAAATTGTCCCACAAAGTATTTTGAACAAATTATGCTGAGTTAGTAACTACTGGGAATATTATATACTTTTATTCTTCTGATTGTTACATAGGTAGAGCAGAATTAATGATTCCCTACAAACATACATATATGAATAACTTTAATTTGTATTTTCCTTTAATTTCAGTTCAAGTAAGCTAGAATAGCTCAGACTCCCTGGAGCCAAAGTTTAATGAAGTGTTATAACTTAGACTGGTTTCATTGTTTCATTATTTCTAAATTTAGCTCTAGTATTAAACACTGATGCAATGGGGGTTTTTTATAGCGTCATATCTTAACTGTCACCAAGTAATTTTTTGTACTAGTCTACATGGAATGCAAAACAGAAAACAACTTAAAAAACCTCCCTTTTATAAATTATAATTAATTGTAATTAATTAAAATTAATTAATTTAACATTCTTTAAATTCCATATTTCTTTAAATCAAGAGTACTCTCATTTTGTAAGATTTCCAAATGGTGAATGTTTGGTGTATTTAATGGGGTATGAGACTTCATAAATTTTAGAATCATACAATCACAGAATGATTTGTGTTGGAAGAGACTTTAAATATTGTCTGTTTCAAACCCCCTCTATGAACAGGGACATCTTTGAGCAACGTGGTCTAGTGGAAGATGTCTCTGCCCATGGCAGAGGAGTGGCAAAAAGATTAGTCTTTAAGGTCGCTTCTAATCCAGGCCATTCTGTGATCTCCTGTTCTTGGGACAATTTAAGTGAGCCATATACTTACACAATTAAAAAGTCACTCTGGTCATCTAGTATTCCTGTAGGACTCATGTAACTTTCCTATGAACAATATCACAGTTATCCATTACTCCAGAGAAATACAGCAAGAAATTGAGGGGTTTATAAAATAATTGAACGATTTAAAAAAAAAAAATTATATCTAGACTGTAGACCACCATAATCATAATAATTTACTATACAGTTTCTGTTGTCTTATTTATTTTAACTGACTCTACATCTTGAGTTTTTACCTCCATTAATGTAAAATTTAAAAATATAAAAACCCTAACATTTTGATAAAATCTGATAGCAGTTCTATATCCTAGATGATACTCCAATTTGAAAATTGGTTATAATGCAAACCACTAAGTATTGACTCTGAATCAAGTATTGTATTGATAATATTAAATATATTATCTGTCTTATCAGAAGATCTGCAAAGAGCTCAGACAACTGTAGAAAATTGAAAAGTTTGATTTAGATCTTAATATTAGTTGAAGGTACAAGGTTTTACTCTTCAGTAATAGGTAACAAAAAATGTTTCATCAAAAAAAAAAATATGAAAAAAATTTAAGAATGCTGAAAACATTGTATACTACATCTGATTCCTACCAAAAACATTTGTATACTTGATTGAGATTTGTATAATCTCTAAGGACACAATTTCTTTTTTCCTCTGTTACATTCTTTACTGGACAGAAACTCAGGGCACTGCCAGGTGATAACTTGGTCATGTTGTGCAAATGAAATGTCTGCCCAGTAATTTCAGATGGCTAGGCTGAGAAACTTCCCGTCTAATTCTGGGCAGATACTCAAGGTGCTCCTTCTTTAGCTGATAATGATTCTTTCCAAGACTAAGCCTGAAAGGAACATAAACCTGCTGCTAAGAGAAAATGCTGCCTTTGGCATTTCTTCATCTCTCTGGACAGAAAAGGGGAGCCTAGAGCACTAAATGCACAATGGTATGATCTGTAGGCAAGATTTGGCCAAGAGAGTTCAAGAGAGTTCCATTTCGAGGAAATTAATTTAGAAAACCAATATGAAGTGAAAAAATAAATATAATCTAAGTTTAGTGTTCTGGCACAAGAGCTTAATGAACTTGAATATTAAAGGACAACTCAACTTTTCTTCAAAAAATTGTTTCAAGAGTGTAGTTCATATAGGAAAATCATGTATCTTCAAATGTTCTGCTGGCTGTTAAGGTCAAAATTTAAAAGCTCTAATTCAAAGACAAACTGGTATTTCACAAGACCAAGAAATTAAAGAAGGCATAATAAAGAAAGGAAACACTTGGTTATACAGCAGTTTCAAAGCAGTAGTTCTCAGACACGAGACAAATTTTTTAAATCACCTGTTTCTTTATCTCAGATTTTGAAAGGACTTTTTTGATCATTAAGTTCATAAAGGAGACATTGTATTGCAACTATTCCATGGGGTTATATGGCAGCTACTTTCACCAGAGAAATAGCTAAAGCTAGTTGCACAGTACTAAAGCTCGAAATTTAATCTTTGAAGACCTTAGTTAATTGAAGTCAATGAGAAAGGTGAATCTTAAATATTGAGTTAGTGATTCATGATTGAATATATATATATTTAATTAAATAAACATTGTGCTCTATATATCATGCTTATTAAAACTATGATAACTGTTGCTATGAAGGTGCTTAAATAATTAATATTCACACTGAAATGATAATTTATATATCGAATTACTAATAATGGATAACCAAAACTATTCAATTAATCAAACTGCTTTATTTATGAAGAAACTCTTTGTGCCATTTTCTCTGCTGCTCTATTTCAGAGGTTTCATGGAATTTCAATGCTTTTTCTTTTATTGACAGGTGTATTTTGAGATACAATAGCAAAAAGCAAAATATTTAAAATTACTAGTATTTTATGAACTGTTTACTTGATTTTAATATAATTATTTCAATTTTATTTAATACAATGTTAGATTACTTTTTTATTCTGCAGAAACTACCATCTTATTATTTTCAGGGAAAGTATAAGTCAAGAGAGATTCGTACTAAATAGGTAATTAGTAAAAAATAATTAGATAAATGAAGTAGTTGGGTTTTATTCCCATTTCTGTTTCTATAAATATTTGTGTTTTTCAGAGCATTCTATCTCACTACACTACCTGTTGGCTCTTGTTTTCCTCAGTCTTAGAGCAAGGCAAACAAATAGGCCTGAAATCTTTTATTTGAGCTGTCATGTGACAGTCTACTGTAGACTGCAAATAGCACTGGTTAAAATCCCACTTTTGTGGGAGGAACAAGAAGGCAGCTTCCAGAATTATCATGTAGACATACTATCTTCCCCTTCCCAGGGTTTGCATAAGGCTCGTTAAGCAAGTGTGTATTATTGGAATGTTGAAAGCTTACAAAATATATCTCTCTGTAACTGAACATAGTATAAACTCAAAGTTCATTATTTCAAATTAAATTAATTTAAATTAATTCTAGGCTAATTCATTCAAATAAGTATTAATCTATCGTTTCCAACTGAATAAGCCCTTTCAAGACTTTGAGCCTCAGTGGCTAGGTTTTGGCAGAAGAGTCGCTAATAGAATGGTTTTTCACTTTAAAGTAATGCTAGTTCATATAACAATGCATCCTTTCACCCATTTTAATACACATACTAATTTTAGTTTTATTATTATGCACAACTGTATGTGCTGAGAAAAGTCCTTTTGATTACAACTTGTTCTATTTAGGTTCAAATCAATATATGCAGCAACATTTGATTTTGCACACAAATTCAGTTTCAGGAGTAATTCAGAAGTTTTGTTCCTGCAGCTGTTTTCAGAAAACATATATGATATTGTCTGAGAGATAGCTGATAAGGAAACAAGAGACCAATACAGAACTAACAATTTGATTGAGATATTAAAAATTATTCAAAATAATATATGCATTATGTGTTCTTCATATATTTTCCCATCTTCAATACTTTAAGCATCCAAGAAAACTTATCATTCGATCAAATATTTGAAGTCATTGTTAGTGTTACCTTTCCTCTCCTGGTATGTTTCCTTCTCTTCAAGTATTGGCAGTTCTTCAATTATTGCAAACAAGGTTCATGGCAGTGAGTGATCTGAACTTTGATCAAAATTCTGATTGCCCTTCTTACAAGTTATCATTGTTACATCTACAGAAAAAGACTTGCAGTTTCATGCAAGCTGAGTCTAAGACACTGATTTACCTTTTAAAAACCAAACTCTAACAATTTAAGGCATTCAAAAGTAGAAACATCAGTGATGTCCGCCTTTCCTGTCTAGAAAAAAAAAAAAAAAAGGCAGATATCACTCACACTCCTTTTTAGGGCAGACAAGAAGGCAGACTCACTTCAAGACCTGGGAAGGTTATGGGCTAAATTGTCAAGGAAACCTTGGCAAGGCACATGAAGAACAAAGTATCAGGAACAACTCATATGGTTTTACCATGGGCAAACCATGCCTAAGCATCTGTTTGGCAGGGACCAGTAAAAGCTCTGTACCTCCCACACCACTCCCTTAAAAACAAGGTGAAAATGGCTGTGTGAGACCCCTCTGAGGGGTTGAGGTGAAAGCCAATTGCCTTTTATTATAGGTAAAACAACTGAACTTTTAGCATAATATCATATGTTACCATAAGAGAGAGAGAAACAGAAACTTGATTTGTAAGTTTATCTTTCTGGTTTACAAGAGTCAGTAACCATAGAGCTATTTAAGCTATTTGAAAATGTGTATGGGAAGACCCCAATCCCTTTTATTGATCACTGCACTGATACAATTAAGTTCTCCATTATTAAAACCTGCTAAAAGTTCAGGAGCTATTTCAGATTCAGGAACAAAGTCCTATCAAAACCTTTTTCAAGTTAAAAAATAATAAAATATAAAATCTTGATTTCCCTTTCTTTTTTTGCTGAGGTAGATAGTAAAACTGAAAGAAAACCCTATATTTTTTCTGCATCATGTTACAAAGTCTCTTACAATATGCTAGTCTTGATGCAAACGTCTTATGCAGAAACATTTTGTGGAAAAGTGCAAAAGAAAGTCCTTTCTGTCACCTTTCAAGATTAAGCATGGGTTCGAACTGGAATTAAAACTGATAAAATTCTTATCAGTGGGCATCATCAGCTTCTTGATTTCATCATAAGTCCCCGTAGTTTATTGGTTTCAATACAGCAGGAATTCCTGACACATTTTTTCTGATCTTCAGAGCTACTGCAAAAGCGAAACCAGTGTTTCAGAAAGTTCCACTTTGTTCTGTGAATGAGCCTTTTCAGATAACTTTGGAACAGGTGATCAGAACAAATACAACTAAATTCTGTTCATTGTATGCCATGGGTAACTGAAACAAAAATGAAATATTGGTAAGTAAAGATAGGGTTATCTGAGAAGGTATTTTTCTAGTGGACTTTCGGAATAAAATCATCAGTAATAATTTGGACATCTGAAGATTTGTCAATACTTCAGCTCATTTCAAGAAATTCCTCCAGAATGAAGCAATCTAGGAGAAATCTCTTTCATGTTTTTACTTTATAAGGAGATGCACTAAAATGTGTATACTTATGTAATAACTTATCAAATATTATATAAAATCTGCATAATGCATTAAAGGAAAACAAGCTTTTTAATCATATATAACTCAGCAATGAACTCATGTATTTTTAAGAAAGTTTCATTACACATAGACTTTGTTTTCTATCCATATATTTGATTTTTTTGCACTTGAGTAATCTGAGTGCCAAAAATATTTAGTTTGATTATACATCAATAATGTATAACAATTCTATTTAATTATGTTGATTATACATCAATAATTGTGGAGCTGGGATCCACAATTTAAGCCCCCCACCAGCAGCTAGTGCAAAAGAAAGGATAGGAAGCAAGGTAATCTTTAACCCAAATCTTGAAACACCAGCACTTTCAAAGGAACTATGACAATTTTGATATGTACTGAGAACACATAGATTTATTTCAATTACTCACTTCCTCACTTCCTGGCATACTGAAAGAAATTATTTCCTGTCAGGAAAGATCAAACAAGTTTATACAGAGAACTACAGAAGGCAAATACAAAAGAAAAAATTTGCTAGGAAAGTAATGTATCAGGGTGCTCCTCTCCCCACAGTAGTTAAAAAAGCACTGCAGGAGCCAGGAAGAAAACACTTGTCTTTAGGGAAAACAAACAAACAAACAAACAAACAAACATTTTCTTTTTAAATTAAATATTTAAATAGTAATAACAATTCCATTAAAAATATATATTACCAATGGATATTTCCCACATACTACACTGAGATTTATGAGAACCAGTTGAAGTCTATGTTAACATAGCAAATACCAATTCAATGACATAGAAGTTCCTTCTTTGCGTCTCATGGAAGCACTGTATATTGTGACATACGAAAGAAATCTCATAAATTGAATTAGTCACAAACTTTCATATGAAATTTTTCAATTTAGAAAGTCATGATTTATTGAAACAATGTCTTAGTAAAATTGTCACTAAGTTTTTTGGGTAAAAATAAATTCATGTCTGTAAAAGTTTTATAGCTTTTCAAAATCTATTTTCAGGTCTTCAGAAGAAAAATACTTTTAATATCAAAATACAAATGAGTTTATAAAGTGAGAAATAAAAGCCAAAACTGAGAAGAAACGTTTTAGAAATCACTGAAGCAGTATGTTTTGATTAATCTTTACAGATGTTTTTCTTTCTTGCACTTTTGTTATAACATATTTCTCATATATTCAGTGTTTATTTCCTACTCAGAAAAAAAGTAATTTGGTTCTTTAAAAGTGGGCGACAAATATCATTATAGACACTGTAATATTTTTTCAGATAGTTGCATGGAGCTAGAATTATTTAAGAAGAGGAGCAGCAGATGGGTACTTGAAAGAGCTCTGCAAGCTTACATTTAGGAAACTGAATCTTGCTTTTTGAAACCCTGTAGAACAAAATTACTTTATGAACATATGTAAACACATCTTTGCATACAACTGTGCCACTTCTGACTTTTGTTTGCTTCTTCTCAGAAACCAAGTGTAAAGCTACTCTCCTTAAGTGTAATGCTAAATAAACAAGGGAATTTGCATAAAGATTGCCTACTTTTACTCTGATCAAGTTACAAGAATGTTTCAGCTGTTTGATTGTTTTTAAATAGTTCATTATATTGATCCCAGGTTTTGATGGGTAGGACATGCAAATGTAAACTTTAGCATCACACAGTTTTATTCTCTACAAAGTAAAAGGAAAAATCAACAGGAATTAAGGATAAAAGCTAAATGCTTTTGAAGAGTGGTGTTCTGAATTTAGATGTCATATTTATTCATAATTTGATACTATTAAATACAAAATTTGATATTATTAAATATGAAACACAAAATACACAAGGAAATCAGCTGTTGGACCTTTCTTTCTTGTTTATAGGAAGAAATAGTAAAAATATTTGCACTAAATCAATTTAAAAAAAACCCCAAACCAAATACTGGCATTTTTGTGCTTAGTGGTTTGTGTTCTGATCCTCAGTTCATAAACTAAGTTTTCCTTAAGAGCATTTGAACTTAAACTTGGAACAGTTTAAAAATATTTTATGCTTACATCAATGCTTGTTATAAATCAAGACTGCCTGAGACCAACATGCATATTTCAGCCATAGCAAAGTAGAGCGAAACACAAATATGGCATTAACTGTAGAGACTTATTTTCATTTTATCCTTAAAGCTACTTTGTTTCTAGTTGTATATCTTTTAAAGGATTTATCTAACCTCAATTTTAAACAGACCCGTTATTGGATATATATGTGTCTCAAACACAGGTATGGACACACACATACTGAACCAGAAAAGCATCTACTGCAATAAGAGTTAGAAGAGTGATCCAATAACTGGATCACTCAGGAGAATAATGTAATTCAACATTATTTTCCTCAGAACTAGAGAAAATATATAAAACCATGAACAAAATATGAAGAATAATTTATTTTTTGCTTCCTATTCCCTGGAAAAAAAAAATTGCACTTGAATTTTTTTCCTGAACAGTTTGAGGAGATCCAGTGAATTATGCATTAAAAAAGTGCATCCTCCACATTTGTTTAATTCAAGTTAATGATTGCTCTGAATCAAAATCCCAGATCTTAATATATATTTATCTTCACTTTACATAGAATTGCAACTGGACAATGTAGTTTTTAATCCCTATTACAGGCCAACCCACAGTTCTGTATCTCAGCTTTTAGCAGCTTTGGACAACTGAGAACACGGAATTTTGTAGGGCTGATCTCTTTTACAAACATTACAATACTGATATATATTCAGATACTTTCACTAGTTTAGAACTAATAACAAAACGAGACATGTATTTCCAAACTAATAAACCCTTTTTGTACATATAGTGAGTTTCCAGTCAGAAAAGCAAAGTTCCAAGCTTACTAGCATTTATGACATATTTGACAGAAATAAAAATAACAGAAATTCTTGACTGTGTTTAATAAAAGGGTAAATGCTTGACAATATGTATCATTATATCTATAATGACAAACAAATGCTTCTAAAAATGTACTGGAACTGAACTAACTTGTTGAAGAACCTGAAGGTCAGTTTGAGACAAGGGATTTGGTAAATGAAAGGCGTCGCCCACAGAGTTGCCTTGTCATACAAAGTACAACATTCCAGCACTCAAACACTTCTTTTCCAACAGAATGCATCCTTGGTTTGCCAGGAATGTGACACACTCTATTAGAAGAGGACACTGGTGTCCTCATAGAGTAAGTTCTGCAGAAGTGTCACATTTTGTTAGAACTGCTACCTTGTCCTCACGTCTCATTATGCTTGGAACACTCTACTGGAGGGTATCACTTAATGAAATTAGTGCTGAAAATGAAACAAAACCCGAGATGATTGCATGACAATGACATAATACATCTGCCCACTTTAGAAGGTGTTAGAAAGTGAAGGTACAGCTCTCATTATTTCAACTGGCTTCATTGTATTATAATTGTTTTTGATGTACTTGCAAATCACTTTAAATGGCTTCAGAAGAAACATTTTACCTTTATGGTTGAATTTGGGCAAACTTGTTTGAATTTACTATTCTCCTTTCCCTCTCCTTTATATTTCTCTCTCTTTTTAGCCTCCTATTTGTGACTTTTTAGACACAGGCTTCTTCCAGTATTTACATTCCTTAACATGTCTATGCTGGCTTGAATAATCCGAGTCTAAAATGCTTTGGAACTCACTGCTACTACTCACAATACATTAAAAGGTAACAACAGAAAACAAGGGAGAGTATAATGCAAAATATAGGAGCGTCAATAGTACAGTTATAGTCACACTGAAGTTGTTCCACCTGAATATTTCATGTGGCTGTTTTAGAGTTTTTAATCCTTGAAAGAAGGATTTGTCACAGAGGTGTCTGGTAGATCATATCTAAGACAACATTCAGGCTTTAGCCTTGTGAGAGTGTGTTACTAGAGCTCCTGAACAAAGTGGCCTTCATCAACAACAACCACTCTTTGCAGTATTTAGGTAAGGAAATTTCCTCCAGCATCTTTAATGCAACAGAGGGATCCTGGGTGAGTACAAGGGAATCCACTAGTTTCATAAAATGGGCTGATTTGTATGGTCTTTCTAAATGACAACTCTTACTGCTCTTGGATTAAAACACAGGACAAAATGAGCCATTGGTTTTACTTGACTGAGGATTTCTTATATTCTTGTGAAGCCCAAATTCACCCAAATAATGTCCTCTTTCCTCTACCCCACACTCAATTTGAAAGATATTAAAGGAAGGGCAAGCATCGAGAAGATTTCCTGTTGAAAATGCACCATTCAAATGCTAAGCAGAAGAGATCTTCAGTTCACAGTATAGTGCTTAAAACACTTTGCCAGGCTGTGGA
Source organism: Acridotheres tristis (assembly GCA_037013685.1). Classification (NCBI taxonomy): domain Eukaryota; kingdom Metazoa; phylum Chordata; class Aves; order Passeriformes; family Sturnidae; genus Acridotheres; species Acridotheres tristis. Next base: position 73,114,312 of record CM072884.1, read on the forward strand.
GTCCTGGGTTATGCTCCCTGTTTTGTGTTCTACATTTAAAAGTAATTTATTTTTAAAAACCCATAGTAGTTTAAAACAGTGTCTCCCACATGGATTTCGTAGCCATCAGGATAGTTAATAATGCTTTGGGGCCTTTAGTTATGAAGAGGGGCAGTGAAGTATTCTGGGACTATTGTTAAATAACAATATAGGTTTTTAGGTTTTAAGCTTGGATCTTACATGGCTCAGTTCTACTGAGATAATAATTTATGATGGTCATAATCTTTGTTATCATCACGCAATTAATTTCATTTTCCCCTTAGCTCAGCACTCATGATTATAACTTTTATAAAGTAATTTTAGTCAGTATTCTGCAGGACCTTGCTCCACAAGGGCATAGAGGGATGGGGAAGAGGATGTAATATAATACATAAAAATTCTAGCTATATTTTCCTTGGTTGTTTAGTTCACTTCCTCTTCTACTTAGTCAAGATATGTATTCTACTGGATTTTTTTTCTCTCTTTGTCTTAGGTAACATGGAAGGAAAATAATTTCACAGTGTACAGCATATTTTCATCTGTTGTTTCTCAGGTAATGAATGAAGTTTTTCACACTTGGCGTTTATTCAGCTGGCTCATATGTGTTAGATTGTACTTTTTGGATAATTCAGCATGGTCCTTACACTCCTGTAGACAAATCAGAGTATTTAAAGGAGTCTGCAGAGAGACGTGCAACTGTTGACGAGTTGCTGTCATCTGAGCAGAGGTTATAAACAAAACGGAACTTCTAGTAAACTAAACATGTAAAAATGGTGCAGAAATGCAAGGTCTTTCCTATAAAAGCTATACATCAAGGGATTCACAATGTGAAAATTTCATGATGCAATTCTCTCAACAGAAAGGTCTTAAGAGATTAGAAGATGGCACTACAGAAACACTACACTACAATTGTTAGACCAGGGCCTCTCAAGGACGGCCTTTTTTAACCAGAAAGCTAACCACTGTTCTAAAAATACAAAAATTACCTTGTGCAATATTGGAAAAATGGCTTTTATCTACATCACAGGGAAAAACTAAACTTAGCATGGGATGCTCAAATTTTTTATTTCCATTTTTCCATTTCAATTGTTTCATTGCCTGTATGCAAACACATACTGTTTCATGAACCACTTGCTTGGATCCTACAGATCACCCATAATACAGAGACCATGAGTTGAGAAATAGCCTTAGATTTGGCCACTCCTGCACCTCCTTTGATTAGTCCAATTCAGATGAAGTGTCACAAGTAACACTGAATGCTATAAACCTATAGGAGTTATTCTGGTTTTTGCTAGAATCTGTCTGATGAAACAAGGGACCAAAAGCAGTTTTCTATTAAATTGTTATTGTATATTGCTCATCTTCACACAGATACACAAATGTATGTGCAGGTATCTCACAATGTTTTCTCTTGAGGTTTGATGGAAGCTGATCAGTTAAATAGGTGCTTTTGGTGACTTGGTCCTAAGACATTAATGGTCTCTTTGAAGGTGTTAAGTGTTTAAAAGACGTAAAATGCATTTATATCATATCACACCTGATCTCTTGTTCAGAAGAGTATTTCTGCAACGATGAAATCTGTGATTTTTCTTACAGACTTCATAGAAACTGAACTGTATTCTTTTAACAAAGTAAGGAGGGTTAGCAGAAAGATTGACATTCATGTGAATTCATAGATGACTGGAAACTAATAATTATTTCATTCTATATTCAATATATTATGAGATAGACTTTTGTACTGTTTAACCATTGTGCAAGAAATAGCATGACAGGAGGGAAATATTCCCTGTTAAAACCCCCATAGAGCTCATTATAAAGATGAAGTGATTACAATGCTGAAAAAAGAATAAAAAATTAGCCTGAAAACAAAAGTGGAGTTTGGCCTTATGTTTTAGGGCTTCTTTTTAATATGCTTTTGTTTCATTGTATTTTGACTTTTCGTCACCTGGTTGTCACTAAAAATTTATTTGTGGTGCCAGAGAACATTTGGAAAACAGCAGAAAGGCTCAGAGAAGTGTTATAGAACTCAGAGTTGAACCGATGTTTTGGGGAAAGTATATTTTCATGTACTTCAGTGAAACTTTTATTTGGTAATCCTATAAAACATGATCCTTACTGCAGTCACAATGTCAAAATATTAAAAAAAAAAAAGAAAAAACAAAAGTCCTGCAGAATCCTACCAGATCTCAAGTGGTAAGGGCATATTATTTATAAGAATTTTATTTCTGTTTGTGACTTTGGTTACGAAGTCTTCGAAAATTGTCTCCAGGTGACCTTGATTCAGCAGTGAGGTTACACAAGATCACCTTCAGAGACCCCTTGCAACCCCAATATTTCTGTGATTCTGTGGTTAAGAACATTAACCACATTTGTGTTTGACACAAGTCAATGAAATATAGATTTTTCTATTATTTCTCTTTAGTTAACTGTAAGGGCAATTCAGAGGGAAGTCAAATTTGTGTTACATGCTGTTTCTTCAGAAAAATGTGAGTAGCTGGGAAGTGTAGCTGGACTCATTGTGAAGATGCCTTTCAATTCCACAAGAAATTGAGTTTGGTATAATAAAAGAAATGTTTTCATCTCAGCAAAATAGTGAAGTATTGTTCAACAAAGTGAAATGATTATGAAGTCCAGAATTTCCCTGCCACATTCCCTTGCTTCAAATCCTTATCATGACTTTTACATAAAGTAATCCCTGAATTTCTGCAACATAGGAGAAAGGAAGGCCTTGGTACAGCCTCAACTTGTATATTGTTTTGAGCACCACAATGTAAAAAAGACATTAAGCTTTTGGAGACCATCCAAAGAAGGACAGCAAAGATGGTGAAGGGCCTGTAGGGGAAGCCATATGAGGAGTGGCTGAGGTCACTTGGTCTGTTCAGCCTGGAGGAGACTGAGGGGAGACCTCACTGCAGTCACAACTTCCTCATGAGGGAAGGGCAGGGGCAGGCACTGATCTCTTCTCTGCGGTGATCAGTGACAGGACTGAGGGAATGGCCTCAAATTCTGTCACTGGAGGTTTAGGTTGGATATTGGGAAAAGGTTCTTCACCCAGAGGGTGTTTGGGCACTGGAACAGGCTCCCCAGGGCAGTGGTCACAGCACCAGCCTGGCAGAGTCCAAGAAACGTTTGGACAATGCTCTCAGGCACATGGTGTGATTCTTGGGGTATCCTGTGCAGGGACAGGAGTTGGACTCAATGATCCTTGCAGGTCCCTTTGAATTCAGCAGTTTCTGTAACTCTGTGATATTAACTCCAAAATACAAGTATTGAAAGATTTTATGTAAATGCAAAACATGTATTTTTAGGGTCAGATTCAGTTGACCAAACAGACTTCAAGTGTCATTTGAGCTTCTTTGGGATAGTCCTCCTGGTCTACAGACACTTCTTTAAAAGCCCATGAGCTATCCATAGATCTACTATCAGCTAGCCCTGTGTAGAGAGCTGAAAGGCCCATGAATATTCAAAATGTACTTGGTGCCTGTGTACAGGCACTCAAACCTTAATTTAAAGTTATTATTCACTTAAGCACCTACCTTTCCATTACAGACCGAGCTGGTATCATTTCATCAGTTGGATCATTCTGTAGACTACTGGCTGTAAAGCAGTTGAAAAGACATTGATGACTGACACCATTTGAAATACCATACTTTATTCTATTCATTCTTTACTCCTGCAAAGGACATGGGACTTCTGTAGACCTACCTTGTATAAGATCTGTCAGTGTGTCTGACATCTCAAAAGGCACTGAGAGCCTTTGAGTGGGCATCTGAATCAAAACTAAAATCTTCTAAAAATACAGTGGTATCTTGGATATTAGCTTGCAAACGGGCACCTAAATCTAGGTGTCAAAATCTTTGCAGCATGTCCACATTGGGAGTTGTCTTACTTTCTCTATAAAGGTGAACACAAAACAGCTGCTTTAAAATTGAAGACATTACATTTAATGTCCCTACATTGCACGGTGTTTGTGTACTGCTGTGCAGTCATTGGCTAGCAAGTCCCTATGAATTGAAAACAAAGCATCAACTCACATTACACTAGATTACCCTTAAGGCAAAAATTATAGTAGGATGAAAAAATAAAACATAATCAAAACTGTTAATAAAATTATATCTTTGAAGAAAAAAGCTACCTGGTGATGCAATCTAAATTGAGATACTGATAATTACAGATGCAAGATTACAAGAAGCATTAAACATGGAGACCTTCTCAACTACTTTATATTAAACTTCTCAATCACTTTTCCTAGAACTCCTTATTTGTATCTCATGGCATTTGTATTTAACAGCATCTTATATCTGTTGGATTAAAACCAAAAATATTTCTTTCCTTTTTTTATTTTAAATTATCAAAATATGATTTAATTTATCAATTCATATTTTAATCTCTTGTGCAATTTGAAGAAGATAGGAAAGTGAATCTTTTATTCACGATGCTAGGTAGTCACCACTTTACATGCACCACAACAACTGAAGTATAGTAAGTACCTGCAGCTGTTTTGTAGCAGATGGTTATAGTCAGCATCTGATATTTTTTTACTGCTAGCAAGTGCACAGCACTTGATTCAATGGCCCAATTAACAACAATAACAAAAAAACCAACAAACCCAAAAACCCACTGACTGTTTCAGAAGATACAGTTTGTCTTTAATCTTCTTTCTCCTTATAATTGCCCTATAGCTTCATTGTATTATTTCCTCATCATAGTTAAGAATTTTTGGCATTGGTATTTTTCAAGACTCCTGTTTGATAGTTTTTAAATTAGCATTGTATGTGCCTCCTGCAGACATCCTCTCCTCTGAAGGGAACTTATGCTGATATTCTTAAGACTTCATTTCACAGCTTGAAAAAACTTACAGATGTTTCAATCTTATTTGGAGAAGAGCTGGGAATCTGGAAGGTACTAATCATGTTAGATTTTTTCCAATCACACTATAAAGCTAAAAATGATCCCTTGTCTCTGAAACACTGGAAAATTAGTCCAAGCTACCTAACTCAACTTCAACCCCATTCCATTTGGAAGGAAGATGGGAGTCAGATTATGAGAGGTTGCTCTACAACCCTCTTAAAAAAGTCTGCAGTCAGCTGTAGATCAGTAATGAGAATTAAAGCTGATCAAAACTATATTGTCCTCCTAACTGCTTTTTTAAAAAGTTTTATACACAAGGGTCTATAAAATTGTGTATCTTTATTGTATCTCTCTAGTTTCAACAACATCTTTTAGAGTAATATTAATTTTTTTGAGAATTTAGTTATTCCACCCCCTCCCACCCAGTAGATGAACTAACAGGTAGAAATCAAAATCAGGATTCCAATATGGAAGCTGCTATAATAAATTTGGAATTGTCTGCTTTAAAAAACAGTTGTTTTACTATCACTTGGAAAAATGTGATCGTTCTTTGAGTTGGATTTTTGAGGAAATGAACTCCAGAGGTCTTTTCCAAGTAAATAATTTTATGAATCTGTGATTCTTAAGCCTGTTTTATCTTTCAAGGAGTTTGTGGCTTAATTGAACACAAATCACAAGGGCCCATCCTGGAAATAAAGTAAGGCTCAGAGCAAAACAAGACAAATTACATCATGCAATGGTACTCACATGCAAATCAGGGAGAATGATTGCAAGGAAAGTGAGCTATAAGACTTATTTGTTCAACTGGAAAATTATACTGATAACTGTTCCCTGCTTAATTCAGGGTTTATGCACAGTTGAAAGAAGGGTAGACTTAAATACAAAGTCTTGTGACAGGACTACTGAGAGCTGTCAGGCTTGTTACTTCACTGACAAATCCACTGAAACTCAAGACTACCACTTCCAAATATGTAAGTACCCTGGAAGACACCGCTGCATCGGGTGGCCTTAGTACAGGATTTTAGTACCTTCTTAAATGTTGTGTGGGTTAGAAAGTGGGCATAATAAAGGAAGATTATTTTCCCTTCTCTTCATAGCATTTTGTCTTCTTTAATGAAAAGTGAATGCTTCAAAATCCTTCAGAACCAGAAAGTAAAACCTAAGTTTAAGTCTAATCTGCCTTTGGAATTTCAAAACACGATGAATGCAAAAGAAATATTTTTTCCTTTAAAGCACCTATCATTTTTATGCTGTTCTAATGTACAGGACATAGTTTACTATCTTGCATAACAATACAAAACCCCATTGATCTGCTTGCATTGTATCTTCCATCACTGTCTAGTTAAGAGTAAACCAAATAATTTCATTCAGTAGGAGCAGACTTACTTGAATATACTTCTCTGAAATTGTTATGGGTGCTTGAGTGATAATGATTGGATGACCTACCTACACTCTAATAATGAACAGACTATAGAAAGTAATACAGCATATTAAATTGAGGATATAAATCTTTTTCTATTACTACTGTCTTCCTCAACACTAATGGAAAGTTCAGCTTTTTATGGCAGCTTAAATAAGAACTGGAAAATGATGGAGCAGGCAAGATTAATTGAATGCCCAAGAGACATGGCTGTTGCTGGTCTACCTCTTCCTGTTGGTCTCCTGGACTCACCTTACAGTGCATCTGTGCATTCATCCTTTATCTAAATTGCAAATTTGTGGCAGATTTGGATTAAGGTGTTTATGCCATTTTGGACTAGATTAATTTTCTACAAACTTCAGGGCCCATTCTTTTGTTAATATTACATGCTTCAGTATAAAACTCAGAATCTCCATTTAGAATACTTCCTCACTCGGTAACTATGACAAATCAGCAGTGTCAGACCTAAAGGTTTTTTTCTGAAAAAAAAGGTTGTGGTGGTTCTCTGTACACTAAGAAACTGTGTCTCAAACTTTTTCTTTAACCTCAGATGCATAAACTGTCATCAAAACTTAATGTTCTTGCATTTACAATTAATAACATCCCATCTGATGTGCATATAAATAAATTCTGCAAAATAATACCCATTTGTAAAGTTTAAAAGAAAGAACTAAATTTAAAAGAAACAACTAAAATCAATGCTGCCAGTTTACTGTTTTATAGAAGTCTTTCTGATCATTTTTTCCCCCCTGGGTTAATTTGGCTTTATTAATAAGAAATAAAGGCTTTTGTTGCCTTATTAAACTCTTTTGTTGTAGTATATTGACTTAAGGTTTAACACCAACAGTCAAGGTAAAAGTTAATTACAATTCAGTACCTTTAATTGCGAGCTACAGTTCAAATACTTCAAGACAAGGTAAAGCAAATAACACTTGTCACCAGTAATTACAGTGAGTTTTCACCACCCTGCCTTAAAGGCACTGAGCTGCTGCTTTCCTAAGAGGTCACAAAAGATAAATGACTGAAAAGATCACACTTCTCAAACATCCAAACAATACTTCACTTTGATAAATATATTCTTTATCTGCAATTATGCTTCTGTTCACCATTTAAATTAATACCAAAAAAAAGTCTTTCTATTCTTCTGTTGCTGCACATTCCAGGAAGTCTCCAAATAATTCATTTTTGCTTACCGTGTAGTACTCACATACCTCACCAAGGTCTGAGTTTAGCAATATATTGGTGGTTGTGTTTTTTTTCTTTTTAACAAACTGCCATAAAGACCTAGGAGGTAAAGTACACCTTTATAAGAAAAACACACAAGAGAAAAATAAACAGAAAGCTGTATAAAATGAAATGGTCAAAGGGAGATCGGTATAGTTTCTAAAATTCAGATGCCTCTTTTTTCTCCTATGCAGCATATGTGAAAAACATAAGCAAGTAAATTGAAGAAGAAAATTTGCATCAAGCTGTTTCTTAATTGAGCTCTAATGGATCCCCTTTGAGACTCATCATAACAGAGAAATTCATATGTAGTCTGATTTTCATCTGTGCACTGAACTGGCTCACAGGTGTTTACCTTTGCTGTCTAGCAAAAACAGGCAGTTTTTAGGACTGCAGTATAAATCTTCCTCTCATCTCTTCTAAGCAACACAGCCCAAAGCTTCAAAAATAAGTTTGCTGTTTACTCTCTGTGAAACATATTTCCCTTTAATATGTGCACCTAAGAAGTATAGTTTTTAATCTTCCCTCACAAAGTATCAGGGATATATAGGTGAGTTGGATAGTTAAGAATAGAAAACAGAAAAAAAAATCTCTGCTAAAATGTCCCTACCATCAACAACAGCTTTAGCTGCTTACTAGTGATTATAGTCACTGACAGAATTGTGCGTGGTTTCAAGGCCAGTGTACAGCAAAATAGAGGACATTGTAAATTCACATTTGCAATGCATTTGTCATTTTGTTGCATGTGTGGGTGTGTTTCCATTGCACACACAGCGATGTAAATGGTTCTTGAAATACACTGATCTGAAAAATGTTCATCCTGTTGAGAGATGAAATACTGCAAAAGGGATAGGTAGAGCTGATCTTGTCATTGAAACCACTCCGTGTCTAAGGAGAATACTTCTGTATGCTGAACTTCTCTCACCTAATGACTGCAAACTATGCTAACTGCCTGGAAATATTGGCACCTTCCTATGAGGTTCTTAGTTGACTTTGTACAGATCATTTAAGTAAGGTATGGTTTGCTAGGACGAGCTCTTAATGCTGCTGTACATAAAAGGAAACTTACCTCGCTTTTGGACTGGTCATTGCTCATTCCCCTGGGTCATTTCTTTCCCTTTAACTTTCACTGGTCCTACTGCTTAGCTATACTGAGAAAGGAGTTAGTTGCAAGCCAGTTTAAAAGGAGTAGTAGGACCTATTGGCAGCTTTAGAACCAAAATGTCCTCTTCTTATACGAGGTCTTTTGAGTGCTTTTCTTCAAGCTTCATCATCTAACTTTATTTTGAGATGATTTAGGTAACTGAGAGGTTCAAATCTATCGTTAATCTTTGTTAGGAAGGAACTAATTTTAGTCAATTGAATAATCCATATGAAAGTCTTTTCGATGCAAACATAAATTGAATGATCAGAAGAATCGCTATACCTAAATTTATTTCATAAATATAGGACTAACAGTGATTTGGAGTTATGGAGCTCATAAGAATTATATAGATATATAATCTTAAATATGTCATATCTGTATATTCCTTTGATTTTCTCAAAGTTCTCAAAAAAAAATAAAAAGAAACAAAGAAGTGCAAGTGTGGAGAGGAAGGGAATGTCTATTTGCGTAGGCATTTCAACTGTATCTTTGTTAGAGATGCAGAAGAAGATGCTTATATGTCAAGCAGGAAGTATTTAAGTTAATCAGTCTATCGAAAGAGTTTTCTTCTAATGGATTGTCAAAAGCAAATAATAATGTGTTTTAACTGCAGTGGACAACTAGTACTCATAGTTTCCTGAGAGGTCTGGAGAGCCCAAGTATTGAATCCCATGAATAGTTTTCATTTAAGTAAAAATAAAATCACAGAAATGGAGATGGCAGCCATAAGTTTGAAACTAAATTACGTGACTGCAAGAATTTTGAGAGTTTGTTTTCAATACAAATAAATGAAGGTGCTAGCCCCAACTCCTGGCAGTAATCAATGTAGAATATGTTTCAGGTACTACTAAGGATGCATTATAATGCCACTGCCAATTCAATCCTTAGATTAAAGATATCAGATTCATTGTTTTCTTAGCGACTAAAGTACTTTAAAAAAGACAACTTTCACTTTCAATAACGTGTACCACGAATATGTTTTTAGAGACCTTAAAGTGTCATGTTTCTCTTTCATCTTCCTGGCTTTTTATAGAGACAATCATACATAAATTGCCCAAAGACTTGGACATAGATTAAGAGAATGAAGAGATCCTTGAAAAATAACAGGATTTAGGATGGTAAGCTAGTCTCAAACTATGTCGTAATTTTTACAACCAATGAGTTCCTATGCTTCATCTTGCTGTGTGACACTCTTCAGCGTTCACAGCAGGTTAAAACTTACATGGTGCTGATTGTACATCAAATGTGAGCAGAGAAGAGATACCAACAAATCTAAACTGATGCCTTCAATCACTGGTTTGGTTACACCAAGTGCTTTGTAAGCAGAGCCCCCAGTGTACATGCAGAACATGGCAGCAGAAAATGTTTTTCTGCATCATCATCTCACTAATCCACTCAATAACATAAACTAAGCATGACAAAGACTCTGTCAGCAAAATGTCTCTGCATAAGATATTTTTCTAACATAACAGTGTCAGTAAGGAGTGAGGTTTTTTTCACACCCTCAGCTATGAAAGCTCTACTGATCAAAATTTTGAGTGTAATTTTGACAGACACAAGCCTAAGAAATCAGCCTTAAAATGTCTAAGAACCCTTTCTCCCTTCTATCTGCCCAGAGGAAAAGCTGAGATGGCAGGAGCAGGATTTGTGAGCCACAGAAAGATCAAGATGAATTTTCGGTGGGGCTTTAAAATTACGTGGTTGTGCTACCCTCATTCAAAGATGATATCAAGGAGTTTGGGGAGAATTAAGTAGTGTTTGGGGACTGTAGTGATGTTAATCTCTAATGTGGTTATCAAGATGCCCCTTTCTGTACCTTGATATACTGGAAAGTTTTTTAGGAGATTGTCTATATAATGTAAGCTCTTTTCCATTGCTTTCTATAGGACATTGCTGGGCCTGTTGCCATTGCTCTAAGTGCACTGTCAGTAACAGTGCTCTGTAGCATAAACTGAATTTATTATTAATAATAATAATAAATCATAATATTTCATATCTTTCTGTCCTCAGTTACCAAAAGTGTGTACTTTATTGGGTACGTGAAAATATGGGCAAATAATGTGCATTATATAACATGCACACAGGTACACAGAGACCTGGACACCCTACACACTTCTATATTATATGGTGTATGTAAAGATGTGCATATATATATATCCCTAAATCATGCCTCGAGATGCTAAGATTTAGCCAAATTTTTAGACTAATTAGGGTAAGCATAAACTGTGCAATTTTTTCACATTTTATCAGGGAAAACCCCTGATATTCTACTCCCTTAAGTTACAGATCCTGATGCCATTAGAGATACTCCAAGGTCTGATCCACAAAATTTGCGTATGTCAGTGAAGTGTTTGTTTGTAATTACTGTTATACTCAGATATACAGCCTCGTACCAATATATTTGAGAGCAGCTTCTCCTCATATGCTACATTCAATTTTAAACTTGTAAAGTATCCTGCTAAGATGCAATTGAGAGATACCTCTGCCCAAATTAAGGGGCAAACGAGGCCATATGCTGAAGCTAATGTTATGGATTTTATTAAACAGTAAATGTAAGGTAGAGAGACAGAAAGAAATATAAAAGTAGAGGGGGGGGGTAGAAAAAGAAGGGCAGAGAGAGGGGGAGAGGGAGAGAGGGCAAGAGAGAGATATCAAGCAGAAGATGGTTGGTTCTTCATCTGAGGCTTCCTGGTGGTGGTGGTCCTAAGGTTGTTCAAAACATTTCACTATTTATACATTTTTGAAAACAAAGGAATTAATGGCCAAATATTTCTCTTATTCTATTGGCTGAATGATTTCCTCACTTCTATTGCTAATTAACTCCCATGCTCAAATTTTCTCTTCTTGTGAGTCGGTGGGTTTCTGAGTCAGTGGGTCTGTGCTTGGCGGTGGCGATCTGCTCCTGGTGAATTACCCTTTACCCAGCCTGAGCTCATTTCAGCACCCAGTTGCTGAGCCAGCTTTCCTTGTGGCCCATAAATTCTGGATTCTTTATGTCCATGGTCAGTGATACAATCTTCTCTCCCAGATTTGTTAACCTTCCCCCAGGTCTGAGATAACACTAGGACAATAGTACCACCTTTATCTTATCACAAGCTCCCAGTCACGGTGACTGAACTGAGAGCTCAAGTTCCAGGCATTCATGGAGGCATATTCAGGTGGGGAGGCTCCAGTGGTTGCAGATGCCATCTGTCCCATAACTTAATGTAATCTTTCTTTTACTGGTGATATGCATGTGAGCAGTTGCTGCTTTACACCATTTGCTGAAGTGGGAATTTTTGCCAGGATGCATTACCCAGGATGTGTCAGCCAGACTTTGCCTTAGCCAGTTAGTGCCATCCAGTCACTCCATTCTGTGTTTATCTCATGGCAAAGTCCTCCTGTGGTTTGAGACAGGGAACTGTGCTCTTTAAGTCTTTACATATCCCTGGAATAATTCTAGCAAAGTTCAAGCATTTTGCCCTCATTGTCTGCAATTACAGTTCACATTTAATGGTTCTATCAAAAGGCATTGCTCTATTCATGGCATTCACTCCAATTTTTAATCTTCTGCCTGTTTGCCTTTGACTTCAGGTGCTTTGTATTAACTATTTGTATTTATTTAACTTGGCATGGATGTTTTATCTGCAATTCATATACACTTAATTACTGCAATTAGGTGATTGAACCTGTGAACTTGAATGTATCACATGGGTAGTAAGTAGCAGATTTTCTAGCTTGAGTGCTTTTTTCTTTGAGTGTTTTCTTCTAGACTGCATATTTACTGCCTGAGTAATTGTTATATTCATTGTTATTCTCTTGAGAGTCTTCTGACACTACTGCCACAGGTTCATTCACATGCAGATTTGGCTTCTGATGCCTGTTCACTAAGGACTCTTCTTTTCAGACTGTGTCCAGTAGTATAGAAGTTGTTTTTACACTCAGACCATGCAACCAGTTATTCTCTCCTTGTTGCTCATCTCTGGCTCAATGTCTCTTTTATCGCAGGTAACAGAGGCAAAGAGGTTTTCAAAAGTAGAACAGGAAATTTCGGTCTTCAAAAGACTCTGTTACTTAGGGTACTGCCTTAGGAGGGAAAAGAAGAGACTGAGACTCCTCCAGGGAAAGCTGATATGCCAAATGTGGAAACTTTGAATCCTTGTGAGTTATTTCAGGCACTTACTCATTCTCTAGAGCATGAATAGTAGAGAATAGACTAGACTAGACTAGACTAAGCTAGAATGGAAATAGAACAGATTGGGTTGGAAGGAGCCTTAAGATCATCTAATTTAACACATCCAAACTGGCCTTGATCACTGCCAGGGATGGGGCATCCACAGCTTCTCAGGGCAATCTGTTCCAGTGCTTCACCACTCTTAATCTGGAATAAGACAGTCCTTTCTGTTGGGTGTGGAAGGTCCTTCCTCAGCTGCAAGATTTTCATTCCTCAGAGGAAGCTAACTGATCTCTCCCTAGCCTAAAGATGATAGTCTAAATATCAAACCTCTGAGGTCTAAATCATCACCTAGTGACGGATTCCTCATGAATGTGTCTAGTTAGATAAATGAATCTCACCTTTGGCTGATAGAATATACAATAGACTGTCATTTAATGAGGCACTTAACTGTAGTATTCATCCAGTTAGATTAATATATTATTGTCAATATATTATTGCCTTTAAGGAAAAATGCATAGTCTTGAATATAATACATAGAAGCCTTTAGTAACATTTTTATTTTACTGCTGCAAATATTCAATCTGTAACTTCTCCTATATTTTTACATGTTGTATTTCTAGATTAAAAATGGGGTTTTTTTAGTCCTCCTCTATACTTAACTAGTGTAGTAGTTTAGATAATACTACTTTTATTGCTAATATATAATTATGGAATGCTTATCAACACTCTTTAAATTAGAAAACGTTTACCACTTACAAAGTTCAAATCTTTCTTCAGGGATGTATAGGTGCTTTCTTCTCATTAGATTTATAAATTATTTTAACATCAATAAAATCTCAAGTGCACCAGGATTTACACTAAAATGCTGTGGCCTGCATTTCAGGTTCAGATTTGAAATTACAGAAAAAGACAACAAAGGCTGAGTTAGTTATTTCAGAACCTGGGGTCAAAAGGAAAAGGGAAGGGCTGTGCTTGGGTCAGCCGCTCCTGGTATTGGAAGTCTGTGGAAACTCCTGCTACAGCTTTAAAGCACATGAGCACAAAGAGTATATACTATACATTATTCATCCTCCGAAACAGAGCTGAACAAAAGTGTCCTCCTGAAGAGCTCTTCACATGAGAATGTGTAATTTGTACTTGCACAGCATAGTGCAATGGCAGGCAGGGGCTGTGTCCCAGCTAGCTCTGAAACTGGAGGCACCTTTGTGCTGTGCCTATGCCTGCCAGGGGTAACCTTAGTGCACTCATGTTGCTTCCAAGGTCTAACATAGCATAAATCTGCATTCAGAGTATGCTACTGCACTGTGCAGTCACATTGCATCATTTAGAGCTAGCTGAGGTGTTCATAACACTGTGGTATTACTTCTTCTAAGCTTGTCTTTAAAGCCCTGGAAGCTTGGACTGAAGTCAATTCATCTGAGATACTTGACACCTCTATTGGCTGCAATGACAATGTTATGCTATAGAGTGATAGTATTGCTGAATGCAATTTCTTCCTTGAAAGTAGAAATGTCAATTCTGTGGATGGACATTGCTCTTGGTTCCCTAATGTGGCACATTAAGGGGAATCTTGAAAATCAAGGATTGTTAGTGCAAGTGTGGTTTCCAGACTGTGCAATAAGAATTTGAAAAGAAAAACTCATCTTCCCTATTAGCTTCCCTATGAATACAATCAAGCAGATTTTTAATTATGCTTCAGTAGTTTCTCAAGAATGTGTCGATTGTTTCTTTTTCATGTGCTTCTAGCTGTAAGATCACCATTCCATCAGCACGTTTTATATTATATGTAATAGACCTTGTTAGACTCGATTTTCTGTCTGTTCCAACCAGCTACAATGCCAGCCTTATATGAGTGTTTTGATTTGTATCTTTTAATCACAGGTTTCTGGATGATGTCCTTTTCACAATCTCTGTACATGAGAGAGTCAGTCAGTATTTTCTTGAATTGCATCAGCAAAACTTCACAATTCACTTTCAATACTCTGTCTCTCTTATACAATTACTTCAATAAATATTCCATTCTAGAATGGAGTTAATTCTAGAGTTTACTATAGGGTTTTGATTTATTTTCATCCTTGACAGAGTATTGTTCTCATGCCAATAGTGTTGGAAACATAGTTCATAACATTTTGCTGCAGCAACTGAAATTTCTACACATAATCTAAAAATGTGATAGCGATTATCATGTAATAGATTTTTGCGTGCATAATTTCAGGCACTAAGTAGTTTAGCAGCTACTAAAACTTTTATAAAAGTTTCCCACTTGTCTCTTGGCATACCATGCAGCGTCACTTTTAAATTAATATTTTTCAGGAAGCTGAATCTCTTTCAATATGTCTAAACATCAACAACTGCTATCACTTGAGATTACGTGAAACATTTGTACAGAGTTGGCAAGGAAATATGAACGTAGAGGATGTGTGCAGGTCTGTGCCTCTGGAGTGGCAACAACAAAAGGCCGGGCATCATGCTCCTGATTATAGAAATGACACACCTTAAAGCACTTGAAGCAATCCCTAGCTGCTGTTTTGCCATGTGCTTAAAATATTTTAGTAACTGTAGTTTCAAAACAAGATTTAAGAGTTTAAATCCTTTACAATGAATTATAAAATTCAAAAGCAATTGAAAAGCATTACCACAAAAGAAATTTTATGGACATTTTAAATTAAACACATTTTCCCCCCTACGGATTTAATTCAAATATGCAGGGCAATGCTTAGCAGGGTCTTGTGTAAGTATGTGCATTAGCCACTTCATGGAAAAATATGCACAGTTTATTTCTGCAGTAAAAAAATTTACACGTCTGAAAAAAAGATGTACACACCTTTGAAAATTAGAGATAAAAATTTTGTATCAAACAGTAACCATTTAAGCTGTGCAGCTCCACTTACACAGGAACAACTGAGAACAAAGTCTTTCTTTGGAAGAAAGACAAAACAAAGAAAGAAAACAAAGTCTTTAGTTGGAAGGTGATGAGATGCATTATGGATTAAAAATTGTAATTAACTTCTTCCAGCAATTATAAGAGGTCCTCA
The DNA here is from genome assembly GCA_037013685.1 of Acridotheres tristis. Lineage (NCBI taxonomy): Eukaryota > Metazoa > Chordata > Aves > Passeriformes > Sturnidae > Acridotheres > Acridotheres tristis. Next base: position 73,130,160 of record CM072884.1, read on the forward strand.
GAACAACAAGAAAAAAATCTTCACAATAAATTCAATATTTGATCTTGATGTCCCAGTTCTGCACTGAATTAAATTTATCGTTCACTTAGCACTTCTGAAATGAACCATTTATACCTGCAACAATGGTCTGTAATTAAACTATTCCATGATCCCTACTATCTGCCTTACAGAAAGGTTCGAGAGAGCAATTAACACTCTCCACAACAGCAAAAAAGAGTTATTAATCAACACTAAAATAAACACATGGAAACAATTGTAAATTAATACATTTAGAAATTAATATGTTTGTAACATGAAGACCAGTAAAATTTAGTAACTGTTTGAAAATTTAGTGCAAAAACACGCAATATTTTTACATTCCTAATAGCAAAGGTAGACTTAATTAGCAAAGGTTATCCTAATAGAAAATTCAGACCTAATAGACAAGGGTCTTGTGTTAGGTAGGTAGAGAAGCACTTCTGACTTAAAATTTAAACACAAAGCTGAATATCTGGCTTGATAGCATTGTCTCAGTTGTTTTATTTGTTAATAGAAATTATAATTTTCAATGGTTCATATGCCTCTCAGTAGCTATATGGGATTTATAATATTTTTCAACCAGCCTGTAGATACAACTGTAGGTAAAATGAATATATCAGTGAGCCCAAATTCTTACTTTATACGTCTAATTTCTATTATAAAATTGAATTTTCTAGGTTTTTGCATGAGGTCATGGCATTTTTAATCTAAATTGTTTGGGTGGGGGGTGTTTCTGAGTTCTTTGCTTGGATTTTCTTAGAGATTTCATAGAATGAGGGCAGAAGGTAAGCACTGTCTACCTACTGTCGTTAAGTGCCCTTCCTGCACTTTAATGCCACCCTGGGTTCATTGCCCCTGACATGAACATGAGCCATCGTTTCCTTAATGGCCAGATTGGGAAAAGGCCAAGGTTGGCATCATGGGGCAGAGCCCTCCTCCCTTCTAGAGGTCAGGCTGGCTGTGCTCAAAGCCAGTGCTGGTGATGGCCTTTGCTTGACAGTGCCACAGGTATGGCCACGCAAACCTGCCAGCTCAACCTCATGTGTCTGCACTCCTGCAGACATCACAGTGACTACAGGACTCACTGACCATGGGGACAATCTGTGGTCCTGCTTAGCTCATTTTTTGCTCACATACTTCTGGGTGCTCTCCTCCCCAGCAATAGCCCACTGCTCTATCCACCTCTTTTTGGATTTGGCACCAATGCAGGGAGCAGAGGCAGTAACATTCAGAGGAGCCACTGCTTCTGCTCTCACCACTCCTCTCCTGCATGGGGAAGTTTTCCTTGTACAGGTGAAGGGCAAGGGCTTAAATGCAGCTCCTGAACAATAAAATGAGGAGTGCTCAGTGGACTACGTGGCAGATAGCTAAATCACTTGTCTAAAACTCCAGACCACATTTTCTCCCCCTAATGATTTACCAGAACTACTAACTTTTTTCTTTTTACCCTTTATTGAAGATTTGTGCTTGTTTTCTCAGCTCAGGATAAAACAATCTGTTACTGTTCTTGGTATGGTGTTGTCATTCAAAAATCATTCTGAATCAAAAGGTAAAAGCAGCTCTCTTAGTTCTGCTTTTACCTTCGGTCCTCCTGATTCATGTATTAAAGGTTTCTGACCAGTATTTCTTTAATTTCATGTTTACTTGCCTCTCTTTGGTTAGAAGCTCACATTCTTAGGTAATAGTACAGAAATGAGAACATAGGAAATGAAACAAAATGATTTTATGAAATCTAGTGAGACTGAGTAATGGTTTCATGGATTTTTTTGGTGTAGTAAGTTTGGAAAAATCCTTTACCCAGAATTATACAATGCTTCCCTATCTCCTCTGTGTCATAGTGTTAACTTTATTTTTATTTTCTATGAAAAAAAGGTTTTCATTGAAGTACTTGTTCTCTTATGCACTGGCAGTCAGCTCACACAAGGGTTGATACTGTAAATGATTCCATATTTCTCTGAAATTGTTTGAAGCCAAATCAGCTGAGCAGACAATGTTTATGTAGACCAGCTGATGATGCTGGAACTTATTTTTGCTGTCAACTTCACCTCACACGTGAGTTAGCAGCAGCTCTGCCAGTCGAGGCAAATGTCTTGGAAAAAGCTGTAAAACTGGCACTTCATACAACAAAAGTTGCATTTGAAATGTCTGTCTGTAAGCAAGAAAAGATACACACAGAAATTAGATGTTAGATAGGTTCCATTGTATTTTTTAAGAATGCAATGTATCAGTTTTATTTCCATGGAGCAGGATAAAAAAAAAACATAAAACGGTTTTAAAACTTGGACAAATATTCTAGATATAATTACTCAACTTTGTAACATGATTATTATCCATTATGAACATGGTATCCTGAACAAAGTATTCAGTCTCTTTTTGTTGGTTTGGTTTGGGTTTTTTTTTTTTACAATAAAGGCATACATTTCACACATAGGTTCATGTTGTAATAATTGTGCTTTTATGAACAAATAAATAGTTAAACATTTACATAAACATTTAATTACAAAGAACTAGGAAAATTATTAGGGTCAACAGCATGTCTCCCACAACATCTAGAAACTTCTTCCTCCCTCATATTTTATTTTTAGCAGGAACTTTATTCCAGTGTCCTGGGGTGCTTTGGGAGATCTGGGTTTGAATGTTCAGGGCACACAGGGAACTCAGAGGTCCACACCAAGTGCACACGTAGTAGGATAGGACTGAAAACAGAGGAACTTCCCATTTAGGTTCACTGGTGCACCTATTTCTCAAATGCCCTTGTTACCTGTGGGGTGTTTCTCTGTTGCGTAATCCAAAGTAGCTGAATATCAGGGTTATTTATGAAATCCTTTTATTTTAATTTATAGAATTTTACATTTTTTTTTCCTATTCTGTATTTTAAACTTTATTTGGTTTTGTCTAGAAATTCTGTAAAAGCAAGATAATACTAATGTGGAAGTACAATTGGGAAATTATGGGAACATTTATTTTATTTAATACTTGAACTCTTTATTTCCTTAATATGAGTACAGTAAATGATTAGGCTCTAATGAGTACAAACTCTAACTTTTAAAAATATAATCTGTATGACCAATATTCCTAATTTTCATTGATCTCTTTAATTTATTTTTATTACCAGAGAAGTTGCTTGGTTACAATAAAAAAGTTTATGGATAATTTAATCTCTTCTTTTACCTGGATATCTTTAATGATTTACTTCCTTGAAAAACAGTGGATGACAGTAGATACAAATAAAAAACATTAATCTCTGTATAATGCATGCTGAGTTTGGCCTGGATCCAGGAAGTATCTTACTTAAATATATTGGTCAAGACAAAAATCTTTGAAAATTACTGAGGTTTGAATACAATAAAATAAGAAGCAGGTGTCTCATTTCTACCAGAGTTACCCGAGAAGATGTGTTTTTCCAAAATCTTCATGTCTAAATTCAGGTTTAAGCTCTATCTATTGATATGTTTCCATATTACCCTAATTATCTTGCTTTTATAAAAAATGGATGAGTAAAGAACTAACATTAATAGTAACCAAGATCGAAACATGTACGGCAGATGCAGTAATGCTCATTGCTGCAAATAATCATCATCTGGATGATTGTATTGAGACTTCTCTATTTCCTGCACGGTACATAAGTCCAGTGAATTGGTCTGCACTTGAATAGGGTGTTTGTGGGCATTTTGGGATTGGGTTTTTTAATTTGTTTCCTTGGCTATTTTTTTTGTTTGCTTTTTGTTTGAGATTGGTAATTTTTTTAGATTTTTTTAGATTTTTTACATTTTTGTCACCAATTTCTCTCATAACTCTGTAGATCAATGAAAGGTGCCAAATATCTCACATATTTATCTCATAGATACCTGATTTTTAGGGTCCCATGACAAAAAAGATCACGTGTTTCTGACTTTAGACATTGCATCTTTTTATTTGACTTTGTGCATGGATGCTCCCATTTCCCTGTGCTGTTCCACACCTGTTTTATGCTGTATTCCTGACAGCAAATGCAGGGGGCCAGTATATGGGCTTTGGCTGAGTGCAGTGCTAATGCACTTGGGCTGTTTCTAGTGTATGAGGTAGGTCTTTCAAGCTAGGTTGAGTTTGTTGTTTTTTGGGGATTTTTTTTTTTGATTCATTGATATTTATAAAACTTAAATGGCCTTGGGGTTTTGTTCTTATTCCGTTTGCAGCAGTCTAACTTGGACTTACAGCAGAAAATTTATACCTACACTTACTACATTTCTTTCCTAGCTAGTGTTTTCTTCCTTCCTCCTTCCAAGTGTACTCCTGACAGCCTTACAGTTGATTTTTCAGTGAGAAAAGGCCATAATGCCTTTCTATAAAATTTTTCCGGGACTCTGATCATTTTTTTGAATATGAAGTAGTCCCAGAATTTCTGTGAACCAATACACTTCATTTCTCCATTAGCATCATAAATTACCTAAATTCACTGAAATCTGACCACTTCAAACCAAAAACATTTGGTAACATTTACAGGACTCCTTTTTTATTTATATAATTAGTTTAAATTGACTTTTTAAAAGTTATTCTCTATTAAATCCTTACAATGACATCCAGATCAGTATAAACTTAGCACTGTTGATTTTTAATGACTTAGTAAGGAAATCTACCAGCTGTCAGAAATCTGAATAGCCAAGATTATTCAATATTAATACCATTATCAGTTGCATTTGTTCTGCAACACTTTATTTAGGAAGTTAAATACTTCTATAATGATACTGTTCCAAATTCACCATCTGTTGAATGATGATAGGTCTTTGTACAACACTTAGAGCAAAATTAATTTTGAAGTCAACTACGGTGATTTAAAAATTACTGTTTCTTGAGACATCAGCTATACAATTTCACAAACATGTCTTTAGAAAGATAAGAGTGAGAAAACAGCCTAAAACCTTTGAGAAGATTGTAAACAAATCAGACATTACTGAAGAAAATGTAAATCAGGAAATGCTGGTGAAAAAAGCTAGAAGACACAGCCTAAAAAATAAAGAAACTTGGTAAGATTGTCAAAAAGCCCAATAACAGGGAAGTAGGAATGAAATTCTTGTAACACAGAGTTGGATACCCGGCTTAAGTATGTTAAAAATAAGTTGAGAGAGAGCACACACTCCTAAATTATCTACGAGACAGTGAGGAATTTCAGGAAGTACTTCAAGGATTATCTGCTTTTGCATTTTCTTGCCTTAAAGTTTCTTTTTTAACATAATGGTATTTTTTATTTTTAATCTCTATCAGTCACAGAGCAATTCATTTGAGATCTGACAACATTATATGGGTAAAACAAGAATGGTGGCTGGGTAAGCGGTGAACTCACTCTCCAGTTGTGGACTGATACTGCTCAAGAGTCTTTGCTTAATTCATTGCTTTCTGAACTCTCAGGCTTATATGAGAAAGGAGAGTCTCAGAGACCTGGCTCATCTACATCCAGTTACAAAGGATCATTTTGGGGTGGGACTTCCCAAATGTCTAAGTTGTGGAGGGCTTTTAAATGTTGTTTTGACAGACAAAAAGAGTCTCAAAATGAGTGCGATTCAATGGATGAGACTGACAAAAAAACCAGTAAAATCTCCTTCACTATTTTTTATTCTTTTGTCCTCAAAAGATTGTCCTCTGTTCTCAGATTCTATGTGCCTGCCAATGCTTCTAAGGCAAGTAGGATTCTTGCAAGAGAGTTTCTGATAAAAGGAAATGTTTAACAGGAGCATGAATTGGAATGAGTGATAAAGGAACATCCATATTTTCAAGAGCTAAAACTTTTGAGATCAAAATTCCTGAAACAAGCTAATTTGTCTTCAAAATATGCATAAAACATAAGCCTGTACTATTTTCAGGACTCAACCTCTGTGTCAGACATAGATTTCCTAACCTGCTGTGATAAAGCAATTACCTCAGGCTTTGAAGTCAGCTATGAGAAAGTTTTTAAGGATTCCATAGTCTGGTGGAGACATCTGGCTGGAAAACAGAAATTAGTGCAAATTTATTGCAATAACCTAAGAAATATTTGAACCAACAGCATCAACAAAATGACTGATACTTTTTAAGGCTCAAAATATATTTTAGAAAATAGAATAAATACACTATAAATACAGTGGATATTTAGACCCTAAAAATAAATTATTTATTTCTTTTGAACTATCTAAACCACCTTCTGTTAGGCAACAAAGCCACTGAGAATAACTCTTCAGTAAAATGTAAGTATTATTTTTTAAATTTGTCTTTTACCTGTTTTATTGAGCCTGAAAGATGGAGTTAATTTTCCCCATAGCAGCCCACATCCTGCTGTGCTTTGGAGTGGTAACTGGAAAGGTGTTGGTAACACACACCAGTGTTTTGGCTTTGGCTGAGCAGTGCTTGCACAGCATCAAGGCTGTATCTCCAGCCTCACTCTCTCCAGGAGGCTGGGAATAGGCAAGATCTTAGGAGGGGACGCAGCCAGGACATCTGATGCCAACTGGCCAAAGAGTTATTCTATACCATACGGTGTCTGCTCACCAATAAAAACTAAGAGAAGAGAAACTGGGAGGTAAGGGGGGTTCCATTTGCTATTATGATAGTTGACTTCCAAGACAAATGTTTTGTGCACTGAAGTCCTGCTTCCAGGCAAGTGGCTGGACTTCACTTGCTATTGGGAAATAGACAACAAATCATTTGGATTTTTTATTTATTATTCTGCCTTTATCTTGAACCACGAGGTTTTTCCCATGTTATTTTCTCCTGAGGAAGGCAATGGTAGCACATGTTGGTGGTCCAGCTAAAATCAATATACCATAGTCCTTATTGGCTCACAGACAGGGACATGAGGAATTTGAGATAAGGCAGAGGCAAAGGGTGGAATGCATTTGAGTTTTGTGGTAGGGTTTTGGTTACAGGGTGGTTTCTGTGAGAAACTGCTTGAAGCTTCCCCTACGTTTGACAGAACCAATGTCAACCATCTCCAAGAGAGACCCACTGCTGGCCAAGGCTGAACCCATTAGTGATGCTGGGATGAGATATCTAAGAAGGGGAAAAGCCCTGTGCAATTCAGCCAGAGGAGTGAGAACATGTGAGAGCAGCAGCCATGCAGACACCAAAGTCAGAGAAAAAGGCTGGGCATGAGTTGCTCCAGGTGCTGGAGCCAATTCCCCCACAGCTTGTGGTGCAGACCATGGTGAAGCAGCTGTGCCCCAGCAGCCCATTTCATTATCATACTCTGATTTAATTGACAGTAAATTAAACTAATTTCTCCAAGTCAAGTATTCTTTGCCTGTGAGAGTAACTGGTGAGTGATCTCTCCTTGTCCTTATCTCAATCCATGAGCTTTGTGTCATGTTTTCCTTCCCCTTTCCAGCTGAAGAGGGGAGTGATAGAGCTGCTTTGGTGAGCACCTGGCATCCAGACACCTGAAATCGTTCTTCTTTATTAAAAGCAGACCAAATATGTTCATAACTGCATGAAAATCCTCTTGATTCAATGATTTTCAGATATAATAGGTGGCATACATAAATCTGGATGATTTCTCTGTGCCTCAGTTAGGAAGTTAAGCCTTCATATACAGTTTAAAAAAAAGAAACCCTTATTTTCAAGGGGTTGAAACTTAGTGAGACAGATTTCTCCTTTACTGATTAATTTGATAATTGTAAATTTTTCCAATTTTTCTTTTACATTTCCATTAACATTTTGTCATGGTGGTTAAAACAATGTATCTTGATTTCTTTCTTTCAAAGAAAATTAAGTCAGATGATGCCATTTGTAGAAGGTAATTTTCATAATCTGTAACCCCCTTATTTAATAAAAATGTATTACAAATGATGCAAAAGCACGAAAAAAGACCCCAAACACCAAACTCCACATAAACACAAAACGAAAATAAAAGCCCACAATTATTTTCTTAATCTGCAAATACACTTGTATGGAAAACAGAAAAGATTTCCTGTCTTCGCTAACAGAGAAATCAAGCATTTTATATGAGCAAATGTATGGAAAAGATGAGACCATAGATGTAATCTGAAAGACCTCCTCTTTTCCTTCAGATTTGAAATATTCTTCAATCCTTGGCTTAATCCTAAAATTATACCCTTTTAACATTCATTTTTCATACATTTTTAACTTGACCCATTTTTCTCCCAGCATGAATGACTCATAAAACAAATGTAACTATTTTTTCTTTTAAGTTCTCTAACCCATTTCCCTTCTAAAGGTTCTACTGACACTCAGAGATTGTGACAGGACTATCCTAGAGCCTTCAAAGATATGATTTCCTTTGGGTGGTTATGTTTTCAGAAGCAGCATAGCTTAATCTTTACTTTTTAATTTAGTGATTAACTAAATAAGAGAGAAGTTGTTTTAAAGGTTGATTCGAAGTCTTGCAGTTGGTTCTATTTCCACCAAAAATATTTTTTCAATGAACAATAAATTACTAAATCACAGTTTTCACAGTTTGGATGGAAAGTATTTTTTCTTAAGGCAAAAAAATCTAGTCATTTAATTAAACAATATACTCATAAGGTTTAAAATCTATATTTGGTGTGATATGCCACTTCTCTAGTGGAACTTCAGATCATCTATTTTTCCTTTAATCTCCATTTACACAGTCTCTGCTGTCAGAGAGAGGAGTTGATATGCAATTAGCTGTTCACTTAAAGCACCTTTGAACTTATCACCTTGCTATCTTAAGAAAAAAACCATGATAATAGAAAAGTGCCATTTTTTCATGCTGTGAATAACTGGTAGTTACTAGAGAGGTGCACAGGCTAACAACTCTGAAAGAATCCTTATTTTCTGAAGTGACTCTGTTGACTTTGAAACATGGTGAACTATTTCTAAAAAGCATTATGGACATTTAAAATGAATGTCAATCACTTCTAAAAAGTATTTGCCTTATTTTGAAGTGACTGATGTGTTTCCTTGAAATTGAAATTTTTATCTCTCTGTACCTTTAATTTTTAACTGTGTATGTATACTGTGTCAGCTTTTAGTTTAAGTGATTCGAATGCTATTACTAGGCAGAAAAATATAAATAATCTAATATAATTTGATCTTTTAAAAGCACCATCCATTTTTAGATTAAAAAGTTATGTATTTTCATCAATTGTAGAGACAGAATGCTATAAACATCTGACATTTGTAAAAATACTGTATTCCTCTGATTATTGGGAAGACCAGAAATAAAAAAAAATGTCACAAAATACTTCAGGGCTAAGGAGTTGACATCTGGTTTGAAATAAAACCATAGGTTTTGACTCTGTAGTAACTTTTAATGAGAAATTGTATCTAAGTACTCTGCTTTTAGGCTTGACAAAAAAAAAAAAAAAAAAAAAAAAGATAAACATGGACAAGGAGATGAACCCAAGATGGTTAATACAAGCTTGTTTACATGGTTAGCTGGTCCTCTGTATAAAAATCCTTTTTCCAATACAAGAGAGAAGGGACTGGGCTAAGAGGGTTGATAATTTTCCAGTATAAACTGGTTCTTTTCCTCCATTAAATGATTTTTTCCCCCTTAATTGCCCTAAATTTGAATTATTCTCTCCAGTAAAAAGCTGACTCCTTTTTGTACCAAAAAATTGAATATGTACAGTGATGAGACAAGCAACTTTTACTGTCTGACCTGGAGGTAATATCTCACAGAATAAGAGGCAAAGAGAGAAAAGCTTGAAGTGTACATAAAGACTGGAATCTGGGGAAGGTTTTTGACAAGTCTTACATATTTTACTGTGTGTTCTCTTTTGTTAAAAGGCAAGTCTTCAGGGAATATCTCAATAGTGCTAACAAAGTCCAGTCCCTTGTATAATTGATTGAGAGAAAGGAAGGATCCTGCTTTGAATCATCCTCTGGAAGAACTCAACTTTATAGACTGAATTAGCAGCTGAGAAGCCTTTTTCCCTCTTCATTGACTATTAAAGAAGAAATTAAGATCAGTGTCTCTAAGCACAAATTAATCCTTAAGAAGACCTTTCACTTAATTTAATCATGCCTCTAGATGAAGTCACATCCCAGGATGGTTCTTCAGTGGTTCTTTAATGCAGGCAGCAGCCCTGTGTGACAGCTGGTTCAAGGGACAGAGCTGCAAAGAGAGGGGGTAAAGGGAAAAAGTCGCAGGCTGTATCATGGACTGGAAGGAAAGGATAAACTCAGGGCATTTCAAAATTATGAAAACAGAGTGCTTTGGAACACAGGACTCATTCAGAAGCACAGGAATTTTCTTGCTTCAGATTGTCAAGCATTTCTGCAATTTTGTTCCCGTTATGTAGAGAGAAACAGGACTGTGAACATATTTTTTCTAAATAGCCAGAATTGTACTGAAAAAATACACAGCTTCCATTTCCAGAGGATCCAATCAAATGTAAATTAATTACATGTACTTACAGCAAATATTTTCAAGACTGCTGATAATCTAAAATTTGTGTTCAACATGATTTTATGAACTTGGAGCTACATTGAACGTTTTCCTTCATGACTGGAAAGATTGAAAAGCTCTGCTTTGGATGTTGTTTTTTTTTCCTGAGACAGTTGGAATAAGATGCATTTCTAGCCAGTGATACAGGTATTTGAGACTGCACTGAATATGCATTCCATTGCACATAGAGAGGTAAAGGCTGCTTTCAGATGGAAATTATTTTTCTCCAGTGACACTCAATTCTGCATTTATATGAAAATACAGGGGTGAATGTATGATGTCTATAAGCAGTCTTAATAAACCATGTCTCTAACAGATACAAGGATTTTTCCCTGCTAGTATATCCTGTCAAGACACTCACTAATTACTTTTAGAAAATAAGCATTGCACCTACAGCAAGGTCACTTGCATAGAATTTTTCACATTTGGTATATCTACGCTCCTGCAGGCTATAACTATAACCATGACAAATTCACCAGATCACTGTATCCATGATTCACCAACCAAAATACCTGTCCTGAGGAACTGTATCATTACTGGCAAAATTTGGGAAGTTTTGCTTGCCAGAGAGACACCCTCACCTGACAGGTTATAATCATGTGTCCCACCACATCAGGCTGTGGCTTCCAGCCACTTGCTGTGGGAAGCAGAAGCAAAATGTCAAGCCTTCAGCAGTCAAGGACTTAGCTTTAAACTCTTGGTTCTGCATCAGCTAGGACTCCCTGCTGTCCAGAAGTGAGCTTCTCTTTCTGACTGGAAACAGGATTGCATTCTGATATCCTGAACTGCTCCCTCCTATTGCACGTTTTTGCTCAGCTCTATTAGCAAGGTCATTTTGTGCCAACTGAATAAACTCTTACAATATAAATTATATTCTATTTAGAACACATTTATATCTATTTAAAGTCTCAATTGCACAGGAAATAATATACATTATAAAATTATGATCCTTTTGATGTCATCTAATAAAACATCAAGTAAAACATCACACTTCAGTCTTAAGACATGTAAAGGATATAATTAATGGTGCCAAAAGTTAATTACAACTATTTCATTAGTGTAGGACTTCTTACATTATGAAGCTCTTTATGTTCCTCAATTTGTTTATAATAGGATGTTTGCACCTTTACCAGTAGGAGAGCAACAAAACCATATTTTTTAAATTAAATATTTTTGTCAGGTATACTAAGACAGACATAATTCTATTCTAACACAGCTCTTTTAAATGGTGAGTGCATGTGTGAGTGTGTGTGTTATTTTGCCCAACGGTAAACATATTCTTATAAAGAATCTCAAGCGAATATTTGTTATTAACAATACTTATATTTTATGAGAGTATTGTTAATTTTATTAATGTCTTAATTTGAGTCGAGTTGATCAATTAATCTGAGTGTGTAACTATGGATAAGACTGGGAAGCCTTGAACATTAAAAAATAGTCTTTCTCTAAAGAGATAATGCTCATGAGTAACTAAGATCAATTAATTGAAATGTAGCACAATGACATTTTCTCAGTTTATTAATGAACATTGATTTGTTTAGTGGCTTCAAACATTTAATGCCCAGTCAGTTTCTAAGTAATTAAACAGCATTTGAATAAAGGAAGGAATTTTTAGACTATGAAAAGAAAAACAATAGACTAAATTCTCTGCATATGTTTCTATTACTGTAACTGGGAAAAAATAAGAGAATAAAGTTAGGAGTAATATATATGGAAAGGAAAAATATTATATATATATATATAATATGTGATATATGATTCTTGGCTGTTTTATCAGCTAGATCCCTAAGTCAAAACAAGAGCTTTGAAAATTAACATATTAAAAGTAGCACACTGTCCCATTTGTAAATTCCTATGTTAGCATTTCTATTAGAGACAATCACTTCATTTCTAAATATTGAATTTTAACAAACTTTAAAAAGACTATATATCCAAGCTCTTTCTGGACTATCTTTGATTTTCACTGCAGCCAAAAGGCAAACTTTTTAAGATTTATCAGCAGAAAAGAAAATAAATATAATAAAACCTGAGCATTTCTCAGTGGAGATGAGTAAAAGTTAAATTAATACAACGAACATTACATTGAACTAAATACAAATCCAAGCCATTGCATCCTGGACACACTTGAAAATACACATGAGAATACACATGAGAAGCACTTCAGCCTCCACTGAACTACCTCCATATTTCAGTCTCTTTGAAATACCTGTGACAATGGTGGAGATATTGTCCCAAGGGTGGGCAGCTTCAATTCACATACTGAGGAGAGGTATTTTTATTTTTCATTCTAGTCGGCACAAAGCTGGGTAGTAACCAACAAATAGCTAACTCACCTATCATCAAAACCTTCCACTGTTTATACACCTTAACAAAAAAACACATCAGCATTTATTGGTTGCAGAGTACCTAACCATTACTAATGAGTACTCAAACCCCAGTTTGCTACATCTCTCATTTCTCATGCTAATTAGTCCTCATGGGCAGTTTTCTTCCATTTGAATCTGGGGTCCATTTTGAGTTGGCAGTCAATAAGTTGGTGGTTGCAAACTCACCTTCCAAGCTTACCTTTCCCCCAGCTACTGATCAGTTCTGCTCCACGTTGCACCACACACTCCTGGTGGCTCTCATCCAGACAGCCCATTCATCTTTGGACTGTCTTCATTCTTCCCTAAAAGAAAAGATTAGCCAAACACACAGTGTTCACAGTGCAACTTCGTTATCATAACTGCTCATCTATAGCTACTGATTAACAGCTAAAAAAACTCTGCAAAGTCTGATCCAAATCTTTAGGGGCTCAAATCTTGGGAAGCTCGATATCAGAAATACTCCCTTTGGTACTGCTGCTGGATATCAATTCTCATACAATTGAAATCAAACAATCAGGACTGTTGCTCACCTGAAGATAAACCCCTTGCAAGCAACCATTGCAGTGCACATCGAATAAGGCTCTTATATGGGGAGGCAATAAAATGGCACATATCTGTCTGTGCTGTGATTCAACTCATCCTATATAAGTGTCAAAACCAAATTAATTCTTCCTAAAAGTGTTCAGCTTGAACTTAGACATCCAAAATTAAGAACTATATATCTTAGCCTGTGTGAGTTTGAAACAAGTTCTGTTTAGGCCGTTCCTCTTGCTGAATATCTACCAACAAGGAAGCTTTTTTCAGTAGTGAAACGTTTTGTCCTCGTGGGTAGGATACGTCTCACTTAAGTTTAGACAACTACAATTGAAGTAGTTTGCAATGCTTACTTAAGAGTTAATAGAGATAAATAGGCATCCTGAATCAGACTCATTGCCTATGAAGACAGTCTGGACAAATAATCAAATGTAGACATTCTAATTCACTTATTTGGATTTGAAATACATTCCTGATTGCAGATATAATGTTTGCAGTGACAAACAAAGGCATCTCTCTTTTCTTTTTCTCTCTCCTCACAAATTCTTATTCCTTACTATATTATGAAGATACTTTGCAGTCCTATTAAGAGTGATTAAATACTAGCTTAAGTAGATAATCAATGTCTGCTAAGACAGATTACCTTATTAAAGAGAAATTTCATTTTAGCCATCTCCAAAAACTGGGACATAGTATAGAATAAAAACCCAGGGCAACCGTCAAGGTCACGGTCAGAATGAAATGCATCAGTCCAAGCATAAGCAGAAATAACTACACACAAATAGCCCAAGTAAAAGTAAAAAGCACAGACATAGGGGTAATTTATGTCTCAACACAGGCAGAACAAGACTATGTTTTATGAATCTCTTGCTTAACTTTAAATGACCTCTTCGCTCTGCAATTAAATTATCCAGAAAGGAAGAACGTTTAATTCATTATAACAGGGAATGGTTTTTTTTCTATGCTCATGACAAAGCTTGTACTGAGACATAATCAGTTACTTCAGTTGACTGCTTAAATTCCAAGAATTTTCTTTCTCTCTGACTAATGGAAGTTACATTTTTCTTTTTTTCTTTTTTTTAATGTCTTCAGACATCATCTGATATGTTTCTTTAATGATGCCAAATTCATATGACATTTTGCTCCCTCTGTCATACAAGTGGGTCCCAAAGAGAACTTTATAATGAACCCTATCTTGTGCTTAAAAAGCAAATACCAAATGACGGGTAAGAACTTGTGTACCATGAAATTGGACAAACCCTGACATTTTCTTTGTTCATAATCCTTTTGTGCATTAATAATACCTCGATAAGGACTGGCTGTAGGGGTTAACATAAAGTCATAGCTGCCCAGAGAGTATCTTCCTTGATTCTAATGGTCCAAAAGAAAGGATTGGATCACAGAGGATGCACCAGATATTCAACTCCCAGCTGATCAGCTGGGAGTCTTTGGCAGGTCTCTGTCTCTTAGCCTGTCTGAGCCCCCCTCAAGGGATGAGAACTTCTGCAGAGAGAAGATACAAGATCATGGAATCATAGATTCATACAATCATAGAATCATTTACATTGAAAAAGACCTCCAAGATTGAGTCCAACTGCTAACATAACACTGCCAAGTTTACCCTGAAACCATGTCTCTAAGTACCACATCTCCACATCTTTTAAATTCTTCCAGGAACAGTGACTTCCCTGGGCAGCCTGTTCCAATGTTTGACAAACCTTTCAGAGAAGAAGTTTTTCCTAATATCCAATCTAAATCTCCCCGGGTGCAACCTGGGACTATTTCCTCTCATTCTATCACTTGAGATTTGGGAGAAGAGACCAACATCCATATCACTATAACTTCCTTTCAGGTTGCTGTAAAGAGCAATAAGGTCTCCCCTGAGCCTCTTTTCTCCAGGGAATTTTTGGAATTGATCATGACTGCATTCAGTACCTCAAAATTTCACTTCCCCGAATTCAGGTGTGCTGTATACCTCACATCTTTGTAACTCTACATCTGCAAATGGGTGTGGCAGCAAATGAAGGAAAAAAAATCAGGAAAGATATCAGTGTCGTTCCACCCATAGGCCACCTGAGATTCTCATGTCTTTAAAGCATAGAGAGTGTTCAGGGGTAGTTGTAGAAGGGAACACATCTCACAGGACAGGATGACATTATTGCTAAACAACTGGCTTCCATAGGCTACCTGCTAATTGGTACTGCTTAAAATTTAGAAATAAGAAGGCTGGTTTTTTTAGGACAAGGGATGGCATACATGACTAAAATTTTAGTCCACAGCTTCCCCACATATTTTGGCATAGATTGCCACAGCATCTGACACTTTTATATGAACTAAGACAATGTTACAAAAATCCACCTTTTGTCTCTGATCCTTGTATAATCAATGTCATTCTACAACATGGGTAGAAACTTTCAAAAGCTGACAGAAAGAACAGATACAATTTTTTGTACCTGTCTGCTGCTCCTATTACTTATTTCTATAGAAAGATGTATCCTACTCATGCCTCCATCTGCAGAACTACCACCTTTACACTGATTTCTGTGATAGAGAACTCTGATAACTGGCCCCTTCAATCACATGTACAGATGGGACAGAAACTTTTCTTTTATAGGCTTAATGCATGGAATAATAATACGTTATTTGAATCATACGAGCTTCATAGAACAATATGGTTATATATGCACTAGAGTACTGATATCTCCTTCTGCTCCTTCACCCTCATACCAAGTATCTCCCTATATTCCTTTTTTAATATACTTTAGTTATGTTCTTAAGACGCAGACTGTGTCTGCTTTTGTTAGGCAGAGGATGAGAGAGGAGGAAATGACTCTATTACTACAATAAACACACAGAATGATTTTTCATGAAGTTATCAAAATGAAACATTTGAACAGATTTTGGTATCATTTATGAGCAAAAGCATGTTGAGCAATAGACAACTGTGGTCTGTTGTCCAACAAGTGAATAAGGCAGAGGCAGATGGCAATGCATTAACTCTGACGTGTTTGTTCCAAGGCGCCCAGCGCCAGCTGTGCTCACCAGAACTTCCCAGTATTAACTTCCTTCTCCTTCCCAGCTCCATGCCACCTAGCGACTCCACACCGAATCACGGCTTTAAAGCTGTTGACACGGAGAATTACAGCCTGCCGAGGGGACACGGGCTTGTTTCCGAGTGCTTAAGGATGTAAAACTGGTCACGGAAACATCCACACGCAGAACATGAAGCACAGCTTTACTCTGGGAGTAATTCTTTCTCAGACTCCCACGGACAAAGAAGCAAGCCAAAAAAGTCTGATGTACCTGAATTATGCAAATTTTTGTCTTCCAATACTTGTGCCTGTAGAGCACTAAGAGATCAGGTCATTCAGACATTAAAATAACAACAGCAAAAGCAAAACAGCACGTCTGCTGAAACAACAAGGAATAAATCCAGTCAATGTCTAAAAATAACAAATATTCTCTTCTGACCTTGACTTCCTAAACATTTTACTTAACTTTCTTATTTATCTCCATATATTTTAAACTTTTTAAAGTCATGTTTTTAGTCATATGAGTTCTGGGGGGGGTTTTAAAATTTTTACATTCTCAGAGAACACAAAAAGTGGTGAAGAGCACCTCTTCCTGACTGCAATCTAAGGCCATGTTACAGATATGTTTCACCTTTTGAACACATTATCACATTTCTTACAAAGAATAGCAGGAGCATGCTCTTTGTTTAATAAAATTAGAGATATTTAAATAATTATCTTAGCAGTTTTACCCGTAACAGCAACCCTAGAAACTCACCTACTGATTTCCTTGTCATAGCTTTAAAATTAAAACTCTTGTGCCTGAGAAGGTAGTTCTAAGAAGACATATGGTGATCTCTGGATTCTTCCTGGTTAGGAAACAAAATCCCCCAAATAAAATAACACTATAGGGTACTTGTGATGCTTATCAAAATACTGTGTCTGCTTTCTCTCAAGTATATTTTGATTGAACACTGTCTGAAAAGTTCTTCATTACACAGACAGTCCAGACATTAGAGATTCAGCATGACTTTATGTAATGCAGATCAGAAAGCATTTGATGGCAACGTAATATTTGAAATGCAATGAATAATTCACTATGTGGATCCAGAGCACCATTTTCTAACTTGCTACGTTAATAAAATTAAATTGCAAAGAATTATCATCTCTAGACAAAACAGTATACCAGACCAAATCAAAATGACATTTATCATACACTACTGTTAAAATATCTTGTAAATGAATACTGCAATATATTCTCCTTTGAGGGTGTGTTACTGTGTGACTGGTAACATAATTGTGCCATATTTGTGTATAATATTTTTTTCATCTGACCACTTCTGGCCTGCTACCCTATAAGGAGCTTCCCTAATCAACATCAGGGAAGCTGAGGTCAAAAGAAACAAAGAATCTGTTAATTATTTCCCTCTTGCCTGATTCACCTGCAACTGCACAATATTCAAACCAGCCTGTATTACAAGATTTAGAAATTCAAATCTGAAACATTTTTTTCCTGCTCTGTGCACATTTTTTAAGGTTCATACATACCATGACTCCACAGTTTTAATGATAAGAGGTATTTCCTTGCCAAGCAGTTGAATGCTTACAGATGTTCCAGGCAGCACTCCATGAGCAGCAGTATCCATAATCTTATGTCCTGTTAAGAACAAGTGTAACTGCATTTTAGAATTTGATCACTTGGTCTTATTTGCATAGGATATGACCAATCAAAATTCCTTACTTTTCAGTATTTAAGCTCAATTCTTCCTCATCTATGAAGTCTAAGGTTTACAGACGTGCCTAACATGTAATTCTGCAAGTAAATAAAAAATTCTCAAATATCTAAACAGAAAGCAAGTTTATAATGTGAAAACAAACCTGGACTGGTGTTACACACCTAGCCTGACAAAAGAAAGAATGGGGGAAAGGCAGTTTTGTGAAGCTTAAGCTCGTTTAATTCAGAGGCTAAATATTCTCCCACAACTGTTGGTTCTCCTTCAGCCTGTCATGGGCATCAGTCTTGATAAATGGGAGGATAGGAATGATTCATCCTTCCTGATGCTGTGCTCTACAGCTGACCTCGGCCTCTCCTGAGAGTTCCCAGAGTCTGCTGAGTTTACTGGTGTAACCTATGGTTCCTAACTAAAATTTTGAAACAATTTTTTACTGCAACTTAAATATGTTATATATATGTATCTTGGTGAAGTGATATCAGAGAGGCTAATGAGGGCAAGAAACACTGCGTTGTGAAGGGAATCTTCCTTTGCAAGGCTATTTGTTCATTTGCTGTTTAAAAACCATCTGTTTTACAGGAGAAGGCAGCAGCACACAGTGTAATACACCACAGGCTGTCAGTTCTGTGTTTACTAGACAAGGACAATGCCAGTCTAATTTTAATGATAAGCTATTCTGGTTGAAGCTAGGCAGAACAGCTTCCTCCAGCTTCTTTGCAGGTGTGGCAGGTTGGAGAAGATCTGCCAGAGTTTGACAAACTAACAGAGTTGTTGATATCTTCCAGAAGGCTCACAGAGAAAAAGAAGGAGAAGGAGAAAGAGAAGAAGGCGAAAGAGGAAGAGAGAGGCTTTGCTCTTTTATTGCCAACTCTGGCAGAAGAACAGGATCCTGAGCCCCTTGAAGTCTGTTTACCTACACATTGGAGAGTTTTGACAAATGACAACCAAACTGTGGCAACTCTTGCCTGGAATCTGACACTTTTTGGTTCATGGCAGCAGCATGGTGTCTCACTTAGGCACTGAGTGGGATGAAAGTTAATAATCTCTGTAACAATTTGAAAGTACAGGTCAAACCTACCAGGGAATCACTTTATTTGCCTAAAAGACAAAGTTCAGACCTTTTTACAAATAGGTAGTAGGTTAATAGCATGATTCAGGCCACCATTTTTTTTTCCTGAATCCTAAAGAAGAACTACATGTTGTCTACACTGGAAAGCAGGAGAGGCTCGCACCTGATTATCCCACCACATAATCAAAACACCCCACTGGTTCACTATTCAACTGTACCAGCCAGCTTTTTTCCAAGATTAAACCTTAGCTGGAGGAGGGATATAGTCAATCCCCAAACACATAAGGACAAACCTATACTAGGATTGCTTTCCTCCCTTCTTCACATCCTCCAACACAATCCAAGGACACCTTGCAGTCTCAAACACACCTGAAAACCCTTATCCCTTCCCCAAGGCATGCAACCAACACCTTTAGTTTCTCTCTAAGACACCACTCTGGTGAGCTTGCACCACAGCCCTACATTAATTCAGACACTCCTGGTGGAACTAGAAGGGTGGGCAGTGCAGACTCTAGGTGTAGACTGTAGGTGAACTCTCTGGGACCATACCTTATAGAGCAGCCCAGTCTTCCCTTTCATAACACTACCCATGTTCCAGGACATTTTAAACCAGTTAATCATTCCATACCTAAGGAAAATTATCTTGCTTGAGCTATGTTGCAGTTCAGTGATGGAAACGGAGGAGCCTAAATTGCTTTTCAGCCTTTGGTACTTAGGGTAAAACTGGAAAGCTCAAAGCAAGTTCACATGAATTTTAAAACAGCCAGGGAGCAAAAAATACACAAGTGACACTGAGTAAACAGCATCAGAGCAGTGTGAAGAAGGCATGTCTTAAAGACCTAAATTTTGTTCAGGTAGCAAGCTTGGAGTTGAAGAATAATGCACTCTACCACAAGTGACTAGTTACATAAAACTTTTGTGTGAAATATTAGCAGGCTGAGTGCTAAAGAAAGCATGAATTAAAAACATGGGTTGTATATGAAGAGTATTAAATTAACTACTTCTAGGCTGACACATTATTAATATTCAATGTTATATCACTACTGTGTATCACTGTACATACACATTAGTAATCTAAAACTGAACAAAATAATACAAATTGGTTAAGAACTTTAAATGAAATCAACATAACTATGAATATGATTGGGGTTTTTTAAATGCAGTAGACTAATGCAGTCCAGGCAGAGAAAATTAAATAATAAAACATAGCAGGGAAATAGTGTATTAATTATACATTTTCAACCTACAATGCCTATTTATTTCAAAACAGCAGATTTCAAAGCACAGTAAAGAGCTTATATAAATGAACAGGTCGTGGTGCAATAGTTTCACCCACTTCACTGCATTTGTGGTAGCTGCTTGTATAGAGGCTCTTAGCTTATGTTGAAGTAAATCTAGCTAGCTTAGCCTTGTTTCATTAACTTTATACACAATGGGAACTTTTTTCATGTATTTGAGCTTTCCCTGACACCTAACTTTTAGATTAATGCACATCACTGAAGCATCACAGCCAGACAGTTACAAAAGCCTACCCAGATTTGAAAACATGAACATTATTTTAACCTATATTGATTGAAAGAAGAACTCATGGGGTCCTACCATTTATTGTTTATCTAGGTAAAAGAATTAAAATGTATGACAAAGAAAGTGAAAAAAAGATACAAGAGAAAGTGAAAATATGCTACACATATTTTACTAGACCAAGGGATATCTTGGTTAGAGTAGTGCTCTCTATCACTGTTAAAACTCCTTCACCTTATGAAGCTGTCTTCAAGGACACAACAGAAGGACAAGATGCCTTCTAGAGGGACAAACTTGAGAGGTGAGCCAACAAGAATCTCATGAAGTTCAGTGTGTCTAAATACAAGATGCTGCACCTGGATGGGTACAGTCCTGCATATGAGTACAGATGGGAGAATAAGTGATTGAGAGCAGCCCTGTGGAGAAGGTTTTTGGGGGTTGTCATGGATGAAAAGCTGAACATGAGCCAACAGTGTGCACTTACAGCCTGGAAGGCAAATTACAACATGGGCTACATCAAAAGAACTGTGGGCTGCAGGTTAAGCAAGGGGATTTTCCCCCCTACTTTGCTCTTGTGACACCGTACTGGGTACAGTTCTGGGGTCATCAGCAAAAGAAAGAAGTGGATCTATTATTTCTGGTCCAGGGAACGGCCATGAAGATGATCAGAGGGATGAAGCACCCTTATAAAGCAATCCTATGCAAACAGATTGAGACAGTTATGGTTCAGCCTGAAGAAGAGGAGGGAGAGACCTCATTGCTGCCTCCCAGAACCTTAAGGTGAGTTCAGAGGTAAGCGTTCTATAATGTATATAGTCTCAGTACTTTAAATATCCCATTGTTTTTATAATTTTTTAATAATTTTAGACAAGTCAGCCCATTACCTTTTATACTGATCTCTATAGCTTCACTTTCTTCTCCCATAAATGCAGTCTCTTTTTTCTGCCAAACTACTCCATCTGAAAATTTCCAATATATGGCACCTTCCTCTTAGTACCCCTTAAACAATTTGCTAACTATCTTCAGATCATATTTTGAAAGGGCATTCTCTCTGCAACAATCCTTAACTGGCATCTATTAACTACCCAGAGAAGTCTTGAATTTTCTCAACAAAGCTAAACTATTAAAATATGTGATTTAGAACTAAACTAACTATATTTTAAATATGCATTATTTAAACTACTTCCTGTTATGATAACAAAAAACATTTTAGAAGACACCAGCACTTCAGTGTTACCTTTGTAGAACATTTCTGTAGCTGTTCCTTTAAGTAAAATGGACGTGGACCAAATGAAAATATTTATGTCTAAGCAGAACCTCACAGAAATATGTTGTATATGACTAGGAAAGGAAAAATGATCAGGGCTTGGAAGAATAACAGCAACAAGAGATATCACTATCAGAAATAAAATTAAATGTAGACAGGAACATCAAACAAGAATGTTGTATTATAAATAACCATGTCCCTAACTGAATTCATAAATCAGACTTTACTTATCTTTAATCTCTCTCTTGAGCATTGTAGATGTAGCTTCAGCTGCCTGACTACAGCCCTGACTGGCATTTGATCCCTGGGACAGTCCGGTCAGCCTTGAAGCAATGCATTCTTCCTCGCATTAATCCACGCCCTGGACCAGGCTTAGGCTTCATTTCTACTCTAACCCATATCTCTTTCCAGGCTGCTATCAAATGACTTTCCTGGTTCACCTCGAGGAAAATGTTGAGGCTGTGCATTCTGCACGGTTGCTCGGCCATTGTCATGCAGCCAGCGCAGTCCACCCTGGCACCGGCCCATTAAGGCTCCAGTCGTGCCTCCAAGGTCTGCCCCTGTCGGCATTTCATCTTCAGCTCCCACTTCAGCCCAACTCCCTCTGCCAGTTCCATGAGCCTTGAAGGTCACTCGGTCAATAAAAAGATCAAAAGTGAATAATGAAGCCTAAATGTACAAAAAGGCAGAGGAAAGAAAGCAATACAATTGTATGACAGGAAATAACTGACACAACTTTTGCCAGAGAAGGGGATATAAAGTCAGTTATAGCTAATAAATAGACGGCTGCATTTATTACTTACAGATTTCTTATGCATAATGTTTCTTAGCTGATGCCTTTCTTCCCCATCTGCAAAAGAAAACAAGTAAACAACTTGATTTCATTTTTGCTTCTCTCACTTTCCTTAATGATCTTTTTTTTTGCCTTGAAAATGGCAGTATTGACCAAAAATATTCATTCTAAGTGCTCTTGCAAATTCCCCGCTTCTCTGAGTTCCTTATCTGACTGCCCATTCTTAGCTCAAATATAAGCTATTTGTCTTTCAGAGGAACTATACATGTACATTGAAATGCATTTTGTGCTATCTCGAATACCTAGCCATCAATACATTCAGGCAACCTCCCACTAAACTGTTCAAAGCATCTTTGTTTCTTAGCATTTTTAGAATGTTCGTTTCAAATTTCCTAGAGCTGTTAATTATTGTTGAAATACAACAAATTAAAAAATGAATGATAGAAATAAAGGAAAGCTGGTGCACAATAGAGCTGAAGAAATATCAAACCCAAAGATTTGTCTCCTGTTGTGCATTACCTGTTTTAAAAACAATTAACACTGACATGCTTCCTTTACATGAAAAGAAGCCTTTGGTATAAAATTATTTGTATTAATTGCACCACAATTTTAATAATACTACACTTATAAATAACCACATTAAAATTACACCAAATTAAATTAAATATGAAAAAAATCTGATTTATGAAGTCTCTGAGTAGTGAACTGCTATAAAGTCATAGAAACAGTGATCAAGCTAACAAGTAAGAATGAAGTATGGAAAAGAGAGAAATATAAGATAAAAAAGGATTAAATATATACTACACCTGGGTTCATTAGTTCTTAAATTCAATTGATAAATGCCATATGCACAGATTTAAAACAATATTTGCGCCCATTATAACAAAAAAATCTGGGTCCAAAAGCTATGCACCTCTGTCCTTTTTTTAAAGACTCCTCTCTACAGTCATGCCTAATCTGCCAACTCATTGGAATGAAAGCTCAAAAAATACAGGGAAGTCCTGGAGCAGGAGGCCACAAAGAAGCTGAGGGGTCTGGAGCATCTCTCTTATGTGGAGACATTGCTGAATCTGGGCCTGTTCAGAGAAGAGAAGACTGAGAGGGGATTTCAACAAAGCACATAAATATCTCAAAGGTGTGTGCCAAATGGATGGTGCCAGACTCTTTTCAGTGGTGCCCAGTGACAGGATGAGGAGCAATGGCCTTAAAATAAAACACAGGGAGTTTCACCTCAAATGAGGAGGAGCTTCTTTACACTGAGGGTGGCAGAGCACTGGAACAGGCTGCTAAGGGAGAGGGAAGTCACAGAGACCATCTCTGAACACAGTCAAAACCCACTAGGATACATTCCTGTGTAACCTGCTCTAGGTGACCCTGCCTTGGCAGGGGGATTGGTCTAGACGATCTTCAGAGGTCCTTTTCAACCCTAAAACTTCTGTGCTTTTGTGATTCTGTGAATGAGGAAACACAAGGTAATAAATCAATTAAATCAATTAACTTAGGTTTTGAGGACCGTTTTCAGCAAAAGACATATGAAGAGCGTGACATGTCAATGGAAGAATTTTGGAAACAAATGTAAAGAAGAGTGGCAGTTTTCAGTCTTCAAATCTTACAGTGCTGGTGACTTAAGAAAAAAAGGATATACAACAATTAAAATCTCTTACTTTTGTCAAACCAAGTGCAAATGAGAAAAAGACAAACCATAATAGATGCTTACTTCAGCTACATGTATCAAGAAATAAATCCACATCAGGATTCCCCTGTGGATTAGCACATTATGACTTTTGGGGATCCTATTTAATTTTATTTCAAACTTAACTTAGTCATTTGCTTTCCTAAATAAAGTTGTACCTGCATTTTGTGTATCTTCCACATAACAGAAGAAAAAAATGCACTTTCCCAGTGTTTTTCATTATTATTATTAACAAACATTTATTCAGTGATCAGTTTTCTACATTTTTTTCCTGAAGTAATGTAGTGAGAAAGGCTACCAGCATTTAAAGGAGTTCATCATTAATAACTGATTTTAAATAAATGAGCACAGGAATAAGTTCTTGATGCAACTGAATACTTAGGGCTGGATACAATCTCAAAGTGAAGTGGAAGAATTATTTCAGGAAGCTAAGTGTCTGTTAAGGACACTTTGACAACAAGAATGTGGATATTTGCTAAATATGTAAAATGAATCTTCACTTGTTGCACATTCTGTGCAACAGATGACTTTGTTCTGAAAGACTGAGTATTATGTCAGTGGAAATAAAAGAGACTGGTCATCTGTAGCTGTATTCTTATCTTTTGCAAAATATTTTTCTGCCTAAACACAAGTGGAAAAATAATTTTTTTTTAAATTTTGCTTTATTAGTGGAAAGTCTTGAATAGCAATTTGTGACAACAAACATCAAGAATATTTGAGCCAAACAAATTACTATATCAGAGAACTGCAAGAGTTAATCCCATAATGAAAAATTGTATATAGGATTAAAGCAAGATTTCAGAAAGTTATTTGACAAGTGAACAAGAGTCAACTCCTGAACTTGGAGCTCCAGTATTGTATTTTCTGTCTGGGCCTTAACATCCATGACTGCTGAGTGCTCATTCAGTTCATTTCAGAAAATTCATGACAAAAGACTAATTCAGTTCTCTTACAGTCACTTTTGATAGATGAATAGGTTTTATTCTGACACAGCCATTAAAATCAACTTGGAAAAATGAAAAAAAGAGTGCTTTTGACTGTCATACAGACAGTTGTTCCCTGATAGCTCCAATTCCAATTTGCAAATGTCTTTATTGCAGAGACCTTCAGTTTCCTTGCCATTTTATTTTGAAAATTAATTAACAAACACACATAATAAATGCATAATTTAAAAAAAGCATTTGCTCTTATGTTACTGTAGATATGAAACTTGAGGAGAAAACCATAAGCTTATTGTAAATGTTATGAAACAAAAGGGTAAACACATACTTAAATGTCAAAAATTATTCTCAGTGTGTCTCAAGGCAGTTTTAAATGCCTGGTTTTGTAAATGTGATTAATGCGTTACCTTTAAAAAGATATTCACAGACAAAAAGTGTGGCAATAAATTTGGTTACAAATATCTAGAAATATTTCTGATTCTCTTCTTGATTTCTGTTAACTCTGCCTATAATCCCTGACCAATACTGGTCCTTTAAAAGTTCCAGAATGCAGACTCTGCAGTTTCCTCAGTGCTTAAATTGGGCCATTTTCATATTGTAAAGTAAATCTCTTAAATTAAAATGAAACCCCACACAGTCTGTGTATTAAACAGATGGAAAATGTTTTTCTTCACATCTAGCACTCACAATTGTACCTTAGCATGCTTGCACTGCATTACAGGAGCATTTCACGGAAGGATCATTACAACTGCAGCCTTCTGGACTCTCTCTACCTGGTGTTTATCTACTCTACAGTGCAGGTGAAAGCATTTCTACCACGACCACACAGGAAGGAGCTCTACCATAAAAAGCAAAAAGGGGTACATCCTGTGCCATTGGGACAGTTTTCCTATTTATGTTTCCAGATAATAATTACATTTTTTGTAATTGCATTACATTAGTTACTGCTGTTTAGAGTCGATCCTAATACATTTTTGCATAATGTTACTAAGGCTATCATTCTTATTTTGGTGAAGCAATGCAGAATTTAGAGAACTGTGCCTTGTTTGAATTCAGGATCAGTTTCCAGATTATTTATGCAGTTTATCAAGAAAATTATGGGTTTAAATCTTATCCAACAGTGTGCTTTGAGAAGCTTCTAGGTGATAAAGATATATTATTTTCTATCATGAAGTGTTTCAAGATATTCAAATTTAAACACCTAGTAGTGAGAATTCATTTTTCCAAAATGAAATATTTAGACAATATTCTAAATAAAGGAGATAGAATAGAACTTTTCCAAAATAGTGAATTAATATGTTGATAAATTATCAGTGTCAGTGCTCAATACTTAATTCAGCAAGAAGTGACACTTTGGAGTAGTCAAAATAATTTGCTAATTTAGACTAATTTAAATAAAAACATTAAAAGATATATTCTCAGAATGAGTTGTTCTATCTTCAAGCCAATATATGCCATATTTTAAATTAAGAATTTTAACATATTGTTTCTTTTGAATATTTATCTCCATTAAAGCCAGAAAGAGCTTAATAACTTGAAAAGGAAACTAATATTTTTATATGACAAAAAGAAAGTATAAATTAGTCAGATTAGCATAGTTATTAGTCAGATTAGCATATTTTTCATGTTTCAAAAAGAAAAGGGAGGAAACCCAGCAGTTTGATCCATGAGAAACGTATTTCCCACAGCTATTTGGAGAAACATTGAGTATTACACAAACATTTTAAAAATCCTATCGTATTTATCTTAGATATTATATTTTCATTGTCACATCATAGTATTGAAATCAGAAAAGTTCCATTCACATTTTTTAAATGCTGGTAATTGTAAAATTAATATTTTAAGAGTTATATACTTGGTCAGAAACCATGTCAGATGTTTTAAATAATGTTTTTAATAATACAGTTCAATTCTAACATCAAAGATTAAGGCAGACATAACTAAGATAACCCTTCATTTTCTTCTTCTCTGTTCTCCCAATAAATATTCTGCTACTGCTACCTCAGGATAAATGTCATAGTTAGTCAAATAAATATATAAGCAATTTTATTTGAATAAATTGACAAAGAATATAATAAAATCAGCCCAGTGTGCAAACACTGCTGCACCTTTTGTGACAAGTCTTATTTAATTATGGGCTAACTATTCAGTTTGGAATAGCAATGAACAACAACCGAGTCACCATAGCAGTAGCTAATTCTTCATCATCCATTCCTTTCATTCCATTTTCTTTGGTCTGGGAACTCACCTCAACACCCAAGCAAATATCTCTCCTATCACCACTAGGGAACTGGGGGCTCTTTGGCAAACGGCAGAAGAAGTTTTCCCTCGCACAAGCCCTGTCAGAGCAGTGATGCAGCCATGCAGGTGGCAATCCCACTGTGAGACCCAGGAGTCCAGCATCTTCCAGCTGCATGTCTGGGAAAGCATTAGACACCTTCATGGCCCCTGCAATTGCCATTGGGCAACTGTCTTTTGCTATCACAGGTGCAAAAAAAGGAGACTTCAGTGTGTTCTAACAGTTCTTTTGGTGAGAGACTAGGACTGCAAAATGACCTGGGGAGCTGCACATATCTCAAAAGCAGTCACAGACAATGCAGTCAACACCTTAATTTATGCATTTTAGTTTTATAATTTCAAGACAGTGCTATGAACTGGCAGCAGAGTTTTTCTGCATTTAATAGTTTCAGATGTTTGCAAGATGACTGCAGTCATTTGGTTACAGTGAAGAGGACTGCAGGAGCACTACCCAGTAATATCAATGCCTTGAGAGACTGACCTAGAAACAGAGGCTAGATAGTGCTAAAGGAATAAAGTAGGTATTTATTAAAGGACCATCAAAGGACACAACTTGGATAGTACAAGAGCCCAGCTATGGCTACACCCAAGATGGACAGCGTTTCACAAGTTCTCAGACTTTTATAAGTTTTGATCTATTTACATATTGGGGTTAATTGTCCAATTACAGCTTCAGATTATGCAGTCCCATACTCCCAGATTGCTCTCCTCAATTCACTGTTTATAGTTTTTGGACCTGAAGCTGCAAGGGTGTCCTTGGTTCTTGAGTCTAACTAAACTGTGAAGGGAACTTGCTAACGCTTTATATGAAGTTCAGAATTATATACTAATATAGTACAGAATCTGGAAACTATGAAAGCTAAAACTTACAATATCAGTATAACAATTATCTACAACTGAAATATTTGCCACAATTAGTTGTGTGGCAACAGCAGATATTTATCAATATTTTAGGAGACAAGTCCTAACAAAAAACAAAAGGCTTGAGTATAGGTCTTCATTGCAACAACAAAGGTTTAGCCATGACCTGGGACTGTACATTTACTGTATAATAGACAGGTAATATGTGGTTATTCCTGAGAGGAGCAATCTGGGAACTTAGAATTAACTCAGCTAGAGTCTTGGTGAATCGATGTGCTGTTCTTTCCTGAGACTGCTTTGAGTTGTTCTAAGGAAAAGACAAAGGACCATTTATTGTAAACCACCTATGTGAACACTGTGAAATTAAGAAATTAATTCCTGAATTCCTACATTTCACTTCTTAGATTTCAACAGCACTTTCTCTTGAAGATACCACGAGCTACATAAGAATTTGTAGCTATCATCAACAGATCTTATTCCCATATAAAAGCAGAGCTATTTCCCATTATGATTTCCTCCTGGAAATACTCCCTGCAGGAGGATAAACATATGGTAAATGTGAAAAAGTTAATTGCCTATATATTGGCTGTAAAAGTTAATTAGCTGCATAGTCTTCCATATATTGATATTTTAACAATTTACCTTCAGATGTCAAAACTGATGCTTTCATTTTCCTAGGTCTGTTACCTCAAAATTAGCTTTCAAGAAAGTTCGATGCAATAAACAGATCTTTCTGTCCAGAGACTGCATGCACCTTACAGAGTAGTTAAACTCTTTTTGTCAGTCAATCCAGTGAAAAGAAGTTCATCCTTAGGATTCTTGCCATCTGATTGCAAATAGTCAGTCAAAAGCTAACCTGGGAAAAGTACTTTCTAAGCCAAGTCACTTGACTGAAGAAATTGCTTGTCTGGCCATATAACCATAAGAGCTCAAGAAAAAAAAAAGGGAGGAAAATAGTGTCAGACATGATTTTTGTGGCCCTAATCTGCCAAGAAGCCACAGCTTAGTTCTCATATTATGCTGTTATGACTACTTGCACTCTAATTTAAATAGTCTTGTATTCAGGCTTTGAGCAAGTGCCAAAACATGGAGTACAAAACATGCCAAAACAGAGAGGAGAGTTTCAGCTCCAAAGACCCCTTAGAACAGTGCATCAAAAACCAAACTGAGATATGCAGACACCTGGTAAGGGCCACAGCCACACTCATTTTCTCCAATTCTCATGCTGTCTGCAGATACAACACATGGCAGAAAATTATCACTCTTCTTCATTAGAGACCCAGTAGGACAAACCAGGTTTTGAAGTTCTGGACAGCTGAACAGAAACTATCTGTGGCTCCATGCCCTTTGAGAGTCCCTTAGTTATGCTTCTGGGAAGGGTTGCTTATGTAGGAGAATGTGCCAGATACTTGAAAATGAGGTGCTAAATCATCTAACACTGTACATTCTGTTGGGTTTAGGCCCGACCAAGTTTGGCACCATTCTGAATGTCACACTGGTCAAAATTCTGGGCAGTACCAACAAACACTGTCAGGACAGAACTTATAAGTTAACCCTTGATTATCTGTGGCACTCATGTTTTAAACCAGTCCTTCATGCCTTTTATGGACTGCTCCACCTAGCTGTTTCCCAGACAAAACTCCTGTAGAGACAGATAGAATCAAGAAGTCTGGAGGCAAGACAGTCTGCATCATTTGGCTCTAATGTTCTCTTAAAATATTATAATAACTTATTATAACAGTCTATTAATAAATTGTTTCTCTTTTACTTACTGGAGCCTCTGGACCTGTCAGTGAGACCCCTGAGATCTTTAATTAGTGAGAAATGGACAGCCTAGAGGAAGTCTGGTAAAATCTGGTCTATGGGAAGGTTCTTTACTCTTCTTTCTTTTGGGAGCAGGAAAGATAGAAAGGGGACTGCAATGAAAAAAAAAAATATTTTTGCATTTGCATTTTTTTAATGTGAGAACCTTACAGTAATTATGAATTTCATGTACACATTCAACTTACATGTGGAAGTTCACATTTCCTTTGTGGCTGAGGGCTTAGAAGACACATTGTCAATGGCAGAACATGTACTAGATCACCACACACTCCCTGATGCCAGTTAACTAATTATTCCAGACAGAATAAAAAATACTGGAAGGTACAAGTTCGTAATTTGGACTTGATCTCAGCTTTCATCAAAGATGGAACTTCATTTGTAATAAAACTTGTAAGTTAGGAGGAATTCCCCTCATGATTTCTTCAACTTCCCATGTATGATTTTTTATACTATTGATAAATGCTTCTGAAGTTAGTTTTCAAATGAAAACTTCTTCCCATCAGAATCTGAAAACTCAAAGACTGAGCATCTTTTCCATTCCATTTGATGCCTCAGTTATCATGAACCTGGGAAAAATAAATTACTATCAGTAAAAGAATATAACCGACTACCCATCTCTTAACACCACTGCTTCTAGTCTGACTTAACTGGCTAGTAACTGCATGATGAGCTCTTTCTGCAGATTTTAATTCCTTATTTCTATGCAGATTATTCCCAAAGAAACAGTAAAATTTTCTAAAGCACGTTAACTCTGTTTATTTCTGCATATCTGAAACAATTCTCATTGGGTCTTATATGCAATTCCAATAAGCTTTTAAGGAATTTACATAGCTGAGAAAATCTTCCTTTTTTACTGCTCCATTGGCAAATCTGAAGTAGAGCAAAATGATCTTGTGATAGTCAAACAAAGCACTGACCTATTTGTTCCATATGTGTTTGTCTTTGACAAAGACTTGCAGGACTAGAAACAGTTGAGTAATTAGACAAATCTGGACCAGCATGAAGAAAGGCTTATTCTTCTTAAGTCAGTGTAAGGCAAATTTAAATGCCCAGGTGCAAATTTAATAGGCCACCTCTACAGACACTTACAGCTGGGCATTACTTTGTCTACATCTGATGGTTTCACCATCAGGGTAGCTCTGCAGCACCTGCAGCACTTTAGATCCCTGCAAGCCTGATAAAGTTGTGCTTTAAACACATCTTGTACGCAGATCTTACAAAAGGCAAATTATTCTCTTTTAAAAATTCTAGTTTCCTGTCCCTCCTTTAAACTAAGGAGCAATAAACACACGTCTTAAAGCTACTATTAAAGCATCAAGACAGAAACTAGTTTTCATTCTATACAATGAGGCTGTGGCAGTATAGAACATAAAGTTGAAGAAGCTGTGGCAGTTGAAGAATATAAAGTTCCAGGGGCCAGAAAACAAGTTAATCAATGTATTCACTGTGAGATTATGCTCTGATTTAATTTTATCTGAGCAGGGAATAGAATCCAAGCTTTTGGTTTTGCGGTTGAATAGTTTAATTATTTTGTGAATAAAAGTCCTGAAAAGTGGAAAGTGTGTCACTGCCATGTTCTCCTGGTCCTTCATCAGCTGACTGGAGTCTTTCAGCAAGAAGTCTAGTCAGGCCCTTTACAAAAGACTAATTAAAAAACCAAACCAAAACAAAAAATCCAACCAACCCCTAACTTTCAGTAAAAGTTACCTGTCCTACAAGTGGGCTGAGAGAACCTGTCATTCTCTCATTTCATTCTCTTATGAATTGCTCCTCATAAATGCACTTGGAGGAGCCTCCAAAACACTAAAAGCCACAATTATCTTGTATTTGTATGTGTCAATGCTTTTTTTTTAAGAAATGGGGGCTGGCTCTATCTTTCCCATGAGTGATGTGAAAGATCTTGTGGGTTTGCCAAGTCAATCTGGCCATCTCCAACACGAAGGAAAGCTCTCCTTTTACTGCTTGGATGAAGTCCTCAGGTACTATCAGCTGTAGAGATTTGTGACCAATGTCAAGGTCTCAAGAGAAGCTTTTTAGCACCTCACATGAGACGATCAATGTTATTAATCTCTCCTCAGCTGGTACACATTTGCAGAGGGCTACTGAGCCTCATTACCAAATCAGGCAGGCAGACGGGCAGATAGCCTCAAGACTATCTAAAAGCCCACTATCAAAAATCATAGAGGATACTAGACTGGGTAGAATGGGAGAGAGATGCAGATCAGAAATGTTGCCTTAAGAAACCAGAAGCTATGTCCTAAGGGAGTTATGAGTAAGCATTTATACATTTTTTTGGCTTTGTTTTCCTAGAACATAACTGAAGTTAGCAACATTAGATACAGCTGGTCTAGTGCGTGGACACTTGGACACTTTGAACTTCAGAAAGCTGCCATTGGACTCTGGGTCTGGTATTTATTTCCATGTCTCTAGGTCCAAGTATAATGGAGATATTGATCATTGCTGGTTTTGTATATTATGGATAAACATGATCTTATTATTAACTGCAGTTTATTTGGTTTAGGTGTCTTTTCAGAGTGGAGCCTGATCTTTGCTTTTGGTATACTTTCCCTGTTTATACTTCTACATGCTATGGGAGTTAGATGGTATGACTATAGAGTCTTGAGTTATTGAAAGTCAGTCAAATACTCTCATCCCAAACCATCCAGCTGTAAATCTGAAAATATAGCTTGTATTTATGTTGAGAAACACTTGCATATTCTCACATCTGAGAGATTTAATTGCTGTAACGTTATTACTTGCCATGTTGCCATTTTAACTCCTATTTGTGGTTTTATTGGTAGACAGTAGTGAAATGCTTAGCAGCATTGAACAGAAGTTCCTAATGTTTGCATCCCATAATCACCAAAGGAAACCTATTTACACCTGTTTCTCCTCTTTATTCTCTTTTTGCCTATTGTGTCTTTCACATATGTAAATATAATGTCAGTAGTATTGATACTCTGTTCCAAATTCTTAAGTACTATAATAATTCCAAAAAACATGTTTAGATGGGAAAAAATCTCTGCCACCCCCAATTTGATTTGGAGCAGGTATTCTGGAATTGTTTTGCAGTTCAAGATGAAAAAAAAGATAATATCTGAAATAGCAATATGTCTAAATAAAGCACTCTTGTTCTAAAAATAGAATGTGCACATGCAAACTGCACAAAAAATAAAGAAAAACATGATTTCAATTCTTGTTAGGCTGACAAACTGAAAATAAGTCTCTAGCTAAAATTGTTTAAGTATTAGTTAGGGGTAAAATCAATGCTGGACTGTGAGTAGCAAAACTCCTGAAGCTCAGAAATAATCTGTTTTCCAGAGCTGAGGAAAATGGAAAACTGAAATAAGGTGTAGCTTATCATAGGAACAAATTTGTTTTAAATATTTTTTTTTCATTGAGATGCACAACTTTTCCACTCTATATTAAACCTTCTAACCTTAGAAACTTGCAGAATTATTACAGCAGACTACATTTTTTTTTCTTAATACTTTTTTGAAGTAACTTTTTGGACAAGAAAGTGGTATCCACTGATACCACTAGGGCTCTATTTGGAAATATATGAAATGAATATTATGAAAACTGTCAGATATAGGAAGGAACAGCTTTCTTGTTGGTGTATTGGTTTATCATTTGTTCTGTTTAAAGCTTTGTGAAAAACTCAATCTGTTTGCTCCTAGAAAAATGAAATAAAATTCCTAGGTTACATCTATGAGATTATACATTTGACATGAAGAGCATCAAGCTGTGCTTTGCACTTTTCTTCTTCAGTTTTGGCAGTTCTCACAGTTAAGATCAATATTTTTTCCAAAATCAGCTACTGGTGCTCAGACTGAATTTGGCAATTCATTATGGCACAGTGCTGATTCAAGTTTGTATGGCTCATTGATTGTTCCCTGTGTTAAACATACTTGGTCATGCTGATTTTTTCCCAGCTCCTTCAAATCACAATGGAATGTATTTACTCCTGTATAGTTCATATCTTTTATTTTATGAATTATGATGAATAGGGAATTTATAAAACTAAAATAGCAGACATAAGAAAGCAGAAGGTAAGTTTCAATTATGTCTTAATTTTGAGGTTTTGATTCAAATCTGGAAAGGAATAAACATTTTGTACTGATTTTGTCATTTCTGAAGGGGAGTCAGTTTATAAGATGTTCAAGATTCTGCAGCCAAGACCATTACTCTTTACACAATTTAACACATATGCAAAAAAATTCATAGTTGAATAAAATGCTATCTCCCAGTTTTTCTGCACTTCTACCTAAAGGCAATGAATGAGTGAATAAGCTGACAAACTTCTGTGAATATTTCCTGATGATTTTGTTCTGTTAAACCATAGAATTATTTCAATATAGATATTTTTCATGTTTTTCTTCAGAAAGGAGGATATTACTACATACTGAACTCAGAATTCAGATAACTTCTAGCTGCTGTAAAGATTTGGTGTATTTTTATTTAAAGAGTAAACTGTGTTTATCCTTTGGAAGATGAGTTTTATCAAAGAATTTCCAATTATTCAAAATCAATTCCAAATGGGAGAAAAACAAAGATTTAAAATTGTGCTAAGATTACATTTCTGTATATAGTATCCCCAGATATTACAAGAAAAAAAGATTCTCATTTTTTGAATATAGAGTGAATGTTTTTAATGATATTTTCTGCTTTCTAAAGATAGAATCAGTCTAATCAGCTTGCTGAAGTTTAATTTATAATCTGGTGATGTCCATTTTGCATATTTGGTTACTATTTGCATAAACAATGTAGCTCCTATTATCGGCTTTTCCCAAGAGATTACAGAAATCCTAATTAATCTAATTTACATGAGAATAGAGATAGTTACCTAAGCGTATTTTCTATTTTTTTCTCTTTTTTTAACCATAGCAAAATATTTTGGTTTTTTTAAAAGATTCACACTGTACCCTTACAGAATTGTCTTCTAATAAGCATTGTTATTTGAAATTTTCAAAGATAGGGCTCAATTCCCTCAAAATGGATTATTCTGTGATTATATTCCCTGGATATTGACTGATACGAGGTGCCCAATCAGATGAAAATGAAATCTTGGAGTCCTGAGCACTCGGCACTATAAATAGCCTCCTTTTGGTCTTATATTCTCACATGCTCATAAATGAGAAGTTTGTGAAATAGGTTTACCCCACTGCTGTGTTTACCTTTGAAAACTAAATTTCTCCTTTCTTTCCCCTTACTGTTGTGATTCTGGATATCTCTATATTCATGTTTTTCAAAAAGGAAGTGCAAGGCTATATTAAAATCTGTGTGAGTGAAAAAGCGGGGTTTGATAGATTTAAATCCCTGGGTGATTGACAGGTACCTTCTTCACATTCAGCATCACTGCAGTCAATGGGCTAGAGGGCTTCAGAGAGAGTGAAAACAAAGATCATACCCAAAGGACTGCTTCTCCCAGTTCTAGCAATAATAACCCTGAGTTTTGTCCTCAGGCAACACACGTGAAAACAAAAACAAAAATAAAAAGGAGTACATAAATTATTTACAACTATTAAACATTAAAACAGCAAAGTGTTTTTTTCAGGGGATTTGATGTGTCAATAAAATAACAGAAAAGGAATAACAGCCTACTTTGCTGTATTCTCCTATTGGCATCCAAATTAAAGGGAAAATGGCAAGGACAGAATTTCTATATATTGTCTATGTGTAGTTACTTGAGTTTAAATTGTGGGTGCAAATATAACTCAATTCTTCTGCTACATGTGGTGCAACCTTTTTCCATCGGTACAAAGGTCACATTGTCTTGTGGAGTTATGGAATCTCTCACTGCTTTCCCAGGTATAATAGAATCCTATGTCTGAATAAGTTTTCCTAATTTTTGGCTATTGCTGCATCTCACAGATATGAAGCAACTAGCAATTTTTGCTGCAGAGATGGAACAGTTGCACAGGGCTAAGCTGCATCCAGTGCTGTTTGCAGTGGCACCAGGTACACATCCCTTAGTGCCACGTTTCCTGTTTTTGCCTACCCAGTAAGATCTCACAGTTCTGTCATTGTTGGGTCAGATCTTCTGTGCTGTCTCTTGTACTGTACTATAGATCCTCGTGGTTACTGTGATGGTCTGGGTCTGGCCTCTGAGATTCCACAAAGATGCTGGAGCAGACTGATGAGACAACTTTCCTAATGCCAGCAAAAAACAAGGTTTGCTAAGGATGTGAAAAGTAAGCAAACATGCATGTCTACCTTATCTTTCCTTAAAGTGAACTTGTTCTTTGGACAAAGTACTTTTTTTGCCCAGTCTAGTTCATATGACATTCTGGACAATTAAACATGAATCATCTCAGTCTTTGACTTTTTTCTTGCCTATAAAAACATCAAAAGTGTTTTTCTGTACAGCTTTTTTCAACCTGTAATTTATAATTCCTTTTGCTTTCCTGAAAATTCCATGGGCCCCTTCCAGTACCATGTACAGTACCATGGCATTTCAGTCTTAGTCCTTCAGAGGTGCTGCACTCTTCTATCTGTTTCTACTTCCCTTGCTCCAAGTTTTCCCAGACTGCTTCCTTTTGCTGGCATTTTTTCAGAAGGAAAGTGAGGAGACAAGTTTTCAGCAGGAGCAGATCCCTGAATAAATAGGTTTACTGCATTACTTCTGACGGACTAATACTCAGAGGGGTAGGACGTGATGGAAGAATGATCAGGTTTTGGCAATTATCTTGCAAATAAACTAGTTTTCTAGTTAATAATTTTTCCATGTGGAATTGTGGAATAGCTCCATGTTTATAAAGAAGCTATTATCTTGTCTTATTGGTATAATTTACTAATGATTTTTCATTTAGTTTAATGTTGAATGAAAAAAGCTAAAATTGCTTTGGTTTAGAATAAATAGAGATTGTTTTATTGGAATAAAATTGCAGCAAGGATTTTAAGATGTCCTAAGATAGGCTTTATTAATCAGCAATGCCTTTTCATGCAGCAGATATATTTTACATTCATCTGTTGTGTAAAGTCTTGTCTCTGGAGAATTGTCTCAGCTTGCTTATTGGTCTGCCACTTGTCTCCTGTCTTAGGATGTGTCCTGAGTCCAGCCAAGGACAGTGAATTTTTTGTAGTAGCTGTGAGGGGGTGGAGGCTGGAGCCCTGTTGGAATGGCCAAGATCCTACTGTTATTTGATATCACCTTATGTCACTGCCAGGGGCGAGGGAAAGGCACTCTTTCTCCCTTCCAAGAAGAAAAGCATTCCTTCCTGGAGAAGCAAGCAGGGTGGGGTAACACTGGTCCTGACTGGAGGGAGTGGTTTGGGTGGCGTGGCTGTGGTAGGGTCAATCTCCACACTCTTTCTTTTGTACACTTTTGTTATTAATGTTGTTGTTGTTATTGCTCTTATCTTATCACCGTTTCCAGTAAACTCTTCTTATTTCAACCTGTGATCTTTGCATTCTGTGTTTCCAGCTGGAGCAGGAGGAGAAGCGAGTGGTGGTGTGGGGATTTTTTAGTAGGACTACTAAACTGGAGAATGCCATTCCTAACCCACAGGTACCTCTGCGAAGCTTCAGCCTGGACTACAAGTTAAAAAAACAAAGCATTTGAAGTCAGAATAAGAAGATGAATGGTATATTGTCAAATACCAACAGGGCAGAATAAGATTCATCTTCAGTATGATTAATGTTTTCCTATTATTTTTAACCATAATGTTAGTCATGGCTTTGTTTATTAGAAATTTAAAATGTTGGTCCTTTTCTACATTATATGCTAAAATAAATCACCAAAAGGAAGAATCGTACGTTTGTCATGATTTAAAAAGAAATATTATTTGAAAAAAGAAACAACCAATCAAGAAACAAAAAAAACCCCACCCAATTAAAACATCCAATCAAATTACAGCCCCATGACTCCTCGGAGGAACTACAAATGTCTTAGTCATGTAGCTTTGGTTTGGTTTTTTTAATGCTAAATTACAATGCTTTCTGAGTTTTGTCCTGTTTCAAGCCTTAAGGTTGGTGCAGGATAGTACAAAGCAGCACAGTAACCAAGGCAGGTTAGACCTTCAGTCGGTTCTCTAAAACTCTCCCTGACAATCCTGATGTCTCCAGACATTCCTGGGAGCTTGTCATTACCCATGTTGGTTGGAATGCAGATGCTCTCAAGAATGCAAATCCATTAAGCCAGCAAATAATGCTCTGCTTTTGAGCGTGGGCAGTAGAGCCACGAGCTTCCCCAAGCAGCAGCTGCAAGGAGAATTTCTAGAAGGCTGTGGGATACTGAAATTCCTAGGGATGAAACAGGAACTATGTGTCTGAAAGCCAGACAAAGTGTTTTGGTCTTTGGTCCTTGAATGAGAAGCATGGTCAAAACTAATAAAGCAAGAACAACAGTGTTAATTTCACATTTTATACTGCCTTAATTTTAATTTAATTTTCTCAAAAGAAGAATTAAAGAACAAGTGAGAAAATTGAAATGAATTATATACAACTTGAAGGCTTCTTAGGCCATGAGAAATAATATACGTGTAAGCTTTTAAAAAAATCTATTAAGTATTTTTTCAAGAAAAAAAGACAAAAGAAATGCAAAATTAATTTTTTGAGTAGTCTTCTAATCTTAAAAACAAGGTGCACCCATTAGTGCCTTATTTCCTTATTTCAGTGTGATAATTTCATGCATGCACTGTGTGGCTTGAACATATGCATTTACTTGGAATTTAGGCAGAAACTTTGTTGTCAACATGTTGAAAAGTTATTTCCTACAGACTTGGTATATGTTAAGGAAGCTGGAAGTGTGGCAGCCAGAGTGAACCTTGAGCTTTAGAAAAATCATTGGTATGTTTGATTTAATAAGTTTGAGAAACTTTATTGGGTGTAATAAAGATTTAATAATGTATGTTTACAATTATAAGCATGAAAAACATAGTTCGGTGTTTCCAGGTTTCCTACCTGTCCCAATGAAAAATAAAGTCCTTGATTTTACTCATTACAGATCCTGTGTATTTTTACAGAATTTGCATTATGCAAGTAGGTCACCAATAACCTCAAAGTTTCTGTGCTATTTGAATCCTATTGTGTGAACAGAAAATGGAAATTAATTTGAAGATATGTGATTTACTAAAGGGGTTTGGAAAAATAATGAAATTAAGCTAAAGTTTTTTGCTGTACTGCAGCCTTTTTTTAATTCTTTCTCTACTGAAATAAGCTTGAATGGTCAGTATGGTAGATTATCTGAATCAGCTAATATTAAATTTCTGTTAATTAAACGACTTCATAACTTTACCTACTGATTTTTATTAATGTCAGCTCATATTTTTTGTTGTTGCTTGATTAACATTCTATCTCACCATTTACTAGATCAACTCTAAACTGTCAGTAAAAGGAAGTATTTCAAAGTATCTTGGTTATATCTCTTAAATCCCCCTGGTCTATTTAACTGAATCCACAACGTATTTTATGTCAATAAGTGACAGTCTTTACAACCTCACAATACAGTCAAGGATAAAAAATTTCATGGATATGAAGTAAATTGATTTGAAATATTGTTCTGTTATGGCAAGAATGAGTCACTGATGTTTCTCTCAAGGGTTTGCTTCTGTCTTATGCTACCGATGTATTTTATGTTGCCTTATGCTACCAATGTATTTTTACGTTATGTATTGTCCAGTGAGTTGTTTTCTGTTATCTTCTTATTACTGATTAAAACATAGCAAGTGCTGAGTTAAATTTTTATCATGTCAGGCTGTGTCAAGTAAGTGAATAAATAGTCTCTTTGTTGGTTTTATTGTATTTACCACATATTTGAACCCTGAATTGTAAGAATAAGACAAAGAAGTCTCAGCCTCAAAAAATATTTAATATTGTCTGGAAAAAGTGTTGTCTCAAAAATCAGAGAATCTGAGGCTGACCAGGTGTTTCAAGTCTGTCTCTTCTCAGCAGACAAAAGGGAAGTGTTGCTGTTTAGGATAATAAGGAGTAAGCGTAGAAAGATGTATAAGAAGTTTTCTGATTTGGGATTGTTGATCTCTCTAAAAATATCTTACCTGTACATTTTTAATGCACTCATTATCACACTTCTCTTCAGCTACTGGACTGCTTTGTAAAACCATATTTTAGAAACGGATTAATCTGATAAAATCTGTTTTGTGAAGCATAAGTACTCTATCTTTTAACCTATTAGTTTTAACTATTATCTTTAATATGTGACACATTCATACAACCTGATACTGCAAGCTGCAGCCACTGAGGTTACAGCAGGAACAGATACTGCCTTGTGGGGAAAAGGTTAGGGAGGGAGTGTATCTGTGTCAAGGGGATGCTTCCTTTGCCTGACCACTCTGATACAGAGCTGGGTAGGAAGAGCAATTGTTCCCTCTCCCATTATAATGGCTACTGGCTATCATGTTTTGCTACTGCTTGGCATTTGTTGGCAGAAGAGGAGCTCGGACTTGCTGGCTGTGTGTGGAAATCCAGCTTACTTTAATTAGGATGCATTCCCTTCAGTGGGGCATTTGCATGAATCTGTATTTTCATTCCAGTTTTCCTAGGTAGAAAATGGGATGCAGGCCCACCACTTGTTATCTTAGTAGCCCTTTTCCTTGTTTTTACATTGTTGAGTTTCCATCACTTCTTTTTTCTAAGCATGATCAAAGTTTGTTTTGTGACATCATGGAACTGCAGAAGGACATCAGCTGGGACAGCAACCTATGCTGGTGATGCACGGAGTGGAAACAGCATGAAAGTAAATGGGGTGGAAGTAATGACAACACCTTTGATTAATCTTCACCTTGAGGCAGAGTGAGATATACGATTACATCCTCAGGAAGGATGAAAAAGAGACATTTAAGAAATATTTAAATATCTAAAAAGCCATACCAAGCAGAAATATTCCAAATTCTCTGAAGTGTACACAATATGAAGAAAATAAAAACCGTCTCTTGTAAAAGACATTAAAAAGTGAGACATCTCCCAGGATAAACCATACTATGTCTGCCAGGCAAAAGTATGAGAAAGGACATTGAACTCTTTTTTTTGCATGACAATCACTTTGTATCATGCTGGATTGAACAGGTACAAAAAACAATGCCAAGAGTATTTTGCTGCTGGTGTAATGTTTTCAGTCACTGATGCTCTCACCTGCTGGCTGTGAGCATGTCAGACTTCACTGCATCAGGGAGAGAGAAGGGGCTTACATTCACCCTGATAAATCATATGTATATGAGAAAATCTGTTTTCTCTCTGTAAAGAGGACTACTACCACTGGCAGTTTCTGCCACAGCTCAGTTACATGCAAATAAAGGCTTAAAAAAGCGATAGCAGGAAGAGTGTTGCCAATGTAAAATTGACATTGTGTCTCCTGTATCACAGAGATGGGATGTAATCATTAACACTTGTTCCTGTGTTGGAACTCTGCATTTGTAAATTGAGATTTGGTGTACTAAACCACCTCAGATGAGTAACAAAATTGAGATGATTTCATACTATACACTTTTGTTGGCTGCTTTAAATAGGTAAATATTTGACAGCAAAACCGTCCTTTTCCAGCATCTGCAGAAATATGCTGTGACTCAAATGGCATTATTCTACCACCCACAGAATGTTTTTTCTCAGAGATCACAGAGATTAAGATGAAAAAAACATATTCTAGTAATAAATATGTTAGAGGAGCATTTCTATTGCAAGGATGCTAAAAGTTGAATCAAAAGAACGTCTACCTTAAGCACTTTTTTTCCAAATCAGATTATCTCCTTTGTTATTTTTATGAAGGTCTAGTAAAGAAAAGGATTTATTCATCCTGTATAATATTACTTCTGAGGAATAAATATTTTTCCTCCTGTTATCCAAGGTTTTGATCTCTTGCTGTGTGCAATTGTAATATTAAAATGAATATTGTTATTAGTCTGTCAGCATTTCATTTCATCAGCATACTCCTTAGTGAGAAGTAGCATCTTGAGTGAATTTAAGACACTTAGTTTTAAAAGGATTTTTTCTTCCTGAAAAGAAAAGTTACCTGTTATTTTTTTAAGCTGATTTGATGAAACAGATGTCCTCTGTACCTTATGCTTTGTGGCATTCACAGAATATCATATATAAGAAAACTAGGAAAGGAGGTAACTCTGTTATGATGGAGGGTGGCCCCCAGGAGGAATATTAGTTCCACATACGTTGCATGCAATTTTTCCTTCACAAAGTACCAGATTGGATAACAGATACTAGGAGTTTTATACAATGAAAGACTTATCAGTTTATATTTTGTGGGATGATTTAGGTGAAAATGTCTAGCTTCACTCATCAGCTAAAATCACTAACATTCTGGATTTGACCACTTGGAGATTAAGATGTATTTTGTAACTTAATAGATAAGGTGACGGAAATATATGGGGTCACAGTGTGGGGTTGTGGAATATGTCACTGAAGTTTCGTTAACAATCATTTAAACTGAGGTCACTGTCTTCCTATTTAGACACTTTGTAAACATCATCCTCCCCTGTTGAGCCTAAATATCCCAGTTCCTTTGGAAAGTAACTATCTTGTAAAATTCCCAAGTGCTAATTCTTTAGCCAAGATTTGCTAGCTGCAGAGCATTCCACCTACTGCTAAACTAACACCTTCATA
This sequence comes from Acridotheres tristis, assembly GCA_037013685.1. Taxonomy (NCBI): domain Eukaryota; kingdom Metazoa; phylum Chordata; class Aves; order Passeriformes; family Sturnidae; genus Acridotheres; species Acridotheres tristis. The sequence continues at coordinate 73,173,040 of CM072884.1, forward strand.
AATATTTCCCTGATACAGGACTGATGGTTATTTTACACTGAGAATATTTTTGCAGTGATCACTGTCAGGAGAGATAGGGTCTGATTAACACTGGTCACCTTTGCCAGCTGGATCTTTAATCACAGACTCTGCAATAAACAGAGAAATGTAATCAATAAAATTGCAGATACTATGAAGAAATATAGGTGGGGACTAAAAGTCTATTGATAAAATCTGGTGATTATTTCTTATCAAGACTTAGGGTTGTTATCTTCTTTACCTGTAGCACTACCAAACAGAACTGAGTGGCCAATTATTAATAAACATTGCAAAGAAAAAATCCAAATGAAATAGATCCTATAAGCTATTTTTCTTAAAACTTACTTTTATTTACTTGATGTATCTTTTTTTTTGTATGTATTTCTTCTGTTTCTTACCATGGGATCATTTGGTAGACAAATGAGTTATGCACAATAATTTGAAATTTGCACCATTCCTCATTATAATTTTATTGTAACTTCGCATTTCAGATAACCACATAAGTCTTTCTAGAAAGTGATCACTTTCTCTTTACAAAGATATTGCATATTTGTTTTGCTTTTCAATTAATAAATAATATTTATTTTTATCGCAACTGTTACAGTGCATAAACTTTAAATTAAACCACAATTCCCAAAATCTATGGAATCATCTGACTTCCCTTTGTTTTCTTAAGCCTAAAATTTCTTTTTCCTCCCTCATTTTTTGTAAGTCTTGGAGAAAAGAAACCCCAACCCCAAACAACAACAACAAAATCAAATAAAACTCCCATGTATTAAATGTGGTAAATGAGATTTTGACTTACAACTCTTTTGTTTCTTTTCACAGAAGTTGCATGCAACTGTCAAGGATTTTCAGGGAAAGAAAAATGGATACATGTCTTAAATTTGACTTCCTTATTAGCCAAAAATGTAATAATAAATCTCTCTATGTAACAAATGCCTAAGCTCAGATCATAATACAAAGTGTATGTACAAACATGTATAGAATACATGTTTGAAAACTCTAAACCTAAAGCAGCATTTTAAAAAGTAAGTCTATCATTCAAATCACCTCTGAAACCAAGGAATGGAACCATTTCTCTTGATGATTTGGAACATCTTTTCTTGATTTTTTTCATGAAATAGAACAAAAATATGATAAATATGTCTATAGCTTCATAAATTCATGGTAAACTGTTGTTCTTTTCTGAAAACAATTTATCATTGATAATCAAACTAGCAATTTGAGCATAAACCTCTTAGGGATGAGCATAGTTTCTATAAAGACAGTTACAGGCATATTTGCAGTATTCAAGGCAGTATTCAATATTTTGTCATTAATTATCTTTAAAACAATATCCTATACATTTTAATATTCAGACACATGACACAATCTCTGCAGGTGCAAAGCAGAATTCTTTCTCATGCTATCTGTTCTTACTTCCACATACACTTTAAAAAATATGAAGTAAGTTGTGGTTTTCAAATTCAGATGATCTGCCACTTTTATTAGAGTGCATAAACATATTTCTAGAAGCTCTGCAAAGGTATTTCAGGGATGAATTCAGGATGACAATGGAGTTAGTGAGTGAAATCTTTCTTACCCACCACAGCAGAAAATGTACACTGCATGGTATTCATCATGCTCATTTTCACTCCAGCTGTATTCATGCTGTATTTCAAAATGCCAGTGTAACTTTATTACCAACTAGCAAAAAAAAAGAGAAGATCATGTGGTGGACAGACAGCATAAGGGGTATGGAAATGTGCTCTTCAGCTAAATATTTGCATGTGCCTTACATTTCCCTGGTGTTTTAACTTATGTTATTAAGTCTCTTGCTTAATCCCTGCATTTTTGCAAGACGTGCATGGTTTGGTATTCAAGTGATGTTCAGACTTGTAGATTACAGATATAATGCAGTGAAGCTCTGCCCTAAGCTTCTCTGACAAGATGGTATAAAGTTTTTAGGTTGCATGCAGATTTAGTCCTTGAGTTGATGCACAGAGGGGAATTACTAGGGCTCAGACAGGACACAGACAAACACAACTTCAGAGGCTCCTCAAAGCTCTTGGCTGCAGCCCTGGGGATACGGGCACGACACTTCTTCTGTACCAGAAGCAAGGGGTGGACTGGTTGGGAACACTGGTTTCAAATAATCTGAAAAAGTGCATAGACTCATTAGGAAAAGGAATGTGCAAATTCTAGAAATAGCAAGGAATCTTTTTGCATTTTCCTTTATCTTTTTTTCGCGTATTTTGTTCTATTGCCTGGATATCGAAGGTGCATTAGTCCATTCTATACATGTCAATTGTTCTAGTTGTTGCTATCCATTGTTTGGCAATGTGTTTTTGCCTATTTTTACTTATTTGAAATATCTCTGGCTATTGATCTGGAATTTTTCAGCAGCTAGAGTCATAAGGCTTCAATAAATCTAAACTGAAATCCAGACAAAAGGACTCTGCAGGTGGATGATTTATGTACGCCCAAATGTGATCTACTGCACATGGCCAGACTAACTATGCAACATTTAGCATATTCATCTAAACATATGCAATTTGCATACATCTAGTAAATTACAAGCAGGGACCGTATCTGAAATAAATTGCCATAGTTCTACTGAGATTAGAGCATTTTGATATTTTTTTAAACTCATTTTCAGAAGAGCTTTAGCTTTGCTTTTTTGCTTTTTTTTTTTTTTTTTAACTTTGCATTTTAAAAAAGGGTACGTGATTTAGTAAAAGCATCATAAGACTATTCTGTAACTCCTCTCTGGAATTAACAAATTTACAAAAGGATCTGCACAGTGTAAGTGCCAAGATACCAAGGCTCACTTAAACTGACATTAAGACACCTGTGGTTTCTAAGGAGGTCTCCAAAGGCACTCTTGAGAATTGCGAGTTTTGTCAGCTCTGTATTTGGAAAAATATTTATTGTGGTAGGATTTAAACTCATTTTAACTTGAAATCAAGCAGCAGGAAGCCTTTTTAAGTAGACAGAAGAACATTCTTATTAAGGAAGCATAAGAAGGGTGTGAGCTAATGCTTTTTCTTGAGTTAAGAGAATCCAGTCACTGCATGTGCACTGAAAGATACCAGAATCCAGTAAAAGAGTCCAAGAAAGAAAAAAAATACAGAAGACTGGATTCTAGGTGTAGACATCACAGCACTGTTCTGCTCAACCTCAAAAAAAAAAAATATGCACCAGTTTCAGTCGTCCCAAGCCAGATTCATTGTCCAGTTTCACAAGCTGCAAGAAAGGGGACATTGCTGTCATGCTCACAGCTCCTTTAGCTGAGACCTATCCTATGGAAGAATAAAGAAATATGGAGCTGGGTGCCAAGGTCTTTTCGGAAATTTTCAGAATTTTTTTCTTTATAGAACTTTATTTCTCACCCAAGAATTACAGTATCACTTTGAGGACTCAGAGTTATAAAATAGTATAAGTTACAAGGGACCTCAAAAAGCCATCTGGCCCCACCCCTCCTGAAAATAACAATACTAAAGTATAAGAATTCCAAATTTTTCTAACTATCATGGAAAATAATATTAATAGGCTTAATGACTTTCTGCATATTTATCAATCTTCATATACAAAACTTCCACTGAATTACACAGAAAAATCTCTTATATATTTTTTCTGTTTCTTCTTAAGGAATTCATATCTGACTTTGAAGATAAGCAGAGAAGCTTATCTTCAAAGGTTTGAGGCTGAAAGGGGTTCTACAGCCACAAAGTTCCAGGCTGTCTCTTCAGCATCTTCTCTTTACTAGAGAATGAAGGGTGCAACCCTGTTGTCTTCACAAAGACACAACCCTAAGACTTTGTCAAATAACTGAAGTGTATTAGTCAATATTCTGTGCCGTGTCAGGTTAAGCAAATGGCCTTTCAAAGGCTGCCTGGAGGCAACTGGCCACCTGTCATGCTGCCTTACATACCCACGGGGTCTTATGCTCCTTAGGTGCCACTGGGGAACAAACTATCCATAAGAAGTAGGAAGATTGATGGCTCCTATACAAATATTCAGCCCTTTATCTGCTGGGTTACCACAATCTCTCTATGCTGCATTTTATCTGCTTTGGAACTGATGTATTTTTAAGGGTCACAATTTTGTGCTTGCTGCAGAGGAAACTGCAGTGGGAAATCAAAGTGTCCCTCTATTCTTTTTTTTCCCTTGCTTTCTGCAAATAAACTCCTGCCCTTCCCACTCTTAGCACTTTTTTGAAATCTTAACATTAAGGCTCTGAGCTCTGGAAAAAAAAGTAAAAGGTGGTGATATGGTTATACTAATGATAATTTTACTGACAGAGGTGAAAATTATCAAAGGAAGATAAGCTGCAGCATTTTGATGAAGAGTTCATGTGAGGATAATAAAAGTAATCTCCAGAGAAAAAGGCATTCTCCTAAAACCTATGAGCCTGGAAATAAAAATAAAGCATCTGAATTGTTTAACAAGTACACATTTTATAATTAAAACCAGCTACTGTCTGAAGATTGGAGGGGAGGCTGAATACAATATCTAAGTTCCACAGAAGAGTTAAAGGGAATTCTGGGAACTACAAAGCAGAGCTGAAGCAGTACAGGAAAAGCTAGTTGCCACTAAATTAACCAACAAACAATTGAATAAGGCCAGATCAATACCCATAACTGATTTTTCTGTATCAGAATTGTAAATCAACAGAACTCCCTGAGCATGAACATTGTTAAGAGAATACAGTCCTTTTCTTTGTAATATCTGCAAAAAGTTTTCTGAAGAAAGTGGGGTAAACTGCGTGATTTTTATTTTTTTTCCTCCCTAAGATTGGATTTATAGCTTGCTGAACAGGAACATAAGGTTATTTATCTGAACTGTGTGCAGGTAAATATAAAAGAGAGTTTCTGTGAGCTTTCCTTAGGAGAAGCAATTCTTTTATTCAATTACATATGTGGGATTTAGTGTCCTGAGGACAGAAAAAAAACCAAAACAAACTAAGACTTTTACAGATATTAATAAAACCTTCTGAGTTTTGCCATTTAAAGGTCAGACATGAGCTGTGTTGAATCAAACTACAGAATACTTATGGGTCTTAGGAAAGTTTTCTGTCCATGGAGTACCACTCAGTAACAAGTCAGAGGGACTTGAAAAGGAGGGATGAGAGGGAGGAACTGTGATTTCCCGTGAAGCAAAATGTACTTTTAGAAGGACGTGGCTGTATTTGTTGAGCCAGTGATCTTGTAGAATATGGTAGTACCTGTGAACTGGCCTGACTGTGGGAAGTGGAAAAAAGGATAGATTTTGACAACCTCTGTAACACTTGCAGGGTATAGTTGGCAAACTGGAGGTTTATGAGGGACTTATAAGGCATACAGTGGAGCTGTGCACTGGTTTCTGCTAGAGCTCCAACTTCATTGAAGGCACTTTATAAACTGGTACATTTTTCCAGATCCAAAGATAAAAGCATTTACTTTATATTTAGGTTATCTTCTGTTCTAGGTACCTAAGATAAAAACCAAATTAAGAATATAACATTTGAATGGCTGCACTGCCTCTGACCAGAGGGTAGACCTAACAGGCTGTTCTTTCTCCAGCAGTGGCCCAAAGCACATGCCAATGGGTAGTACAGGAAAGGGCAAATTTCTACAGATAAACTCTCATCTTGACCATTTGGTTGCTGAAGTTATTCCTGAGCCAGAAGTTGGCTGTGTATTTAGAAATTCTTAGATAATTTTTCCATTGCTTTGTCTTATCTCCCCAGGGTCCCATGTAAATCTGTATTAAACATCCACAGAAAAGAGACCATGGTAGCAATGAATTTACATGCTATGCAATACTCTATTTTGATTATGGCATGTCATGCCTACCCCATGGCAACCAGGTGATGACATAATTCCATTTAGAGTACCAAGGAAAGTGAAATTATATTACTGTGCCTGAAGTGTATCTTCCTTTAATCCTCAGGTTTCTTGCCTGTCTTTACCTAAGAATGCGGCTTTTCTTCTCTCCCAGCCTTAGAAAACACTGGTGTGTACAGGAATGAATGCACCATTGCAACCGCCTCCCACCCTTCATTTGCTGATATTCCTAAAATATATTTTGGTTTAGAAAACTAAAAAGCCCAAGAAGACTGACAAGGTAAGCATGCTAAGAAATAAAAGAAAATTTACTCTCCAGTAAAACTGCAGCTATTATCATAATGCATATTCCAAGTCAAGTCAAAGATGTCCCGTATTTTTGCTGAATGTGTCAGCTTGTGTGACTCGTTAGGCTCCCATTCATTATGGAAATAGACCAGTAAATTACAGCTTTTGCAAATGCAATCATTATAGCTGTAACTTACAAAATATATTAAGCCCTTTGATCTTTGTCAGAGAACATATCATATACTTTTAAACACATTGCTCAGAAATGGTAATTTAAAAACTATAAACCTTACATTCACAGCTTTAATGCATATATTATGCTGCACATTTATATCAGAAATAATGTCCATATTCTGCCTATTGCAAGTTATTGCCTTAAATTTCAGCTGAACAGAAAAAAATATGATACTGCAAATTGTTAAAATTTGAATGAAAATTGTCACCAATGGATACCTGTGGGCTTTTGCGTTACTCAGGACTACGATCTAAATAAAGCTAAGGGGTTTTTTTCTAGTGATAACATATTACAAATTGAATATTGTTAAATCTGTGATTTTGCTTCAGTAAAAAGTTCAGTAGTTCAGTATTTTATATATCCAGGTTTAGGCAGATTAAATGGCACTACCTTAAATAAGTAGATAGAAAAAATATATTTAAAAATTATTACTACGAACAACAGCCCTGGATTATTTGCTGTAATCCTTACCTGAAAGGAGCAATGGTTCTGTCCAAATATTTTGACTTACCCATTCAGCTGATGCGCATAAACTTCTAATATTTGTTCACGAAAAGTTTCATAAAATGAACAGCTAATATTAAAAGCTGTTATTTGCCCAAAATAGCATAGCCTGCAGATTTCAAGAGCAACCACTACTGCTTATTTCTTATAATTAATATGACATCACTGATTACCACTTATAAACCTTTTTTTATGGGAGTCTAAGCCTCCTATATTATACATAACTGAGCATATGGAATCTTAGATCATTTTTTGCCTTCTGTCTCTGAAAATTTTCAGAAGAAAGAAAGCTAGTCGTATTTCATTATTCTGTATATTTAGCAGCTCTGTTTTCTTGGCCAGGAATCTGAAAACCTTTTCTAAGAGGACTTACCTAGCAGCTGTGTTGACAATTCTATTTTTGAGTGCAACTTCTAGAGCAAGATGAGTTTTTCACACCTGTGCCTCTGGAGCTCACTTTTTGGAAAGAACTGGGTTTTGCATTAATTTTGCAGCAAATACAATTCAGTACAAAGAAAAAACCCAAAGTTTCCCCTTCTAGCACAGACTGATAAGGAAGAGCAGTCTGTGCTATGTGGAGAAAGTTTTTCTTTAAAGGCTCTGGACAGAACACAAAAAGTCAGTTAAAGGGCACTTTCTGATGCTGCAATGCATGCCTTCATTGAAGTGCTCTTTGGAAAGTTTTATTGGAACAAACTCATAGCTCAGCTTCAATCAGCGTGTTACCTCATTACCATGTAATTAACTATTTCTGGACTTTTAAAGAACATCCATCTGGAGTAGACAGTGTAGACCTGAAAAAAGAACAAGTGCCTTCATATCTGTCCTCATAGTTTTACAGTAAAACGAGCATGTTTGCATTTCCGTTTTGGTGTGCAGAGCCTGGAGTGTGAGTGACTTGTTCCTCAGTATCAAGGGCGTGTTCTGTACTCTAAATACTTTGGCAACCTGTGTGTGGATGGATTTTCCCCTAAAATTAAGGCAAGATCCTAGCAGCCCTCCCACCCCCAGAGCATCTGCAGGGGTGCAGGGGCTGTTGGTGTGTACAGAGGCAGTCGTCTGCCTGCAGAAATAGCTGGAACATCAGAGCCACTTCACCAACAGAAATTCTATCGGACATCTGAGAATCTTAGTGATTATTTCCTCAACCAGTGAAACATTCTTGCTAGAAGTCCATTATGTGAAAGCTGCAAATCTACGGAGTGCATAGGTTTAATGGAGAATCGAGAAGTCAGCTTCTTTTTTTTTGTGAAGCTGAATTATGGAGCATTTTGACATTTGCCAGAGCTTTATTGTCAAGTCAGGTGAAAGATGCTTTTGTCTATGCAGTCCCCTTAATACCCATGACAACAAGGAGAATTTTTTGAAAACACCTGAAAATAAATCAGTGTATCTTTCAAAGTAACATCATTTATCCTGTTTCTAAAGGGAAATAAGTCAAAAACATGAAAAAAGGAGCAAAAAAAAATCCTTGTACAATCTCAATCTCATGCCTATGTACTACACAGTATAATGTTTAAGACCTATAATCATGTTTTTCCACCAAGATTACGGCTGCTTTGCAAATGATACAGCAATTCAATATTTATTTTTTTCCTTACTGTTTAGAGATTCCATAAGCCCTTTACTGCACACTATCAAACTGTCTCAGCCATGTGAGGCAGATTATTCCAGAGGATGAAGAAAATAATGCTGGCTGCTGCTCCACTTTCTATGTATGTTTTTTATTATGATTTGGTGTGAATGATTAGTTTTTAATAGAAGTATTTGGAAAAAAAGGTTAAAAATCATGTCTACTATAATTTTTGCAGATCTTTAGGAAAAACTTTGCAAAAAAATCAGTCGGTAGAACTTGAAATGAATGAACACCTATTTGGAATAACTGAGGAAAAAAAAGCCCACTTGTGGTAAACCTGGCCAGCAGATGCATTGTGAAGTCTTCATTTTAAGCAATCATCTATGTCACCACATTGAATGAGTTTCATGAAGAAGGCTCTCCAGCAGGGTAAAAGATTGATTTTCAGTCTGACTGCCAACTATGAAAACCATTAAAAATTTATTTTTAAGTGCTATTATATCTTTGCAGAGAAATACAAAAGACACAAAAACTTTCCCTGGTGATCAAAATATTCCATATAACTAAGAAAAAAAAAGTTTCATTTTCATGCTTATGCAAATGAATTGAGTTGTTGAAAAGTGTTCCTACCCAAAATTGATGTAGGAAAAGCCAGCATTTTACCCAACAACTTAGTGGTCTAAGCTCCCTCACTAATGCACACCAACTCAAAATCAAGTCCATCTCTGCCAGAAAACACTTTAAGTTGGAAGGCACTAATCACTATGTCAAGGAGAAGGAAGGAAGGCTTTAAAATAAAGTAAGAGGAAACACACCAATTTACAGTTTTATTTACAAGGTTCAGCTGGAAAAGGATGGATGTGATGTGGCCATCTCAAACAGCCTCCTAGTGTAAGTCCTGAAATAGGAGAGCTTTTAGCTCATGCCTGTGATGTGCCTGGCAGAAGGTGTTAGGTTTCTAAGGGATTGCTAAAGCCACTGGCTTAGAATGCATTCCGACCTGGGCTTTCTTTGGAGCTCTTCCACTTTGTAGAAAATTAATTACATGCATACTCAGAACACACAATGATTCTCCCATGTGATGAGTAGGAGATTTGTTGAAGCCATAGAATTACCTGTGTTTAAATGTGAACTCCTGGGAGAGTCAGGCTTTCCTTCCACATTCAGGACTACAACATAACTGGTTGTCTAGGCCACTTGCATCTGAGGCAGGATTCAAAAGTGGAACTGAATCTGACTTTCTCATAGCAAGTTTCCCATGTTATATAAAGGTTATATCATGCTGTCATTGTCTTATGTAAAAGTGCTAAATATACAAACAATGGTATGAATTCAACTGGTATTTGCAAAAACTGCAGGGGTGAACATGCTCCTTTTTTTTTTTTTCCTGGCAGATTTACATTTTTCTTTTAAAAAATTACCTAGAGGCACCCCTGAATTAATCACGGGATCTCTTTTACGATGATTTCTGTACTTCAATACAGTTTGCTGATTTTCTTATTTGCATATTTGAATCTGTGTCAACTAACTTTCCTGTGGGTTGGAGAAATGCTGAAGAAGACTGGATTGCGGGGGAGTGTCATGCTCAATATGTGGTAAACTAATGCTCGACTTTGACCGCGGCATAGAAGACTGTTTGAGCAATCCAGAAGAAATGAGGTAACGTTTGTAACACCCTTCTGATCCTATCTTCGGGTGAACTGTGTGTGTATCTTCCTTGCATCGCACACACCCTGAGATCTTGCATTCGGACCTGTCAAAACTTTTCTGCACAGTAAATATACAAACCTTGTCTGACTTCTCACTAAAACAGAGCACTAACAAGTACTAAGAGCTTGTTATTTGTAGTGGGCCGGTAAGACACAGAACTCTCAGTTTGTAGGTTGTTACAGAGGGGTTACTTGCATCCTGTCCTCTGGCTGAAAAGGCTGGGTGGCAGCACTTGACACTGTTACAATACACACAAACACTGCTTAGCCCCTGTGTGCACAGGCAGCGTCAGAGCATCATCACTCGGTCAGGGGCCGGGGGGAAAGGAGAGGGAAGAAGACGGAATGACTATGTGGGAGCGGTAAAACAGGAAGGGAGAACACACAGCACCAGGTGGGACCAGGCTGCGTACACTGGCCCAGACCCAAAACTAACACTGCAGTTAATGTGACACCACAGCAGTATTGGCACCTAATGATTTCAGTCTAAATTTGAAAGTATCTTGAATTATGATAGTGTTGTGATACTGCTCTGTGGCTTCTCACTGATAAGTCAGTCTTCAGGTTCATGGTCTTTTATTTCTCCTGTTGGGCATTCTTCACTTCATCCTGTGTCTGACATCTCTATACTTTGGACAAGCTATCACACTGCTCTACAGTACTCATAAAAAACATTGCAATATCTTTTAAAACTCTAGGTTTGGATTTTGCTATCAAATACTTGACAGAATATTTTTCTCTCTCCCTAACCCATCACCAATTCACCTTGCAGGAATTTTCTTCACTTCCCCCATTCAGTTTTTTGCAGATGCTCTTTTGCAGAAAGGAAATTTATGGTTTTGTTCCCCTGCTCTCCTCTCCTAGGTTGGCAGGAATTATCCAGGTCAAAGACTATCTTTCATGTTTTCTCATTCTTTGTGTGATGCACAGAAACATCTTTTCTCTTTCCTTTAGATGATGGAGTAATCTCATTCCAGCTTGTCAGCTCAGATATTTATGCGTGCAACAAATAATAATTAATGGGGAAAAAGTATTTAAGGTGCCCAGTCCAACCCTGGTACTACAGCGATCGGTATTGCCCAAGAGTAGTACCTTTTCGACGTCTCGCTAGAAGGCAATTTGTAATTTTGGGTCTAGGAGCAGCTGGATTTGAGGCGAGGAGGAAGTTTTCGGGGCTGAGGGTGCTTTTCCTTCCTTCTGCCAGCAAACAGCGATCCACGCCAGGATTTGCTTTCTGCTGCTGTATTCAGTATTTCGGCGATGCAATGTGTAGCACGTTTCTGTATGTGTGTGTGTGTGTGTGTGTGTGTGTGTGCCTGCATGTGCGGCTCTCCCTCGCTGTGTCTTGTCTCCAGGATTTCTCCCTGCCTGGCTCCGGAGGCTGCTCCAGCGCTGCGCGGAGCAGAGGTTTCCCCGGCTCCCGTAAATACAGGCACACGCATCCAGAGCACCACACGCACGCACACCACACACACACACACACACAGAGGCACACAGGCACGCTCCGAGCCGCTGTCCAGTCCATCCCCACGCCGGCTGCTTTCCCCACCGTCTCCATCCAGCCTGGCAGAGGCGGCAGGCACAGCTCCGCGGCGGATCGCGCTGACGCTGCCCCGGGACTCCGCTGGCAGCAACGCGCCCGCGGTTTAAATCTTCACAAGCTACAGACAGATTTTTACTCTCTTTTTTCCTCTGCCTTTTTTTTTTTTTTTTTTTTTTTTTTTTTTTTTGGTTGTGGGCTAACTGTTTGTGGTTTTGGGCTTTTAAAATTATTATTATTATTATTTTCCTTTTGGCGTGGGGCGAGCGCTCTGCGCTTGCAGAAGGAGCCGGAGGGACGAGGCTACCGCTCTCCAGCCCCCGCCGTGCGCGCATGTGTGTGTGTGCGCGCCCATCTCCCCCCCGCCTCGCAAAAGTTTGCCTGGGCGGCCGGGGGGCTCCCGGGCCGCCGCCCCCGCAGCCGGGGGGCGCGGCGGAGGCGCGGCGGAGCGGCGGAGGCGGCGGGGCGGCTCTTGCGCGCCGCGCGGGACTTGCGCTCCGCGCCATGCCGGCGGCGCGGGGGGCTGCGCGGCGCTGCGCCCTGGCGGGGCCGCTGCTGCCGGTGCCGCCGCTGCCGCCGCCGCCGCCGCCGCCGCTGCTGCTGCTGCTGCTGCTGGTACTGCCGGTGCTGCCGGCCGCGGGGACCGAGGGCAAGGCGCGGAGCTGCGGCGAGGTGCGGCAGGCGTACAGCGCCAAGGGCTTCAGCCTGGCCAGCGTGCCCTACCAGGAGATCGCAGGTAAGGACGGGGCCGGGCGCGGCGGGGAGCGGGCAGGGGCCGCCGAGCGGGGCCGGAGCTGCCCCCGGCGGGCTGCGCGCCCGCCCCAGCGGAGCGGGCCGGGGATCGCGGCGGTGTGCGCGGAGCGGAGCGGCTCTGCCGGCCCGGGTGGCACCCGGGGGCTTCCCGGAGGAGCATGTGTGTGCGTGAAGATAAAGATTAAATAATACAGAAATTAAGGGGGTGGGGGTTAAAAAAAAAAAAAAAAAAGGGTGAGAATGACGGGGACGCAGGCAGGCTCAGCCGCGTTTCTGTTCGCTGGCTGAAACTTCTTGAGAGTTGCAGCCGGGCGGCGAGAGGCAGCGGGCAGGTCCGCAGTGGCGGCTGTCCCCGCTGCCGCCCTGTGCGGGGGAAAAAACTTTGCCCTCTGCCCGCGGGTACAGGGCTTGAAGGAGGCGGCGGAGGAGGAGGAGGGCGAGGAGGGCAGCCCTGCTCCGCTGCGCTCCGCACCTCTCCGCGGCCCCGGGCGGGCGGGTCGCCCCTTGGAGGCGCCTCCGCCGCAGCACGGAGCGAGCAGAGGCACCGGCTGCCGGGGAGAGGCACCCACACACATCACACACACCCGCCCGGCAGCCCCGGCTGCCTGTTACTTGGCTCTTCCGTCTGCTGAAGCATGCCTACAACAGGTTATATCGCAATCCGCCTACGAAGGTGTTGGGAACGGTTTTTTGTTGTAATTCTATTTCCCTGCTTTTCCATACAACCTTATCAGTATTGCATCTTTAAGGCTGAATGAATAAAAATACGTTTGAGGCTGAGACTCATTTAGCAGTCAGAGAGCACCACAAAAAGAGACCTATTATACGCGAGGATATGAACCGGGGCTGCTTAAATCGGACTGCTTGAGCCCTCAAAAAAGGTGTATGCTTCGCCACTGGCACTTTGCTGTTAGGTCCTACTATTTTAGAGTGAATTAGATGCTCCTCGGTTTGCTCGCTCCCTCTTAAAAGTTGGAAGCAGTAGATTTATCTTCCTTGAGGTGAAATAATGCCACAGTTATTCACTGTGCAACATTTAGCACTTTACATGAGGAATGATAAATGTGGAAAATCTCAGGGCAGCGAGGCTGTACTTCACAAAGATACAGGGAAGGTTTGTTCCATGTTGCACCTTCATCCCTCAGGCTCACTGATTTTCTAGTCTTTCTGTGCTTTTTCCTGTAATTTATATTCAGGTTGCTCATCAGTTATATGAAATCATGAAATCTCTCCTGTGAGCCACAGGAGATCCTTTGAATATGCAGTCATGCTTTCCCTTTGCTCACTGTTACACTAGCTGTTTTCAGACAGAATGGTAGGATATCCTCTGTTCCAATAAAAAAAGAAATTCCAGTAAATTTCAGACTTCTAATAACTTTGGGTAAACACTTGTTGCTTTCAGCTCACAGAGAAGTTTTATTGTTTCATGTATTTTTAGTGCAAGGTCGACATGCGACTTTTAAGTAAGCCCAGCATTTACAAGTTTCTGTTGACATGTATCAGTACAGAAAGACTCAGAGTAATTAAATATTTAAAAGTAGTTCAATCCAAAATTACTCCGCAGTTTCATAAGTAAATCTGTTTTTATGATTAAGTACATGATTTGTGGATGTATGAGTTGCCTGTTGAAGTAGTTTGGTTTTTTCTGTGGCTTATACTCCTTTTTGCTAGTTGATGTATCAACTTTTGAGTAGTTCTGTTTGTAGCTGTTCAAGTGAGTTGTTGTAAGACTAAGATTGTTTTCAAGTGTGTTTCTAAGTTGCTGTTCTTGTACACTGCTGCAAGGTGGGGTAATAGCTGTTCATGCAGCATCGACTCTTGTTAATGTTAAAGCTCTGTATTTGCTACCTGGTGCGATGTTGGAAGTGTAGATAAAGCAATGAATGTACAGATTTGAGAAGCGTTTTCCTTTTTTTTTTTTTTTTCCCCATTCTGTTTTTTTCCATCATTCTGACTTGGTTAAGGACGCAATTTGTTAGTGTTACAGAAGTGTAGTCTGTCAAAGGCCTCACGTTTTAGGGAGTTCAAAGAACTTTATTACAGTCATATTTCTGAAAAAACAGTGTTTTCACAGGTTTTAAATCAATGTCTTGATAATATGATGATAAATAGCAATACACAGTGTGGTTTATATGTTTTGGTTTAACAGTAGTAATGGATTTTTGTTGTCATTTGTTTAAAAGCTATTTTCTAGCTACAACTTTTGAAATGGATAAACTGAAGACAGTGTGTATATACTGAGTCAAAGTGTGTATGTACTGATGTAAAGAGTTGTGAAGAATCCGTTTAAATTATAGAGGCTATGAACATAGAGGTATCTCTCTCTGTTGAATGGAACTACAATGCAAGAGACTTGTTAGCTACCTTCTTTAATGCTATTTATACTGTCTCTCCCTTTTGCACAGAGAAGGTAGAAGTGACAGATTTAAAAAGTTGTCAGTTTTTGCTATGTAAGGGAGAGTTTTCCTACAGTATTTTGTTGCACATGAAATATGTTGAAGTTGCAGTAATGTGACTACAGTAGTTCACTGTACTTTTACAACAATGCTAAATAGTTCTGTGTGATTGCACAGAACGTATTTGTAATCATCCTTCTGTGTCTGATGTCTGTGTCTGATCACCACATTCTGGTGCTGTGACTTTCACTGGAGTATAGCACATGAAGTTGTTTTCTGACATAGTTTAGCAGAGTAAGTCCTCAATAAAGGAGCTTTACCTGGGAATGGAGGGCACAGGAAGAAAATTTGAAGTGCACTTGATATGCTGCTGTAGGCTTAATTCTGTGTATCAGTCACATGCAGGGCAGGTGACAGGAGCTTGCAGTGTGTGCTGGGTTGTTCTTGTAATGGACTCCTCTCTGAGAGCTGCTGTGGAGTATCCTGTGTGTTAAAAAGAGTTTTGCTATGAGACTCAGGTTGCCATGACCCAGCATCCATGAGTGTTAGTGGAGCTCCTGAGGACTTGGCAAGAAATGTTTTGCTGTAGGAAAATCTGTCATTTGAAAGCCAACACACAAGAGAAAAATCATAGAACATGTCTTTTTGGCAATACTTGTTTAACTCCAACCATGCCTTCAGTAACTTACATTGTCTTAGAGGAAGCCATGAAAATGAAACATCAAAGTTAAAGTTGGATTGTGCCCTTGCCTCAGAATTTACTGAATGAAAATGAATATCTGACTGTTTAAAGTAGTGGATGTGTCTGCTTTGTGCCTTTCCACTTCTAAAGTGAAAGGTGTGGGGGTTTTGTGTGTTGTGGTTTTGGTTAGGATTTGGTTTTTTTGTTTTGTTTGGAGAGTTTTTACTATTTGCTGAAAAAATGTTTATTTAGATACAGACTAGAACTGTTCTAAAGCATCCAACAGTAACGATGCTGAATTCTAAATGCTGTGTAAGAAGTATGTGAACTTTGTTCTCCTGCACAGATGATGGACGAGGTGAGAGTCTGGCAGCACAGTCACCATAGTCAAAGTAACTAAAATGAAAGCAGGAGCAAACCCTTCACTTTGAAGGTCAGGAGTCACTTGAAATTGTGCTTTGATGAATAGGCTTTATACTGGCATAATACAGATGCATTGACTGAAGTGAGAAAGCGTACATAACACAGTTGATTGTAGATCCTAAGTGGTAACAACAACAACAACAACAATAATAATAGTAATAGTAATTAATAGTAATAGTAATAGTAATAGTTATAATAATAATATCTCAGTAGTCACCCATTCAATGGAGCTATTAGTCCATGTCAGATGTTCCCAAGATACTCTTTCTGAAAGTTTTGCTTTTGTACTCTAAAATGCAGTAATAGATTTACAGAATAAGGAAAATCCTCCTGACTGAATCTGTATACAAGTACTTGTACATTAATGCCTTTTTATACTGTTTCTCTGCTGCTGTCTCTGAGAGCTGTGTGAAGAAAGTGCCTGTAGACCAGGAGGCAGATGAGGTTTCACTGACATCTTGTGTGGTTGCCTCAGTAGTATTAAGAAAGAGATAGCCTTACTAAAATAAATACTATATTCAGTACAAATTTTTGAGATCTGTTACGAGTAATTAGACATTAATTCATTCCTGATCTCGATGATGGCAGTGAAGATGGGCATGGAATTTCATGTAAACTTTATATTTCCTTTTTGCTTTAGCACTGTTGTAGTTGTATCCTCCACATTGTATGTGACCTCTCTCACCTCTGTTTGAAGTTGCAAATTTCAGCATCAAGAGCCTCTCAGGTCACTTCTCCTTATGGCCTCCCTTTTTTTCCAGTTGTGGGTGCATGGTGCACAATAATAAATTGGCATGTGAGTATAGGTAGGAGGAAGTATAGTTTTCCTAAGACCTGTCTTTGCTGTCACTTCTGTACGTATCTACTGGTTTGTGTGTGACTGATGCCGTTAAAGGGAATACAACTGACGTATGCATATCTAAAACCTAAAGGTGATGTTTTTAAGATCAGGGCCTTTGAGAAGAAATATCATGTTTTTAATGCTTATAAATAATTCAATGTTGAATGAGAATTTTAAATCTCAGCATCTGGAGTTTCCCACTGTGACTTTATGCTAGAGTATCTTGGAAAGAGGGACTTTAAAATAGAAAAGGCAATGCTTTAATAATTAATGTAATGATGAACTTCAGCGTGTTGTCTCTAATAATCTCTTTTCTTTCTGTTGTCAGTCTAATTTATAATCAAAAAGCTTACCTAAAGCTATAATACTTTCTACACTTCTAAGTGCTAATGTGTTAAACTGTTCTAAAGCTGTATTAGTACCTGTTTCATCACATGCTGTTGTGAAATACTCCTGAGATTAGGTGGTGTTCAGACACCAGAGGTCAAGCACTATGTTAAAAGCTCAGGCCATTCTTTTTTATATTATAGCAATAAAGAATATATTAATTTCATTTATATTACCACTTGGCTCTCATAAAAGGTCAGTTCCAGCTGAATGTACAATTACTTGCAAATGGCAAATCTTATAACAAGCGATCAACAATAAAAGCTTTTCTGGGTAATTTGTCTTTAAAACTACTACCTGCCATTTCTTTTGAATGACTTGAGCATCTTGCAGTATCACTTGGAGATCTCTGTCTTATTCCCCATGATACATGTAAGAAAATTGTGCATACTAATCTTCCGTTCTGCTTAATAAAGTAAAAATGCATAATTACATTAAAATTTCTTGTTGAAATAACAGGCTGGGTGCTTAAAACTCCATTATTGTATCAAAGTATCAGCACTCCCATTACTAGCAAAATGAAATTACTTTTCTAGTGAACTATGACTGTATGCCCCCTTTTGTACCTGGTTAATGGGTGATATCTCCTTGTGAAGGGAACCCACATTCTGTGGTTTTAAGAGTTCATGCTACCAGGCATAATTATTATAGCAACTTAAATATGTGTAAAAGGATTAACACTTCTTCAGAAATTCCTAAGAACAGCAAATAAAGGTTGGTGTTTAAAGGCAAAATTGTTATTATACTATTGAGAGAGAATACATTATAAGATGCAAAAGGAATTTAAAATGTGTTGCAGATGGCAAGAAAACATATGCTAGTAAAATTCATAGCACTTGTTCCTCTGTATGTAAAAAAGGCCTAAAACCTACTGAAACCAAGATTTGCTTTCTTCACTACTTATTGCTCTAGAGCTTCAGCACACATCCAAAAAAAGAGAAAATATTAGCTTCCCTAATAAGAACATTTCTAGCTCTTGTTATAGGAGGCTGTCACAAAGACCACCAGCTCTCTCCAATGAGCTTCTTTCAGCTAACATGCCCTTTTCCTTCCAGCAAAGTGGAACAGCAGCACTTTATTCTGTTGAGCGATTGTGAAACACAGAAGACATTTGGAGGCAGGTGCTGCCAAAGACGTGCTGGGAAAGGTTCCCTCTGACTGCACAGGTGACAGCAATTTGGATCCTACTGTGACACCCGCCTGGCAGAGGCAGTCTCTGCGGGCAAAATCAGGGGGTGTGGGTAGTGCTGGAGGGCTGCTGTCCCCTCCACCCACTGTGAAACCTGAATGTGAAGAGAGATGCTCTGCAGCACAACCCCAGCTCTGAGATGGGATGGAGATCTTTCGGTGCATCAAAAGGAAGCAGCCAGGGCTGATATTCCTAATGCAAACAGCAAATTGCTCTCCGGCTCGTCTGGCCTCTGAGGTCTGTCACCTTGTGCTTCTAATGGCCTTTTAACTGTGTCTCCAGCTGAGCAGCAGATGTAAAGGGTACCGAGCATCTCGAGCTGTTTTTTTTTTCCTCCTGCAAGAAGCATTTCTACAGATGCTCAACAAACAGCAGAGCCTTGAACCTGCTCACTGACATGTTGAGTTTAAAATAGCAGGGCAAATCTCCCCAAAATAAGTGGAAGTGTTGCCTACTTTTAGCAGACAGTGTGTATTAAATAAGTTTGCTTACAGATTTGCACATAGTATCCCTGTGCATGTGTGCTTGTGTGTGCATGCAGAGGTAAAGTTACAGCTTTTACTGGGAGCAGCTTCAAAGTCACATATAAGGACTGAAAGATCTAGAGAAGTTGCACATTATCAGAATAGGTGCTTGCAAACCAGCTTGAAACTTTGTTTTATGGCCCCATCTGACTGACAAATGAATGCAAACATATGCGCAGTACAAAACTACATAGGACTCACTTCATATATGTCAGAAAGATCAAAGGCTAAGTCAACCATGCTAATCCTACTGTTTGGGAAGTTTAATTAGTTCAAGCTTGACTGGGCAGTAAGTCCTATAACCTGCCCTGTAAGTCAAAAGCTAGACTTCTCTGTTTCCAGAAACAGTTTATTTGCCAGTCTGCACAGCTCTAGATGTGTTTATAATGGTAGCACCATATTTATCTGATGCCCTTAGCCATGTCCCTCTGGCTTATGTGTTGAGTTTCTAACATGCTAAAGACTGCAGGAGTATCCTTCTGGCATTTATATGAGTTGGCCTTGGAGGGAAGTCAGTGCATGGGGTGAAGCTTTTATACATCTCGGTATCAGATTGTGATGTGCTATAGTGGGAAGATGTATGTGGATACTGCTGTGGCTGGAGAGCTGTGGAGGCATGTGGAAGTACTCCAGACCTGGCAAAATACAGTTGGTAAATGCCTCACTATGGTTTTCATGTCAAATGTTTGTGGATGGCTTTTGAGTTATTGTTGGTATCCCTTATGACCTTGGAGTTTGTCGTTGACAGTAGTAATTAATACAGGAAACTACAATGGCTTTCTTAAATAGGATTTATGTTTTAATAAGTGAAGCCTAACAGTGGGGAACATATCTTCATGTGCAGTTGTCCTACCTAAAGTGCAACAGTGGTGACTGATGGTCACATGGCCAAGGGTGCTCTTGTCAGATCCTGTATACATTTCCCATCAGCACTTTTCAGTTCAGAATTCAGGTTTCTCATTTTCAGGAAATGTTTCTCTGAGATGCAGAAAACTGATGTGATAGCAAATCCACCAAAAACAATCTTGAAGCTGCTCAAGATGGTATGTGGGAATGTATACCCAAAGTCATGATGAGAACATCGGGCTCACAATCTGATGGTGTCTTTCAGGGAGATGTCTTAAAATTCTTTTGAAACTTCTAGAGAAAGATTGTGCATCTTTTCTCATGTGTCACTGAAATGCAGTGTGGCAGTAGTATAGTGTTCTTAGCAGTAAAGTTTAGAAGGAACTATTTTAGCAGCTGAACATTTTTGGGTATTATCCCCACTTCTGTGCTTGGGTTTGTAACTGCATCACCATCAACTTTACAAGCCATACTAGCAAAGTCATCTGTTCTCCAAAACTGATGGAGCTGAACACTTTCCTGGGATGAGGAAAAGTACTGAGAGGGCTTTACTACCTAAGGGAAACTCTTGTTACCATGACAGTGTGTGGTAACTTATGTGGTCAGTTTAGTAGGTGTCTGCTGATTTTATGGCATGTTGAATTTGGGCATTAGGAGGCAAATGGATGAGGTTGTTAGACCTCATATTTGTATACTTTTATGTATCGTTATTTTCCTGTTTCACATCTTTTCTACATCTAAGGGTGCCCATTCCCAACTCTTTGCACCTTTGACCTTACAGTTGTGTTCTCACAGTAGCACTGAAACAGAGCAGTGGAAAAATGCTTCTTTGTATGTCCTAAGTATCCCATTGTCAGCCATCAGACTTCAGATGTTGAACAATTTCTAAATGCCTTCCAGTTTCTAAGTACCCTTGTTTTTAAATGAGTGCTTGCCCTTAAGAAGCTTAAACAATGCAGTGAGAAATCAAAGGCAAGAGCTGATGAGCAGCAGTGTCCAGTGGCTCAATCTGATCTGTTTTCTATCTTTTCTCTTAAACTGATATAGTGTTTCAGAGAGAAAGGAGCTGTAAATACAAGCAGCAACTTCATCGTCTTTGGCTACGCAGAATTGATTCACAGCATAAACACAAAATATAAAGTCTTGGTTTGAAAGACAGGTGTCTGCTAAGAAAGGCAGGAGCCTCTCATTGAAAGGGAGAATGTAAACCCCCTCCCTCCAAATGTTTATAATTTTGAAATTAAAGGGCTCTGAGGCAAAGATATGGGAATAGGAATAACAGTTCTTTACTTGGAAAATTAAATAGAAATACAGTATTACAAAGAACAAACCTAAAACACTGACAGAGTCAGAATACAACCTGACACCCTGTCAGTCAGGGTGTTGGTAGCAGTCCCATTAGATGGTGGCTGCAGTCCTCCTGCAGTGACAGATGTGGTTCAGTTGAAGCAGTGGTCCTGTAGAAGGTGCAGTTTTCCTCCAAAGGTCTAGTGATGATGTGGAAAGGTCCGGTTTTCCTCTGGAATCCAGTGGAAAAAGGATGCCTTGGTGTTCCAAATCTCAGTTTTAATCTAGATAGGAAATGCTTGGCTCCTCCCCCTGGGTGGAGCATCTCCCAGTGGGATGATGCAAATTTATCAGTCATACAGAAGGACTCAACAGACAATATCTTCCTGGAGAAAGGATGGGTTGTGGAAAACATAAAGAACACTGCCCAACCTGGTTTAACAGATGGCCCATTAGCAGAGAATATCTCCCACAGAGATAAGGATTACTGCCCCACCTGGTTTCAACAGATGGTAGAATACATACTTTTGGTTACATCCTGTGTTGCAACCTAAGATATATGAATACTTAATTTTCTGATATTAGCTTTTGGCTTTACAACTTTAACATATAAGTTAATACTGCAAATGAGCAATTTAGGTTCCTTGGATGAGAATAGCTATATATAATTTTATCTGTCAGCACTATCTTTGTTATAGAGAAATATGGAAAGAAGAAACTCTCGAAGAGTTTCTCATTCAGGCCATTTTCTCTTTAGCCAGTTAGAGTAATTGTGAGTTACAATATTCTTATCTGGTTCAATCTTTGCATAGCATGCATGTATTTAAAACTGTTTCAAAAAGATGACTCACAGTAAAACTTTCCTTAATAAAACAGTTTTTATTTTGTGAAGTAGTCAATCCTTGGCTAGCAGTCCTGTTGCAAAATAAAGCAGAGAGGACAGATAATGCAAAAATAAAATTGCAAAGTAAGTCATGTTGGCTCAACAGAGGTTTAGGTGGTTTTGAGCAGAAAATCAAAATCTAATTTAAAAATTAAGGTATTTAAAAGAATAGCACAGGGGATGTTTATTTATTGAATTAGTGACAAGCAGGAGCAATATTCCTTGACCATTGCTATTCCCAGAGATTGTCTTTGTGCTGACTATGGCCTGGCAATAAGCACTGTTAATGGAATACCTGGAAAATAACTAATATGCAGTAATTAAAGACAAACACCTGTCTTTCCTATGTAGCATGGCTGATGAAGTGGAAGGACTCCCAGAAAGGACTTCCTGAAACTGAATGCTGAAACAGTGATTAGCTTGTTCTTAAAGCTGATCTTCAGAACTCCTGTACTGCTCTTTGAATGAGAACTCCAAAGCCTCTTTCTTCTAACTACTGAGACAGCATACTAAAAGCCGTGTGTGAATTGATTGTAGTCAGATTGGCTCTGAGGCATGTGCATGCTTCTGTTATTAGTTTCTTGAGTTAAAGACCCCCCCAACTTGATTTTTGCCTATCTGTCTCCATTGAATGCAGCCAATGCAGGAATTTGATTGAGAATTAATTGCAGGGGCTTTTTTTACAGAAATAAACAGAGCAGTAAATGATCAAAATTCAAAATTGCAATTTAATTGTGGGAAGCACTGAAGAAATGCAAGGAAGGAGCAGTCCTATCTACAAAGAGGTTCCATTTTGCATTTACGTCAGTATTTCTTCATGAGACTTACAAAATCATGTCACAGTTATGTACATATTATTTAAACCTTTCTCTGTTACGTAGACATCAAGCATAATACAAATAAGTCTGCTGTTTAATTTTTTAGTTATCCTTCTAAAAGATGCCAGCTTCATATCCTGGTGAGATTCAACAGTAATTGACGGATCGTTTGTGGATGCATCTTTGTACCTTGTAAATTAGTAATTTACAGTTTGAGTTTGCTTCTTAAAGCACTCCAGCTGGACACAGTAAATCATTGTCTAGAACACATCTAGGTCTATGCTTGGTACAGAAACTGGCCAAACCACAAACTCTTTCCACCTCATATACCAAAATCTGGTTGCTGGCAAATACTAAAACACATAAATATAGATCACTCCTGAAGTAAAGTTTTTTTTCATATCTGATAAATGTATTTAAATTGCTTTTCTCACAGTCTGCCCAATGGACTAATTCTGTCTCTTCAGCCTAAAGGAATACATGAAAGTATTATGTCCACAGTGTATGGACATATGTATATACATTCATAAGCCTCTGTACCCAAACAGCTCTTTATATTCAAAAAGTCTGCTGAGATTGTATCACAGTCTGAGGTATATGTAATACTGTGGATAATGAGTGGATTACCTATTTGGATTATAAGTGAGGTCCAATTGTCTTTTTTATAGTTGCATAGATTTCCTGTCATTGTTTTTTTCTTCTTTAAGTATTCTAGAGTCATTTCCATTTTTCAGTGACAGGAGGGTCACTGCCATTACCTCCATGCCTAATGGACCTCCAGCTAAATCTGCTTTTGACCAAAGACAAAACACTACAGAAGTTCCTTGTCCTTTTCAACTGCAAGAAGCGCAAAAAGCCAACTCAAGATGAAGCAAATTCTACACTTAAGAATTGATTCATCCAGATTTTATTCTGTAAAGCCAAACAAATCTCATATCAGTCCATAAACTTCAGTTGGGTTAAAGAATCATGTGTGTCACTTTGCTATTGATTTATAAATTTTAGATTATTTTTTATAGTCCTTTCACTATAATTTTTACATTTATTGTACAGCACAGACTCTAAACGTTTCTAGAAAGAATAGCATCATTGGAAAATTAGGATCATCACCATTTTAATGGCTGTTGCCTAAGTGCTCATCATTTTGTTCCATTCTGTGGCTTGCTTGATGTTTGGAACTGATCAACCTGTTGCATCCAGTGTCTATTCTGATGAGTCATTAGAAAAGGACAGATGTAGCAAAGGAAAGCTTCTCAAAAATGGATCTTAAAGTTTCTGTACCTTTATGTTAATCCAATATAGAGATACAGAAGCAAAATCTTAATTAGCTGAAATAGGCAAATATGAGACGAGCTGTTTAAAATTTTCAATAAGCATTTTGGGAAGCTGATACTAGCAGCTAGCAGCCACATTTTCTGATTAATACCTATTTGTATTTTTGACGTGATCATATGAAAAACAAATTTGTAAACATTACCAATATTTATTCCACAAATATTTGTCTCATTTTTATTTCACCCTCCTCTGATCTGCAAGTGCTAATCATTGGAACCCTTTGGAGCAAAGAAACTGACCAAGTTGCATTAGATATAACAGGAACAAAATATTCAAAAATATTTTTGTGGAAAAAGTGTCTTGGTCGATCTAATTTTACAAGTGAGCTGCAGGCATGTCTTTCAATAGTGAGGAGTTAATTTGCAAAGGCAAGTTATAGAATATATTCTGAACATTTTCTCAGTTCCTTACAGGGAACTTCTCTCTTCTAAATCATTATTTTCCATTCTGTCCAGAACACTTCTTGTTTATGCTATACAGACAAATATATTCATCCCCATTTCAAAATAAGAAGAAATAAGAGATAATTCAGTTTTTAAAGTTACTTGTCATTGCTGAAATACTTATTGCTTCCACAAAGAGTTAGGCCACCACTCTTTTTAGTGATACAGTCCCTTACTTTAGGCATCTTTCTGCCTTGCAGGATAATTTTTCATACAAGTGCTTAAGGCTACAGGATACAATGCATGAGGGAAGTTAGAACAACTGAGTAATCAGGCAGTGAATGTGATGTAGGAGAAAAACGCTCCTCTGATGTGTGATGCTTGCTGATGAGTGAGAGAGCCGAGTCCTCCCTCCACCTTTTGAGACAACATCTTCAAGGCTCTTTTTTGAGATGTAATCTCTCTTTTTGAAGCAATTCCACTGTGGATAAATGATATCACATAATAACAAGAAATAAGAGAGTGACAGTGGAGAGGGGCGTTGTACAATATGCATAGAGCGATAGGACAAGGGGAAATGGATTTAAGGTGAAAGAGGAAAGGTTAAGATTAGATATTAGGAAGAAATTCCTTAGTGTTAGGGTGGTGAGGCACTGAAAACATTGCCCAGGAAAGTTATGTATGCTCCATCCCTGAAGTGCTCATAGCCAGGCTGTATGGGACTTTGAAGACCCTGGTTTAGTGAGAAGTGTCCCTACCCATGGCAGGGGGCTTGGAACCAGATAATTTTCAAGGTCCTTTCCAACCCAAATAATTCTATGATTCTGTGTTCGTTGAGACAGAGAGGATGTTTTGTTTTGTGCCTGTTTTTTTAGCACGTCAGTGTTAACTATTGGAAATGCACATGATATTGTTGAAGTTGAGTTTTAGGTAGGCTGTAGTTCTAAAAATGGTTTGATCATTCCTCAAACATGTGCATGAAAAAGAAAAAATTCTTGGAAGATGTTTTTATTTTCCTGTTAGTGGGAGTGGGTGGTGGTGCAGAACGGTTCCTCATATACCCTAAGAAGGGGGTTAACATTTTGTGTTCTATAAATATATATATTTTTAAGAATAATAATATTTGAAGAGTAATACTGTAATACACAAAAATATCCCATGGAGAGTCAGCAGCAACAATCTTGGTATTATCTGCTGAAGATGAAGCTGTTCTCCTAAGATGTTCCACTAAGGTTAAGGTACAAGAGAGAAGTGTTGAAAATCCTGTGGGTTCTGTCTGTTTCCACTACAAGTTTTATTTTCTTTATGAGCCTAAGTATAAACTCGGTACTGGGAATAATAGCAGCTTTAAAACTTTCTCCTGGGGAAATTGTTTGACTTTTGAAGAACCTTTGAAGGTTGCAAAGGTATTGCTGGCCAACAGGCACAAAATAATTTGATATAAAACTGAGCTCTAGGTTGCTGTTGGAAACCACCAAGATAATGAGTCAGTTTAGAAAAAAACAGGTTCATTATTTTTTAATTGGGCTGCTCATCAAAAATGCAAGAGGTGTTCCAAATATCATGAAGTTTAAGAAAATTAAGTTCTGATGAATTCCATATACATAACATGATAAATCTATCAATTATACACTGCTCATCCTCACAAGTGAGTTCTTCCTCCTTTTCAAATGTCTTCTCAGACACCAACAACACCAACATCAATTTAAGCAATAGATAAATATGAACTGAAGTAAGTACTTAAAATGAAACTTTAACAAGACCAAAAGCATTTTGGCAAGATTATTTCAGGGAACAGTTAAAATAAATGAGAACAGCTTTCCTTTGTGATTAACACCATTATATTCTCATTCATTTATGACATTATATTAATTCAGGATATTATATTCATTCAAGACTTACACAGCAATTTTCAGAGGAGCTGTGTAACAACAAAATGAGAAAAGCAATAAAAGACACAGAACTAATAATACATTTGATATTGAGATGAAGGAGGATACAGAGTGGGCTGAGAAAACTGGGGCATATCTACATTCAGCTTGCTGCAGAACTCTAATATAGGAGGATATAGGAAACTAAAGAAGCATTTCTTGTGCAGTTACATAGACATAACCGTGACAGAGGAGGTGGATATTTGGTGGAATGCTGATGAGTGGACTTACAAGGCTTTCTGAGATTGGTTTTTTGATTTCACTTTCAGTATAAATTCTCTCCTTGTTGCCATCAATCCCAAAAATAAAACCGAGATCAAAACTCTCTTTCTAAGAATTTTGTAGTCGTTTTATAGGGGCTTAGTACTGAACTCAAAAATGACCGTGACGCTTCTGTCACTTATTTGACTCTGTGTTCCTGAGTGACTAACAGCAGCAGAAGTCTTGTGTGATGTCTTTCTGAAAGTCCCTCCCCTTAGTGTCTTGCTTTTCTCTCCCTTTGGTCCTTCCCTGAACATCTCCTAGGTTTTCAGCATCTCTGCAGGCTCACTTTAGCACATCTCAAAATGCTCATGCCCCTGCACCCATCCTGCCAGCAGTCCTTTACCTCTGTATACAATTACCCTGTTCCATGTGCACAACATGCTGGGGGGAGAGTTTCTTTCTTTGGCTTCTTTTTTTGTTTTATATCAGATTCAACAATCTCATCAAGAAATCATTCTCCTTGGGCACTCATGAGTAGCTGACTCAGTGTCCTCTAGTTTTCACTGACTAGGTTAATAGAATTCTTCCACCTTTACTGTTTTCTTTGGTCCTTGAGTTAGTATTTAATTTGTGTTGCCTTTATTACAGAGAAAACCTGACAGTAAATTTCCAACAGCTTCATTCCATGTTACCTTTTTCCCAGCTGCTTGGTGTTTTTGTTGGTTTTTTTTTTGGTGGATGTCCATGTCTTGGCCCTTCCCCCCCTTCTCCCCTTTCGCCTCCTGCTTTTTAAAAATTGCTCTTAGTATTATGCTTCTGCGACTTCAGACTGTATCCACCAAAAGAAGATATCATTTAGTGTGGTCTTCTTCTATTTAGGATTTAGCCTCCTTTCAGTGAATTTTCTGTCAGCCTTTTAGTCAGAACTTTCTGACTAAAGCCTGTCAAAACTCTTGGATTTTAGAAGGGCCAGGGCTTCTTTCTTTGCCCAGAATTTTATTTCCTGAACTATTTATTTTGGAAGATCATTTTCTTGAAAATTAAACCATATGTAAGAAACTCCTGGGGATATGGAAAGGAGTC
This sequence comes from Acridotheres tristis, assembly GCA_037013685.1. Taxonomy (NCBI): domain Eukaryota; kingdom Metazoa; phylum Chordata; class Aves; order Passeriformes; family Sturnidae; genus Acridotheres; species Acridotheres tristis. The sequence goes on from CM072884.1 coordinate 73,200,685, forward strand.
CAGTCAGTTCAGTCTTTGAGAGGGAACAAAGCAGTGGGGAACAAAAGCATGAGGCACACAAGTTTGCTTCTGTAGAGCTGTGTAAAAATAAATACAGGCTGAGTTTAGCAATATCTGCTGGAAACAAAGGCATAATAACTAAAGTAATCTTTTGTAATCTTTGCATGTGTTAATGCAGCAATTTTGCTTAAATTTGGACAGTATCAGAATCTTGTTTACAATCTCTAATTTTGGACCCCGTCTATAATTAGTGTTTTATTCTTATACTGTGGAAGTTATACCCAATGCAGTTCCTTTTTAAAAAAACACTAGCTCTCCATCCATATTCCTGCCACAGTGGAGGCCCCAGGAGTTTTCAGCTAACATTCTCATGCAGAGGCATCCTTTGTGAGCCAGCAGACAGGGCATCTCTGTGAGGGCTTCAGGTAGGAGATGGCAGCAGCTTCACAGTGGTCCCCTCTCTCTGCCATGAGGTGAGTAATTAAAAAAACATGGAATGTTTTGTGTTTGAAGGCACCATAAAAATCATCTAGTTCCTTTCTTGGGCTGGCACATCTTTCCCTAGACCAGGTTGCTCCGAGCCCAAACTAAACTGGCCTTGAACAGTTTGAGGGATGGGACAGTCACAGCTTTTCTGGGCAGCCTGTTTCAGCGTCTCACCACCCTTACAATGAAGAATGTCTTCCTAATATCTAATCTAATGGTAGATTAGAATAGATATTTTGGTTTAAAGCCATCCCCCCCTTTCCCTTTTGCTAGAGGTCCTTGTAGAAAGTCCCTCTCCAGCTTTTCTACAGGCCCCCTTTAGATACTGGAAGGTTGCTACATGTTTCCGTGAAGCCTTGTCTTCATCAGACTGAACAACCCCAAGTCTCTCAGCCTGTCTTCAGAGGAGAGGTGCTTCAGCCTTGTGATTATTTTCATGGCTGTCCTCTGAACATGCTCCAGCAAATCCATGTCCTTCTTATGAGTCATTACTGTAATGAGCTTCCCTGGCATCTCGAGTCCAGGTGGCTGCACTCCAAGGACCAGTGTCTTTCAGCCCACCTACAAATGACGTGGTGTGGTCCAGGTGGGTCAGGATGCCCTACCCGACCTGGCTTACACTGAGTAACAGCACCTGTTGCCTTAGGAAGTAATTTAATTCTGTGTGCAGTAGAAGAATGTGTTGGATTGTTTTGGATTTGGGTGTAGGGCATGACTTCAAATAAAGATGTTAGGAATGGAGGCTTATTGCATTTTTTCTTCCTCACTTTTGGAGGAGGGAGAAATATTAATAGCAAACAGCAGTACAGATGTACTTCTGCTTCTCAGTCATCAGCACTTTGGGAAGAATACAAAGGCAAAGGACAAAACAAGAAAAAAGCAGACACACGGTAGAAGTGGCAGGATGTGCAGAAAAGCATTGCCTTTGCCATTCTGCTATAGTCAGAAAAGTCAAAATCCACATCAGAATACAGGAATGAAAAATGACAGCCTTCTAGACTGAAGCCTGACAAAATTGCAGGGAATATAAGCTAGCTCCAAGCAAAGCACTGCTTATCTACCATTTATCATGATGTTGACTCTTAAGATGAAAAGTGTGATAATGTATTTGGGGAGTGTAAAATTATTTTTTTTTATTAGCACGGCAATTTTTAATCTCATTATTTTATAATTATTCCACAAAGTTTAGAGACATTTGACATTCCCAGTAGCTTTTTCATCTTATCAAATAGCACTGAAAAGGAATCAACATACTGAAATCCAAATACAAAATCAATATGAAATTGCCAAAGATTTGGCTTTTTTGTTTGTTTTGTTTGGTTTTGATTTAAACAGATACACAGGCTTTGAGAAAAAAAGTTCTTTTACTTAAAAAAAAATTTAAAATGGTACAGTTTTGAGTAATGCATGGAATAAATTGCTGCTACCTAAAAGTGTGGAACACCAGAGGTAAATACAACTTCAGTCTAAATCAGAACTGAGGAAGCACATAGTATGAGGCACCACAGGGCTAACTGATATATTTAATGCTGCTTTAATCTCCTTTACTGGCCTGCACATGGCCAACAGGCACAAAGTTTGTTTGTTGACATTTTTTATGTTAACTGTGCTTTTAGCAGCTGTGAATAAATCCTGAATTAGGAAAGAAACACCAAAACAGGCTTTTTAACAGTGTTAATAAAATGTAATTTAACATGGTAGCATATTGTGACTATAATCTGATGTGAAAAGTATTGTATCAAAAAAAATTATTCTTACATTATATTCTGGGGTTAATATTAAATAGTGGTAAGGACTCAAGGACTGAAATTGTGAAATATAAATTGTTCATGATCCTGTATATAAACAGTGATAGTACTCCTTGCCACTGTTTTACCCGTGACTAATTTGCCTTTATAATCATGGTATAAAAACCCCACACGGTCAAGATGCAACTATTTTAGTAACTCAGGTAGGCAGAACAGCCTGGAGTGTTTTGGTTTTTTTTTTTGGCATTATACTGTAGAGCAAGGAAATAGTTTATTTAAAAATGAAAAAAACACTTATTCTTTACAGAAAGTTGGTAGTTACCAGTGATGCAGATTCTGGACGTAAATGAAACAAATACACTTAATGAACCATGTATTGTGATGACTGTTGCTTATTTCTTACACTCATATTCATGAGCAGATACTGGTACAGAAAGCTTTACTTTGAACAGAACCAGAGCTGGATAAAAGCCAGGCGAGAGAAGTCTGTGAATTGGAGCTGAGATATATGTTTGATAAAACCAGAGATTACTTTGTATTTTTGTATGATGCTAGGGACAAGTAAAAGGGATGGATCCAAAAAGAAAGGTACTTGAAAGCCCTTTGGCGATAGGATCAAAAGGAAAGCAAATGGGAAATAAGGAGGAGAGTGAGGGGGAAGAGGTGCTCCATAACAATGTACAGCAGCCTGTGGAGGGAAGTGGAGGTGAAGGAAATGTCATGTGGTAGCTTCTCTTCAGATGTAAGTCTTTAATCTTTTTCTGAATTTTTTACATATGAATTCTGTAGAATTTTATTTATTTTCAAAATTTCATCAGGCACAAGTGCTTGTTGGAGTATTTCTGACAGTATTCCTAGTGTTTGAACTTCATAGTTGTCATTAGTTCCTCCAATAAATATTCCCTGCTGTTGCTTTGATTTTCATAATTAGTCATTCTCAATCAAGTACATTTCTCAAGAACTGAAATTGTGAAATATAAATTTTTCATGATCCCATGATGAAAAGACAATTTTAAAGGTTTTGATTCACAATATATGTTCCAGCTAAGAAAAGAACGTGACTATGTGAGAAAGGACAAAGAGCCAGGCTCCAAGATACTTCCATTTTAGGATAGTTTAGGGAATTTTTTATAACTTCTTAAGGTATTAAGATACCCAAATACTTGAAAAACTTGGAATAGATTTATGAAAGATAGAAGCCTGTATCTTATTTGTGAGGTGCATATTTATCTATCTATCCCTCTATCTATCCGTCTATCTATCTATCTATCTGTGATTAAAGCAAAGCTGTTAATTTGCTGTCATGTGTGAAGCAATATTTTTTACTATTTATGTGACATCAGAAGGTCTCAGTGTATGAAGTGATGTGTGATTCTAGCAAACAGAAAAGAAAGTGAGGTGTTGTTCTACTCAGAAGTGAAGGCTATATTGCAAATATTTTTTTTCATGCAAATCCAGTAGTACACTTATACAGAAATTATTAATATGCAGACCTCCAAAAGGTTCTAGAAGGATTTTATGAAGGATTTAGATACTAAAATCTTTGAGAGCAGTTTGAGGCAGTGTCTTCTTAAGAACCTCAAAACCTCTGTAAAAAACCCATTAGAAACAGCATCCCTGCCCCAAGCAGTAGCATTGGTTATTTTGGGGTAGAAACTTCAACTTGCTAGCCATGAGAGAGAAGTGCTACTCTCCTGTGTATCATCACCCAAAAAGAAGTGTTTGGCATTTTGAATCTAGCTGGATTTAAGCATCTGCTTAATCAGGTTTATGAGACTGATATTCTGGTGTATGGATACCCTCCAGTTTCCCTTGGAAATATGTAGATAGATTTCTATAGTCTTTATGTTTTCTTTTTTCTTGTTATATAGTACATGACAAGAAAATAGATTATGTGTGTCTTTTTTTTTTTCTCTTGTAGTTATTTGTAGTAAATGGAGAAGGGAAGACTCCTAATTAAGATGTTCTACATCATTCCCTGGAAGCATTCAGGGAATATACCTGCATTAGCATTTCAGTATGAATTAAGAATGTGCTTCTGAAGTAAAGCTCCCTATTGTCTCTACTTGCTGTGCTTGGATTCACATTATAAAGTGGTCTTGGAGAGCGCAAGATAGACTTTTTTGGAGGTAACCAGACAAGGTGCCCCAACCATTTCCAGATAATCAAATTCCTAGTCCCAGGTCAAAATAAATCCAAACCCTTTAATAAGTATAGTGTGGATGTCAGTTTTTCATCAGCCATGCATTACCCTAAGGAGTTGCTTCTATTGAACTGCTCTGCTTGTTTCTGTAGGTGCAAGTATGAATTTCTTCAAAGCTTTCTCTCTTTTAGCTACAGGGTGAGTCTGTGTCCTCAGCAGAGGCAGTCACAATCACTCTGCTGCAGGAAGGTGCCTAAATCTGAGGCACTGAAAGCTCATATTAGCTGCCTAAAAGTGGGTGATAAAAATATTGTTCATTGTGTTTGTATCATAAAATAGAGCAAGACAGTGCAGGCAGCATCTGTGCATCACTTCTTACTTCAGTCCCCTCCCGTGAGTTTTTCTCCCTTTGCCAGGATGTGATAGGGATTGCACCCCATCTGTGCTAATCCAGCTCTTGACTGTTTGTTGTTTTAGAGAGACATGATAATATTACAAAAAATTAAACAATAGAAAATAGGCAAAACCCTCCTTTTTTGGGGGAATACACTCTTCTCCACCCTTGCATTCCGCTGTTGGTAATCACTAGGCTAGTGCAAAACAAATACTTTGATCTTGCACTCGGACTACTAAGTAAACCAGCTAAATTGTTACTAGCATTAACTCCTATTTTCTAGCATGTTCTCTCAAAAGCTGTTTGCTAAGTCTTGTTTCACTGTCAATTTAGATATTGTTTCTCCCTCCCAGAAAACACAGACCTCGCAGTTCATTCAAAGAATACTTAATAAGTACACATTTCTCATGTCAAGGCCATAATAAATCAAGTATGGAATGTCGCAGAATTGAGTCATGTATTTTTCTATAACTTTCTGATTCTCACATCGTTTGTAGCATATATTTCCACTTAAAACTCCAAAAAATACTAGCTCATAGCTAAGATCAAAGAAAAAACAAAAAGGCTGTATGCTAGCATACTGTTAGGAATTTAGAATTGTAACATCAATTAATATTAGTAATTATGTTTGTTGCAGGAGCTTTGTTTGGCTCCCTTGTACCTATGAGTAAAGATAGTTCTGGAAGTATACTCATGCACAAGTCCTCATGCATGATCACTTACTGTACTTAGAGAATTAATTATTTTCTCTGTCTTATACTACATCTTATTCAAAGTCTGTTCTGAAGATAAGCTATAAATATTCTTCTAGCCTCTTCTGTTGCAACTACTATATCTAGAAACTTAATTAAATCCTTTTTTCATAATTTGTCCTGGGCTATTATTGTCCTTTTACATGTGAGAAAGAAATACATTTTTAAACATTCAGATCCTCAGTTTGTATTGTAAAAGTGCTTAGCACTTTAGATTTTCAGAGTATCACTAACTGGCTTTAGCTGCAGTGTCCAAGCAGATCTTCTGCATAACAGGCTCTATTGTGTCTGGTTTTGGACACCAGAAAGTGATTAAAGTAAATGGAGAATCATTTCTGCAAGCCTAGCTGAGATACAGGAACCTATAGGAGGAAGAATGCTACCAAGCAGTTCTCCATGGAAATGCTCTTGCCATGATACTCATGAGATTACCCTTTCTCTAGCTGCAGCTCTCATCTCCATTCCCTAAGCACTTTCCAAGTTTGGCAATTAAAAAACCAAACAAACAAATATCAAACAAACAAAAAAAAAAAAACCAAAACAACCCACCAAAAAGCCAACAAACAAACAAACAAACAAAAAAACTTTTGTCCTACAGACTGAACACTACCCAATCTTGCTCACACTAAACCTATATCATCCACCATTGTGATGCAAATGCATGCAGGACAGTAGGTATGATTTTATTGTATGAATGTTTCCTTTCCTAACTTTCTTCGTGATCTTTAAACAAGACGCCTTAGATGCATAGAAAAGTTACCGTGCAAGTACCTGAATTTTGACTTTCTTATTGCCATGTCAGCTTTTCGTATAAAATTCACTCTGTATCTGCTTTCCTGTGGTCTTTGGTCTGCCCAAAACACATCTTGGTTCCTTTAAAAAGGACCTTTATAGACCTTTTGCACTGTGATGGATTTTCCTGATATTCATATAGTAGCAGCTTAATGGAACTGCATTAAAATGGACAGGAAATATGATAACATTCATTGAAAAATGTGAGATCAGATGCATGCTTAAGTGTTCTGTGACATTGACTAGCTGATAGGATTGGAGGATATGCTTCAAATGATTCCCAAAACTGGATACACTATGGTACTCCTGCCCTAGCAAGGTTAGGAGGAACCCTAGAAGGACATTTACAGGAAAAAAAAAACCCAAACTGCTGGTGTAGAGTTTGATTCACTTGAGCGTCTGACTTGGATTCAGGTCCATAAATGCACAAAGAGGATGTTTTGGGATTTGACTCACAGTTCCTCTTCTTCATGAAGCCTATTCTGCTGCAAGAGTGTTTGTCACTGAGGGCCAAGAGGACAACTAATGTGAACAGAGAGTTTTCATGGGGAGTGGACTTGTCAGCAGAAAGACTAGGCAAGGCACGGTTGAAAAATGAATGTTTGGTTTATGTCTGAGCTCTTCCAGAGAGAGGAAAACCACAGTTTGTTCAGATCAAGTGGCGGCTGCTGAAGTACTGCTGTAAGTGTATTCAAGTGCCAGGTTCATATGGGACACAGACTTATTTTAAACACTCCACAAAAATGAGAACAGTTCTTCAAAGTTGAAAGCTAAAGCGTCCATTTATTTCAAATGTTTCTCTTGGAACGATTTAGTAGACTAGACTCTTGGTTTACTATTGAGTAGTTTATTATTATTATTTCTGTTTCCATCTGAGGGTTGCTTTGGATATTGTACTGAAAAGTTCAGAACTTCCTTGAAAATTCCAAGAGAGAGAGAAGCCTGGCTTATCTCATTCTCCTTGCTGTTTAGTGATGTTACAGCTGTGATGGAATGACATCAGATGAGCAATTGGCAAGGTTTAGTAGCCATACCATATTGTGATCCCTTTCACCTAATACCTTTGATTTAGTACAAAACTCTCCTGTATTACTGATTACCACTTTTCCCATTTCATATATCTGCCTAAGAAGCTTTTTTCCTATTATTTTTTCAGCCTTGTAAAGCTTTTGTTTTCAATGTTCTCAGGAACATTTTTCATTATAGTGAAGTTTTCAGCATGTAATGCAGCTTCTACCTGTGTTTCCATGACCTTGCACCAGCCAACAATGTACTATCAGTAACAGGTGTCACTCATTGGCAACAGATGCTCCTCCTTCATAATTTTACCTGTCTCCACAGAAACTGATAGCTCAGATGGATTTCCCAGAAGCAGAGCTTTCATGTTGAAAGCTTAATTTCAAATTATAATTCTAAAATGTGTGTGCTGCCCACATTTAATTCCATTTCTGCCTTCCCTGCATGCTGCAAAAATTTCATCTTCTCATTTCTCCCTCCCCTGTCTTCTGACATAATTGTAGTAGCTGCTGCCCCAGTAGATTTCAAGAAACATACAAGAGGCAAAAACACAAACAAAAAACCAGGGCAAAACAAAATAAAAAACCACCCTAATATGTTTTTTCCTTTAGCTTCCATCCTTAATCCCTGTAATCACAAACAACTGAATATAGGCAGAGACATCCTGAAAAGGCAGAACTAAATCAAAACTAGATGGTTTACTCCCAGACATGCGTACAGCAGACAGTATTCCTGAAACAAAATACGAAGTTATCTGGTTTTTGTTCTTTTTATTCAAGTATCTTAACCTATTTAATCTTTTCAAAAATGAAGTTAACTCATTGTGGTCTTCTCTATACCTTTGCTAATTATACCATCCTATTGAAATTGTGCAGATGTTTTGCATTGTCAGGTTATATAGTAAATATTTTTCTTTTGTTCTTGTTTCTTGTTGCTTAGTAATTCCTAAAATTATATTTTGTTTTTAACAGCTACTGGGCATGAAGAGCAGTAATCAAACAGTTTAAATTTACTATTAATACTAATGAAAGTTACTGCTGTCCATGGCTGGCTGTGGTTATGACTGTCCTTTCTTGCCCTGCATATGCAATACTTCACAAGTAACTACTTTGAATTTAATCTGTAATTTCTTTGCCAAGTGATTGAGTATTGTAAGATGCTCATATGGCTCTTCAAAGGCAGTTTTATTTACTCCTGTTCTGGTTAATTCTTTACTATCAGACTATCTCTTCATGTACCATTCTCATTTCTCAGATGCTAAAAAAGAAAGTTCAGTGTCACGAGACCTGAGAGAAATTGATGGGAATCCTTCCTTCTCTGTTCCGAATAGTGACCCTTTTATTCCTTACATGTTTCCTGTCTGCTAGACAGTTACCAGGCAGAAGACACTCTTGCCTCTCCTCCCATGATAGTGAAGTCTAAGGCTCTTTCAAGTACATTAGCTAAAGAAGGCTTTTGGAAAATCAACTGTTTTTGCAAATCAATTGCATCTTATACAAACTTTATTTATTCTTCCAGAGAAGTAGTAACTTCTAGTAGAAGTGAGACAGGACATATTATCATGCATTCAACAATTTTCTGTTCATTTGGTTCATTAGGCAAATTGCTGTTGGTGTATCTGATACAGGGGTTGGGATTCCTCTTTTAGTGTTTATTAACATACATCTGCAGCCTTCCTCTGACAGAGCTTGATTTTACTGAAAAAAGCAGTTGTATTATGTGCTTTCACATGTTCTAGACTAGTTTGGAGTGCAGTCCCAGTTACAGGAGAGAGAATCAGAGGTCTCTGAAGAATTAGGAAACCACTGTTTTGTGGACTAACTGAGCACTACCAGAGGTCTCATTCTTCATTCACAGGAAAGTTATGTCAAACAGGAAGCTGAACTCATCCTAATCATGATTAGGCATAAGCAGCACAGCTCTTTTTAGAAAAGCCAGAACCATGTACTAATCACCATGAAAAATAAACAGAAACATTAGAAGCCCGGTGAGAAGGACTTGTAGCTACATGAGTTAACACAGGAGTAGTAAGTGAAATTGCCACTCTGTCTTCCAAGCATATTCAAAGAAAAGCTTTTTTTTCTTAGAATTGCCAATATTAAGTTTAGTCTTATGGTTGCTTCATATATTTCAAACCAGAAAAGCTAAAAACTTGGAACCATAAAGATATATATATATATTCTTATAGAACCATGAAGAGCAGAGTCAGCTTTCCAGAGAAACCACTGTAAGGAGATCCATTTGTCTAGAGAAGTATGGCCACAAACATCTTTGTAGAAGCTTGAAGCATGTACCAAAAAAATATGGGCTCATGTTATTAATTCAGATGAATACTTGCTGTAACTAATTTGACATTCCCTTTCAAAGTAAATCCAAATACCTTTCTTCCTTTCAGGTAAGCTTTTGTAACTATCAGTCTGAGGCAGAGGAGTCATGACTTCTATTTGGAGATCAGTGGGAGTGAATACATGGCTACCAGTACAGCAATTTACTGTTCTGCTATTGGTCATACTAGGTAAAGAAAAATAGAAATTGTATATTATATAGAAAGTTTGTTTTGAATTTTCATACTAGAGTAAGAACTTGCTTTCCAAGCAATATAAATCTTTCCATGTTCATAACTGTGAAAAATTGCTCCACAGTTGATTTATAGACCGTAGTGTGATGGAAGGTAGAAGTGTGTGACTGTGCTTATATGGAGATTTCCTATATTGAGCAACAAAAGTCCTCAGATCAGAATATTCTAGAATTGCTGTGTAGAAATATAGAGATTTATGTTCTGAAGTATTAGAAATATTTTCCTTTTTCCTCGGTTCTTTTGTTATTTAGTAACACTGAATTAAGTTAGCTGTGAAAGTGGTGATACCAGACAAAATTTGAGGGAATGAGACATGGTATGGCTCGTTTGATTTTGCCCCCTTTTTGTAGGGACCAATCTGTGTCAGTCTTAAGAGGCTTGTGATTTTCTAAGAAAGGGAAATTTCACAGGTTTTCTGTGGCTTAAGGTTTCCTTACTTTAACCTATTTTTTTTAAAAAAAACAGCAGGTATGCAAGACCCACTGAATAGCCCTACATCACTCTAATTCTTTTAAGCGTCTGAGATGTTGGCACTAGAAGACATATGCAACTTCCAAATGTATGAAACTTTTATATCTACTTTCTCTGTTTCTGGGGGAATTTTATGACAATATCCAACTGTGGTGTGTTTGCTTTGTTGTTTTTATTACATGGTTTGTGTGTATGGTATTTTTCCCCTGGACTTCCACCATCCATCCTTACTCAATAATGCAGTATGTTAAGCTGTGGATTTTGTTAGCCAGCATTAATGGTAATCTGTTTTCAGTGTGTTTTTATGTGGCCACATCTGAAGTGCTGATAAAAAGTTATGAGTTCCACAAGATGAGGACATAAAAGATGCAAAATTCAATCCTCTACCTCCTAGTCTTTTAATTACAATATTATCTGAATCAAGGACACTATCATTATGTGCCATAAGACCCAGTATTTTTACATAGTATTTCCCCAAGTAATTCTGACAGATTTGACAGATGTAATCTTTTTACCTGGTCATCCCCTATCAGGGGTTTTTAAGTACTTATGCATGTCATAAGACATAGTAAAATAGCAAAGGGGAGACCCAGCACTTGTAAAACAACTTTCATGGTGATCTGGGCTCTAGGTGAGCCTTTCTCAGGAGCACTACAGCATAAACCAGTTAAAAAGCTACCATGCCACCAGAGATTACTGAAAAGCAATTGCTGTGCCTTGTCTGTATCCTAATACAACAGTCAGGGATGCGTCTTAGCCTAACCCAGAAAGGTTTGTCATGAAGTAGTCTAGTTAAGTTTAAAATAGTCTTGGAGCAAAATGCTATTTAAGCACTCTATAATGCTGCCTCATTACACAGCCTTCTATTTTATTTTTTAAATTATTTTATTTTATTTTACTATAAATGCTAAACCCCAAATATATGGAGAACACTGCTAGGTGACTTAGTGGCCCTAAATCTTTTCTCCTAGCACCAACACTGAAATATATCCTCCTACCTCAACATTGTGATAGTGCTCCCTCTCTCCCCCTTTGAGAGTCAGCTGAACGCTCCTTCTCTCTCAGGAGAAAATACTTCTTGTTTTTTGGTTTTTGTTTTTGTTTGTTTGGTTTGGTTTGGTTTTTTGTTTGTTTCTTTGGTTTGGTTTTGTTTTGTTTTGTTTTCTGTCAGTATTAACACTTCCCCTGCAGTTTCTCCTTTCTTGGGCTCCTTTTCTGCCCTTCAGTAAATATAACCTTGATCAGCATCCAGTCAGTTCATTTCCAAAGAGATTTCTCTCATCTTAGTCCTCAGCAACTTCCTTAATACCAGCTTGTGAAAACAGTTCATTGTGCCTTGATCATAGGCTAAAATAATTCTAAAATCATTCTTTAGGCATTGTGGAACAGTTACTCTCACTTCCCCCATATTTGTAGGGCAAAAGGAGTCATGGAATGGGATCAGATATCCCTAATGGGTGGAATCTTCACACTCACGCCCAATTTGTAGGGTCTTCGGACCGCTAGACAGCCCTTGTATAAACACTTGTCCTGAACCAAAATATCCTAGCCCTAGTCCTAGCTAGCAGGACCACATAACTCTGTAGTTAAAATGCTCTGAACTGACACTTAGGAACAGATATCTATAGGCTTGCATGTGAATACATACACACATACATATATATATATGTGTGTGTGTATCTACATATACCTCTATATCTAAGTGTGCATAGGATCACAGAATCGTACCTCTTCTATGAAGGCAGGCTGAGCGAATTGGAGGTTGTTCAACCTAAAGAAGAGAAGGCTCTGGAAAGACCCTAAAGCAGAGTTCCATTACCTAAAGGGGAGGCACAGGAAATATGGAAAGGGGCTTCTTAGAAACGCCTGTTATATAAGGCAAGGGGAGTGGCTTTAAGGTAAAAATGGGTATATTTAGGTCATATACCAGGAAGAAATTAATTACTCTGAGGGTAGTGAAACACTGGAAGCGGTTTTCCAGAGAAACTGTGGATGTCCTGTTGTCACGGAAAACTGGAAAATGGACTCTCCAACCAGACTGTTAGGTTAGAAATATGTACATCAGTTGTAAAAACTTTTAATTATTTATACATTTTAGCAAACAAGGGAATTAGTCTTCACTTGAATTAGTATTCACTGCATATAAGTTACAAGTTCTCTAGGTACTTAGTATTCTATCTTCTATTGGTTTATGATTCTCTTACTTCTCATGCTAATTAGTTTGCTTGCTCAGTATCTCTCTTCTTTTGGGTTGGTGGGTTTCCTGGGTCAGTGGTCTGTGGGTTGGTGGATACAGATCCCCCGCCAGAATTACTATTTATCCACTTGGAGCTGATTTCAGATGAGTTTCTTCCTTACTTTGGGAGTCCTGACAAGTGTCCTTGTTGGCCATAAATTCTCCATTCTTTGTGTCCATTGTAAGAGTTGCATCCTTCTTCCTAAATTATGTTAACCTCCTCCCCCAGCTCTCAGATGACTGGAGCATGTTGAGTCCTAAACTTTAACTCATTTTTGTAACACACGTGCATCACTTCAAGGTTGCTTTGTTAGCTGCTATCAGTTTCATGGACTAAATCTTCCTTCTTGTTGGTTGGGTCCCATCATTTTCCCCCAGTGCTGCATGGGCTCTTTTTTTAAAGAAATACAGCTGGTTCGGCAATACCATCCCTGAGAGTGCTCAAGATCACACTGAATGGAGCTCTGAACAATCTAGTCTTGTGGAAGATATCTCAGTCCATGGCAGGAGGAGCTGGAACTAAAAGGTCTTTAAGGTTCCTTCCAACCCAAACCATTCCTATGTTTCTGTGATATATACATCATCAAAAGGTAGTATTTTGATCTGGGATGCCTCTGGCCACAGATCAGACAATTAGGAAGGACCTCACTCATCAAGCTGAAAAATAAATGGCTAAAACTCCCTTTTTTAAGGTGGGAAATATATGTAAGAAACTCCTCATTCTTTCCTTCTTTCTCCTAACAAAACTTTATTACAGAGAAATCTGCTCTGCCTCTTCGTCTGCTGGTCCCTTGCAGTTTTCTTAGCAGACAGGCAGAGTTCCTTGCTGATTCCCGAACCCAGCAAAGGGTTTGCTGTAGGATTGAATCTGGCTCTTTCCCAAACTTCTTTAAGGGACACAGGTGCAGTGCTTCACTGACCATTACTGAAAGCAAGTTAACTCTGGAGGTTGGATCTTCTTTAGTAATGAAATTAGCAATTTTCAAGCACATAAATTCTTTGAGAAGAAATGTTTTTTAGCTGCTGTGAACTTGTGAGCAGTAAAATGCATACCTGTGATAGGGAGTGTGCAGGCAGAGCATGCACAGTGATGTGTTGTGTTCTCAGTGTAACAGTGTTTCATACACTGGACAGGAGGATGGATGCTACAGCTAGTGACTGCAAAATAGCGTGAGGTTAAAAATTGAGTGAAATGTCTGGGGTCGCGTAATGGGACCAAGATCGGAAATATTAAATCTAGTTAGACCAGTTTCTTACTAAAAGGCTGGTCAGGATTTAAAACTCTTGGGGGGATAGGGGGGTGGTGGAAGTTGTACACATCTCAGAATTTTATTAGCTTGCTTTAAATCTTCTATCATACACTAGCTCAGCTTTTAAGTATGTTCTCTTTTTCTGTGCAAAGTGCTGGAGAGATTTTCCTCCTTATTGACAGGAAACTGTCAGAAAATGTTTCTTCTTTCTTTCCTGTTTTTTGTTGTGCTGATTCTTAAAATATCCCATTCTAAAAAAATATAAATTTTTATTCCCTAGATGCCCTTGAAATAGTCCATTGTGGGGCTGGATTCCTTTAAGTGTTTCAGTATATGTGTACCATGTACTTTCATCAAGAATTTCTTCTTGTTTTTCAGGTCACCCAGACAATGTTTCTGTTTTAAGAGCCAAATAGAATGTCTTTAAAATATAAATTTGCAGAAACAGGACCTAAATACAGAATGATACATTAATTATGTACAGAACTAAGATTATGCTTAATAAGAGCAATCTTCCTTGCCTGTTTCAGCCTCTCTGAAGATTTCCTTGCTCTTGCTTTCTGTCTATACAGACTCTCCTTCTATGAATTAAAGCTTACCTGCAGACCCTTTATAGTTTAATTCCATGGAAGAAATTGTCTCCAAGTAAAAGCTATTGCTTTCCTCCTCTGCTATCCTAAGCTAGAGTGTTCTGACTGTTTACTCACTGAGGAAGAGGTGAAAGGATTACTTTACTTTTTTCCTAAGGTTCTTGGAGTAATGCTTCAGTGGCTGCTTACTTCAGAGTTGTGAACAGAGCAGTGCCTGATGGAGACATGTGTGCTTAATTCATAACAGAACCATTGCTAAGACAATTTATAAGGATTTTCCTGGGATCAGTGGAATTTATTAATATGCCTCTCATTCACAGAAAAGTGAATTTTGTCCCTTTTCTTTTGTATTAAAAATACGACGACTCAACAGAGGTTTTAAGCATTGGCACAACATGTGGTTTTGAGGTTTCTTTAGGTCTTTAAGATTATGTAGCCTTTATGCACCTTAGAAAACAAAATGTTAAAGCAAGTACAAAATCTCAGACTGGAAAAATAAAAAAAAAAATAATGTAACAACAAAACCAAGAAAGTCTGAAGATGTAAAAATTTGTGAAATGTACATAAATGTAGAAAAAAATAGTCTTGATTAGCCATCAGGGATGTAGGTGTTGTACTTTTCCACATTTTATTTCTGAATATTGATAAATCATTTTAGCAATTGGGAACCCTCACCTTCAGCCACAGTTTTGCTTCTATATATATCTTGGGAGTGGTTCAGTAAATTAGGTCACAAAAGTTCATCCATTTTTGTCTGGCAAATCTTCAAAACCAGCAAGTCCACAATCACAAGAATACACGAGGAAGACCCTTATCATTGAATCTATCAAGATTGTGCATGTCATAATGAGCTACTTGGGAAACCCACCTTGCATCCCCTCCACATTTATTTAGGTTAGGCAAATGCTGGTACTGTTCAGCTGATTGCAGTAGGTGAAGAATTGCATGACTGTTGTAAAGGCTTTGATTTCAGCCAGTGTATCTTTAAGTGGCAATGTCAATGGACAAGCAATATTAAAACAAGGTGAAACAAAGCAAGCTTCCTTCTCCACCAACAAAAACTCTTTAGGAACACAGATTTCTCACAAAATTGAAGTGATGATCTAATGGCAGTTTTTGCAACAAGACGGGGGATAAAACATACCCTAGGTCTATCTTTAGATCCCTTTCAAAACTGCTAGAGAATATATGTAATTTCAACAGCGTTTTCTGCGATTGCTCTCTGTGAGTAGACTGCACTGCTTTTAAACGGGAAAAAACTCTGTCCCTTCATATACCTATGTAGTTCCCCAAAAAAAGGTATGTCTCTGTATAAAGGAGTTTCTTGAAAAGGTTTTCAGGTGCTGAGAGGCTTTGAAAGAATAGTTGATGAACCATTGCTGATGACCTAAAAGCTGTGCTTTCAGGATGGAGTTTCCAAAAGCTCTGACTGGGGACCTCCATAAAACTTGTGGGAACAAAAGTAATTCTCTTTTGAGAATCTGCCCTAAACATGTAAGCTTTCCAGGTGCTATGGAAGAATGTGATTGGGCTGTCTTTTGCCCAAGAAAAGCCTGTGTGACCGCTACTGATATGCCCTTACTCTGTCATGGGACATTTCTGCATTCTGCAAGCATTGCAGAAATAGAAGTTGCCAAAGCATCCAAGGACTGTCATACAATTAAAAATTAGCAATTGAAATCATGTGGAATCAACTCAGTTTTCAGTTGTCTGCTTATGTCTAACAAGCAAAGCATGTTATTTCTTCATGAAAATGAATTTCTAATGTAATTGCTTTAATTAAATGGTAATAGATCACTAGCCATATAGAACAAAACCACTGCTATGTTAGACATTCAGGGGCATACACATATTCAAAAGAGCCCTGGGCAAAATTTGAAATTGTGGTCTTTTCTACATTTGTATTTTTTATTAGCGTCATTGCACAAAGCTTACTGTGCCTTCTCAAAATGTTGCAAACTGTCATTCCTTCTTCCTGAGTATCATCTCTCCGGCTCCCTGAGCTGTATTTATGATTTTTTTTTTTCTGGTTTGGTTGTTTCTGTTTGTTTTTGTTTGCTCATTTGTGATTTTTTAAAAAAATTTATTATTTAAATTTCTCAGTATCCTTTTTCTAACTTGAAATGTGGTCTTTGCTCTAGAGGCAGTGGAGTGCATGGTGGAATGGGCACTTTTGGTTGGATTTAATAATATCTGTGAGGACAGTGTGAGGTCCATTTATAAATTATAGCAGCTTGAGAATCTTTGTGTATGATAGCTTGGGAAATACAGCAGATGTGTTGCCCAGTTCAAGAGCACTTGATTAAAATACTATCAAGAGAAACATACTAGAGTGTAGTAACTCTTGAGTCAGTGCTTAAATTCCATTTTCTGACTGCTAGATCCAACTGTTGCCTCTCATTTTCTATATGCATCATAAAAGCTGCATGAATGTGTTGCTGTTTCTCCCAGCCTGATAAAAGCTGGAGCCTTGGTCAGTGACACTTACGTTTCATCAAGTTCTAGATAATAAATGTATCACACAATGAAAGAAGCAATCAGTACCTGTTGCATAGATTTTGTAGTGGTGGCATCTTTCATTGCTACAATATGCTTTCTACTTATCTTTTAATTCCTTCTCATACTACCTGCAGTATTTTCTGCATTATATATTTGGTTTAAAATACTATATTAATAAGTATTTAAATATTTTATAAACATACAGGTTGTCTAGTTAATATTGTTCTTGCTCTTTCTGCTAGTTGACATAGATTATTTGCTCTTTCTAGACTGGAGAACACTCTGACTCTGTGGATTGCACACATGGGCTCCAGTGCTCAAAAGGGGTCCACAAAGTGCAGAGGAGGTTCCGTGGATCTCAGAAAATCTGTTGTTTAGTCATGGGAGAATGATGTTGGCTGTGGACCTCGGCACCCATCTCTCTCCTATCCTTCCTTTTTAAATGAGGTCAAATTGAGAATGCAGCAGTACCCTGCAGCCCTTGGTGTCTGTAAAAACCCTGCCTGCAGATCTCTCTTTCAAGTGCCACTGTCATTGCAGTGTCACTGCTTTCATTCCCAGCAAATATATATTTTATTCCAAGCCTTCTGTACTTTTCATGACTGCTAATTTTGTTCCTTTTATAATGTTGTTATGTCATCTATTTCTTTGGATGGCTTTTTTAAGGACGCTGGAAATGAAGTTGCCTTTGCCATCATGAGAAGAATTTAAAAAACCCAAAAAATCAAAACACTCACAAATAAAAGGAAGATTTGGCTACTGGATGCTGAGCATAGCCAGCACAAAAATTTTGTTAGCAGTTCTTTATCTTGTACTCGAGAAAATATAGGCTTCAAGGGTGAGAACTGAGTGCAAGACAGCAGAGCTGCTGGGGGACAAACACAGAGTCAAGGTCTTTAAACCTGCCTTTAGGATCTGTCTAGTTCCTTATGTTAATCAATTACTGAATACATTTCATAAACAGTTATGGCAGAAGGATCTGGAGCATACTTCTCTCCCACACAGCTGCTTTACCCTCAAAGCTACAGAATCCTGTTCTTTCTTCTTTCTCCTCTTGACTAAGGAAAGGCTGGAGGGGGCTCTTTCCCAGCCAGAATAATGTAGAACCCATTTGCGAGGATACTTTCCAAGGAAATTAGATGTTGCTGATAAAGCTTCAGCTCTCCCACCTCAAAGAAGCAGTGAATCCATTAGACAAGTGTATTTAGGAGACCTGAAGACATCTGATGGATTTTTACAAGTGCTGCCTGAAGGAAAAGAGTGATCCCAAGCACATTATTAAAAGAAGGATTATTTCTTGATCTTAGGAAAGTTGCTTTTACATCTCTTTAGAGATCTAGGGAGAGATAGCACTTAAGATAGATATGGGTCCTCTTTGCTAATTGCTGGCTACTTTTGGGCTACTTCAGCACAGTTCTCTGAGGTTAATTGAATCCTCCATCAGCCTGGATTGACTATCTACTTCTGTCATAACACAGTGTACAGTGTAAGGAGCTGTGTGTCCCATATCTGATTTCTCTCTCAGGTCACATAGCCTGATGCTTTGCATAACCTGCAGAGCAGTAGGAGACAGGGGCTTGAATTGCAGTAGCAAAAGAAAGGTGCTGAACTGTTATGTCTGAAAATATCCTGAATATATCCTTGAATCAGAGTATATCTACTGAATAAAGATTCTGATTTTTATTTTTTTTTTTTTAATGCTATTCTGGCTGAGATGTATATCCATCCATAGCAAACTTCAGTCTTATTGATGATTGGGATGCTCTTAGTTATTCTTTATGGATTACACCAAGAGTCTGTTCTTGTATAATGCTTGCAGACTACAAATTGAAAATAGGCTCAGCTACATTCAGCTACTGAAAAAAAAGTGGAACCAGCACTTTGTGTTACATTTTTAAAGTGTTGGTTAACACCGTACTTCAGACATGCTTGATCATGATCTAGTGTGTCATAAAAATATCTAATGAATTCAGTTCTTCATGGAAGGTAGGCAGAAGATTATTAACTTGATTTTTAGCTTTCATTTTAGCTAAATGCTGGCTTCTCAGCATTCCCAAACCTGGAAAATACCTGTGGATGTATTAAAGGGACACTTTAGGCACCCAGGAACTTTTGAATAATAAAAGTAGATTGCTTGAGTAAACTTTCATCTGAGTTCAGGTCTTCTGGATTGCTTTCTTGACTAAAGGCAACTGTGTTTTTTTACTGAGGCTAATTTAAGTGCTTGATATCCTTCTTCACTTCTTTTAGTTTTTTTCCATTTGGAGTGACATAAATTAACCTTAGAGCATGCCTACAAATGAGTGAATTAATACCTAAACTATGCTGCTAATGGTGTTGCATTTACTGCTGAACTAAGAAGGAGAATTAGGTACCTTAGTGTCTGGCTGTCTGTGATCTGGCAGCAAGCTTAATTGGACAGCAGCAGCTCCTAGAATTAACAAGTCCTGCTGGCAGGACACACCTGATTCCCAGCATGAGCAGAGGGGAGGCAAGGGAAAAGAGATCTGAAAAAAAAAAGTTGCTGCAAAAATGAGTGAAAATGAAGGTCATTTTTTTCCATTCTTTAATTTTTTTTCCCTTGATAGTTATTTGGTAGTGATCAAACATTAACTATATTTCGGGAGCTGCTAGCTGAAATACGTTTTAGATTTTGAAAATTTTTGGCAGAAAGCTCAGAAAATGTATTTTTCTTGTGAAACCTTGGAACAGAACAGCCTTATTTATAGTAAACACTGACAGACGATTGGATATATAATGAACAATTATGCTGCTTTGTGTAACCACTTTCTCTAGCCAATGCATGGATTTTGACAGTGAATCAGTGAGTATTTGGTGGTGTTTTTTGAAATATTTTTTGACACAGGCAAGGATAAATTATCGCATGTATAATTATGCTAGACCATCTCAAACTAATCACTCAAGAGCTGTAAAAATGGTTTTGGTGAGGGAGTCCCAGTTCTTTAACCATTATGTATTTCCTTGGCTGTGGAATATAGGGAATGAAAATGATTTTCAGCTTTATGTCATTTTTATCTGCATGAAAAAGCTGAATCATTCAATATGTTAGTTAATTGCAGCTAAACGTGATGCTCATAATCTCCTTCCTGTATCTGTGTTTGTCTCTGTGTGTATGTGTAGAACTTCTGAATCTGGTAAAATTCTAAATGTATTTATATGTAGGATATAGCCTTAAAAGCTGTCCATCCTTATATTATAGTAACTGATAAACTGTCTATTCCACTTATTTACTCTTTTGCTACACTATGGATTTTGGTTTTCATTTAAGCTGTTCCTTCTTTTTGTTTAATTTTTCCTCCTCATCAGCCTGGTATCTTGGCTGTCTAGTTAAAAGAGAAAAGGCCTAAAAAAAACAAAATTGAAAAGGACCCGTTTCTTGTGGATTTATGTCCCTTGGTTAATAATTGAATTATAGAGGTCTTCTTTTATCTCTGAATATGCCTATATTCTGGTGATGGTATGCTGACTGCCACATTTGACAGCAGAAATGGGCTGATAAGATTGTTAGCACCCTGCATGTTAATACAAGGATCCTGGTCTCTCTTCCCTCCAGCAGCTGCCGCTTTCAAAATTTATAAGAGTGTAACTATCTTTGAGATTTCTATCTCCTCACTCACATTTAGTTGAAAGCAGGCTACTTAGTTCAGAAATTATAAGGAGAGGACACACAGACTGTGTTATATTGTTGCTTAGTCTTGTTTCCATAGGAAACCAGGCTAAAAACAGCCTGAAAAAAGTCAGCTTTATCTTTTGCTAAAAAAATATCCCCTCCCAATTTGAATGCTGTAGATCATAAAATAGTTGAGGATACTCAGAAGAAATTACTTTAAGGTAAATTACTTTTATTGTATGCCTAATGACACATCACCCTCTGTTAGAAAGAAGCTTTTCACCTAACCAGGAGTAGGCAGGAGTAATCCAGCAATGGAGAGCCTTTCTGCCCAAATCTTTCCATGCTGTCTCCCATGGATGAAGGCTGACATCTTGTTACATGCAGCTATGAGGAGGAAAAGTAGATGAAGGAAGTGAGGACTACAGAAAGGTAAAACATTGTTTCTTCCCTACCTGCTGTTGAAGATACAGGCAAGTCTTTTCTTCTGCCTGCACTCTGCCTCTGTTCAAAGCTCCATTTCTCTACAGGTGTGCAGGGAACATTATTAAACTAATTGGAAGTACATGATGAAAGAAATCGAAGGTATGGCCTTCCAGTTTTATACTGCAGCAAGAAGCAACCTGGGTTGTAGAATTTAATATGATACATATGTCAAAATGAAAGAAAGAATATTTGCCTAATCACAGAAGACCTATCAAAACCCAGCATCCCATAGAGCTGCATGATCCGGGAAACAGGAACTTCTAAGAACAGTTTCACCTTAGAATAATATTACATACAAAACAATGCTGAATTGTTTAATAGCATGACTTTAGACAACTCCCATTACATTTTCAGGAAAAAAATTCCCACTGTTTTAATGGCAAAAATGAAACTGAATTAAAAAGCAGTAAAAGTCTATTTGCCAAGTACAAATAAATCAATAAATTAGAATAGCTTAATTTGAACACCGCAGAATTTGAAGACTTTTAACTTGGCAGGCTTTTTGGAAACTCATCTAAGTGCTAATTTGTTCTGTATTTTTTCTGGGTAAAACATCTTTTTTCTGATCTGTTAGTGAATTATTGAGTCTTTGGGGTAAGTATTGGTCACTCAGGCCTCACAAAAATAACATATATTTCATGTCCAGTACATGTAACAGTCAAGCTGTATACAGACCAGCTTACTACCCACAAATATATACAAACTAAAGGTTTAGTAAACTGAAAGCATCCCTATATTTTTAGAAATTCAAATAATGTTTATTAATATAGTAATATATTTGGAAGTATAAACATCTGAAAATTACCTGGTACATGTAAGTGCAAACTGTCTTAAATTGAATGCAGCCACAGATAATCCACCTAATTTCTTTTGGATGGGCTGAGTGCAGTTGGTTGTTTAAGGGTCAAGCATGAAGCCTTAATTGAATTGCAGTTACCTCAGCTCCTTCTGTAGGCAGTGGAGAGAAAGGGACAACTCTAGGGTGTGGCTCATCCTGTGCTAAAGTGTGTGACTGGCATGAATGTGGGGAGAAGTGGAAAAGAGAGATAATCTCATTCTGAAGATAAGTATTTTAAAAATTTGTCACTGATCTTAAAGCATAGGTTTCACCTTCAGAGCTGGACTTCAGACACATGGTGAATTTTATTGTGACATTTGCAGCGTGTCACATACAGACACATTAAAATATGTTTATGCAGTGACATAGGAACTGCCAGGTAAGGGTCTTTTTTCTACAGCATTTTGCAAATGGACCAAGGTTGTGACAAAATGCAGATAGGATGTATCTTTCTCTCCAGTTTGCTCAGAGGTAGTTTGATTGGCTTATTGAGTTCTAAAAAGCCTTTTTCTCTATTATTATTCAATCAAACTTAGTACTAGCAAATATATTCAATAGCAGTTTTACCATCTGAGGAGCAGAATCTGATTGCTGATTCCCACAGTAATGTATCCAAGAGATGATGTTATGGCAGCCACCATTTTTATTTCATTGATTGAGGACAGAAATGAGGTCAAAATCATACATCTAAAACTGGTTCATTTAAGCCTCTAATGAGCTGTGTGATATGAAAGCTTTTTCCATGTCTTACAGTATAGACACTGTGCAGTAGGAAAAATGCAGATAAGCAAAACATCTGAAAGAAGTACATAATTTTTAAAGGCTACGAAAGTAGTTATGTTTGGAATGTTTTAACCGTTCTAGTAAATCTGTGGTTGATCAAGGACTCGCAGTGCAGTAACATGAGGCTGCAATGCCACGCTGGCTTGCAGCCAGGAATGAAAATGATTTACCATCCTCACCCAAGGAAGCATGTGTTTATGGAGTTTGTTGGTGCCCACTGGTTACACTCTTTATGGTCAGGGGTCCACTGTTTGGGGAATTGGGAGATGCTGATCAGAAAGAAGTGCTGTTTAGATTGCAGTCTAATTTAAGATGTGATTAAAGAGGTAGGAAATGCTCCTAGGAGGACAACTGAGGGCAGGAGGCTTCCGGTACCAGGGAAACAAAGCCATGAAAAGTAACACTGCAGAAGTGTCACGTGCATGTTTTTATTCATTTACTTACCTGTGTGCAATTTTTACTTATTTTTCAAACTTTATTTGAAGATTACAGGCCCTTACTTGTTTGTATCTGTTAAGAGACAAGTGTGTTCATCTACCAAATCAACATGTATGTAATTTTTCAGGTATATCACTCAGCTCTTATGGCGATTGCACTCGCTTGGTGTGCAGTTTCTAATGGGCTGGCATGCCAGTTATTGATACTGAACTGAAATACATAATCTTTAGTATATTGCAGTAGAACAGCAGATGTGTGTTACTGTCCTAAGAGCTTGTCTTGAAACAACTCTTCCCTTGGTTTGATATCTTGCTTCTTGAATTTATGGGGTGTAAAACAGTCTGTGAAATTAATCACAGCTAAAAGAATTGCAGTTTAGCTGTATTGTGTAAGCTAAAACCTGCATTTATTCATGCAATATGACAGCTACCCAGGAAGTCTAGTCCAACATACTGATAGGCTCATTCAAATGTTCCAAATCTCATGAAGAATAAGACCAGAAATTAGTTTTATTTAGTTTATGGTATTTTATCTTAAAAGTAAAAAGATACTGAAAGATCATTATCTTTCCAGTCTTAATAGGTATAATAAGAATAATTTTTAAAAATCCCAAACTAAAGAAAATCAACCACCAAACCCACAGGCTTGAAATTTCTCAAAGTAGTACTGTCAATGTCACATCTGCCCCATTTGTCTATAAAACTGTTTTGTATGTTTCTAACTCAGTGTTTTATTCTTTATTCTCTTCCTGTCACTATTTTTCCCTGTCTTCTAAGATCTCAATCTCCTTATCCTAACTTTTTTCCTATTAGTTCAACCTGTCATTTTTCTTTTTCTCAATAACTCTTCTTTTTATGTTTTTTTTTAATATTTCAGGTAGATATTCTTGACACATGTTGTTTTCCTCTCAAATGCCAGTAGAACCGTGGAGAACAAATTAAAACCCATTTAAATTCATGTTGATAAATGTTTCCCTCACCTATTTTCTTTGGATGATAGACTGTAATGCAGAATATATTAACTGTTTCAGCACTGGGTTTCAAAACAATTGCATTATGTTCCAATCCTGAAATCTGCTTTTTGCATTTAAAAAAAAATCCCACTGAATCAATGCCAAGTTGACTGTGTTTAAATCTTTGAAGAGGTCTTCTGAAAGGGGACAGGAGTCTTGCAGTGATAGTCTGTCTTGCAGTGTAGAGCCAGGCTGTCACTGCTGTTTGTGTTACACGTGCCTCAGTGATTTTTGTGGGACACAAGGCACTGGAAGATTTCTGTCCTTAGGCAGTATACCAGCCATGATTGCAGGACCATTCTGTTTATTTCAGCCTCTTCCAGTGTTTTCTGTGTCCAAGTTACCAGCCTGATCTGCCAGAGAGGCCAGGCAGAAGTCATCCCCTCTCCTCAGCAGAGCCTGGATTCAGGGCAAAAGAAAAGGAAGCAGCCAGTACCATTGAGACAGAAAAAGCCTTGCATTTTTGTGGTGACATTCTTTCCCCGTTGCCAATTTTTCTTTTTGAAAACTCTTTAATATTTTAAGTTCATTTGCATCTTTATCCTTAGCTCTCCACGCCTGGAAGAGGAGAGGAAAAATTATGACCATTTTGAGCCAAACTCTCTCCAGGCCTGAGGAGAGGTTCAGGATGGCTATGGATGAAGGTGAATGTGCTGGGTATGGATGTAGATAGCCTGAATGTTCCCAGGTATGGGGGATCCACCACTTCTCTGGGTAACATCTTGGAGTCTTCACCACCTCATTATCAGTTTGGTTTTTTTTCTTCTATCTACTCTGAATCAACTCTCTTTTAATTTTCATTTAAAACCTTTGCTCCTTGTTCTGTTGTTAACAGGTCCTACTAATGTCCTGATTAACCAAAGTGGCTCTGAACGAGGGCACATTCAGGCACTGAGGGACTTCTTGGAGCATCTAGTTGTCAAATCCATTTCCACAGTGTGTGTCAGGAGAGAAATCTTCCAGAAGAGTTTGTGTTCTGTTCAGAGGCAGTAGTTTTTTTTCCTAGGGACCACAAAAAGCAGCTTTGTTGACACATTTCAGTTTGCTGCTGCTCCAGAGTGTGAAGTGACAGGTTATCTGATGAGACTGGAGAAGAAATTCCTAAAGCTATTGCATAGAAAATCTTTTCTGCCTTTTCTGATCTGATTTCAGTCTGGAATGGAATATCTGAAAAATTGTTGCATACTTAAACAACAGACCTCTGCCAGGTATTAGTTCAAAGATTTTTTTTTTGGTTGAACATTTATTGCCAAAATTTGAAATTCCTGAAAATAAGGAATGCCACAGAAAATTTTGAGCCATACAGAGGCTGAAACTTTCCATCTCCATTAAATAGCTCCATGAATTTGCTTTTAGCAGTGTCTCTAGAAATAATGAGAAATAGCACAGAAGATTAATGACAGTGCCATTATCATAGTACTGATTATAATTGGATATGCATTAGAATAACTTCACATTGTGATCAGCTGTTCAGATTAGGACTATTATAGGTTTAGAGTTTTTGAATTTTAAACAGGTTTACCATGGTAGTTAGTTGCTTTCTGTGACATATTTATAATAGGTTTACCAAGATTTAACAGAGAAGTGAAACAAAGAAATGTTCTTCCTTTGTGCAGACTGCTGTTATTTCATTTTCCGTTTATACACTTATAAAAGTGTCAGAGCAGTACACCAATAAAAAACCCTTTTGTATCTTATATGTTAAAGACATTTGTAAAATTACTGCATGCCAAATCACTCTTAGTAACAATATCTACCAGTTGCAACAAGATTATTACAAGGCTTCTGTTAATGATTAGTCCGCTTTGCAGCTCCTTTGAACTTGCTTTTAACATGTGGGTAGGCACATATAAATTGGCATTAGTAAAATCTTTCTTGATTTCTAATTGCTGGAGAAAGACAAAGTAAGAGAGACAGGTGGCTCTAATATTGCACAGTTTGTATTTGATAGTCACATGTCCTCCAGCACTGATCTGGGACATAATTTTTTAATGTATTCAGCATAATACAGGGTAGATTTTTTAAATAAACATGGAAATGCTTTTCTCAGATGTCTCCTTGCAGAATTTTAATTTAGTTGTTAGTAATTCCCTGAATCCTTTAGAAACCAGTATTTTTTAGCTACCATTAATCTGTACCAATATGTCTTCAAACTTCTCTTTTCCAAGGGGAGCTCAGAAACCCAGCAGGAAGTTTTAGAAGCCTTATTGGAAAACTAGTACTAAACAATACAATAATTTTTACCTATCTCCACAAAAGTGATACTTCATATGGAAAAGTATAATAAACTGGTAATTCTTTAATGAGAAGGCACTATTTTTCTCATGCAAACAGATTTAAATTGAAAAAACAGCCCTTCCAAGCATTTTTGTTAATATTTTGATGCTATTCAGAGAAATATAGGGAATGCATGAGGAACAAAGAGAATTTTAGACATTTAGACATACAGAATTTTTTAAAATGCTGTATTACTAGGTGTTACCTCCTGAATAAGCATGGCCAGTGTCTACCACAGTAGGAAGATTTTGCAGTCCCTTTTGTAAATATACAGTAAATATATTTTCAGAATAATGAGCACATTTTACCCACTTACATTTTTTTATCCTTCATGCTTACCCCATTTTCATGGTTTAGGAATGACACTCCAAGACACAATCTGCTCCTCTCTCACCTTCCTGTGGGAGACGAAAAGCAGAGATTATGGGTTGAGGTAACAGCAATTTGCTGGAAGCAGCAATGAGGTATGAAAAGGAGCAGTAATAGCAACAATATTATAACAAAAGCATAAAAGGAGAGGGTGATTTACATGCAAAAAATGCTCACTAAGCCCAGGACAATGAAAAATGGTGGTGGACAGGCCCTACATGATCGATTGCAAGCCATGCAGCTTCTTCTTGGGAGTGGGAGAGTCCCTTTCTCGTGCCCATGGCACAAGATGCTTTCAGATAACACAGTAACTTGGCCCTGCCCACGGGGATCCAGGCTTCACCCCATCATACCCCCTCACCCTGTCCTTGGCTGAAATTAAGACATCCATTCAACACATGGGGCTATCAGGCAAAAGTATTCCAAACAGGATGCATTATGAAAGAGTACAGACTCTTCAGTTTGATTTCTGGTCCAGGTACTCCTAAGGTACACCTAGATTTTTTTTGGCTGCTTTCTTTTTCCTTTTTTCTTCCTTTTTGCTTCATGATCGTGTTGCTATTTCCTAATCTTCTGGGCTGGATTTCATAATGAGTCACCTAAAAGGTGAGCATCCTCTATAGAACCATAGTTGAAGTGGAGAGAAAAAGATGGACATCTAGTATGTGTGATTCATGCCACCTCAGATTTCAGTTTTAGTTCAGTATGAATCATGAGCTAAAGATACTCTCCACTAAATGCAGATAAATCCTTCATGACTGGCTGAGGCTAGACATCTTTCAGATGTCTGAACTGGATCAGTTATATGTGATGGTCTGTGATCACTTGAACACAAAGACTTTTTCTTTCTTCTTTTGGTCACAAAGAGAGCTCTCTTGTGCAAGGCAATAAATATACATGCTTGAAGTATTCTGCCAAGCAAAAAAGTTACACAAGAGCCAGAGCATCATTGCCTTTATTCTTGCATCTCTATTCTCTCTTCACAAGGCCATGCAGCACCAGCAATGCTGGAATTAAGTGTGAGTCTACTGAAAACCTGGTTACTGTCAGATTTTGAAATAGCACACCACTCTTCTAATAAAATAAATTTTTCTGTATATAGAGTTTCCCTCCAAGATTAGTCTTGGGATAAAGTGGTGGATTTTACCTAACATGACAGCCTGCAAAGGGATACATGGGAAGATAGAATACTGCTATCATTCTGAATAACTGAATTTAATACAAAGAATTGGCATCTAGAACTCTCTGATGGTTTTCACAGTTTTCAAAATTTTCAGTCGTAGTGATGCCTCACGTTGTGGAAACATTCATGAGTTTTCCCTAAAGCTTTATATATTATTACCAACCTAGAATATACTCTTTTAAACTTAAATAATTGTTAGACTGTGTAAAACAAAGTTTTAACATTGGCAAATATCATCTAAGTTACTGTTGTTTTGGTTTTTTTTAACTCTCGGAGACCTTGTCTTTATTGTCTTTATGAGTCTGACAGCTTGTTTAAACACTGCCAGATGATTGACTAACTTCCCAATTAAAATCAGCACTTGATAGTTAAATGCTGATAGTAAGTTGATAACAAGTTATGATGTGAAATGACCTTGCAGGTTCTATACATAGAACAATATTTTTTGCACTTGATAATGACATTATGCATTGTCGCTGTTCTAGAATTTGCTATATTAGAAGCAATAATTTTTATCTCAATATTGAAGCATTTATTAGATATAGGAATAATTTCCTGTAGAAATATAATATTGCAGATAAAAATTGTAAGTACTTTAGGATTTGAATAGAGAATATAATTCTTTTGGGCAATATTATGTCTAGGTTATCTAAAAGTTGTACACATACAAATGAGTACATCTTAAATATCAGTTAGCCTTAGAGAAGCTCATGATAAGGTAACTTTAGAATAAACTTATTTCTTACATAGCAACCAAAAATAAGTCCTATCTATCTTGCAGTAACAAGAAATAGTGATGTGCTGGTGTTTCCCTTTAATCTGGAAAATTCCCACATTAAAATGATTTCTGATCTATACTATTCTAATTTTCCACTAGTTTGCGAATACTTGAAGACAAGCACATAGTTAAAATGTCTATAGCTATGTTTCTTGAATCTTTTGTGCCCAAATGATGGCAGGGAATCAAGACACCAAAACTTTGTGACTCTTCTCTGTCAAGCAAGCTGTGGGAAATCATGATGTCTCTGTAACCACAGTCATCTGCACTTGTGAAATAAAATATACAACCTCAGACTGGGGGCACTCAACCTTTCTAATTAGGCAGACAATGCTTATTATAGGGCCCTAGTGACTTCTGTCAAGAGGCACCCATTAGGTGAACAACATTAGTAGGAACTAGGACAGAAGAAGGCTAAAGAGCTGGAGATGTTTTGATGGCTGTAGAATATGGTAAATTTTTCATTATTCAAGTGTTTGCTTAAACCCCTTTGGGGTAGGTGGTGTCAATTTTAGCTTTTAAGTTTGACACCTGAGTAAAGTATTTTTTTTCTGACTTTCCATTACTTTGAAGGTGCCAGCATCTGCTGCCAGACATTTTTCAGTGGTGTCTTGTGCTGTTCACTCATAGAATATCCTGAGTTGGAAGGGACCCACAAGAATCATCAAAGTCCAACTCCTGGCCTTGCACAAGACCACCCACAAATAAACAGTGAAAGCACTCATGCAAACCTTGGTCTTTTTATTATATGTTGAATGTGTTGGCATGAGATTTGGTGTGAGCTTTTTGAGGCAAATGGGAACCCTACCCTCTGGGCTTTCCTGGCAGTGCTGATCTCATGGTTATAATTTCTTCACTACTATTGTTACAGAATCATCTGGAATAGAGGTAATGTGAGCATTCCTGTCCTGACTGTAAGGAGAGCAATGTACACTGTGTACAAATACCCTGTTCCCAGTCATCAGTCATCAGCTTGTCTTTCATAGTGGTGGGGAGCATTGTTTTGGTTGGTGGATAGTTGATATTCATAGGAGGTGATCAAAAACTGTTCTTCAGTTTCTGTATGAGAAATTATTTTTTTAAGTTTTACACAAATTTAAATTTTTTTCTGTTGTAACTGACCTTTGCTATGTACAATTAAAAAGCTGTGCCTGTACCAGGGTATGTTTTTTAAAACTTGTTTTGAAAGTCCAAATTCCATTTATGCTTAGAAAAGAGAACCAGTATGTTCTGTGTACTAGTTATCTTTTTTATTTTTATAATTTTCATTTTAGATCATGTCCATAACATGTATTATTCCGTATTGCTGTTTCATGGAAATATGAGAGTATTTTTACTTGGATTAAACTCACTCATCACTTATAATTATGCACAGTAAAATAACTTCATGCATTTGCCTCTGCTTTCTTTCTTTTTTTTTTTTTTAATTCATTTGAGCCCTAGGATGAAGCCAAAGTAAAATTTTAAATTGTAAATTGATGATTTTATGGCATACTATCATGAATTTAGTTTCAACAAATTACTTTGAATGTTTTTACATAGGCATAGCATACTTCCTAAATTTAACTCCAGTGATATGCTGGTCTAGATTTTGCTGGGATTTTTTTTTTTTCATAAATACTTCTATTTATAGAAATTGTATTAGTACATTTCTATATTTTCATTTACATTTGATTTACTGCATTTACTCAAACTGACTAGGTACTTTAAACATGTAATTAAACAGAATCCTCTGCTGTGTGCAATTTAAGCAAAAAATTTGAATTATTTCCAATCTTCTTTGGTAAATGTATGTGAGTATTATTTTTTCAGAGCATAAATTGCAACCCTGAAAAAATATTTAAAAAAAAAATTTTAAACCTGATATTATATAGATGTTATTGCTTTAAATGTCATTATCTCCGAAAGGTGAACAAGTAAAATGCAGCAAATCTAGTTTCAAGGCTGATGCCTTTTATTTGTATGTCGGAGTGTATAGAACAGGGGCCTCTCTGATCTCCTCAGAGAGAGAGATCAGAATGCAAAAATAGAGTTAAAATCTTTAGATAAATTAAAGTATATGAAGCCACTCAGACATAAAAGTGTAAGCTTTAGTTTTAAGTAATTAAAAATATAATTAAGTTACATAAATATGAAGTAGAAGCATAAGATTAAGTAAACAAAAATATGTTTTAAGTGCCTTAAAAAACAAAAGCCTTAAAATCTAGTGTAAAGAGCAAGCTTCAATAAGAGTTCAAAAACTTAGCTCTAGACATAATGAAAACATAGTAAAAATATTGCTTGCATTCTTCAAATAGAACAAATAGAACTATCGGCGTAAATAAAGCTATATGCACAGGTTTTGTGCAAAAATTAACACTACTTTCCTACTATAGAACTAAAATTCTAATAGGTTTAAAAGAAATGCTTCAAGTTCATGTTTTTAGCTCATTAGGTAATTAACAAATAAAAATCCATATATTGGGGAGAGCTCTCTCTCTCCCTCTCTCCTCACCACCATCATCACTGCCCAAAAAAAATAAAAGCAGCTGCTGCAATTTCTGCCTTTTCTCAGGATTTTATACCAAAAAGCTGCTTCTGCTTCTAATCAGGACTCTATCCCAAAAACTTTAGCATAGGCTTTAACACTTAGGACTCTCTGAGACCGATGTACTCCTGCAATAAACAACTTTACAGCAACCAACTGCTCTTGCCACTTTGAACATCTAAACCCATAACAGTCTCAACATTTATATTTTTGAGCGACTTTCTGTTCAATTATGTGAAACTCAGAGTTTTCTTGGAGATTCTACTGATTTTCCAGGAATTTAGATTACATTCTATAAGAACCAATTACTCTGAAAGTATTGACCCATTGCACTGACCCATCCCTTGCTGACCCTTCTGCTTATTTTTACCTTAGACTCAATTTGACCTGAACAACACAAAACAGATTTTATAACATGATTAAGAGGAAATTATATTGGCAGAGAGGGAGGATTGTATTACCTGAAGTGGTAGCAGGGTAAATAAACACACTGCTGATTTCTCCCGTTAGATTTCACTGCTTCATGATTTATGTCTTTTGGCTTCAAAGAAAAAAAGAAAAAAGGCACAAAAAATTCCCCCTAGCAAGACCAAAAGTTCAGTTCTGTTACTTTCATTGTGTAGTACAATAACAGTAGTTGTTGGTTGCAGTTAATGCTCCTAGGCAGCAAACACTGATCTGCCAGCATCTCTGTTGGTTTGATGTAAGGCTAAGAGCACAACTGTTACTTCCAGTAACTGGAGGGAAGCTAAAATTCATAATTTCAGTTTATGTGAACTATACAGAAGGAATTTACCCTCTCAGATCCCCCTTGTTTGGTTTGGTTGTATGAAAATAAAATAAACACTGATTTTTATGAATTGCTTAGAGCTGTTGCAGGTTTTCCTTTTTCCCCAGCTGCAATGAAATGCACTTGTTGAAATGGACGTTTGATTTTTGCATGGGATTTCAAGCCATCCTGCTTAGCAATACGGTGCAACAAAATGTGGGACCATGATGATATCTTGATGGCTGGTCCCTGAAATTGGCATGGCTTTGGCTTATAGAAGATAGTGAAGCCCACTAGAGGGCTCACAGTGTGTGAAGACACCCAGCTTTCCTATCAGCCAACAGCTTTCCTGTACTTCCCTGCAGGATCTGACTGAGCTGGAAAGAGCCCGCTAGCATCTGGGATATAGGCATAGTGAGTTCAAGTAGAGAGCTCTCAAATTGTTTTAAGGAGTGCTATCGACTACAAATCCCCAGTACCTTGGTGTGTGTACCAAGCCTCTGTAGTAGCCTTGAATATTCTGCATGCACTGATGCATATGGCATTTCCCCTTGCCAGGAGCAGTTCACTTTTCTGCTCTGCCTCCTAGCACACAATTGAAAATTCAATAAAGACTTTATTCAGCTTCAAACAGAAATCCGAATGTGAACCAGAGGTCCAGACTTCTTGTACAGAAAGCACACTTTTAGGCAAACCAGCCAGCATGGCTGGAAGCATTAATTGGGCCACAGTAAATTTAACACACTGAATGTGATTCAGCTGGCTGCAGTGGTCCCATTTGAGATGCCCTCATGGTTTACAGATGTTGGTTTGGCAGGTCCTACCTGCATCAGCTGCATTGGAGTGGTTCGGATTGTTATAAAATCTTAGAAAAAAACTCCAGAGGAGGCAGCTAAAGCAATTGTCTTTGGTCAGCTGAGTAACTCCTAGGGTTGGGTTATAAATTTCTTGGCATTATGACTAGTATCCATCTCAGTAGGCATACAGTTTTAAAGTGAAGCTAAAGCAATTTATTATAATTTATTTCTACCCCTCTACCGCTGTCCACCAAGAATAAATTATGCACAATTTATGGTACAATTCAGTCTTTGTTTATTATCAAAGCAAAAAATTGCATTTGGTACAGTGAAAGGACTGGAGCTCCTTATCCCAACTATGCTGGGCTGTCTTCCCCAAAACCAGGATGAAGATAGAAGCAGTTCTTTGGAGAAGACTTCCTCTTTCATTCAGGATGTCTATATGCTAAACAGGTGCAGTGGGCTCATCAGGACTGACAATACTTTAATACCTTTGTATTGTATATCACCATAGTTTGGCCCTCTGCTACAAAAGAGCATCTTTTGTTGCCAGAAAAGCCCTACATATCCTTTAAATAACATTATTTTGAAGCCAGTATTACCAGAATAATTCCAACTCCCTCTGCTTCTATCTGAAAACTGAAATATGCGTGTTTGGAAAATCTATGGATGTTGATAAGTATCTAAACCTTGATATCAAAGTAAGACACAAAGAGCCATGGTTAGTTTGTTCCTATTTATACTAATGATACTATTTTCATTTTTAATGCTTTTTCTTTACAAGTGGCTGCTGTGTACTTAGAAGGGGACAAAACTTATCTTAAATATCTTCTAAAAAATTCCACTTGAGGAAGAAAAGGATTTCTAAGCCCTGAAAAAGCATTTGGAAGCACATGAATGAAGAACTAGAATAAAGTCAGGATAATCCTCTGTCCTTTATTATGCAGCAGGTCAGATTAGAGGATCACTGAGATCTTTGTGGCTTTTTAATATATGATTAACATATTAATTTTTAACTGCATGCTTTGGATCAGTTCTTTGCAACAATGCATACAAGTGTGTCTTTATTTGGAGCAGGTGGAGCCAAAGCAAGGGGTTAAAATTAGGCAGGTGTTCAAGTGCTTTGCAGACTGGAGCTTGACTCCTGACGCCCTGAACTCAGTATTTCAGAATGTTTGCACTGAAATGTATTTTTTTTGAGTGGTGGTCTTGCCTTTCACTTCATTTAGAAAAAAAAAAAAAAAGTAAAAGTATTAAGGTTTTAGTATTTTTCATTTATTTAAGGAAACAATTTTATGAATTATAAAATATATTAAATAAGTTTTATTTAGGTGGAATAATATTTTGCCCTAGGTTTTTAAAAAAAATGTTTACATTTTCATAGGATTGTAGAATAATGGAATATAGGTTGGAAGGAACTTCACAGGTCAACTGGTCCAACTCGTCTTGGCAAAAGCACAGTCTAGACCAGATGGCCCAGCACCCTGTTCAGCTGAGTCTTGGAAGTACCTGATGTTGGGGAATCCCCCACTTCCCTGGGGAAATTATTCCAGTGTCTGATTGTTCTGAGTGTAAAACTGTTGGGCAGCTTTGCCAGGGCCCATCAGTTTGTGGGGGACAAGCTGCTACAGCAGTTCACAGTGATGGATCTGTGTTTGTGTCATCCTGGATTTTTGGTCCCAACAGAGAAGGTAAAGGCAGAAGTGAAGAAAGTGTTGAGAACCTCTGCCTTTTCAGGATTCTTTGTGATTAATTCACCTCTCTTGTTTAATAGCAATATTTTTCTTTCCTTTCCTTAATTTTCAGAAAAAAATAGATATATCACCTGTAGAAATATTCTAAAAGTTCAGTTTTTCATGTAGAGAAACACTAAGAGAATGTAAATAATGGAAAATAATATTGTCAGCCTGAATTCTGTATTTCAGGATCTAAATTAAATCTATGAACAGTAACAGTCCAACTACATAATAGATCTTTGTGTTTCTAATAACTTGTTAAAGTTTTAAAAGTAGTAAACCTCAGGATGTTAGCTTTCTATCATTCTTAGTTAATTTATTAAAAGGTAACATTTAACTGAAATATTCTGACCCCTGAAAAATATACCTTTGATAGTTGTAATGTGTAACTTTTAAATACGTCCCTGGAGGTATTAAAGAACATGCAGATGTGGCACTTAGGGGTAGTTTAGTGATATACTTGGCAAAACTGGGTTAACACTTGGATTCAGTCATCTTAAAGGTCTTTTCCAACCTAAATGATTCTAAGACTCTATTCTCCAGATGTGTGTTTGGGTTATTGTTCCCATTACAATGTGCCTGGGCCAGTTAAATTCATAGCAGTGTCATGCACCTTGAAATGTATCAAGAAGAGAAATAATAAATATGTAGGCCAATAGTAAAAAGGACTTACATCTTCCAGTAGGAAGGATTCATCTCTCCATCTTTCGTCCCTGCTCCCTTTGCTTCTGTAGTTTACGTCTCTCAGAATGTTTCTATTACAAGTAGAGTTATAAATGTAATTCATAGACAGTGATACGATCAATAAATTGCTTTGCATTTGCTAAGTTTCTGTCAAGATTTCTGGCACTGACTTGTTATTCATACACCCAGTACTTCCACATAACTTTTTTGTGTGCTGTTGTTATCTCTCTTGAAGACTCTCAGATGTGCTTGGTTTACTGAGTTCTCAGCAATATTTTAGCTGTCATTCTAGCCACTGCCAGTGTTTTCAGTTACCCAGATGCTATGAGTAGGATAGCTGCATCTATTCTGGTGAAATACACACTTTTTGACAAACTTTGTCATTTCTGCCGTCACAGAATTCTCTCACAGTTTTGTTTCATTTCCATTGGTCTCCTTTCCTGCTATGTCTCATCTTTCTCCCAGTTCTCACTCTGTTTCTCCTGTCTGCACTTCCACTTGCCACAGTTTTTCCTAAAACTTCATTTTCCTACTTGCTTGTTAGATGGCTTTGCATCTGTGTACCATTTTGCTCTCTGCAAAACTAGCTCTAACTGTTAACCAAAAACCTGTTGACTAAAAACAAAACCACCAGATAATGAGCAAGAGAATGAGCAGAATTTATCTAAAAATGTAGGTGATTCGAAATGGCTGACTGATTTGTAAAACCACCCTGTGAGTGTCTTAAGTGATTATGGTAATGAATAATTTTCTCTTTGTGTGAACAAATTCTAGGTTTTGAGCTGGTGAGCTGTATGGTTGTCAACAGAGGTGCTGTTTAGGATTGTGCACAGAGAGCAGTGGAAAAAAACCCCAAAACATAGAAGCAGCAAGGGAGTCTTTCCTACATGCCTCTACCTTTGGCAAAATTGCACTTTTGCAGTGGTGATGTTGATTTGTGATTCCTAGCAAGTCTACATTAGCAGTCCAAAAGTCTGCTCCAGAGTTAAGGTTGCCAAGGGCACTTTCAGCTCTTGTGTTCAATTACTTTAAACTCTCATACAATATAGTAACATATTTTATAACACCAGAAAATGATGAATTAAAGTAATGTTGACTTTAGCTTATGAAAAGCACTTGCAGGTATGCCCCAAAATCTAAGGCTGCACTCCTGAATAGACAGGTAGTTATTGGAAAAAGCTGTAGTTGTATAAAGGTACACCTAAACAGTAGTGGAATTGGTTGTGTTGTATGTCAAGTTTTTCAGTTCAGCATATGCCTTGTTTATTATCCAACTTCCATTCACAGCATTGAGTTTAAATGTGCTGAAGAGTGAGAGATTGTTTGAAGGAGCTTTTCAGTGTTGTGAATGAATGTGGAAGCCTGAGGCTTCAAGTTATTGTCACCGAAATATGAGTATCTGCAAGTGAACTTTGCAAGCAAGGGTAGAATGGGACTGAGTTACCTCGGTTTAGGTGTCAAGCACTATTTGACCTGTTCTGCCATATCTGAGGCAGAAATGTAGGGCTAGTGAATGTGGCAAGGCCCAGATGGATATTGGAGTAGTGGACCCATGCTTTCACCTATGTCTTCAATAACATCTGGGGCAGAATTTTTATCATGAGTTGTAGTTGAAGTAGCCCAGTTTATCCCAATGATGGGAATCTAATAATACTAATGAAGCTTACAGGTCTTTGCAGAGCCTGTGTTTTATCATCTTCATGCATGTGTTAAGGGTGACACACAGCTTCTCAAATTATTTTAGATGCCTGTATTGAAGTATTCAATTCTGTCCATAAATGTTTATAATGGTGGGAACTTGTTCATATTTAGACACCTAAATGTACATCAATGAAGAACTATGTATGTCTCACTTTCAGTACTAAGATTCCATATCATTGATAAAAGTAGGGTGGCATGTATAAATTGGGATGGAAAACAAAGCAGTATGAGGAATGATTCAGATCTCTGCAATAACACAGAAGCAGTTAAGGAAAATATTCTTGAGCAAAGGAGAAGTGATGAAGTTTGTAAGGGATGTTTGATGAGTGTTAGACTTACATATAGAGTGGAAACTGTACTTAAAGGGAGTGGTTTTCTTTTAGCTTATGCCTAATGCATTCCTCTTGATTTCACATAATGATTTCTTTTCCCATGATTTTTCTAAACCGTTCTTCAGCATCTGTAGCGGAAATGTTCAGACCCCATTATTATTGAAGGGGGCAGAATTGAGGTTAACATTTTTAGATATTCTTTCTTTGATTTTTTCGAGGGTCTTCAGGATATTTTAGTTCAGATTCTGACATTATCAGATGATCCTGACTATGCATGAGCTGGTGGGTTAACTTTAGCCAGCAGTCAGATGCCCACCCTGTTCTTTTGCCATGGAGCCCTTCCCCTGCAGCCTCTCACATCTATACAAGCCTTGGGACCTACACCCAGTACAGTCAGAAATAGTATATTCCTTTTTGTGCTGATGCAGGAAATACCTGTTCTTCCTTCTGTTCCCTGTAGTTGTTTGAAAATGGCCAGAATTAACCCTTTTTCTGCTTACTCTTTTATGTCTACTTAGTTTTTGCCCTTCCTCTTCTGAGGTGAGGAAGTGGTGTGAGTACGTAGAGTTTGATGAACTAAAGAAAAGGGACAAGGAAATTACTGAATGAGAGGGGGGTGGCATACTATGTGCAAGAATGGAAGGGAAAGGGAAATCGTCAAGACAGGTACATTCCACGTGTCCAGACTTACTCTCCCACAAGAGATGCTGAAATTAAAAAAAAAAAAAAATAATTAAGAATTAGAGACAGTAGTATTTCTAAAATTTATTCATTAACAGTCTCTTGTCTGTTCCTCAATATTTGTGGCTTTTCTCTGCCAGAATTATCAGAAAGCAAAGGCCAGTTTTGAAGGGCCTTAGATACAGAGTATTTTTTAAAATCTAGGTCTTCATCATGACAATAACCATATTGTATTTGCAGCTTTGTGGGGAGTCCTAAGTCAGGTTCTCATTGATAGACGAGTATGATGTTGCTTTATCAGTATGGCAGTAGAAAATTATTATAAATCATCTTTTTTGAAAGTGTTTGTGTATAAGTTAGGTGTGTTTCTTTAAAGCATATTCCTATATCTATTCCGTTTGTCTGTGGAAGGATTTTGAATCTACATACAAAGCATCTTTTGAGAAAAAAAATCATAAGACAGATCTGTTTTTTTTAATCATCTGTTTAAAACTTCAAATGTCACATTCCTGAATATATATGCAATATTGAGTAATAGAATAGTTTGCATGTTTAATCATCTTCTTTATTGCATTAATTTGGCTTGCTGAGAACAATAGTTTGTTTATGTACATACGGGAAAAGAGATAAAACCCTTCAATTTTAATCTAGAGGGGGAAAAACCCCCAATCAACCATGTGAATACAGCTATAGCATATTTGCTGGCTGTGCCTTAAAATACGTATTTTCAATTACATCTTCCACTGGAATATTTCAGCATTAGTAATATAGTTATTCAAACCAGGATACAGCCTGTGGTCTCAAATGATAGCAGGAATTTTCTCCATTCTCTCAAGAGATAATACAGAGAACTTTGATCATTTACTTTTCACAGAACCAGGATTTTCTCATCAGTAGCTTTACAAGGTTATCTGTTTATAATCCCTCCTCACTTCTTGAACATAATTTTGCTCTTAAGGATAACGCCAAACCTTCATGTAAGGATTGTCTTCAGATTTTGTTACAGAGGTTTTAAGTAGGGTAATAAAATCTAGTGATGTGGTCATTGTCGTATACTAAAAGCCTAGAGTATGACAACTTCTGCCAGAAGTAAAATTGGAGGCATAATCAATGATGATGTTTTGTAAGATAAAATGGGCTTAATAATAAGCCCATAAGCATATAAGCACGGACAAAGAAAGAGTGTACTCGTTAACTACCTTTTCATTCCATTTACTCAATACACTTCCTCCAGTGTGCAGTATATGTTTCACAGGAAGCTCTCCAAAGACAATATTTTGAAATTAATTATTGTTACAGCTTAGGCTTTTTGCTTTTTAAGAAATATTACTTCAGAGAATCCTTGGGCTTTCCAAGAGCACTGCACTGTGAGGCCCTATGATGCAAGGAGGTTTGCAGGACAATAAGAATGCAGATTGTACTTTTCCCTGTTTACAGACCCTTTAGAAAGAAAAGATCAGTGAAACTATTGCTTAGCATCTGGTTAATGGTCTATCTAAATTGTGTCCCATAGGGGTAATTCTTATTACTCCTTGTTAGGAAAGAACTACTTTGGTGAATTTGATTTTTCTGATTTGGTGATGCACTTCTTGGTTTACCTATTTTCCTTCCCCCCCTGAAAATGCTAGGTTCATTAACTGTTGTTCAGTGAATACCTTTGTTACCTATTTTATGTTCTACATTCTGAAGCTTGCAACAAGGATCTAAAATGCTCAGAAAATACGAACATTTTTGTCAGGGATGAAAGTCTACTAGGAACTAATACTAAGTTCAAGCCTTGATTTTTCTTATCATAGTTTGATAAATGGGTTAAATTTTAAATTCTATCTTCATAAAATATTCCCAGTGTATTAGTTTATACAGTGCTCTTCAGATGAACACTTCCTTTGCCAGAAGTTCAGCTTCTATTAGTTAAACAGTAGTGATGGCAAAGTAGCAGGAACCCAAAAAGAAGTCTTCTCACCTTACTTTAGATGGCTGCATCAGAGTTTAACTGTGAATTATATATAATGGAAAGAAATAAACACCTCTCATTTTTTAGCAGAATTACAGATTACTCCAGTTGATCCAGATGATATGGTCAGCATTAGGATGGGATGCCTTCTTCTCTTCTGTGACTGGAAAAAGTGCCTGCAATGAATTCCTTAAAGGTAGTTGTGTATCACATAAATATTGGGACAGATAAATTCCCATTCTGAACTTCAGGACACTTCATTAATGCTAAATTATATTTTGCATAAATAGAGGCAAATAGACATACATAACCTATATTTTTGTGTAATTTAGGAGATCTTCTTCTTCTTACTAAAAAGTCTATTTAAAGATGAGTGCTTCTGAAAATCAGTTTTCAGCTTGTTTATGGGAGGTGTGATTGAGTTGAGCAGATTCTGCATTTAATGACAGAAAAACTTAAAGTCGTGATATTTTAATTCCAACCTAAGCCTCCTTCGTAAAATACTTTAAATATGATTGGAATGCAAAAGGAAGTTTTTATTAAATGAAGTAGAAGTGTTTTAGTGACACAGAAGCATTAGGTAGTAAGGGACAGAGTATGTATAGGGAACTAAATCAAGATCAAAACTGTTTTCCAGAATATGTAAAAGATTACAAGCTCCTTATTTTCAAGAATGTATGTATTAAGTTAAATGCAGCATGAATGTAAAACAATTAGCAAAGTTTTTATTACTTGCCTCTTCAGAGAACTTGTGGACATGTGTCAAATATATGTGGAGAAAATGACATGTTTAGCTTTGAATTTGAAAATTTTAATTTTTATTTTAAGTCACTTTTCTTTTTCCATACTTTTTGAGGTAAAGAAGTGTTTTTAATACGGACTATTTTAAATTGGAATGTTTGAATTAAATGCAACAAATTAAATTCTGTGATACTATCTCATATTGCAGAAGGTAGCAATCATACTCTTCAAACAGGGACTGTGAAACAAAACATACTTTAGGAAAGCTCTTAAGTTTATTGGCAAAGCCATTCATGTAGATACCAGAAAGATCATGTTTTTCAAGAAACAGTTTGAAATTTCTTCAACAAGTTGTTGCGTTTAATTTTGTTTTCCAAGTTGACAAATTCCAAGAGCAGCAATTTTCAAAATGTCTTCTGGCTAAGTATGAAGCTATGGTAAAGCCTCATATATCAATGATTAAGAGTTCTTTATGGAATATTTCTAATCTATTGAGAATCATCATAACCCCTTCTGCAGGGAAAATACCACATAGCTTTTCCCCGGTCTTCTTGGCTGTCCAGGATAAACATGGTATGAGCTGAAACCCATGGGAGTTATCAGAAGGATTCCCTTGTACCTCAGCATCTTGGATTTGGTTTGCTGCCTCTTGACTCATCAGAACTAGCTGCATGTTTTACTTAAGGTTTATCCAATGGCAAAAGGCCTTTCTGTGCAATGAGAAAGAGAAAGCAGTGGCATTACTTCTTCGGCATGACTTGCTTTCCTGCCCAAATCACACTGTGTTTTCATCTTTCAGGAGCTATTTCCAAGCCAAGAAAAATGGTTGTAATGCTGGGGGAGGCACTGCTTTTCTCATCAGACTGGGCTATGTCAGCTTTTGCAAAAAGGAATAGATGAATGTGGAGTCTTACTTCTCTGCTTCATTTGGACATTCCTTGGCCTTCTGGTTGCCGTATGACAAGCTTCTGGGTTGGGAAAGAGCTTAGGTATCTAAATCACACCTGACAGTGATGGTTCATGTTTGATGTTGTCTCTTAAATCACAGAATAATACAACACAGGTTGGAAGGGACCTCAAAAGACCATTTGGTCCAAATTTTAGCAGAATCACAGATTGCTCCACTTGATCTCTGTAGACCTGCAATACTGATCCTTATCATAAACACTCCTGTTGACTGATTTTTGACTACTTGTTGAAAAAACTGGAACTGCTCTCTGGGACAGCATTGAGGATCTTTTCACAGTCACAGAATCCAAGAATGGTGATTTTCCACACGGACCTGACCCAACACGAGTAGTTAGCATCGTATAAGATTGTGTAGCAGCATGTGGCCATACCACTATCAATCTGAATCCTTCATTGGGTCAGTTTTGTGCCCCAGCTGATAATTGTGGTCCATTGCTGGTCTCCCCAGGCAGATTGTTGCAGTTGCAGCACTCTAGTGGTAAAACCATTCTACTTCTGGCATTGCACCTTGTGTGACTCACCTGGCTTGAGCTGGCCATTGCATCTTCATTGATACTGATACCTTTAGCTCAGGTCTGCCTACAGCTCCTAAGAGATTTGCTCATTTGAGGTGTGCTCAAGCATCTGTCTCTGTCTGTGCATCTGTCTATTTGCATGTTGCTCTTAAAATGATGGATGCATCATTTTCTAAGCCACTATTATTTTCATAAACAATTATGTACTGTAAACTGGCAATTTTGCATAAATTATGTATAAATTACATACATAAATTTATTGCATAAATTATGACGCTGCAGGTCTTTGACAGACCTATATCTAGACCTATATCCTATTTCCTAGTTAACATACAAAACATTTATAATCCATCCCAGAAAAGTTTTCAGTTGAAGTAAAAGATCAGAGAAAAACTAACAAATCTGAAATCCCTTACTATATATATATATGCAAGATATATATATATATTTGAAAATAGATATGAAACCAGTTTGTGGCTAATGAGTCCTTTACAACCTATGAATGTTGAAATAGGAAATAACACACTAATCACAAACAGAAAGCTGTACAAGAGAAAGCCAATTATTAAGCAACTGTTATTATTTACTTACCATAAAATGCAGGATTTTGATCCAGTAAGGAAAAGTCTAAAGAGTAAACAATGGTATCTAATAGTGTGTTTTTTTGTTATTAGTGTGACATTCTGGTGGCTTTAATATGGTCCGTACATGGTTTTGGGGAATATTTGCATAGAATATGTAAAGTGCAAAAGAGT
Source organism: Acridotheres tristis (assembly GCA_037013685.1). Classification (NCBI taxonomy): domain Eukaryota; kingdom Metazoa; phylum Chordata; class Aves; order Passeriformes; family Sturnidae; genus Acridotheres; species Acridotheres tristis. The sequence goes on from CM072884.1 coordinate 73,243,597, forward strand.
ATTGTATGGAAGGAGCTTTCAGAAGTTATTCAGATCCTCTTTCTTACATGTTATTTATTTTTGTGTGCTTTTATTCATTGCATAACAATAAATTTGGTCACTATTTCTCTAAATAAATTACAGAATAATAACCAAAATTTTTTGTGGCGACTAATCTATGAATAAGAAAGGTGGATTTATTGAATTGAGTTGCAAATCGAACAATTATTTTAGATTACAAAAAATACTATGTTTTCTCAGTATTGTTTACATAGAAATCAATGTGGAACTCTTATGCCTGCTAAATAGAACATTCCCCAAATTCTTAATGGAAACTAAAATATTCACCACAAAATTTTTTGGGAACTGGAATTAAAAGACTGGTGCTTTCTGATGGAGAGAAATATTTATAGGATATTAAATATATGTTTACTTGTAATTTTATTTCTTGATTATGTCATTAATGAACAAGATGCAAATAAAATTTTCTTCATGCAGTCTGGGCTACTGAATGAAAAATGTACCTGCTTAGGGATCATTCTCACCCCCTCTCCCAACATCAATCAAAGGCTAAAATTTTTTTGTAGTATCAGATGTGCTTCCTAATTATCATTTGCATGTAACTGTGCACTTCCTCATTTGATTTGTGTGAAGGTTCAAGCATGGATCTTGTTCATATATGCCTTGGTGATAAACTGGGTTAAGGATTGAAAGGAGCATCTGATCTCATTGATAAAAGCTTGGTTTTATTAACAGCTGGATACTTCCGCTACTTCGGATGAACGTTGCCTTAATTCTCAGGCCATTTTACTGAAATGAATAGGCTTTCCTCCTGAAAGAAGATGACAAATATGGTAGAAAGCAGACCTTAATTTGGCCTGATAAGATGAAAATATATCATTTATTTTATACTTATTACCCTAATTCTCCAAATGTTTTGGAAAATAGCAATAAACCATACATCCTTTAACAGATTTTACTGGTGTGTATATATGCTTTGCATGTATATTTGTGCAATTAGCTGTTGGCAGTGGGCAGTAAAATGGCTATTACGTACTCTCCTTTCCATACGGATATGAATTTCAGAATTCAATTTAGCTTATTGCAGAGGAAATGTGCTGATCCACTGGCAGAAATGTCATCTGTACCAATGACTGTTGGCTCCTCAGCAGAGCAGGGGCAGTGGTACTGCTGGCATGGTGGCCAGCAGCAACACCTGAGAAGTACAGAAACAGTGGTAGGAGAAAAAGAGAGGCCAGGCAACACAGAAACAGTACTTATTCCCAGAGAGGAAGATAATAATTATTATTATTTCTCTTCTGAGATCATGCATCAGAAGAAGAATTAAAACATACTCAACCCTGAAGCAAAAGAAAAAGAGAGTCTACTTAGCTGCACCAATCTGCAAAGGGACTAGAATATGTCCTAGGACAGAGAGGAGAACCTGCTGGCATGTATACATCCAGCCTCTGGTACAGTGCAGGTCTCTAGTTCAGTGGCACATATGAAAGCCGATTCACTTTCCTTAATATTTATTTAGACTGTATTGTGTAAGTCTTGGCCTTCAAAAGCTTTTTATGCTTTTTTTTTCTGAACTGATTCCACTCTCTTTTGTCAAAAAACCATGCCAGTCAAAACCACACCTAATTTATGCAAGTAACTCCTGAAAAACTCTCCTCCATTCGGAGTTCTCAAGCCACTGACCTCTGCCACTGCTCCCACTAAATTCAAGACACTGCAGAACTCTAAATCCCTCATCTTCTCTCTCTGAGAGGAATAGGAAAATGTATGAGTTTTATTTGTTACTGTTCTAATATTTAAGATACTTCTGTGGAAATTCCACCTTGGACAAAAACTTACTGCAGTAATAAGCAAATGAAAGAAAGCACATCGGAAATTATGTGCAGCTCCAATGAAGAGGATAATAGTTTATCCCCATCCACACAGGAGTAATAGTTTATAAAACTTCATAGTGATGTTACTTTTTAAATCATGAGTTGAACATTTGTGATGACAGTACTTACAATATCTGTCAACAGAAATCCTGCTTTGATGCACAGAGACAGGATTGAGGTGGAATGGCTCACAGGAGTAGAAATGGGATAAAAAACAGTAAGCTTTGCATTCATAATTCAGGAATGTTGGGTTCTTAGTACCTGTTATTGGTATCATATAATTTGGGTTTTCAGCTAATTTACTGTAGAAACTGTTGTCAGTAAGAAAATGTTCATATTGCAACTCCTGAGTTTCTCAGGCAGCTGAGAGCATTAAATCATGAAAATCTAAAGCTCAAACTGTCTTGAAGAAATCATCTAATTCATCACCTCTACTGAAAGCAGGATCAAGTACATCCATATGTGACAGATGCTGGTGTATATTCTGTTCTTAAAGTGAGAAAGCTGTTCCTCAGATCAGACATAAATCTCCCTTGCTGCAAATTAAGATAATCTTTTGTTATCTGCCATGGTCACGAGGAACAACTGATCATTGTGTTTACTTCTCCAGCTTCTACCTACTCTGCTCAAACACCTCTCCCCTTACTCCTTCCTGCTGCTGCTTCCTCTCAGCTGCACCTCGTGGGCTCACTTTTAGCTTTTCTTCATTAAAATTGCATGTTTAGATCTTCTAGTGTCTTCGTGTTTTCATTTGGGCCCTTCAATTTGTCTAGGTTAACTTGCCCCAAAACACTGACAGTTCTCTGGAAAAGCTCCACCAGTAATAAGTAGAAGAAAGTTAGTATTTCCAGTGTGTTTTACGAAATACTTGTTTATAAACAAAGCCAAAGTGACCCTGCTTTTGTTCTGCAGCAGTGGCATGTACGGAGAGTGATGACTCATGCATTTAGGGAACCATTTTAAATCCCCAGACCTCACCTATCATTCTGCTGAGTGTCCAGGCTGTTGTCATTTGATCATTTGGTATTATACTTGACACCTTACCCCTAACCCCCCTTTTCTTTAGTATCACACTTGGGGCTATGGCAGTAGACTTAGTAAGGTCGCCAGGTTCAGGTGGCATTCTAGCTGTCTGCACAATTTTGTAGAACCTTCTCTAGAGTCATGTGAGCACTGTAAGCTGAATTTCTCTGCACCACTGCTGAATGAAGCTGGGTCCAGGGCAGACTTGGGTAGTTATGGTTGCCCATTGCCCACAGCTCAATAAAGAAAGACCAGCAACATTTCATGTGTGGTTTTTCAATGTGTTTTGAAACACATTGTGATCTGGGGCTACACTCACTTGTACCATGTAGGCATTAGATCTGTTTGGGAGGTCCTATGTTTTCTGCCTGGCTTCCAAATGCTAGGTCTTGTGGCCAAGCAGGGTAGGCTGTTTCTAGTAGGTCTGTATCATATCTGTGAGCCTTGTCTTGTGTCTGGAGACTAAACACAATGTGTTGGGATACCTGACCCTATTTAAAAACAAAAATATTTGCCATGAACAGCCTTTTGTTTCCTCACAGTGTCAAAAAATATATATGTATAATTTGAGAGATTTGGCATGTTTTCTTATTTTCCTCAAAAACGGATAAAGAAGCCTTTGCTCCAGATTTCTTTTCTTACTTGTTTTGCTAAGATCAACTGGTAAAAATTTTCAATTATTCCATTAATTTCTTAGAGTCATATTATTTAAAAATAAAAATTATTTGGCCTAGATATTAGAAATACACTTTGTATTTTATCTCCTCATCTCTATAGGGAAACCATGTTGTACAAAACATGTAAGTAACTTAACAAATTGTTAGTCTGTAATGTTTTATGCACAGAGTTGTCACACAGAAGTAAAAAATTAAAATAATACAGGATAATTTTCTATTTTTCTGACTTTAATTATTCTTTACCTTTGCAAAGGATTAAGTGCTTTCAGAAAAGATCCTTTCAAACTATGCATAATCCCTGTGTTGTAAAGACAGTCAGCGAAGTTGATAAGGATAATTTTAGAAGTGAAGCTGAGTGGCTCAGTTTTTGCTGTGAAAGAGATGTAACTTCAATAAATGAGAAAATTTGTGTGTGGCTTGTGGGAAGAACCTTTTGATTTAGTTGAGGCAGTTGTTGCTGATCTTACAGTTTAATTTCTTAATATAAATTGAAACATTTCCAGTAATTACATGTATGTTGATATTAAACCTTTCACTGAAGATAGTAATCATATTGATATAAATACATTGCACAAGGATAGTAATACTTGAAGTAGCTTATTTTATGGTAATCCAAAATTAATAGCTAGAAATAAGTTGAAAACCACTCATTCTTCAATATTATTTTAAATAATAGGGATTGTTTGAACCTTTTTTATCACCATGGTTCCAGAATGCATGCACTAATTTTAAATCCCTTTGACGATGATTGCCACAGCAAATTAGCCTTTATTATTGCATTGGCCTTATGCAGCTGAATGAAGCTTGAAAAAACAAAGATCAAAAAAGAAAAAAAATACTTTTCCTACTACACTTTCATTTTCTTCTCCATTTTTTTCCAATGGAAATCATCAGTTTACTTCTGGTGAAATTGCTTCCTTCTGACTGAGCAGTGTTGTTAAAGTATGTTTGGGATTAAATGAGCTAGCTATAGATTGGGTAGATACTGCTGAGACTTAGAAGTTGGATTCTTTTAAATATTTGAATGAGCTCCTATTATTGAACCTGAGAAAGCTTTGTCAAACACCAGGAGTTACCATCCATATAAAGAAATTTTTACCTTCCCAAGTCACTTTTGCTTTCAAGCATTTGAACTCCATGCAAACTAAAAAAAAAAAAAAATAGCAGAAGGACATCTGAAGGTAAATTCTTACCATGCTTCTACCATGTTTTGAAGTATGGCTGAATTTTATTTACATTGTCTTTATTGTTTCTCCTGAGAAATTAATGTTTACAGACATTTTAAAGCACTTGTACAGCAGACACAAACCAAAACATATTGTTGTCATTTAGCAAATTCTGAGGACCTTTCCGCAATGTACTGAGGAGGCATCATGGAAAAGAAAAGAGAGACACCAAATGAAGTTCAAAGGATATTTTCTGGCTGCCTTGGTGGGCTTCAGTCCTGATTTGTATTCTGTGAGCTGTAGTGGAAAAGTGTGACTTAAGACTGATGAAGTGGATTAATGTTGCTGTATTCAGAGGTTTCAAAAAATCATTTTGTCTGTGGAGACACTGGATTGCACAACCTGGCAGTTGGTGGTGGTGGTAGCATAGGGAGCCCTCTGGGATGCACCATATCCAGACAGAGTTAAAAAACATCACAGGCTGTCTTCAAGTTGCTGGGTCCAGTCTCACCCCATCATTTATTTTGTCTTCCGTTATTTACTCATTTTCAGTGGTTAGCAAAATCCCTGCAAAATATTTAAAGTGGTACATGGGTGAGGAAAAAATTAACTTCATGTGATGCTTCCTAAAAAAATTCCAGTTCTCTCATGGCCTTATAGACCCTTACTTTGGTTCTAGTGCTGCAGGAAGTATTCAGTTTTACAAAGAAGAAAACACATCTTTTTATTGCAAAGGTAGTTACACATTTTAGATATGAGTGCCTTAGTTTTACATCTTTCATGTGAGATTATGCCATAGAGGCTATGTTTTAATGAAGATACTTCAATAGTAAAGTTTTCTTTCTTACTTACTTGACTCGTGGTTTAGGTAGAAAGTTAAGTTTCTCTTTGCCATAAAAGGAATATATTAATTATGGATCCTAATAAACATAGTAGCCCCTGGGGGGTATTGCAATTGCCTGGAGGAAATTTTCGAAGTGTTTTAAAGTGCAGTGTTGTGAGTAGATGGTTTGCAGTATCCCAGTTTCCGTTCTAAGCTTGACTCCAAAATGCACAGTGTTCAGTGTTTGTGCACAAGAATAAATGTTAGTTTACCTGTTAAGCAGTTGGTGTTACCCAAGCTGACAGGCTGGGGCACATGGCCACATTTTGGAGGGCTTTCACTGGATCGGGTTGCTCAGGTGTCCCTGCCCATGGCAGGGGGCTGGAACTAGATGATCTTTAAGGTGCCTTCCAAAACAAACCATTCTGTGATCTATGATTCTGGGATGCAACTGCAGTTTGCCCCTACCTGTAGGGCATTACAGAGAAAATAGACTTTCAGCAGTGCATAATGGAAGGACAAAAAGCATCTGTCACAAACTGCAATGCAAAAGATTTCAGCTGAGTATAAGGAATAACAATAATTTAGAGCAAAAGTGGTTTACAGTAAGAAAAAAAAACGAGCAGGGAAGTGGTGAAATAAAGTTCAGTCTATTCCCTGGAGAATTTCAAGTCTGCTGACTTGAGGCACTGAGCAATCTCATCCAGTTTTTCCATTAAGTGCTGTTTTGAGCAGAAGCTTGGGACTAATCCCCTCCAGAGGTCCCTCCCAGCCTCCGTCTCTCTGTGGTTCTTTGAAGGCAGCTAGCAGGAAGCCTCTAGAAAATGTAGTTGAGAATATGAAGGGAGTTTGCTCTCACTTTCTTTAACTTGCTTAGGGAGGACATAACATGATTTATTACATCAAGAAACAGAAAGTGCAGATCATAATAAAACCAATAAATTATAAGAGAACAAACTAGTAGGGCTGATGAGTCTGATCTCATTGCAAATAAATCTAAGAGAAAAACATTTACAAGCACTGGCAGTTCCCCCTAGAAATTATATTTAAAGGAGAAGCACAAACCATCTCAATACTTGTGAAGCCTAGGAAGTAGTTCCCATAAGTAAGCCTTGACTGCAGTGGTCTAAGGCCCAGGAAAACAAAAAAGCCCTCAGAAAGTGGAAACTAGGTCAAATTTCCAAATCAGTATAGATGAAATAGCACTAATAGGAAGGGTGACAAAACTGGAAGGGCTAAGATGCAGAATTATGCATGACATAAGAAAAAGGATATAAAAGGAAACTAAGTAATTTGATAAATGCATTAATAATCAGAGCAAGGTAAATAAAAAGGTTAATATGCTATCAAACAGGGAACAAAATAAATTGAAAAATGGTAATAAACCTGAAAAAATGTTCAATATCTTTCTCACTTTTCCTTAATTGGAGCTACTGTGCATTAATGCTACTATTAAGCCTGTGAAAGGGCTAAACTGTGAGCTTGGAATGATAAAAGTGCTTTCTGAAGAATATATAGAACAATTACATATTTGAAAATAATCCAGGTTCAATGAAGTTTAGTGTAAAATATTTAAGTAACTAGATGAAGCCTTCTCAAGATCCTTTAGCAGTTCTCTGTTGTGAAGAATGAAGAAAGTTTCAGAAAATTCAAGAAGAGCTGACTCAGTGCCTGCCTTTATAAAGGAGAGGAAGGAAGAGCTGTGGAATTACAGACCCATCAGCATAATTTAAATGTCATAAAAAAACCCCAAACAACTGGAACAAATAAATCAAATGAACTGTAAGCACCTGCAGAATAATGGGAGATGAGTTATAGCCAAAATGAATTTATCAAGGAGAAATTGTGTAATAGCAGTCCCATATCCTTTTGTGACAGAATAACAGTTCTTGGGAAGGTGATGAACCAGGAGATGTCATCTGTCTTGACAAGTAAATCTTCTGACATTATTTCACATGACATATTCATAAGAAAGCATTTAAAAAAAAAAAAAAGAAAAGGAAATTACATTCTGTGTGATCATATAATTAGCAAGGAAGCTGTGCAGAGTGTATTGTTCCCTGTCAAGCTGACGTGTATCCTGTAGAATCTTGCTCTCAATCATGCACTATTGCACATTTTTAGTAATGGTATGGACCGTGAAATAAAGACTAGTCTAATGAAATTTCTGCCAAAATCAGTGGGAGAGCAGAATAAGCTGAATCAGCAACCTGGATGAGAATTCAGAAATTTATAAATTTAAAAACCACCAAACTACTAAACACGACAATTCTGTGATGACAAAGGCAAGTTCTTATTTTAGGTGAAAAAAATCCTGATAGAAATACAAAGCATGTTTAGAATTGAATTTTAGATGACCTGGGTTTCTCTCTTACAGTCACTAACTTTGTCTCCATGATTGTAATGATAACTCTTAATTTCATATTTTTAAGAATATTTTCAAGTAATATAAATGAACAGGTTTACAGTACATAATTCATTATGAAGATAAACAGGGGAAAATTACATATAAATCTTCCAATGCCCTTTATTTTGATCCTATTGCAACTTGTTATTATAAGAGTGGTAGAGCTTAAGCTTTTGAATTTCAGGAAAATATGCTTTGCCTTTTTCAAAAACTTAGAATCCAGTGCATTTTCATCCTACCCTCATAACATTTTGATTTCTAGATTATTATAATCTTTCCCATGCTGCTTTTGAACAATTGTGCCTGGTTTATAATCAGTGAGTTCGGACTACCGCATCATAATATTTTTAGAAACTAACAAAAAAGAAGTTTCATAATGTTTTCAGTCAAGAGTTTTCTAAAATATATTCCTGAGGAGCGTTAAGGGCCCAGAATTCTTATCAAAGCTTAATAGATACCCTAGAAATTCTCTCTGGTGGATGGAAACCCAAATTTTTGGGCATGAATTTTCACCATTAGTAAAAAACTGTAATAATCTTCTACATCATTACAGTCTTTTACTAATTGAAGCAGCATGAATTCAGTTAAAATGATATCTCTATATGTGTGGTTATTGTAGACTATTGTTTCAATTTTTCCACTTCTACACATAAAATATAATAGCATTTTTGTCTTATTTCATACTATAGCCAGCTTGAACAAAGTGTATATCCAGGAAATGTCAGATATACAATACAAAAGAGAAAGTAAAATTTGCATATTAAGCTCACCTAGACTTAAAAATGTGCATCAAATAAAGTGATATAATTTGTTGGTGCTCTTAAATTTTACTGAGGGTTAGGTAGACCGTACTATAGCATGAGTAAACAAAGAAAATTCTCAACCTAAGAATTCTGCAATCTCTGTTCAAAATAAATGATAAATTTAGAAAAGAGTTATTATCTCTGGTTCATATTTGTTATAAATACCATCATATTCTTCAAGAGGAGACAAAGCATTCAGTTCTAATTGTCCCATATCTGAAGCTAGAGGATGGAAAAAAGGTGAGTCAAGGCACTTCCCCTCTTACTTTCCTATTCCAGAATGTATGTACATGAAGACAGTTGAACATTTTTAAACATCTTTGAGCAGGATATGCAGAAAACCAGGAAAGGAAATCAAAACCTCACTGGTACAGTCAAGAAGAATTTTGTCAGATAAGTGACATTCAGGTTAGACTCTGGGGCCTGGATTTACGTTACCTAACTTTAGACATGAAGTTATCACATCTCATGTAAGTCAGGCTGGCCACTGTCTCTGAAAAGATCTTTCCAAGGTGCAGTATAGAGACCAGGGACCCCCACACAAATGCATAAAAATAATAGTGTTGCTCTACAATAACAACTTAATAATTGCCAATTCCTTTGGAATTCGTTGTAATAAAATTGATCATGAAGTACTCAGTTGGGATTCATATGGATGAAGTACTTAAGGATTTGAGTGTTAATTGACTATTATATTGAAATGTCCCTCCATGAATTTTGAGCTTGGGAGCATCACCATAAAGATGACTTGGTTGTAAGTTAGCTCTAGAGCTACAGAGGTATGAGCAGGTGATTTAGATCTGAGGATGGTTCTACATCCTCACTGCGCAAACTGAAATCCATGTGGAATGTCCTTTGTGGTTTGTGTTGGAACTTAATTGAAGTTGCTGGATCAATTAATGTAGATCTGTTTAAGTCAGTGAGTGCCTGTGCATAAAGAGATGGTAAGTTTAACCAGCAGGAGTAGGGCATTTACAGTTAAATTGCCGACATTCTGCAGAAGTTATCAACCATGAGCTTTTGAATGTTTCCTTGCTTTGAATAACTTTGTCGTGAAACTAAGCTGCATAGGGTCAATATGGATATTTGAACTGTGAAAATTGATTCAGGATCAGCTTCTTTCATACTGAGCACCTGTCAATGGGCAGTAGATTCAGATCATCTGAAATCAAAAGGAACAGCGGTGGTAGTAGCTGCAAGTGGTTATCTTTAGGGTTGCGGATTAGTTTTATATCTACCTCCTTCTTTTGATTATCTCATTCTCACATCTTACTTAAAATACCATCTCTTAGATTGTGCCAATTTAAGTCTCTGTGAATATGTATTTTAAATTTCTGTTTGGAAAATCTTCAGTGAAGTTTAAGGTCTTCCTGTGAAGTGACACTTTTTACTCTAAGGTCATAATTTATCTTCTGTCTTTTATGATTTCTGAGAACTGGGAAATGTATGCATTTGTCTGAATTCTATCCATTCTTATAGACTAGCTAAAGGTAGATCTCTGTGCAACAGAATATAGAACAAAGATTGCTAACCTTAATCTGACTTGCATCTACCACATGTCACAGTGCAGTACTCTACAGAGGCACCAGACACATTAATGTTGCTTTGCTTTAAAATATTTTACTTTTAATTGTTCAATTGTAAATCTTATTTGATTGACAGCTGAGAAGAAACCTGAGCAAAATTCAACACTTCCAATGTTGTAATTAAAAACAAAATCGGGAGCTTATAATTTTTAAAATCTTTCTTAGTTATCAAAGTCCATGGACGGAGCAGACTGTGCTGTCCATTTCGTCAGTAGATTAAAAAATAAATACGAGTCTAGGCCAGGGTGACTGATTTGAATTTAGAAATTTTAGACAATTAATTCAGGTCAGATCTGGTATAATGTGAAATATTATTTAGGAAAGCAGAGAGGACTATTATTGGTTTTTCAGATTCCCCACTTTATGCATTTTGCCAAACTCTTTCTCTACTGTAACATGGAGCAATAAATGTTTCAGGGTAGACTTTATGAAGAAATGAAGCGGTAAATTGCATTATGTTTTGTATTATCTCTGTCTGCCACTAAACAATGCAGTATCAAATTGAGCTCATATGTACAACAGCTTTTACTAGAAAAAAACATCAATTCTGGTAAACTCATTCTGTAAATGGCAGGTTTTCTGTCTCAAGCAATCTCAAGTTGTTTTTTGCTGAACTTTGTGAGCCTATTGCACAGGACTGAGCCCAGGTTCGTTAGTTTTTGAGGTCTGTGAAGACATTTTGCTTAGTGCATCAAACCAGTCAGTCCTCCGGTTCCTGGGAGTTGTTTGAGATGGAGAGGGAGGATGCTGTGGTCCAGGTGAATTGTGCTAGCTGTAGCATTCCATTGAATGCCCTCTTATATTATGGGCCGTTGCTGCTCATGTGTGCTGTGGGCAGCATACATACATTTATATATATATATATATGTACACACACTCAGCACAGGCATCAGCACTAACAGCTCCAGTGCTGGATGTCTGCTGCAGCCTTTATCTTGTGTCAGGAAGGGGGCTACAACCCACCATCCTCAGCTGCTGATAAGGACAGATGTGACTCTGAAAGTCAAAGCAGCTGAATCAAGAGTAATAATTTAAAATGCATTGGTTGGGCAATGCTAAGCCCCTGTTTCTTAAATTAAGTAGTCTTCTGAAGAAACTTGTCTATTTCTATCTGGTTGCATGCACATATGTATTCAATATATATTAAAGATGCACTCAATTGGTTTCATGTTCCATCTAGACAAAAATTATTTGCTGTGGAAAAAAAATTATATAAAGACCAGGCTGCCCAGTGCTCTCACTAAGCCCCTGCAAATGTCAGAGCAATCATACAGCTGTTGTCTGGAGTTACTCCTTTATCTTCCTCTAAGCTGGTCAGTCTCCCCAAACGACAAGAAGAGCAGGATGTACCCTAGGCAAATAAATAAGAGGAGCTGGAATTAAACCCCTGACTGTGATGTACTCTTTAATACACACTCTGTCCATGGTGACTCACAAGTTAGAGATGACCAATTCCAGTCATCACAGAGTACATTATTCTTCATTACCACCCATTTAAAGATCATTATAGTGTAAGTAAAAAAGACTTCTGGTAAGAAAGAGAGATGACTAAAACTAAAAACGGTAAGCATCCAGAGGTTTTTATGTTTCCTTGCTCTGTGACACTTTTTAGTGGCCCTTAGGACACATTTTCTTCCATAAAGCAAATCACTTGCAAAAATTTGCTACATCTTTCACTTCTGAAAATGAAGATGCAGTGCTCTGTATGTCAGCTCACAAAAAAAGACCTTGAAAGCCTTTTCTTGACCACATGCTTTCAACCTGTGGGAGAGGACAAGATGAAAATGAATTACATTGTTCTTCTAAGAAGAATTTTCTTTTCACATGCCTTTCTGCTGGGCATGTCATTTCCACAACTTCTTTATACTTGTTTTAGAAACTTTTCTTTTATTATTTTCAGTTATTTAAAAAAATATTGGCAAAGAAGGCTATTAAAAGCAAAAATATTACCCAGTCATTGTACAGATATTATTTGAAATTAAAAATTAGTTTTTATAAATAAAAACCCTGTAACAAAATCATGCTCCAGAACCTGCAGTACTTGAGCAAAAAACCTCTACTGATGGAACAGTTTAACTATAAAACAGCCGTGTGCACTGATGGCTGAAGAAATTCCCATTTTAGTGTAATGGCTCATATTGTTGAAAAACTCCACTAAAGATGATGAAAAAAAGAACAGTAAATGTTTTTTTATTATAAAATATGATTAACTTTTCACATGGTTGGGCCATATGAAAGAAATGGAAGAGGAAAAGGTAATTTAAAAAATAATTAAAATTGATATTTGCAAAAGGTTTATTACCTTGATTTTTAATAAGGTTTTCTACTAGCTGGTCTACTCCCTGCTGTTCCAGATTTTTCTGCTAGAAATCAGTCATAGATTTTAACAGTAATTCACCTGTCACCAGGAATTTTAATTGTCAGTGTGATAATTTATTAAAAACCAGAGGCTGATCTGCCTTCTGCTATGCAGGGTGCATTTCCATAGACTCAAATTAAAGAAAATTGTGCAAGCATGCCTTACACAATAGTAATAATAGGAAGAAAAACTGCCGTGTATAGATAATTCTCTAGTGCTAGTAATGCTGAAGGTGCAGATACCAGGGGGTCTAGCACCATGGGCTATGGTATATGCTGCCTTGGAGGAACTTCTTTTGTGCCACTAGGGATATTTGAAAAGTCTTTTCACCAGAGGAGTCTATGTACTAAGGAAGAAAAGGGACTTTTAAAGAAACTGCCCTGTATCCCAGCTCTGCTCAAGGCAACTATGGGGCAGGAGCTGGATGAGGACAGATGCTGCTCTCCTGAAGTAGTAAATGTTTGGGTTTGGGATTTGAATTCCACAAACTGGTCTATGAGACCACATGGTTAAGTATGTACAGATTGTCACTGATAAAGGCTGGAACTAAGTTATTTTTTGCAGTGATGAAAAAACCAAACCAATCCATAATGAATAGAAAATCAAGAAAATAGGTTCATAGTAATAGTAGATTACTATTTAGTAATCTATGAATTAGTTGCGTAGTAAATAGCAATTGTAGAGTAAGTCAAGATATTTCAGTTTCTAGTCTTGTTTTTTAATCATGGGAAAATACTGTTTCACCTTTTCCTATATGAATTAATATTTAAAATACGATTTTAGTACCAAATCTGCATGTAGAAAGAAACATGAACTCTTAACTCTTGCCAACACAGGCCATTCTCATCCTTAACATTACTTAAGGTACCTGTTTCAGTCACTATCTCTAGAGGGGTACTTTGCTGTGAGCTCTCTACCATTAGAGGAGAGGATTACAGCCTGAGGTGCTCTGAGGAAGACATATATCCATCTTCACTGGCCCTAGTAGGAACTTAAGGTCACTAAAATTCAAACTTATATAGCTCAGATTTTGTAAATGTTGGTCATTCTAGCCACGTTTGGGACACCGGGCTCTCTGGCTCTGTATTGAAACTTTTATTCTCTGCATTTTCCACCTCTTTCCTATAAGTTCTCCTCTGTGATGACAGCAACAAGGAAGAGAGAATACAAGAATAAATAGGTGAAATCTTAGTTACAGTTCTCAAGACTATGCATCTTTATACACAGTAGTGACTTAATGAAAACTGTGCAAGTAATCTTGAGTGCAGAGTGTCTCTGCTCACAAATGAACAGAGAAACCAGCATGCACATCTATCCATACAAAGACTGAGATTGACTCTGAAGTTTGTTAATTTATACAGATTACTTGTTCCTCGTTCACATTCTCATCACAACAGCCTTACACTGGTCTGATTCTGCTAAATCAAGTGGAATCACTGAAGTGATGCATCAGCACAGCACAGGTCCAATCCAACACAGTCCTTTGAAGTCATACAAACGTACTTAATTAAAGCAGATAACTTCATATTAAACATGAAAGTGATCAGTCATCAATACTTAGTGACCAAGAGTGGTTTATCTTTTAGCATAATTCTCTGTACCTGTGGATGTTGTAACTTTCTGTAGAAAAGATTTACTTTCATTGTGGACTTGGTGGAGTCCTTTCCAGAACCAGAAATCTGCACTGTAATAGAAGGAGGATATTGAATGCAAAGGATTAAAGCACAAGTTCTCAATAAATGTGTATGCAAAGGACAAATAATACTTGAGCCAACAGCTAGGAGAGCTGCTACTCAATATCATCTACCAGGAACCTCTTTCTTGAGGTTTCCTTTCACCAGAGATCCCCTACGTCTAGCAGAGGGGATTATTTAGGCGCTAAAACACGACCACCCTATGAAATGGAGTAAAACTCATCTCAGGTCCTGAGTTTACCAAGTTTTGTCTAGCAGGATATTTAAACTTCAGAGTTTAAGGCATCCCTTCAGCAGAGGTTTATGTTAGACTGGCAATGTTGATACTCAAATAAAAAATACTACCCTGCCGTGCAATGTCTGGAGCCTTCAGAATACAGAATGAGTTCAAAAAGCAGCTTCTCTCTTCACCTTTGGACACTGACCAGGTTTATGTTTTGCTCTCTGCTAGTGGACACTCTTTTTTGTTCTTTTTTATTCTTTTGTGCTCCAATATGTTTTTCTCCAATATGCACCAAGGCCAGATTCACACACACTTGAGTGACTTCCAGGAACTCAAAATTTCACTTAAGCACCAAAACTTAATCTAGTTCTGATCAGGAGAAGTATTTTACTCATGGAAGTGGTAGTTTGGTAAATTCTAAAAGGTAGTATTTATTAAACTCTCTCCCTTTCAAAATCTGGGTTTAAATTAAAACCAAAGGATTATGTATGTCATCTATTTTATTATTTGTATGGAACATCACTTCAGTTTAAATTAAAAGGAAATGCCATTAAATTAAGCAGCAGTCGAAGTAATTTTTATATGACTCCTGGCTCTTAATAAAAACATAGCTGTTCATGTAATTCACGGTGATGTTGGATAGCAATAAAATGTCTTCCTCATTACAATCAATACCTATGAATAGCAAAGACCTGCAGTGTGCCATGGCCTTTCTCAATAGGCAGCCTCACTTGATGGTAAGGAAAATTGCTATCGTTTTCTATGAAACCATTTTAACATCACCCTGAGCTTAATAGAGCAGTCTTTCATTGCCTGTTAACAAGCTGAGCTATTGCCAGGAAGTGTTTAAACTGACAAATGTTGTCAACTCTCTCTCCTTGCAAAGATTAATCTTTTTGGGGTGTGTAGTGTGCTAACATTAGTATGATTTCTATCAAAACGTATGTTGATTTTTTTTTGACAAACATGTCTGCTAGTTCAGGGGGACACTGAAGGTCTCTCAGTAACAGACAGGTATGAGCACACTGGTGACAAGTGGAAGTTCCTGTGTTTGTGCTTAAATTCATCATAATTTCAGCAGACACAAACGTTAAGGGCTGCATTGTGCAGCCCAGCCCTGTGCTCAGTCTGTCACAAGTTGTTCTGTGCAATATGCAAGACTTTGCTACTATAGTGACAACCCACATATATCAAGTGTGATGGAGTGACAAACGTCTCATAAAGGCCAGACGTGCTGACATTATGTAAGCATTTATAGTCCTATATGTACTTGCAGCTGCCCAAAGTGCATACTGATAATAGCATACATAAAACAGGACAAATGAAGGTACACGATATTTATAGAGGTTTGGTGTAAGGTGAATGGTCACATAAAGAAATTCAAGAAACAGATCGTTGCATTACTCTGTATTCTGGAAAGGAAAAAATCAGGCCTAAAAAATTCCTTAACAGAAGAAAAATGAAGTGTAGGCTTTTTGGGAACATACATCAGTTTTATGATTTCAGCAGTTGGGGTTATAATATGGATGCATTCTTTGTGCTGCAAAATCTTCCAGATTCCACAAATGGTCAAGCAGACTTTGCCCATCTGCCTTCCATTTTTGTATAGCTTTCACAGGCAGTTAAGAGACAGTAAGAGGCAAAAAGCAATACTGAAGAAGATTATGGGCTGGTGTGTGCTGCTGTACACCTTCCTTCCTGTTTTATTTTATTGCAACTATAATTTATCACAAAGTAACCCCTTTCAACCCTCATGGCACAAAGCTGTGCTATACTTATCTTGCTGCCTTTTTGCTGAGTGCTCTTCAGGTAGACCCAATGGATGATACCTATTATTTGTTGAGTGTTGTAGAACTAGCAGTGATTTGGCTTCTAAGTCTTACAGTTAGAATTTTACTTTTCAGTAAAATCAAACGGAGTTGGATGTGAAGGGGAAGGAAGATGCAATTAGTTGTCTGGACATTCTAATTTCAACTGGTTTTCATGAAATAATTAGCGATTTCACAATGTCTCTTGATTTGAGCTGGAACATTGTCAGCCATTATTAGGCTCTTCAAATAAAATCTTCTATTTTCATGAAATCCAGAACAAAAAAAACAAACAACAAAAAAAGCCCCTTGAAATAAAGTAAGTATCTGTCCTTGAGTGTTACTTTTTCATTCCGCTTTCCAATATAAACTTAAGTTGTATCTTTTCTGCAACATGTAGTTAGTGTGTGGGGAAAAGTTACTTTTTAAATATAATTGGGTTTTTTTTTATTCTCTAAGGAATGTTTGGATTACTACAGTGACTAAAAAGGAAGAAAAATAATTGATTAATAATTTTCTTATGCCAGCTGTGAGTTTGAATCCATATGTCTTGCTACTTTTCTCAAGATACGAAGACCTAGAAATAAGGTTTCAGAGTAAGAAAAAAAGTGGAAATATAAAGAAATACAGAATCTCACAAAGGGGGGGATTGTCTTCTTTTTTACTTGAAAAATCTCATGGAATCAAAAGGAGGACAGAGCACTGCTCTACAGGGCCCTGAAAAACAGTCCTCCTCTATATCCTAGAGGGAGGATTTTGCATCAAAATCAGGCTCATGGTACAGTAAGTCTCAATACCAGCACTGTATTAGTTGAGACGTGGGGAAAATGAGAGGAGGGAGCAATCAAAAGGAAAATATACAGGAAACTCCCACTTAATTCAAAACACTACCAAATCACTAAGTTCCTGAAATAATGTTTGAGACAAGTCTGAAATTTCATGCATTCTAATTATATATCACAAAATAAGATAAAGATTTTTCAGGAATTTGTTCTTGATTTTCCCTTTCCACCTCTGCGAAATGCCAGTGGTCATTGAATGTCCTGCCCTCTAGATCAGGAGGCCAAGTTAAATTGAGTGCTGTCACTGCATAATAACAGTATTCTTCTTCATAAAATGTTTGTTATTTTGTGGGCCAAAGGTTTCCTGTTTCCCTGAGCTGCGGGATTTAGCACAGTTGTGTTAGTTCAGAGAATTTTATGCAGGAGCCAGTGTTATGCTTCTGATATCATAGAGATATCAGAAGGTTCAGCTAGCTATACTTTATGTAGCTTGTGAGAAAACTTTGAACTCATGTAATTTGATTTCTAGTTCTTTAAAGGCAGGGTTTGAAAGACACTTTCCAATATGCCAAGCTGATTTGCATTTTGGAAATAAAATGTATTTTTGCTAGTTTATCACTTTTACCTGCGATACCTTATTTTGAATGTGTAAATGAGAAATGGTCCAAACCAAATGATAAAAATAGTGCCTATGGGTATACTATGCAGACAGAACATACAAGGTTAGTATATTCTAAAACGTTTGCATACCACTCGGGATGAGACCAATGGTTTTGTCATCTGGTCCTCATGACTATTTTAAAAAATGCAGAAAATGTTTCTATGCAATGTACCATAAAACAGTTTGGAAGCAGAAATCTTTTTATTCATAATCACATAATTGTACTTCTGTTCCAAAATATGTTTACCCATACTCTGAAGTTTTGGAGCCTAGCTTGTTATAAGTTCTGGACTTCTAAACATTTACACTTACTTTGAGCAGATTTTAATTCTTGCAGAAGATTCTAAATTCTAAACAGAAGCATTTTCACTGAAGATTGCATTTGCTGCAAAGAACAGCAAATGGGTGTTAATATCAGTGAAGATATTTACACATGGAGACTTTTCTTGGGTATTTTGTTAAGTTTGCATAATGTCTCTGGAACATTTCTCCCCTTATCTTCCTGCACCAATATATTAAAGCCTTCCAGAACAGCAGGAATTCTGTGTTAGCATTTGCATTGTGTTCGCAAAATTATCATCAGATTCCTTTTGTTCAAGTAGATCTCATACGATCTTTCTGAATAGCTGAGGAAATAAAATCAGCTTGCTGGCTGCAAAAGGGGAAGGATTTCCTGGGAATCAGATGGTGGCCCTAGCAAAAGAGTAGTGCTAGGGAGTTTGAATACATATCGAATTACAATCTCAAAAGTGTGGGGAACACGGACAGACATAGGAGCTCTGTCTTCTGAGAACTGGACTGAATCCCTTTATTGAAGTCTGCTGTAATAATTACTTAAGAAATCTCTTTTAGATTGCTTTTGACTGCATGCAGGTGAAGCTTCATTAATAAAAAAAAAGTAAAAAACAAGCGCCCATTGTAGTTTCAAGTACTTTGTGGTCAGTCTGTGGTTTTTGCTGCTTTATGCATTAATCTGTAAGCAATGTAGCTAGCTAAACAAAGGGATATGCAAAGAAACCTTATGGTTTGGAAGCAGATAGCTGTAACAATATACATTTATTTTCCTGCTTCAGTCGTTCAGTATTGTTTGGAGAAATAATTTAACAGTGCGATTAAAAGAAAATATATGCACAATTTAATGTGCGTAACCAAGGCAATGCTGAGGTCTGCTAGGAAGGAAAGGGATTTATTTTGGAGCCTGTTTGTAAAAATGTGTATTAATTAGTATCTCAGGATTGTGTCTGAAATTCAGTTTCCTGTTTTGACTTCCATTTTCACAGAATCTGACTGTGTGAGAGCTGAATCTCTCAAAAATGCTGACGTTAATTTTTAGGCTTTGAATCCAATTTTGAAGGAAGCTTTTACTGCAGGGAGTTGAATTAGGGCCTATAAACTGTACAGTCTGTGATGACACGCAGCAAAGATGTGGTAGATTTTTATAATAAGGGCTTGTGTTTTTAAATACTTGACACTTTTCGAAACTTTATAAATGTAGTTTCTCTTTCAATTGTCCTCTGAATTCTTGCTGCCCCATGCAATCTTTACCTGCATAAAATATATATATATATATATATATATATATATATATGAACCTCTCTCTTTCAATTTGGAAATATTGAGTGGAAACATAAGGCTGTTTTACACATAGATAAGTGGCCAGGCTTTCAGAACAGGTTTCAGGGAGAAGTTTAAGGTCCAGCCTTGCACTGACAAGTTGAATTTAATGCTGTTAAAAAGCATACTATCCTGTTGCAGTGCATTTAGGGATGGGGTTGTAGTAATAGGTTCCAAAATGTCTGCTACTTTTCTGCTCATTTTCATTTAAGGAGTCTTTATCATGGCTCACTCAAAATCTGTAGCTTGTGGATCTCAAGCAGACTTTTGCCCTTCCTATAGTCTTCTGTTTAGCTCTGACAGTATATGTATTAGTTTAATAAGAATAGAGTAATGAGCAATGGTCATGCTAGAAACCCTTGGTGGAACTGTGCAACTGCATGGCTTCTGAAATTGCTGTCTAAAATCAGAAATTGACATCTAGTGTTTTCAAGGTCAGTCATCCGAAGCAATTACTTCATTTTGCGTTGATGAAATATTGCATTATTAATATATAAATGATGAAGTGTTATTGACAGTCATTGGTAGCTTGCTTTTGCTGCTACTGCTAAAAACCGTATATTTCTGCATACTTCTTACAGCACAGGTAAACAGTTTTGCATAAAAATTTGGTGATCACCTAGAGAGCTGCTTACAAATATGTTAACTAGTGATTCAATTGTGTCTCATTTATAAAATATGAGAAGCTTTTTTTTTTTTTTTTTTTTTTTGTGTTGTGAGATTAATTATACTTTTTAGGGATTTGTGGAAATGAATTTACGCTACTCGGTTTACTTAAATGTACGGACATATAAATATCATTTTATTCCAAGCACAAAATGAGTTGTCCACTTGGATGGGACTTGGAATGACCAGGTCTGATGGGAGGTGACTCTGCCTCTGTCAGGGTGGCTGGAGCTGGATGATCTTTAATATCTGTTCCAACCCAAACCATTCTACAATTCTGTGATTATTAAATCCATGATTATAGAAAGACAGTGGGCAGATCTTAATCCATCTGTTAAGAAAGACGTCCAAAACCAGCTCCTTAGACTTCTTTGGATTTCCCAGTGTAAAGCTCTGTTTCATAGTCACTGAAAGACATGTCTTCATCCCACAGCCCTATTGCTGGAAGGTCTGAAACTGATCTAGGTATTTGCTGAGGAGAGACTTGTTTTTTGTACTTTGGATATTCTGAAATTGTGTAAAAGAGGTAAAGCATTTGTTACAATGTCACAATACCCACTTATAAATCTGCTAAGCAGTCCTGAATGAAAAATCCTGGCAAGCACACCTAGCTCAAATCTGTGTAAAATAAAAATGTTTTTAAAAGTTGGTCCCCATGCTGCCTATTTTGCATGTTGTGTTTCTGAAAACTGATCAGTAAGTGAAAAAAAAACCCACCTTTGTTTTTTTTGATTTCAGCATTAAAACTGAAAGGTGTCTCTCTGTCTGTATGCATTACATAGTAGATTATACTTTCTACATGCCATTGAGGTTCCTTTTGGGAGAGAACTGCTTCCAAGCAGAAGTGTTAGCTTGATAGCTAATCTTTCTTGAATGTGGATAGATTTACTTGTTCTCCTTCAGTTCCTCCTGCCTTACTAGCTTCTGCTTTTGCTAGGACCTAGTTTTACTCTTCCTCCAACTGAAACAGGCATTTCTTTAAGGGAGCAAATATAACTTTGATGACTCAGGTATCAATTCCTGTGTTTAATGGTCACCTCTGAGTGAATGAGGTGTGCTCTTGCACTGCCCTCCTGTCTGGTGACCTGCTGAAAAGTGTTTCCAGCCAACAGACTTAATGTCTTCTATGTCCGCTTATGTAATCTGTGAGTCTATGTACTAAGAATGCAATTGATGCAAACATGTATGGGAAATAATGTGTAGGGTCATTACTGAGTCATGATGGTTCCTAGACACAGTGGTAGCTATCCACTTTGAGAGTACAAGCAATTTATATCCTTGTCAATCTCCACCTTATTTTTTTCTAAATATACTATTCTGAATCCTATAACCCAGTAATGAATCTAAAATCTAAGAGATAACTCTAAGGTTCATAACACTCGAATGTGTGTTAACACAATGTTTTGCAATTTTCATATTGCTGATGTGAATAACCATAATTCAATCTTAAGGTGTCACAAATGTCTAGACATGAAATAAAGCTACAGTTTAAGTTCAGTAGTAAGAGCGTGAAGAAGAGGGCTATGGTTGTCTCAAAAAGACAGATGAGGGAGAATAATGCTGAATGGCAGCACTAAATACGGTAATATTCAGCTGGAAAGTGAAAGAGATTACAGCATATTTTGTTTCTACTGTCTCTGCTTGCCTTTTTGCATTTTGCATATCTCTCAACCAGAGAGATACAACGTGAGGATCCATGTAGTACACTGTGCAGCACTGGGGCTCACCTCATGAAGCAGATTAAAGGATCCCATTAGTGCCTGTTTGTCACGTTGTCCCATCGCTCAGCACTGGCGAGCCTGGTTTAGTCCCTTTCCTTCTTCCAGGCTGGATTGAAACTCTGCCAGTGAGCCACACCTATCTCCTGTGGTAAAGGTCTTTCTCCCCTCTGAGATATGTTCATCCCATCAGGTGTCTGTAGGCCAGGTGTTGAGGAGGTCGTCCCAAGGATATTTATCCTATTTGAAAAGTTAGATTGTAAATGTAACTACATTTTTTTTTTCCCAAAAATACTCTTGTGTACCCATTCCTAAGCAGCAGATAAGATTTTAATTTGGTTTTACTGAGGACAATTTGGTTATTACCTATGGGAATTGCAGACAAAGATCATGTCTGACTACAGGTTTTGGAAGATAGATTTTTGTTTTTGCTATGCCAGGAAAGCTGGAAAATGAATGAGCTAAGCTAGAACTAGTTGGAAACATGATTGCTTCATATTTATACATGAAGAGAGCAAGAAAGGAATACTTCTGGTTATCTGAGGGCTTTGAATTCTCATAAATACCATCAGGTGCCCAAGTTTTCAAATTGCATACTTTAGGAAGCCAATCAATCATATTCCAGTAGTGCTTTCTATCTGTACTTTCAACTCTATGCTCTAAGTAGGGGAATGAATTTGTGCTTAAAGGAAGACTATAAACATTCTGATTGCCTGTAATGGGACTGATAGATTTTATGTTGCATATCGTGTCAGAGAGTTTTCATCGGGACCCTTCCCCTCCACAGTATTTTAGAATTTTGTAGATTGATTACTAAAGAAAAAAAAAAAAAAAAAAAAAAAAAAAATTATTTCATGACCGTTTCTACTACATCGTGCCCTTCTGTCAAATTGATATATGGGCTTCAGGACTTTAGTGGAAGGAACTTTGAGAGACATGAAAATGGACTGTTCAAACTCTTCCTTCCCTAGTGTAAAGTGCATGTAATTATTTTAATAAATTTTTGTTTTTTACAGTGAAAAGAATTTTATTACAGAGAGGTGAATACACAGATGAAGCAGCACTTATAAGGGATGAATAAAAAGATTTTACACCAATGAAGGCACAGGGTCAGAATCTGAGGAAGGCACTGGTTGTGTGTTTGGATGGGAAGGGCTGTATCTCTGAAATGGTTTGATAAAATAGTATAGGGTACTATATGAGTATAAATGAGTATAAATGAGTATAAATGAGTATAGGGAACTAGACACACCACTTAAAATAAGTTATAGGCTTTATATCTGAGGAGGATGGAGTTATTCACAGATAAAGAGAAAAGAAAGTAAAGATCTCTCAGGCCAGAAAGTAAAATTAAGAGCTCTCTTTTGAGACATTATTATCTTAAGCCAGTAATTAAGACGTTCTTGAAATGTATTGGCGTTATGTTAAAGCAAAATTAGAGAAGTAGGAATAAAAGCTGAAAGGAGTGATCCCAAAAGCTGCAACCTGACTGTATTTCAAGAAAAAAAAACTTGTGTCGGAAGCATTTGAAGACTAGAAGGGCGAAAATTAGGCATTGATTTTGCATTTGGCTAAGAAAAACTATAAAGAATCTTTCTGAGAAAGTTGTATCTATGGAATATAAGGGCAGAAGTTATGCTGAAGTAGAGAAGCTACAGACAGTAAGTGTAATTAGAGAAAAATAAGAACTCAGGGATAACTGTAAGAAATCATTTAAGGTGCTGACGTGAGTGAATATAGGTGGTTGATTATGGCTTGTTTCTGTAGTGGTTTTTATCAAATTGAAATGACTGAGCATTTGGATACATAGGCTCTGCCTAAAGAAGTTACCATAAGGGTCTTTTGTCTTCAAATGTTATGAGGAGGACTGGAAAATAGTTTATGCAAATGTTAGTTTCCTTCATATAAATATTGCAGCTCCAGGATCCAGAGCACTATTAAGTACCCTACTACTACTACTACTATTAATAATAATGAAGATTATGATAATAATAATGACAGTAACAACAACAACTCTGTTGGCAATAAGAACATAAGAGTGATAGCACTGGATCAATCTGAAGACACATTTTACTATAATACTGTACATCTGAAAGCCACCACTATCAGATGCTGAAGGAAGTGTAGAAGTTCTAGGGAGCATACAATGGTGTTTGCATACTTGCCCAGCCTCCAGCAATTTATAGGTCTTGGAGTTTTGTTTTTGGTGTTTTATTAATATTTCTTAAAATAATTTCTTCTGTGATGTAGACAGCATTGCCTTCCACATTTCAGTAAATTTGATGATGGGCACAGCCTGACATAGCCAGTCTATTTCTTTATGGAAATGATAGCTACAGGTAGAATCTGACATATACTTCACTTGTGTTCCTTCCTAACTTCTCCTTGCAGCAGAGAACTTTCTTTTAAAGATGTTGACTCAGTCCATTTGTCTTCACATTATTTCCTTGTATAAAGTACTGTTCTCTTTCACTTACTATGATTTGCCATGTTCAGAAAAGGCAGGAGAGACAAGAAGATTTCAAAGGGTGACAAAAGATAAGGGTATCGTGGCTTTGTTTTGTGAAAGATGGGAAAGTAAGAGATAGTTCTTATGGAAAAGATTGTGTCACTGCATGTTCTTTTTTTATATCTTTGTAGCTTTTTACTTTAATAAACTGTGATTACACAGCTAAATACCTGTCAGATTTCAAGGATTTTGTCTGAGAATCAATATTTTAGTGTCGGACATTAAAACCTATTCCTCAAATCTCAGATCTTAGAATAAAACCCCTAAACAGTTGAATGATGTAAGACACATCATACTGCTCCAGTGTGGAAATAGGATGAATCTTTTTTTCTTTTTTTTTTTCTTTTTTTTTTCTTTTTTTTTTCTTTCTGACTGTGTTATTTTAAGTAACTTTAATTTTAGTTAGTTTTATTTCTTAAAAATCTGTTAAAACTTAAGTTGAGTCATTTCTCAGGAGTGACTTTCTGAGTGATTTTTTCAAAAGCAAGCTCATTATTTTTTCTTAAATCGACTGGCTTTCAAGTCTATTCTACTGCCTAACATTCTACATTGTGAAGCATCTTATGTGCTTTCTGAGCACGTGGTGCTTGAATATCATGCAACAGCAATTTTTTTCCTTCTGTCTTATTTTGGTGGAGTTGATCTCTTTCACTCTTTTTTTTTTTTTTTTGACAGAGAAGTTCGATGTATTTCATTGAAAGCATTAAATGGTAAAGACTCAGAGAGGTCCAACACAATATCTTAAGAATTGCTTAGGATCTTGTGTGTTTTGTCAGTGAATATTTTAGTGAGCTAAATTTAAAGAAGCTAAGTCCATAAAACTAATCAATCCCCTTTGAGCAAGATGTGACAGAAAGAGCAGTAATCCATGGCATTGATAGCAATAGGTCTGTACTTGAGTGAAGTTACGGAATTCACTTTGGTATTGATAAATCTGGTCACATTGATTATGCAATGTTTTTGATGCCATACACTTTGAAGCCAATTTTGACTTTGTTTCCACTACTTCAAAGAACTAATATGGCTAATGCAGTCAGAAGTCTGGTTTGGTTTGGTTTGGTTTGGTTTGGTTTGGTTTGGTTTGGTTTGGTTTGGTATGACATGAACTCCCATAAATACAAATTCAGTTGGGCTGACTTTAGATGAGTTATATCCACATATACAACATTTGGCCTAAGTAAGGTGATACAGGGAAACACCATGTTGAACAGTAAATGTGTTTGAAAAATACCTCTCTCCCAACAACGGCCAGACTTCCAGCTTTAATGTGTTACTGGGAATCAGAATGGGAGACACAAATATAGTAGGACACAAAAAGTTTGAAAGGCTATGAGATTAATTAGTTCTTAAAGAAATCAAAACTCTCTTTTTGTAATTTCAGCATAGGAATCTTTATTTTTGATAAACAGTAACAGTAGAAGTATGGAGAAAGCAAATATAGTGGGACTAAGAAAATATATAGGGACTAAAGATAACTATATGAATAACATGACCTTCTTGAAGCGATCATGAAAAATACAACAGCCAAATTTTTCACTCATTTGAATGCAAAACAAGCTATGTAGCTGGAAAAATTCATTGCCAATAGCAAAAATAAAAATCAGTGCTGCAGTGTTGCAGGCATTGCAAAATAATTCCTGAAGCTGTCGCAAAAAAAAGGATGGATAATTTCTACCACGTGTATAAGTTATCTGAAGAGCCTCTAGTAAATATTTGCACATACAAGAAAAATGATACTTGGACCCATTTATTTCCATGTCTCTTAAGGTCATTCTTTATAGATACTGAATGATTTTCATTCTGTTCAGCCTGTTTTAGGGTATTTTTATGTTAGCTGCCAGACAACACTTAAAATTAGTTTAAGCAAGTTGATAACATTTGGTTGTATTTTACTCACAGTATATGTTTGATTTATAACTAGCTGTTTTATTAACGCCATGGCAGTTACAGCCTGTTTGCTTGGAGGGCTTTTGAGTTATATAAAGCAATCATTTTGTTTTGCCATATACAGAATCTGTAAAACTGCTAACCTACAATTTGAGGAAATCCTAAAATCACTTAGAAACTCCTTATAGGCAGCAGAGAACCTGCCAAAGCCTCTGAAGATTCTTACCACACATGTAAGTTGTTTACTCAAGACAGGCAACTTTCCAGTTTTGTGGAATGATCTGAAACTGTAATTCTGGGGAATTTTGTGGTTGCTTATGCCCTGTTTGCATTATTTTGTAACCTGCAGGAGCAAAAATGGTGGTTTGTAGGAGGGTATTAAGGCCCCTGGCTCATGTTCACGGATAGTTTTCAGGATGACAAAAAATGTTTATTTTTTTTCCTTTACTGCCATACCTAACACTCAGCTTTACTAATGCAAAGTGCTGTTAGTTTTAACGTAGAAAATACACAGGACTGTGAGCACCAGTGGAGTAGGAAGGTTTCCCTTTCTGCAGCTCCCTGTGTAACTTCCAGCTGTGAGAGGAGTGTACAGCCAGGATGGTCCCTGCTTCAGCCATTTCAGCACATCTCATTTGCAAGCATTCCCCATGCAAGCTGAGCCCTAGTTTTTAACCCCCTGAAGCACTGCTTTGGTTTTGAAGGGTGCTGAATTCTCAGGCTCTCTCTGCTCTACTACACTGTAATCACACCTATGTAAGCAGTCCTATGTTTCTTTCATTAATGAAACTTAGCTTTTCAATACAAAAGAGTCTTCTAAATGGTGAGTTTAGTTGCTGCTGCACATTTTCTGAGAAGTGTAATATCACATTATTAAAGAGTCACCCAGGCGTGGAAGTGCTAGATATTGCTTGTATATCTCCATTTTAAAAAAGAAGATAAGCTTTGAGAAAACTGTCTGCCACCTTATTGTTCCTGTTTGAAATTGTAGGATGTGGCTTAAATATATGGGCCTATATGGGTGGAGCACTTAAAACACTGCAAATGGATCTAGACAAGCCAAATTAATTTGTCTTGCAGTTGCAAAGTCTATCAAGTGCTGTTAAAACCAATGGTCTTAAAAAAAAAAGACGAAAAAGAACCCAAAAAAAATTATGGGTCGTGAGTCAAGGCAATGAAATCATCTTCTGAGTTAAATTATTTGCCTTGTAATTTCCATCAAGAAAATTGAATGATTATTTGATTTCTGCATTTTGGGGGGTAAATACTTTAATATTTTTTTCCTAGTGCCATGAAGGAAAATTTTAAAAATATTTTTTGCATACCCTCTTGTATGCTTTTTTTAGATTATTTTTTCTAGACTGATGCTTTTAAGTAGAATAAATCAGAACCTACAATAAAAAGTAAAATAGTTCTGCAATGGATTGCGTGATAAAATAGTTCTGCAATGGTTTAATAACAAGAATAGAAAAAGAAGTTATTTTATTCTACTCTGAATGTGCTTAAAGTTATAATACAGTATATTTTTACAGTATCTGCATATATTCAGATTATCTGAATATTTAAAACACATATATTTCTGCTTTATAGTTCAGTAAACTTAGATGTTCCAAAGTGAAAAGTATTGGTGTAAAATATTTACATCAGACATGAGGATGTCAACCTCTAAAATTGCCTCAAAACACTATGGCTCCTACAATTTATTCATGTTTGCGGTGCTGTGAGAATCACTGTAGGTTCATTGTTGGCCGTGTGCTTAAATTTTGTTTCCACTATTGCTGCTTTCTGATCTGATGTCTATAGCACAGTCTTAAAATCACTGTGAAGATGCATTTCTGCATGTGAGCATGTTTAATACTTCTGTGCATACCTTGTGAAGGAGATGCTATTTTCAGTAAGTTATTCAAGAAGGACATGCTTTGCATTGTCACTTGAAATAATTAAGTGTCCCGTTTGTTAGTCATATCCTGTTGGAATTTTTTTTTACTCTTTTGTTCTTGGGATTTCAACTATATGTGTTATACAGCTCAGAGATCATAGTACAGTTTTTGGGGTTTTTAAAGTAACTTTGGTTTGTTTTTTTCTTTATATAATCATAATTTAGGGAGCATATGATAGTTTAATTCCTACAACTTTTCTTTTTGAGTAATTTTTAAATGATTCCATCCTTTTTATGATCAAAAATATGAGCGATTATAAGAGATATTTGAAAATAATTTATTCCTTAGCATAATTTTGAAGAAATACTATTAATTAATTTCACATCTTTTAAACTCATTGTTAAAGTGAGTAGCATGATAAAATCAGCTTCATTGCTGACTTCAATATGTGACTTTTAGGTGAAAGACCAGCAAACTGTCCCATGTGGAAAGCTAAAACAGTAAAGGCTATGCAATAGGGTGATTGAGAAAGGGACACTGTCTAGGTGCTTTAGCACAATATGAACTTATTTCTATACTTAAAATTAAAAAAAGAAATCTGTAAAAATATAAGTTAGTGTCCTGGCCAGGTTATGCTCTGATTATAAAGTCTGTTAACTTGCTTTCCACTACATGAATGAACCCATGGACCAGGGTGGTTTGCTACCTGCAGATCTCTGCCAGAAATGGATCTCAACTTCCAGGATCTGTTACCAGCAGCAATATCCTAGCACACTTGTTAGTGCTTCCAACCAGAAGTTAGGTTCCCTTTCCAGCTGCTTTATTTGGAATTACAGGTTTCAAGCTCAGTGCCATCCTCCCTAATTAGGAGGCCCTGAAGATCTTAGCCTGAGGGCTGTTCAAGCAAAAGCTATTCTTCAGCACAAACATATTTTTATCTCCAATACAAGTCTGCTTTCAAGGTCTAACTGCAGTTAGTTATTACAGTCATACACATTTAGCTTTGGGCAAACACTGTGAGCAGCATTTGTATTCAAGACAATAGGCACTCATGAGTGTAAATTCCTGTCTGCTATGCAAGGTGCATCTTTGGATCTTTTAGAAAGAGCTGGAAAATTGGATGGTATTTGCAAAAGTCTTTCAGCAGAGCAATGTCAATAAAATAATCATGTTGAGACCAGTACATGGAATCGACTTCTTGGAGGGGCCACAGGGATGGTTATAGGTGCAAGAATGAGTTGTGTAGCTTTTGATTACCTAGTCTGAAGTTCATAGACGAGAAATTTTGCAAAGGGTCAGCATCTTCAGGCTGTATCAGTCTATCATTTGACATGGCAAATCGAAGGTTTTCCCACTTTTTTTTTTTTTTAATACAATGTGTATGGAAGCACTTTGTAAATATTTTGCCTTCAGCACACTAATAAATACATGAAGGCAACACTGGAATGCAATTGTACTGCTATGGATGGTACATGTTAACAAATGGAAGTAAATGTCTATTTTAATTTCTTACTGAAACATTATTTCACAGTCTGGTTCCCCACAAACACTGTGCAGAGTTTTGCAAATTGCAAATCTGCAGTGTTTAATGTATCTCTCTCTAGCTCCCTAGCCACACTACTTCAATAAATGAATATTATTATTATTATTATGATGATTACTATTTTTATTATTATTATTACAATTATTTTTAATCTATTGCATGTGTTTGTTTTTAATCAATTAACTTGAACACATTGCAGTTGTGGGGGATTTTTTGGTTGTTTTTTTGTTTTTTTTTTTCAGTTCAGTGTATCTGTTTAATTATAGGATGTATCCATTATCCCTTTGAGATTTTCACATGTGAGTTCTGGAACAGAAAAAGTTCATCTTCTTATTTTGTTTCTGTACGTACTAGGCAAACAAAATTATTTAAAAATAGCAAAACCCAGGAAATATATGGTTTTAAAATACTTGGAGATTTTAAAGCACAAGACAGTGTCATAAAAACATGTTCAGGTGCTTATCAGATTCGACCTAAAATTCAGCCAATTCATATCTTGAATAAAATGGATTAGTAATAGGGTAATGACAGCCCAAGGAAGAGTCTAAGCTAGAAGCAGCATTGCACAAATTTTTTTCCAGGGCTTCCTGAGCCATAATGGTAGGTTTGTATTTAATAATTCCAAACCAAGCTTTTTGTCCATTAATTTTTCCTACTAATTTTGAAACACTATAAAAATTTACAAGTAGTTTCTCAACTTAATTTGCTGTTTGTTTGTTATGTTTGTTTTCCTTCCTTACCTTTTCTGGGGTTGTGTTTTTTGGTGGTTGATTTTGGTAGTAAATCATTCCCTTGCTCCCTGAATGAGAAAAAAAGAATGAGCAGTCTGTATGCACCTTCTTCAAACTGCTGAGAATTTAAGAGACCTCTGTTATATCTCCCTCCTCTGTTTATCTCTCATCCAGCTTGGAGCATCCTTGACTGTTTGGTAGTTCCAGGTACAGAAAAGTGTAAAGAAGACTAATATGTTAGGTAAAATTTAATGATCCAAAAAGACAAAGTTTCATATTTTAAGCAGCTGAATTAGAGATCTGTTGGCTTCTAGAGTTCTCCCAAGCATTAGCTGGTATTGCTCGTTGGAAGTTTACTCAATACTGCAGTGCTCATTTAGGAAGTGTACACGTCTGTGAGTCTGCTCTTTATAGTTCTTCCTAGAAATATGGGTTTGATAATAAGGCACAGCAGATCTCTATGATTCAAATGTGGATTTTTTGTGATAATTCAAAATTTAGAAAAAATCAGACAGAGTCCCTTAACTTTTCCCTTCGACATGCACATACCTTAACAGGGCAAAGTTATCTTACATACACGGAAGTTTATTAACTGACAGTGACACTTCCAAACTTGATATTACTGACAGGGGCTCGATTACTTAACTCAGTTGTTCAGACTTTGTATTTTGGAAACATTTGCCTGATGGTTCCTATGAAAATGTAAATGGAAATTAAGAAGGACTTAAAAAAAAAGGAACTTTATTGGATTTTAAGGTTTGGAGGTTTTTAACAATACAGGGTAAAATAGAATTAGGGAGATTATGTTTGTTGGCAGATGTCATGCAGGATTTGCCATTTCCCAATTCCTAGCTTTGTGCTGAATCTCATTAAACAAATACTACTAAGCTCTCAGTTTCCAAACTTGATCTGGATTTTAAATACAATGTTGTCTACTCTTTCTATGTGTAATCTTCCAGTTTTATGGATTTTGTGGAAACACAAACTATGGGAAGGTGAGAAACAGAGTTAGTCATTCTGCAGTTCTCATCTTGCTGTGATTCCTTACCATAACACATCCTTCTTGGGTGTGTGGTGGGAGAAATGAGATTAACAGTCTCCCCCAGCTCTTTGGATAGTTTAGCAAGATCCACACCTTCTCTGAATGACTCTGCTTTGTTGCTAAGTATTGTAACGTTTAATGGACAGAATACTTGTTTGAAAAAAAAATATCCTGCAATATTTGCTTGCAGAATGAAATTACCCAAAACAACTGGTCTGGATGGAAATGGGAGTCTTTATTGCAAGAGTCTTTGGTATGGTCAGCTTGGACAAGACTCCCCAAACCAGTCTTCTACTGGCTTGTGGTACTACTTGGCAAACCAGTGCATGCATGGTGAATTTTCCGGAGCTATCTCAAATGACACAGAAAACATCTTCCAACCATTGCAAAAGTATGTGCAAAAGACTGTCCTACAAGGACACTTATATGTCTGCAGCAAGTTTCTGCAGACTGTTTTCACATGGCTTACCTACAGATGACTGGATTAATTCCCCAGCAGGATCTGACTGGGACACTATACTCGGGACACTAATCAAGACATTTAAGCTCATGAATTGGATGAAGCACTGAAGGAACTGCCTGGGGGAATTTCTATATCCCTTTAAAATTCCCTCATGGAGAGCTCTGAAGTTCTTCAGTCAAACAATTAATTGTGACAGAAGGTGGCTCAAAGATCAATGAGTCGCTTAGCTTGAAGTCAGTCCCTTGTCTCCAGCCAGTCCATTAGTTCATCTGTGTAGAAGACTGGTCTTGGAAGTCCTGGGCTTCTCAGGGAATTCATTGCTGGGTGTGAATGAAGGCACAGCTACGATTGCCATCTGTGCCACTGTTGCAATGGTGGACAATCTTGAACTTCATACTTGGGAGTTAAACTTCCATAGCTTGTGCCCCAGAAGAACAACAGGGGAGGTGGCTCAGAAGGAAGGGACATGGAAATGCAAGTCAGGGCTCTCTGCTTCTTCAAATCTCCTGCAAACTGTTACCTAATATCTGCAGTCAAATGGCCATTTGGAATACTTCCGTTTCTTCCATTCTAGTCAGTATTGTGACAGTTTTTCTATTTTTACTGGCTGTAAAGACTCAATATCCCATCAAATTCTTTCCTCAGGACCATCTGGTTTAAGGGAAAATTCTGGATTGCTCTTAATCATAGAATGGTGGGGGTTGAAAGGAACCTTAAAGATCATCTAGCTGCAATCTCCCTGTCGTGGGAAAGAACACCTTTCCTAATTAGTTGCACTGGCATTATTGGAGGTCTATCTTCAGGTTTAGAAGATTAATTAGATAATGACTGGAAGTTCTTTTTTTCTAAATTAGGTGAGTTTTGCCAGTTATCAGCCTAGTGGGTGCAGAAAACTGTGAGTATGAGAAACAGCAGCGAAGTCTTTTAGGGCTGTTGCATTGCTGAGAGCATGTCTCCTTGTTTGTCTTGAAAATCAGCTTCCGAATAAAATGTCCATTCTTTATGCTGGTTTTGGCTGGGATAGAATTAAATTTCTTTGCCGTAACCCAGGTATGGATTTGTGACCAAGGCAGTGTAACAACAAAGTTTACAAAATAACAAACCTGTGTTTTAGCTGTTGCTGCGCAGCGCTTACACAGAGCCAAAGCCTTTTCCCCCTCTCATCCACTGCCACCAGTGAGCAGGGTGGGGATGTGTGAGGAGCTGGGAGGGGACACAGCTGGGACAGCTGACCCCAGCTGACACAGGGGATATTCCCTACCATATGGCACCCTGCTCCGAGTGTGAAGCTGGGGGAAGAAGGAGGAAAGGGGGAACATTTGCAGTGATGGCCTTTTCTCATCCTAATAATCTGTTACATGTGATGCAGCCTGGCTTTCCTGAAGATGGCTGAAATCCTTCTTGCCCATGGGAAGTGGTGAATGAATTCCTTGGTTTGCTTTGTTTTTCTGCATGGCTTTTACTTTACCAAATAAACTGTCTTTTAGCTTGACCCATGAGTTTTCTCAAATTTACCCTTCCGATTGTCTCTCCTGTCCTGACATGATGGCTGCATGGGATTTAGTTACTGGCTGGGGCTAAATCACAACATTATTTCAGGCAATTGGTTTCCTACTGAAATTTGACCCATGTTTTATACAGGATTTTATGAAAAACTACAAATTCCCATTTCCTCAAGGTTGCTGCTTAAAATTATGGTTCTTTAACTATTAGATTGGTGACAAGATGCCACGTATGGAATATTTGTTATCTCAAAAAATATCTTGCAAGCCTTGTATTCTTCTGGGACTGTGAGCTCCTATTTACTACACTGAGCTTCAGAAACAGGCTTGTAACATGCCACAGCTGCATTATCGCCAGACAGGAATGCTGTTAAGTGCATGCCTTCCTGTCAACAATTTTAGTTGACACAGTAGCTTTTTTTTTTTTTTTTAAATCTGAACAAAATTTAAGTTTAACATAACCTGAAAAGTTGACCTCTTCCTAATTGGCTGATGTGCCTGGGAAATGCTGTAGCTTGTATGCCAGAAAAAGAACACAAAGTCTGCCAATGAATATAAGTTGATAGGAATTACCACATGTGTTTGCCTAGATTAAGAGTGTGTCTGTGTAAGAGTGTGTCTGTGATATATTTGAGCAATTAGCTGTGTCTGTATTTCTGGTCCAAAGGGCCTCTGTAGCTTTGTAAATTTTTGTTTGTTTGTTTTTTCTTTGTGTTTTTTTGTCTGACCAGTCTCCTTGTAATTTTTTTAATTTTTATTTTTAAATAGTTGATCTCAGTCTTGCTGCTGTGACACTAATTAGTTTTGTTGCTGAAGTAGCATGATCTAAGATAAAACATTCTGTACTTGAAACAAGGACCTCTCACATATGCTTCACTATTACTAGGGACATACACCCTTACATTTTTAAAACCTGTACAAACCCTTCCTTTAATTGCCAAAATCTTTTGAATTAGAGTAGAATGTATTCACTATTCTGTGAGGCTTTTTTCATGATTGATTTTTTTTGTATAAGTACTTCTAATGACTGGTGGTGTAGCAATATTAAATCTGGGTGGCCCAATTATGCAAAATTTTATACAAAATGTTTCCAGAGTGTCTCACATTTCCTAACTTGGATAGGAACTTCTTATAAGCGGTTTCAAGTTCACTGCCTGCAGCCAGAACTCCTTGCATTATTTTTTCTTCTCCTCCCCCCCTATTCCATATGGTTGGGACCCTTATGTGTTACCCCTCCAACTCACCACCAGGTTTTATCCTGCTGAGGTGCAGCATCTCCTGATTTCCCACCTCTCCTTTCTCCATTCCCACCTCTCTCTCCCGTGGGGTTCTACCACCAAGGCGAGGAGCTCCATGTATGCATCCTTCCCCCAGCACTTTTTAAAACCCTCCCCTTTCTATTTCCCCTTTCCACCTTTTTTCAGAGGTCTTCTTTGCTCCCCTGTTGGGATGCCCAAAAACTCAGATGTGCCTCTGTACAACAGCTTTCCCTGACACAGATTCCTGAGCCTCTCTCCCTTGTGGAAATCACCTATTCCCCACCTCCTTAGTGATGGTGTCCATGCAAAACAGCCTCTAAAGGTTCATTCGACTAAAGAATAAAAATTTTTCTTTGGACAGCTCCTTCTTTTCTGACACTCTTTCCCCCATTTTTCCACTGGGAAGGAGAGACCAAAGTCTGTGTTAATGCATTCTAGTTTTACCTAAAACAGTTTTCCTTATTGAACAGAACTTTTCTCTCTAAACAAAAATCATCAAAAATATTCACATTATAGGCACAAAATTTAAGGTATAAGTGATGAATCTTTATAGTAAGTTCTTAAAAGTCATGAAAATTTTGTGAATATGAGCAAAAATGAGTGTTTTATTTTCTGTCTGTGTATATTTTGATTAAGCTGTATTCACAGAGTAGCATCATGAGAGTAATAATATTTGAATGAAATTTCAGTTGTTTTTCATAAAGAAATGGAGGAGACTTGGTCTGGATTGAACAGCCAGAAGACACTGAGTAGATTAAAACTGCATAAAGCAGAAATCCATAGAAGGTGATAGGAATTGATCTGACACTTTTTGCCAGAAACATAAACATGAAAATGCCTCCCACAAACTCATCCATACTTGCAAATACACCAAAGCAAATATGTCAGCATATAGAACAGAAGAAAGTTTGTTTTTTTTTTTAATTGATGGTAGGGCAGTTGCTCAGAATATAGATTATCTCAAGTGCAATAAAGACATTTTTCCAAACCTAATCTAATCATGCATTGACAGCACCGTACAACTCTACTGCATAACGGTAGCCACTGCAGAAATGCTGAAGCTGGCAACATCTCACACCAGCTCTGGAGTCATGGGATGTAACATACAACTAAGTAATTTAAAAGCAATGCAACTGAATTTATATGATGCCACATCCAAACTGTTTTCCTGCTGAGAAATCTTCTATCTGAGGTGTAATGTTACATTTTTGTTAGAACATGTGCACCATGCTGAGCTGCCTCGTGCAGACACAGGAGCTTGGTCAGCATTAGCTTCAGGACCTCAGTGATTTGCAGCGTGGTGGAAGGATGCCCTGTGGAGTCCCTTGCTTATACATTAGAGTGTTTTCTCTGACTCTTCCAAAAAAGATGTGTTTATTGAGTGTGCTACTGAGAAGTCAGTGTGATAATACTTTCCTTTACTTTCATGTTTATGATGAATTATAAGTTATCAATATTCTCAACAGTTAATTGCTGTTAAAAGTCTCTAAGTCAGCTAAATCTGAAAAGAAACTTATTTTCTATTCTCCAGCAGAACATTCGTCTTTGCTCAACTGCACTTTGACAAGACCTCTGCAGTATTTTTTGCTTTCATAGGAGAGTGTTCCACTGAGAGACATCAGCAACATAAATACTATACTGGGAAAAAAATAAAACTGAATTGCTCCTCCTTATGTTGTTATCAAACTTTGCATTTATCTTCTCCCCTCTAATTCTCTAATTTGGATTTCTGTGCCTATCATCAAGCATGCAATGTACAGAATCTTGCAACACAGTGAACTGGTATATGGATCAAGTTGTGCAGAGAGCCAGGCTTTTGTGATGGGAGAGTAGTTCCTGAAGGACAGAGTAATCTTGCATTGTGTTTGTATGTAATTCTGCTGTGACTAGACAGATGGGTGGCTATAAATGAAGTATCTTCCTATTCCCTCTGAGATGTATGTGGTAATGTCCTTCTTTAGATGTTCTGTCATGGCAGTGCACACAATTAGCTACAGAATATTAGTTACTCTGCAGGATGCAAATCAACATCTTTCTGTAAGTGTGGTAAAGGCACAAACCTATCAAATGGTATCAAGCTTGTATTAGTGATTTGGTTGCTCATCAGCTGAGTCAGGGGAAGAGAGTATAACAAATGGACAGTCTTATGTTTGTTTGTAATGAACCACAATTTAATGTTTTCATCTCCTTGCCCATTTAAATGCAAAAGAGCACATTTCACTTTGCAATATACCACATACACTGATGTACAACTTCAATGAAATATCAGTTTCTTCCAAAGCTTCTCATTGCGATGTAATAGCATCACAGCAGAGAACGACATTGTGGTTAAACACCGGTAAGGATCTAAGTCAGAAATAAATTCTTCTTCAATGTTTTTTTATATAAAGAGAAATGCATTCTTTTGTAAACTTTAATGTTTTTTCTATTGGGAGGATTTCCCTAAAATTCTTTGTGACCTTAGCTACACCAATGGGTGTCTTACTGTTAGGAGGTACCTGCGCAGATTGTTGTAATTGAAAAATATATGAGGTTGATTAAACACCTTAATCTGATACGTGCATATAACAAATCACCTGATCTCTGCCAAAGATCATCAACAGACTGTGGATCTGTCACTTTGTTCTTAGACAAGAAGTCTTAACTCATTTATGTTTTTCAACCTGAATGTGAATTTCAATTTTAATGCCAAGTGGCATTGAACTCCTGAGAATTAAACTCAAGTGAGACTTGAAACCCAGGATATGGCCTAATGTTGAAGCATTTGATGGCCTCTGTAAAATTCCTACTTTTCTCAGTCATTGTGAAAATTTAACAATTCTGTTCACACTTATTTTATTGTGAGGCATGTTTTGGAAAGATCTAGATCACTCTTCTTGCATCTGCTCTGTCTTAAGGTGTTAAGTCATCTCACATTTCTCGGACAAAATAAAATTAATAACCCTCTGGAGGAGCTAATTTATCACTATTGATTATAAGGTAGCATAGGGATGACAGGCTAGACGAAAGTGTCTGAAAGCTTGTTGTATAAATTAGTTTTTAGTTACCTTTCCCTTGAATGCAGAAAATTCTTTAATGATAACAGTCTGTGTCTCCATAATCAACTTTCTGTTACCATTTCACACAACAGAAAAATGTATTTATCCTAAAGCCCAAGTATGGCTTTTGGAAGGACAAGTCACCAGCAATTTTTAAATCATAGTACAAGTTTGTAACTGTCTTTCTTCAAATACTTTTTAAATTGCATGTAACAGTACCCATAGCCCTAAAAAAAGCTTCCTCTCACTTACTCCTAGATAAGACTTCTGAATATTTAGTTCTGCTTTAAGCTTTCTCCTGATGTGTCATGAATCATTACAATTTTGCATCCAAATGTTACAATTTATCTCATATTAAGCCCTTTAAAAAGACAGACATTATGTTGTTAACAATCCATTTTTTCTTATTTCTGCAAGACTTTACTGAGTCTTAATGACATTGTAAAAGTAGGAGAGAGAAGATACATTCATAACATTTAAAATGAAAAGGCCTTTGAGAAACTGAATCTTCAGCATGTTATGCCAAGAAGGATCTTGAGCATTTAGTCAATGCTTCTGGAAAACCAGAAAACTGTTCTCCATATGAAAGTTAGATAGAGACCTTTTATAGCAAAGCAAGACAAATTTTAGATACTTCAGGGAGTGGATTAAGCAGTTCATTTAAAGATTTTAAAGATCCCTGGTACAGTCTCCTTTGGTTTGGTCTATTTGTTTCTTGCATGTTTATTTTGCAGTATACTTGCATTTGTTTTAGAAGAAGATTCTGTGCTGTGATCATTGAGACAAGTAACCATGTTTTCAGAGGCAAGTGTTCCTTCCAGTGATGAGTTCTTTTTTCTTCTACTTATAATAATATTTATGGTTGTCCAGTGAGTAAAGAAAGCTTTAGCATTACCCTACTTAGCTACATAAATGCAGCACTGTAAAATTTCTGTGATTCTTCAGTCAAGAGAGTTCTTGAAGGGGAATAGAGCTCACCCTGGCTCTAAGCTTCTCCCAACATAGATAACACTGAAAGCAGTGAAGCAGTGTATTAACTTAAGCCTTAACTTAAGATGACTAACCATCATCTTGTGTTGGATTTTCTTCCCTAAAGGCCCCAACAAAAACAACAAAACTCCCGCCAAAAACAGCAACAAAAACCCCAAACAAAATAAAAAATCTACACTCAAATCTAATCGTCACTTCCTTGTGCTGGTTTTTTTCATGTCTAGAAAGATCTCGAAAGCAGGAATGCTGAAACAGAAGCACCTGCAAGAGTTCTCTTAAGGAATGAATAACTGCTCATAAAAGAAATGGTTTCTTATACAGTCTGTGCTGAAACTGATGCAAGTATGTCAAACTCAAATCTACACCAGAAAGACTAGAATATGTAAAGCTCCTCATTTCTGCAAGGATCCACTGAATCTAGTAATTTTGTACCACCTCAGTGTTCATTTTATATGGGTGAAGTCAGTGTGAATCACTACTTTGAAACAAACTGGATCTATTTCCATTCAGTTTGAAGATGAGTTAATAACCTCACATAATTTTTAAATATGCTGCTTCCAGTATAGTGTACATAAGCTTTGTCTAGGAATTACTAACCAGGCTAAAAGTAGCAATCCAATGATTCTTCATTTAATTCTTTGAATGCACAGAGTCTGGTAGAGAGTATACCATGCTGAATTTGTCAGTACAGCCTCCGCATTCATTTCTCTTGCCTGACAGCAGCTTCATTCTCTTGCTTGGTCTTTGGCCAACTCAAATTAACTACTTAGACTGAAGCATCTATTACAAGGATTGTGCCAGATCTGCACAGTATTGGCAAGTTTTTGGAGACTGCCTTGTGCCCTAGAGGTCTAACATGTTTAGCTGATTAGGAGTGACTGTTAGGAAACCCATCCCTGATCCCTACAACCATTTGTTCTGGCTGTAATTCAAAGAAAGCTCTTCCTCTGGCAAAAGAAGTAAAAAAGAAAAGGAAAGAAAAGAACGTTTCAGTTGGAACAGCCTCACATCTCATCCTTTGAGTGTCAGTATATTATGAATAGATGTCTTTTATAAATATAAAATCTGTTAAAGAACTATGGCAAGCTCAATTTTGTATCCAGATGACTGACTTACACTATTCATGAAATCGATTTCTGAGCTTTGAATTTCAAGTTATAGGTCACTTCCATTAGCAAATTCAGAACAAAAGTTTGACTAGTATTTGTTACTTCACAGAAAACTTTTTAAGTTATGACAGGGAGTCTGCTGGTCACTTCATCAGTTCCTCTGATGCTTTTCTACTGATGCCTTTGATAACAGCTAATCCAACAAAGTTTTAACGCTGTTTTTAAAGTCAGCTTCTCTTTTTCTCAGAAATCACCAGATGCTGCTTTGATCCCCTTTTGCACCTCTTGTCTTTTAGTCTTATTTAAAATTACTGTGTCTGTTTTGGAGTTTTTTAAACATGCTGGCATCTGCTCTTTTGTGGTTCATCAGAAAAACCTGCTCACAGTTTTATCTTCTTAAACATAAATTCCATGTCTCCTACCAGCATTTCCCTTTCTTGATGTGAGAAGCTAGCTAGTAATTAGAGTCCTGAGGATCCTTTGTGTTAGAGGATAAAATGACAATGAGGTTGAATCTCTCTTTGTACTTCCTTTGTGAAATAAATAGGGTTGTGTCAAAGTACTGTTCCTGAAGCACAGTATGTAAGGAGATGTGCTTTTATTCGCAGATTCCATTCTTCCTCCTGGCTGCTTTGTTTCCTGCTGCCTCTGCTTCACTCCACATTTTTTTAATCACCCTACCTCAGAGATGGGCAGGCCTTCATACCATCCAGCAGAACTGTTGAAGCACCCTGTCCATCCCTGCCTTTGAGCAGGGAAGTGGCCTGGGTTTGCTCTGCCCTGAATCTCCTGTTTCAGCACTCTCCTTCCCAGGAACTGCTCAGGGCCTGTCCCAGCTGTCAGAGAAACAGAGCTTTGAGAACAGCTCTCCATTTCCAAGTCATTTCACCAAAGCATAACCTACCTGAGAATCTTTTTTGGGATTGGACAAGATGACCTGCAAAGGTCCCTTCCAACCTCAACCAATCTCTAACTAATTCTAGGATTGTAATCAAACACTGTAGAGAAGTGGGAAATGTGGCCCTCAGCTATTCTCATAAAAAGTGGAACCAGATACACATCTCCAGACAATGACCTACTGAAGATTAATTGCTCTTAGCCAAACACTGCCTTCCTCCTTGTTGACAGCAGTGAAAATGTCCCAACTACCTCCCTGTCAGC
This sequence comes from Acridotheres tristis, assembly GCA_037013685.1. Taxonomy (NCBI): domain Eukaryota; kingdom Metazoa; phylum Chordata; class Aves; order Passeriformes; family Sturnidae; genus Acridotheres; species Acridotheres tristis. The sequence goes on from CM072884.1 coordinate 73,284,595, forward strand.
ACTTCATTTAGGTCATCTGACTCTCCCTTGATCTCCAGGCATAGATGTAGGTATTGGAGTAGTACATCTGCATGAATTTGAAGGGACATCTGATTTTAAGAGACATGTTTGAATGATTCCAATTATACTATGAAACAGTGGACCTAGGAGCTGTCTATATTAATTTATCTTCTCATCTGGTCTGACGACTAAATAAATACATTTTTATCCCCTCCTTCATACCTGAACTTTAGTCTTTTCTGCAAGAACATTTGTTTTCTTTTTCTGGTATTCTGCACATCTTTTGGTATTAAGAAATTGTCTTAGTTTGAGTATGGGAATAAAATAAAAAACAAATACTAAACAATCTGTACAATGTTAGAATGTTTTCTATCTTTAATAGACAATTTAGAGTATAAATGTATATATTTTAGAGGAAATTCATAGCATGAATTTGTTTTTCATAATACCCTATCTTGGTAATTTGAGACTAGAAAGCAGATTATAAGTAATATACATTTTTCTGTGTCTATAGGCGATATTTAAATCTTGAAAGTAAAGCAAAGAAGAAAAAAATTTGCACTCCTAAGACACTTCTGATATTTCAAAGCTTTTCCCAGTACTACACTGGAGTAAAATCAGTATTTTTTGAATGAAAACAAGAGAATAAAGATGAAGTTATATGTCTTAATCAGGGAGAACAACAGTTTCAACCTGTCTCAAACATCACATACGAGCTCTGTGACCAGCTGCTTACTGGCCATAGGTCTGTGTGCTGCACCCTTTCACAGGCGATTCTAGCTTTGTTAAAAGCAACACCTCATCTCTCTGGAAAGTTCTGGTTCTGCAAGCCAAATGAGAACTGAGTTTTGATTGAAAATTCCAACTGCCTTCATCTGCAATATTTTCCTTTGAAATACCAGCCTAATTTATCATAGAATAATGGATAGCCATGCTTTTATCTTTTGCTGCTTTTAAATACATTTTAAGTAGCAGTTTCACATGCTACTACCTGAAAGAAACACAAAACCAAAAGCTGCTCCTTCAAATTCTCTTTTGTAGCATCTCCCCGGTCTTTAACTGGTTTTAGTCAGTTGTTCTGTTTCCATGGAGCTGAATGAATTAGTAGACATCTGGGTAGGGAAACAAGAAAAGAGGTACAAAACCAGAGCATGTGTCTTATCTGACATTTTCAGAAGAAAAACAGTGTTTCTTTTCACTATCAGGAGGGTAAAAATGGGCATATCTTGAGTGTTTGGAAGTTTCAGTTACTCTTCAGGCAGAAGGATCATTACTGGAGCACTTCAGCACAGCTCTTTTCTCCCCACTGAATTGTAAGCTCTCAGCAGATTATGGCAGCTGCAAACAGGGTCTAGATTTCATCCCTTTTGTTGAGAGGAAAATAGTTCCCTTTCAGTGAAAATAGCATTAACAATACTTTTCTATATTTCTGATACTTTTATAGTCTTTTTGTTGTTGAGGACACTGTTTGTCACACAAGAGTTTCCTTGTCATTCAGGTACTCTGTGACATGATCACAGTGGAAGGATTCATCAGTAGATCAATCAATCAATCAATCAATCAATCCATATGTGTATGCCTATGCAGCAACTCATCAGTTAATTGGTCTACTTATTTAATTGCTACTTGCCCCTTGGCAGTTTAGTAAAAATGCTATTGCGGCCCCCATAAATTAAAAATAGTATTGTGCTAATATAACAGCAGTTGTGATTAATCATTCATAAATTCTTATTTATGTGATTATTCTTCTGACTGTGATGTAAATGATATTTAAACCCTAGGATCTGTTTTTGGGAAACTTAATGACAAAGAAGAGAAAGAACTTCAGTTTAATCTGAGGTGAATTGAATCTCCAAAGAATAAAGAGAGAAAAATAAAAGGAACTGTGATCCACATCCTATTCTTTTCTTCAAGTCCATGAACCATTACATAGTGAAAAGGTTAACAATTTACCTCTAGAATAACAAGCTTCAGATTTTTCTGCTTTAAAAATGCATTTTTCTCTTCTCAAGTACTTGAAACTCCACAGATGACTTTCATGCCGTTATAGCCCTCAAATAATACAGAGATCTACACAGAAAGCAAAAGGGTGGGAGTTGTACCCATTAAAAATAATTCAGGGCAGAAACACCTAAGTAGAGGTGACAAAGTAAGACTCTCTGTCTGTGTATATTTGTGCTTTTCAGTGATTTTCTGCTGATTCTAGGAGGAATTATCTCTTGTAGTACGGTAGGGCTCTCCCTGCTACCCTGACACTTCCACCCATGGAGGATGCAAAGAAACCTACAGGTATTTTGTTGCTAACACATATATAAAGGAGGTGTACACAATCTCTCTGTATTTCTGGGATTTGGAATAATACCATCTGGAATGTGCTAGATTTTATTCAGGGTGAAAACTGTCCTGAGTTCTTTATTCATGTGGACAATGTAGATAACTCCTTCAGCAGCATTAAGGTGCCTTTCAGGCCAGGGCATGTCCCTTGACACTGAATCCAGAGCCCTAGTACAACTTTGTCTTCCAATTCCATTCTCCTTTTTCTTCACATTCCTCAAGGAAAAATGACCAAAGTTTTGCTGAAAAATGTTGCAGCTGCTCGAAGTGGCAAGTTTTAACTGCACTCACTTCTTAGCTCTCATTAGTTCCTGGAGAATTGTATCAGAAATCCATGCTGGTGGAAAGCACAAAGTGCTTTGGAAGAAGTGTAGAAATGACACACGCAGTAAAGAAAAGTAGCTGCTGGATACAGGAGCCCTAAAAAGAGTTGAACAAGGGAAGATTTCCATCTGCTACTCAAACTTAGTTTTGCCAGCTCTCTTAAGGTGACTATCTGAGTATTTTCCCTACATTAAAAGCAGTGAAGACCTGAACCCCAGGAATATACTTCTTCTAAGAGCTGGCAAAAACTTAAAAGTATACAGTAAAATTAAATCTCTTCTGGCAGGAATTACCAGACTTATAACAGGTACATGATTTTTATGAGGAGTCTGCAGAATCTTAGTTGTGTCTTCTGCTTCAGGTTGCTATGATAAATGCATGCTGTTTTTCTAAAGTAAATGGGTAACTGTTATACGAAAAAAACCCAGGTTTTATCTTCTTGACATCTCACACTTGTCCTGCACTGCCCAAAGTGCAATTGTAGGTCCTTCATACAGTCTTCTTTCGAATTAGAAGCAATACATTATTTTTCATTAGCAGCATGAGAACAGTGGGGCTTTGTTTTTAGTTCCTATCAGCGTTAGAAAGAACATGGGCTCTTTTTCCTCAGCTGCAACTTAAGGGAAGAAAATAGAGATATAATGTAATTACCAGGACTGGAGTCTTGCCAGGATGTGGGGCCTTTCTTTCCTTTGATTCCTCAAAAAAAAGTGTTCTAAGACCATCTGATTATAAGCAAGCAAGACCACGGTTCCATATCTGACATGATAGACTCTGCCTCTAGCAACAGAGAACATCAGTCTATGCATTTCCCCAGAACTGACTCAGAAATGCCCCCTAATGATTCATATTTTCTGTTAGTTTTGTTCATTTGAAGTTTTTTTTTAATAAATTTTGTGATGTATCTAGAGCTTGTCAAAATATCTTAATAACCAACATATGTACATTTTCCAACACACTGTTTTACAGTCACTAAAACAAGATCAGCCAGTACATGTAATGCAGCCTATACTCCTTAACACCATTAGGGAGTGTACTTACTCCTGGAGTGTGGAAAGTTCATGCAAGTTCATGTAATAGAAAGCATGAAAATGGTATTTTAATTTCAAGGAGTTTTAAAGACATTCATATTCGATAAACAGTTACAAAGTGAATAGAAGAGAACTGTAAATTGGAAACAAATGTCCCATCATATTACCCTGGCTATAAAATGTGTCAGAGACTCTGCTTTAAAACATTTTGAGAAAAGCTATATCCACGCTCCAATAACAAAGCTGATCATCATCTACCAGTAAAAAAAATTACTCCTGTGAAATTTGAATTTCCTTACAAATTTGGCATAGTAAGCCCTGTTACAATTGTGCTAAAATGACTCTCTGGTATTTCAAAGAGGAGGGCAATAAAAACAACCAAACAAACAGAAGAAGAAAAACAAAAAACAAACCAAAACAAAAAAAACCCACAAAAATTCAAACAAAACAGAAAAACCCCAAAGGAAGTGAAATATCTCAGTTAGTGGATGCCTGGAGAGAAGGAGCTGGGCATCTCCATTATTTTCCTGTATCAGGGACTGTGCATAAGGAGGTTCCTTTCTTCATATGAGGAATCTGTAAAGATTTTAACCCTTTGTTTATTCTACTTCCCTGACTATTGACTTTAGCTTAAGTTTGGCTTGATTTTGGTTTACAGTAAGTCAGCTTCTATACGTGTAAGGCAATAACAACATGCACTTGTGTAACAACCATTTTAAACAGGAGCTCCATCACTTTTGGAAAACTGGTTTAAGACAGCTGGTGCAAGAATATTGTACCCAGTGAGATTAGAGGCTGTGTGGTTGCCTTCAATATCTCTTGAGTTTTCATCTGGTGCTCAGTGCACTGAGAGCCTTTTCGAAGCAATGTTGAAGTGCAGTGGATGTCAGTACCCTTAAAAACTGGTCACATCATCTTTGACTTCAGCATTTAGAAGGATCAGATCCCCAGCATATACTCAAAGTCCTTTAAAGAAGCTTGTATATATGAAAATAGAACAGAATAAGGTAGTATTTTGTCTAAATTTAATAGTTATTTTTGGCAGAAATTCGCTGTAGCAATATGGTTATCCAGGCAAATTCTTGTCTGTTTGTATTGAATAATTTTAGATTATATTCCTCTTTGTGGGGATATCAAGCTGAAAGCAGGTCAGTACATGTATTCACAGATGTAATTCTCAAATTTTCAGGATGTATGTAGGTGGCCGCCTATGAGGGGGACCAAAATTTAACAAGCTAATAACAGATGAATAGGAAAAGTGGCATTCAGCAGAAATGCAATTATATGTTGTGTAAAAATTTTAATAATCTTGAAAAAGAAGCTTGACAGCATGATGTTATAGGGATAGTAATACCAAGTGCCTCCATATGTTTGGTTGAAGTAAGGGTTGTTGTTATTATACCTACATTGCTGACTTTTACTCAAATTATAACCTAGTTTTAGAGCATTATCACAGTAATGCTCCACAGAGGGATTTAACTGCAATAAAGATATATTAGGACATTAATTGTTAGTGATTTAGTTGCAGTTGTGAAATACTACTTCACTGTATGAACAAAAGAAAAGGGCAAGTAATGAAAGATGGGCTTCGATGAGAGGACCCACCTCCTCATTTAGCCAGCCAAGGGTTGTTATCCCTTTATTACCCTGTAACTTGAGGGCAAGTTCAGTGAACAACTGTGGAGACCATTAGGAGCTGTCATGGAGAATTTATTTGCCTTTGAATAGAAAGTGGGTGCAGTATGGTGGAGGCTGTGTTCTTAAAAATGGGCAATTCTCTTTTTGCAAGGCTTTTAATACTACATTTGTTGTTTCCTAGTGCATCTCCCTAGACTGTATTTTGTTGCTTTTGCTCCTCTTGTCAGGAATAAAATTTATAGAAGTGTGGCCCAGGAGAACCAATCTTATTTTGTGTAGTGACTATGCTGGCAGCCCACAGAGCCTTACTGGAGACTTGTAGAAAACAGTAAAATCCACACCTCTTCAGAAGCTAAAGGTCTGGTGACATTTTTTTCCTTCATTGCTGTAAAATACAGGTAGTTATGGTAAAATAGACTCTTTGTTCTAGTGTTTTAAGTCCAAATCTCATAAAAGTTTGTAAAAGCCAGTTAGTCAGCTAAGTTGTTACATCCCAATTTGAAACTGCAAGCTTCTGACTTTGTAGGAAGCAGTTATTTTGCTCCTGCATTTCCTGAAATGTAATAGACATCTTGAGCACAAGACAAAAGCTTGGTCCTTGCTTTGAATAATGCATATATGAACTTAAAAGGCATGAGAAATGTGATAAGTTAGAAAAGAGGCTGACAGCAATACATTCATTCAGTTGAGAATGCAGGAGACCAGTGGAAGAAGCAGTGCTGCTCAAAATGTAGAAACAAGGGTTTTGCTCAGTGTTTTGAAGGTAGACATGGGAGAGAGGAGATCCTTTCTTAGGAGACAGATTATATTGGATGTGAAAGATATCTCTAAGTAAAGACACAATTTCTAAAGCTCATGTCACCAGTACTGTTATGTAATTCACATATCCTGAGGATGTTACAGGAGTGTTTGCAGAATGGATTTTATTTATTCTAAGTGAAATTAGTCCTTGAATTTTGATCCTCTTTATAGGCATGCAATTTCCTTACCAGGAAATGCAAATGCAAATGTGTCAGAGAAAGAAAATTAAAACTCATAGATGATATGAAAGTATCTGAAAATAAAAAGATTTTCAGATACCAAGTCAGACAGTGACTGACTTCAAATGCTCATCTAGGGCTAGGTCTGAGCTGGATATTTCTCTTGATGCTACTTTGGTTACCACTCAGTATTCTAAATATATTGGATTTTATTGTGACATTAATACTATTTTAAACAAGTAAATATAAGTTGACAGTTGCAGTACATTTGTATGCATTTATACCAACTAACCCATTCTTCCTAATACTTTATCAAAAGGGGGATTTTTAAATGAATGTCTATTTATTCACTATAAAGTTTACTCTCAGAATTCAAATACTGCTTTCTTTCCTGAAAAGTGTTGTGTTGTTAAAATATTGCTGAATGAATCTAAATTCTCTAAAATTTCTAGATGAGTAAGTCTCTGCTGACATTCCTCTGGAAAAAAAAAGATAAATCCAAATACACAAAATATTTTTGTTCATAGATATATCTCCTGCCCAGCAATGGTCCATAGTTATAACATTAACTCTTAATGGGGTTGATATACCAAATCTTTTAGTCCAGACAGAAGTACACAGTCTCAATTATTTTATTAAATGTTCAGCTGCATTCAATGAATTACAAAGATTCTGGCACTATTTTTTTTTCTTTTAGTTCCTTAGTATTAAGAATGAAGAATTAATATGAATTTTCAATTGGAAATTTCCACAAGGTGTGCACTTATTCCATTTATAAGTAGCTAGATGTTATTTAAAACATTTCTTTCAAACACTGGCTTTTAAGGCATACGTTTCCATTCTGCTTTTCTTCTTCTTTTCCTTTTTTCTTTCATCTTCAGAGTTTTAAACAACTTCTAGAGGCAGTAGCAGAGGTTTCTTGTGATGTTATTGATAGCCTTGAGGGCAGTGTATGGAACAGCAGTAGGAGGTATAGTCAAAGGTAGAATGATAACTATTTTAAAATTTAAATTACTTGATCTTCCAAAGGACAAACAACAGTAATTTGCTAACCATGTGTTATCAGTGGAAAGGTTATTGTGGTGGTTTTTAATTCTATCCCAAACTCTCTGTGGCAAAGAGTTGCCAAAAGATATTATGAAGTTCATGTCCTCTGTGTTCAGTTCTGGTGAGGAAGAGCAATTCCTCAGTGAGCAATGTACTCATCTAGTGGCAAATGATCAAATCAGTAATGGGAGAAAGGAGGAGAAACTCTTGAACATAAGATCAGGCATTTTCTGACACTCTCAAATAATCATAAGTCTGAGCTTACCTGTTCAGCTGTTGTCATTTATAGGCTGCATCTGCGAGGGTAAATGCACGTGGTCCTGTAGCATTCCCAGCTCCTCAGAGGAGGAATGCAGGGTGGTCTGGCCCGTGCCAGTCACTGCTGGGCTCCACTGAAGGGGGGTGATGATACAGTTTGAGACAGTGCTGGCTGTGGGGGCTGTCTGAGCCCCACATGGTGCCCCATGATCCTGTTAACATTACACATACTCGTGTGCATGTGGGAGGCAAAAGCTCTTTTAGTTTAAAGTAATGTTTTGCATTACAGTGTTTTTATAGCAACACGTCGAAGGTGCCATGCTAAAAGCCAGGAAATCCTCTTGTTCCATATGTTGAAAGCAGAATCCAGTTGCTCACATGCTACTGCACTCTGTGCATAACCCTTGCTAGAGGGACTGAGTTGCTTTGCTGGTACTTATGGTTTAAAGTAAACAGCAGCGGACTGCTGGTACTCGTATTTCCCAGGTAGGCTGCTCCTTTACATACTTTGCATACCCTCACTCCCATAGGGCATGACTGGGTGCAACAGGAGATGGCATTACCCCAGTAATAGTGTGAGCAGTGTTGGAGCTGTTAGGTGAAGCTCATTGCCATCATTCCCAGCAACCACAATTTTCCTACCATAGCACAATTCCACTGCTGCTGTCCCTGACCTTTGTTGTGAAACCCTCTGCTCCTACCCTCACATCTTACAGAGTTGCTGGCAGAACAGATGCATTACTTACACAACTTGTTCCTGCAGCTTCAGTGGAAAAAGACTCCTTGTATGTGTTGGCATTGTCAAATAAATCAAATGCTTCTTTGTGAAGTGGTGATACGTTACTTGATTCTTAGGCTCACTGGTGAAGCAAATCAAAGTGTTTCCTCTCTTCAAGGTGAAGCCAGGTGGAGTTAAGGAGATGCTTCTTCCTGAGGACAAATCATCCTCAGCAAGGACCATGCCAGGTTTGGTTTCTTCTGCCCTACACAGTCCTCTACGCCATCCCAACGGGCCGTGTACTTTGAAACACACCATATGTTCTGATGCCATATCCTTCATTCCCTTAGCAGCATGCTGTGTACACACCATTCCGTGCTGACAGATTGCACAACAGCCTTCCTGTTATTTCAGGTATTCCAACTGAAACATCTTAAAGTCCAAACAATTATTTCTAAGAGGCAGAAAGATGGCATGAGCAAGTGGGACTGGACTGCGGGCTGTCGTACTTCCAGCCCAACCAGAAAGTTTATTCACTGCATGGCCTGGGGCACAGGGATGTTTAGCAGAATAGATGTCGTTTTGTCCCTAACTGGCAGATGCAATTAATCTATCTGCTGCAGGATATTTACTTGCACAGTGTAGCTCTGCTAGCAGAATGATGTGAAAAAGTGTATCATGTATCAGAGGGGGAATAATAGCCTTACAGTGGCTCCTTTTTCTTTCAGCTGTGTACATTCCAGTGTATGTGGCCAGTATTAGAAAGATGTTCTTAGACCTCCTCACCTCCCTTATATCAGTGGGAAGAAGTAGGGCTTGCAATTAAGACCTGAAGTAGCTGCTTTGAAGTCACGCTCACACATTATGCCTTTTAATTGCCTGATTTTCACAGGATGGGTTACCCTTGCATGTCCATAGGGCATACCAGTGTCATTTTATGGTGCATCATAGCCCCATAGTGCACTCAGAGGGAAAGCCACTCATTGAAAAGATGAATGCTGCCTGCTTTTCAGCACCTATTACTATCAAGATGTCTGAAATATGCAATGCACATTCTTAATGGGTACTGACAAAGTACTTTAAAGCACATTGATGTCTTAACTGTATATTTAGACTAATGAACAAGATGTAGCTGAAGATTAACCTTTTGAGTTTATCAAATCAGTGGTATAGCCCCCCCCCGCTCATGAATTCCTCTATTTTCTTTCTTAATGTTTAATCCATTCAGTGATACATTAGGGAGATAGTGAGGGTGTAGCTCTCCATAAAGCATCCCAGATTATAGAGAGAAAGAATGGTAATTTACCAGGGTAAAAAAGAACCTGTGTAATCATAACATAAAGGACAGATTATTGAAATTATGATTTTGACCTCAGCAGTGACTTTGCAAGAATGGCTTCGTAGACTTCCCTATTTCATGTGTCTCCCAGACTTTTCAGCTAAAACTTGCTTAGCTGGAGAGCAAGGAAATCTTACTTTTCTAGACCTGCCAGTCCTGCTGACGCTGCCCCAGCTCTGGTGTCCCAGCTGGGCTCTCTCTGGCAGAAGCCCCCTTAACCACCTACTGCTTGCCACCTCTACTTACCACCACCCAGCAATGTGTAACCTTCACCTAAGGGTTTATTTTCTGCAGTTCCTATAAAAGCCCACTGCAAGGTTATGCTCGTGCTCCCACTGCACTTGATGGATGGGTATAAGAACAACAGGTTTTAGTCATGCCTTGAGTAGGACTAGCAGGCTCTGGGAAGGTACAGATAGAAAGGCAGGTGATATTGATGGCAAGGCATGATGTGAGCAATCTGTCTGGCTTTTTTTGTCTCTGGGAGACACTGAGGGCACAATTTGTCCTGGCATCCAACTCACATGCACCCATTTAGTTAGAACAGAGAATAGAACTTCAATTGCTTGACACTAAAAATGGAAAGAGAGCCTGTTCAGTCTGAAGTACTGTTGGATATATCTGTAGAAAATAAGAGTTCCATGTTAGAGTCACTTTCTAACTCCCCTAATTTCTTTTCCCCGTTGCTGAATGTTCAATTGTTCTTGCAAACTTCTAGATCCTGCTTTCTGACACGGTTCACACTTTCCTGTACTGCTGTGTGTTCATAAAACAGGCTATGTTGGGACTTCCTGTCAACAGGTTCTAAGTCCTTGGACCACCTGTCATAAATGCGTGATCACCCACTAAGCCTACAGGATATGCAAGACTGCCTGGATCATCAGTGATATTGGAGTTCAGACTACTTGGAAATAAGCCTTGAAAATATGTGATTTGGCTTACTTAGCTTTCTCCTCTATCTGTTGTCTTAATAGGACTTTTCATCACACTTCGCTTTAGGAATGTTTTTGATATTCTCAAATGAGGAGGTTTTGTGCCCTAGGCGTGCTTAGTAACAGCTGACAGAGACAGGCATTTTTAACAGACAGACATTTTGTGCTTAAATGTAAACATTAAATTTTGTATTTTCTTTATCACTGCAGAGAAAAAATATAAGTTTTTAGAATAGGCATTATTAAAACATGTGCCCTGGGGACTCTCATGCTAAGGCTCGCTGTGGTGGATCGTCTGTATGTTTGAATTCTCAAAGATACAGAAGTAGGAGTCTTGTGACCTAGCTGGATCCCTTTGAATATGAGTAAAATAAGTCACAATATATTAATAACTGCTTTAACAGTATGGGGCTTTTACATTTGTTGTGATAGTAAAACATGAACATTCTAATTTAGTGCCTAAACTCTCATATATGTGATGTTCTTAACCATTTTTTTTTTTAAAGCAGGGAACAGGAGAGACTTCAGTAGTATTGCAGTTACTGGGTATTTGTGAGCTACATTTACAATATTGGTGTTTATTTCCAGTCTTTCACATCCTTAATGAATAGTTTTCCTTTATGCAAATTTTTCTCCTAATCACTTTCCTAATAAAATGCAGAAGATATACGGGGTTTGTTTTCAATCCCATTTGTGTTATCTTGAATCTTTATATGTTTAAGAACAAAACAATCTACAGAGAAAAGGGCCTCAGAGCATGCAAATTTCATTGCAAAAAAATCCTATTGCAAGCCATGTCAGTGAAAGACTTAACTAGTTAAAAATTGAAACAAAAATCAATATTAAATGTGGATCTTTCAAATTATTTTCTTGCATTTTTGAAGAATTGTGGAGATCTGAAATTGCACTGAAGTTTTGTAAAACAGTTGTTCCATTACATCTTAATTCCACAAAATATACCTTTTTTTTAAAGCTTGCACGTTTTGCTTACTGATAAGTTTAATGTAATTTCTAGATAAATCTCCTATTTCAAGCTAAAAGTATTAGGCACTTTGTTCCTGATACAAATGATCATTTACTTTACCAGAAACTGGTGTTTCTCATTTAGTCTCCTATCTTGCGCAAATCTGTATGAAGTTATTTACAATCTTCCATACTTCATTAACTGAAATTATTACCTCCAGGCTTCAACTATTTAGTCAACTTTCTCTCACAGTACACTAATGAATAGATCTACTTAGCATATTGATATTAACTGTCTCTTTCAGAAGAGCAGTCTTTATTAAATACCACAGGATTTTAATTTTTTTTTTACTTGATAAGTGACTCTCTCACAAGATAATGATTTTTAATACTCTTTTGCATACTAGGCCACATTCTTTTTGCATCTTTTTCTAAAAAGAAGCAGGCACTCTACTGTTGACTCTGTAATCTACAGTACAGTATATACTCATGGCAGGAGAGTGTATTTGTTCCTTGTGCTGAATAGATAGACAAAAAGGACTTTCAATTAAATAGGGCCCTTAATCTGTGATAATTGCATTAGTCAAGAAATGTGTTTTTGTTTTGGCTTGATTTTAGTGCAAGGACTGCTCTAATTTGTTCCAGTGTCCTGTCTCAGGAACTATATACACTTCTCCTTTGTAATGATGCTGCCCTTATATTCCTTCCATGATCTGTGGCTTCATGGCATAACTGAATCTGTAGTGAATAATCTTTTTACGGAGTTATCCAAGTATCTGATCTGCACTCGGTGATTTGCTGCACTTAAGATTCTCCCTAGGGATTTCAGTTTCTAAGGATCAGTTCTTGAAAAATATCTTTAAGAGAGCATACTACTCCTCTCCCACTGTTGAAGAATGACAGGGAAAAAACCCACCACTGGTGCTTGTTAACCATCTCTTTTAGATAAGTATTTCTTCTTTTGAATGTCACTGTGTTTTCCCAGGTGTATTTAAAAAACTCTCAAACTTACTTTGCCATTAGTTTCGTCTTATTGTTTGTCTTATTAAATACAGTGATCTCTGACATGCATTTTCTGTGATCTTCATTGCTCTTGATGAATCCATATGCCTGCACAGTTTTAATTTCTCCTTTCTGCTCCAAAGCTCATTAAGAATTTCAGTCTGCGCAGTGATTTTAAGGTGAAGGAAATAGGAAGAGAGGCCAGTTGTTTCTGTGCTCAGCAGCAAACTCCTTACTAAGGGAGGAACAGAGTAAGGTAAAAGCATGTACAGTAGTTGCTGTCATACTTCCATCTTTCACCTTTTAAGTTATCACTTCATTTCAGATATAATTTCCTCTCATTGGTACAGTACCTTCTCTTACAATGGGAGCAACTCTGGATGTATATGCAGTTTGTTATCCTTAACTTCCTAATGGCCACTCAAAACCAGGCATCATCAGAAATCTTTAGATAGAAATTGCAAGCTTGTTGCCCAAATTATATGAAACTAATGTGTGATATATTTTACTAAGAGCTCCATGTTTTTGGCTTTACATTTTCTATTTAATGTGTCCTAACTGGGATGAATGAAGGGAGGGAACTGTATGAAAAAATACTGGACAGTATAATGTCTTGACCAGTTATTTCTTTCTTTATCTCATCTCAGTATATGGCTGATCTGATCTGAGCTGTGACATTTGCATGTGTTGAATCAATGGAAATAGTGTAGGTTGCACTAATATTTCTAAGGCATACCAGGAGAGAAACCTTAAAACTCACTTGTGATCCCACAGGGATGTATCATATGTAGGGAAGAGGTAGTAGGTTGAACCTTTCCTACTAACTCTGGTTCAATCTCATTTTGGGCCTGAATTAGTCAGTAATGGGACTCTTCTTCTGACACCTTGCACTTCCTCACTCTGTAAGAGAACTTTTGGCAGAGTTCCTGCTAACAGGGGCCTTTGTTCTCCTGTCAGTGAGATTGAAACCTGCCTATAAACGTGACAAATGTCTTCCAGGCATCATTCCCCTGGCTTCAATAGAGTTACACAAGGGATGATTTTGGAAATTTTCAGCAGTACTTTGTGATTTTAGTACCTATATGCATACAGTTTGGAACACGTATTTAATCTGCACAATCAATTTGATAGGTGTCCCAGAAAGATAAGTCACCTTTTGTCAGAATTATTGCTCTGTATATTCCACAGTTAAGAGACTATTAAATCATTTTCTCTAAAAGCTTAACGTTCTCCAACTTTGAGACTTTGCTTTGGGAAATATAATGTCTAGTCCAGTATATTGTAACTTTTTTGCTCTTGTTTTTTAATAAATTCTTGAGGACTAAATAATGCTGTAGTTGCTTTAGGACCTAAGGCAAATACAGTTTATTAGGCCAAAGACCAGAAATGCAAAAATTCTTTTTTTTTTCTTGGAATGCTGCATTTCAGGGTATTTGTTAGACTGTTGTCTGATGTCCACCATTCTTGTGACTAAACCAAATTACTGTATCAAGTTCTCTGTATGTGAACAGAGCCAGGAGTGAGCTAACAATTAAGCAATTAAATGGCTGTTGAGGGTTCCTGTGACTGAGCTTTCTCCTTGCCCTCTCATAGTTTGCAATATGAATGTACTCAATTATTCAATCACAAAAGCTTTTAAGCTGTGTCTGGATATGGTGTGCATTTTTAGGTCTATGAAGCCAAGTCTCAGGATCAGAAATCCTTCCAGTGTGCCTTTCTATCACTGAATAGCACTACCCCAGCTCTGAAAAACAATTTCTGATCCTTCTTAGTCCTCCTAGGGGTTGCAGCCAGGTTGGTGACACCCTGGAAATTCAGCATGATGTATTAACATAAAGATGATAGGCAGTAAAACAAAGCTCAGCAAAGGCTTATTCACTGGTACTTTGCCCTTAAAACATTAAGGAATTTTGTAGTATCCCGTATCCTTCTGTTGCTGCCTCTTCAGTGAGTGTGATGATTGGAGTTCAGGCACAGGAGACACCAGTCCTGTTGGGCAGCCAGAGGTGCTTGGACCTGCCTTTACAGAAGTTATCTTTCTTTATTATCAGCAGCTTTAAATTTGGGAATGCGCCAAGCAGTCCTATTCATAATATTCCCCACACAGCCATCTATATAGCAGATGCTTTTTTGTTTTGTTGATTTTTTGTTTATTTTTTTCCTTTTCCCTAGGGACTTTAGAAGGGAAAGAGCAGTAGTAGCTTTTAGGCTATTCTGTAGCCTTTTCATAAACGGCCAGTGTGATTTTCAGGCTAGAGAAGGTGCTTAATGTGTTTTCAAGGTTGTATAGGCCTGTAGAGTCACAGTGTGCCAACACTCCCAAACTCAGACTCACAAGATACAACACATATGAGGGCAATCCGTGCTGTAACACTTGTTTCTCTTCCTGTCAGTGTTACAGCCTCTAAATCACTCTGAGCTGGCTGAAAAGTGGATGTACTTCACTCAGGTACAGATTGTGACAAGTCAAAAGGTTATTGCTTTTAGTGAATTTTTGTTGGAAAACTGCAAAGAAACGGTCCTAGAAACATGATAAAGCACTTTAATGCACCATATGCATAAGAAGGCAAAGTTACTTCAGCAGAAGTAAAGGTTTTATGACCATTAGCAGCAGCAATGCTGACTGCTCATTAGGATTCTCCAGCTCACCAATACACTGCATGGGAACAGTTTATTTTGTATTCTGGGTTTAATTACCGTGTTAGACCTTAGACCTCTCAGCAAATGAGAGCTTCCTGCCATTCTGACAGCTTATTTGATAGCTATGACTGTTAACCTTGAAGGCACCTTAAATGACATTTGAATAGTGTTTATGGATTTATGCCGCTCATCGTGCTGTTTTGCTCGCTCTCCATTAAACCAAACGAGACACCTCCAGAAGCCTCTATTGATTCTTGACCACAGATCCTGGCTCTGCAGGATACCAGTCTATTCTTCAGAAAGGTCGTGCTCCCTCAGAAGTCTTTTTTTGCAGAAAACACACATTGCACTTCAGCCAAGAGCTATGCAGATGACCACATAACCCAGTTTTAATGAAGGTTACTGTCCTTCTGCTCCTACTACATCAATAGTGCAACACCTTTTAAAAAATGTATGCATACAGGATTTTTTTCAAATTCAGCTTTATTAGTCTAACAAGCAGCAGACACATTAAACCTGTTGTCATTTTGTACATGCTTCAGTGAGTTCTACGTGAATTTTAGGAATAGAAATGTCTCACTTGAATTGAAGCTTTTTTGTCTGTTGCCCTTTAGCTCTGCCAGGCAACACTTCCTCCTATGTCTGTAATCTTTTCCTGTTTATGTTCTGTTTCTTTGCCCTTGAAAGGAAATACTGGGAGAAGCCACTACTCTGATCACCTTTGACTCATCATACAAAGTAGAAATATACCTTTTTAAATTCTTCTATACTTTGGAGAGGTTTGAAGGCTTTTCTGCATTCAATGTACCCTATAGACATTTACATCTAGACTTTCTTTACAATTAGGAGCTTCATGTTCAAATAAGTGGTTTTTGGAACATATTTTACCATCCAGCAACATATAAAAGCAAACAAGGCAGAAGAAAACAGACAATCATGATAATGATAAATACCTTCCTGGATTTTTTTTTTTTAATTATTATTTCTCTATATTCAAACTATAGGTGTTTCAGCTTTGTAGCCTCGGCTTTTACTTCTTTTAAGAGTCACTGCATCACCCATTCAGACAGCTCCTAATATATCCCATCCACTATAAATTTAAACCTCTCATTTTCACAAAAACATAACTTTGAATTCCACTGTAAACTATCCGAACACTTCTGATGGACATTTCAAAACACAGGTACATTTTTGGCTAAGTTAGACATACCAGTCACGAAAATGAACCCTTCACTTGTACAGCACAGATTCTGCTGCAGGTATCTAGATAGGTGTCACAGTATGTGTCCAGTTCTGGGCCCCTCAAATCAAGAAGGACATTGAGGTGATGGAGTGAGTCCAGAGAAGGGAAACAAAGCTGGTGAAGAGTCTGGAGGGTAAGTCCTATGAGGAGTGACTGAGGGAGCTGGGCTTGTTTAGCCTGGAGAAAAGGAGGCTCAGGGGAGACCTTATCAAATTCAACAACTACCACCAGGTGTAGCCAGGTGAGGGTCAGCCTCTTCTCCCATGCAATCAATGACAGCCTGAGAGGACATAGATTCAAGCTGTGCTAGGGGAGGGTTATATTGGACATCAGGAAAAATTTCCTCATGGAAGGGGTGATTGGGCACTGGAATGGGCTACCCAGGGAATGGTGGAATGGTAGTCATTGTCCTTGAAGGTATTCAAGAAATGAGTAGACATGGCATTTAATGCCACAGTCTAGTTGACAAGGTGGTATTTGGTCATAAGTTGGACTTCATAATCTCAAAGTTCTGTTCCAAGCTGATTGATTTTGTGATAATACCATTTGCTAAATTATTTTATAATCCCATTCCACTACACTAGCACAATTTTTCAATATTC
This sequence comes from Acridotheres tristis, assembly GCA_037013685.1. Classification (NCBI taxonomy): domain Eukaryota; kingdom Metazoa; phylum Chordata; class Aves; order Passeriformes; family Sturnidae; genus Acridotheres; species Acridotheres tristis. The sequence continues at coordinate 73,301,646 of CM072884.1, forward strand.
TGTCAAAACCAAATTTAGTTTTCAAAAGAACATACTAGTCCTTAAATGACTTGTCCCAATTGACTATTTAAGTTGGTGATGCCAGCTTAACTACCTGCAGTTAATCAAATATTATCTATGCGACAGGAATTGGATGTTGTTACAGGAACATGGTTGACCAATAATCTCCAAAGACTGATGAGAAATGCACTGATTTTTAGTTACAGCTCCAAGGAGAAAAAAAGCCATTGAGTCTTAAAGCAGCCACTACTGCTTAAAATAGTATCAGAGAATGAGTAGCAGTAATCAAGATGTTGAAGTTTGATCTTCAGAATGACTGCCAGCTTTTTACCATGCATTATTAGTATTTTTAATTATTATATTAATTATAATGCTAGGCTAATTTTGAAACACTTTATTTTCTTACATATGCACTAACAGGTTTTCAACTACTACGCAGCAGTGTTATATATTATGCAGACAAGTTGATCTGCTAAAATGTTCTTAAATCTGCTTAAAATCGTTGCTAAAGCAGTACCTTGGAAAAGATCTTCTGTGGATGGTGAGGCATGTTTAATGTAGCATTTTAGAGCCACCATGGGCATATTGCTGTTCCCTACAAGCAATCAGAGACCTCTGTGACCTTTCAGTAGTGTTCATCAAGCTTAGTCCTGGAGTTTTGGTGTAAAGCAGCTATCAAGAATGAAGGCAATGAACAGAAGTGTGTGGGTGTTGATGCATAAACAGAAAAATTTGTCTACTAGGAAAAAAGGAAACAGAAAAGCATTTTCTAGAACATGTTCAGGTTAGTTTTCTTATTTTGATATTGAAGTCAAACAAAGGAACTTGAAAAAAAAAGATGCTTCAAGTCTGAATACACAAGTTCATGCAGTTGGATGGAACAGAAAGCAAGAAACTGGAAAGTTTCTAATGTTTATTTCTTCTTTAAAAAGTTATTCCAAAGAAAATTATTTTTGATCTGCAGTCTTTATATTTTGCATCTGCTATCTGTATAAATATGTGTTCATTTGCTTTGATCTTAATGACATCATTTCCCTATTTATAATAATCTAATGTGATAAGTGTAGTGAATCATGAATTTTATTTCCCCAAGCTCTGGAGTCCTTTGCATGTAAACTGGAGCAGTTGCTGATGTAAACAGAATAATCAAAGCTACTAATCTGAACATTGGGCCTGAATTAAGGCCATTAAGTAAAACAATGACATTAGAGAGCTGAACTATAATTTACTTTAAATTAAATTGAAAATGTTAGCATTATTATGATGTGAGAAATTAAATACTTCTACCTTCTAGATATGCACAAATGCTGGTGAATTTTCCTAATTGTTTTTTATTGTTATCGTTCTAGGAAAAAAATGCAGTGCAACACAGGCTTCAAAAAGTTATTGTGAATCCTACCTATTGAATAACATTAATATAGAAAGATGTAAAGAATGGGGAATAGATATAGATCAAAAACTGCTTAAATCAAGTATTCTTAGAGAAAAGTATAGTTATTTTCATTTCCTACATAGTGCTACTAATTAAGGCCTAAAGTTAACCAGATATGGTTAGAAAATTCCCAATTTTTAGTTTTTAATACAATGAGTTTATTAGAAAATGCTGAATTTACCTATGAAAAATAATTGAGGAAAAAAAAATCATTTGGTCATTCTTTCATACTTTGCTAAATGACAATCTCTTGCACTCTCAAACCGTAAAAATTTAAGTTTTTAAATAATTATGAAATACAAGAACACATTTCTCTTTTCTCTAGCAGTTATTATTCTAACCCAGCATCACAAGCATTTTTCAATCACATTTCTCATAATTTTCAAGAAAATTTTTGAAATTTACAGGTAGGTACAGGTAACCTTCCAATTTTAACATTAGTGACTGCCTATTTGGGGAAAAAAAAATCATTTACATGTAGAATTCAGAAACAGCTGTTTTGCTGCTAATTCTTCCCAGGCTGTCCCTAGGGATAATGTCAGTGTAGATAACTTTTTCCACCATCACTTCTGTGCTTAGAAAGAACAGTGAATCCCCTTTGTCAAGAAGATTGATCCTTCTGCTCAGAGTTTGGCCATTCTGCAGACAAAATGTTTACGTTAGCTGGGGACAAAAATCTGTGGAGATCATGTTGAGAGAAAGGGACTGTTCAGATGGTATCACAGCTTGCTTCTGCTTTTCCTGATGACAGTTATTTTTTTGGGGGGGATCCAGTGGTTTACAAAATTCTTCTGGTGTCTTCTTGACTATTCACAGTCCTTTCCAAAAATATGTGCAGACTCACATACTGGAGAGATGTCTGAGAATTACTCAAAAAAAGCCACCTCTGTTCACAGCACCTGTGATAACACAGAGGCTTGCACACGGCTTGGTTAAATGACAAATTCCATTGACAACAAAGGCACTAATCTTTCCTCTGTTGTTACTCCTACTGCAGTTTACATTATGAATCTGCTTCCAGGGCTGCAAATAAAGCTAACATCACCCGATTAAAAGATACACTGCACAAATATTCATGGAAGTGTTGGGTTAACAGTTGTATTTCATGATCTTGAAGGCCTTTTCCAACCTAATATGATTATATATTTCTCTGATTCTATAACATGAATGTGGTAATTATATCCTGCAAGCAGATAAAGGCAAACTTGCAGAATTGAGACAATAGCTCACTATTAATAAATGCTTAGTTGAATCTCAGTAAGAGTGTTTGCTCCTTTGTATGAGGAAGGCAATTATAATCAGTGAAGGAAGCATTGACCTGCAATATTGAAACTACTATATGTTTTATGGAATTACTAATAAATCTAATAGTTAAAAAACTAAGAAAAAAGAAGGAATAAAATGGAATAAGTGATGAGAATAATTAATAGACATATCCTCTTCTGTTGCAGCAGACCTTTCATTAGGGGTAGAAATGAGCCAAGACACAGACTCTCATTTAACAACATGAAAAAGGTCCCAGTTTATTCTTCTTTACAGCTTTGCCATCCTGACTCTGACTACAGCAAGCTCCTGCTGTAGGGTCCGACTGCAGACTCTGGCTGTGGCTGTTTCCTGCTGGACTGTGACTGCAGGCATTGGTTTGCAGACTCTGAGCACAGCTTTCACCCAGCTCAGCTGAGACTGCAGGCTCCAACAGCAGGCTGTGACTCCATCAGACCCAGACTGACCTCACAGCAGATCTTTTACTGCAGCAACTCTCTTCCTCATTTGCACTCTTCTTTGTGGCTCATTCCTTCTTCCTCAAGCTCCTCTTCCTCCAGGATCCCCCTGACCAGCCAACCCACCCCTTTTATCACACTTACCTTTATTAGTCACAGCTGTGACCCATTAAGGGCAAGGCTGTTCCTCTTCTCTGGTAATCAGCACAACTGTGGCTTATCAGGGGCAAGGTCGCCTGTAATCTCTTCTTCTACACCAACCCTTTTCTAATAATTAAGGATTTACATATTGATTATTATGGTATATTATGAGCTTCTCAGACGAAATGGAATTTGTCTGGCCAGATAGAAATTAGTCTTCTAATGAAAAATAAACAATAAAACAAAACAAAACCCACCACACCTTAACTCCTTATCTCAAATAATATTTCATCTATTTATTTATTCATTTCACTTTTTATTAGTCTTTCAGATGAAAGAAGCATGCAGGTTCGTGATGCTCTGTGCATGCTGCTTCTACACACACCTTGCACATCAAGCAACCCAGAGGCACTGGAGTTTGTGTGCAGCAATTTGTAGTCCTGTATATTCAACTTGGGCATTTAAGAAAGTTGCTGGTGACATTTAGGAGACACAGTTTTTCTGGGATCAGCAGCTGGAGGCCATGAGGGTTTGGTTCCCTGGGGCATGCACCAGGCACATAGCTGCAAGGAAGTGAATTGAACACTTGATTAATACTGAGGAAAAAGAACAGCCCTTGTGGTCCAGGAATGTTCAGCTTATGGCTGACACTGCTTTGGGCAGGTGGCTGGACAAATCTTTGATGTTCCCTTCCCAACTGAGTTATCATGGGATCCTATGAAAAGAAGTTAAATTTTGCTTTTGCACTGGTTTCTGATTACAGAATATCTAGGGTGGAGATGTTCCTGAGATTTAGGTGTTAACATAGAGTTTAAAGTCCTAGAGGAGATGGTCCTTAAAGGCTGCCTGTCTTATTTTAGTACTCATGTTTATGCATGAGTAAAATTAGTGACTCTGAGATTATGCACGGATTCTACATCACTCTTGTCCCCTCTGCTGGGCTACTGAAGTGAATGGTTTGTGCTTTTCCACTGAGACCAGAATTATATGTTACAGTCCTTCCAGTCTCTGTTGGCAGGTCCACCCAGGCAGTGCAGAAAACACAAGCAAGACCTGCCACTGGTCAGCAGTAATGGTTTCCTTTCACTGCTGCAGAAAGTTATCTCAGATAAACAGCTTGCTAACTCTATTTCTTTTAAGTGCCTAGAGGAGGATTGCCGCCATACAGCTGAAAAACTTCCTGGAATGAAATGACAATAAACTAAATTGAACTGTGCTCCTATCGTGAAAGTACAGCCAATATGAGCAGTCAGATATGCATAGTTAATTAATCACTGCTTGATGAATGCCATCCTTCTGTTCATTTCTTTTTAGCTGAGCAATAACTTGGTCAAGAGTGGATTGATATTTTCAAAAACACACACCTGAATGTTATAATGTCTGTAATTGACTTGCTGCTAAAATGTAAACTTATTTCTGTAAAAAAAAAAAAAAAAAATCTCTTCATCTCACCGCAAATGATTGAGCCAATAAAAGCAGCAAGAATGCTGCAACTGTAAAAAATTGAAACACAGGGTCGTACATTGTGCAAGAAGGCAGTAAAATGTCAGCAGAAACAAATAGTGCATACTTAAGTATTTACAGAGTAGAGGTGTTTCACACCCCTGGTCATTTCTGATGTCAGCAATTCTGCCAAGATGTGCACGGAGGGGCTGTGTAGGGATTGCCATGCAGAGATCTTGGGAGGCCAAGAAGATAAGCTGGGTCATTTTAATGCCATGCCTACTGTCTTCAGAGATTCTTTCTCATCACTAGAGAATGGTGGGTTATGAAACAAGTAGTTGTATTCCCCATTAAAAAAACAAATTTTAAAATGGTGCTATGGAAATCTGTGTTTAATAGTTAATTAATTGTATAGGGGAATATCAAGGAAAAAACTCTCTAAACTACTAGTTGCTATATTTGAGATTATAGACCTTGCTGAAATCTTTCTCATAACTCAAGAGAAAGGCTTAAAACAGTTTTTATTTAAATAGACTCACCTCTGAAATATTTTACAGATTAATATTCCTTTTATTGAGAATTTTTAAAGGAAATATTATACGAATTTTTATTTTCATAGTGATGCCAGAACTCGCAGTCCAGGATCATATGACTTTACTACTGTGGGGTAGAAGTTTAAGATACGAGTGCAATACGATTCTTGAATAATTTTATTTGCTGTTCTAGGAAAATTTGAAAGTGATTTAGGACAGATATATTAATGAATTACATTGCTGCTTGAACACTTACAAAAGTACAGAAAGTAACATGCCCATTCTAGCAAATCATGACAATTATTGACACCTTGTTATTTACCAGACAATTTCGAGCTTTTTTTTGTTCTTTATTCTAATAAGTAAGCATTCTCATAACATTAGTGATGGAGACATATCTTTTATTCATTTGAAATAAATAATTTTTAATACAAATTCGTTCTGATATATGGAAATAGAAAACTATTTAATCACAGGTAGATGATTAATATCTGTAATTGAGCCAAACTTCTTGGGATATTTAACTTTTATTTTTTTAAAAATAGGCATTTTGAGCTCAGTAAAAGAATTAATGAATATGGTCAAAACTGGTGAGCCGTTTTCCCCAAGATATAAAAGAATTTAAAACCCCCTCATTTTCTAAAGACGTCTTGAAGTTCCATATCAAAGTATTTTTAGCCACTAACTAACAAACTAGCTAAATATTTTACTTCATTAAAAATCTTTACACAAAACTTTTTAGGGAAATCAGTTACACCAGATGTTGATTGGAAATGAAGAATGTGGAAAAAGATTTTAGTTGAGAAACTGAAGACAAAGCTATCATCATACTGCAATGAAAATTAAGCAGTGCCTGCTTTTTCCTCGTTTCAGAATCACAATACTTAATACATTGAGCTCTTACCCAGAATGTTCAATTAGCAGATCTCAGTGCATCTAGTGAGGATTAAATTGCAATTACATTAATTCCACCAAAGACCTCTTAAAATAACCAAATATTAAAAATCTAAAAGCACAAAAGAAATCAAGGAAATCCCTAATGAGACATTAGGTGTACCTCCTGAGGGCAGTTTCTGCCTGGGACAAATTTTGTGCAGAGGTTTTTTCCAAACTCAGAAGTAGAGGAAAAAACCTCATATTTTGTCTTTTTAAAACCTACTCTGTCAGCATCTTAAAAGAAAAAAAAAAAGATTTGTTCTTTAAGGCACTAATCAGAAGTTATATATGTAAAAGTAACTGACTGCCCACATTGCACTGCTGAACATTCTCTTTTCTCTGTACTATTTTCTATATTCATTATTCATCTTATTTACCAGTTATGCTTGATACTTGCAAATAAAAGCCATCATTTATCATACCAGTAATACAGGTATTATGCTTGACCGTGTGATCTCTCAGCACACAATGCAAAGGCAGGAGAGCAAAGTGGGTCCAAGAGTACAACACATACAAAATATAGATGCAGAGTTATAGAAAATTGTAAATTATGTTCTGCTGTGAGAAGAGTTTAGTTAAGCAAACTTTATTTCTGTGTGTAAATGTTGTTTGTAGAGATCTTTCATCCAGCTGCCATACGAGGGACAAAGCAATTAAATCATGTCCTCTGCTGTCATATTCTGGACTTTGGCAGTGTGTGAAGACTAAGGCAAATAAAGTAATGGGGAAAATTCAGTTTATGGCTAACACTTATTTTTCTTTCAAGCCACTCGAAGGCTAATTTATTTTGTTCTTAGAGCTTTTTCAGAGCCATATCTTTAATATCCACACTGCCCTGTTAAGCTGTTCAGAATAACTCTGATGCCATTATACCTCAGTTAACTAATATGTTCTTTTGTTTCACTACAAATAAAAAATATTGTGAAATAATATCTAGGCAGAGAGTCTTTCACAATATTCTTGGAATATTAGCAGCAAAGGTATTTTTTGTGTCTGTTAGAAGCTTCAGCCACCTTCAAAAATCTAACTTGATGATGCATTTGTTGCTTCATTGTAGTAAAGTCTTCATAGGTTTAAGACAACCTGGTTTTAGAGAATTCTGAAAGAAGGTTTATGCAGTCACACTTGTATCTGAAGCCCACTTGCTATTTTCCATGAGTTTAAAGTATAGTAGAAGCCTCACAGTCAAATTCACAAATCTGGGGGAAAATTCAGTGGTAGAAAATAAGGGACAACCCAAAATTTATTACATTGGTGCAATATTGAAGAGAATTCAGCCTGGCAGTGTCTGGCTTTGCAGTTTTGCCATCTCCACAGCACACCAGTCAGCACAGAGAAGGAGGTAAAGCTTGCAGTGCTGAAGGAGAAAAAGACAAATATTCTGTAGTTCCTACTGTATGCAAACAACATATTACTCTTCAGTGCTGTTTTTCCAGGGGTATCACAGAGTACACCTGGCTCTAGTATTTATATGGAGTCTATTCTTTGGACTGTTAACTATATGATGGGCATGGAGCACTCCTATTGAAGAGTGAAGTGGCAGAAGCTTATTAATTCAGGTGTAGGCAATTTAGGGAGATCAATAGGTTCCTGACCACATAATTGATTGTGGGAGCACCAAAACGCTCTGCTCAAATACTATTTTTGTTACCATCTGCCAATTTTAACAGCTTCTCTGGGCAGTCAACTGAAAGCCTCTTTAAAAGTAATGTATAGGTTGCATTCTGTAGGTCTTCCACAGGCGATCACCATTTGAAATCAAGAGTAAGGCCAGAAATAAACTTCCTCCAAGTAAAAAAGACTAATTAAGAAGTGAGCAAGAAAACAGAAGTTTTTTGGTTTTTTTCGTTTTTTTCCATAATGATATTTTATATGCAACAAAAACCGTGGCATGTTTAAGGATGAAACAATCTTCATACACAAATATATCCACAATTTTTCTGATAGCTAGTTCATGACATTTAACAGAAGTAAGAAGCCAATGAAAAAATGCCTATGCTTCTGTCATTTACTGGAGATCTACCTATTGTGCTATTCATAAAGCAAGCTTTATTGCTGAAAGAGGTAGCTACATATTAGGGAACTCATAGCCTGAAGACCTGGTGTAGAACTGTAATTAAAGTGAATACTAAATGAGATTCATTCAGCTTACTATGCCAATGATTGATTTTCACACCTGGGCTAATAGAACAGTTTTCATCAGTCCTACTATTACATTACTCTTAGAGCATTCTTAGATTGTTTTTTCCTTCTTCTCATAATATGGATTTAATAGAATTTCTGACTCTCTTTTGTTGCTTGTAAATTTCAATTTAATTGGATCATGAGATCTCAATATTGAAAATGTAACCTTTTATTCTTTAGGAATAGAATTGGTTTTTTTTTTGTATTCCCACCTCCTCAACTGACTGACCTCAAAAGGGTAATAAATGCTTTCATGATGGCAGATATTTCAAAAATTAAAAATGGCTTACATACAGTCATTTAATTCACTTATGCTTTATGAGGATTAAAAAAACATGTCTCTCTGTCTTTTTAAATAAACTCGGAAGTTTGCATGTTTGTGTCACAATTTATAATGGGAAGATATTTTGTCATGTTATTTAAGTGAACAAATAGTATTTGTTTTTAACAGTTCTCTAGAAAACATACCTTCTTTTTTTTCTTTTTTTTTTTTTTTCCAATGGCACAGATGGAACTGGTCCATAACAGAAAGATGTCAATCCAAATAAAAAGAAATTATTTCAGATTGATTAAAAAATTAACAGTGGTACATGAGAAGTTGTTCACTCTGAAAAATCAACAAAACTGAATGATCAATCATGTCAAGTACATATGGGTGAAGAACTTGCATATATTTTACTGAAAAAGTAGCAGGAAAAATCTTGTTGTTACAGTACTGTGTTATAGATCGTTTTCTTGTTAAGTGTCAGTCAGTGCTGATATCTTTTAATACAAACCATTAAAAGCAAGAGTTGTCAAAGAGTTGCACAGTAATTCGCTGAAATAATGTTGAAATAGTATTTTGATTTTTTTCAAAGCATAGGCATAATGAAGCAAAGATTTAGAAGTGCTACCTGCCATGTCATCACAATCCAAAACAGAGTTGGAACACCCTGCATGGTGAAAAAATAGAGTGTCTTCTTTGGAGTCACTTGATCTCTGTGGTTTATAAATCATGAAAGCTGAGAAAGTGCTGAATGAGACGGGAATGTGAGTTGGCATTGAAGATAAATTCTTCAAAGGGAATACAGATTATGGACTGGCTTGTTTAAAAAGTACAAATGATCACTGATAAAAGGATTTTAATATACTACAGCAAAAGATTTTAGGATATGAAAATGTTGTGCTCCACTCTAATGACCCTGGCAGTAAGGTTAATGAATAAGAAGGTAAAAACAAAAATAAAAAATATCATGTCTCACATGGTAATTTTTATAAGACTTGGGAGTAGGTTCTGTTTTCTTTTCAGATAGGTGGAGAGAAATGGGTCTCAGTATTATTTTAAGATGAAGCCCTGTAAATACAATGGGGATAGTTTGTATCATGTAAGTTAAGTGCCTGGTGCAATAAACTAATAATCAGCTGTACATTTGCCAGAGGAAGTAGCATGACCTTTCAAAAAGTATTTGGGTCTGCTCCCCAGCTGCTGAATCTCACAAGATCATCTTCATGTGTGTTTACAGATTGTATTAGAAGGTGTTCAAAAAGAGGTCATTGTTTTGAAAAATAAGGCAAAGGAATTTAATCTTTTAATATAAAAATTTGCAGTTGATGCAAATATGATGCGATTTCAGAAGGTGTAATGTGAATGGAAATACTGAAAGCAAAAAAGCCAATCTATTTTTCAGTGATTGTATGTAAAAATTGGAAATTAGTTCCAATTTTCCTTGTCCCAGAAATAGCTGTAAAATGATGCAAGAGGGCGCAGCAGTTGAACGTGATGGGTAAAAGGGAGAACCCTTATCAACCTGTTTTTATTTTTTCTGAGTTCTCTCACAGCTATCTCTCAATTTCCTCAGCTGTCTTCATCAGGAATAGATCTCTGTTCTCTAGCCAAGGGGTACGAGGAGCCTTTGTGTGCCCACTGGGTTTGACCAGGACCGTGCTGCTGCTGCAGAAATGGCATCTGTGCCCTGGGACTTGTGCACTTAGGTGCAGTGACTGTCTCATGGATGTTTTTGGAAGTCCATGAAAAATAGTGAAGGCCTAATTGGAGCTCAGCAAAATGCTGTTTTCTCAGTGGAATAGTGAGTGCTGCCTTGCATGTCTTGGGATATGTCCTGAGAAGGGCAGTGGCTCAAGGTCTGGTGGTAAAACGTCAAAGTGTAGTGGATAGAGCAAAGGAGCCACATCTACAATCCCAATCATCCTCCAGGACTGGAGAAAGGGAGATCCCATCGACTTCACTGACAAAAGGGGGTCTCAGTGGAAGTTAAAGAATGGGGGGGGGGGAAAAAAATCATCAGCATAAACCAAGAAAGAGATGGCTCTTTGTGGATTACCTTTATAAACTATAAAACTGTTTGCCATGGGCCACTATGGATACCAAGACTGTGCAGGAGTGCAAGGGGCAATTTCATTAAAAAGTTGATGAAATGTATTCAAGAGTTTCTAAATGCAGAGGTGTCATCCCAGAACTGGGAAACCTGTGTGCTGCACAATGACTGACTGAGTGTTACGAGTGTCTCCCTGTGTGCTCACCTGAGCAGTGTAGTTTGATTTTGGACATTGTTGGGAACAGCTTGTAGGGCTAAACAGAGTGGTTTGTGTTGCTATACTCAACTCTGTCAAGATTTCCTCCTGTGCATTTTGGATTTTCTGATGAAAGTGACCTTTGTTACCTGCGTTTGTTTTTTGCTGAATTTAAGAGAGAGCTCCTTATCTACATGATCCAGAGGAAGATACCACAGTAATTATTTAGGAAGAAGGGCAAACCTGAGGACTGTACTCAAAAGGCTACAGAATTTTGAAACTGTATTTCTCAGTTTTCTCTGGGAACAGAGGGATGTTTAAATTAGTCAAAAAAAAGATGTCCCTGTGGGGACTTAAATGAGGAGCAGACTGGGAAAGCAACAATTGGTCAGTAACAACTCTAGTATGCACTTGGGCAACAAAAGTGAAAATCTGCTTTCCTGAAAGTATAAAATGAGTTTAAGAAGAGGAAAGGTAGAGGGATATGAATTTTGCAGAGCATGGAACAACTAGCAATCTTATTGTTCAGACTGAATTTCAGGAAAAGATCTCTCTACATGTCTTTTGCTTTAAATCAAGTATCCTGATTATAATGTGCAAAATAAAGGTATCCTTTAACTCAAAATGTTTGTTAACAAAGTTTTAAATACATTAATTGTGGTAGCAGTTGTAGATTTAAATAGTACTTGAAATTTTATGTAATGGTCAGTATTGATTAACATATAAAAGTGAAATAAGTTTACAGCAAAGGCCAGCTTGCAATCATAGACCTTTGACAGCATTTTTTCCAAGCCATCCCAAAAGATGAAAAAAGAATAAGGCAAAGTACCTAACATTCATGAATTCTGAAATGTCCTGAATAATAAGGGAATAATATATCTGTACAGCACACATGAAAATCAAGTGTCTTATTGAGGATATAATTGCTTTGTTTTTTTTTTCAGTAAAGGTCATATGCAGCTAACTTTAGAAAGGTTGGTAAGAAAATATTTTTCAAAGTTTTCTTCAGTAGTTAGGCATCTGGATATATTTTTATAGTTGCCACTGCAGGACCAATAAAATAGTCATAAACGTTCTAGGCTCTTAAGTATTAGAGTACTTAATCATAAGTACTCTAAAGTACTCTTGAGAGTTAAAGAATGCATGATGTATGTGTAAAATAATCCATAAAGTCATGGTACAAGCATTTTCAACAAATAGCAATTACAATTGACATTTCACGTGTCCACAAGCTGGCCTTGCTTTTGGAAGGCCTGGACTAATGTGGAAGTCGTGGGAGATGAGAAAAAAAAATGGACAAAATATAGAAACTTTCAGATTAGAATTCTAAAAACATATTTCGTGCAATGAAGGTTTCTGAGAAAGTTGGTTCACTAGAAACTAGAAGGTGATTGCAACAGACACCAGGATGGATAGATACAATTAGGCATGGATGGAAGAGACAGTAAATGAAGGTAGATGTGTAGTTTCCAGAGCACAACAGTAAACACGGAGTAGACTGTCAGGGAGAGTACCTGCTCCAAAAAACTTGAGCTGAGAAGGGCTGGATGCTGCCTCATAAGATGAACTACTGCTTTGCTTTTAATATTAAGAGGATTTAGTTAATGCAGATGTTCAGATAAGTTAATATAAGTACAGTAAAAACTTGCTGAAATAATAAATTAATAGGCTTTTGAAATAGCATTTATTTGTGTATTTAAAAGGAGAACATAGATGTATAAAGAAAAGAGATTGTCATGTAATTTTAATAAAATTATACATATGTATTTGCAAGAAACCATTAAAAAAATAGAAGGGGAGAAAAACAGGTCTTTGAGAATACAAATGTGAGTATAAGCCAGGAAGGCTCATTGGAAGCAACTGTGTCAATATAAGAGAAGCTGTATTTTTAATTTTTAACAACTTTTTTTCCCTGTAAAAGTCAAAAACGTACATTTGAAATTTATAAAATAGAGTAAAATAAAGATGCTTTCAGGCAGTGGGTCAGAGAACCACATCTGGCTGTAAAGTATTTTCTATGCTGTCAAGATTAACTGGACATTGAAGCAATTTATCTAAGGTTGCTTTCATGTTCCATTTTACTTTATTTTGAGTAATGCAATTTAAAATCCATCCAGATAGTTTTCCTCTGACATCAGAGGAGGAAAGGGTAGGTAAACATTTCATATCCTAGAGGCTGGTATCATAAATTACAAGCTTTAGTAAGGTCTAATAAAACCCTTCATATTCAGACCCTGGTTCTGCATCTTCTTTTCAGCACTGCAATGTTGGTGAGTTTGGAAAATGCACAGAAGTTAGTATATGTGAAATGTTCATTTGTTTTCATGTCACATTAAATCCTCTCTTGGTGTCTCCCCAAACCGTGACATTCAAACTCTGTTTTATGAGGGCTCAGAAGGAGGAAGGTGTGTGCTGGGATGCAAAAGATCTCACAGTGTCAATGCCTTAAAGTGTAGATATTGTCTTTTCCCTTCTACCTTTGCTTTGGAGTTCTCATCTCTTAAGTCCTGGCAGATAGGATATTTTAGGTCAAAATGCATTTTATATGTAAAGGTAGTTAGGGAGGCTTCTTTCCTTGCTCAGGAAGTGTTTGTTCAAATGCTTGTTCAAAAATGTTGTTTTGTGGAAATTATTACCCACAAAATTCCTCAAACCTCTTTTTTCCTTTTTTAAAACCCATTGGGAAACCTGACCTCATTCTCTAAGACTATTTAGTATACTAAATTTGTATCTGTATTTTCAGAATGCTTGATAGCATGAATTGAGCATCAGGATCCAATTTTATTTGGTGCTGTAAAAACACAGATGGAAAAAGCAGGTCCCCAAAATATGCAAAAGACAACTACCAGATGGACAAATTTCAGCTGTGGAATACAAGGAATGAATTAGCCAAAGCAAGTACATATTGCTGTCAGAGGTTTTGGTGCAGTCTTGGGTTAGACAGTGACTTCAAATGAAAGGTTGTTTCTAATCTGAAAGTGCAGTTGGTAGAGTGAATCTGAAGGTTAGGCCAGTGAATCTGGGTGCAATTTCACTGCTCAAAGATTGTGCTTCTGTGCAGTTTTAAAATTCCTTCTTTTTAAGTTTCTGTGGTCTTTCTAAATGTTTAAATGGTTTCCTTGCTCAAGTTTTGTATTCAGATTATGACATGTTGAGAATTAGTAGCAAAAAGAAGAAAGGTGCAGGTTGCCTGAGTATTCTGAAGGCAAAATGAAGTAGAAAATTAAAGATATTTATCTCCATTATTCTGTTTTAAACATATTATTTACAAATCTGAAAGTACAAAGAAATTGATAAGTTATTATTCAGACTGTGAGAGATATATTTTAATGGGAAGAAAAAAGTAGCCTACTGCTTGCATATTGTGATCCTCTCTGCTTTTTTTTTCTGGAATAAACGAGATTGCAACTATTCTGTGCACATCCCTGCCTATTCCAAGCATTTGCTAGATGCTGTGATATGTTTTCATAGCAGACGGTGCCAGATGATGCCAGGGAAGAGGTCAGTAATAACCAAAGCAGATTTCCAGTGACAAGGAAACATGAATTGCCTCAGAAACTCAAACTATTAATGGCATTAAGCCACGAATTTTTCAAATATCTATAAATGATAGGTAAATTTTAAAGCAAAAAAAAAAAAAAAAGCAAAGAGACCATAAAAATTGTATTCATGAATATGAGGTGTGTGAGATGACATTCTTATATTCAGTGCTGCTTCCTTTGCAAGCTTCACTCGGTGAAGAGCTATTTATAATTTGGTTGGCAGCTTTTTCCCTGCCTCAGAAGGAAAGCTGTAGACTGTTTCTCTGCAAGTGGAATCTCTAAGTCATGCTTGCTTGGTAGGTTTGCAAACACTTCAGCAGCCAGACTGCCTCCATGTGCTGATTCCTCTGCTGGTCTGGTGGGACCCCCAGAGCCCTGGCAATGCCTCTGGTCCCACAGACACCTCAGAGGGAATTGGGTGTTACCAAGGAGTCTCCAGGACATGAAATCAGGTCTGATCCCTGGTATTAACTCAGTGAGGGTTTGGTTCCTCAGTCAAGGAAGCATGTTGGTCATGTGGATTAGAAATGCCTTGAGCTCCCTAGGCTCAAAACCACCCAAAACTTTTCTGTCTCTCGAGGCTGCACACTGCTCAAAAGGCAGAAACACAGACCATTGTTGTAAATAACTGGAAAGTTGTGCCACGTTTTATCAGAGCATTAGTGTGCATTTCTCATCTTTCAGAGACTTAGTAGTAGTTGTGCTTAAAATAAACCTGCTTGTTGTCAATTCAGCCATCTCAGATGGCATTTTCTTATCAGTGATCAGTGTATGTCCTCTGCCCAGCTGAAAATAAACTTTTTTTTTTGTCAAAACAGCTATAAGAGTAAACCCCTGAAAATTGTTTCAGCTCATACTGTACTGATTCAATTACTACATATTTTTCTTTTAAATGTAATTTGTAAACCTCAGTTGTAATGTTCTATATTAATACTTTAAAAATACTCTAGACAAATTGTTTGTCATCCAGGAACATTGGACTACCAGGTAATCCTGATGGATTAATGTGTTTGTTAAAAGCGTAATGAAGCATATTTTACCTGAAAAGGTTTTAATTAGGAAAGCATCAGAGATTTGTATAGCGCAAAACCATTAATCTGAAAATGAAATTATAACAAAGCCATATGAACACACCTCAGCAACTAAAACCAAATTTGCTGTAATTATAGAAAATTACATAGTCTGTTTAATACATAAATTGCAAGATAATGAAATTAGGGGTCATCTATTTGAATAACAGTGATTGTTTTTGAAGAAAAAGACACTAGCACACATAATGGAGTGGAAAAGGAGTTATGATAAAAGCTTATCAAAGATTCTCTGCTGATGCTTGTAAGTTGAAAAGACAAACATGATCTTGAAGAATATTTCTAGAAAGACATTAAATCAGAATAATTGTAGAATATACTGCTGTGCTCACAGTATGTTAGATTTAAGAAGTTTTGGTAATTCTAAGACAAAGTTGTTTTATAAAAGGTCTCAAAGCTCATATTCTGAAAATGGTTTTGCTTTATTCTAACTTATTTCAGTTATAAAATGTACAATTGAAGGGCAAAAATTTCACTAATGGAATGAGTGACTTAATGACAAAAGTAACTCTGTAAGTAACTGACTTTTAAAGAGAAAGGCTAAATGTGTTAATGATAACAGTTAAAAGTGTGTTTGTTCTGTAAACTCAATATTGTTTACTCATTTAATGAAAATCATGTCTTTGAATATCCAATTAGACTGTAAAATAATTACTGTTATGTATAACCAAGAGAGTTCAAAAGACCTGGGATGATTTGTAGCTTTTTAAAAATGTGTGAGGGCTTGGCTATTCATGAAATTTGTTCTGTAGCTTCCATATATCTTGTAGGCATTTTGGGAAAGTTGGTGTATTTTTCTCTGAAGCAAAGATCTTTGAAAAGTAATAAAATATTTTGTCACTTTTGCCCAAGTACAGTGACCTAGGTAAGAGAAATGATATAGGAGGTGACCTCATACAAGGTTTTTGGACTTACTATGATTCTGACCCAGAGCCAGATTCAGAGTCAATATTTCCTTTCTGCACGAGCCCAGTTGTCAGTGCCCAAGTCCAGATGTTCTACAGCTTCATCTCTACTTCTAATATAAGCAGGCTTGTATTTTATTTTGGAGGACAAGAGTAAAATTTAGTGTCTATCCCAGTGGACTAGCTATTATCAGCATTGTCTAAACTTGGCAGTTTATTGAAAAGCTTGGCATAAAGCAGAGATTTTTGAAAAGTTTTGACCATGTTCATGACAAATTGTCACTGAAGCTATGTCAGCAACTGTAATTCAGCAACACAGTAAAGAAATGTACTACATATTTGAAATTATTAAATCTGTAACACCGATTATCAGATTCCTTTTGTAAGTTGTAAAGTGATAGCATAACTAGATATACAACAAGCAAATCATTGAAAAGAATGAAAATGTCTTGAAAAGCCTGGGTTTCCCTTCATATTATAGCAGATTGGTAGATCACTTTCTCAAAGTACATGTTGTTCCTCAAAAAAAAAAGGAAGCAATATTGTATCAGAATTCAATCTTTATACATAATTTTACCTACTTTTAAAATATGTGTGTATATATATACACACACATATATATTATATACACATTTCTTGCCCATTACATATGTATATACTTAGACAAGCTTTCCTAAATCAAGAAGTAAAACCCATTAAGTGGAATGTGACATGTTTTGAGATTACAATAGATTGATCAGAAGAAATTGAGGCATGAAATCAAGAGACATTAAGAAGTATTCTAAAGTATACAGTCAGGTTCTAAAGACATCACAGCAGATACACAAACATAATTGTATTAAAATGCCTTGACACAAAAAATGCTATCTCAGCATATTGCTTTCTGAAGACTTCTTGCCTTGTAATATTGTTACAGAACTGCTAATGCAGTAAGTTCTTTGAAAAATCATCCTTACTATTTTGTATGCCTCAGTGGTTCATATGCCAAATGAAATTACCCTACATGCTATAACAGAGAAGCAAATATATTATTCATTGAACTTTTTATGACAACACTGAACCATATTTATTTTCAACTGCTAATTTTTTTTGCTTTCCCTTATTCTATTCAAAGCAATCATTCAAGCTTATTTAACTTAGGTAAAATGACTAATGGAAATGAAAGGTAAAATACTGAGGTATATCTATAAAATGTGTACATATTGTAATATGTTTAAAATGTATACATAAACATAAGTATAAAATATGTATAAAATTACACACATATATAGCCTGTGTGTGTAAGATGTCACTGAATATGTTGGTTAGCCACGTAAATATGCAGACAGTAGCCTACTGGCATTTCAGTTTCCTGGAACATCATATCTGGTCTCCAGCTGCCAGTTCAGAAAGTCCTGGTGCTCACATTGTACCTCTGTCATATCTGTGGCTGGCTCAGATACTCCAGGGCCTCTCAAGAAGGACTACATGCCTGAATTTAGGCAGAAGAATCCAGCAGTGGAGTTTATAACCCTGAGCTGTATTGCACCCGAGGTGGTATTTTGACACACACTGCATACTCTTTGCCAGGAGCAGATCTGTGGTCAGGCTTTCTGCTTTGGTCACAGATAGGTCTGGTTGATTTTGGGGTGCTCTGTATCGTTTGTGTTGGTTTTTTGCTGCACAGTTTTTCTCACGGTGATAGGCATGGTGGAAGGACTTAAGCAGATAAGGAAAAGGAACACAGTTACATCATACTAGGGAAAACTAAGAAAATTTTCAGGTAGCAAAATTACAGAATTATTGGATAGACACAACTGCTTTGAAAAGGACTGAGATTTCTTGGAAGTTTGTTCAGGTTTCCTGCTTTAAGCCTATGGCATCTATAGCTGATTTAGATTATTTCATCCTGATGAACTTCAGTTTTATATATAAGCAGTAATATTGTTTCCATTTTTCTACAAACCAAAGCACCTGAGAGACAGTGATGTTCAGGCTCAATGTCATGATTTGGGAGGAATTTTGATTCTTCCAGTCATTAATGGAAATATCAAAGAACCCCAAAGAATGCTGCAAATTGATACAGAATATCCAGTTGCTGCGTCTTTTTTTTTTTTTTTTCCTGTTCAGGGAAATCAGGTACCTTTATATAGTAGTTCATTTTTCTTGAGTACCAAAAGATGGGCCACCTAAGGTCATACAGAAAAAGTTCAAACATGTATTGATTGGTAAAGAAGAGAGATAGAGTGATATTTAAATTATGCGAGTTACTGTGTGAATGTAAATTATTAGATTTTTTACAAATATTTTTACAAGAAATTGTATCAGTTTTGAGACAAGTTTAGGAGGAAAACACTCTGGAATGTGTGTTTCCTCTCAAAAAGGGCTCCAACAATCCCTTTTCACCAATAAGGAATGAATACTATTGGATGAAAGTGAAAAAAAACCCAACCATTTATTGACAAAGAAAGTACCCACATGGCATGGGAAAAAGATAAATAAATGCTAGTTATTGAACTGTCAGAATCCTCACACAAACATGCCAGGAAAAAAACAAAACAACATGCTAGGGATAAATGGCTGCTGAAGGGCCCAAGGGTCTCCCCACATCCACTCTAAAGATACAGCAACCATTTTTGGACATAAAGCAGACCATCAGGGAGTATACTATCATTAAATCACCCCAAGACAGAAATTTCATAAATATTATAAGAAATCTGAAGTGCAGAGAGCTGCTTTAAAACTTCATCACGTGCATGTTTGTCCCTGATGCCTTCAGGATAAAGTGTTAATCAGATGTATTAATGTTTATTGCTATTTTAGTTTTTTTCCTTCTCTCATTTGCGTAAAGAGATGTCTACTGCACACTTATTTAGTCTAGTTCCTCTAGGCTAGTGACACTTTAGAGTTGCTACAGAGGGGTAATAAAGCATATGGGTTGACTCTGCATAGCATTAAACAAATTGATTTTTTTTCTATCAAATCAACCAGGGGATATTTATTTCATTGTCTTCCCTTAAAAATTACGTAAACAGATATTCTCAGTCTCAGATCTACAAACAGTCTGTCCTTCTTTTTTCTTAACTTACTTTATTTCAGTCTAGACTGTAATAAAAAAAGTTTATTTGGAAAAAAAAATCTTTCTAGATAGTAGCTCTATGTGCCTCATCTTTAGATTAAAAATTTATTTTCTCTTTAAATTAAAAATTTATTTTCCATTCCAGTGTACTTCTAATGTTAACTTTTCAATTAGAAGTAGGATTTTAGGTTAATGTTAAAGAAGACAATACATCACGAATAATTTTAAAGCTGTTGGGTCATCTTAATCTTGTCCTTACCAATGAAAAGCTTAGCACAGGTTGTAAAACTTGACTAAAAAGCAGGTGGACTCTTCATAATGCACTGCACATTGTCTTGTGTCATGATGGCCTGAGTTGAATGCAGTTTTAAACTACATCTCCAACTGCAAACTATACAGTTATTTTTTTATTTTTACTCTTCCTTTCAATTCTGTTTTCATCCATCTGGAATTGCGTATAAATTCATATCCATTCTGAGTTAAAATTTGACAGAAAGCATTGACTCTGTTATGAGGAAAGTTTTGTGCACTAGAAGCTGTTCCTCCATTAGCACACCAGTTTCCTCCAGGAATTCATTAGGGGTTTGCATATGCAAATGTCAGCCTGCTGTAATGTCTACAGAAAACTGTGCACAGGTCAGCCAGGGATGCATGCTTAGCCTTTCCTGTCAATCAAACATGGATAACTGGAACCTCCAAGAGCTTCATGGACACCATTATTGGGTCATACCCTTTTTACAATTATGTAAGTTTGCCTTCACAACAGTAATTGAAAGCATGTCTCAGGAACAGCAGCTAAAAAGAGCTGCATATAAAAATAGCAATATTTTAGAGTTTCTTTTCAAACCAAAATATTCTCATGTCTTTAATCTTCTCCAAATGCCCTTCCCACTTTCCCCCTTCATGACAGTTTATGAGAGAGAGTCAGAAAACAAAAAAAAAAAAGAGTAAGGAATCAGAAATAGTCTGTGTTCAGAGTCTTCAAATTTAAACCATTTGTGAGTCTACATACAGAAAAATTCATAGCAAATGTAAAGGGTTTAAACACAGAACTGTATCTTAATTAATGTAACTGTAATAGATACTGGAGAAAGTCAGGAATTTATGGTCCATTTGAGGTCATTTTAGAACACACCTTAATTACAGAGAAGCAGTCAATCGACTAAACAACACAGTCCTTTGAGCACTCCAAAATTACACAGTACACACCAAAATGTGACACCCATCATCATTCAGATTGTTGTCTTTTTTTATATTGTTGGACATGGTTAGGGAAAAAAAAAAAACAGGAAAGGAAGAGATTCTTTTGACAAACAAAATTATTTTTGGTTATTTCAGTGAGTAATATATAAATAACAGGTCCAGCAATCCTTCTAAACTTAAGTCTATTCATATATGCAAAGACTTTGCATAATGATGTAAAACTGTTTTACATAATGATTAAAATATTTTATTTTATAGAGATTTTAAACTAAATACACTAAGATATTACCATTACAGGAATGTAATGTGTGCAAAAAATGTCACAGAATGGTTCTGTATATTATTATTAGTGAAATAAAAATATTCAGAATGACAGGACAAGATAGCAAAACTGTATGCAGTGTAGTAGGCAGAAAATGTGAGTTTTCATAAATTTGTTTTTATTTTTGCCCCTGATATTTTTCATTGAAGAACAGTTCTAAGGTGCCTGAAATTTTGTCAAATGTAACTTACGAGGTCTGAAAGGTTCACCAGGTGCTATATTTTTACATTGTTTCTTGAAGCTTCAGGTAAGGCTGTGGATGCCTGTAGACAACCATCATTTAGCTCTCCTGGGAGAGTAGCGAGAGTAGATCACATGTAGTCATAACGATGCTTTGTTGCCAAAAGAAAGCATATAGACAGACTTTACAGTTTCCTGGCTCTCAGAAGTAAAAATAACTTTCATGATCTGTGTCAGCCTTTTTGCACTATCTTGATTGCTGCAGATGAACTGAGAAGATATTTGGATTTCATGCTTTAACTGGGGGAGGCATTTTTAGCATTTTTTTGCTAGCATCTTACTGAGGTTATTTGTCTTCTCACCTGGGGAAGTTCTCAAACCTGTCACTCATGAGAATCTTCTTGAAGGCGTGATTAGATAGCCCCTAGAAATGAAAGATGCAAACAGTATAATAAAGATTACTGTCTCTTGGGACATCCTCATTTTGCCAGAGGAGTAGAATGTTGCAGCTGGACAAGTGCAGCCTCATTCTTGATTTCAACTCTGATGACTTGCAAATATAGGAAATAAGTAAACATGCTGTGTCTGGAGGGCACATAAATATGACCTAGTGATAATAAGCAAATCTCATTCACTATACCTCAGAAATAGTTTTTCTTTATAAAAATTCAAGGTGAGATAACATGTGGCAAAATGCCTGTAGCATGCTTAAGGATGGTGCAGTGTTTTCTGTTTTTTCATTTGCTGGGTGTCCTAACAGAAACCCAGCAAATGAAAATGTATAGATTTGCTGTGTTTTCAAAATTAGAGATTATATGACCTGTTAACTCTGATAGCTATTAATAGATTTAATATTTTTCTTTTTTCCTTTCACTTCTCAAAATTGTCACTTAAGTGGCATACCTTAGTTTTCTAGAATAAATGTAATTGCTAAAAGATAAAGGATGAAGTCCTGGCCCAGAGAGTTATCCATGATTGCAATACCCCTAGGATGTGCATTAAGTTGCTGAGTCTTTCTTTAAGGACAAAATTACAGATTCTGAAGCAATGCATAGATCACCATTAGGTTAAAAAAAAAATAAACAAAAAAAGGTCTTTTTTGTTAGCAACAAACCTCAATGTAGAGTTGTAGAATGTACCAAATGCACCAAAGAGAAAAGTCATCCAAACTTTAGATTTCCTCAGCCCTATCACTCTAGGTGACTTGAAATATGGAGTTCTTTTTTCTTAATTTTTATTTAGTTTTAGCCTTTTATCTGAATGTGTTCAGCACATTTTCAAGATTTCAGAGTTTACAGTCAGGCCAAAGATAAGTGCAGGTGTTGTATTCAGCACCTGAAAGGTGGTTTTTTTTATAGAATCACAGAATGGATTGGAAGGTTTCTTGAATGTCATCCAGTTCCAGCCTCCCCACTGTGGAAAGTGACACTTCTACTAGACAAGGTTGCTCAAGACCCCATCCAAACTAGGGTTGACCACTTCCAGCCATTAGGCATCCACAGCTTCTCTGGGAAACCTGCTTTGGTGCCTCACCATCCTTACAGTAAATAATTTCTGCCTAATACCTGATCTAAACCTACTCTCTTTCAGCTTAAAGCCATTCTCCCTTATCCTTCTTAAAAGACCCTCTCCAGCTTTCCTGTAGGGGTCCTTTAGGGTCTCTGGAGAGGCTTGTCTTCTCCTGGATGATCAGCCCCAACTCTCCCAGCCTGTCTTCATAGGACAGGTACTCCAGCCCTCTGATCATCTTTGTGGCCTTTTCTGGATGCATTCCAAGAAATCCACATCTTTCTTGTGTTGGATGAATTTAAGTGTTACCCAGATAAAATGGGAATGCAAGAAAAATTATAGTTTTCTAATAATATGCCTAGAAAATCTGACATATCAAAAATGCTGACCAGGAGATATTCTGAAAACCAGCAGGAAAGATTAATAGATAGTTTTAGAGAAAATGTCTTAGTCATAATATGACTAAGAATCAGCTCAGACTTAAACATAATTAGTTTAATTCTGTAGGGGAAAAAAAAAAGAGTTCTAGAATTTATTTTGCACTTTCACAATTCATTAAAAAACCTCAACTTGGTTGAAAAGATGAACAGCAGAATTACAGCACTGTTCAGATTTTTGTAATTTTGGCTTCATAATACGAAGGAAGTGTGTGAGTGTGTGAATCAGCACATACAGGTAGCCAAGGCAACTATCAAGCCAGAGCTAAAATGTGAGGAGTAGATTTATTTCATTACCTAGCTAATAACGCTGGGCAGCAATGGGGACACATGGGGACAGAGGCTCCATCAGGCTTAGTTCATCCTAGCAGCAAGCAGTGGGGAGAGGGAGGTCTTGCTGCCTGCCCAAGTAACAGAAGGCTTCCACATGTCTGTGAGAATGTGTTATCTCTCTACAAGAATTCTGCTTCTCAAAACAAGCAGAGGATAAACCACATTAAGCATAAAAAATGGAGTTTTCCCACGCCGACATTTTTATTTATAGCATTTTTTAGCATTCCCAGCTGCAAGGTCACTTTGAGTGAAACTATTCCCTTCTCCTCACCAAATCTTTCAGTTTTAACCCTTTTCTCCCAGCACTGAGGATGAACACCACAAAACATTTGGATTTTCTGGTTTTATATTTAGAATTGTATTTGGATTTAACACTTCTGAATTTTGAATTTAGCACTTCTGATAGATTAAAAAATGACACAGTCTTGAGGTGATCTTTTCAGATCTATCCATAAGCTTTAGGAGTGTTCCCCCTGCTCCTGTTCTGAGCTGCTTTGGGCAGAGATTTGTTATTGGAGGACCAGTTTGTGATCTGTGAAACTTGAAGCAACCAGAGCAACATCAAATTCATCTTTACCTTTTTCCTTAGAGCTTAAATTTCACATCCAGAAGTGAAAGTGGTATTGTCACTCTGCAAGTCTCAGTTAAAATGTCACAAGGTCATTTAGTGGTGGAGACCTCATTTCCTAATATCTGGATGCTCCTATGGAAGTTAAAGCTTTATACTGATTTTCACTCACCCACAGAAATAAATGACCAAACTGGTTTTTTGCATTTAGGATGGGTAGAAAGAGATCTAAGATCTACACATTTATACTGTGCATCTAAGTGTACTTGTTACAGTTACAAATATCAAAATGTTCTTAGAGTTATAATTTTAGTGTGTGTTTGGGGAAATAACTGTAAATCCCTTACAGTAGTGTATAGATGAAGGCATATCAAAAAAGACAGCATTATATACAAGAGGAAAATTATTCAGGACACCATCAACACACAAAAGTGAGCAAGACGAGGCTATTTACATTCTGAAATCAAGCATAAGGTTTTTATTCAGTAGCTTCCAACCCATCTCTTGAATTGAATTACTCAACAATATTGTGGCTTGCCATTTATTCTGTCTCTTTTCTTTTTTTATTCTCTACTGAGAACAGAAAAGAACTATGGAATAGTTATTTTCATGACACTGAACAGTTGATTTTTGTTACTTTTTCTACTATATTGACCACTATAGCAATATATAAATAAAAATACTCTCCTCTAGAAAACTCAGAATTTAAGAAAACAGTAAAACCCTTGTTCAAATGAATGATGAAAATGTCCTTTTTGTCTGGAGATTTTAATGGTAAATCTTCTTTCTCTTCTTCTTTCTCTGCTCTTTGACATTTAGCTGCTAAATTCAATAGCTTTCATTAGGAAGAAGGTACTATTTCTGAAGAAGAATGTGACTCTTACCTTCCTTTTGCCTTAAATTTGGCACTGGCATTATTTATACTTTTATCCAATAAAGAGAAGCTTTCTGGAAAGTGATTCATGTTCTGTCTGTTTAAAGAATGCAGTGGCATATACTCCCCTCAAAGGGAAAAAAAAGGAGGATTTTTAGGCTTTTTTTATGTCATGTCTCTCCTCTTTATATCATTTTAATGGTTCCTTCAGTTTTCATGAAATGGAAGCTTTATTGACTAGTCAGCCTTAAAAACAGTGCTAAATATTATATATGAGCTAATAAGTTGATTGTTATTTTGCCAACTAGATGTTTGAAAAATATGAAACTCCCCATTGTGATCATCTGAGGAGAAAACTCACTTAGTGTCTGAACAATCTATAGCAATGCTACATTTTGGTTTTGTTTGCATTTATTGCTAGAAGAGAACTGAAGAAGTACAAAAAAAATTAGAGGAGAAAAAACAATATTTTAGAAAATTAATTATCGATTTAATTGAAGTAATAGTTAATTCCTTCCATATTGGGGGTTTATATTAGATGGACCTTCCTCCTCCAAAATAAACAGTGGGTTGCAGAGGCAAAATGCATTCTCCCTTCATATATATACTCATGGTATAGCAAGAATTAATATTGGCCGTTTGCCTGCTGTTTTTCTTTTCCAAAAATGCTCCTTAAACTTGCTAGTTCCTTGCAAATAGCAAAGAAATAACAGAAGCCTCCAGATACACCACATGCTAAGCTAATTCTAACCCATGAGCTACCATATTTTAGAGTAACAACTTACATAGTCCTTAGGACAGCAAAGCAAGGGAAAGATTTTCCAGCTAAGGAGAGGAAACTCATGCTAAAAGGCTAAAGGCTGCTCCTCTAGATGAACTTATTTGCAGATGGAATTTTGGTGTTCCTTGTGTGCAGAAATTTTTTTTTAAGATCTCAGTGGAAGAGTTAACAACTGCAGGGTTCCAGTGTTGATGAAGCTGAGCGTTTAGTTTATGTCTCCAGAATCAGACTACCAATCAACAAGAACAATTTTTTTTCAAGTTGGACCATTAAGAGAAATATTTCCTTTTTAGGGAGTTAAAATGCACAGCATCAAGTTTTGTATACAACCAAGTTGATTAATCTTTTCTTCAAAGAAAACTGCAGGAATTATGTAATCGTGTGACTGCAGATGCCAGTGGCTCTAAGGAAAACATTAAATACTATAAACTCCTGATAAACCCACAGGAATAGTTGCTCTGCAGCAGAGGCTGTGAGTTACATCAACTGAAAACAGGAAAACAGGAATTTTCAATCAAAATCATTTCCTGAGCCAAAACATGCCTTATTCTGCTGAAGAAGGAAAAATCCCACCCTCTTGCATGAGAACAGGAATGGAGGAAAATGCCAACGTTCACATGAATCCTGTAAGGCTCTTTAGGAAGGATCAACTACACCAACTCCACTTCTCCAACCAAGGTCAGCTACAGCACATAACTCATGTTGAGTTCTGAGGATCTCTGAAAACAGAGACTCCACAAACTCACTGGGCAACATGTGCCAGTGCTTTGTCACCCTCACAGTGACAAAGTCATTCCTAATGTTCAGAGAGAGCCTCCTATGTCTCAGGTTTTGTGCATTGCCTCTGGTCTCGTCATTGAGCACCACTGAGCAGAACCTGGCTCTGTCCTCTTTAACATTCCTTTCAAGTATTTCCATACATTGATGAGATCCTCCTGAGCCTTCTCTTCTTCAACAGTCCCATCTCTTGCAGCCTTTACTTACATGAGAGATGCTCCAAAACCTTGGTCATTTTTGGGCCTTAAAGCTTTCAAATTGCTAGGTTTTTTTTCAAAGATGTATGCACAGATAATAGTGAAAGCCACTTTATAAAACTTACTGTAAAAGGAGTAAGGTAAATTACAAATGCTTGCTTTTTCAAGACTTAAACTATATTTTCATTAAGTTTTAATGTATGGATAGACTTTGGGTGCTGTTAACCAGTCTTTTGTCGCTTGGAAAGCCAAAATAATTGCAGGGTGAAATTGGTGAGAGAATCTTTTTGTGTCTGGGAGGAAGTAAAAGAAAAATTATTAATTCATAAAGAAGGCAGGGCCCAGACTTAGCACCTTTGAAGCTCTTTCAAACTATTTCTTAATTCCTTTTCAAGCAGTACTGAGTTTTGACATGAGCTGTGAAGGGTTCATGTATGGAGATGTGTAAGACTCATATCAAGAGAAATGTTCACAGCTTCTTTAAAGGGCCTTGTAAAGCTGTGGTTCTTGCTCAATGTTTATTTAAAGGGGGCTTAAGGTACTGCTTTTTCCTGAGGTGAGCACACAAGTGAAACACAACAATATTCTCAGAAGGTTAAAAAACAAACTTTACTGGCAAACTTTAGAAGGTCAGGAAGTTGGCAAAATTTAAAGCAAACATTCAATCAAAATAAAACATTTCACAAAGCATTGACTTAGCAAACTCTAACCCATCCAACCTTAAGAAGAAATAAGGAGCAGAAAAGGACAGAAATAGAGAAAGAGAGAAGAGCAAGACACAGCTACTGCCTCTTGGATCCCAGCATGGATCATGGAAACAGTTCTGGACTGTAGAAAGTGAAGGATTTTTGGATGAAGTTTAACTAGACTTTTTTTGCAAATCGTATCTGTGCCACAAGAATGAACTAGAATGAATGTTTAGCAAAAGCTTCCAAAAATTCGACAGAAATTACTTTGCTCTTCAGAACACCGTGTTGCAGCACACTGAATTGCTAATGTAAAAGACGGCCCACAATGCACTCACACATGAAACTAATTCACAAAGAAACTAATTTTCTTTGTCATTCAGGGACAGACGATTTGAAGGTGGAAAACCCCATCTTTTCAAGAGAGGAACTGACCAGGTGATGGATCATTTGTAGTAGCAGCTGCTTTGTAGCTAAAACTACACAAAGTGTTCAGATGAAGCTTGCAGGTTTTAGTTCAGTCAGTGCAGAAGCTGACTACACAGCATCTGGGCCAATGGTTGATTTCCTTCAATACTGGTGGTGTACATTTGGGGATATGGTTTGTTTTCTTTGCAAATGTTGACACTGTTAAGCTACTGATCTAGGCATACTTAACATATTTATGTGTATGAGTAAATATGCACATGCACACATATACAATAGACACGTGCACACCAAACATGCTGCAGTGTTCATAAAGCCCTCTACTCTGCTTTTCTTCAAGTGTTTTGTCACAGAAATCTTGCTGCAGGAACTTTTGCTGGCACACGTGAAAAAAAAAAAATCGATGTTTCCTCAAAGAATTGTTTCTATGTAAAATACATTAATGTAGTTAATTAGTACTGACCTTTTAGAATATTCATCATGCCACTGCTTTATTATCCTGAAAGTTCACTTTAAAGGAGGTGTAGCTGGTCCTGCAGGGAGAGGCTGAAAGAAAACACAGTTGGGTTTTAATTTTATGCTAAACTAACCGGTTTCTGCTGGATAGCCTTAATTTGCATCATCATTATACATACCATATTTATTTTGTGCTGCTGTAAACTTTCTTAGATTATATTATTCTTTAGATGGTTACTTTGCAGAACACTAAAGTTGCTTTTACTGAAATAGTTTAGTAGTCATACTTGAGCATATTTTCATTCAAAACCAAATGTTTTCATCCAAATAAGCAAAGCAATAAAGAGTCTTCAAATACCATCACCTGTTCATTGAAGAATAATCATAAGGATTACTATTAAGGGTCCATTTAATACCTTATATGAATAATTTCTTAAGAATCTTCAGTCACTTCGTGTAAGGATGTCTAAGGTTGTTGTTGTTGCTTCCTTAAGTGTCCCTGTTTTCTGTTAATATTTTTCTGGATCTCTTCTGTGCAGGCTTCATCTGCTGTTTTAGAAAGAAACTCAAACATGATTATCTAATAGGAAACCTATCAAAAAAAGAGCTGATGCAGGACATAGCCATGGATATTTTTGCATTCCCCTATTTACACTTAAACCATGAAAATGAAAAATCTTTGACAAACTGTTTCTATATCCAAGTTACAAACAAGAGGTGCAGACAAATTACTGAAAATCTACATGGATTCTTATGTACATATTCTTCTTTTTCACAGTTTTCAGAGTGCTTCCCACTGCATTGGAGGCTTGCATGTTGCAAAATGCTAGTTTTGATTTCTGCAGTTTTCAAATTAATACTGCTGTATTTGGGTTATTCCAGTGCATCTTGCCTAACTAGCTGGTGGCACTGGTAAATTTTCCAGTTTACAAGTTACTGACTACCAAAGATAAGTTTAAGGGACAGTCACTGCAAAACAACAGCCATCTCAGCAGGGTTAATTCAAGAGTTTGATATTTATGCGGTCATGTAGTGAAATAAACACATTTGTCTTGTTTTCATATTAGTATCAAGTATATTTGATAATCTCCAACTTGCCATAAAAATTGCATCTGATTTTATAAATGTAAACAGAGTCAGTGAAATTTCTGCTCTGGCATTTTTACACAGGCTGGAAAAGGAATTATTCATAAGTCAAAAGGAGGCTTGTAGTGGGTGACTCAAGTGCAGGAAGAGACAGAGCTCCCATGTTTCCTGTGTTTCCATCTCTACGTCAGCGGCAGGACAACCTTGCTTTGGATGGGAGGGCTGTCTTAATCATCTCTCCAATAAGTCAAAGAGTTAAATAAGTGTGGGAATTGGGAAGAAGTGAATGCGTATATAACTCTAAGAGAGCACACAGAGAAATAGTCTATAAACCCAGTATGTTTAAGTAGGAACAGATGCTCATTAAGGACATGTAGTGGGAATGGAGGACAGCGGGATTCCTGAGACTGTATCTGGGAGCTGGATATACAGAGAAAGCTGTTAGATTGGGTGTTCACTCATATAACTTAAATATAGATTACTGCAAACATTTGCAACTGTTTTGTATTCTACTTTTCTATTTTTCTGTTTTATATTCTATTTGCTTTAAAGTTTTGGGTTTTTTTAAATTTTATTTTATTCTGCCCTAACTGAGTTGAAGAAAATATTGAGGTGCATCAAAATGCTTCTCACTCATTTGGGGAAGAAGGAAGACTTGGACACAAAACCTGGACTGCTGGAGACACTTTTTATGATAACCTACCTCTGCAACAAGTTATTTTCAGGCTTCACACATAGGCATAACTTGTCTCAATCTGAAAATTAGCATCTCAGAAGCCAGGAAAGGGACTTTCTCACTCAGAGATAGGTGAAATTTAGGAATGTTCTTTTAATGTGAAAGTAATAGAAAGTTCACATGAATGTCCCAAACTAGAAAGGCCCTTACAGTTTTTCATACTTGAAAACAGAAATAAAGCTTTTTACTAAGTGTATTTTCAAAACTTACCACAGAGGGACCACACTTTGCCCCGAGTCTCTGTGTGCTGCTGTTCTGTTGTACAAAACCACTTCCACTGAACCATATGAGAGTAGAAGAGGGCAATTTGGGCAGAGCTAGGCAGGTAAATGCATGGAGATGGCCATATTGCCCTGAACTAGTTTGTTCTTCAGTGTGTGGTTTGGGTTCCAGCACCAGGTATCAAATAAACCATAATTAAAACTCCTAACCTGATTTTGCCACTGCTGTTGTTTCTGCTGCTGCCATTCATACAGTCGAAGGATAATTAATCTCATTGACCGAATGAAAGTACTTTTTAGGAGGATGCAAATTCAATGCATCTTACTCAGCACTTAGTCTGTCATAAAGGTAAGCAATCTCTGACTGTATGTGGAGATTTTACACTTCCCATGGGCAGTAAAGAAGTGAATTTTTAACCAGTGTCATACTTCTTTCTGTACCTGATGATTAATGTGCTGGTAAAAACTTCATGCACACTTAATCATTCATAACCAAATATAACAGATTCTGTGCTGCTGAAAGCTTCAGCATTTATAATTAAATGACAACAGTGGAAAGAAACCAGCAAAATCTGGAACTAGACAGTTTGAAAGCTTAATAATAATGTTTAAATCTTCCTCCATATTGCACAGTGGTATTTAAGGGCATTTCTTGGTGGATTTTATAATGAGGGAGGGACAGCTCCTTCACAGCATTTTCTTGGGTATACTCTGTTTCCTTGACTAGAGATTAAAAAGAATGGGGCAGTGCAAGAGCTGTCTAAACATCTTTACAGAAATATATATTTCAAAGTTAGTTTGAAGCCATGAGCATGAATTTTCAGCATGTAAGTTTGAAGAAAATGCTCAGGAAGAAAGCTTGTTGGATGTGAAGATTGTAAAGGGGAGGCAGTCTTGAGATTCTTCTTTCTCATTTAAGAACTCTCTTTTACTAAATTAGGGTGTTTGTTCATCAGAAATAAATTATTGCCAAAGTACAAGATCGTCTTATCAGTTCTTCCTTCACCTGTCTCACCTTAAAAGAGAAGGAAATTTAATCTCCCAGCATGTGAGATGGGGATTCAGACTCTGTAGGACTGGATAGAAGCATGTACATGTTCTCAGGGCACAGGCTGAGTTCATGTTTGAAATAGAAAAAAGACAGTTCATGAATTTTGACTAAATTTAGATTAACCTGCTCTTTCTCATAAATTCAAGAATATAGACTCATTATTTTTAAAACTGTTCCTTCCTGTAACTTTTATGATTTAGCATACCTCCTCAAAAGTTGTTTATCTTAGATAAAAAGTACCTAAAACATATATATGTACTTAAGACAATTTGCCTATTGATATAAACTGTTTTCTGAGGATGTTTGGCATTATACTTTTAGTATTTTCATATAATCCAATAAAAGAAATAAATAAACCCACTTCTAAATTCATGCCTTTAAAAAGACTTTTTACTGTTTCACTCAGTCGGGAAGATGTCAAGCAGTAGTAGAAGGGAATAAATTACAAGATGTTTCCACCCTGCGGGGTTTTTTTCCTTTTTTTTTGTACTCCCCCAAATCAGGTGTAATAGATGGATCAGTGGTCTAATTTATTAATTCCCTGAAGCCTGAAAGAGATATCTTAGGGCAAAAGAATGCGGAAGCTATCCAAAGCAATGCAGTATTCAATTATTTATTTGCCTCTGTCCTTAAAAACTGCTCCAGTTCCACATCTTCCCATTTCTCTTATATAATTAATGGGGGTATAAAATACAGCTCAGAGAAACTTGGCTGGATTTGAAAGCACAAGTACTTTTTGTTCACCATAGAAAGTACATAGGCATATGCACACCCGCTTCTGCTTGTTTGGTCAGCAAATACTTGACGTATGTCATGTGTTTCACTGTGCCCTGAAAGTGAAGACACCTCTTTCACCAAACACATTAGTTGTAAGTGAAATTTGCAGGAACACATCTGCAGAGATGTATAAAATATATGCATAAATTTGCCACTGGGGGTATTTATAACATATTTTTTAGGCTGAAAGCGTTATTTTAACTTAGTCATACTGAGATAGACCTCCTATCAGTTTAGTCACCATAGGCAATGTTTTGCAAAAGAAACAGAAACCTTCACTCCAAAATACAGAATGGATGATGGCATGTTCTTGGAAAGTAAAAGGTTTAGGTGCGTTCTTCTACCTGAAGAGTGTTGAACCCAGATCTTCCGTTTAAGGGGTAGACTCTAAGGTGAGAACCACCACTGCATTCATCAGGTGCTTCTTTGCTTCTCTTTCTTGAAAAAAAGTTAAGAAATCAACTGATTGCCTCAAATAAGATACGTAAAATCATTGTGTGTCATTCCAGAAATTCCAAGTTGTTCATCCCTCCACTTCATAAATTCCCACATAGATTCCAGATCCCGTCTCTCTTCTGCTTTTGGATCTTTTTTAGCTTGTCATAATCAACAATCGATAGATGCCTTATTCCTAGACATGCTCTTTTCCTCACCAATGGGAAAGCCCAGATGGCAATAGATAGCTACAAACTCACACAACCCATGCTCTGAACCAACTTGGCACCAGACTTGTGAAATTAAAACTTTCAAAATTCAGTGGCTAGACTTCTGAAAGCATGTATGTGCCAAAAATTATTTTAAATATCAGGCTTTGTACAGCTGAGGATACAAATATCACAAATATCAGCTGAGTATATCACTGTTTGATACCTGTAGAACTTTGGCTCCTAAAGACACAGGGGACTTTGAAAGACATTGACTTGTGCATCCATTCACGGCAGTAAATTGTAGATATTTTTTATATTATAATAAAAGTAAGCCTGGTGTCAAGTAAGATTTTAAAAATATAGCAAATACTTATGGGGGTTTTTTTGTTTGTTTGTTTTTTGGTTTTTAGGTTTTTTTGTGGTTTTTTTTAAAGCTGATGTGGAAGACAGATAAATGTGATAAAGAATATTTAGAACATTGTTATTAGATTAGTCAGAGGTGTCACATATATTATTACACATACTAAGAAAAAGTGTGTGTGTGTTTATGAAATTAGTTAACTAATTTGTAGACTAAGAGTTCTCCAAGAAATATAAAAGACTAAGTTATATAGTCGAACACAGAATGCACTTCGTACTTGGATTCCCTGTGTAGTTTTAAGATAAGCAAAATGCAATAAATATAGCATTTCACTACTGATGAAGTCTTTCCAGAAGTTTCCAGAAATGGCCCATCTCCAGTAACTGAAAACCAACCAGTCCAGCTGGGGCCACTTGTATACACTGTTTGCCACTACAAATATTTTAAAATGCAGTGCATGCCTTTTTCTTCTATCTAGAAACCTGTGATATAATAAAATGTGCCATGGATAAATGCATCCTGTTTCAGAGCATCCCTCTCCCAGGCTTGCTAGACTGATCTGCATAACTCACAAGATTCTCTATAAGGAGACAAATGTTCTATTGAGGTCACGAGGACTACTGTCTCCTTAAAATTCAGGTCGTGTTTTACACTCTGATTTACTAATCTGAGCCTTTCAACAGGAGAAAATGGATGCAAAAATCATACTATTAAGTATGGTAAATATAGTAATTTATAGGATTCAGCCCTTGCAAGTTTCCTATACAGAGGTTACAAAATTACTTATTTCTCTGTGTCTGGGGCTGATTTAGTACTAGAAACACCAAGGTAAATATAGTTTGCCCTTGAAAAACACTATGGTTTAGGAATGTAACGCAGTATCTTTATTTTGAAAACTGCATGAACTCTGTGGATAACAGGTTTCTCAATTTGCACACATTAAGTAGACCTTTCATGTTGTTTTTAATGTTTAGTTTACAGTAACCCAGGTCATGATGTGTGACTCTGGAAGCAGAGTGAATGAAAGCACAACTTTTCCTTCCCTTTTGTGAGAAACGAAAGAGTGGGGAGGAGGGAAGTGTCTTAGCAGCTGTCATTGCCAAAGATTATTTAAAAGCTGTAAAAGCCTTCATTTGCCTTCAGGAGTTGTGACATATGGTCAGAAATGGTTTGAAGATTTATTGTCATCTTTGTTGGATGAGATTCAAAGTGTTCTTTAACAAGGATCTTGTCCCTCATCATCCTTGGAAAAATCCTTCAGAAATTGTAAAGCATACAGAAAGCAGACAGACCATCAGAGTTTTTAATGATTTTTTTTTTTCCTTTTTTTCGAGAAAGGCATTAAGCAGGGTATCCATATAAAAAAAGGAATTATTCATGGTAAAAGTGAGCCTTATTTTTCACTTGCAATCCAGTTTTTTTTTAATGTGAGACCATTTCATTTCATTTCATGCATTAATGACAGATTGTTCCTTATGCAGTTAATTAAAATTTCAAACTGTGCACACTACATGTCACAAAACCATCCAGTTGTGATTTGAAGGCATAAAATTTCTCCATGCAATTACAGCTATCCATTTTGTCTGGACCTCCATCCCCCAATAGTTAGCAGATGTGGATTTCACATTTTGAAGGCATGATGAGACCTTTCTGCCCATAAAAGCCCATCAAAACTTGTGAGGCCAAGAAAGCAACGGGAAGGTACCAAATGACAGGCTGTCTGATCAAGCAGAGTAAAGGCTAATAGCAAAGGGAAGACAATTGCCTGAACACAGAAATACTTAGAACCAAAAATAGCCCCAATTGCAGGTCTGCAAATGGTAATGGACAAATCATCTCTAACTTAATTTTCCAGGCTGAAGGTACGTGGAGCAGTACTGTGCCTGCACTCACTCCCACTGCCTGCTGCCCCTGTGGGGATTTAGAATAAAGCCCGACACAATGAATATTGAAAGGCACATTGATCTCAAGGTGTATGAGGTACCAGTGAGATATGGCAAAGGGCACCTTTCTCATCCCTCTCAAATTTTGCATAAGTCAGACTGATTTAAGCTTTAGCTGAATAAAATCCTCCAATCTTAGCAGGCTTGACAAGAATTTATTGTGTTCCAGCAGGAGAATAACATGGAAACATAATACTCCAATCATATTTTTAAAGGTAACTTCACAGTATAAAGTTATGGTGCTTGCATGGTAGAATTATAGTTACTTTCTGATTCAGTGTCCTTGGCTATTTTCTGAATAACAATAATATATCACATAGGCGGGAAGTGACTGTTTACATATGTAAAACTTCTCACTGTCTCCTAAATCCAGAGTGCTGCCACGTTACTGCCTATGGTGGGAGGAGGTGAAAGGTACCAAGCAAGCCTTTCATACTTTCATGAAGACTGTATGAGGAGCATGAGGAAAGTGATCTGGTAGTAGTGACAGGCAGAGAAGCCGAGTAAATTCTTTTTCAGCAGGGCTCCTTGGAGCATTTGGAAAAATGAAGAGCAGTAAGGGGAAGACAGACTTGATCTGACTCTTGGACAAGGAGTTTTATCACTCCTTTAATTGTGTTGCTGTTATCACTGAAGTTTTCTTGTCCTTTTGGTAGGAGGGAAGGTATCTGACTAACTTCTTGTCATGCTGTTTGCTGTGTTTCCATGTGGAGTGAAATCTCAGTCAGAATTACATAAAAATAAAAACTATTTCATCTAGACTGTTATGTTCTGGCATCTGTTTGACATCATAAGTTATGTCAAATCAGGTCTGGAAGAGGGGCCATCATACCTCTATATTCAGTTCTCTTCCTCAAGGTGTTGCTTCATACAACATGCCCATGGGTGCAGTGGGTGCCCTGTGCTACTCCTAACTCTGTTTTTTCCACACAAGCCACTGCAGAAAGGAAAGTGGTCCATAATTGTCCTGCTTTGGGGTTCTTCCATGTTTTTTACCTGTTTTATTCTTTCTTCAAGTGCCCCAAACTTTCTACAGAGCTTCGTTCTTCCTGGCAGGAGGTATATTTTCCTGGCAGCAAGACCTTCCTAACCCTTAGGCTGTATTTTTTTAGTCTTGATTTGCATAAATTTGCAGAAACTCACCAATATAGGGCTTCCCATCTGCTTGCACTATTATCACTGAGCAGTAGGAATAACACAAATGTTCAAAACAGAGCTGCCAGACCTTCCTGAGATGCTCTCCTCTCTCACACAGGGGCTGCTACAGTGAAGCAAGTTGAAACCAGACTTCCAGGCATGAATCCCACTCAGTACTGTGAAAAACTCCCCCTTCCAGCCCATCCAAGGGTTCAGACTGACAAATGTGTTACTGGAGGAGTACAAATGCGGTGGGAATGCCACCACAGAGGAGAAGTCAAGCAGTATAGGTCCTCAAAGAGTGTGGTGGTACTCCTGAATGTGCTGGCAGGGGATTCCCTGCGGAGAGAGAGGCGTGGCTATGCCAAACACCTGGTTGGCAAGGCCACTGCTGCACCCCTGGAGAGGGCTGTCTTCCTAGGGCCCATCTCCAGGTCAGAACTGTGGGGTGGAAATTAGGAAGGAGTATATAGTAACAGAGATGTTTGCTGCAGAGTAAGAGGGGAACCAGCCTTGATAAGGAGCAAAATAAATCCTTTCCACACCTACGCCTTGAACAGCCAGGGTGAGCTATCCAAGGTGGCAGTGAGGCAGCCTGTGCTACTGCTTTTCTTTGACATCAGAAAGATGAATCAATGCAGGCCCATGTATGGTGCCTCAGAAATTGCTCCAACAGGATATGCCTCACGGTTTCTGAGATGCAGAACTAAGCCCTAACAGTTTTCTGAATCACTTGGGATTTGTTCCTTATTAATGCTAATTTAAATTTTCTCAAGAACACTGGTAACGAGTCTGTCACAGGCAGAAAGTCATCCTTTTTATTTTTAAGGATGGAAAGATTGTACTTGGAAGGAAATCTTAGTCCTTAGCATTTGATTTTTGCATGAATCACTCAGGTACCACTCCATGATTTAAATTAACCTTGTTGCTACAGTTACATAGATATTTGTGCTCTCTGATGGCTTTTAATTCCTAGTCTATCTTCAAACACCTGTTTTTGAACACAAAGCCAAGGCATATATATGACATATACCAGCTCAAATCTTATACTGGGAATTTCTAATAACCTGTCCCATGGATACTTATTGTCTCATTTAGTAACTTATGAAAAGGAGTTTGAATTATCCACATTAAATGATAGCTAAGAGACCTGCATAATGAATTTATAAGTTTATCCTAATCAAATGCTGTTTTCCAGATGTAATTTCTTGACTGAGCCTTGGGCTAAGGACAGCTCAGTAGGGGTCTAATTATAGTGATGCTTCTAGTATGAGAAATAGTTGCTTTCCCTTATGGGAAAGTTTCTGTAGACTACTAGGTCAAGATAATGAAGCACTGTTTGCAAGTCTGGCAGACTGCAAGTAATAGCTGCTTTTCTTAGAGCTGATGTAGATGGTTTTGAGGAAGTTTGTGAAACACTGTGAAAAACTTGTCATTGCTTCCAGAAAGTAATTCCAGTGAGTAGGACGAATAGGCTACTGTACTTTATTTAATATACTGCATTAGGTATGTCAGCATGCATGAGAATAGCAGATCATGTGGGTGAAGGAACTTATTGCTTCTAAAAGAAAATCAATATATAGCCATTAAAATAAAGCCTCTTTTCAGTATAATGGAGGACAACATTTTCAAAGAGCCTATAATATGCCTACAAAGAGCGTGCACTCCAATAATAGGTGCTATAACTGATCTTGCCATTCATGCACCATAAAACCCTTTTGTCTCTTATATTTTGGGTTTATGCAGTGAGCTGTAGGTCTGTAAATACAAACAAAAACGGAAAAAATTCTTTGTAGCTGTACAAAAATAGTAATTCTATTCTATTGTTGTGCATACATCTTAAGAAATGAGCAGAATAATAGTTATACTCTGAATCTGTGGCATTAGGCATTTTGAAGAAAGCTAAATTATATGGCTTACAGAACATTAGGACAATCAGGCTTTTAACTTAGGCCTTAACTACTGCACAGCTATTAGCACGTTGCATATCAAGGTCAGGGAAGATTTTCTCTTCTTTTTCTGGTGTGAAGATGTGGTCTCAGGAAGCGGATCTGTGTTTGAATCCTTAGGTATTGATTTGAGGCAGGGTACTGCGATTATTTTGCATAGTTTTTGTTGCCACTGTATCCATTCTGTTTTAGTTTTAGTTTAGGGAATAGCTTAATATAGTGCTATCAGTAGATCATTTATTTCCCGTTAAACACTGCCATAATTTGTGGAACAGAGTTTAAAGTTGATGAAAGAAATACTGGTATGTGGTTTTCTAGCATCAGCTATAGTTGATTATAGGTTTCTTAAGAAATTAGGAAGTCAGTCAGAAATTATGAGAAAACAACATGATCTTCCCAATACGTAAAAAAAACTGTCAGGGAATTTGTTTCTTACTATTAAATTATCTCTGATAGAATCTCTCATATTTTTTCTTACACCTCTTGTCATTGAGGACTATTTCTTAGAATAGGTTT
Source organism: Acridotheres tristis (assembly GCA_037013685.1). NCBI lineage: Eukaryota > Metazoa > Chordata > Aves > Passeriformes > Sturnidae > Acridotheres > Acridotheres tristis. Next base: position 73,340,313 of record CM072884.1, read on the forward strand.
TAGATAAGTTGTCTGACTAAATCCTTCAAATTGTTAGAGAATATTGGAGTAATATTGACTTTTGTCTAACAAAATATTGCAAAATTGGACCTTTGAGATATATGGGCTTCAGTTTCTTTTACCTCTTACTAGAGGGTATAAAGAGAAAAAGGCTGATAAAATCCAGGGCCATTAGCAGCTTGGAATGAAGAGCTGCTTTCAGATCTCAATACATAACCTGAAGTGAATATGAGAAGAAGAAATGTAAAAATAGGAAACCCCATAAATACAGTACGAGATATTTGATTATACTCCCAGAATTCCTGTTTTACCTTAGGAGTTGCTTCTGTTTTATAATCGATGTAAAATATGCTGGTAAGAGACAGACAAAAACCTCTGGAAAAGGAAAGTGGAAACATGGAAAATGAAGTCATGTACATTAGACACAAGAATACAATAAAAAGAGACATGATCTTTGTTTTGGCGTTTTTGATAGTTTTCCTAGGACTTCGCTGCAGAACTCTGAGGTTTTCTTTGCTGCAAAGTTTAGACCATATGCAATTTTGAAGAATTGATGCAGCTCACCCTTCACTGGATTTGAATGCCAGTAAGAGCAGTGGTGACTTGGCACTTGACAGTTTCGTTTAAAGAAATTTGAATGTAATAAGTGTATGTTTTTCTCCTCGGTGCCCAGGCATAACTGTGATGAGCTTTGGAGATACAGAGTTTTGAAACAAACCCATTTTCTTTCAACAGTATGAAAAACAAACTGATGTGTAGGTCTGTAGAGTACAGGCAAGGTATGAGTAACTCTGTCAGATTTACTCTTTCAGCATTCAGCAGACTACTTAAGGAAAGATATTAATTCATTTTTAATGTTAGGAAAATACTGTCATTAAAAAGTAGATAACATAAAATGCCAGAAATGCTTTTAACATTACACGAAGTGCACTACTTGCCTAAATAGCTTGCTACTTTTGGAGATCTAGATATGCTGAGGTATTAAATATTAAAATAGAGGTTGCTTTTTAAAATGCAGTGTTTCTTATCAGAAAAACAGTTTGAACAAGCACTGCTGTTGTATAATGCATGATGTTGCTAATAAGAGAGTCTTGGAAAATAATTTTTCATGCTGTAAGAGTGACTAGTGTTCTGAATAAGAAAGATTCTTTCTCTGTTCATGTTCTCTTAACATACATATATATAACAGTGCTTTCAAGCAGCATGCAATTATAAATTTACAACGCAGTCTGAGTCACACGAGGTCCATTCTGGGCTTTTATCCTATTTTTGTTTATCTACTGGTTATCAGCTCTGTTATCCGGCTATACATAACCTTGATTGGAAAGTCATTCTCAATGAGTCGTTATCAGCACTTCACTGGTGGTTTGTATGAATGTGTTGGAGGGGTTCTGCAGCGTCTGTACTATGTCTGGCGTTATTTAATATTCATGGTATTGATTATTGGATGAGACAATAGGAGTGATACTTACTCAATTCTCCAATGATACTAACCTGCACGCAGTTGAGCCTTCAACATCAAAGGAAAAGATTCTGAAATGGTTGTGGAAATTATAGGGAAGAAAATAGGGGGAATATAAATGAAAAAGGGTAATCTAGAAATAAGAGCAGTGTAAGTACAGACTAGGGAAAGGTTGATTATGCAATATTTTAAAGAAAATATTTTTTTAATTAAAAAATTAGGAAAAGTGAAAAATGGCATGATATTGCCAAAAAACTCCCAAAGTGTATAGTGAGATAGATGGACGGAAGCACTTTGGGAAAGATAAATGCATATAAATATATGTACACACACATATATATAGCCCTTGTGCTCTGAGGCAGGGGCATTTTGTCCAGATTGAACACAACCAATGTAGAGCAATTGCAGATATTGTATCGCTCTTATGCAGAGCGATAAGAATTATGACATCTTTGAGAAAAGGTGAAGGAAACTTAAATTTCTCAGTTAAGAGAAAGTCTTGGAATATAAAAAAAGTATTTATAAATTAAAATAAATTCTCAAAATTTATGAAAACAAAATTAAAAAGGCATTCATAATCACAAATTTTCTAATACTAGGGCCACTGAAGCATTGGAGTAAGAATTCATTAGCAGATTAGACAAAAATCTTTCAGTGAAGGCACAGACACTGAGAAATGGGAGATAAATGAGCATGGTGTATTTGGTTCTGAGAGATAATTCATTTTCACAAAGAGCACTTCTTGTCCACCCCAGATGCCATTCTTCTTGCAAAAGACAGTAAGCCACAGCCTAACTTCAGGATGGACTTGGAATTGATTAGAGTGCCCAAAACTTTGACCTCATGAATCAGTGATATTTAAATTTTACTGTGATTGTTTCATGGTAGAAGTATGTATTAGAAAGAACTAAGTAGTGTAGCTGTGTGGGCTTTTAGGGTGTGACTTTGAATTTGTATTCAAATGGAGAGACGAACACACTTTTTATCTATTCACATATGCTTTTAAGCAAATTCCCAAGGCATTGGAAAACTTTCAGACAAAATAATAAGGCTTGTGAAGCAGATGGGAATAATGTATTTCTTACTGTGAAAGCCTATGTGAAAGATTTTTTCTTTATTTTTGTGGTTTGGTTTGTCTTAGTAGCAGCACAGTGAAATGGCTTGAGAACAAGTACAATAACATTTTCACTCTGCATTAACCTATAAAGGATCACTATTATAGAAAAGTGAGAGGCTTCAAATAGGCCATATGATAACGTGGAGCTAAATGACTTGGGAGGAAGGACATCAGATCAAAAGGATCTGATTTTTTTTTTTGCCCTTGACTTGTCACTGACTTTGGGCAAAATTTTTTGCCTAGGCTACTTCTTTAAAAAGTACTGCAATGAGTGCATTTCACTGGATGTTTGGAAACATGACCACCCTTGTTCCACTGGGTACTTAAGGGAATTATTATTATTTAATAACAAAAACAATGTAAGGCAGAAAAGGAAAGGTTATAAGGTCCATATACACAGTACACATGTATTCTGGTTAAACATGAGGTCTTGCAGTGAAAGATTAGTACTATTCAGCTAGAATCTGGTTTTTGCTTGTTCCCTTTAAAATATTAATATTCACTTGCAGTGTTATGCACAGCAACAACAATAAAAAGGAATTGAATAAGAATTTTTTGTAATACTGACTCTTGTAGTCTGCATCTATTTCTTCTGTAATCCAAGTCCAGTTATCTTTCATCTCTTCTAGTATTATATAACTCTTTTTCAATATGTACTTCAATTGACATGCAAACTTAATGCTTTAACTGCTAGCATTGGACATTATGTGATAGCTCAAAGAAGGCAGACCTATTATCCACAGATCATTTTATGTATACAGATTTACATTTACATTTTGCATGCATCAGACATATTGATGTGGTAGTTTTTTAATGTTTTGGTTTTAAAGTCTTGTAATTCAAAGTAAATATAAACTTCCCAGAGACCCATTATTTGCAAGCACTGTAAGGGAAAATTTGCCTGCACATGGCAGGGATTAAATCCCTTGAGATAATTTTTGGGTAACAAAGTTCCCTCAGTAATTCAGGTAGAAAAGCTTTTCTGAATTATGTCAGTAGACTAATGCTACCAACCTAATCAGTTTTACTCACTTGGGAGCCTGTTGTGAGTCACAGTCAGGATTTTCAGATAGGACAACATGTAGGAGACATTCTAGGAATCAAAGATATTCTAGATTCTGGTGCATTCTTTACCAGTACCGTAAGTGTAAAGCATTAGAATTAACTATTAAAGAGAATATTAAAGCTTGTAATATTATATTAACCTTCTGTGAAAAGAATTCTAATTGGATCTGAACTATAATAAAAATAAATAAATAAATAAATATCTTGGCTTTTATATAGCACATAGCATTTAGAGGGGAGAGAAGGAATTCCAGAAGAATAAATTGCAATAATTCAGTCTGTTTTCATTTGTTTCTTTCAAAAAATTAGTAATGTTGTCTCATGGGATGGGGAGGAATGGAAAGCCCGAGATCTTTAGTAATGCTTGATTGAATATTTACTACAGCTAGTACAGCAGCACAGGGAGATATAATATCTTACCTAGTCCAGTTTTCTGCTGCACCTTAAGTCTGCTCACGATTTTTCATGAAGAAAACAGGGGCTGACCTGCAAGTTCAATTTCAACCTTCAACTAACCTTTTTGATTTGAATGAAAAAACAGTGACTGAGGAAAACTGAACTTGGCCACACTGAGATATTGTGGAGTTGTGTGTTCTCTAAGTAGGTCCATTGACACTGCATTTAATAGAACTGTATCAAAGAGGTAATGAAGCAGTAAGGTTTTCAGATCATACTCAGGCTAAAGTCTTCAGAAATTGACAGATTTCTTAGGGGAAAATATGTGTCTTTTTCTACATTTTGATACTGCTTTTAAATTTTGGATGATACTGGTACAAGGTTTTTGTACAACAGGCTCACTGTTTCAGCCATTTATAATTCAAATTGCTCTCAAACTGTTTAGTATATAATAAAATTTCTCTCAAGATTAATGTTTACTTTCTGTGATAGCCACATGCAATATATAGACTTTCAGCTTGATCAAGTGCCAGTTATTTGGACAGTCTTGTATCTTGCAGTCATCATTAATAACTTTGCACCATAATTTAAGCAACTATAATTTTAGTGTCCAAGCTTGAACTCCCAGCTTCCCTTTACAGTCAAGGAAGAGGTATTTCTAGAGAGTAATTAATCTCACCCTGAAATAGGTATCTGTGGGGGTCAAACAAATTTTCTACAGGCAAAGTCTGGTTTTCTTCATTGTTTATGTATCCAAACACTCAAATGTGGACATCTAACTTTTAGATGTCTGAAATTACCCCTTTAGACAATTTGTACTGCACAGAGAAAAATATTTATTTATTTATTTAACAGAAATGTCTTACCTGGAATTTCAACTGTTTTTCTTGGTGAACTCCATTACTCATTTGAATTTCTGATGAGATCATACCTTGTACTGAGAACTGCCTGTAGTATTCAACAGCTGAGAAACTCTCTGATTTTCTGTTCTGAACTATTGGAAGTCACTTATTCCCAAGATGATATTGTGTGCCTGTGTTGCTGAAAATTATACAGACATTTTTCATGGCCAATTTCCAAAGATGAGAAAGTCATATTTTGTTTTGTATCAACAAAGGAAGTAGGATTTGATTTTCTGCTCTTTCAATTGGTAGTCACTTACATGCGTGCCAAGAGCAACTTTAGCAAGTCAAAATAGTTGGCTTTATGCTGCTCAGATCTGTCAAATCTTACGTGATGAACATGAGAGTCCTGCTCTTCTGTTTTGATTGTTTTCTTGTGTTTCTTTACCACTACACTGCTATTGCCATGTGGTGCCATGGTCTCTCTCCTGCTCCATGGGTCCCTGAACAAATGCTGCACTTCCTGGTTGGGGATATACTGACCAGCTACATGTACAGTATAGTCAATAAAGAAATAAATTATTATAAAATATCATACTGCTGCCAGGGCATTTCTTGCCACCTTGTTCTACTTCAAGGGACTGACAAAAAGGCATTTTCCCTTTTTAGAGCCCCGTGTGCAGTCATGTAGATGTTGTGATAACATATAGAACATGAAAAATTTGCTATAATATTGTCAGAGAAAGCTAAGAAAAGTGTACATTTGTCTTTACTGCAGAGATGAAAATGGCAACTAAAGGTATAACAAGGACTGTAGTGACTTAGATCCAAACAATTTTCTGAGATTTTATGGCAATACAGATATAAAACAAATATGAAACAAAAGTCTTTGATTCTCTGTGAAACAGCACATTCAGGATGTTTTCTCATACCAAGTTAGCAGTATGAGGCTAAAAGAGGCAATGAGATATATGAAAAAAAGCAAAAACAAATTGGTAAAGGAAAGAGAAACTGAGACAAACTTTGCTCAATGCAAAGCAAAACTACTGCATAATGAACCAAGAGCCAAAAGCAAAACTCAGAAAGAGTTTAAAAGAGAAATCAGGGAAGCCACTGCCTATTCCTTTCAAGGGTTGAAATCTACCCACAAGAAACAGTTCTTTTCTTCTGTGCATGAAAAAGAAATAAATGAGATGTTCAAATAATGGAAGAATCTGCATATTCATCACTTATATGGGAAATGAAATTTGCTATGCAGTCATGATAAGACCTGCATTTCACTAGCATTGATAAGCGAATGTCAAAATATACATTTTTAGGAGACAATCTGGTTACTTTGGCAACTCAAGCAGTATTAGTCACATCTGATAAAGCATCCTTCTTTCCTTACCACCTGTGGCCTTTGTCACTCTGTTTCCTAGTAACATCAAGTTGTTTTGATAAAAAGTAATTAACATATTCAGTTGTAACAAGACTGTACATAAATTTGATAGTTCTTTATTTTTTCATTTCAAGGCAGCATAATAAAATTGAAAAGTAAACTTTGTTTTGTTTTTTCCTAACCAAGCTGAGCGAATTGCACCAACTTCCTGAAGCACCTATATATTGAAGCCCATTAAAATAATATAATTAGGTTGTAAAATGCTAGTTAGGATTTCTGCTTTAGATCAGGGGATATTTGATTAACAAAGAGAAAAAATAGCCTTGTGTTATAATGAAATAAGAAATTATTATTTTGCATCTTTGAGAAAATTGCAACAGTTCAGAGATGCAGAAAATATTTTAAACTCCTTTCAAAATGAAATTTTTAATGATTTATGCTGTAAATTGTTTGATATTTTTAACCTCTTTTTAAAGTCTTCATAGTCCTAGATCATGAAAAATATTGAGTTTTAAAAACATTTATACAAGAAATACTGTTAGATTCAGATGATTAGTTCTTTTGACACACAGAAAAAAAATACATATTTCTGTGCATATATGCATGTGCTAGAGACTCTGTTTCAAGATGTAAGGTTCTTTTCTTGCTGGTGAAAAAGTCAAGCCAGAGAAACTATATCTCTGGTGGCAGCAGCAATTCCCTGAATTTAATTACTGATGGCTTCAATGTATTACAGAATTGCAGAATGGCTGAGGTTGGACGGAGTGTCTAAAGACCATCTAGTCCAATGTCTCTGCTTCAAAACAGAGTCAACAAGAGCAAGTTGCCAAGGATGAAGTCCAGCTGGGCTTTGGATAATGTCAAGGTTGGAATCTCCACAACCTCTCTGGGAAATTTCTTCCGATCAGCCTTTTGGTAGAATTTTTTTCTACTATTTAAATAAAATGTATTAGTTTGTGTTCTTTGCTTCTTGTTCTACAATAGGATGCTGCTGAGAAGTGTTTGGCTCAGTCTTCTTTACTCCCATCAAATCCACAGTGAGTTCACCCTGAATCTTCCTTCTCCTATTAAACATTTGTGGATCCTTCAGCCTCTCCTCATATAACAGATGTTCCAAGCCCTTAATCGTCTTTGTGAGCATTTGCTGTACTCCCTCTTGTGTTTCCATGTTCCTCTTGTACTGGATAATCAGAACTCAAGACATCACTCTAGGTGTGGACTCACCAGGGCTGAGCAGAGGGCAAAGTCATTTTCCCTCAGCTTGCTGGCAACACTCATGATAATGCCCATGGAAGCTGTTGGTTTTTTGGGTTTTTTTGCTGCAATGGCACACTGCTGGTTCTTACTTGACTTCTTGTCTGTCAGGTGCTTGTCTGAAAAGCTTCTGGCCAGTCAGCCCCAGTCCATACTGATCCATGGGGTTATTCCTTCCCATAGACAGGGCTTTACTTCCCTTTGATGGACTTCATGAGGTTCCTGTTAGTCCATTTCTTCATCCTGTAGAAGTCCCTCTGGATGGCAGCACAACCATCTGGTGTACCAGATATTTCTCTTTGCTTCGTATAATCTGCAAATTTCCTAAGGGTGCACTCTGTCCCATCCAGGTCATGTCTTTGCTGAAGTCAAGATAAAATTCATCACTGTTCTTCCTTCATTTAGAGTTCTAGTCCTTTCACTGTAGAAAGTTGCTAGTTTGATCAAGCATGCTTTCCCCTCCATAAATCTATGCTGACTATACCCAGTCACATTCTTGCTCTTCCTGTGTTTAGAAGAGGCTTTCAAGAAGGTTTGCTTTGTCACCTGCCCAGATAGTAGGGTGAGATTGGCAGTTCCCTGGTTCCTCCTTCTTCCACTTCTTGAAGATAGGAATGATATTTTCTTTCTTCCACACCTCAGTGACCCCTCCCCGCCCCCCCCAGCCCCGTATTGCCCTAACCTTAAAAAGATATTTGAGAGAGGTGTTGAATGGAGGCAGCCATCTCCCTCTGCACTCATGGCTGCATCTCATCCAGATAGAGATTGTCTCTGTCCATTCAGTTTAAATGTTCCTTGGCTTGATCTTCCTCCACCAACCTTTAATACTCCTTGTTCCAATAAGTCTCAGGGCAGGGATTAATGAAGTCTGGTCTTGCCAAGATCACCTTGTCAAGGTTAGAAATGTGTTGAACACCTCAGCCTTTACCATGTCCTGTGTCACAAAATACCCATTCCCATTTGGCAGTGGGCCCACACCTTTTCGCTTGCTGTTGATAAACCTCTAGAAGTCCTTGTGGCCTTTCCTGCATGCTTTTAGATTCAGCTTCAGATGGGGTGTTGACTTTCCCAGAAAAACATGCCTTTACTTGAAAACAGCTAAATCTTTAGAAGAAAAATTATGCAAAACATGTTAGTGTATATGTGGGTGTATATTTACGTGTATTAGTGTATGCATATGCACATGAGCCTGTATATATTTCTGTTGGTAAATTCTAGTGACTATTAAATATTGAAATAAATTTTGTTTAATTCCATAGATATCACAGATTTCAGGAGCCTAAAAGAGATCCTAAAAAATAGTGCAGATAAAAGAACTGAGTTTTGACTAGCCGCCAGATTTCTCGTGTAGCAAGAACTACTCTATGTCCTTGAAATGTGGCCTTCCTGCTCCAGAAAAATAGGTGTCATGGAGGGATTGATCCATAGAATTCATTTGAAATTTAGATAGGCATAATTCAATTTGTAATGTGGAAACAGCAGCTCAACAACTAATTAGTCAACACCTTATACGTTAGGCACTATATTCATGGAACACACAAAATAGAGAGTTTATGTCCCTATATGAGTGTGGTTTTGTACTCTAGTATATTAGAATGTTGCCAGTATATATCCCACTGAATATAATCCAGTAGCAAAAGTAAATAGTGCAGAGTTGAGAAAAATTATTTTTCTTTTGCATTTTCAAATATATTCAGTATTTCCAGTTTGCCATTGTTATGTTTTGAGAAATGTGAGGAAATCTGAATATGTTTATTCATAAAATAAAGCACTCTATTAAAACATTATCAAAATACGTGCCATTTTATGATGGTGCATAATTTTTTATTATTATTTTATTTTATTATTTTTATTTTATTTTATTTTGTTATTCTCTGGTAGAAGAGAACCAAAAGATGCTCTATTGGGTTTGTATGGCAAATTTTTTTTTGGGGGAGGGGGTGGTGAGTGGGGGGACTACAGGGGTGGTTTCTGTGAGAAGCTGCCAGAAGCTTCCCCCATGTCTGGCAGAGCCAATGCCAGCCGGACATATAATATGGTTATTGTATAAGATATAATTTATGGTTATTATATAAGATATAATTATGGTTCAGGACTTATAATTGGAAGCAAAAATCAAACAGACTTGTTAACCTCAAGCCAACCAATCTCAGTATTGAAAAGGTGCTTCACAGGGAATTTCATCCCTTCAGACTGAGAGAAGTTTGAAAAATATTTTTCCAACAACCACAGTTTTGTGGCAATAAATTCAGGTACACTTTTAATTCAGAAAATAAGTTACTTTGATAAGGTACCAACTGCAAACTTCTCTTTCTAAAGAGTAAGAAGATGGGAGAAGAATTGAATATGTATGTATTTGAGGGGGAATGTTATTAATATTCCGTAATTTAATATGCCAAAGTTAGTAATTCTTATGTTTAGCCATTTGAAAATTATAATTTCTACGTGTGTTCCTACAGAGGGCTGATTAACTTACCTCATACGTTTGTAAGTCTTATTTAATTGAAAAGAATCCATTCAAATGTCACTCTGTGTTGAAGCAGAGATTTGATTTAAAAGCTATGTATACTAACAGTGTTCAGGTTTTCAGCAGTAAAAATACATTATGAAAAAGAAAATTTGTGCTTTGAAATGTTTTTCTTTCTCAGTAACAAGATTATTTTTTGGTTTGAATTTTGTTTAAATAAGTGAAAGTATCTCATGGACAATATTTACACAAGGAGAGCTGAAGACAGGGATGACATCAATATCGCAAGAAAACAGCTGAATATAGTTAATGCAGCAACATCACCTTGAGATTGGGAGGCTGTATTCAGGGGCAGCAGGGTATTAGAAAATCTAAACTGTGACTATAAGTAGTTTTTTTAGAAAGAATAAGGAGTCTGTTAGGTAAACAGATACTGAGCTTTATTCTCCTGTGTCCCTGGGAGTTGATGTAGTGGAACAGAGTATTCTGCTCAGATCGAGGGGAGATGACATGGCCATCATCAGTAAGATGAGATCCAGCTGACTCAAGAAATTTCCTTTGCAAATAAATCAGTCTTCCAGGCTAAGAAAATAATTTTGCAAACACTCTGTCGCTGCAAGAACATAATGCTCCTGCCTCATCTGTGGGTATGGTCAGACTCCTTGATGAGCAGTAAGCTCATTTATCTCTACTGACTGATAAACAGGGAGTACCAGCTTTAGGAGGTCCAAGTAATGAAAAAGAGCAAGGAATGATTTTGGGTGCCCTATCCCTGCCAGTGCTCAAAGCCAAATTGGATGGGGCTTTGAGCAACCTGTCTAGTGGAAAGTGTCCCTGCCTAGGCTATGAGGTTGGTACAAGATGATCTTCAAGATCTCTTCCAACCCAAACCACTCAATGATTCTATGAAGGAAAGAAGAAATAAAAGATGAATAAGTTCTTGTTTAGAATTAAGTATATTATGGTTTTACTACTTCCTGGTTAGTTTCTGCTTTGGAATATTTCTCTGCTGCTTTTGAAAAACATGTCAGAGGAAAATACAACCAAAAGCAAAAAAATTTGAATTGTAGTTGAGTGCTGCTAGAACACCAGTTCATGGCTAAATGACCTTCTTTTTTATTTAATTTTACTGTTTTTTCTTTTTTTTGGGATGGAGTTAGAAGGAACTGCCTTAATTTTATGCCATAATGCTAGTAAAAAGTACTGTTAAAAACTAATAGGAATTGTATACTCTCCTGCTTGCATTTCCTCAGTTCCAGAGTAATGGGAGATGACAAATGGAAAATGACTGTTTAGAAATTCCCTTAAAAGGCTGAGGTGGGTATAGACCTGTTAGTTTGACTTCACTACTGGAAGAGAAGCTATAAAAATATATATAGTTATCATAGAGAATTATTCATATTTTGTTTACAGAAGATCACAGGAGGTGATTTGTATTTATAAAGGTGTCAGATATACTTGGTTTTCAATAAGAAAACTTCTCTCAGTCCTGTTCAGGCTTTCTAGGTGAGTAATAACAGTTTCGAGGATAGGAGACTAAAGATGGGAATAAATGGTCAGTTTCTCCAAAGGAGATGAAACTTATGAAACTTGTACTCTTTAACCTCTCTATGATTGAACAAAATAAAAAAAAATTAAAAAAAAAAAGATAGCAGAAGGCAGATGAAACTAAAGGGATTAAGTTGTGGATGCTTTCAAATGAAGGGTGATGAAATTAAAATAAACCTAATTAATCTATTTTTTACTTATAGCATTATGTAGTAATAAGAAAGTCAGTACACAGTGATGGTCTATAGATTAGATATTACTTTTCAGGAAAGAGTTTATTAGAGAACAGTTATTAAATCTCACTTCTTAACAGCTGTTAAAAAGACAAAATCTATGGTATTTTTAAGAATGGCCAGTCAAAAAGAAGCTATCATTTGCATCACTATTCTAGTATCCAAACAAAAGTGCTGCCTTCATCTTGAACATTCAATTCTACTCATATCTAAGTAAAGGAAAAAAAAAAAAAAAAAAAAAAAAAGGAAAAAACAAACAAAAAAAACCCAAACAAAACACAAACACAAAAAGCCAAAAAAACCCCAAAGGTAAACAAACAAAAAATCACACCCCAACAACATCAAAACCAAACCAACAAACAAAAAAAAAGACAAAACAAAGAAACCACCAAAAAACATCCCTGAAACATCCCTAAAGATCTTGTAAATGTGCAAAGATACAGAGTATTCAACACTGAAAGGAAATGATTGATTCAGGTCAAAGGACGTGCTGGAAATATCTGTAATATATGGCGAAAACAGTCAGGTCATTGTGGGTCAGCATGTTTTATTACAAGGAATAGTTGTTGACATTCAATTAAATCGTTGGGCATAAAGTTGAAAAGAAACACGAGTACATTTCTCACAGTTGGAAAAGTGTTGAAGAAAAGTGTCGCTGTACATTTCCCCTGCTCTTACATTTCTCTAGTATCTGCTATTTACTCTAATGGCCCAAGGCACTAAGGGTTAAGTAGCTCCTGGACTGGCTCCTGTCCATTTTTGCACTAGTCCTTCCAGAGCAGATTGGCTAAGTCTATTCTCAGCCCTGTGTGGTGTTCTTGTGGCCCTAGCACACAAATCTTATTTTGTGTCTGTGTGCATGCCTTGTGTTTGAAATAACATGCAGACTGCATTGTACACCTGCCAGAATAGGCTTTTCAGGTGTACTGTGCAGCATATGGGTTTCATGGCATCAGGGATGGAAAATAATTTTCCCCTCTATTCTGCAACCATAAGGGAGACTGTGTCCACTTTTAGGATGCCCAGGGTAAAACAGACACTGTTGTGTTGGCATGCCATCTACCAAGGCCCTGAAGCCATCTTTGGAGCTGTTGCAGTTTCATGTTGTTGTTACACCTCAAGATGCACTAGCTTACTATTTGTCTTTGTTGAATTTCATCAAGTTTATGATGGCCTTTTCTCCATGTCTCTTTCTGAATGCTAGCTCTGACCTCAAGCAATCAGATGTTCCCCCACCTGCCATTTGTTCCTGTACTGGAGGTTTGTTCTGAACAATCATTCACACCACTCACAGAGATTCATTGATTCATTCAGTTGATTCATTGGCCTCAGACTCAACTCTTGAGAAACAGTAACCCAAATTGGTTGCCTCTTAGACTTTGAACTATTAGCCTTGATTCTAATTTGCACAGACAGTTTTTCATTCACCCTGCAATTCACACATTCAACCCATCTTTGTTCATTTTGCCTACAAGGAGACTTTTTTAGAAGCTCTACTAAAATAAAAACAAATGTCTTCCAGTGCTTCCTTCCCATCAGCTCCATGATCCACAGAGGCTGTTAACTCCTCACAGAAAGCAATCAGGTTGGTCACGTTCAGTTTGCTCTTTGTAGATCTGTGATAGCTGTTCACAGTCACTTGTCCTTAATGTGCTTGGGAATGGATCCGTGGGGACTTGTTCCATAAACTTCACAAGGCTTTCATATTTTCAGATGAAATGCAAACCAAAGTAAAAATTCTCTTCTAAAAATTCTTCATTCATGCAGGTAACACTGCTACAGACTTATTCTAGTTTGCATTCATCTTTTTCTTTTTGTAAATGATGAATTATGCATAGAATATTCTTGATAAGGTTAAGTATTCTTTTTTTACAAAGTTCCAGTAATACTTTCCTTCAATTCTGCAAATACGTAATGTGACACATTATATATGCATGTTGTAGCCTTCATTATGTTGACCTTTTTCAGTTATCATCTCTTCCATGAGTAAACCTATTTCTATCTCTTTTGCTATTCCTTTCAGTAACATTATTTCCTAGTTGTGTTACCTTTTTTCTTAATTTTATTATTCCTCAAGATTTACGTCTCACTCTGTGGTATTCATACCTTCCTGTCTTGTTTCTTGAAAACATTCTTTAGTGTATCTCTGCTTTTTTTTGTCAAAATCACTATTTAAAATATTCTTAAGGATCTTATGAGTAACTTCCATCCAGCAAAATATATTGCTTTCCTCTCTTGAACTAGTTTTGTCTCCATCTAAATTATTGTAGTAATAAATGTTAAGCATTTTTATAAAAACTAACAATTTTTAAAGTGTTATCATATCTAATGCTTCAGGAAGTCTGAGAAAATACATCCACATTTTCCAAAATATATTAATATTTTCTAAATAATTTATTTTCTAGATATAAAGTCAGTCTGGCATCTGTTCTTACCCCATACATATTATAACCCTTTTGCTTGGAAGCATTCTTTTAAAATATTATTTCTTTCAAAAATTACTCTAAAACATGCAGTTTTTAACATTCATCCTCAAGGTATGCATATCATTATAAGTCTTTTTCTTATAGGTTTTATGATGTCTAGTCATATGAGACACTCTGCAAGGTACTGATATTTCTTGCTAGACAAGTGACACCATCACAAAAAAACAAGGTAGAGAATTACAAAGTTTCTTCCTGAAAAAAAAATTGGGATTAGATAGGAGAAATCAGTAGGGCAGCTTGTCCTGCTGAGCACTGGCAAGAGGAGGCAAATCTGCTCACAGTCAACAGACAAGTCAGATCTGTTGAAAAGCTTGGCTTGTTTTCACTTACCTTGAAAGACTGAGAACTACTGTAACTTCTTTGAACCTGCATGATGGATGCACCTATTTGTCAGACCCCAGAGGAGATTTAGGGGATAGAGGGAGTGTGTGTGTCAAGCTTTTCTTACGGATGCCTACAAATGTAGCACAGTAGTGTGTTGTGGTTGTAGCTACACAGATGCTGGGTACAAACTGTGGCTCTACCCTAGACAGGACTGGTAAAATTGCCCTCACAGGGCAGGTAGGATCACAGGGGTGAAAAGAGGTGCTATATTGTAGATTTCAGGTCTGTAGGGATGCCTGGGATATCTCACATCAACACCTTAAACTTCACAGGATCTTGATCCACACTTACCAAACTAGTACATTACTTGGCATCCCATGGCTATAGTAGCAAAAAAAAATGATGGTGCAGGTATACCAGCAATAGCATTTTGTCCTTAATTAATTCAGGGTGAGTTTCACCATTTAATTCAGAAGCTAAGACACATTATGATTTTGAAGAACTTACCTGGCTCACTTTTATTTTCTGGAAATATTAATCAAGAATAACAGGTAAATTATAATAAACAGAAAATGTGTTAGAGGATTGTCTTGACTACACTTCCCAGATGTCATTTTTACATAGAAAGAAATCCTTAAAAAAAAAATCAAAACATTTCCTTGTGGCTTAAACAAGATTATCTTGCTAGCTTTTCTTACAAAATACTAGCTTATCATATTTACATTCAAACAGTGTCCAGATCAGCGAAGTGGAAGTAAAAGTAACAGGGTTATTGGGTTCTTTCATAATTGTGTGAAAGGAGCAATCACGTCACTTTATGAACAGCAAGTTCTTAGGTCAGGGAGCATTCGGAGACAAGCCATAAAATAAAGAGCAATATAGTGAGGATTTCAGTAAAATAGTAGAATCAGCACTTCTTACTCTATTTAACTGGAAAAGGATGAGGCCTGCCTTGGGAGCTAATGCTTCTTAAGAGTACTTGGGCAGCGAGCCAAGAGGAAAATGCATTTCAGAAAGAAAAAGACAGACCAGTAGTCAGTAGGATAGGTAATCACGGCAAGCCAAAGAACCTAAATCCAGGATTTTAAATTGAGCATGAATGAGACTTTCAAGTCCTTGTGGCTGAAACTGGAAACCAGTAATGTATTTATCAGATTACTAGTGAAACAGAAGCTTGAATTTTAGAGATTCACTTACTCTACAATGCAAAATTGAATTTATGTAAGTGACCTAACTGGTTAAATAGAAGTGTTTTTATAAAAATACTGGCTTTGATATTTAGTTATATCTCCATGGGCTTTGCAAGATGTAACAGGAAGGTATATTGCTTCAAAGATGTGTCCATTCCTGTACAATGCAGAGTTCAGAAAATCTAATTTGTCAGTGTGTTCCTGCTTCATTTCAGTGTGTAGTTTCTTTATTTGGTATTTATTATAAAGAGCAACCCATTAAAATGGCCTAAGTGTAAATGCAGATTAATACCCCTTCGTCATTTTTGTCCTCAAGATGTTTTCAGCTTTAATCCACGATTATAAATTCTTTCATAATAAGCAGCAAACATAAGTCTTTAGGCACTTTAGGGATTTCTTTTTTTCTCAAAAGTAACCTAATTTCCAAGTTCAAACACATATGAAGAGCTGTTGGAACAGAAATCTGTGTTCATGCTGATGAAAATCTTACTGTAGTAGCAGTAAGTGCTCTTATGCTACATAAATAGCAAAGGTAACACCTGAAAACTGCTGGTATTAGAAAGAGCAATAATTTAGGAGCAAGATAATATTAGAATATTTATTTCCTTTTAAGAAATATTTATCATTGCTTTTGGCTCCCCAATAGTGTCAGACGTTCATTAACTTTAACATCAAGTCTAATTTTGGTTCTTACATGTTAGTAATTTTAAATAGATTATGTTTTGTTTGTCTTTATTCATATGCCTATAAGCATCGTATGCAAGAAGAAATCCAAGCATTTGCAGTCTAAATACATCTCTGGGTGCCTTGGATGTTGCAAAGCATTTTAACTTTCATACCTTTCTGTGAACTAACAGGTCCCCCTACTCTGTTGCTCATTTCTTGTTAGAAAGAGATTCTAATGTGATTATAGAAGTATATGTTTTGACTGTTTTGATACAGAATATTTACCCCATCACTGAAAAGCTATGCAGTTTTAAGATCAGACTTTTTAGGTATTCAGTTTGTATTAATTTATCTTAAAGCTACATTATTTTAGTCTATAACAAAGTTATATTAGTCCTTCAGTCTGCTACCAATAGTTCTGTTTCCAGAGACAGCTGCAGTAAAATCCAGAATGCTGCATGTTCTCCAAAGCACCGCGTTACCTCCTTAATACCTCAAACTACATTGTATCTTCTGCACAGTCTCCCTGAGAGAACAGTATCTGGATTATACAGACTACGATGTAATTTCGCATTTGGAAGAGAGGAAAAGAAAAAGCAGCAACTGACATTGAAAATTTCAGAGCATCTGTAATTTTTTTTCTGCGTGAAGGTGCAGTTTTCCTTATCACTGAGAATGATCGCATAACCATAGCTGTCACAAAAATATAGAAATAAATAGGCATATCAGTCATCAGTTGGTCTTCAGAGTTGAGAGACTCACAATACTCTAAATTACTAGTGATGTTTTTAAATGTTATTATCGAGTTCTGGTTTTAGAACTTGCCCTCCGTTTATTTAAATTCACATCTAAAGATAAAAAATAAAGCAAGAAGTTTCTTTATTAAATAACTTCTTGTGGGTTCATTTTATTCTCTTATGATAGTAATTTTCATACTAAATTATATAATCTATTTTAGTATCCACCTTACTCAAATCTAAACACTGGTCCTTTGATTTCACCCGTTTGTGTAACTCTGGCAGAAGCTAACACACAGCTGTATCAAATACATGTAGTAGATAGTGGGGAAACCATTAAATTGATTATGGTTTTCTTTTAGGAATGGTGCAGGCATTGCACTTTTTGTTTTTGCTACAAGTAGCCAAACAAAAAGGCTGAGCAAGTACCTAGAAATTTTCAAGTCAGGTACTGACTCTAATGCTAAAGTAGACAATTATCCTGGGATTTTTGTCCCTCTGTCCTCACTAAAAGAATACTGTATATTTTCTAGAGAAATATTCTGAAGGATTGACATGATTTTTAAGTGTGTTATCCTCATATTCACTTTTATTTGTCTCATGGCTTATAAAGACTAGGAAGACTTGAACTGTTCTTGATTTTGGGAAAAGTATCAAAAGCTTCTAATCCAGATCTTAATAGAGGTCTTAAGGGATAAATGTACTTATCTCTCCTGATTTGTATCAGAAGTATGCTATAACCTTTCTGCTGAGATCAGCTGCTTTACAGGTTCATCTTTCAGTATCTTCCTAAGTAAATCGCTAATGAAGCAATTGATAATGAGAGACTGTATAAACAGTTGAATTTTGTACTTTTTTTTGCTACCACTTCAGATTAGCTGTGTATATTGTGCTGCTAAAACAATTGTGAAAAACAACAGGGTTTAACAACCCTTTTGACCCATTTTATTCAAAAGCAATATCAAAATGAGTTATGTGGTTTTATTGTTAATGTTTCTTTTGCTTTACAATTATTTTAAAGGATATTCAGTAGGCACAGAAATAGCATGCAAAAATAGTTGTGTAAACAATAGAAATTAGTTTCAGAGCAGCCTTTTGTATACACCTGTAGGAGAAATAAAGCAATACTTTCAGCATGAGAGAAAATTACAAGAATTGCCCATAAACACTTATTTAAACACAAGCTTGCATTTTCTAAAATTGTCTAAATATTTTCAAATCAGTAGCCTTTTCTCCATAGGATTTCCTGTGTATTATAAACTCTGGTGCAGCACAAATGCTTGAATGTTGTCATTATCTGTCTTACATAATATATTTTGTATATTTTACATGTCTTACATATGCCAAGGTATTCCAAAGAAGATAGTTTTAAGAGAGGCTGATAGAGAACCAGCCTTTGGCATTAAATACCCTGCCTGGAATTCAACTCATGAAACTTTAGGCAATAAGCAGCCATTAAAGATTTCAGAAGTAATTTAGTTAATATAAAGAGATAGCTGATGGCAAAGAAATAGAAATAGCATAAGTTCAAGGACTTCAGCTTAAAGTGATCGTCAAGAAGAGATTACTGTTGTAGGTGTTGACATTGACAATTAACAATGTTTGTACAGCTGAATATAGGCGAGATGTATCCAGAATGGATGAGTACCAGAAGAATTTGGATCAGGTTCCCTCAGGTAGAGGTAGAGAACTGAACGTCTCTTTCATCTGGATAAACTATCCTGTTAAATACTGGCAAAGAAGCATCTCTTAAAGCGCATGTTCACTTCAGTCATTTAAGGAATGGAAGGGGAGGAATCCTGAGTATGTGAGCCCCGCAGTGACTATCCCTGTGCCAGAAACCTGCCTGCTGGCATTGCTCAGAACCTGCAGTCTGAGTGTGCTCAGAATGGGAGGCTGTGTGGCTGGAAACACACCTGTGGTACTCCAGAGCCCTGGGGACGTCATGTACTGCTGGTGTTAGGAAACACTGCTCTCTGGGTTTGGAGGAGCTCAGGTTTCAATTTAGGCATTTAGGAAAATGATACCTGAACGCCTATGTCCCATTTGGGATTTCTGTGTTAATGAACTAAATCTCTTCTAGCTCTTTCCTAAATCAAGTGGGCATAAAAAGTCTTTATTTGGGATATTATTTAATATTTATTTGGATGTGATCTTTACCATATCTTACTGCATTCCCAAAGGATGATCATAAGAAACTATGTTCTTTAGTCCCTATAAAAAAAAAAACCCTGCTTTTATTTTGGTTTATATTTTTTGTGGTTTTGTTTGTTTGGACTTTTTTTGGGGGGTGTTTGGTTTGGGCTTTTCGGTGTTTTTTTTGTTGGTTTGTTTGTTTCTTGTTGGCTTTTTTGTTGTTTTGGGGGTTTTAGGGGGGAGGGTGTTTGTTTTGTTGTTTTTGTTGTTGTTGTTTTTTGTTGTTGTTTTGTTTTGTTTTGTTTTTTTCTTAAGGAAGTATATCCAGAGACTGTGAGTCTATTTGAATACATCTTTAATAAAGAAATATGCAATGGGACAGCTCTTTGTTTTGACGACTAAAATGAACAATCATGGTTTAGTCATTGAAATTGTGTTAATATACTTCCTATGCTGTAGATCTCTGTGTACTTTATGCAGTTACCTTTATGCTCTGAGTTCAGGAAACCTAATGGGCTAGTTTTGGATGGTGCACTTGAATTAGTCGCTCAAAACTAGGAATATATCAGCTCAGTGCTTCCAATTGCATCTCTTACTCTTCAGTCTTCAGGGATGGTTTTGGAGAAGGGTACTGGAAGGCTGGGAACCATCACTTAACACAGGTTCCCTGTCTGCACATTTGCAGACTATTGTAACAGCCTCATTAATGATCCATATTTTTACTTCTCTCAAATAATTTCACACTGAGTGTTCAGGAGGATAGCAATTCTCCAGCTAATCCTGATCTCTGACATTAATTTTGGTCTCTGTTTCCAAGCCAAGGACTATTTTTCTTGGCTACATTTTCTTTAGGCCTGGACCCTAGTAACCAATGACAGTAAAAAAATAAGTAAGTGAAGTAAGGGAAGGTGAGTGATAAAGAATAAAATAGCATACAAAAAACTAATATCTAGTGGAGCAGTTCAGATGTCAATATTTGATGCCATTATCTTCTCTCCCGGATCATTAAACAGCTGATGATACTGAAATGGAGCAAAGAACTGCTTTGACAGTATTTTGTCTGTAACTATTATGTTTCCCTTCCTAGACCATTTGCAGAAGCATGGGTGGAGTTCTTTCTTGCCCTAAGGAAAACTTCCTTTGCAATTTAATAAATAGCTGTTAAATGCCCAACGATTTTCAAACTTTCTGGATATTTATGAGCTGAGTCACTCTACTCAAAACTTTACAAATGTACAGACATTTTTATGAAAAACAGTTAGTGTTTTTTCCATCTTCTAGAGGAGACAAAGGAACAGGTAAATATTGAATAAAGCATGTGAGTTATAACATTTGACTGGGAAATGTGAAAACACTAAAGGAAAATGGTAACGAACAAGAAAGGTAACACTATGCCTATTAACTGCAATAGTACCATAACTAATAGAAGCTCAGTCTGTAAAACTGTGATCCAATAAATAGAGTAAAAACTTACTTTAATACGGGCTTTCAAGAGAGACGTGAGATATGCAATAAAGATATTTAGGAGCCTGTATGTTCCAGAAGGAGGAAGTGCCTGGAAAGAACACTTATGCCAGGAATTTCAGTAAAATGCCAGTACCTTCTGGGGCTAGATTTAAAACCACTACTGGAGTGCATTTTAGGTATGCAGCAAAGTTTTAGAATGTAAGTTTGTGCAGTGAAAAAAATTATAGGATTCCTGACATATAAAGATGGTGTTGTCATCTAAATTTCTCAAACTGTCAGTGAGACTGCAATGTTTGTGTCCTTCCCATTCTCATGTGTCCTCCCCATTTTCAGTGAATGAGTACAACTCCATCAAATTCTGCTCACCTCTTCTCTCTGTTTCATAAGATGTTTTGGAAAATATCAGCTGGTTTGTTTCTAAGAGGTCTTTTAGCCTAATGCAGGTTACAGGTGATGCACTAAACAGTCTTACAAGGATTTATGAATGTATCAAAATGATGATATAAGCAAGAAGTTAAATAATAATAATAAACTTACTAGATAAAATTTGGAATAGACAAAATTTGTCCCCAAATTCAAAATAAGGAACTAAGATGATAAAAGTGCAGTTCCTTGCTTTAGAATTGTTGAGCTGAAGAGATAAATATCAAGAGTCCCTGCCTCAAGAAAGCCCAGCCTCCTAGAAAGAAATTGAAAGGTTCATGTTCTCCATTTTTATCCAACAGAGTCCTGTACTTGTAAAACTGCACATTTAACCTTTTATGATTTCACAATTTCTACAGAAAATCTATTCCTATATTCAAACACGTTTACTCTTAGAAAATGTTCATATTCCTTAACTACTTTTTTCTTGCTGGAGTGTAGCACCATCTTTTCTTATATACCAAGAATATGAAAAATATCTTATTTGCCTTCTCTTTAAAACTGCTTATTAATATTGGAGATCATTCTTATATTCCAGCATCAGTCATTTTTCTTCTATGGACAATAAATCTGGTTGTTTCTGTAGGTTATGATTATTAGACATCTGCTGCCCTGTAGGATCTAAGTAGCCAATTTTTTTGAAATGCAAGGCCCAAAACTAGACTCGGTAGAGAGAACAGGCTTTGCCAATCCAAAAGAATTATTTCATGCGGCTTGCAAAAATATTTCTCTTTATATGTCTCAGTATGATAGCCTTTTACCAGTCAACTGACATTGACAGCTTACTGTCACCTGAGAATTCATTATATGCCTTAGATTTTTTCTTTTACAGGTGCCACCCTGGCAACTTGTTTCCCATCTAGCATTTTTGCAACTGTCTATTCTGCTTCACTGAAGAACATTGCATAGGGGTTGGATTTTTTTCCCATAATGAATCCTATCCTGTTTCATTTAGACCACTTTGTCAATTCTTTGGTTTTGTTTTCTAAACATTTTTTTTTCATTTTGATGCCCGTGAATTCAATAGATATACTCTCTGCTCTGTCACTATTTTGTCAATGAAGTATGAAGACTATTGATGTAGTGCTATATCTATATCTGTTGATAGTCATATGCCTTCCAGTCCTACAGTGAACTATTAGTAACTGCTCCCTGAGTGCAGTTCTGAAAATGATATTGCACGGCTCTTAGAATAGATTTGTCTGTAATATTCTTTGCCTATCAAAATGTCTCTTGAAGCAACGCCAAAAGTAATTTTAAGTTAGTGTGTGTTGTACTATTTTCTTTTTTATAGGGCCTTATTCTTAGAAGGAAAATTGAATTGGATTTGTTCTTGATAAATACATTTTGGCTGCTGTTCACCTTCATGTTATCTTTCTAGTTTGTAAAATTCTTGATTTCTTCCAGTATTGTTTCAGGTACTGAACATAAGTTGAGTAGTTAGTTTATAAATCCTTGTCTCTTCCTTTTGCCACTTTCTAGAGAGAAAGGTTGTACTTGACCTTTTTAAATCTTCTGAAATGTCATCGTCCCCTCAAAATTCTGAAAGATAATTACAGGTGCTTCTGACTTTGTTATAGTCAGTGTTTCATGTACTCTGAGGCAAGTTTCCTGAGATGCAGTCAATTTGGCAACATCTAACTAAGCCTCTCAGTTCTTTTTCTGTTCTCACCTGATTGCTTGTCCCTCTGTTAAAAATGTTAGCTGCCTGATATGTACCTGGCAAATGCAGTAACACCTTCTGATTTCTCCAGAACTGATGAGATAGGCTGGTGCTTAGGAAATCAATAGATTGATCTTCGGTGTTCTTGTATCTCCTTAATCCAAATCTGAACCCCCGCTTACAGATGCTTTTCATGCTCAGATAGGACTAATCTCTCTCCACAAAGCCATCAATTTTTTTTCTAAAAGCAGGCAGAAACTTCCTCAAGGTCCCTGATAAAACATTGTTGGTTTCATTTTGTTTGGGTTTTTTTTTTGTTTGTTTGTTTTGTTTTGTTTTGGGTTTTTTGGGGTTTTTTTTTGGTTTTTTTTGTTTGTTTGTTTTTGTTTGTTTGGGTTTTTTTTTTTTTTTGTTTTTTTGTTTTTGTTTTTGTTTTTTGTTTTTGTTTTTTTGTTTGTTTGTTTTTTGGTTTTTTTGTTTTGTTTGATTGGGTTTTTTTTTACTGAAGTTCAGTCACTGAAATGAAGCATGTCTCTAGATTACTAAATTGTCATTAAAGGTAGGAGCAAGACTGTGATTCAAGCACCTCCTTGTAGGGACTCAATCCACCTACCTAACATAAATACTCAGATTTTTCTGATACATGCCACAAAATCCAAACACCCTATTAACACAGGTCTTTGGTCTTTGAGTGTCTGTTCAGTTTAGGTATCTGGTACCAGCTGAAATATCCTACTACATCCTGCTTGACTTCAACTGCAACTTCAGAAGGTCACACATCTCCCTTATGTCTTCTCTCTTACTTGATAACTCATGCAGATATCCCAGACATTGCAAAATGTCTCAGATGCAGCCTGGCACCTACATTTAGGCAGACTGTTTTATGCCTGTATGTATTTGATTATTTTCCTGTATTCTTTAGTACCAGGGAAATTAAATAAGACCATCCCTCCCTCAAGGTGTTTTTTTAAAACTTAATCTTGCTGCTCTTTTGTATACTGAAGTCATAATCCTCCATTTGTGACACCCAAACTGGTTGCTGTGGAAATAATTACACTGTTACAAACCTGATTAAGAGTTCAGGTACAGAAGCAGCTGGAGAAACAAACAAATTCTTGGAAATAAATATTCTACTGTGCCATTAATATCCTTGGTAAGGAATACAGTGTTATAGCACAATTGTTTCTAAAAACGATGTCTTTATCCAAATTTCTCTGAGATGTGGGTCTCTTTTTTCAGCCATCATCAAACTCTTTTTCCCCCCATAATATTATGTAAGTATCTTTAATAAGATAAAAAGAAAAAAAAAAACAAAAACAAAGAATATCTGTAAAACAATGAACAAAAGTGTTTTTAATATATATTCTAAAGTGGTAGAAAAAAATCCCCGAGCTACGGTTGCTGCTGGCATGAATTATTTCTCTCCTCTTGCTACAAATTAAAACATCCAAAAGTATTTTTCTCTTAATCCCTTTTTTCAGGTTAGTGACTTTTTCTTTCTCTTTTTTGAGAAAGCATATGGTTTTCTTCATGTGTGATAAGCCTAAAATTAATGAAGAATTTTTTTTTAAAAAAGAAACAAAATAAAACTAGAACACTTTAATAGAAAACTGCAATAGGGAAAAAAAAAAAACAAACTTAATTAGCATCCCAAAAGCACTTCTTACTTTAGATTAAAATGAGTAATGTTGCTCATTTATCATCATATGTAAATAATATTGGCAGGCCTATCTCTTGTATGCTGAGAGCACCACTGAGCATTCAGTCACAGAGGTTTACACTAAAACACTTTGACAGCTTGCAGACATTTTAACCCAGAGACAAGTATCTCTGTGTGACCACTAATGATTCTGATGCATGGTAAAGTAGCAATTGAGCTGAAACTGTAAGAGAAGTAGATAAAGCTACTAAATTAGAACTAGCAATCAGATTATTGAAAGCATGGCTTGCAGTTTGTCTGTAGTAGGTGCATACTCTAAATGTGAAGCCTGAGATCCAGACTCCCAAGTGCATATGATTTATTTGTACTTAAAAAGCAAATCATGTTGATGTTCTGTGCATTACTTTGGCTAAATGGGTAAGTCAAGAGGAGATGAAGTCTGAGGTTTTATTTGATCAGGTGGACTAACCAAACAAATATTAGAGAATTAAAGCTTTCAGTAACAGTCTTTAACACTTAAGTGAACTGGCTGATAAAGTGTAATTAACATATCTGTGCCATGGGTGGATTCCAGCTTTAAATACACTGCATCCTCCAACTGTAAAGGGATATTACATTTGCTGTTTGAGAAGGAACCATATTCAGCACTCCACTGAAGAGTAAAGGAACCTCTTCCCAACATGGAGGAATTTGCATTGCAGTCAAGTTAACTTGTTCCTGTTTCTCTGTTCCTTTTGGTTGTCAGTATCTTTGCTCCTCTGTACCTCTGTTAGTCTCCTGCTCCTATGTCAGTACAGCTTCAGCTCCAGCTGTGGGAGATGTTTTGCAGACATGCACAAAGAATGAGGGATCTGAGAATACAAAGACAAAGCGAAATGTGGAGGATGTAAAGAGACAGAATCTAAAAAATATGGGAGAAAGGGACTGTTATGAATCATCTGTGTTTCATCTGTGCAAATTTATATTCTAGACCAGTCATTAAAGACAAACTTCTGAAAATCACAGCAGTTTAAGCTGTGCTAAACTCCCTCCCCTGTTGCTGGCCACAGTACAAGGCTGTATTTCTAGTCTTAGAGTTTGTGTAGCAGCACCTAATCACTATAAATCTGCATCTTTCAGACTGAACTGGCTTATAAAATCTCTCCTATTTTCTGTGTAAATTACAAGACTGTAAGATTTATTTAAGAGGAACAAACTATAGCATTCCTACCAATGCATATAGGTAATGTAAAATTTCTAATACTCACTGAGCAATAGTGACCAATCTCCTTTCCTCAAATTACAACAGATTTCTTTCATGAAATCTGTGTGTAATTGACCAAGGAAACTGAAATGTGGAGCAAATTTCAGCTTATTGGCTGCATTGGCAGTCAAGTAATTTTGCCACACCTTTATTAGCAGCATGTTTGGCTGTGGAGCACTTACAGAGAAGTAATAATCTGAGCTTCATTTGATTGAAAAAGTGTAGAATCCTGAATATGTAGTAGATTTTGATTTCTCAATTCCTGGTGCAACAACATGAAAAGATTAGGCCAAACCTTAACATATATTAAATTGAATTTGCATGGATAAAGTATATTCTTTCTTAAGTTGTGTGCCAAATTTTGATTCAAGTTTAGGAAATGTTTGGTCATTGCGACCAGCTTGTTCACATATGCCTTAATTGCTCCCTTGGGATATTGTCTGTAATTTGTAATTGCTGGCCCTGGTTGTCAGTGGTGCCTTTTAAATTTGTGACTTCTAGCATTGCCAAGATAACATTCATCATTACCTTTCCTATCACTGCTTTCATTTTGAACCTTCTGTTGTTTTTTCTTTTCTCTTTCATGTAATTTTATCAAAGTCAAAATGAAACGAAACAGCTCATTATTGGTTGCCAAGAAATGCAGTCCAGTAAGAACAGATCTGTAGAGTGCAATAGCTGCTGCTGAGGACCTGATGTCTGTACTATATGCATTTTCAGGGTGTTTATTTCACTTGGGCTATAATGGTTCTGTAGACTGTATTTGTCTTAAGGTAAAGTCTTGGAGTGCAACTTTTCACTTGCTGCAGTTTAATTAGAAGGAAATGCAAGTTATGCCTGCTGTCTGACACATGACATGAACCAAAGCATCACAGGCGCAGAGACTGCAATATTCTCTTCAAAAATATTCTTCCTGGTCCAAACCAAAATGCCAAGGATTAAACACATATAGGACCTCAACAAGGCAAAAATACCTAGGGAAAGATGTTCTTTTTTTGGGAAGAAAAAGGGTCCCATGATTGTTGATAAAAACATATCAACTCCATCATGTCAACCTGTGTTTAAGGTGCTGTTCAGCTGTGTGTAGAGTCATCCAACAGCCCTGAAAAACTTGCTTAACTCTGTACTTGGTGGATGGTGTTTTGCTCTGCCTTGAGGATGCTAGGAAATGTTTGCTAGGCACCACTGGGAAGCCACCTTGCAAGTTATGGTAATTAAGCAAATCAAGTAGCTAGGGAACTCTGAATCTCTCCTAGATCTATTGAAACTGAATTCAGGATACTCAGCTTGAAAGAGAAAAAGACTTTGTGATGTGCTTGACAAAAATGGTACAGTAATGTGACAAGCATGGAATGACCTGTCCACTGGTTTGATTTGCTGATAATCTGCAATCTATGTGCTTTCTGAGCAGGAAATTGCATCTGTGTCAATATGTTCTGCAGACATCTTATTTGCCCAATAACTCCTGAACTCTTATAGAATTTTGCCACTCAAATAAAATGTACCAATGAGCCAAATACAGAATATCTGCTTTTAAAAGTCACTGCTTGATTTGATGCTTTCTGGTTTTCACAACATAGGATATGACTTCCCTTGCAAGTAGTACAGTGGAATGAAGGTGAATATGTAGAATGAAATGATTCGTGCTGATGATCTGATAGCCTACAATATGCATTTGAAGGGATTTTACATCAAGCCAACAGTAGTCTAGTTACTTGCACACCTGTTAGTGGCAGACTCAATTTTAGTGAGTATATGGAGTGCATCTTTCAGTTTATTTTCCTTTTAAAGGAATCTATTTAATGTGCATTGAAGCTTCTCTTTAGTGTGAACCAAAAAGTATATTTGGTTCAAATGCTCTCCAGATCAAAACAAAACACTGATGTGGTTTCACATTGCTAGTAAGAGTTCCCTACTCTTCTTTCTGCTATTTGTCATCTTCAAGATCTGCCTCACAATTTCCTCAGTAATCTCTTTTCCTAGCTGAAGATCCCATTCCTTGTATGAAAATATTCCATTCCTTTTAACATTTTTGTCACCTTCTTAAGTTTATTGTCTCCTTGGAAACTGAACTGCAAAAGTCAAATCCTTCACCACTACAAGACCTCTCTGACTGTGCTGCAGCAGGGTTGAACAAGTGAATTGCTCTGCCCCACTTATGGGACCCTGGAGTCAGTCCCTGGAAATGAAGGTTTATCCCATTCTTGTTCCTTAGCTTGGTACCTGGTCAGTGTGGAGTAGAAGCCTTAGTCAAATACTCGGACAAAGTGGAGGAGAAGTGGAAGGAGGCAGTCAGGTAACTGGCAATTTGCAGGACTAAAGAAACAGCAAAAATGACAAGGGGAAATTCGAGTACCGTAAAGATAAGGGAAATGGAAAGGAGAGAGCAGGGAGGTCTAAAGTCACATATGTCCTTCAGAATGTAGAAGAAAAAAAAAAATTCTTCCACAAAATAGCTGTCAAACAGACTTACAAAATAGCATCCTGCTTGCACAATTGCTTCTGTTAGGTTGTGGCTATGTTCACTGTTTGCTTTGAGGCAGAGCTGAAATTGTGGGCAGAGCTCACAGGTCATCCCCAAGTGTTGCATATGAGAGAGCTGAGTCACAGAGCTGTTTGTACTTTCAGAGGAAAGCAATAAAATCTTCAAAACATACTCCCTTTATAAAAGTCTGACACAGGTGCAAGGCAAATAGAGTCCACCCCTTTTGGGACAGTAAGGGTTGTTACCAATGGCCAGTCTTTTGGATCAGTCAGTTCCCATGTCCTTGCTGCAAGCACTCAGTCCAAGGAAATCGATTCATCTCATCTGAGGTAAAATTCCTGTACCAGATATATCATTGCAGGTGCCACAGTGCCATCTGTTTTGATCCTCTTCTGTTGCTCCAATGTACTTGTTAATATATATGTACCCTGCAAAACCAACTGATAATTAGCTTGAATGTCCAGTGCATCTAACATTTAGTGCAGAACTCATTATGGTTTCACAAAGCATATGTGACATTTACTTTCCTTTGTTTGTATGCAGCAAAGAAGTGACTTTTAAAAGAGCGTTAGACTCCTGTAAACAGGGTCTGGAAAGCCACATGGTCAAATGTTAGGAAATGTCAGCATTATGGCTGCAGAAGTGCCCAATAGTCACAGCTGTAAGTTAAGTCAATTAGAGCAATATGACACATATTAAGAGTTAATGCTCTTAAAACTCAGGTGCTGCATAGCTTTAAGAAAAAATGTAGTGTACAGTCTGGATGGTTTTTCTTTCTCTTTAGTAAAGTGCTAATTGCTGTTAGTTCTCTAGCACTTTCAGAGCAAGTATGGTGTCAGGGAAGTGAGTATATATTGTGGCGTAGGTATAAACTGATAACTCTCTGAGTTTTACCTTCTTGGTAATGGGGTAATCCATACCAAATTGCAATCAGAGCATTTTTGAATTGCAGCCAAGTTATTGCAGGAGTGAGAATAGCCCTAAATCAAAACCAAGTTGTTCTGCTGTGCTGCTGTGATCATGCCTGCCCTCCTGATGGAATGGTGCACTAATGCTGTGATGGGTCATGGTTTGATGTTCTTCTGCCCCACCAGACATAGACTCCACTGGCACTTCCCATCCTGAGCCTGTCATTTCTTTTCCAGCAGAAAAAAGAACCTTATAATGACTCCCAAAGTTTGCCCATGGTGTCCATGCTTAAACATCTGATCTTCCCCTGGTAATTTATATTCTAGCTAAGATGAAGGGAAGAGAAGAAAGAAACAGGCAAGGAACTGATGTTCTCGTATTCTCTGTTATGTCCTGTTTTTTTTTTCCAGCACTAATATCTGAATTAACAGTATCATCATGTCAATTTTTCAATCTCTGTTTACAGGCATATTTTGGATTTCTTAATTTTGCCTAGCAATGAGATTAAGCATGGCAAAGTGAGCCAAGAATGTTGGCTTGCAGTTCTCCCGTTGTCTGTAATTTGCAATTTGCATTAATGTTCCCAAGATGGACTTTGCTGTAGTGGACACAAACTAAAAATATATGGACACAAATTTATCTAAGTATTATTTAGGCCTAATGGGGTTTTTAGGGGTAGTAAAATGCAGTGTATATCAGGTTATGAAGGAGCCCTTCAATGAGAATTTTTAAACAGGAGACAGAAATATAATGAGCTTTTCCAGACACTTCTAAAAAAGATATTTAAATTAATCTTTTGTTTATGTAGTTTCAGAACAGAATTATAAATCAAATTGTTGTTGACTTTTGTAAGTCAATTAGAAGACATCTAAATATTTTTGTGTGGAGATGAAATTTCTATGATCTCATTTTAATTTGCCATAGTAAATTGTCTCCTTTTTTTATTTGCTTCTGGTTTGCATAATAGTTACTTCTGCTCGAACTGTTATCATGTTCTAAAGGAGGGTTTGCAGATGGTATAAGCACATTGATTTTTTCACTACATATTGACTGAAATGCTTTCATATGATAGCTTAAAGATAACATTTTGGTAAGCACACTCATGCCAAAGTATCAGGGTGCATTTTTAAGATCTTAAAAAATCTTAATTGCTGGTTCACTGTTAATGTTCAGTTATAATAATTAAAGAAATCCCCATATTTTGATTCTGTGTGTTTCTTCCCATTTTAATCCACTATGTGAACAAATCCATATTGAAAGGAAATCCACTTTATGGGAAAATATATGTTTTATCCATTTATCTTAACAATATATGATCCAAGTGCCAGACAGTATTGCAACAAGACACTACAAGAAATTAACTCTAACAAGAAATACTTGGTATGTCAAGCATCATGCAAATTTTCTTGGACTCTTTTCTATCTTTTGTTTTTGTCTTGATGTGCTTCTTTATTTGTTAAAAAAATCTGATGAAAAATCCTCCTGTAATGTGAAATTGCCATTTAAATCTGCTTTGTTAAAGCACATGCTCTTTTAATTGCATGCCTCTGTTCTTCACAGTCTCCTGACAGTTTGACTTTCACATAAATCTCAAGCCATGCCACCCCAGCTTCATCAGTGATGTCAGTCCTAAAGCCCAGCTGCTCTTCTGTCACTTTTGTTGTGTCTTTGCATGCCTCTGCAATGCACTGATTATGTTCGCAGTGAAACACATCAAGAATAGCCATCTGCTTATGCAAACACAACAAGAAAACCTCTCTCATCTTCTTGTCGCTTGAAGCAATTCTGCTACCATGTCTCTGCTTCCCTGTTTGTGGAAAAAAAGTGAGTTGAATAGGAGCAAAATATCCCCAAGTTATTTCCTCAAAGTGTTTTCCAAGCTTGTCCATTCTTGATCCAAAGTTTTCATACTCTGAGTGTAGCCAGTCCACCTCTCACCAGGGACTGCACTGCCACTTGAACAGCAATTTATTATTCCCTTGAGAGACTCTGTAATATGTGTGATTCTAAATCAATCTCTTCATCTTCACAACTATATGTGCAAAATTTTACCAACACACCTGGTACAGGTGATTTTACCATCCCAGCCATGTCATATTTGGGCTTGCATTGCTTTTTTTGATACAATTAATGCCAACAAAATAAGTCATGTACCTTAATACTGTGGACAGAATCACTTGTATTTACGTTTAAAAGATTCCATGGTTCTATGGTCAGTTGAGTGAAGAACTGCTACTATCTGAGACTGGAAAACATCCCCAAAACAGGAAATCAGGACATCAAGTTAGGCCCAAATACATTGCTATTCTGGAAGCAAGAGGTTCTCCAGATCTCAGAAGGTAGACCTCATTTGTTTTCAGAAAAGTGGCTATGGAACTTCTAAAAAAAGTGTGTACGGAAGAAAAAAGTGAGAAAATTTAGTTTTGAGGGAGCAGTAGGAGTAGATAGATGAATTAGAGAAGATCCACAGAGGCACAAGGTATCCTACTGCCATAGAGACATCCACAGCTGTCACCACTTTAGGGACAGAACCCTTCCTTAATGGACACATGCTCACTGTCCAAAAGTGGTGCATAGAGGAGCAGTATTTGTTGTCACAGCACAAAATTGTCCATGTAGGAGAGTTATGTGGAGACCAGAAACCCCTCTCTCAAGGGGGCCTGTGGCCAACAGCTGCCTTTTTTTCCCAATACTTAAAATGGAAAAAATGCAATAGCCAGACTGTCATCTTAGATGGACAGCTCAAGTATTTTGAGGGACAGTGTATGGCAAAAGAGAAAGGGGTCTGTGAGGGAATGTCCTAATTTCACCTGCTAATAAAGTTCATGATGTGATGAAGGAATTACCTCACTGTGCAAAAAACACTTTAAATACAAGCTTCAGCATGCAATCAATGCAAATCTTAGAGTAACTACTGAAACTATTATTTTAAAAAGAAACACTGTCGTTTCAAATATATATATTTTTAAATTTTATTTACTCTACATTAATCTTTCAGTTTCTGTTATTTTATGTTATCAATTATATTACGTCTAATTATGTCTAAGTGTAAGTACAAGTCATCAGAGGAGTAGACCTTTTAATTACAAAATAATTGTGAAGTTATTGTGTTGTAGAATTACATTCATCCTCATTAAGGATACCACATGGTGTATACATAAGCAAAACTTCTTTTGAAGTTCAGTATTTTCATAATTTCAAAATGTCAAGAATAATCAGTCTAAATTATATTTTTCATTGCCTTAAATATACAGAATGCTTTCAAAATCTCGACATGAAACTGTATAGATGAGTTTCATTTTGATTTCCTACCAAGCAAAAAAAAAAAACCCTTGACACAAGAGTCGGAATTTTTCGCCTTTTCAAACGTCTGGGTTTATATAATGCTTTCCAAAATGTCTTTCAGGAGGGTCAAGTTTGCAACAAAACTGAAGCATAGCTAGCACTCAAGGTCATGCAATAGTGCAAGGCTGTTAGAGCATTTTGTTTAGAGCAGCAGTGCCACGGAGCTGCAGGAGCAAGCGGAGGGATGCGTGTCTGTTCTTTGCGCCGTGAGCCGCAGCCGTGTGCAGCGCGCACTGCCGCTCTTCCCAGGGCAGTCATAACCAGGGACACCCCAGCAGCTTCAAAGAGCAGCTCCAAACCAGCCCAGCAGCAGATGGGCTTGTGGCATGATGGGCAGAAGAGCCCCAAACCCCTGCAGTCACAATTTGTTTTGTTCTCACCCACTACAATATTTCAGACCATGCTCACAGTTGACAAAAAATTTACAGCAAGTGATTAGCGTTGATGAATGTTTCCTAGTCTTAATACCATTATGGTGATTCGAGCAAACTTTTAAGTTAAAGATTTATATTTGGATTGAAATCCCCATTTTGTAATAGATATGAGTTTTGAAACATGCAGGGTTGTAGATTTGTTCTAAATGCAGGAGCAGCAGGAATTGAAAGTTTGATGATAACTGCTGTCTTAAAAATCTATAAGCTAAGTAATAACTTGAAGGTTTCAAACTGTAATACAAATGGCAAAAAAAAAATAGTTGCAAAAGTAATATTTTTAATTGTTACACTAATTTATCTGTGAGGAAAATCTCAGTTTTTATTGATAGCGATTTTCGGAATAGTAGCCTTCAGCTATCATTTTGAAAGAACATTTCAGTACAAACTTCAAGGCGTAATCTCATTCTTTGACTCTTTCAGAGAGAGTTAACTTGTTTGGCATATTGTGCAAAGAGATAAAGCCCCTCATTAAGGAAAATAAACCAAATTACCATATTCCTATTTCTCTGAATACCAATATAAACCTTTCATATAGGACCCAGGGCAGGAACATTATCATTTGCAGATATCAAGAGAAGAGCTACTAACAAATTGTTGGTCACTGGAAATGAACAAATTCTTCTTTTTTTAATGCAATCTTATGTGTATGAGATGCCTAAAAATATGATCACAATATTACTGTCGCTGAACAGCTGTATTTCCAGTTTTTGTGGCAAAGCATGAGAAATTAAATGTTAAAACATGCCAAAGGTTCATTGAAAGAAGCCGGATAAGAATTTGTCCAACACCTGAATGATGATTTCTATTACTATTATGATTATGATTGTTGTTACCAAACATTTACTTGAGTAAAAGTAGGTATGTAGGTCAGTGAAAACTACATGACAGATTTGATTTAACCTGGGAATCACTCATGCTGTGCAAAAAAACCCACCAGAGAAATAAAGTGAATGAATGAAGGAAAACTATTATTTCTCTTGTTCGACTGCCAAATAAAGAAATACTGTGTTCCTACATTAAAACATGATGTTTGATATGTTTGATATATTTGATACTCTGTAGACACTCTGCAGAAAAAAAAAATTGTATGCTCTCAACAAATGGATTTTTTTCCATTTAAATGGAATCTAGACTTGTTGGGAACCTGCCCTGAAGGTCACTGGTTAACATAATGCTTATAAGAAGGGGAGAATTTTTCATAACATTATTTGTCTTGAGGGAAAAGTTGTTTTTTTCCAGTGATCTCACAAGGGAAGTTCAAAGAACTATGAAGGAGAGAAAAAGCAAAATCAAATCCTTTAAGTGAAAGAAAACAAACCAAAAAACCCTTAGCAAAAGTCTTCAGAGTACTTCACTGGAGCCTACAGCTGACAACTGTAAAAGAAACCAATCGTCTGCACTAATTGTTTTTCACTTCTTGAAAAATATGTTATTTGGAGGAAAAAAACCACAACATACAAAATCACAAAATCGAAAGATACACCTGGTAATTTGTGAAATTCTTTTTCCTGTAGAAAAAGTTGAAGATGAAGGATGTATTTTTTTAATTAGCAAACACCTTTTTGTTCTATTTTAGCTGAAGTCCTTTTTAAATTTAACATAATTAAATCTTAAAATCTGAAGAAAACCCAAACCTGAAAGCTTTAATCAGTCTTTTGAAAGGTAAGCCCTATGTCAGTAGTATGAACCTGGGTTTTACTTACTTTAACCAGGCCTGCTGGCAGCTACAGCTGATGAGTTAAAGTGCTTGTATAATTCAAATTTTGCAATTTAAGCTGAGTACTAAAATGATGTCAGTAGAATTTTCTTTTGGGTACAGAAAAATGTTTTTGCTAATGAACAATCAAGCCTTTTAAAATATAAATACATTTCATATAATTCTGTTTGTCTCTTGAGTACTTTTGAGTCTCTAATACTATTGCTATTAATCTTTTTGATAGTCAAAATTCTGTTACTCGACTTCTGACAGTATTAATACAGAAAAACGATTGGCAATGAGCTTGAATCTGTCACAGAATTGCAATTTGTTTTTTTAGTAATGAAGGAAAAGCATGTAATAAGTAAGTATGTTTCAATGTGCTTATTATTGCCCTAATTAGACCTAAAAACTTTTAATAGTTGAAATGAGAAATTATCTTCTGCAAACAGTGCTTAATGGACCAGTTTTGCTTCAGTTTTCTGCCTCTTTCTACTAGGAAACTTACTAATTTCAGAATGCTTTAAAAACCTTGATGATAGAATGATAGAATTACCAAAAACTTAGATATGAAATTCTAGTTTAATTAGAGAATATACACATACACATGGTTAAGACACACAGACACACAGGCTCACACATATATGTATACATCCAAACACACTGTATAGATTACATCTATGATATCATCATCATGTGAAGTTGAAGATAATAATAAAAGACTGAATTCAAAGGAAATAGTGTTTGTAATATCCAGACTGGATATTGATGAAAGCAAAATCCCCACTGTTCAGAAGAGCATTTATTGATGGGAAGAGTTAAATGACTATGCAAATTATTTGGTTCAGTTCAGCATCCCCAAAGCAGGAAGATGCACGTAGAAAACTCTCTTGGAAAAATTGTAAATAAAGGAAGAACATTAACATTACACTATCTTAAATCCCTGAAATCCATCTGAGGCACTCAGAATTGAGGTGTACTGTACAGTTCAAAGATGTTATAACGTTTGGACACCATTAACTCAACCTCTGCCAAGCCCGTAAAACCTAAGATTCTTCCTCTGCTTGTAAGTATTAGTGTGGCAATGATATTCCATAGATAAGGACTGTTCTTTTACATTGCTGGGCACTACAATATCTTTATTAACTAAAATTTTTAAAAGCTGAAAACACTGTGCAAGATCTCTTCGTAGACCAGTCCAGGGTATGAGCCCAGGATGAAAACTAGAGAGAATTTCCTGAGTATAAATCAAAACAATAAATCAAGTTGAAGTCTACTGTGTTTGTGACAGTGGAGAGTGTACACATCAGAGGTAGAGAACAATCTGTGTAAAAATGCATTTGAGCCTGTCTACACATTTCTCTTGGCTTCCCCTTGACCTCTTCACCTCACAAGCGATGTGAGTGTTAAAAACAAGAACATTTTGCTGTTTAATTAACAGCAGCAAATACGCAATTTTGTGGATTTCTGAAGAGCGAAGATCAGAGTAGAAGGCTTGCAACTAAAATTCAGTTCTATTCCTGGGCAAATGTCCTTTGCTCAAAGCATGAATGAAGCATATTGGAGAAATATTAGCTGTCTACAGGTCCAGCCAACAAACAGGGAGAGGCCTGTTTTGGAGACAGACATTGATCCTGCAATAATAAGGACATCAGTACAAATAGTGATGTTTTTGACAATGCTGCTGCTTCACTGTCTTAACTGCTGCTGCTGATGTTTCACTGCCATTCATAAAAGGCTATATTTATTTTCTTAACTTGTAACTGTTACTCTGCCTTCTGTGGTTAACAAAAAAAGTCTCTGGGTTGATAACTTACACGCTTCAATACGCCGGAAACAAAAAAGAGAAAGTTGTGGACACCTGATACTTGCAGGCTAGTACCAGGTACTTCCTCTTGGATTTAGGGAGGTGTGCTGGTTTTTGCTGAGGTAGAGTTAATTTTCTTCACCATGGCTGGTATGGGACTATGTTTTTTATTTGTGCTGAACACAATGTTGATGTTTTTATTATTGCTGAGCAGGGGTTACAGAGAGCCAAGGATTTTTCTGCTTTTCGTACTGTCCCACTGGTGTGGAGACTGGGGGTGCTTGGGAGGTTGGGAGGAGTCACAGCCAGGACAGGTGACCCCAACTGACCAAAGAGATATTCCAGACCATAGGACATCATGATCAGTATGTAAAATAGGGGGAGAAATGAAGATAGGCAAGCATTTAAAGTGATAGAATTTTATCTTCCCATGTTACACATGATGGAGCCCTGCTTTTCTGGGCCAAATTAATTCCTTGTTTTGCTTTGCTTGCCTGTGTGGCTTTTGTTCTTTCCTATTAAACTGTCTTTATCTCAACCCATGAGTTCTCTTGCTTTTACCCTTCCTGTTCTCTCCCTTGTCCCACTGTTTGTGGAGCAAACAAGCAGCTGTGTGGGGCTTGGACACTGCATGGTATTAAACCATGGCAGGAGCTTCATGAAGTATTTCTCTTGATGAAAAACTAAGAATTTCAATGCACTAATCTCAACTGAT
This sequence comes from Acridotheres tristis, assembly GCA_037013685.1. Taxonomy (NCBI): domain Eukaryota; kingdom Metazoa; phylum Chordata; class Aves; order Passeriformes; family Sturnidae; genus Acridotheres; species Acridotheres tristis. The sequence goes on from CM072884.1 coordinate 73,377,464, forward strand.
ATGGTAATTATGATGTTCTGGAGAAGAGTATATATATCTCATTATTTTCAGGAAACTGTATTTGTTGATTCATAATTAAATAGAAAATAAACTGAGAGATCTGTTAAAAGTGTAGTTGGAGCTTAATATGGTAATCATACATGTATATTCTGCAACCTTATGAAAGACCATGAAGGAAAGCATTGTTCATATGTAGCTCTGAGAGGGTAATCTTCAGTTTGTTTTTTGTTTTCTATATGTACTAAGAACTGGGTCAGGAAGAGAAAACAGTATTTTGCAATTTTGTAATATTTTTTGTTTCTAATGCCTTCACATGAAACTAATGGCACTGTTTACTGGTGAGTTCTAGGTGCAAGACAAAATTGGTCAAAGTGCCACGTAGAGGATTCAGCTTCTAAGCCTGTGGAACATTGTCTTTTACCTTAATAATCAAAGGACAAACATGAAATGTAAAAAATGTGCTTTCTGTATTTATGTCACATAAGAGGACTCTTTTTTCTTAGTTAAGATTTTTTAAGACAATGTAGAGGAGTGCTTCATAAAGAGAAAATACCATATTGCAAAGAAAGTATTGAATATGCAGGTTCCCAGAGACTGTTTTTGAAGTAAACAAAATATTTTATTCCATAATAATGGAATTCCATAATTCCGTGCCACTTCAGAACATATGTACTAAAAAGTGTAAAACTACAGTTTGTTATATTATACAAAACACTTTTTTCCCTCATCCAGTGGAGATTATTTTGAAACTCTTCTATATGATATGCCATGATTTCTTTGTAACTAATTGTCAATAATCAGGAACAACAGTGTTACAAAATACCTTTGGCTAACGTGGATGGTATTTTATTTCTTGGCAGGAAGAGGTAAAGCAGGTTGAGAAGGTAACTGAGAGCTATAGAGAAGTAGTTTTGGAATGTGTGTATGGTTCTTAATTTTAAAATATTGTTGCAGTAATCTTAATATTTCACAATTTTTAATGAAGGGTCCTAAATATTCAGAAGTTAGTTATACAATTAATCATAAATTTTCAAAATATTCTATTAAAAATAATTCCTCCATCATTTTTCAGTGTGGCATTAAAGCTCCATCATCAACACTCTAATCATAATCCTAATCTGTAACACCAGAGAGCCATTGGCTTTTGTCAGGATAGTACAAATTTGTGGATAAGAACATTTTACTTTCAATCAAGTGCTATGTGCAGACTGCTCTGCACTGATCTGACATAAGAAAGTCTAATATAAGAAAATACAGGTTTAGTTCTGTATTTAAACAGTATTGACAGTGAGAGACGTACTGACAAGCAATGAGGTAGACTTTTAGCATATCATCATACATATTATTTCAAAATAGGGTTTAAAAATTAATTGTTCATGGCTCTGTCTTTTTCTGTGTAATACGCTCATTGAACATCCATAATTTACCATGTTTTGCATAAAATAAGATGAAGTTGTTAAGCTTTTTAAAATAAAATGAAATGTTCAATGGGGAAAAAAATGGCAATGTAGCAATACATTGAAAATATAAATAATTTCAAATTGCTCTCAAAAGTTGCTTTAAGTTACACTGCAAATCTTATTTTTGATCTTGGGAGTTGGTGTCAAAGTACCGTTGACTTTAATGGAAGCAAAGTTGGCTTCACATCTGTTAAGGAAATGTAATTTAAGTAAAATAAATTAAACAATATTAAACAATATTATAAACAATCTGACTTGGGAGTAGTGATGCACCAAGTAGAACTTTTCCTATTAAAAAAAGAATTTCAAGGCAAACACAAAAATTTTGGGGTTTATATAATATCAGAGAGGCAACCTGTGAAACTGTCTTAACTGACATTTACATTTTTAACTTAACAAAGTAAATTTTTTAAAAAATATTTATAGTGAACTTTATAGCAGATGAATGAAGACAAAATATTATTCTCAAATTTTTATGACTATTCAAATATAATTTCACATAGATCTCAAGAGAGTATTTTTATTTTTCCATTGGATTAACACACAATAACTAGTATCTACCTTCAATTTATTTATTTGGGGGGAATGATTTTTTAGCTTTTTTCCCACGTGTCTTGCTTTCTTTTCAGCATTTTCATTTATATAATTTATCCTATATTTTCAAAACAGTGAGTACATCCCTCAAGACCAAAACTTAAACGTGTCAGTAAAGTACTGTTTATTGCCACAAACACATTTGCCTTATGGTGTTGTCTCTTTTCTTTTTATCATCTACTGAATGAACAGGTTTTTGGTCTTCACTGTTTCTTTCTGTACTGTTAGATGATGAGCCAGCTATGCACCACTGTGCCTAAAAAATGCCAACAGTTTACCACTGATAGAACTTTCTGTTCTTCTGAGAATATCCAGGTTTGCATGTAAACACTTATGAACTGAAAGAAGAACATATGTAGGTTTCTCTCAGCTGCCAGTACTTTGCATTTGTAGTGCAAATTTGCTCACATTAGGTTTTGACATTTGTAATTCTTTATTCTTACCATGCCAAGGTAAATAAATACATGAACAATCACCTAATTCCTAAGAAAGAGCAAGTTCTCAGAAAATAAATTTTCTTGTTTCTGTGTAACTCTAAAAGCAAGTCTCCACTTTTCTGCTAATCTGTGTATCAAAGTTAAGACAAATGAAAAATGTTGCCTAAGTTTGAGATTTTTTTACAGAACTGGTTGTCAAAATGACAACACAAATGTATTTTTTCTCTGTAGTAACTGAGACATAATTTAGTAGTTAGACAGTAACTGGTGGTCTAGCATGATTCCCAGTCCAGGAAAGGAATGTCAAGGAAGCTTTGGGAACTTCTTAAACTGTGAGGGGTTCCCCACAGAACTCTTACACTATACCTGGGGCAACGTTCTCCTCCTAACTAGCAGAACTTGCATGTGTTTGAGTGTTTGTTGAGAGATAAAAAATGTAATCGAATACTTCACAAATTATATGGGCTCACAAACCATCATGGAATGAAATCATAGCCTTCTTAAGTGCTGTATAGTCAAGCTGGGAAATATAAATTTCTTTCTAGATATGTTTTAAGAGAACATAGTCTCTCATTAGCTTCCTTGTTGATAGCCTATTTTTGTGTTTTTAAATTTTAATTTCAGTATATTTAGATGCTCTTTTTTTTCCCCCTACCATTTATTTCTTCCTGAATGCTTATCAAAGTCCTCCTTCCAGTGGAGGAATTTGCAGAAAATACAAAGTAAATAGACTTTATGGTAATGCATTTAAGCACCTGAAGGAAATTATATTGAAAAATTATGTGAGATTTTATTTTTTACTTTGCAATTAAAAATCATTTAAATACCCATTTTAATACACTGCAAGCTGAAAAATCTCCAACTTTCTAATTTTTTTAATAACTTTGGACCAGTATTAGGTTGCACTTTCTTTCACTTGTATTCTTGACAAAAATGCTTTGATATCAATTTTTGCACTTTGCTCTGGGAAGATGCAAGTCCTCATAAATATAAATTTATCATTTAAGATGCTGTTTCCAAAAAAAAACAATTAATCTTTTATCTAAACACTTCTGAGAATTACCTGTCAATTAAATTGAAATCATCCAAATCCTCTAATGTGTAGTGAATATGATACTTCAGGTAGACAATATATGAAAACTTCCATGTAAGTATGATGCACTCTTTTGTTTCAAGGACAGTGAGATAACACAAAAACAATAAAATAATTTTCAGCATCAAAACAAGTTTCTGAATACTTATGAGACACATAACATGGATAGATGTGAGCCCAGTAGACTAACACTTTAATAGACTGCTCATTTTAGTCAGATGTAAAAAAGTTAAAAAAGAATTGAAAATGTTCAGATGTCCCTGTAATTTAAATGTATTGCTTAGAATGAATTGCAGGCCAGTCCCAAGTGAATATGCAGACTGTTAAAGAAAAATGGAAACAGCACTATGAGTCAGAAAGGCAGTTTTTCCAAGGTGGCATAAGCAGCAAAATGCATATGGAAAATATTTATGCATAAGGGGTTTCATAAAGTTGCAGATCTTGAGAACTCATACGAGAAAAAGGTTTTCAGTCTTTCAGTCTTGTAGGTCTTTCAAGTGAGTGCTGCCAATCATTGTATCTGAAGTCTATTCTATAGAATTGAACTGGAGATACAGACCAGAAAATTATTTTCTTTCTATTTGCATTAAATATTACCCAGTAAAAAAAAAAAAAAAGTGTATTGAGAAGAAAAATACCTCTTTATTTTCTCCCATAAATTCTTGGTGAAACTTAAAAGCATTTTAATTTAGTTTGTGAATGAAGCATCCTAGGCAACATTGTCCCCTGAAGATTTCTGCAGCAACATAATACCAAAACCAGGACAACACAATGTAAATCTTTGCATCTTGTTAAGACACTATCCTTACCATGGATTGACAATGAAAACTCCTGTCTTTATTTTAATTTCTTAGACGCATAAGATTATGATCATGGAAAAGCAATTTTAGTTTGCAGCAGTACTTAAGTGTATTATTTTAAAATGCTGTATGATGAACTGTAGTGTTTTTAGCCTCAGCTTTTATGAAGACCTAGTTGCTTCAACTGTAATTTAACAGCTCAGTTGCTTGGGGGTGTGTGGAGACAATTTTTTTTTTTTCAGGTGTCTGTCTAAAATTGAGCTTTAATTCATATTTTTGAAGTTTCAGCTTGCTATCCTTAGGTAAGTTACAATTTTAAAACACTAATTGTCCTTGAACTTAGCCCATGTGGCAGATTTCAGTGAGACTGAATAGTCAGTTTTGAAGATTGAAGGCATATGTATGTAGGACAATATTAATAAGGAAGACTGTACGTGAAGATTTTATCATATATTTTAAGTTGTTTGTATATGGTTTCGTTATTGTGGTACACTGATAAACAGCAATACAGGTTTAAGTGCAACTGAAGGCATAAGCATCAGTCAGTAAAGCAAAAAATATCTGAATGAGATTGTTTAAATGAATTCTAGAAATCTGGGAAGCTACAGATTACATCTAGAAAAATATCACCACATTTTTTACTTTTCATTGTTTGGGAAAAAGGCTAAATTCTGTATGAAGAGTTATCTGCTAGCTCTTCAATGATTTCACTTCTCTTTTTCACACTCCATATGTCTGGTTTGTCACCCGTATGTGTGTTGTTATCCTCTTTTGGCTGGGTTTTGGCAGGGAAAAAAAATGCTAATTGACATAACCTCTTCAAAGTTGCTGTAGAAGCGAGGGTTCTGTGGAAAAATACCAATGCATTGCATTCATAGCAAAGCTGTGCAACATTGGGCAAAATCTTTAAAGTATAACTACCAGCGTGTTTGTGGGTGTGGGTGTTGCAGAGTGAACCTGCAGGAAGGACAGCTGTCACATCCTGGAGATCTCCAGCTGTAAAAAGCTTCTTTAAGATCCAAACCCTTCATCTTGACACCGGACCATACTTTATTAAGAACCATGTCTGAATTGGAAAGATCTAGAAGACTGGGAGATATTTTCTGCTTGTCTGCCTGGCTTAACCAGAAAACTGCTAACCAAAGGGGCTGATCTGCAGCCCCAGAGCATGTGGCATAGCCAAGCTCGTACGTATTACTCTATCTCTTTTGGAGTAGAAGCTGCCTACTTTATCCCACACTTCATATTCATTAACCTTCATTCTTCTGTGGCCCCATAATAGGGTAATGTTGAGGCATTATTGGTGCGTTTATTCAGGTGACATTGTTTCAGTTCAAAGTATCTGAAATAATTCGAGACTTTGTTCTGTCTAAATAATTAGTGTGATTTGCTTTTATATTCTATTTTAGTTGAGAGCTTATGAAAATTAAAATAGCAATGATATGGTTCTTTCTGGACAAACGTTACATTATTTATACCCTCATTATTAATACACTTTGACTGTCTCTCTCTTTTCATTTCCCTTTCTTTCAGTCCCCATTTCCTTCTCATATTTCAAAAGCACTGAACCTTTGTTTGACAATTTAATTACACTATCCAAAATCAAACTAAGGCAATCTGAGGGTTGTAGTCCTGTGCTGGGTCACAGATGAGCTTCATAATTATGCAAACTTATGCATTGAGTAAGTGAGTAAGTAAAGGAAATATGACAAGTTTTACTACTTTTTTTTTGTTTGTTTGTTTTTTCTTTTTTTCTTTTTAGGATTGTGGGATTATTCAAACTTGCAAAAGGGCAATTTAGGCAGGTCAGAACTGAAGATTATATTAGCTTGACTCTGTGAAACAAAATGGGTGAACTTTGTTTAGTTCTGAGCAGCAGAAATAAAGTACAAAAACGATTATGCCATGCTACAGGAACATTTAATAAAGTAAGATGTTGTCACTCAGGGAAATCATGATACCATTGTATTTCTTTGATCAATCCCACGTTCACCATGTGGATGTCGTTCCCTGTAGTACTTCTACTTTCCATCTAATTAATCTGTTCTGATGATACAGCCCCTTGTAAAGGGTCTTCTGCAACATTCAGAGACCTGATTTTCTCATAAAATACCTGACACTATTTCAGTTTGATCATTTTTGTATTTTGAGTGTGTCTTGTCAAACAAGTCTTAGATGCTGTCTCAACTCTGAATGATGTATCAAATTAGCATTAAATCACTGCTTGCTGCCTCTCTTTGCAGGCTGTACTCACAGATCTGCAGCTTGACATGAAGTATGCGACATCTACCTTTAAAAATGCAGGGAGCTCAGTTCTTATCTTCACTCTAGAATTCATTCCTGAAGGAGAGAGATTGGTTAAAGCTTTGAACCTATTTTTGTATTACTTATTTAGTCTTCATAGAAATACTATATTGCAAATCAACTTAGAATTGTTGAGGGACCTTACAAGATTCTGTCACTAACATATTTGCCTAAGTCTTAATTATTATATGGCTACCATTTTTAAAATCTTTTTAACAGAATTTTATGCTAGTAGTAATAGTAATAAGTTTGAGATTGTTATAGGAAGTTCAGCAGGAAGTTGATCACAAAGGATTTCTAGTTTCTTGCTCAGGAAGCTCTTAAGTATCACTTGAATGAAGAAGACAGTGAAGGTGCTTAATTTCCTGTTTTCTTAGATATCTTAGATATCAGTATATTAAGGTTGTCTCAACTGAATTTATCATCTGATTATGAGTAAGTAGTCACACATTTATAGGTTATAATAGGGAAAGGTTGCATCAAAGACTATAATCATTTGATACATGAATCATACTACTTCATTATACACCAAATACAGCTTTAACTATAAGCCAGCATGCTTGATTCATTTTACATTCTGTTTGTCCAAATCATGAGTGTGGAGCTCATGATTATACCCAAATCATCCTGTATTTTTGGAGCTGTATAAAAGGAAAATCAATAATTCAATAATCAATAAGTTATGAGTAATAGTACAATTATAAATTAAAACTCCAAATATCAATAAAAAATACATCTTCCAGCAGATTATCCTAATGAGTATTAATGTTGGCAGTTTTTATGGATGAAGGACTACAGGTGTGTAAGTCATCACATAGAGTTTAGTGGTACTTTCTGATGCAAAAGTTATTGCAGAATTTATCACTGTCATCATCATCATCATCATCATAATTTAAGAGTTTATGTTAGATGTTGTGGGTAGCTTTCATATTTTAGAAAGTAATGTTATCCTGTGGTAGTTACTTCATGAGTTGTCAGATACTAGTGAATTATTAAATGGCAGCAAGGAGTAGCCTAGATAGTTGTTTTGTGACTTGCTTTTCATTGGTTTATGTGTATTTTTAGAACTTGGTCTGAGACTACGCAGCATTAATTTTGCATGATAACTCTACTAAGATGGAATTTATCTTTTGTGTTGGGTTTGCATGGCCAGATTTTGGTAGTAGGGGTGCTCCAGGGGTGGTTTCTGTGAGAAGCTGCCTGCAGCTTCCCCCATGTCCAACAGGGCCAATGCCGGCTCCAGGACAGACAAAGACTGAGTCAGTCAGGAATGGTGGTAGCACCTCTGTGATAACATATGAAAGAAGGGAGGAAAAAGTTGTTGTGCAGATGTCATGGGTGCCAGAGAAGAGCAGAGTGAGAACATATGAGAGGAACAACTCTGCAGACAGTGCACAAGGTCAGGGCAGGAGGTGCTCCAGGTGCCGGAGCTGAGATTCCCTGCAATCTGTGGTGCAGCCCCTGCTGAGGCAGCTGTGCCCAGGCAGCCCATGGAGGGCCACGGGGACACAGAGATCCACCCTCAGCCCACATGCCCAAAAGACACCCAAAAGCAGGTTGTGAACCTGTGGAGGCCCACGCTGGAGCAGGGTCCTGGCAGGGGTCTCCGGACCTGTCTCCTTGGGGGAGAGGAGGCAGAGCTGCGAAGGAGGGCGAGATTAGGGGAAGGTGTTTTAAGGTATATTTCACTTCTCATTAACCGACTCTGATTTTGTTATTGATGAATTCACTTAATATGCGCACGCTGAGTGTGTTTTGTCCATACTGGCAATCAGTGAGTCCTGTCCTTAACTCATAAACCCTCCCTTGTCCACCTGCAAAGAGGAGTGATAGAGCAGCTTGGTGTCTGGCATCCAGCCAGGGTGAGCCCACCACAGCTCTAGATACTTTGTAACTATATTGTGAAGAAGTCTACATCTATTTAAGTGTGCTGTACAGATTTTGAAAAGCATTCTGCTCTGTGGAAAGGCATTTATAGTGCTCCTAAAGTGATGTTGAAAGAATGCTAGTAGTAATCTGATTCTCCTTTTAGGACATTAGTCTTTTAACAGAAGTATCAGCTAAGGTTGGCATTGATAATTCAATCACTCAAGTAGTTGAATTTGCATTTGGCAGAAAATGGTTGGAAACATCTGCAACAAGTGCTCAAAACTACTGTTGCAGTTCAGCAACTGCTGTCGCTGAATGGACGTAGAAAATATCCATAAACTTTAAAAGAATATTCATTAAACACAGTACTCATTAAGCAATTTGTTAACTGCTCCACATTAATTACACTGTTTAGAAATTACCTTGAAATAGGGACTTTTTTCCTTAGAAAACAGTAGACAAGAAAAAGACATTACAAAATGCTTTGGTATTCTCTGTTTAATCAAGATGTAAAGGATTGGCTTTTCCTTTTTTGCACATAGCTTTTAGTGAAGTTAATAGCACCTGCATTATATTGTTCCTCATTATAAACCTATAAATCTCCTTCAGGAACATAAAATGCTGTGAAACCTGTCAACTGGTAGTATATTGTATTTATTAGGATCATGAATGCCTAATTTGTAATTTAGAAAAGTGCCAGCTCAGTGAAGAGGTTATTTACTGGCAGGTGTGTATATTTTGTATATGACTTTTTCATAAACTATTCTGACCTGTTTGCTGATGACTTCTTTTGCAGAACATGATTTCTTGTCTTATCTCATAAGCCCTCTATAAGCAGACTGATCTTCATACTTTTTCTCACCGAAGCAGCCAAACTATTCCAATTTTTCAGAGAATGGGTTTCAACAGTTTCACAAGAAGAAAAAAATCTTCTTGTCACTCCATGCTTTTAATTGCATGCACAGTGTTGTGCAAATGTTCACAACTTGTCCATACTATTTCCAGTTTGATTGTGTAAATCACCACCTCCGAGCAAAGTTCCATCTCCTGGGTCTCCTTATTGCCCATTAATCAAACCAGGAAAGAGAGACTTTGCAGATTGACATTCAAGAATTGTGACACAGTTGTGCAGTAACTTAAAACACATGCAGAAATGACAGTGAGTGGAGATCTTCTTTTAGTTGCTTTGCACATTTTATCATGTAATTTTTTTTTTCTCCTTGGTAATTGCTGACATTACCTTTACTTGCAGACGTTTACTCTGCAAAGGCTGGGAAAGGCAGTTTGATGGTTTTTTACATATACTCTACTAAATGTACACCTTAACTGAAACTTGTCAGTCATGTTTTTTAGCTCTATTTTGATATACAAGGAAAATAAAGTATATATTACTTACTTTTGATAATCAATAAAGACAGTGATAAGGAAAAGGATAATGTGAGTTTTATTAGGACATTTTCTATTTTAAATAATTATAAGGATAGAAAATTCAATACTATTGCTGAAAATGTCAACTTCATAGACTTTAGAAATTACTAGTAATTAATATTTAAAGAAATATTGCCTAGAACTATTTTCTTCTTCACAATTTTTTTGCCAAGGTGAAAAAAACCAAAATATTCTGAGCTCAAGATTTTAGGCATATATTAGTCCAACAGAGCAGTGCTGAAATATATTTACTATTGCTACTGTTGAGTCCAGAGTTGAAATATAGTTCATAGTTCATTTAAAATTTAAAAACTCCCAAAATATGACTCTTTCCTAAATATACACGATTCATATTGGAACTATGTGCATGTTATTTTACAGATTTATTCTTGCTGTTTGCAGAGATTTCTGTAGATAATCAGAGTCACTCCCTATTACGGTGTAAATGAGGACCACTTTTGCTCAGATGACACAATCACAGAGTCCCTTGGCAGGGCCACAGAGCACTCTGCAAAAAGAAGGAGAAGGGAGGAAGGGAGTAAAGGAAGGGAAATTCAAACTGTTTAACCCAAGGCACCGAGGGAAGGCAATGGGCCCTTCCACAGGGAATGAGAAATCCTTACATTTAGACCTTCAGAGGTAAAAATAAAACCTGGAAACATCGTATCTACATCTGCAATGCTGGCTTGCATGGGTGTATGAATTTTATAGCTGCTTTTTTAACAGTTTTTGGGATAAGATGGGCAGTCATTTGAGGTTAGTACAGACATCCTCAGAGACTTCTTTACATTTTTGCCTGTCTTTACTGTGATACCTTAATTTGGCTTCATCCATGCAGCAGAGGCCAGGGAATACTTTATTCTGAGTAGCTTCTGAAAGAAGGAACTAAGATAGGAAAGTACTCAAGGTGATCTGAATTTAGACAGATGCCTTAGATTCTTATTTATACTAAAGACAAAAAGCACAAAGGACTTTGACATAGTCTTTGTCAACTTTCTTTCTGGCTCAATCTGCTATAGATCTGCAAAGAGTTTTCTCCAAGAGACAAGCACTCACTTTGGATAATATCTGTCTGTGTTATGTCAGCCAAAGCACATAGAGTAAATAGTATCAAAGAGTGCCTAGTATTCTTTATAGGAAATAGCCCATTTAATCATAATGAAGAATTATTAAGCTTCTTCAAGGACAATACAATGCCTATCAAACCCTGAAGATGTGATTCTTTCAATAAATATTTTTTTAAAAAAGTTTGGCTGTTGTTTCAGGAGTTTTTGGGATTTTTTTTTAAGTGTGGCTTGTAAAATAACCACAAATTAATGGGAGGTTGGTCACTGCTGTAAGCTCTCAGTCAAAATCTGTGATTGTACTGAAGAAATGGGCCCCAAAAAGAGGTATATTAAGAAGGTAAAAGTAATTCTCTGAAGGATTGATAGCACAAGTATAGCTTATTATTTTATCCTTCTATATTTAAATGCTTTGATTAAGTCTATAAAAGTGCACTGAAACCTATTAATTTACACAGTCCAAAAAATCCGTTCAAAAATGTGATTACATAAGAAAAGACTTTGACCCAGATGGGGATTTCCTTTCAAGCTGATCTTTAATCATGAAGGTCAAACCTTTAACATTAAAACACTTGAAGAGCAAGAAACATTCAGTTATTGATTTTGAAGACCCTGACCCTTACCAAGTATGACATTCCATAGAGGGAAACTGACAGAAGTACAATAATAAAAAAAGCTAAAAATAAATTGTTCTGACTCGTTTTGTGTCTAAATGCAGGGAAAAAAGCAAACTAAAACCAAAACAAAAAGTCCCACATGAACAAAAACAAAATTCCCACTCTGAAGGGCTAACAACAGATAAGATCTCAAACACTATTGGGAATACTGGAAAAGGAAAATTGTTGTGGCAAAGCTGCTATCCTCTAAAAAGCTTTCTTTTTCCTTTTGGCAGTGATTGCTGTGTCTGGATGATATTATGGAAGCGTAGTTTCTGTTAATTAGAGTGAGCTAAAGGTTTTGTCAGAGCAAACGTTGTTCTGCTGGAAAATATTGATTAAAAAAACACCATGATATAGTAAACAGGTTTTTCTATTACACTGCAGGACTGCCTACATTCCCAAGCTTGCAGCATCAGCAGTGCAGGACCCACCTGCCCTGTATCCTCCTACAAGCTGGGAAACCACTTAAAGTCAAGGACAATGTCATGCCTGCTCTGCCAGGACCTCTGAAGCACGCTTTTCTAGTTCATTGCTAGAATTATAGAATCATTATGTTGGACAAGACCATGAAGAGAGACTCATCACTGCCAAGGCCATGTCCCTAAGAGCCACATCTAATCTTTTAAATATCTCCAGGGATGGCAACTCAAGCATTTCCCAGGGCAGCCTGTTACCCGGCTTGACAACATTTTCCATGAAGAAAGTTTTCCTAATATCTAGTCTAAGCCTATTCTGGCACAACTTAAGGCCATTTCCTTTTGTCCTGTCACTTGTTGCCTAGGAGAAGACACCAGTCTCCACCTTGTTATACCCTCCTTTCAGGCAGTTGTAGAGAGTCTCCCCTGAGCCTCCTTTTCTCCAGGCTAAACACCCCCAGCTCCCTCAGCTGTTCCTCACAGGACTTGAGCTCCACAGCTTTCATCAGTTCTGTTGCCCTTCTCTGGACACACTCCATGATCTCAAAGTCTTTCTTGCAGTGAGGGGCCTAGGAATGGACAGAGGACTCAAGGTGTGCCCTCACCTGTGCTGAGTACAAGTGGACAATCCGTGCCCTGATCCTGCTAGCCACACTATTGCTGATAAATGCCAGGATGCCATTGGCCTTCTTAGCCACCTGGGCACTCACTGGCTCATGTTCATCTGACTGTTGACAGCACCTCCAGGTCCTTTTCCAATGGGCAGCTCTTTGGCCACTGCTCCCAGCCTGTAGCAGTGAGTGAGGTTGTCGGGACTCTGGTCCAGGACCCGGAACTTTGCCTTGTTGAACCTCACACCGCTGGCCTTTCCCATTGATGCAGCCTGTCAAGATCCCACTCTAGAGCAGAGGGATCCTAAAGTCAAGCAAAACAACAATCTTTCCTATCAGGATCTTTGTTTGAAAATGAGCTAAGAAATTAGCTCAAGCTTTCACCCAAAACTTTTAGATCCACCTAGTCTCTTTTTGACATATTCAACTACTTTGCTCACAGATTCATAAAAGAGGATTTTCCCTGTGAAACATGGGTGAAAGCTCCTCTAGCCTTATGAATCAGTGGCTAGCTCCTTTTTGTTGAGAATACACATGAAAAGGGACAGAAACTTAAGAACCTGATCTGAACCAGTAGCTAAGAGAATTTCTACCTCCTACAATGTGGAAACCTCATAGGTTATCAAAACTGCTCTGAGAAAGGACTGGGCCTGTAATAGGAAAGAAACCGTCAAGTCTGTGCTCAGGAACCCTTCAAAACTTTCCAACTTCTGCTGAAGTGTGACAGCATTTCTGAAGTACCTTCAGTGTGACCTGCCCTTCAGTGTGACCAACTTTGGGCACACACACCAGCTGCCTCCCTCTTCAGAGGATGCCCATGAGTCCAGCTTGTCTGAAAGATGGGAGGACCTGGACACCCCAGACCAGGTTCTATGAGAGATGACAGCTGGTTATTGGAACTGAAAATCTGAAAGCAGTAATGAACAGGATTTCAAGAATGTCAGTCCTCACTGCTGAACCCTGAGATTCCTAGGGAAATATAATTTATTGAAAATGTTTCAGAATTTCATGCATATCCATCAAAAGTTTGTCTATTTATAGTTTTAATAATATAGAATTTCTACTTTCATGATATAGTTGACAGTGTTCGGTGAGAAACCTTTGCTTCATATTGATAATTAGAAACTTTGTAATTCAGAATATTTTTATGCATGCTTTAACACATGAGTATTTTCAGTTCCCTGAAATTGCATTTATCACATAAGCGAATCAAAACAGTCTAAAAGTAGTCAATCAATAGAAAAAAAAGTCTTCCATGAGAGGAAGCTGGTGTACCCTGTTATTGAAGGAGAGCTGTTTCAGCAGTGTTGATTTTTGTAGAGTGGGCAGAAATAGACCTGAGTTCCTTACTTTCATAAGATTTACTATGGGAAGCCATTCTTTTCTGCACCTTTATGAAAGACTTAAATACTTATTCTCTGTAGTTCTGAGACCCTCCCACCTGAAGGAGAGGGCACTTTCAGAAAGAGGCACCCACCTGCTGTGGTATCTTCTTCCACCTGGCTGATCAGGAGGAGCAGCTGGGGAAGTTTATCCCAGGACCCCTAGGATCCCTGAGTCAAGGCTCCCCAAGTCACTGCAGAGCATGTCCAACTAGGACCAATGGGCTACGAGGCTAAGCAATAGATTGATTACCACCAGTGGTAAGTCACCTGATAACTCTCAGGTGTTCATGCAGTTATCATTTAGGTTGAGTATGAGCTGATTTTCCTTCTTTTTTCATTGCCACCCTCCAGTTTATCACACTTTTCCTGTAGGGTTTTACACCTTCCCATGTCAGTAGTTTTCTTTTTGAATCTCCCACAATTCTATCTGTGCTTTGCTTCCAGTACCTTATTTGGCTTTAGCATGGACTTTCTCACATCTTAACAGCGATTGCATCTGCAGAACCAAGCCAGGGACGAATAAACTTGCATCAAATTTGGCTTGCAGACCACAGAACTCCTGCATGGGGGTCACTGGACATTATTTATTGCAGCATTTGGCCTCTCTTGCATTAAGTGATTTCTCTGTCCATTATACTTGTTGATGTATTCTTAGCATGCTTCTCTGACGGAAGAGAAAAAAAAATTTAAAAAAATTGTTTCCGCCTTCCTTTGCAAAGTCAAAGATACACAAACTTGGAAAAAGTACTTTGCTTCTTGCCTTACAAGTTGTATCACAGTAAGGCTAATGGTTAATACCAGCTCCTGCTGGTAGAGGCATTTTCCTTTCCACAGCGGTTGGTTCCAAACAGAAACTAAAGGACAAATGCCAGCATTTCTGGCCCTGAAATTTCATGGGTAGACCTTGAGTCAGTATGATGACAGGACTCTCAGCTCTTTAAAAATCGTAGCCTCCATTTTTGAACTCTCTTTTTCCTGAAGGAACTAAGAAAGAGATTAGGCTGGAAAATATTTCAATAAAGAGCTTATGGCAGAGGTGCTAAAGTCTTACCACTGCTGTATACATTGCAGCCTGTGACTTATGACCAACTCAACATTTATCATGTTTGTCTTCCTGAGCTGTTTCTGTGACTGGCATTGCAGGAAAGCATGCCATTAATCAGAAGAAAAAGAAAAAAAACAAACATGGATTAATCTGTTTAATGGTAGCACGAAAAGGTTTCATTGGGCTGATTGAAATCATGTGAATGAGAGGAGAGCACTTTGATTCATGACTCTTAAACAGTTGTTTAGTATTTTAGAAACATGGATTTTTTGCAAGACAATATAGTGATTAGCAAGGAATCTGTGCAGTGTTAAAATACACTTACACTTGACAGGTAAATCAAATGGCACGACTGTATCTCGTTCAGCTTTAGCCTTTGATCTAGTTATATTAGTTATGGTATATCTATCTTAAGGACTAGTTTGGGCAGTACAGCATACCCAATTAGTCCCAGAAGCTAAGTCCAGCACACTCTCCTACTGCAGCAGTATTTAGGTGAGTATATGACCTAAGTGGTGTAAAACTGTCTCTGATACACCATGTGCTACAATCACAGTTTTACATGAAGAATGTTGATTAAAATCTTTATAAATCCATGAACGTGTACAATCTCATCCTGCTATCTTAATCATAAAATTGTTCTGAGGGCGGATTAAATTTAAAGCCTGCCTTGCATTGTGTTTTATGGTCATGGTAAAGCAATGTGCTGCTTGTATTCTACTTCTCACTATAATGCTATATAAGATATTTCTGCTATTATAGTAGGGGACATAATAAACAGCAAAAATCAATTGAGGGAGAGGGGGAGTTGGCCGCTGCTCCCAGGTGGGAGCATGCTTTGAAATCAGAAAATTGCAGCCATGTAGGCAGTGAGATGATGAAACTATCGGTGCTGAATCACAGCCTTGCCGTTTGCTTTCCACAAGGCACTGAGCACAAAGCCAGTAATACACTCTCCGAGAGGTAACTAAAGATTCTTCTCACAAACTGTGTTATCAAAAAACAATTTGTCTGACTGTGTATGCCTGGAAAATAAAATGATCCTGAGTGTTGGAGTAGTAGTACTGCTTCTAGTAGTTTAGTTAGGAATACTCGAGGGACTTCAGTTCTTTCTTTAGCATCTGTATAGTCTTAGTCTGAACAAGTTTGCCTTGGCCTCAGCTTCAGTAACTTATTACTGCAATCTTCCCAAGGACAACAGGGTCAGGGCTTCTTGTAAATGAATGTTCCCTGTGGGATCTGTAATGAAGAGACTGTTAACTAATTATCAGTCTGTTTGGAAGGCGTTCATTTTTTAATTGACCCCGAAGAATTCAAGGAACAAAAGGAATCTGAGCAAAGGTTGTTTGAGTCCGAGGCAAACAAATGAGTCAGTTTCTTTCTTGGGGTAGTTGCACAGGCTTATTGGAGTCCACCAGACATAAAAGGTTATCAAATTCAATATTCCTTTGATTAAAATTAGGAGAGCTGTGTCTGATGGCACAATCTGTGTGTTACAGACAGGTTTCCCTGCCTTCCTCCAGCTGTCATTTTCTGTGCAAATATTGCTCCTGTCATCACTTGTCAGGCCAATATAACAATGGAATTAATTTAAAACAGAATCTGTTTCCTTTTAGTTTGAGTAGGAAAGTTCAATCTGTGACTTGAATGTCAGGTACAGTTTTACAGAGGCTGTTTGCAGGGCTATTATACCCCACAGAGAAGATAATTACAAAGTCAGAAGAAGCCTTAGGACTTTTTGGTTAGAGAACAGGGTTTTGTCCAACAAAATTATATTTTAATTTTTGCTATTTGAATATTGCCTGAAATGCTAAAACTCAAGTTTCTAATTTTTTTAACTGCTAAATAAGTTAATGCAGCAAATATTATAGTGCTGCTAAGTTGTTGGGTTTTTTCAAATTAAAGTCAGCCAAATTCCTTTACAGCACTGTTTTCTCTTAGCAGATGTGTGAGAGAATTGTGTAAGTGTATTGGAGAAGTATAGCTTTCTCTAATAGAAAATTAATAATGTGATCATTAAGAGTTTTCTATGCTCCTGATTTCACCAGAGAACTTAAATTGAAAACTTCAAAAAGCAGTTATTCAGAAACATCATCACCCATACTGAAAATTATCCAAATCTCGAAACAGTGGACAAGGCTTAAAGTTGAATGAGGTTTTTCTTTTAACTCTATTCATAGTGGTTTTCAAATAATCTTTTTAAATAATAAAAAATACAGAAATTTGGGAGCAAAAATTTAACTTAGAAACAGTAATCAAGCAGTTCCAGTCCTTTATAATTCTGAGAGGTAGGAAGTTCTGAAGTACCTAATCACAAAACCACAGAAGAGTCCACTTTGAAAAGAATCAGATCATCTGGCAGATCATCTGGTCTCAGGTACTGAGGGAAAGGGAGCCCAGACGGGGTTAACTAACACCCTGTCCAATCAAATCTTGAAAACCTCCAGCACTGAGGCATCCACCATGTCCCTGGGGAGGTTGCTCCAGTGACTGATTGTTCTCATCTCAAGAAATTTCTTTCTTATGCCAAGATGAAACTTCTCCAGATATGATTTTTATCTTTTGCCCCTTGTCTTCTCCATGTGGGTCCTTGTGACTAGAGAGGCCCCATCCTCTTTGTACCTCCCCTTAAATACTATAATATCTTGATTGGGTCCCTCCTGAGCCTTCTCTTTCTCTAGGAAAAAAAAACAAAAAACTGAGTGTTTCAGTCTTTCTTTACGCAGCAGATTCCACAGTCTTTTGATAATCCTCATGATGTTCCTTTGGACCCTCTCCAGTCTACATCTTCCTTGGCTTGTGGGGACCAGAATGGGGCACAGTGCTCCAGGTGCAGCCTGACAAGCACTGAGTATCATGGGATGATCATGTTTCTACCTCTGCTAGTAACGCCCCTGGGATGCAACCCAGCATCAGATTTACATCTGCTGCTGCAGGGAATTGTTGGCTCCTGTTGGCTGGGTGTGCACCAGGAGTCTCCATCCTTTTCAGCAAGGCAGCTCCCCAGCCACACAGGTGTCAACGTGTGCTGGGCACTTTGGCTATTCTGTTCCAGGTGCAGGACTAGATAGGTGTCTTCGTTAAAGTTCATGCTGCTAATAAATTCCACTGTTTTCTCCATAAGAGGCTGAATATGAGCAGATCTGAAGTAAGTATTTCAAGTTTCGAAGAGCACAGCTAATGACAAAGCCAAATCACATCAATGTAATCTGCAAGATGAAGAATGTAGAATTTTTATTCGTTACTGGATTTGTGAAGCAGAGTATCTATTCTCCCCAGTCATACAGTTAGCCCTACCATTCTGTGAACAGACTACTATCAGGTGTTAAATTTATGATTAGGATAGGAACTATAAAATTTTGACTGCCTGAGAAAGAAGTGCTTGCAAAATTGCTAAACTTGCAACATAACCCATAAAAAATTCTGCCTGATGTTAAATATGTTATGTGATAATACCTCAATTTCTAATAATGTAGCCAAGGTGTTCAGGAAATCTGGTGGTTAAATTGTTGAGGGTAATGCTATATTCCATAGGGTTTACTGATCTTTCAGACTGTATCTTCTGCAAGTAGAACAAGTAACCACGTTCAGATCAGTTCTGGCATTTTGATATGCAGCAAAAGCATTTATTCAGCTTGAGAGCTGTAAGTTGCGATTTTTTAAAGACTTCTGAGTTTTGTAGCATGTTTTAAGGACACCAAACAGCAATACATCTGAATATAAAACAAGTGCTTTATAAATTGCTTTATCACACTTCAAAGCAGCATTGCTAGCAGGATTGCCAACTTCAACTGCAAAACTTGCCAATTTGGATCATGTGAAGGCAGGTGTGAGATTACAGCTGTAATAAAACTGAAATTGAATACTGGTAGCTGAATTTGTAGTAGGCAATTGATTTGATTTATATAACATAAGCCACATGAGGAGAGATATGTAGGTCAGCATCTTCAGCTGGAAGCGGTGGTTAGAAGAGTTGTGGTAGGTTGCTGGGAATATTGAGTTAATAGCTGCTCAGCCTGGCAGAATGCTGGTGCAGTGTAACTACATTCATGTCAAACTTGTTTGGGGAGACACCATTTGCAAAAAGGAAAAACTAGTCAGTTACAACCGATGCCACTTGTGCCATAAAAATTGTTGCTAAAATTAGCATAAGAACCTAGACCATATGGAGTTTCCCAGGGCAAGAACTGGTACATTAGTTATGAGCACTTTTTCAGCCTGCAAAATACTTGAGGTGTGTAAATCCACAAATTAGTGATTAAACACTTCCTATGGTAATAGAACAGTGTTTTACAAAATGCAAATAGTAAATGATCCAATTCAAAAAATCAGAGGAAGCACAATCAAATTAGCCTGCAGAGTTATTTCCAATCCAAACAGCCTCTTAGGTAACAGATTTGCACAAAAGAAGAAAAAAATCCAAAATAAAGCACACACCTCTTAATTAAAAATATCCAAACTAACAACAGCAACAACAGCAACAAGAACAACAACAAAAAAACAAACAAAAAAAAGAACAAAAAAATTAAACCAAACAAAAACAATACACAAAAACTCCCCAGCAAAACACAACAAAAAAACCCCAATAAACAAACTCCCCACTTTTATGCTAAGAAAAGTGTGTCCATTTTTTTTTATAAGGACTGAACTAATGACCTGGCAATTCTAACATTAGAAGGAGGTTTGATAAGAACAAGCACAAAATGAGAATCATGCTTTTAAAAAGGAAAAAAAAAAATATTAAGCATACAGAAATTACTGTCAGAGAGTTTCCCTTTGCCATTCCCAGGAAAGCACATGAGCTTTTGTCCAACTTATGAACTTCTGGAAACTGCATCCAGTCATGGTCAGTATAAACACTGCAGGGCTTATGAGCAAAAGTTTCTAAAAGCTTTATTTTTACAAAATTAACTTGAACATCTTAGGGATGCAAAGACTCCATTGGTGTGGACCTATGGAAAGTGTTTTTCTTTTACTTTATCTGTAGTCTGACCTGATCCTCCAATGCAGGAAAGAAAAGGAAGCAAAAATCTCAGAATATGAAGAGCTGCACAATATTTCCATTATTATTTCTTTCTACAGAAAGACAGGGAATATATGGACAGGGAGGAGAGAAGCACTAGAAATGTGTTTCGAAAGAAGTTCATTATTGTACAGCAAAATTTTTGTGAAGATGGTGGGTGGCTTGCATAGATGATTTAGGAAGACATATTGCTGAGAGAAAAAGGCAATGAGGTAATGTAGAAGTTGTGAGTGTTTCTGATGAATGTGAATTTCTACAGTCAAGAGCCTCATGAATGAAGGCATAACCAGTGAATTAAAAGGAAGAAACTTAATGAAAATACACGTATAAGAAAACAACCCAGTAGGAATCTGAATGAGTTTGTAGCAGCCAAAGTGAGAAAAAATTTTTGTAGCAAAGCAAAACTAAGACTATAAATAAATCAGAGAAAGCAAAAATTATTATTCCTCCAAAAATGGGTGTTCTGTAGAATTTAATTTGTCATAATACTCAGCATAATACAGTGTCTTAAAAAATTTAGACTCATGGCTGTTACTTACTAAGCACAGTGCCATGATTATTACTGTTAGTCCAGTTTACAGCCTGACAATTCTGAAAAACAAACAGAGCCAGAAAAAAAAAAGAATAAGAACTTCAGATGCAGAGAGGAAAGAAAAATGAATTTTATAAAAAATCTTGGTTGCAATGGTACCAGAGAACATTATCATAATAAAAAGCATAAACTATCACTTTGACTGGAACTGGGAAAGTAGGTATTTCCAATAAGGCAAAAATCCTGGATTTATTGAGGAAAGGGGGTTGCAGACATTATGGATGGGGTATTTTTTTATTTAATCAAGCACACAGCACTGCTTCTAATGACATAATATTTCAGCTTTACTTGTCTTTCTGACATCTAATAAAAACTCACATTACTGTTACTGAAATAACCTTTATTGTTTCTTATTATGGTACCTCCCTTACCTGTTGAATAGTTGCAGTTTCATGTGACAGAGATGTAGAGGGTAAGGCAAACATTAGTTTGCCACTATCTTTTATGTTTGACAGCAGCTGGCTCACCAGTCCCTCTATGTGTTGTTTATGGCTTAGATCTGTGACTTTGAGGACAGAGAGGAATTAATTTCTTGTGGCGAGAAGGTGTAACAGACATGGGGAGCAATCTTTACAATATTTTGATGGTCATGGGCTATAATTTTTTCCCAGGTTTATAAAAAGTTTTATATCATGGTTCATTTGGACACGACTGGGACTTGTAGGTAGTACTGCCAAAGCGTAACTGATAATAATAAAATGGTCCTGTCTGAAGATGTATATGTGTGAGCTTTGAAAAATTCTTGAGATGGCTAAAGGAAACCCCATGGCAGAATTCATATATAACAAACTCTTGCAGAAGAAACAAATTAAGATAGGGTGAGAAGTCAGGGTTGAGGAATGACTAAATTTCAAATTAAAAGACTTCATTAGAGAACTGAAACATAAATTAAAATAAGGTGAGGGCAAACTCAAGACAGTGTTTATTCTAAGCATGTGCAAACCTCTTTTTGATGCTGTCTTCAAAATGATGCAGCAGGTAAATGTATTATACCCTTGGGAAGCATAAAACTTAGAGCCTGGTTCTCCTCACTACATAGTAAGAATGGTGAAAAACAGCCTTAAAGTAGGTATAAATTCCATTTAAGTCTTCTTTATGGCTCAGCAGTGGTAGAAAGGAGCCTCTGTATAAATGAGAATCAGGTCCCCAGTATTTATTTAACCCTTGGGCTTTGTATATCATTTTATTTGCACCTTTAAGAGATTTGCAGAGGGATTTTTAATCAGGATTTGGTGCACAGAAAGCTAAATGTTTTCATTGCCTTACAAGTAACTTTAATCATACAGGCAGATCATTCTCTTTATTTCTCAAGAGGAAATGGTAGATTTTCTTCCTTTGTACAAACCAAGCTAAATGTTTCTGACACCCTCAGTACAGTGTCAATTGGAAATTCACATTTCATGTAATAACAGACCATTTTAATTTCATGAGCTGAAGAATTGGTTTCCACGTTCAAATTGTACTGAAGAAAGCAATATTGTCAGAAGAACTGGCAAGAGTGCTTCAAGAGATAAATCTATTGAATTAAATAAGAGGCTTTCATTACCTTTTACGTTGCATTTCCATATAACATAAGCATTAATTAAACTCTTCATTGCATTCTCCTATTCAGCAGAGCACTTGCTCAGTCTGACAAGAAATGCTGCCCAAAAATACCTGTGGCACCCAAACACACTCATTAAAATACACTTAAGCAGAAGGGAGGGAAGAAGAGAAAGGAAGAATGTTTTGGTGCACTTGTACAAGTGGGACCTGTCTACAGAAATGCATAATTTCTGTTCTTCAGGTTTTGACAACAAATGCATAATTTCTGTTTTGCAATTTTTGACAGCTCCAATGATTTATAATAGGTCATCTCACTAGGTATTTCTCCAGGCAATTTGAATACAAACAGAAAGCAAGCAATTGTTTTTCAAACTTGAAGTATGCTTCAGTGAATGTGGAAGGCTTCTTCAACATGGGACAACAATTTTGGTGTGAGGCAGTTTTAAAACAACTCTGCAAAGTGTGCTTCCTCTTTCCTGCAAGGAATACCCAGCTATAGCAAAGTTATCCATACAAATTCAAGATGTTTCCTGCCAAGCTCTTTAAGTCAAGCCTTAAAAGGCTCCCTGGGTAGCCCACCAAAACTGAAGAGCTATCATGAATTTTTGGATCTGGCACATTTCTATCTGTATTCAAATATTTCTAATTCCTTCTTTTCTTGTGATTCCAGGGGAACATTTGAGAATCTGCCCTCAGGAATATACATGCTGCACTTCGGAAATGGAGGACAAGTTAAGCCAGCAGAGCAAACTGGAGTTTGAAAACTTGGTGGAAGAGACAAGTCACTTTGTACGCACGACTTTTGTATCCCGGCACAAGAAGTTTGATGGTAGGCTGGATATAATTTACTTATTTTCAAGGTTATGGGATTTAAAAGCCATAATATCCATAATATCCATAATAAATTCCAATGTTCTTTTCTTTACAATTAGATATCACATTTGCAGTTGTCAGTTTGGCTGAGATAAGCGTTAATATACAGCTGGTATGCTTATCAGCCTTGTGAGTATTGCCTTTAATTACAATGACATCAAGAATCAGACTGTTAAGTGCCTGCAGGCTTGGCTAATGTTGAAAAACGATATTAGATATGCATAGAGAGGTTTATAATTTTTGTCTCCTAGTTTCAAATGCAAAATTTAGGTTTGTAATTATGTTCACTGTTGCAAGATGAACTGTGGATCTCCCATGATTTTTGTTATTGCAGAGCAGTATTTGTGTAGTCTGCCTTTTTATAGCCTTAAGGCTGTTGTTTTATTCCTGCATGATTTTCTTGTGATGTACACAGACTCTAAGAGGGCTTCTGAACACTAAGGCCTCAAGTTGTGTTAGAGAGCGAGTATCATATAAACCATTTAAGCAGCATTGAACACATCATTTCTACCTAGAAAGAGTAGAAAATAACAGTTTGAGGGTTTTATTTCCTTGTGATCAGCCTTTACAAGATCTTATGCTGTCACAATTTGCTAAGTGTTTGTCTTTGATAATGAACATTAAGCTACTTTTGTGGTTTTGTCCATATTTTCAAATCATGGTTTTATCTAAATATGAAATCTGTATTTGTGTCGAAAGTGTCACCTGAGCATTTTTACATATGTGTAAGTTGAAAAGGGCCTGGCATTAAGAGGTGTAAATGAGCATTGCAAAGAGGATTGCAGAGCTGCATGTAGGTGGAAAGCCTGCAAATAAGTGGGTAAAGCTGACTAACCCCAGGTAACAGATCATATGCACACATTTGAGAACAGTGGAAGTGTTAACTCTGTAGTTGGAAGCTTGCTTCAAAACTCTTCGGTCCCATTCAGAAAGAAGTGAAGATGTCTCTAACTCATTAGGGTAATTCTGTATTATTATCCAATGAAATATATATATATATATATTTAATATTGTGTCTCTCAATGTGACACAGAATAAAAAATTAATTATAAAAAAAAAATGGAAAAAATATAATATGAGGATGAACTGGAGAAAAGTCCCTAACAGATCAGATGCTAATGTAATTTAGAGAATGTCCTTGGAAGTCAGGGATGACTGTGCACTGCTCTGAATTGTGATGACTTCCCTTTTTAATTTGAATGTTCAATTTTTTTATGTAGTGGATTTAAAAAACTTGCTTGTCTTCAAAAGTCTTAAAAAAAAACCTAGAAGTTGTGTGTAGTATTACAAGATGAGTGTGTAAGCAGAAAGACATTTCAAAGCATCTATGGACATTCACAGGGCTTTTTTTTTTTGGTAGAAGGAAATCAGGTTATCACTGGTGTTCAGTGATCATGCAGCACACTGTGGGCTCATTGACCACAGAGCTCAGCCAGCACTTTGCTAATTCTTTGTCAAATTCAGGCCTTTCTATACTGCATTGAATTTAAGGACTTACGGCTTTCTCAGTAATGTGAAGTCCTGTGTCTTAATACTGATGGTAAGGTATGGCTGAAAGTTCTTTATTGGCTGTAAATGCCCCACTCTGGGATCTGCTCCACAGAAACTTGGAATAAAAGACTAAGTTGTTTCTTCTATTTTATTATTCCTGTTTTAAATGGAATTTGCAATGTGTTGTCTTATCAGAGAGTATTTGAACTTTGTGTATGTCTTCAGGATTTCAATGTTATTCTAAAGTTATTCAAAATTTGTTCACTTGTATGGAAAAACTTCTTTCTTTCCAGAGGGGCAAAGACATTAATGGAAAAATATATTCACCTAACAGACTTTCAGAGTAAAATCATCTATATTTCTTGCAGTTTAAAATATGATGATGCTTTTCAAGATAAAGCAATGCTAAGATTGATAACGAGGGTCTGTGTTTTAACTGTTCAAATATAATCCATTTTTTCTTGCTTTTTAATTTGGTACTGTGATTACACAAAGCAACTCTGATTCTGACATTTAATGGCATTTAAGTACACCACAAACAGCAAAACAGATACAGCCAATTGTGATGATTTTATGGAAGTTTTGCACAGTACCTGTGTTTGTCAAGAGCGGTGTATGGAAGTAATAAAAGAATATATTAATGTCTAAGTAATGTTGAGATAGATATCAGTGTTGCTCCCTTGAGGAGTTAATTTCAACTATAGTTGCTGCCAAGCTCTTTTTTGTTCAGACATTCACATAATTTCAAGAACTCTTGAAAGGACATCAAAGGGATATCTTGTAGATTTATAAGGTTTTTTTTTACTGCTGTACTACACGTCTCAGGGTAATACTAAGTTTTGCAACATAACACTTTTTAGAGGTATGTGAACTCTTGAATTTTGAGCTGATCTTCATAAGCCTTGTCTTTCGTGATTTGTTTTCTGCCCCACAACCGTACACTTAAGCACAGATAGAATGATGTTATGAGTTCCAATTTGAAAGGCTATTTGAGATCTGTTTTCCCTTTCAGGATTTTTTCCCAGATTCCTATTCATGATCTAATCTAAAAGGAAACTGTGACTTGAACAATGTTCAAGAAAGAATCTGCTGTAACTTGAACACTGCCTCTTTAACCTCTGATGAGACAAAGATTTTTACACAGAATCATGGAATCCGATTATGATTGAAATGTGATGGGAGTGCCTTTGTGTGCCCTGTGCTCCAAGCAGGCAAAGCTATCACAGGTCACCCAGAATCTGTGCAGCTGTATTTTTAATATCTCCTTGGATAGAGACTGCTCAGCATCTTTGAGCAGCTTGTGTCAGTGTTTGACCACCCTCACAATAAAGTGGTTTCTTCTGTTTACATGGAATTTCCTGTTTTGTTTTGTTTTGTTTCTCTTAGTTTGTACCACTGTTGTCACTGGGCTATATATCCCCCGACTTGATATTCATGCACGTTGATGAGATCCCCTGCACCTTCCCTTGTCTGGGCTGAACAGCTCTCTCTGCCTCTGCTTTCAGAATAGGTAGTCCAGTCCCCTCATCATCTTACTGCCTTTTGCTGGGATTGTGCCAGTGTGTCCATATCTCTCTTGTACTGGGGAGTGAAGGCCTGGACCTAACTCTCCATGAGTGGCCTTATGAATGCTGAGATGAAGATTCCCTTCCCTCAATCTGCTGGCAATTTTCCTACATAATTTTTGTGTCAGTTTTATATTTTATTTTACCTGAAGTGTGTTACTTCCAAATCTCTACTGGAAATAAATTTCTGTAATAATTAAAAGCAATAGCAGCTAAAGATGACATTTGTAACAGAGAACTTTAGAAATTACTAAGTGATTTGGAACCATCTACGTTTAGAAAAATTATACCTTTCTTTTAACTGTCAATCAGTTCTTGCATCCTAAAGCCCTTTTTAATCTTTCATTCCTTATTCATTTGTACTTCACGTTTCTAAAGGGCTGTCACTGTATTGGGACTTTTGAGTGCTCCATTCTTCTAAACTCGTTTATTCCTCAAAGTATATGAGGTTCAAAGATGTCTCAGAACCAAAGATCTGACAATATATTTTTTCATTCAGTTTCCATGTCCTAGACAAATGATGTGCATTAGCATAAGTCACTACGCAACATAATGCCAGCTGCCAGTTGTTTCTTGGCTGAGCCCTGTGTGCAGATTTTTACATCTGTATTGCCACCATCTGCATATTTGTCTTTGCATTGACATACTGGATGGTCATTTCAAGCAAAATCAGTATCTGGAATTTCACTAATCGGTCTGTGAGGTCCATAGAATCTTCTCCTAAGAATCTTGCTAAATAAATAAGACCTTGAAATGAGAAAAATTCCTGCGAAACAAGTGCTCAATGGTCCTAGCAAAGAGTGCAATGCCTGTTTCAGCAATGGGACACACATACCCTTCCAAACTAGGAAAAGAAAAAAAAGCCTTTCCAGCAAATAGGAAACACACAAGTGAAAAATTCTAGCAAATACAAATTATTCTCTTACTTCAAGGCTTTATGCAAGACTAACCCATGTAAGCAAACACGTAATGATCAGCTGTTTCCAATTCCTAACAACAGACAAGTAATCACGCTCCACTTCTTGGACCTCCACTGTATACCTCAAAGCAGCTTAAAATATATTATGCTCCCAGTGTAGCTGTAATAGTATCATCTTATTATCACCAATTCCCTTGCATAGTGACATTGCTGAGCAGCTGTTTCACACACAAGCCAATTTCTTTTAAGTATTGCTCCATCAGCAGCTGAAACCAGCCTGGCCGGAAGGTTTTGTCATGAATGTTAATGAGGAGACAAGTAGCTGTTCAGTGACATTTTCTCACTAATCCTTTGAATAAGTATAGGGAAAAATATAACAAAGAGTTTTAATTTAAGCTAAATAGATCTGAACCTGATAAAAGACACACTGTCTCCTCATTCTCATCAAAAATTACACTAGCAGTCTTAGTAGTGGTGTTAAAAATGAAGGAATGTCTAAGAATAGCTATCATGAACTTGAATGGATATGGATAGCCTTCAGCAGAATGTGTGAGGCATGGTGCCTTTTAAGAAAAATAACCCAAATAGCCGAAGGACCAATCTGCAGCTTCATTGATCTATCATACAGTGCCATCATTCCCCGAGCTCCTTCTTTTTGCAGTCTAGGAGAACAGTGATCCATACCCATTAGTGCCTCTCATATATATCTTACAGTCATTACCAGCAGTAGTGGTGTAAATTACAGGGCAGCAAAAAAGTTTCAGAGATGATCTCCCATAGTAATACCTACAAGAATAGCTAACATCCCAGACACCCTGTATTCCCTTTTCTTGCACACTTTCATAAAGAACTTGGAGAAAAATAGCAGGTTTGAATCTTTCCTTGATACTAGAGCTGAAAAAATATGCTTTGTGAAGTCAGTTTGCAACAAAGAAAGCACGTTTCAAAGAGATGTACTATTATAGCCAGGTATAACTGTCTCATTAGACTTGACCAAAAAAAAAAAAAAAAAAAAAAAAAAGTGTGAAAAGTGAAATAAGGGAGGTGCTTGAAGTTGGAATATATGAAGCTCAGTTGCATGGCCAGTGTAAGTCTCCTGACCTCTGCTCCCTTGTCCTCTTGCTGCCCAGCCTGCCAGTCTACCTTGAGCTATAGCTCATGCCTATAGGCTCACTGACCTCTGTGGATTTCTGCCGAGGAGGGGGAATACAGCAACACAGAAGGCCACTTGTACAGTGGTATTTTCATGTTTGTACAGTGGTATTTTCATGTTGTACACTCGTATTGTCAAGGTCAGCAGGTAAAGGATGGTCTTCCAGCAGGATATTTTTAAATGCTTTGCTTTCCATGCATCCAAAGCAAGAGATCATGGTTTCCACATAAGAATTTTGGGCTTGGTTGTTTGGTTTCTGAAAGCAGGAAGTCATAAAGGACTGCCTTTTCCATAGACCTGTTTGGGAGGCGGGAGGGTTTTCTGGGGTGTGGAAAAGTCAAATAAAAATAAATATATACTTATACTATTCTAGTGCTGCCATGTAGGCTACACCATACCAAGGCTGGATTACCAGATATTTTGGGGCTTCCTTCTGTGCAAGATGGTGGTGGTTTGTTTGTTTGTTTTTACTTTGTTTCTTTTGCAATATTTTTTAGCATTGCTTTGCAACATCTTTCACACCAAATGCAAAATTCACTGCAGGACAGGTGGATTTTTAAAATCCACAACTGTTTGGCTGTAACAGTGCAAGCAGGGCTACAGTTTACTTATAATTCATCTACTGGCTTAACACTCTACATAACTTTAGTGTTTGACAAAATACAGACCTTAGAGCAAATATAAGGCTGAAAGAAATGCAACATCTGTTGACTTGCAGCATGTAACAGCTTGCAAGCCTTCACTGGACATCTGGTAGAAGCTTCTAAACATTGAAGAGATTCCTAATAATAGATTCCATACCTTAAATTTGATAGGAAACAAAAATTTGAAAATACAATATTCCACACCTGATCAAAATCCCATCAGAGCTGATAATAGCCTAAGAGAAATCTCTATTGCCTGCAAACAATTTTAGGCTGTAATCGTATAAGATTTGCCCTGAGTTTACTGTTTATCTATTTCACGTATTATGTCAATATTTGTGAACTACATTAAAGCATTTTTTTTGTTTGTTTAATGAGCCAAGAGAGGAGAGGCAGAAAGCCTTCAAAATTTGGATAGGAATGATTAGCCTAGAAAGAAGAACAGTTTCGAGTCAGAGGAACAGGTGATATTCTAACCAGCTCCATCAAATCTATGAAGCTGCAAAGCAAAGAACAAGCTGTTACCCTGAGCTGGAATAGGTGGGCATCACCCACTCTCAAATAGATCTCGTTAGAAAGCATGTTGTCCATGTGTAGTCAGATCCAAACAGGCTTTGGAAGAACAGGGATATGGTGTTTTCCCCGTTCAACAGAAAGCAGAGTTGGCCTTGCTGACGATTAGATATCCATGATATAGAGTGTTCCTGTACATTCCCTCATTAGTCAACAGGGAATGAGGGGTGCAAGTCACATTAGTGTAAAGTTTACACCTCAAAAGATCTGGAAAAATCTTTCCCTTGAGTACACATTTCTCTGTATAGGTTAGAGAGGGTATTTAGTTATGACATAGATGCCTATACTTTTGACTTATACATTTGTTCAGATAAATTCCACCCCAAGGAATAGAATAAAGAAGTGAAACATCTAAAACATTTC
This sequence comes from Acridotheres tristis, assembly GCA_037013685.1. Lineage (NCBI taxonomy): Eukaryota > Metazoa > Chordata > Aves > Passeriformes > Sturnidae > Acridotheres > Acridotheres tristis. The sequence goes on from CM072884.1 coordinate 73,407,370, forward strand.
TAATGCTCTCTTCTGTGCTATTTTTTTTTTGCCTCTTTTGCAGAAGTCATCCTCATTTTTTTTTTCTAGTATTCTGTAGGGCAAAAGACTTTTAAAATACTGAGACAGGTAGGCACTATAGAGGTCAGTCCTTATCTTATGCTGGTTAAAAAACCACTATCCTGTTGAAATCGAATGGCATTTAATCTTCAGCGAAGCTCTGAAGAGTGTATGTTTTTAATATTTTATGATGAAAATTGTTCTCTAAGTTTCCAATCCTTTATAATATCAACCCATAAGTAAAATTACTGATTTACAAATACTAAATCCTCTGCGATTAAAGATGCTTCAAATGCATGTGGACAAGAATAGAATTAATAGTGGACTCAGCCTCAAGTCCATAATACTGATATCTTCTTGTTGCTGTCCAACAGAGACCCTCTTACCTCTATGGGATTCTTACTCTGATGGTGTGTGCTTACCTGCAAGGACAAAAAACATGCTGTGAGAATCAAAAATAGACACTGTACATAAAACCAAAAAGCTGTGAAAAAAGGGTATTCATACATATTGTCAGCACTTTGGATAATAGGACACTGTAGCCTTATGATTTCTCATTTATTGTCCTCAAACCTCATTAAATGCAGAAATACTATTTTTTAGATTAATCTCCTGGCTGTAATAAACAGGCATTGTTATCTTTTTGCTGACCTTCTTTCCCTAATTCTTTTGCCTGTGTGTCCAAACAACTGGGAAATTAAAAGGAAACTTAGCATATCATGAAAAGGTTCCTGTAATACTGAAAAATGATTTAATGAATCTCTGTCCCTGTTTCTCTGATTACCTAAAATACTTTTTAGAGTTTATTTTTAATTAAAGTTTCCTTTTTTCCCCTTTTATCTCTGTTTTATGGTTTACAAGAAAAAGATGGAAGGGGATCTTTTTCTGGGAGGAGTATTTCTGGGACGATGGTTACTTTCTGGGAGCACTGTCACTTTCAGCAGTGAGATGGGGACAGCAGGGAGCTATATGCCTAAATGGCTATGTGCCATAGGAACACTTTTAGAGAGAACTTTAAAACAGGCATATGAAGGTCCACTTGTGCCATACTCCGTGTCAACTATGAAAATTGCATATATAAATCAGAGCTAGCAGAATTCAGGAAGGAGATAGGAGAGATGTGGCAAAGAGGTATTGCTTCTCAAGTCTTCCCTGCTTGCTTTACATTAGCTCTCATTCTATACCAACAGCTGAGAGGTAAAAATAAACATTTTTATGTTAAAAACACTCAGACTCTCAGGGTGTAATCTCACTTGTCTGTGTGGGTGCTGGTAGAAAGGAGCAGCCATGGTTCTCTGCGTGGGCATCCCCACTGGGTGCTGGTGAGAGCTGACAAAGCTGGCTAGGGTAACACCACAGTCACCACCGAGCTGGTGTTAAATGTCACACCACCACAAGGAGTGCAGTTTCTTCTGGCCAGGCTGTCACAGGTAAAATAAAGACAGATCACACGGACACAAACCCCATTAGATCATCCATACTGCAATGTTTCTTGCTTGTTTTACTGTACATGGACATTTGTTATTTCTGAAAACTTTGAACTTAAAACACTTCATGGAACCTATATTATTGAAATAGTCTAGTTTTCCTAAATACCTTGAAACTCTAAATGTCACTGATTCTCCATAAAGGGTTTTTTGTGGATTATTTTTCTGAATATTTCTGATACACTTGCCACTCATTCACTTATTAAGATTTTTATATAAATAGGAATCTTTATTTTCACCTGCCCCATCTTTTCAAAGTTATACTGAAATGGTTTTGCTTAATGTGTTTATTGTATATGCATCACGTTTACTCTGGGATACATATATATTATCAGAAATAAAGTATTTAATTTTCTTCTAATTACAACCCAGGTGTTTTCTGCATGCAGAATGACACAGCACTAAAATGTCCAGTGTTTAAGCAGTGCACAGGTCAGTTATCTGTCATTAACAGCAGCTATTGGAAGGACAAAGCATAGAGCGGAAGATGAACTGGAAAAGCGTGGTGGGAAAGGGGACACAGAGAGAGAGGACCAAAAATACTGTGTCACGAGCTACCTGTTAATTTATAATCATGTAGAGAACACGGCTTACAGGAACAATCTGAGAGAGGTAACCATGCAATTTCTGTGGAAGAGTCTTCACACTGGTGGGGAGACAGATGGTGGACAGCATTGCTGCTTGAATTCGGCTCTGAATCTCTACCAAGACTCTTAATAAAAAGAAAACCAAAACTTAAGACCTGAAATATATCTTCTTTAATGTATGGCAGGTTCTTAATTTAACATTCCTGGGTGAAATTATTTACTGTAAATTGATACTTCTTTTGTATTGTTATGGGATCATCCAGTAGCCATTTACTATTCCTGAGTTGGGAAATTTGTCAATTCACAGCTAAAAGGCTGTCCTTGCTCTTGAAGAGCTATACTCATAGTGAAAACATTAGACATATGTAAAGCAGGAAGGAGGTGAAAAATAGCTCATTTCAGAAATGTAGGACATCTTCAGTCAATGGAATCTCAGCAAGATCATGTCCAGAAAAAGGCAACAGCAGGTACTTGTTGAATGCTAACATCAGTGAGTGGGTACAATGTATGTGAATTAATTTTTACCCTGATAAGAGCAACTGGTTTGCACAGGTGCTAAAACTGTGCTGAGGAAATCAATTCTGTTGTTATCTCCTTTTTCCTTCTTCTGACATTGAAGTAGTTTCACAGGGATATGCAGCTTAAGGAAGGCATCAATTTATACAAGCTTTTTGTGTAAAAGTTGAACCAAAGTTGGGTAGGTGGAAGACGAGGTGATTTCTGCTTGATGTGAACCAGTTTTTGGAGCATGTAAAATCTCTTAAGGGGAAAAATGCAACAAGCTTTCAAAGAATAACAAAAAATGAATGCATGTGAAGGTATACAGACTAGGAAGTTTACTGTAGCTATTGAGACTAAGCAGATATGGACAATCTGAGCTGTTTTATTTTCAAAAGCTGATAAAAATTCTTAAAGAAAACAACTTGTTTCAATCACCACAAAGCAAGAAGCAAGATTTGGAGCTGAAATATGTATTTCATGTCAATCAAATATTATACAAATTTAGTTTTGAATTTCATTAAAATCGGGTATTTTGAAAGATTCCAAGTGAATGCTAAAGTTTATTTTCAGCTGAAAAAACAAATATGTCACAATTAAAAATGAAGAAATAAATTACTATCAAATCTTTTCCAATGGTATATTTTGCGGTTCAGTGAAGTTCTGTGAATTTGTGAAAAACATCAGCCCTGCATTTTTAATTTTTACAAGTTTCTGATGATAACAGTTGGTCAGCTTTGCAAGAAAATCTGAAACACTCCCAAGAAAGCAGTGGGTTTTTTTGTATGTATAACTTTCCTATCACTTCTATAAGTAAATAACAAACTAATTTAATCCCTCATTACATAACTTTTAGGGGGAACCTTGTCTCACCTTCTAGAGTGTATAATGAAGTTTCAGTACAGACCATGAGCTGAAGATGCTTTTAGGATATGAGGAATGGATCTCAGAGCCTCAGACATCCCAGGATCATTTTTGGGCTCTATCCAAACCCAGCTAGCTGGGATCTGCTGCTTAGTGAGCTATAGCTAGTGGAGAGCTACAGCTTTGAAATTACTCTGCTTCTTAATTCAATGCCCAGAGACATCATTTTCCTACATGTAGTCGATATTTGAAATTCAGCTTCCTGTTTTCATACCAAAGCATACATGATACGAAATTTTAAAAGGCCACTGTGTACTTGTAAGCATATTGGTATTCAGCTTCAAAAAGTTGTGATTTATTTATTCACACGTTGAATTTTAAATCTAAATAAAGGTATAGAGGCTGAATCATTCTACTCTACTTGTATATCAATAAGAAGTTAAATATCAAGTGAATATTAAGGAAATTAAAATTTATACAGCTTAGATTAGAAATTATCCTACAGCAGACTTTTCTACCCCCCATGTTTATAGCATCACACTCCTTGAGTAAACATGGGCACATCTTTATTATTTTTAGCAGTTTTAGTGTCATATAATCTCCCTACAGATGGGGTCACTGGATCAGGACCTGTCTGCATACCCTTGTACAACATCTTCTTTTTATGCCAAAACAAAATATGATGAAAATAAGAGAGATTTTGGAAAATGAAAGAGAAATAGAAAGAAGTTTCCAAATGGCTCATCAGCAATGCTCCTTGTGGAGGGAAGGAAAGTACTACTGGTCTCAGGAATCTGAGTGTACCTGAATTCTCTTTTTCTTTAATTTTACATAATTCTTTGAAAAGAAAGAAATATAACTGTTGTTCAAAGTAATAATCCACTAGTTCTAGCAACAGAGCCAGTAAGACAGCACTCTACATTCCAGGATAATATAATGCTCAACTGTTCAAAGGAAACCCTAAAAGCATAGTGATTTATTTGGATTCTCTGGTATCTTACATTCTTACACTCTCTTCCTTAACGTGACTGGCTTTTTGAACTGCTTTCTTTCATATGCATGGAAATCCACGTCTACATAAAACTAGAGAAATCCCTGTTCTGTTCTTAGCCCAAGGATAAGCTTGTGCTGAGCCTAAAGTATACGCAGGCTTAATTCTAGGACTTTGCATGGGGATCAACTGCAATTTCAGCTAACACATAAAATAAAATGCAACAAACCAAAGCAATGTTGTGCCCGCCATTTACAAAAAAAACCTTTGAAATGAAACTCCTTATCCTCACCTTCACCTGGGCTATGCTTGTGATTTGTGTAGCTGTGTTGCTGAGACATGCGTTTCTCAAGAGTTGATCTGGTTTTCTACTTACGCATCAGTAAGTTGCTTGCTGAAACTTTATCACTCTTGTAGTGCTGTGCCTAGGAGGAAATGGTTTTGTTCATCTGTTTCTAAAGAGGTGCATGAAGAAGAGTGATGCAGAAGAGGAAGGGAAGTTCAAAGGTGAGAAAAGGACAGATGAGACCTGACTAAAATTTTATGATGGCCTTAGTCCCATGAAAGGATGGGTAAATGTTGAAATCTGAGGGCACCTCAGCAAAGGTCCCTCACTGGGCAATCCACAGGGCTTTATTGCCCTTGTAGCCTAGGGATTTGTTTGTTTGAAGTGTCAGGATCTGGTGAATTGTCTAAAGGTATGAACAGGAGTAGGCGGCTCTTGCCTGAGGATTGTTTACCAGCAGGGAGTTGTAGTTGTTATGGAATATTATCTAGGACATAAATCTGCCCCCCTCCTGGCACCTGCTTTTCCTTTTCAACTCAGAAGAGACTGCAAAATGCAAGTATCTGTAATTAGGTCTTCAAATGCACAGCTTGAAAGGAAACAATCTTAGCACAGCATAAAGACAATAGCACTTCCCTGGTTTGACTAAAATTTCTAAATGTCTTAATCTACTTAATTTGCATCTCTAATGACGCTTTTTGCAAATTCCCTAAACAGAAACTGTATTAATATGCAGACTGGCAATGCCCTTATTGATATTCTGTATTGCATTTATTTATTTTTTGCTATTTTAAGCATAGCCAGGAAAGCTATAATCCATATTTAATTTTGGAATAGCAGTGATGTGAGAAACTTTCAGTGTAATCTCTGGAATAAAACCATATTCACATTAGGGAGGAAAGGACAGAACCAGTGACCATTTACAGGGATGATCTGTGCATCCCCAGTGCAGAGGTGTCATTGTGCAAAACAAGGTATCCCTGGACAAGAGATTTGCAGTTCTCAAATTAAGACTCAGGTGATAATGTTGCTTATGAGTTTGTGCAGTGCTGTTAATTTTACATAAGGAGATAAATATTGATCTTTCATTTTAACTGTTGCATCATTACTAGACCTACAGGTAGTGCGATAATTTTCTGATGGCTAAGGGCTGCATAGATAAAAGGGAAAAACAAGTCACCTTGTAACAAGTACATTTTAGATCAAAATATTAGAAGTAATTTAAAAAACAAACTTCCAACTAAAAAGGAAAAATGGAAATTATTTTTGCTTGCAAAGATTTATAAATACTGCTGAAATTACTCGTTTGAGCCAATGACTTTTGTTTTCCTTTCCTAAAACTTGTGTAGAATTTTTGAAAATTCTATTTAACCTCTCCTTTTGCTACTCAGACCTGATATTGTCCCTACTTGAAATTTCCTTCATTAATGTGACAAACGTGTAGTCCGGTTATAGTTAAATTCCTCTTGTTCAGAACTTGTAGATTCTGAAGCTTAGGGTCAACCACAAGTCTGCCTTACTGTGATGGTCATGCATACCACCAGTCAGGTTTAAACCAACTAAACTGGCTTAGCTTGTACAATCAGCAAAAATGCTCTGTGGCTCCTTCAGATAAAACCAAAGGGAGAAGATATAAAGAGACAGTGGTGAAAATTGAGTGGTCTGTCCATGTAGTATGGCAAGTAACACTTAGAGATGAGAACAAAACACTGTCAAGGGTGTAACAAAATTAGGAGGTCAAAATTTTAAGCGGGGAGGCAATGAGTAGGTGCTTATGTGTAGCTGTGACATAGAAACATCAAAGTGCTAATGCAGATTTCCAGCTACTAGAAAAGGGCCAGACACTGCTCCCACCAATGCCTTAGCACTTAGTGTGTTTAAAAGACTTCATTAGACTACCCAGAAAAACAGCACACTATCAAATTCTCTGATAGACCATCTGCGAACAAGTGCAGCAAGTTCTGCAACAGCTAAAAGGTTTCTTCTCAGCTTCTGTTTGCAAAACATGTGTGAGTTAATGGAGTATCACATTCACATGGTGCTGGGGCATTGACCTGGAGTCTCTTCAGGAAATAGATCTAGGTTTTATGTAGATGCACTGTGCTTTGCAATGGGAGCAGCCCACATTTTCTAATATGACAATAGTGTTATTTGTTACACTTATCATATTTGGTATGCTATATGTTACTATGCTGTTCCTTCTTGGAGGGCAGTTATCTTTCAAATAAGTCTCATTTCTCTTTGTTTGCCCAGTTATATACCAAGTAAACCAGGGCCAGGGCAGCTCTAGTAATGATGCCAGTTTTTGTGACTAGGGGAAAGAAAATAATCTGATTTGTTTCCAAAGAGTTCAGTGTCATTTGGGAAGGAATTCAGAGATTAGTTTAGAAATGTCTAGACAGTAGAGCACTTCCAAGGCCACATTCCTTGTGAAAGCATGCTTCTGAGATTAGTCACACAGATAGTGAAGAGACAATTATTTCTGTTGCTGCTGTAAATCTATCTGTAATATTTTAACTCTTGAGTATAGAACACGCTTATGGATTGTCAGGATTTCCTGTTAATGCCTTCATCTCTGCTTTGGTGAGATATGAAAAAAGGATGAAAACAGATTTAGCAATTACAATTTAGTAGCTAAATAAACATGATCTGAAAATTGCTATCCCCTACCTAACCACTATCAAAATAGACCATCATGAATTGTATATCCATTCTCTGAACAACAGGGTTTCCTTTCAACTCTACATTGACTTCAACCTTCCTGAAATTAGACTCAAAACACTTTGCTGAAAACTTGTAGTCAGATTTTACAGAGCTGTGCTGCACTGTCATATTTTAACCAAATACATAATTCTCTTTAGTCACATGGAAAGATTTCATACAGATTATTCACAGAAGGATGAATATGCAAAAGATCATTTTCCCAGAATGATGGAGATGGAAATCATAAGTGTTAAATGAGAATGTAAATTACACATCTCTAAATCTTTGAACCACGAGGATGCTAACTTTCAAACAGTCAAACCTACCCAGATCTTGACAGTTCTTTCGTATATAAAAGTATCTCAGACATATTTTTTCACTCCATTTATTTTCATTCTACTATTTATATTTTCTCTTACTTTTTCAAAATAATAAAAATCAAGATTAGTTAATTAAAGCCTTCTTACTTGTCCGCGAAATGAAAAAAATCTTAAAATGTTCATATAATTATAGAGGTGATAAAGAAACTGAAGCACCTAAAGGTAATCTGATTTGCCTGACATCACAAAATTTGGTAGTGACAAAATTGCAAATGGAACAAAGTCTGTTTTTCATCTGCATTTTCTCAGGCTTTATATATACCCCAACCTTCTTGATGTTAATGCCGTGAAATTTTTAGAGACCAACATAGTTTTTCTTAATTTTCATTGATCCAAGCTTTTGCTGTATGCAAATATTCTTTTTCTTCTCTCATAAGTTTGAATTTCTTTGATAGGCTCTCATAAGTTTGAATTTTCTTTCTTTTATTACTTTTTAGTAAATTCCTTTTAGTTCAGATTTTTGCTGTAGAAATGTCCAGACCTACACACAACATTCAGTGACTGCACCATGTTGCCATAAAAAAAGTTTCTCATGTGCAATATCTTTTACTTTGGGAAATGAAATTGGTATTTTTTCAGTGCTGTGTGGTTACTGCGCTGCAAAGAGAGAGAAAGGACAGCAACACACATGGACGTCTTTAGGGAAAAAAGGCCAACTTCATTGTCCAGACAGCCCATATTTAAATTGTGTTACGTACAGCTAGGACAGGACAGTAGTTCATTGGACAATTGGGCAAAACACCCTTGGGACAGTACCTCAGGATGTATCCCACGGGAAAGACACCAGATGTTAATCTTTATTATGAATTCCACTCTGTTTTTCACCATGTTATCACCCTGGGAGACTTCCTCCCTAACTGAAGCTGTAGTCAGCTTGTCAGCCTGGGAATGGACCTGAGAGTCAGGAGAAATCCAGGCCTGAAAAGAATTTCCAAGCTGTAATTCCCTAGCTCTCTAAATGTGTGTGTCCACAGTGCTGCAACAGTGTTGCACCTTCACATTACATTTAGGTAATTTTGCCACAGGTATTCCTGTTGAATTTTTTCTCATTAGTCTTTAATGTATTCACTTGCATTTTTCCAAATAGAACCTACTTCACTAGTGACTGCCAGTTTTTATTTTCAGTTATTACAGGCTTTTTGTTTTCTTTTTATTAAGATGTTTTAGCACTTCCCATTTTGAAATAATCTACAAATTTAATTATTGTGCTGCTTAGTCCTTCATCCAGGTGATTATTAGATGATTCATCTGCAAAAAAAAAACCAAAACAAAACAACCTATTCTTTATCTGACACGAGCTCTTTGGGATATACTAGTAACATCTCTAATTAACTTGCTGAAATTCTGCCATAACCTCCTCTCATCATTGATCTTTCAAAACAACACTGCTCTCATATCAAATTTCTGCTCTGCAACTTCATGACAGCTTCCCACAGCTGAAGTGGATCATTGATCCCCAGTTATTTATCAGACAAAGCAAGCTTTTTTTTCAGATCTGTTACCAAATTTCAGTAGACTTGCAGCCTTTTTAGATTCAGCTCTCATGAAAACATTTAAGGTTGTGTTTCACTAAAAATGTTTCCAGGAGTACCATTACTGCATTGACCACTCTATTTTCTGGTTATTAAAGTGCCTAGTATATCTCTAAAACAGTGAAAAGTTCCTCATACTTGATTCCATCAAACTTTCTCCAAAATGAACAAATAAATGCATTGTTTCACTAGGACTGGCTGGGTTTTGATTTTAGCCAGTGAATTCTACCCAAGGTACCAAGACACCATTCTGTAGTGAGCCAGCTGTAAATTAGGAATATTGAAGTTAAGCATATTTTTCAGCACTTACTATCTGCTAGACAGAACTTCCTGACTATAACTTCTGTAGGTAAGGACTTCAAATACAGTTTCTCTTTTAGAACTTTTGCTCAGTTGACAAATTCTTTATATTTACCATATTACTACGTAGAACTGGAATGTTATATCTAACAACAGTGAAAATTTCAGATCAATGGTACCTAATTATTACTCTTCTTAAGATTGTTTTTTTATAAAGGCAGGAGAGAGCTGCCTTTTAAGCTGGATAGAGATTTTATGCTGCTATGTTCTGGTGGGTGCATGATTTCCAAGATCCAGCATTGCTCATAGATTTCATAGGTGGAAGGAGGGTATTGCTTATCAATGTATGCACTTAGTAAAGAGCAGATTCTGGCTTTTATTCTTTCTCTCTCCTCTCCAACTATGACACGTTACTTGTCCTCTAGGAACGTGTTCCCATACTGCAGCTACTGAAAAATGACAGCTGTTGCTAAATAATGATTTTTGAATGATAAGGAGTTCATCTGAGAGAATTAACTATTACATTAATTGTTTTCTTGTCATGATATAAATAGTTGTGATTGCATACTCAAGATGTCCACATACCTATATAAAAAAACTAGACAAAGCAGCAAACAAAAATATTTACAGAAAGAAAGAATAGAAAAGGAAAAACCAACCATTTCATCTCCTTAGGACTACAAGTGAGTCCAGAGGGTAAAGCACAGGTACACCTAACAAAGCACAGGTAACCAAGTCTTATGGTCAGCAATGTTTTAAAAAAATAAATACAAACAGAAATATGGCAAAATACGTGTATTCTTTGTCTTCAACAGATTAAGATGACAGGAAATTTGTTTGCAGATACTATGAATACACTTAAACTTCCATTCCTTCAACTGACACCATAAAATACATGTTATTAGTTGGCTGGCTGGCCTAGCACCTGCCTGTTACAGCAGGTAATCTGAGCTATCCAGTATCTTAAAGCCCTGTTCTCAGAGGACTGATGGAATCAGATGTAATTTTCTCTTTAAATGTCTGTGTAGAGAATACAAAGCTAAATGTTTTTCTATTCCTTGTAAGGCTTGAAGATGGCTTATTAGTGAAATGATTGATTTATGCTTTGACCTTTACTGTTTAGTTACTGATCTCTTTCTCTTTGCCTCTGAAAGACAGAAATGCACGTCTTATAAGGTAGCCCTGGCAATTTCAAAACATGCTATTTTAAATGGAAACAATGAAACCTGGTATTTTAAAATGCTCCATGAAGGATATCTTAATGAAAGTGATGATATTAATAAAAATACCAACAGTAATTACTTGGATATACCTTTATGTGACCTGGAAAACTGTCCCAGATGTAAATGTATTGCATATAGCTCTATAGTCTTGTAAACATGTGCAATTGCTACCATTCACAGAAAATTGCAGTAAGAAATGCTTTTATCAGACGTCTTGTAACTAATATTTAGAATATCTGAATTATTCTAAAAATACTTTCTGTCTTTGTTACTGAGTAGTTTCGAGTTAGTTTTATTTAGTTTTAAGGCTTGATTTTGGAAATAGGACACTCCCAAAGAATGACATGTGGAGATATTAAAGAATTTAGTATTTCTGTTACTGCTTGTTAATTTGCAAGAATCATCTTCAGAGACTTTTGCTATCCCTAGAAACAGCACTCTGCAAAAAAATAATACAAATCTAGGATGTCCTGAAGTGCAGCAGGTGTTGGCTGTGTCATTTCAACATCAGTTTGGGGTTCAACAGCCTTGCAGGACTGAGATTGTCAGTTTGCAGGTGTTAAATTTAAAAGACAGTGAGGCCAGCTGCATTCAGGCACTGCAAGTGTTCACGGCAGGCATTCAAGGGCAAATCATGCTTGAGCAACCTGATTGCCTCTACGACTAAATGACCGGGTCTGCAGATGAGAAAAGAGCCGTGGAGGTAATATACCTTGACTTTGGTAAGGTTTTTGACACTGTCTCCCACAGTGTTCTCATTTGATAGCTGAGGACACCCTGGCTGCTTAATCTGATTGCTATGTTAGTGGAAAATCGTCTGGGCTATCAGGCTCAAAGGGCAGTGATCAGTGGCTCGGTGGCCAGCAGGCAGCTGCTGAACAGAGGGTACCCAACACGCTAGGAGACAGTGCTGGAGCCCTTAGTGTTGGTCTGCAACCTCAGAGGTGACACAGAACGAACTTTTTGCATGGCACAAAATTAAGGGAAATGGTATCATTAGGAATTTGAATTTCAGTCCAAAGGCTTATCATGGCAAACCTGTCCATGTCTGCTTCCCAGAAGCAGTTCAAACACTGGCCTATTACTTTCTATTAATTAAGGTATTTATGTTGGTTTCTGTTGTTCTGCCTTCCTGATGATTCTCTTTCTTCTTTACATGGGACTTATATGTTAAAGGTTTGTGTTAAGATCCAATTATTAAAATTATTAGAGAGATGTCTGCCCAAATTAAGGTACAAATGAGACCATATTCTAAAGTCAATAGTACAGATTTTTATTTAACTGTAAATATACAGTAGAGAGATAGATGAGGAAAAGAGAAACAAGAATTGAGAAAGAGAGCAACAGAGAAACAGATCAAGTAGAAAAGAAAAATCACCACTCCATAAATTCTGACAACATCTCATTGTTCCTTTACTAGTCCTCTCAGTGGTTGCAGACTGGGCATGAAGTGGTAGAAGGACAGTCCACCCAACACCAGGTTCATAGGGTTTATATTATGCTGAGGGTAGGTAGAAAATATCTCCATGAGTCTTTGAGCCCTGTTAAGAAGTCGAAGCCATCTCTTATGTCAGTGTAGTTGAGTCGATCATGGCCCATTATACCCCATCAGCTGAGATAAACACCCTCATCCTATGTGTGAATGCCCCTGTTCTTGGGAGGGGAGTAACCTGGATGGTTACTACAAGGAGTCAAATGTTTGAGTCACTAATCACTAGTCCAGTCTCTCACACTTGAGACTTCTGACCCTTGACCTTTTCCATTTAGCTTAGTTCCTTGTCCTCCCTCCCTTTGGTTCCCCTCCTTCTCTCTCCCTTTCTCCCTCTTTTTCTCTCTCCCTCTCTCTCTCTCTTTTTTTTTTCTGAATGAGGATGTCAACCAGTGTGTGGATGACTTCATCTGAGCAAATTGTCTCAACTCCCTTGATAGTCAGTGAAGAGAAATAGGAACTCCTGGGGTACAGCATATTTCCTAATTTAGAATAGGTTAAATGAATACATCTTACAAGTGGCTCCTTTTCTCTATTGACTGTACAAGAAATGAAGATGAAGCCTCTCAGATAAATGTCACAGATATCTAAAGTTAGGTAGAATGATATCACAATATATCAACCAGAAAGAATGATGTTGCCACTATCTCATGATAATAGAACCTATTTCTTCTTCATGTTTTAAGGACGTAATTTCTTCTGTGTTCAGTCTTCTACCTAAACTTCTGCGCTGGTTTTTGGTTTTCCTTTTTTTTTTTTTTTTTTTTTTTTAATTTACGGACACATTGTATGGGGACATTACTCCACTTCTTTTAGTACATATATCAGGAGATTTCAGGTCCTGAAATTCCTTCTCATACTCACAAAAATGGTTGAAGGATCACAGTACTGGGTATCTCACTGTTGGATTTCCAGATGCAGATTTCGTTTAACAGAAACTGAATAGATTAAATACTAATTTTCTGGGTTTTTTTCTTACAGTCTTTTACGTTCCAGTTAATGCATTAGCCTCTGTTATGTTGAATACTATCAATGCTCCTCAGTCTGGGACATATTATAATGTATCTGACTGGTACAAAATGCTTCTGCTGTGTTTTAAGTATAACATTATGCAGCCAATGAGATTTTAATGGCTCTTTATCACAGCTGGACTCCAGTAATAAATGCATCAAGACTTCAGACACATTCTCCTTATATGTGGCTGAGGACAATGAAGGAACCCAAATACATGTGACATATAATGAGATTATTTTGCTCTACCATAGAACAGCCAGTGCTGTAGCACTTTTTTCAAACTCCTCAGATTTAAACCTGGCTCACTTCAGATTTTAATGCAACAGAAAAGTGATATTAGGCTATTTTTATAAATATAGCAGCAAACCTTCAATTTTTTTCTTTCCAGATATTCATGAAATCTCTGATCACTGAGCTTGTTTTCAGTAGCAAATGATAATGAAGCCATCTGCTTTAGAGATATAAGAGATGATCAGGTATCAGGTTTCCTATTCTTTCAGGTTTCATTAGAATTATGATTTAAAAGAGAAGTTGACCAACAATTTGTTTATTAATTTGGTGACTGACCTTTTTTTTGTCTTTTTTTTTTTTTTATTGCAGGCATGTTTTCACCCTCTTAAAATCATCCTTACTGCACAAAATGCAGCCCAAGTGATTTGCATGCATGTGTGAGCACAAACAGGTCTATTGTGAAATAACATGGTACAAATATGAAGACATTTGTCTTTCACTTTTATTGAAGAGTGTGGAATTGAAAAAAAGTAAACTTAGAGCAATTCTTGGCTTGCAAGTTTTGGATCATTGAAATAAAAGCCATTTTCAGTGACAGTGTAAACAAAAGTTAAATGTGAAAGAGCAACTGAGCTCTTTTCACACTGCATTTGACAAAAAAGCCTGATAAAAGCAGTTTTGTTCTACCTTTTATGAATTTCGTGTCAGTAACATATTCAGAGATGATTGCAAGTCACAGAAAATACAAGAAAATCTCTCATATAGGAAAATTTCTCATCTCTTTTGGTAAACAGTAATAACTTTACCTCTGAGACAACACTATTCTCAATGTCCCATTCTCGTTTAACTCATTGAGATATTAGAACTAAAGGCTACAAGCCTGTCTATTTTGAATTTGGCTTCTTGATAAAATGTTTGAGTGTGACAGTAGAAGGAATGTAATGCTGTAATGTTGCTGTAGAGTAATGCTGGATGCTACACTGGAGGTACTTGATCTTTCTTAGAAACAAAGATGCAGGTGTGTATTTGGGTTAGCCTCATGTTTTGGATACTTAGGAAGTATCTACATTAATATTGATTTAAATTTTTGCTACAGAGAAAAATCTCTCTTCACTTAGTCCTTTTTGCAGCATGCATATATGAATCTGTGTTCATTGCTTCTGCATAGCAGTGTTGTCTGGATGAATAATTTCTGGGGTTTGTGGTTTGTTTTATAGTTGATTTTTTTTCACGTTCAATTGGTTTGTAAAATGCACGGAATAAGTCTGTTCTATGGTATTTAAATGTTTCTACTTATAGTCAAATGTGATGCCACGTGAGCAGTGCTGGTGACAAGTACTGCAGAGTTTAAACCATTATTGTTGTGGCTTCTCCAGTCCATTGGTCAGGAAGATTCCACTCTTCCTGAACAAGGAAGGGCCCTTGTTCCTTGTAAGCGTGGTCTGCCCTATGGCAATGGCAGAACAATCCTGCACAAGCCTTGTGATCCAGAACGGATACAGAATATTTTGAAGTCCGTACTGTAACTGACAAAATGATAAGTGAGTATTTCATCAGAGACAAGGTGGTCAGTCAGTGTTTATAGCACTGGTTTTATGACTTAAGTTAACCAAGCTTCTGCTTCCTTACCACTTTTTAAATAGCTGGGGTGCTTTCTGTGACTCCAGTGTGAAGCTACTGTTTAACCACAGTAAAGTGTTCTTTTGCAGCACATACAAGCAGGGGGGTTAGCATATTTTTGAAAATGGTGCTTTAATCACTTACCCCTGGAAAGCATAATGTAAAAAACAAGAAGCTCTGTCCTGCCTGAAACTATCCATTGTCTGTAGTACTTCTGGCATACAGTCGCAGTCATTGAGCAACCAATATTTTAAAATTTGACATTACAGACTCTTCTCATACAAAAATCAAATCCCTTTGAGGTACCTACACATATGTTTCCCCATCCCTCTACATTACTCATAATCATGAGTGGCATGGAATGTGGGGGAAAATTAGCCAGTTTTTGGAGAAATTCTTGCTTCACTGGTTTGGAAGTTCTCTCCTGAACGACTACAAGACTGTTAAAGGGACAGAATATTTGCAAGGATATTTGCATTTTGGACTAAATTAAAATTCTTGGTTTTCTTTTTTTCTTTTTTTTTTATGAAAATTTGGATTTAGGAAAATGCACTGTAATTAAATTGTCTTGTTATCTACTGTTTGCTGTTATGCTAAATGGTTATCAAAGTTAATCAAATGTGTTTGAACTATTTGGTTGAGAAATAAGTGCCCATAGTTAGCTTTTATTCTTTAAGACTGTTATTTCCCCTCCAGATTGCATTGCTGAATTACAAGGGGGGAATCAGCTCACCTAACAATAGACACGTGTGCCATTTGAGGTATTTCAGCATTCCCAAGACACATGCAGAGGTTAGGCAAATATGATACAGTCAGAAGGACCAATCTAACAGTGTTGAAAATAATAGCATATCTTTATATTTCAGCAACTGATTCCTACACTAAAAGTCTGCTTATGGGCAATATTTTCTGATAAATACTCCTCATGCCCTATGAAACAGCAAAAACACTACCAGTTATTCCTCCTGGCCTTCAGATGCCTCTTTAAAAGGGTGTGGTTGAGACAGAGGTCCCATGCCAGACTTGTTAGCTCTGTAGGGACAACTTAAATGTGCTAAAACACTTCAAATGACACCAGACTCCTCTACATAGATAACTGAAGTGAGCCATCAGCTTTTTCAAGTGCAGAATAAGCCTATGGCAAGGAGATCTGGACTGAAAACTTAGGAATGATGGTTATCTTCAGGACAAATGGAAAAGGCAGTGTCTTTGGGATCAAATGGCAAAAGAAAGGACACATCAGCTCAAATCACAGTAGACAGGGTTTTTGAGGTGTCTGTGGAGTAGTCAGATGTGTCAATCACGTGGCTTTACCAGCACATGGCAGACACAGCACAGTAGAAATGGACTGGCACTTCTGTTTTGGATTGGTGAGTGTGGAAGGTGTACAAGTTTCAGCTGATGTCTACAGAATAATTATATGAATACCAAGGAGTCCCATGCTGAGGATGCTGCAGTGAATCTAAGCTGGACTTGTCTAGGCTGCATTCAAGAGCTGAAGCATCCAGGGGCATTTGTCTTCATGCCTTCCTTCATGTTGTGAAAGATGGAGAGGGGGAAGTTAGACACTACTTCTAAACTGAGAGAGAGTAAAGTATGATCTCAGAGCCCCGAGCCATGGAGGTCAGGCGGATTAATAACTTAGAGCAATAAGCAGTAGGGATAAGGTGGAGGGAAAGTAATGAGAAGAAGACAAATTGGATGTTTTGAGATTTTTTTTGCCTGTCAGAAAAAAAATAGCAATAAAATAAATCTTCCTGAGAAGATAGGGTTGCTCATCAGTAGGAAGCTAATTCATTCTTGATTATTCCTGACATTTCTTTTTCTTGAGTTTTTTTTTGGGGGATTCTTTTTTTTTTTTAAATGATGTTTATTTTCCTGCTGAGATTTGAAATAATGCATTTTCACTGATTTAAAAGCCAGAATCTGCATATAAATGGCAGTCCTTCAACATCACCACAGGAAAATTTCATTTTCTCATCCAAGGATGATATTATTACATACACTTAATATTGAATGAAGTGTAAACCAGAATATTTTATTTAAATGCAAATTTTGAAAAATGACTGCAAGAGTATCTCTGAATTCATTCAGTATCAAAATGCTGTTATTGGGTAAAATGGATAAACACTTCACCAAACAATAATTCAGCTTCTGTCTATATATATTTTTTAACATAAATTTTTTGAACTAGTTTAAAAGCTGAGCTACTGAAAACATCTTTATTTATGAGAAGCAATTTTTGAACAGAACATAACTCTGTAAGTCTTTAATTTCATTTTGGATTCTGTTTGAGAAATAAAAGTATGAATGTTCAGTGCCCTTGTTATATGAGATATTTATCAAGGAAATTGCCATTGGTATGTCTGCCAGTATGGTGCAAAGACATTGCTTGTCTTAATCTCAATTCCCCGTCAATTAATTATTGCTACATATTTTCCTTGTTCTAGACATCTGATATTGTTTACTTGATGTTGGAGTCAGTACACTGAGCTAGAAAAGCTTTTTGTTGTTAGTTGGTTGATTTTTTCCATGCATTTTTATTTAAAGAAAGAAGTGCTTTGACTTGTTGAACCAAAAAGAGGACTCATCCAAGACAAGAAAATGGTAGTGGTCCACTTTCTTTCTAATTTCCTTTTGCTATTAAAAAAAGATGCTTCGGTAATAGTTTCTGGTATATTAAAATTAAAGTACCATACCACTTTCAGTACTCTCTTCTTGCATCCAAAGAGCAACAAAGCTGATGAAGGGTCTGGAGCACAAGTCTTATGAGGAGTGGCTGAGGGAGCTGGGGCTGTTTAGCCTGGAGAAAAGGAGACTGGGTAGATTCCCTGCCAATCTCTACAACTACCTGAAAAAAGTCTGTAACAAGTGGGTCGGTCTCTTCTTCCATGTAACAAGTGGCAGGATAAGAAGAAATAGCTTCAAGTTGTGCCAAGGTAGGTTTACATTGGATATTAGAAAAAAATTCTTCATGAAAAGGCTTGTCAAGCCGTATGCCAGGGAAATAATAGTTACCACCCTGCAGGTATTTATAAGATGTGCAGATGTGACTCTTAGGGACATGGCTTAGTAGTGGGCTTGGCAGTGCTGAGTTGATGGTTGGGCTCTGTTAAGGATCTTTTCCAAGCTAAATGATTCTGTGGTTCTATTCTTAATTATGACACACATTCAGTGTGCTGCTCACAGTCATACCGGTGTTTTCTATTTGTCATTTTTAAATTGGGGTAGTATTTAGTAACTGTATTAAACTCATGACACACCTGGTTGAAAGAGACTGCAAAATACTGCCAATGCTTTTTTCCTGTTTTTAATGATTCAAGAACTACTTTTTGATACTAAAAAGAATGAAGTTGCTGAAATTTGATGGTTTACATCTGTAAACAGTAATTAAACATCTGTGAATAAGTGTACATTAACAGACTAACATCGAACTTAAAAAAAATAGAACAGTGTCATTAAAACACAAAGTGTAGCGATGCACAACTATAAAATTCTTCACTGTTGTAAAATAACAATAACAAAAAACAGCTGCCTTTCAGAGGGATTAGTGTTGATGTCCTTACAGCTTTCTCAGTTTCTCTGTTTTGCAGTGACATATGATGATCTACTCCCTATAAGTCTTCATCTGGCACCAGTACTGGATCTATCATATGCCAAGCCTCATAAATGCACATCCTTTTAATGTAAAATCAATAAATCACCAGGTCAACCACCCATTCCTCCGAGTAGAGACACATTTTATTTAGAAAACAAAGCCTTCAGTAGTTGGCTTGGAGAGCCTTTATAAGAGTATCCTCCATTTCTTTCGATTTTTTCAAGGATGGGTGGATCCATTAGATATCTGAGAGGGTCCATTCCTTATGCAAGAAAGATAAATAAATATCTCATTGGACCATGAGGGAAGCTTTACAAAACAAGCAAACAAACAAGAAAATAAAGCTAAACCAACAGTGTCTGTCATAATGATTATTGTATGACAAATATAATTCTTTGTTCTAGTAGTCTTCTGGTGAACTGCAGTATATATGATTATCTCCTGTTTGTATGTTATTCTTTCCTTTACTTTTCCCTTATTCCTTTAGAAAATCTAAATCAGTGCTTGAATCAAATAATGAATATATTTGAGTAGCAGTATTTCCTTAAGTGCAATTTTCAAGTGTCATGTAATGTTGACACATTAAATTTCTTAGAAGCCTATTGCAACACAAGGAGTAAGCAGAAGCAAAAAGAAATAACAATTATACAGTGAAAATTTATACAAATTTGCATTCATGGATCTCTTTGGGCTAAATAGTCTTTTTCTTGAGAATTTGAGTCCAATATTTTTACAGTCAACAGGAGTCTTTATACTTATAGCTTTGAATTATTTCTTGCTATACAGGTGTGAAGAAACAATATTTAGGCTACCTGTGCTTAGAAAGGGACCTTTCAAATCCATGAGTTTTGCTTTCAGTTTATTAGGATAACACAGATTAATGTTTGAGCCAATTGTAAGCTGCTAACAGTATCTGTATTATAGAAAGTTCTGCAGCTGATCGAAAAACTTCAAGCTTCATAAGCTCTACTTAGTGAGCTCCTGTTCTGTTATAAATTACCATCTCCAATATTATTGCAAATCCAAATAAACTCCCTGGTGATTGCAGATTACAGTCACAAATCCAAAAGGTACAGCACAATATACTTTTCTTAGCTAAATTAATTATTTCAGTTCTGGGCAACCCAATAGCGAGAACTGAACCACCAGCTGGCTAATATGTACAGTCAAAACATTTAGCAGCAGGTTTTTACATTAGTAACAGCAAGAATCCATTTCACGGAAGACAACAGAGAATAAATGATTCTCATTTTAAGAGTCCTTAAGGCTAAAGTGCTTTATCCTCCTTAAATGTTCTGACTAACTACCACCACATGATGTCATCAAGATTAATTTTATGTCGGTAGTTTCTTCTGCAGAAACACTGTAGAAATGGGTACAAGACTGTGGGAAGTAAAAAAGATGGAGGAGAACAATTCATGCAAAATAAAATTTTCCAGCTTCGTAACCAAGCCTTACAAGTCTTTGTTCTCTTTGGAGTATGAAGAAATCTCCTTTTTGTAGTTGCTGATATTGTGATTGTAAGCTCAAAGATGGAAGGAACTAAACTCTTTCCTATTCTCTTAAGTTTTCTTTTCCATGAGTCAGTATATAGGCTAGACTTTTTAGAGAGGGATTTGCAAAGAAATGGTGCATTTTTTTTTTTTTTTTTAAAGCATACTAAAGACAGTATGTCTAGGAATGTGCAGTGTTGGTTTTCTACTCAACTGGGCCATTAAAATACTTGGTAGGTTGGGTTATGGTGGAGCTTTTTTGATTTTGTCCCATTGCCACACTCCCCACCTCTCTGGAAACGCCTTTTATCATGTAATTGGAAGAAACTACATTAATTGTAAAAAGCCTTCTTATTCAATGATACAACCAGTAGTGCTTTAGCTATCTGAACTTCCAATAAAGCCAAAGGAGGCACAAATCTGTTATGTAAGCATCAGTGTCCAGTTTCATTGGGAAAAGGAACCCTCCAGAATACCCAAAACTTATCTATCAGAGTAGTAGGTATGACATAAGACTTGTTAGAGACATAGATGAATCTGATTTGTTTTGTGTTGGTCTGTTGCATGAGCTCACCGATCCAGGCTTGTTGCAATTGACAGGAATTGGTCCATTAATTGCGATGGAAAGATAAAACACAGGACATTTGGGAGACCCCCATTCTTCTGATGTGACAGTTTGAGGCTGGGAAGATTACAGTAATGCTTTTCAAATGACAGTAGTTGCCTATGATAAAGAAATTGAACTGAGTGCTTGCAATTTAGCCAAAATCATCAGTGGATGTTGTCATTTTTTCAGCTATATAGTGGGATAAATTGAGTAGCTCTCTGGATCCACTGCTTTGTTCACCTGAGCATAACTTACCTAAACACACATAGAAATATTGGACAGCCATCTACCTGCCTGTGTCAAATTCTGTGTGAGATGGCCTGTATGCTCCAGGATTCTCCATTATCTCAATGATTTTAGCAACTGGTTTTCAGTGCTTAAATTGAGAAACATAAACTTCCCAGATCTTCATTTAATGTAGCAGGAGGCTTCAGCATTTCCAGATGATGTCACAGATGTGTTGGGGCATTTTGAATTAGACCCTTTATTAGACACTTGCTGTGGAATCATGTACATTTATATTTTTCTTGTCTGAAGCTAATCTTGGTGTGGGCACCAAGAGATTAATTTGGTGATTTAATATAATTTATGCAGGGCTTGATGTCATAAAATTCAACATAGTCAATGAGGAAAGTAAGATCTTCCAAAGATAATTTCAGAGTATAAATATTAAATAGCTGCTTTTTGTTATGCACAGGTAACCTGGAGCTAAGATGGGCAGAGTCAGTTGTCCAGTTGGAGTATTTGAAATTCCCTAGATTATCTGTCACATCATCATGGGACTGACAGATTAACCCCGGGTACACTGGAAACCTACAATATTCTGACATGGTGGCTGGAAGCCAGGTATTACATTTTGAGGGATGTCAAGACAGTAGAGACACTAGACAGACACTATGTCCAGGCATTCTTTCCTCTTACATGGAAAATTTCCCCTTCCATCCCAAGCCTTTCTGTGATTCTCTGAAATCCTGTTGTACCCAGAGAGACACACCAAAGAATGATACACACAATTTATGAGTGCAAAGAAGTTATTTACTGACTGATACACACAACAGACAGCTGGGCTAGACATTAATGTGATCCTGCAATGAGATCCCCCAAACTGAGTATCTCAGCTGGGTGACCATTCAGCATCTAGATGTGGGAGAGCTGATGCTCAGCGTTGCTAGGTTACCATTTCTGCTTTTTGCCTTTGTGATTTATACCTTCCTATGTCAGATTTTATTCTTCTCAAGTCCTTCATCAGCTAAACAATTGCTTAGCAATTGCTCAGCTATCTCAGGTTTTGCTTTTGTTATATTGAATGTTCTAGGTAATGAACTTCTCTCCATCCGGCTGAGGCAAAACAGTCTTGTCTCAGAGAGAACAGACTGCCTGGGCTCAGGCAGGGTTAAAGAAGTGAGTACAAGGTCTCCCTGGGAGAGTTGCCTTTTTCCAGGAGGCCAGGAAGAATACCACACTGCATTGTGTTTAGAAATCCTAATTTTGGAACAACATTGATAAATTAACTGTACAGTTATGCAAATTAACTGTACACTTATGCTTATTGAAAATAGTTGCAAGAATGAATAAAGAAGATTTTTCGGTTTTTTGTTTTGTTTTTTTTTTTGTCTGAAGAACACTGTATGCATTTTAAAACTGAAACATGTAAGAAACACTGACGAAGAAGAAAATGAAAATATTTCTTTTTGACAAAAATGCACAGGCAAATCTAAAAAAATATGTTCAAAACACTATTTTCACAAAGTAACTGGTACTTGACATAGTCCATATTCATCTGACTATCCATGAAATATCTCTACAGATATTCTTTCTAGACAGAGGAGCTCTGCTTTGAAAGAAAGGCCTGAGAATATGGCACCAAGTGCCAGTGATTAAGATTACATTTTCACTGGGAATAGCAATAATTAATATATTATCTGTTTATAGTTTTATAAACTCTTCTGTGTAATACCCAAATATGTGCAGATTAAAATATTGCCAAAATAATTTTTTTCCCACAACCCACTGACTATGGAATTGTGATAAATCGATGTATTAAATAACTTTTTTACAGAAAATTAGAAGAATCAGGATCTGATTGATGCATTTATTAAAATATTTTTCTGACCTACTGCTAGTATGCATTGAAGGCCAGTTTTTAATTTTCATCACCAGGAGAGGACATTCTTCCATTCCACAGAGTGGAATGGAAAGTAACTGAAATCTTGCATTTTGCCACGGTGTTTTTACCAGAGTTATTTTCAATATTTTCATAATGATGTTGATAATATTACAATCTTTTTTCTTATATTTTGTTTCAATCCGTATGAGTATGGATATGACACAGATATGTTAAATAGATATCCAGATAGCTTTCAGAGTTGGGGAAATGATGATGCTTAAAGATGTTTTGATTTGTGTTTTTGTGGGACAAAAACATCTAGGACAGGCTGCTGTGTTGCTTAAGCATGCACTTTTATCTCACAGGAATCAGCGGGCTACGGAAAGGTGATTAAAGTATTGCTTGCATGCATTCCTTGAAGATGAAAGATGTAATTCTGGCTTAATCTGTCCAGTCCTATTCTAATCACATTTATAGTTTTCCCTTTATTTGAAAGCTGATTAGACAAAATATGTGAGGGGAGGGTGGATCAGTTAAATGGTATATTTTTTTCTGTAAATTTTTATTAATTTGAAAATTGATGGCTTTAAAATGAAAAATTTGAATTAAGCATTCTGTGGGGAAATTGGTTATTTTAAAATGTTTAAGACAGTTTTTTTGAGAAATGACAGAGCACAAAATAATCTCAACTTAAAATAAAAATATATAACTTTATTTTGTTTTTCTTCCTTTTCTTTCTGAGTCAACTCATTGACTTTGCCTGAAATTCAAAGAATGTTTTTCTTTAGGCAAACCCTATATTTTTCACAAAGGAAAGCTGAATCCAGTGCTTACATTTTGCCGCTTTTAGCACACTGAACTAGTTTGCCAATTTGATGGGTCACTGTTTCAAATATGTCAAGGATTGAATCCCAAAGTCAATTTTCCAGACATTTGGACAATAAGACATTGGAAGGAAATTCAGAGCTTCTCTGGGAAAGATAAAAAAATCTGAAAATTAATGTTGTCATTGAATGTAAGATATTTACAAATATTGAAATAGAAGACAGATGAACACCAGGTGCAGAAAATATAAATAAATAAATTTAATAAAACATATTAAAAAGATGTTTAGAGCAAGAAAATATGTGAAGTAGTTGGAAAGGGACTGTGGAAGGATACCCTGTCTGCCTCAAAACCTATGTGGCCAACATTATTCTTGCAGCCTTTCAAAGAAAGGCAGCTCAGAGCTTTTATTCCCTTTAAACAGATTCAGTGTTTCCTGCAAAATTTTGTTATGTGCAAACCCACACCATTCATACCAAGCCAAAAATATATTGTGAGTATGGTACAAAGGTTACCAGTTAGCCAAATAATTGTTGCTCCTCCAGGTCCAGAAAAGAACACAATCACAGAAAAATAGCCCAATACTAATACAATTTAAAATGTTGAACTCCTAGTATGGGCTCATGTGCAAATGTGCCTCTTTTCCCCGGGGTTATGCTTACCCTTCCTCTGCTCCTCTGGTTCTGTGGGCAATCAGCACTCATCGTCCTCAAGGGTGACATTGACATCACAGGTTTGAACTAGCAGAAGGCCACTGCTGGTGCTGGGCAATGCTTCCTCTGTGCTCCTGTTTTTTCTTGGGAGGATATTTGCTTGCAAGTTTTCATAAATCTTCTGTTGAGTTTGTTTGCTTTTTCCTCTTTCACTAGCTCCCAAGACAAATCTATACATAAGATTCTACATAAGCAGTCCTGACCTTTGCTTGTTGTTGCCCTTGAACTGAAATCAGCATTACCGAGCTCCTGAGACTGCATCCCTGCAGTGACCAGGAGCAAACCACTGGTGATTTATTTGTAAGTCTAGGGCCTGTCTTATCCTCCTCCTATATCAGCACCTTCACAGTCTATGCCACCATCCTATGCTTGCACCACTCTACGTAATGCTTTATTCTAGACCCAAAGATACTTTGTTCTGTGCCATTTATGTTTTAAAACCATGGATAATGTTAATTCAGTGCAGAATTAACTGCTTGCTGTTACTATCCTTTAATCACGGGGCGTGTGTGTGTGTGTGTCTGAGTCAACATTATGAGAAATATTTCTGTGCCACCACAGACCTAAAGATAGTTAGAGATAAACCAAAACATGGTCAAGGCTGGAAAGGTAATCCCCCATCAAATAGAATAATTTTGCAATCACTTTGCTAAATGAAGAAATTAAAATGTTAATTGTAATCTAATCCTGGACTTCCAGGATTAACAAAATAAGAGAATGTTGTCCAGTTTTGACTCCTCTGAAGAAGAATGTATCTCATTTTTGCAATTTTAGTATCAGTACAGATAGACAGAAAAAGATTTTTAAAAATTACACTAATAAATGTCAAATTAGAAGATTCTCAATGAGCAATTAACAGCAAATGTTAGAAAAATTATTTCAGAAATAGAGATCTGTAGATCAAGTCAGTGAGGTCAGAGCATGGAGTTATATTGTTCTAAGGAAGATTTGAAAAAAATATAACAATTTAGCACACCACATTTATAAATATTGAAGATTTGTAGTGTGGCTTCTTTCTCCTTCATATAATTGGATGCAAGTCTGTTACATGATGGATATTTCATATTTCTTATTGTCATATGGGATTATATGACACAATAAAATGATGACCACTTGGCCTCTTACAGAAAGCAAAAAATAAAAATTGAAAATTTACAGATGTGGAGTGGTTTTAAACATATCACATTGGTTTATAGAGAATTTTTTTTCTTTAAAAAAGGTTTAAGTCAAAATGAAAAAGAAAAGGTTTATGCACATATGGGATTTTGGTTCCTTTTCCATTGCTTAACTCAAGTTTTTCATTATATAGGTTCATATTTAGACAGTCTCACCTTTGGATAGGAGTAGGAAGAAGGCATGGATTTGATATTGAAGGAAGAAATTTCACAAACATAGAAAGTTTACAAAGTAAAATCCCTTAAGCCATTTCAAAGGGCCATAGTACCTTAAACTTCAAGAAGTTTAAGCTTTCTGATAGTTTTGACCTTTTGGTTGTATTTCTCCAGAGTGTTATCCCAGTGTAATTTGTTTTAAGAAGGATAAAGAAAAACAGGAATCTCATGCAGTTCAACAAACACAGGTGCAAAGCTCTGTGCCTGGGGAAGAACAACACCATGGACAAGTACAGGCTGAGGAAGGACTGGATGGAAACCAACTTTGCAGAAAAGCACCCAGAGGTGTACGACATGAGCAAGTCCAGTGAAGAATCACTAGGATGATTAAAAGGCTGCAGCATTGGAGATATGTGAAGAAACAGAGAGAGCTGGGACTGTTTTGGCATGGAGCAGAGAAGGTTCAGCCTGGGGGAGGATCGTATCAACTTGTACAAAGTTGAAGGGACTGTGTAAAGAGGATGAAGCCAAGTTCCTCTTAGCAACACGACTAGAGGCAATGGTTCTGAAAGAGAGGACATTCCCTCTGGATATCAGGAAACACTTTTTGACTGTGAGGGTAACCAAGCACTGCCACGGGGTGCCCGTGGAGGTGGTAGAGTGTCCATGCTTGGAGATCCTTAAAATCTGTCTGGACACAGTCATGGGAAACCTGCTCTAGATGGCCCCACTTTAATAAGGAGGTTGGTCCAGTGTACCTCCAGCAGCCCATTTAAACCTCAGCTGTTCTCTGATATTGTGATCATGGTGGTTTAATGTTGGTGATTTATGCAACTGTGTCTTTTGCCATTAGAGAAAAAAGAGTAAAATTTCTGAAGAGTTTTTAAAAGGCTTTATATAAGAAGTCTTTGCCAACTGTAGACACTTGAATAAAATTTCCACATCACAATAAGAAACTGGGAGGTATTGCATTATGAAGGAACTTAAAAGGTAAAACACTATCATCTCCACTAATGCTTCTTTTTTGGCTGTTGCTTACTAAAATGTTCTGTGAGAGTGAAGGTACAAAATGAAGTTGCTATAAGAGATCTAGAATTCCAGGTCCATCTGTACACAGACGGAAATGTGTAGTCATCTGGTGATCTTTCTGTACTTAGAAGACTGAGTATGACTTCCATCAACATTTTCAATTTTGACAAACAGCTTCAGAAAATGTGCTTATATGGACAGCAATGAAGATTTCTCAGCAGTATTTTGCTTTCATTAATACAATTGTCATTTTGTGCTGTTTTTTTCTATATAGCTGAGATTTTTTTTTTTTTCTATATAGCTGATTTATTTGAATTAAACAGCTGTTGCTGGGTCAGAACAAGCAAAGTCAGAAATTGAACCAGGTCCCTTCCATCACACTGTGAAATACAAGTATTCTCTTTCATCTTATGATTTAAATTCTTGTGAGAAAAGTTCCAGGGAAGTAAGAAATAGATGTGCTTCTATAGAAGTACAAAGTAGGTACATTTAACTTTGAATGTCATGCAGCAAAAATGCTTTTCAGTGTGTCTTTCAATTCATGCCAATTTGCATTAGAAAAGTGTCTAAGTAGTTAACTTATTTAAATAAGAGCTTTGAAGCGAGGCTCAAAATTTTGCATAAAAGATAGGTATTCAGCAGTGTTTACTGAATTAAAGGAAGTATCTTTCAAGAAGAAAATCTATTTCTTCACATATATGCCTGAAGATTTTTTATGGAGACTCTATGCTGAATGGTTGAATTTGAGTTGATAATTTACAAAGACAAACAGTATAAAAGTAATCTTTAAAAAGGCCGTGTAATTAAGCATGTCAAAAGCAGCCCCGGTAGTATTTGGCTTTACATTGGTACCTGTGTTTATTCATGGAAATAAAGGTTACTGAGAAACCACAAGATTTTAAATTTTGATTTTAAAATCTTAAAAAAATTAAAAATAATTAAAGAGTTAAATTTGATTATTATTAGTCTGACCATTGTTGAAAGTGTGTTTCTTTGTATTTCTTGTATTTCATAAGGGCAATTAGCAGAGCCCCACCAGTGTATATTAAATATTTGTGTTAGAGCATCCACTTCAAATCTAAACACTGGTTTGAAGAAAAGCTTGCACACTGCCAGCAGATGATATACACTTTTGATTGTATCCTGTTGACCCCATTTTGACGGGACATTAACTTCCATTATGCAGTTCACTTGTGTTTCACCTGATATGTCAACTGCAGTCCATAGTAAAGAGTCAAAGCTTCACAGAGTATTCAGATAATATAGCCAAGATTTGCTGAGAGATCAAGACGAAGTATTTTCTCTGAAGCACAAAACAGAATGGTTTTAGTGTAAATAAAGTTGTGCACAGAAGCATGAAATTGAGAAAGTTCTTAAAGCCTCTGGGAATGGAGGAACTGGTGCTTCTGTCACATTTGACACCCTTGGTTGGGTGCTTTCTCTTCAAAATGGGGTGAAATAGGATAAGAAATCAAGAAGTGCCCATTATGCAGACCCTTTAATTTCTTAGAAGGTTATAACATTGAGAGACAATAAAATGCATGACCAAGGGAAAATCTATTCTATCAGTAAAATGTTACAGTGGTATGAAGTGAGTGTATCAAAAACTTCACTGCAATTTAGTTTTAGCTGCTAGATGTTTTATTGTTTGTTTGGTTTGGTTTTTTTTAACAGAATATATTTTATTACTAGCAAAATTCTTCATTATTAGTAGTACTCTTTTGCTTTCATTCTCTAAGGCCGTTCAAAAGTTGTACTTATGAATTGTTTAACAGAGCTTTGAATGGGTTCCTTGTTGACTAGGCGTGTCCCTGCAGCTCAGCTAAAGCATGCAAGAAACTAATTAACCTGTGTTTCCAATAGAGGCAATTTTAGAGTGTCTGAACAAGATGCACCTGTGTAAAGTGATACAAGGTAGCAAATGGGCAGGGTGTGGAGAGAGTTCATCCAGTTGTAGATTTAATCTCAAAAGATGTTTTGAGGTCCTAACATGTCATTCAGAATGGATAACAAATAATTCTAAATCAATTGAGACATAATAAATGGGAAAATTTGAGGTTCTCTTTCTTGTATTTTAAGAAATTGAGTTTATAGTCTAAATATTTTTGTTTGGAAGTCAGGATAAATATAAATTTATTTGCTGGCATTCTCGATAGGCTTTCTGTCTTTATTTTGGAACATTTCACTTCTTGGCATCTAGCCATGCATGATTTTTGGGGGGCTTCTAAACTAAAATTTATGTGATCATGCTGAAAAAGAAAATGTAGATGGCTTAATTAAAGAACCTATATACAGTCACCTAGTACCATTTTAAACACCATAGGATGACTTTTTCAGCTTCCAGCTGTTACTTCAGAAAAGCATAGGCCTTGGTATAATCCATGATGTAATGCCTCGTGTCTTGACTATCACAGAACATTCCAAATAACACAAGACATTTTTATTTAGTCTCCTGAATTGACACTCCTGGAGAAGGACAGAGTTGCTTGTGTTGAGGGAACAGAACTCTTTGAGTGGCACTCAGTTGCAAACTGGAATGCT
The DNA here is from genome assembly GCA_037013685.1 of Acridotheres tristis. Lineage (NCBI taxonomy): Eukaryota > Metazoa > Chordata > Aves > Passeriformes > Sturnidae > Acridotheres > Acridotheres tristis. Next base: position 73,436,858 of record CM072884.1, read on the forward strand.
CAAATTTAGTTGTGTACTACACAGGTGCTTGCAAGGAAGCCAAGTGTCTGACTTCCCATCCCAGTCAAAAGATGTCTAGCAAATATAGACAATACAGCCCAACAACTCATTTACTGGTATCAAATCTATGTCTGTACTTGACATCTCAGAAGGTAGTAGGCACTGCTTTGGTATTTGAACCAACATCAGGAATCAGCTCTCAAGTCCCTGACTGAATTGGCCAAGGACACCTTCTGGCTCCTGCACACAGGTGTTTAGTTTGCTTAAGCCACTGTAGGCTTTCTGGGACAGTTTTCCAGGGCTGCCAGATATAAGACAGCATTATGTCACTTCTGGAGTAGCAGCTGAAGGGCAGGTAGGGTACATTACTAAATTTAAATGGTGCTCAATACTTGGGTTCAGACAAATTAAGTAAAATTTTCATCCCTGATGATGATAGTAGGAACCAGCGTGTGTAAATAAATGTGGGTATCTTTATGTAAGAGTTGAATCTTATCATGCCTGGATTTTTTTTTTTGCACTAGTGTAGTTGTTTGTGCCATATGAGATTCCCTTCCTTTAGTTGCCATCCCAGAAGGACATGAATCTCTCAGAGATTTTGCGTTGTTTCAACCAGGATCATGCCAATATCTCAGATAAAGGGCATATTGAAGGGCCCTAGACACTTTAGGCAACTGTGGGAAATCTTTAAATATATATGTCGATGAAGTAATCACATTTCAAGAGCTTCACAATCCGAAAGTGACCCTGAATTAAAGTATAATGGCAAGTAGTTTGTAAGAATAAGTTCGTTGAGACCTCAGGATATTTAGATACAGGAGGAAGAAAAAAAACCAAAATCGGTGTTACATACCTACACTTTTAAAATAGTAATTATAATTCTTAAAAGTGTTATCCTTTCAATAATTTCGATAGGTCAGGTGTTGCCTAAGTAGAATTTCCTAAGATTTTCACAACAAAAATAGGCAAACCATCACACAAAAAATATGTGAAATTCACATATTTGTTTACTCTGTAAACAACCCAAGGTTCTATTATCTGAGAAATAATCAAATCAAAACACGAAAGCCCTGAAAGGAAAGAGACTACTATTCATTACAGAAATGTTGCTATTTAAAAAGTTGAGTGATAATCTGGAATACTTAAAGAGCATAAACTGAGGAATGGAAGGACAGGTAATTGTTTTCCTACCAAATGAGGTGTTCAGTGCTGCCAGTTTCACTCTTGGCTGTATTTGCTGTAACATTCTCTATCAAAATACTTAAGCAAAGACTTGAATCTTCTCTGGGAACATATGAGAAATGAACTGTGACTTTCTTAGTGGATATTAGAAAGAAAGAGCACTGGTATCAGTGATTTTTATAGAGAGAAGAAAAGAATTTATGTTTGAACAAAATATTGATACCTGAGTATGCTATTTAGTGCTCATGCTGTTTTTTCATGTTTCCTGATAGAGTTGGGCCTTTATAGCAGCATTGTCAGTGGCATGGTGTCAACTAACTGAGAATAATGGTTTTTCCTAGTCAGACTTTAAAAGTTGAAATAAAGATAGAAAATTTGTGAAAGGAGAAATAGAAGATCAGATGTTGATATGCATAAAAATAGACTTGAATATAAAGACATTACTTTTTTTTTTGTTTCAGCGGTCTATGCCTTTTACTTCAAAAATACTTGCTGTCATAAGGCACTGTCAAGATTCCAAGTCTCTGGCAGCATGGATTCTAACCTCAGGCATTCTTTTCCTTTTGCTGCTACTTGGAAGGGTCTATGATTTCACTAAATTCCAGCACAGAGCTACTGGAATGCATTTATAACCCATCCATTGCTTGTAATTTCAAGCTGCTGCCTCTTTCACTGCAGTTAACCTGGCACAAAATGCCTTTGGTTCTCGATAGTCCCTTGCCTTTTGTATTTCTGGCTTTGATTGATTGGCTAAGTGTTTTCTATGCTCTCATGTCCCTGTTGGTTTTGTTCCTTTGAGTCTGTCATGATCTCACAGACAGACTCTGTACTAATGATTTGGACTTGATACCTTTCCCGTGTCTCCTGAGGTTTCTGGCACTCAGCACTTAGCTTGGTGCAAAAGCTTGGTTCCTACCAGCAGCTCCCTCCATTGTACAGATAGGATTCAGCTACACTTAACTGCTTATCTGTACATGACTTTAGACTCTGACTGGCATTTGTGACAAACTGCCTGATTTACAAACTGTACATCTGTTTTAGACAAAAATTATCATTTTTATATTGAGACTACAACCTATTTTCATTGCTTATACCAAAGTTCTTATTGTAAAAATGAGGAAAAATAAATCCTCTGTTTGACTACAGAGGGACTAAAATAAATCCACAGTGTTTGGCTCGGATCTGATAATTTTCCATTTGTGTTTTGTTTTCATTCCCTTAAATTGGCTCCATTTAATACTGAATTAATGGGCTGTCTCTCCCTTGGTCCTAATTTCTGCATCAGAAATTCTGTTTCTAATGCCACACATTGTTGTATTTCCAAACTCCTGCTATTCTGGCAGATGTGATTTGATACCATGTGTGAAGGACTTGGATCAAAGTAGACTTTTATTTATACAAGGCAGAGAGACTATATCCAGTGAGACTCAGAGGCTTATCCTTATTCATTTAGTTTTAGTTAAATAATTATGCTTTGATACACAGTCTTTAAGACTCTTTATTCTTAAGTGGGAATTTAGATAACCATGCCAAAGCAACTTAGAAGCATGTACATTTTCTGCTTTTTCTTTGCCTGTTCTGCTTAGGAACAGCCTATAGCCCAGTTACCTGTGGCTGGAGTCTCATTGTTCAGAGCCTTCTGCTACATTTCTATAGAAAGCCTGACTCCCCTGTCAGCTCACTTTCCACTACAGGGATTCTCAGGAAATAGAAGCATTGATTATACTAAGCCTTCTCGATCTCTTTCATAGCAGGGGATGACTAAATAAAAGAGTATGTGAGCACCATGAGATGTCAAAAATGTGTAAACCCTTTCAGAAGGTTTAACTCTGTGGTGATGCCATAGAGCTGCTGCTGAAGAGAAACTGGGGTGATCTCTGCCAGCTCTGCATCGAGTCTTACATTTGTAAGTGCATGGAGATACCTATTGTCAGCTGTAATGAACTTCAAAATGTCATCTCTAATCTTGTGCAATTGTTTTGCTCTGTTCTGTGTTGCTTCTCTTTGAATGGTATTTTTTAAAGCAATGCAACCTGAATTGCTTTCAAGGTAGAGAGACACAGATGGCTGTGAACTGATCTTGTTAGACTTTGTTAAAATAAAATGACAGATGCACTTTAGAAATTGAATACAGGTGCTGCAAAGAGAAAGCTATTACTTTGTATCTGACTTTGTCTGGAGACATGTGGTGCTACAACTTGTTGGGGTTTTTTTGTTTTTGTTTTGTTTGTTTTTTTTTTTTGTTTTTTTTTTTAATAATGGAGATTCAGGCATTTTTATTTATTTTCATCTGATAAGTCACTTTTAAAACATAGTTAAATGACTCTGAAGATGTTATCAACTGTAATAAATAAAAAAGAATTTGATTCTCAGAGTTGCCAAGTATAGTTGAGTCACAGAATCATAGCATGTTTTAGGTTGGAAGGAACCTTAAATACCATCTAATTCTACCCACCCCTGCCATGAATAGGGACGTCTTCCATTAGACCAGATGGCTCAATACCTCATCCAACTTGGCCTTGAGCACTTCCACAACTCCTAGTGATTCCATTATGTTTTTTGGTTTTGGGGTGGTTTTTTTTTTTTTTTTGCTTTTTTTTTGTTTGTTTGTTTGTTTTTTGTTGTTGTTGCTGTTTTACTGTTTTGTTTTGGTTTTGTGGGGTTTTTTGGGGTGTGTATGGGGTTTTTTTGTTTTGTTTTGGTTTTTTGTTTTGTTTTTTTTTGTTTTGGGAGGAGGTTTGAGTACCTCAAACAAATTTAAAAATAAAGTGAAATAATGTAGTTCCAAGTATTTTTCTGTATTTGCACCTGAGTCCAGGCTAATCAATATAAACTTAGTTAGGCATAATGCCTATATATATTTTGAAAAGGAGATTTTTTTTTAATAATAAAATACTGAAAATGAAATTATTCTGTATATCCTTCATGGTACTTTATATCATGTCTTCAACTCCCATTTAACTTTTTACCCTGAACAAAGCTAACTGCAAATTAATACCTTTTGTTAAATCAATTCAGCAAGATTTTTTGGGAGTGTGTGCTCATACATCATCACAATTTAATCGGGGAAAAAAAGTAGTGTCTTCTGTTAGATTGACTGACTTAGCTGAAATGGGACACTAAAATATGTTTACATGTGGACCAGAAAGAGAAAAGTGAAAAATTAGAAGCAGTTGTATTTGGTTGTGTCATTCTGCTTATCAGTAAAGCAATTTGAGAGAAAAGGGTGCATGACAGTTGATGAAAGAAGGAGAGGTTAATAAAGCAGAGGTGGGAAGATCATTATTCTTCATGGAACTGACGGAAGCAGGTGGTGAATGCTTATGCAACATTCAGGGCTAGTTGGCAGGGTGTCACTGGGAAAAATGGAATGGGCAATTCAGTCCATAACTTTTACTGTCCAGTATAATAATGGGTTTTAGCTTCCAGGCTCATATGTTTAAGGTATTTTATAGGTCTCACTTAAGAGACAGAGAGAACAGTGGGAGTCTGTTCTATGAAAAAATGGTTTCTGATGGCAACAGGATGTTTCTGTCCTCTGCCAGTTGGCTTTTCTCTTTGAGATGTAGCATTCATTTGGTTTCAACTGTATGGCTTCTACAATGACATTCTGTGCAGTGACTGAAATGTATTACAGTGTGGGATGAATGGCTGTGGGGTGTGTAGCTTTTGGTGACTCAGGTGTCCAATGATTTAAATGTTAGCTTAGAATGTAAGTTGAAAGGTTTTACTCCATAATGGTCTCATGTCATAGATATTTATTAATTTTGGGCAATTATCCCTCTAATCCTGTTGGGTAAAGTTAGAAGAAGCTTTCTAGTGTAGGAAAAGGCAGAGTGCAGGAAATTTTCTTTTAATGCATGAATTTATTTTCTGGGTCAGTTGCTTACTTACTTTCTTAAAAATAGATTTCAGAGAAGAGTAACACTAGGTTAGGTAGGATAGGTAACACTAAAAATGCTCAGTTAAACTTGGTTGGAAGTTTTTTCATGGCAGAGGGCAGTAGTATAAGGCTATATAAAATTAATGTATAAGTTTGGTTTGTTCCAAGATACAGACCTCTTTTGCCAGGGCAGTACTGATTGAAGGTCATCTTGTAGTTATTAGTCATGGAATCATAGAATGGCTTGAGATGGAAAGGACCTTAAAGACCATCTAGTTCCAATCACCCTGCCATGGGCAGGGATGCTAAATCAGGTTGCTCAGAGCCCCATCCAACCTGGCACTGGACCCTTTCAGGGGTGGGTCATCCACAACTTCTCTGGGCAATGTGTTCCAGTGCCTCACCACCCTCATGGGGAAGAACAGCTAAACTTACAATTTAAGCCCTTTGCCCTTGTCCCATCAGTACATGCCCTCGAAAAAAGTCCCCCTCCATCTGGAGACTCCCTTCAGGTACTGGAAGGCCACTCCAAAGTCTTCTCTTCTCCAGGTGGAACAATCAGCCTTTCCTCATAGGAGATGTGCTCCATCCCTCTGATTAGCTTGGTGGCCATCCTCTGGACTCGCTCCAACAGACCAATGTCCTTCCTATGCTTGGTAGCCCAGAGCTGATGCAGCACTGCAGGTGGGATCTCACCAGAGCAGAGCAGAGGGGCAGAATCCCCTCCCTGGCCCTGCTGCCCATGCTGCTTTGGATACAGCCCAGGATATGTTCAGCTTTCTGGGCTGTGAGTGAAAATTGCTGGGCCATGTCCAGCCTCTCACCCACCAGCATCCCCAAGTCCTTCTCAGCAGGGATGCTCTGGATCTGTTCATCCCCAGCCTGTGCTGATACCAGGGGCTGTCCCAACCCAGATGCAGCACTTTGGTGCTGGTCTTGTTAAACCTCCTGAGATTCCCATGGACCCACTGCTTGACCTTGTCTCCAGGTTCCACTGGATGGAATTGCATCTGTAAGGTATGACAACTGCACTGATCAGTTTGATGTCCTCTGAAACCTTGCTGAGGGTGCACTCAATCCCTTTGTCTTTGTCGTTAATGAAGATATTAAATTATGCTGGTGCCAACACAGACCCCTTAGAGACACCACTTGTCACCAGTGTTCATCAGGACTCTGAGCTGTGGAGCACTACTATCTGGATGTAACCATCCAGCCAATTCCTTGCCTACCTAACTGTCCACCAATCAAAGTCACCTCCCTCCAATTTAGAGAGAAGAAAGTTTTGGGAAACTGTGTCAAAGACTTTATAGAAATCCAGGTAAATCACTTCTGTAGCCCTTCCCTTGTCCACTGATGTGATCACTCCATTATAGAAGATCACTGGCTTGGTTAAGCAGGACTTGCCCTTGGGGAAGCCATGCTGGCTGTCTCAAATCACCTCCCTGTCCTCCATGTACTCCAGCACAGCTTCTAGGAGAATCTATTTCATGACTTTCTCAAGCACAGAGGTGAGGCTGACAGGTCGATAATTCCCCAAATCCTCCTCTCTTCTAATAAGGCAGTGTTTTCATAAAATCAAATGCTCTTATGTTTGAGAACCGAATTGTATGTCACTTTTTCTTGGTTTCATTGGTGTGCTTGCTGGTACTATAACTGCATAATATTCCAAGAGAGGCTTACAGGTGTTCAGCTGGGCACTGAATTTAAGAAACATCCTACTGATGCTGCAGAAAGACCTCATGGCAAATACTTAACTAGTTAAAATGAAAACATCTAAAATGATCAGTCCTCTTTGAAATGTAACAGCTTGCTCATTAATGTACTAAAGTTTATTTAGAAATTAGTATATGGAAATAAAGTGTGAAATGCTTACTTTGTGTTCTAAATTTGCTTGTATTTTATCATTTGGCAGAAATCAACATCACTTACATTAAAAAATTAAATACTCTTTGTGTGAAATGCTGAAAGTTTTGAAATAGAAGAGAAAGATATATTCTGGTTACTGAAATATCTCTGATAGTGATGCTGGCAGCTCTGGGTAAAATAATACTTTTGGCATAGTGCTATGTCTCACTGGGTGTTTTAATTAACCACTGGACTTAGCAGAGCTCCTTGAAGTACTAGTAATCCAATGCCTATATTCATATAGTGCAGTAGATAAAAAGATCCCAGATCTTCAGTTTTCTACCTAGGTTTGGTGTAAGTGCTACAGATGAGGAAATACTATAATGGAAGAGAGGTTATCAGAGCTTTTTTTTTTTTTTTTTTAAATTCATGATGATTCATTGTTAGTACCTAGAATCTGTAATTATTAGACATAAACAAATGGGTTGTGACCTATTAGTTTAACTGTATTTTTCAATCCTGATTCATAGTTTTTATGCTGGGAATAATATTTCCAACTAGAATGAGGCAAAAGTTTGCTTTTAAGACTGTTAATTAGTCACTTTGAATATTCTTTGTTCATTTCTAAAGTGATAGTATAAAATTTGTTTCCTGTGAGGCTTGTAAGTATAAAGAGTAAAACTGATTTACCAGTAATCTCACATAGTTCTTAGTATGTGTCTGAATTGCACTGTACCCAGCAGCTGAAGACTTGCTCTTCTCTGCAGTTGCTGTTATCTTTCCCATTACCAAAAATTGCTTTAAAGGATTTAAGGGAATGAATATTAGTAAAAAGTAGTTTACTTGTTAAAAGTGATAATTGAAAAACATACCATTCATTTGTATCCTAAAATTGTCAAAATTACTATTTCAATGTGACAAATCTACTGTGGTTAAAGTTCTGGATATTAAGAGAGGCAATGCAGTGCTCAGGAGTAACCAAATGAATGAAGAGCTCCAAGGCAAGCTCAAGGAGGTTACAGAGAGATGCACATTCAGTAACTACAACTAGTATACTTCAAAACACTGGATCTCTGTAAATGATTAAAGTAGTGATAAAGGCCTGATATAGGTCTTTGATAATAATCATAATAATGTCATAGATAAGTGGCTAGGGAAAAGGCAGAGATAAAGTACCTTGTATTTTTGAGTCTCTTCACAGCATTCTTATGTATATATATACATATATCTGATGGCTGGAAAAAACTTGTTGCAGTTGAACTGAAGGTCACCATGATTCACTCATTCTTGCCCCAGAAAAGCTTAGCCAACTGGACAGGATTCACACCTTCCCTTCCCCCTAATTTGTTCTAGTACAAGGATGAGTTTAACACTGCATTCTTGCCTCCTTAAATTCTAGCTTCCTTAAAACAGGAGATTCTGAAGACAGAGTAGAATTGCCCATAGCATTGAGATTATGCTAGTATCATTGTAAAAGTTTATATCTGTATCTTCTTTTGTATGAACACAACTCTTCTTGCTGGAAAAGTCCCTTGATCTCCTTAATAATGAAGGTCTCCTGAGACTGGATTCACAAGGACGCTCCTTCATATGCTGTGGTCTGAAGCCCTCTGGAGTTACTGGAAGCCTATTGCCTTTAGTGTAATTTCCATTTAACTCATATGCTGTTATAAGCCTTTGTGTAAAGAAATTAGAACAAACAGTTATTTGTCATTTTTTCAAGTGTGATGACTGTTGGCAAACTCAGTTTCAATAAAAAGGAGGACTGTTTTGGGAGAGAGATTTGATTTGGAGTCCAGATGGACTTAGGTATTGGCAAGGAGAAGTGGTCTTGAACCTTATTCTTTTCTTTCTTTAACTCAGCCAGGATCATTTATCACCTACTGCTCTTGCCTTTCCAGAATATGATACTGTGACTGAAATGCCAAAAGGCTGTATGCATACTGATCTAGACCATGACTGTTGGCAAATCTGTCTTGCTTTTGTGGAATTTGAAGATTACTTTGGAGGCAAATGTGTCTTCACTCATATTTTTCAAAGGGTTTTCCTATTTCTTTTTTACTTTGCCTTTCCCGCTTACCTTTTTCTTCCTCTGCTCTGTTATGCAGAGCCAGGAAATTTTCTTTGGTCCTTTCATATTTCATTAATTGTGACAGTGTGCCTCAGGAGACTGCGTCACTCCAGGTAATTTCATCAGTGTCAAAATGGATGTTAGCCAGTGGCCTTGACACTGCAAATTAATCTTTTATGAAAGATTTAAACAGACAACAATCAGGCATGGGGGGGTACCTTTATACTTGACTAGGGAAAATTCAAATGTCAAAAGTGTACAGCATTCTCTTTAGTGTTTTTTCAAATTTTCTTGAATTTCATTTGCAACTAGAAACATACTTTGAAAAATCAAAGCTCTAGTGGTAATTTTCAATGAGTTGTCAAATTTACATTTCAGAATCTCTCTCTCCTCTTGCTTGGATGTAATAAAATGCCATAAAGTCTGACAGTCATACATACATACTAATATATTAAGTGCCTGAGAAATAAACCCACAAACTTTAAAGTGCTGACTTTTATTTCTGCAAGTTCTGTGTAGTAATCACACAAATGCAGTATTTTATTTATAGAGTAAAAACTTAACTTAGTATATGAAATGTGACAATACTGAAAACAATTCTGAGTCTTGTAATATTTAAAAGGAAATGTCATTAACTATTACCTGGCTTATGTCATTAATACAAAAGATAAAAATATTTTTGCAACTGAGATGCCTGTGATGCGTGTTGCTGTAATTTTGTGTTATTCTCCCCATTTTGTAATAAAAATGCATCCAAAATGTGCCTTAACATTTTAGAACATTTTCAGTAATAATGTGGGTTTTTTTGCATATCCTGATAATTCTTTGGATAAACATAGAAACATGTGATCTCAATTTGCATAAAAATATCAGATTTTTTTGGTAATTTTGTTTTATTTATTGATTTTGTTTTCCATAATAATTTCCACTAAGTCCATTAATGATTTGGGGGTGGGAATAAGAAGTTACACAAGTTTATCTGGTTACAGAAGGAAGCTACAATATTTTTTTTAAAGAAACTCACTATAGGTTAGTTTTCTTCTTTTTAGGCATCAGTAAATGCTGGCCTACCTGATTAGGGCTATAGATGAAAAAAAAAAAAGTTAATATAGGTTCAGGATAAAATTTTGTTTAAGAAACAAGTGTGAGTTTTCAGTCTCCTAACTAAGTTCTGTTCATGTAACTTAACATTATATCAAGAACTGTCTAAGATTTAAGGTAATAATTATAAACTGTCAAATAATAGAAAAGTAGTCCAGGTAAACATTAGCAATGTTATTTAGACAATAGGCTTCCAGGGGGATCTTAGAAGATGAGACAGAATGGTGACTGGAGGAGCACTTCATCCAAAGTATCATCTTTTGTATCTGCTGTCTTACTTTATGTTTTGCCAATTTGATTTATATACTTACAAAGAATTTTGATTTTGAGTTTTGATTGTGAGACTAACTTTAATACGGGGTCCCTGTTTTTGATGAGTTAATAAGCCTCCATCTGTTAGAACTATTACTGTTACATTAGTTGGTTGCCATGGAAAAACTGTCCACAGACTGTCTAGGCCTAAAGAATTGTATGTACCTGTTGCTGATCTGAACAGATCCCTTCTTTTATTCATTTCCCATAGCACCCCATAGCAAGAGCACTGGCATCTTGTATTGGAATCTCTGTTTTGGTTATCTATCCAGTAATTCTGTAGTCCCCTGTTACACCTTCAAGCACACTTATGCTACACTTATATCCCTACTTTTTTTTGCTGTAACATGATCTTGAGATAATTATATCAGTGTTAAGGGCATCAATGTACAGTAATGACCATTTTTGTAAAAGAAGAGTGTTTTTGTTTTGATGATCACAAAACCAGCAAGAAAGCTTTAAAGTATGCCATATCTATCTTGAAAAGCAGTATGTATTTGGAGTTAGTCCTTCCAACAAAGTGACATATACTAGAAGTGTGTGAGGATACAGAACATGGCAAATCAGACTGAAACCCAACTCACCCATTGAGCTGCAGAGCCTGTTGACTGATAGATGAGTGACAGCAGTGAACAGGGAGCTTTTGTGTCATCAGGGCATTGCTGGGGCATTATCTTCCTTTGTAAGTCTGTTTTATTACTAGATTTGCATAATACTGGACAAAGAAGGTGCAAACCTTTCTTCCTTGGAATTATTTATTTCCAAATGTAGGCAGAGGAATATTACTTGTTAGTATGTGACGTGTGCATTTGCTGGCTGTGGGGTTGTTTTCTGGATGAAAGACATCCCAGTTAAATCTTTATCTGTATAAGTTATATATTATTATAACTTACATAAGTTATACATATAGTATCAAGGATATATTCAAATTTACTTATAAATAATTAAAACCAAGTAAAAATTTATAATTTCAAATGATACGGAGATAACCCCTCACTATGAAGCTTCTGATTGAGGTATTGCTGACACCATGCAAATCACATTCTGCCTTCCCATGATGAGTTCCAGGCTCATTAAGAGACAGCTGTGAAAGTAGTTTTCTCTCTCCAATCCTCTTCTTTTGTGCATTTCCTATATTTAGGTCTTAAATTTTCATTGTTGTGGTTTATCCTTTTGGCATATTTATATGTGAAAATAGTACTTTATTCTCTCAGCTACTGGAATTATATTTATAATTTATATATATTTCAATGGTGGAAAGAAAGACATGGCAAAACAGTGATTTTTCAAAGAACAGGGAAAATGAACAGGTGTTCCACTTGTTTCTAAGGGTGTATTGAATTTAGAAGCAAGAATGAAAATACTTCCACGTGTTTTAAACACGAAGTCAGAGCAAGAAAAACCCTAAAACAAGTAAATAGAAAACTTTGAAAGAGAAATTAATCTGCCCAGCCTTGACAACATCCAAAGCATAAATGTGTAAATATCAGCCAGTTCCCATGGTTTCTTTTAAAGTCAGCAGAGATAAACATTCCAGAGAGTAATTTATCTTACTCTTCTTAGATGTCTTTCTTAATGTGAGATTAATTTCCCTTTGTTGTTGATTGTAAAATGAGAGTAGAATCACTTGTTGAGACTTAAAAGCCCAATCTGGAGATGTCTGAACTACGGCTAATCTGTCCCATCATTTAAAGCAGAAGGTAGTGTTGGACAGTTTAGTCTGAATTCCTACATATTGCATTTCACTCAGTAACTGAATCAAGCAACTTCAGCTAAAGCTGACATGAAGCTGAGCCAATATTAAGGCCAGCTTTAGCTCATTTATGGCAAAGGGTCTTGTCATCATGTACCAATCTGAATTCCAAATTCTATGTTATAGTATGTGTTCCACAGGAAATGCATGGGTGAACTCAGCTTCCTACTTTTCTATCTCGAATCCTGAACTATGACATAATCTGTCCCCTATGCAAGTGATCCAGGTTTTCTGATTGTAAGTAATGAATGCAGCTACTAACACTCTCTTTCATTCTAGTTGCTTGTCTTGCCTACCTGTCACCTGGTTCCAGATTTGAAATAATTTTTGGAAATCATTGCTCCGCTTCAAACAGCTTTTTGTTCATTGCATATTCAGCAGCTTTGTTCACTCCCAGACAATAGGTTTCAATACCCTCTCAATATACAATTTCCATGTATTAGGAGTGAAAAATTCCCACCGAAAGCTAAGGGTTTAAATCTATTTCTGAGAATCTGGTGCTTGGTGTATCTTAAGTTTCATTTTCTCACCTTCAAAATATTGCCATATTGAGAATGAGTTAATAACAAATGCAGCAGCTTAAATCCTGTCTTATGCATCTGTCTCATTACATTACACCTGTTCAAAAAATTTCAGTATTAATTTTCTGTAAAAATTTCTTACAGAAATTTCTCACAGACTTAAAAGTAGCTCTTTTTTCCCCCCTTACAAAGCCACCACAATAGTGCTCCAGGCATGCTGTGGCTCTCTGACGACTTTTTACCACATGTGACTAGTTTCCATACAGGTATGTATGCATCAGACTTTTCTTGTAATTGTCCTCATTATCAGCTGGATTTAGTTTTTTGCAGCTATAACTTTGACTGTAGAGTTAGCCTATGATCCAAATTTAGCAAACTGATACCATCCTGTCTTTCCAGCCTACATTTACTGAAGGTATGCTGGATGTATGCTGAAGATATTTAATGAATTCTTAGCATGTCAAGTATAAAGTGTCTAATGTGAAGAAAGCCCTTGAAGTCTGTGATTTTAGTATTGAGAACATCTAAGATTTAATTTATGATGTAACTGTAAGCAAGAATCAGACAAAATCACATGCTATGTTTTGGGCTGTTTGGGTTCTTAAAACATGTACAGTTTCAGTAAATCATGGCATTTGCCTTGTTTCTGAGATATGGGAAATTGAAAAGGTTGGCTGATCATCTAACGCTCTTGCCTCAAAATGTGGATAATTTAAAATATGCAATAGCTGCAATGATCTGAAGGTCTTTTCCCAGCTGGACAGTTGATGAGCTTCCCATGCCTTTCTTTTTTCTTTTTTTTTTTTTTTTTTTTTTTTCTTTTTTTTAATTTTTTTTTTTAATTTTTGTTTTCTCTCATTGTCTGTCTTGTTTTCATACTGGACTGCAAGTACGGCAACATTTTTTTTCCTATCAGACAAGTTCAGTCAAATTCAGACTCCTTCAAACAGAGTTTCACCACCAGAATAGGAACAAGTTGCCTGCAGAAATCTATACAAATCTCAAACATGGCATTCTGGCTTTGCTTAACTAAGATTTGATTAACGAGATAACTTGCTCTTGTTCAGCCTCCTCTTCATCCTCTGGCTTGCTCATCTTTCACAGGGCAGCGTGGCATTTCTGAGCCTCACCCACCACCACTGCCACATGTGTACAAAGTAACGCAGTGGTATTTACAGCCCTTTCACCCCTGGTTGCTGTCCAACTTGATAAATATCAACAGCTATACACACTTGGAGTCATGGAGTTCATCAGGGGTCAGATTTCTGCCAAACTTGAGCCCTGCAGATGGTATTTATGTGAGCATTGAAGGACACAGAAGGGAAATATTTAATGAAAATAATTTTCCTCCACTTTAACCTTTACAGTATCTTAGTTACTGTTTTCCCCTCTTTCCCTTTTACTCAAGCTCTGACCTATTTATTCTGACATAAAATAAGAATTGCATCTGTCAAAAAGCAATCACATTAGCAGCCTGTGTCATGGAGGGAGAGGAGATTTTCTGTGGCACCTGGTAGTAGAAAGCTCCCACTTTGAAGACAGCAGCTTTTCCTTCCCCTTAGCAGTGGCTGGGGCACTGGTGGGAAAAGTAGGTGCATAGTTATGGAGAAAAAACAACGATCTCCATAAATGAGAATAAATGAGAAATATAGAAGTTTGAATCTACCAGGTCTGTGTACCTTCAGAAGTCTAAGAAATCCAGATAGCCACATATAAAGCAAAATCACAAGGGTCTGGGGAAGAATGGTGGTGGGCAACAACAGGTGGTGGGTAGCCAATAACATATAAATTCAGGAGTGTTAACAGGAGGTTGGCCACCAGCTGGTCTGGTTAGTTGTAATTTAGCTGGAATACAAGTACCTGCTACATGTAGGAAGTTGTTTTCTTTGACATAGCAGTTCTCCCTTTCTACCTATCAGTATATTCTGACTTCCTTTTTAACCTTATTCATTTACTATTTATTTATTAAGTCAAAAGACAATGTGTTTCATACTAACCAATAGGAACAGTAATACCAAAATATCTATTTAAATGTATTTCCAGGTGATTCAGTGAGATTTTCTTATGTTCAGAGCCACCCAATATAAGCATACAAATGTGTACAGGTGTGTTTATACTTTGTAATATATACGCTTTACATGTAAATGTGAAAACACTTTAATAATACTATAGCAGTGGACATCACTGGATTTTTATTTTGAATTAGGTTTTAGAATACCTAGCATTAGGGAATGATAAAGTTAAGGTCTCCACAAATTAATGATAATACAGTCTATGCTTTTATGATCATATACATTTTTAACAGAAGCCTTTATCCAATGCCTTATTCTCTCAGGCTACGTTGAAAGAAAATGCTCCCTGTAGGATGTCTGATTCATTTATTTCTGGTTAGAAGATGTGTAACACTGGAGATGGAACTGATGACTGTAAAACAGAATACCATCATGAATGCAGCTATGTTAAAAGTAGTAGCTCTATAAGTGGAAAAATTAGACAAGCTTTTGAGAAGATACGCCCTTTTTCCATTCTTAAATTGAAGCAGATTTTAGAGTTGAATACCCCTGTTGAATTTGTACTATTTGTACAATTTCTGAGAATGTACAATTTCTCAGATATTTCTCAGACCATCTCTGTAGGAAGAGCAGGTCTACAGAGCAGAGAGCCACAAGAGGTGCTAAACTAGTTGTCTCTTAGGGGAAAGAGAGAAAGAAAGATATAAAGCATGGCAGAGTCAGATGAAGAAAGAGGAAATTCCAGGAACCTACACCTAAATATCAAAAATATATTTTTCATCTAAAGTGTGATGTTTCCATCTTTCTGGGTACATCATGAAAAATATGGGGCCAGATTTGAAGAACTGTTGTGTTTCCAGTTGTAAATAAAATCAATTAGAACTGGTCTGAATGATGACAATATTATAAATTAGTGTATGAAGAAGCCAGGTCTCAAGTGATCAAAACTGTATTCCCAAATGTAGTAGGCATCTTAATACAACTGTTAATTTTCAAACCTAAAAATGACGGTAACAAATTGAATCTTAAGAATTTCTAGTTATGGAGTTTTCATTCACCATTCATTCACTACAGCTAACCCACTATGGAAACAGTCCTGAAGGAAATAACTTTTCTTTCAATTCAAGCTTTGAATAATGTGTTCTAAATAAGGTATAGGGTCAAACAAACACCAAATTAAGAAAAGAACAAAAAATACTACCTTGAATAGCAATAAATACAACTCAGGATTTAGAGGAAGAAATATAATGAGTCATGTAATTAAAATATTATGATGGATGTGTCAAAGAGCCTATAAAGTTGCATATGCATAGGCAATTTTTCTGACAAACTTCTGAGTGCTTTAATACATAACTATGACATTCAGCTCACAAAAGGGTGTGCATACAGCAGATTAATAGAATTCTGCATATTTCTAACTTCTTAGAAAACAATCTGCCATCTGATCAGCTATAACTATGTTGGTAATGAAATAGGATGATCAGCATTTTTTCAATCAGTGCCACAAACTGCTTCAGCTTCAGGCAGCAGAGTAAGAGGTAGCAGTAGCAGACTGTGCTTCATCTATGTACCAGCTGTATGGACAATGTGACATAAGGAATCCAAACTGTAAAGATAATAATGATCTTTGAAGTTCAGTTACAATTTCCTTAAGGAAATGTACCTTACTTATTACGGGCACTTCTGCCCATAAAATGTTCTTGTGCATTTCACACCTCTTGTCAGTCAAAATCAGATACTTCATTGTGTTAATCCTGTGTCCTGCAATGAACATTCACTTTGCTTAAAAGCCAGTAGACTAAAATCTCACTCTAAATTCAGATATTTGACTCCTGATTATAGGTTGTATGAGAATGTTTCTTTCAAAAGTCTTGGAAAACTGGACATCCTATTTTACATTATGTTTGGTACTAGCTAATCATTTTGGGAAATCTGTTTTTCCCTCTTTAATCATATAATCCATCTCTCTCGCCCTTCTTAAGGAGTGAGATAAATATAGATTCATCAGTATTTTATGTAGGTTATTTTATGGAAGGAGGGAAGTCTCTTCCCACTCCCTTTAAATCCAATTTCTATTTGTTTTACATTGCTATATTAAAGTAGGAAATTTGTTAATGCATTTATTATTTTGTGTGCTATGTACTCTGTATGTTGAAATGTAACTCATGATGCAATGAGACAAAGTTTAATCCAGAGAATTATTAGATACATCAAATGCCTAAAGTAATATTCAAATCTTTGTCATATTTGAGTTTCATCTTCTTTAGTGATACAGTGTTGATTCAAACAATATTATAAAAAGGGGAAGTATCCAACAGGAATATGTTACCTGTAGAAAATATTGTATTGAAATTTTTAAATAAATAAATAAACAAACAGAGTAACCATTATGTTACAAATCCACTCAAATTAACTGTTATTTCTTTAATTAAGAAGGCAACATACAGACATTATTTAAAGGCTGCTTAACTGACTCCTAAATAAGTCTGTTTCCATCAGCTTAGCAAAGTGCCACAAATCCCTAAAGCTACTGAACCATGAAGCAAGGGAGTTGTCTCTGTTATGGAATAGAGATGTGCTGCTAGCATCAGATGTGTAAGTTTTGGTAGAAAGAGAGGTGGTAACTATTACCTGTCACAGCACAGTGTGTCTACTAAAATATCACAGAGCTTAAGCCCACAAAATTCAGTTAAATATCCAATCTGGCCTTTAGGTCTCTCTCGGCAATATCGGAGCCTTCAGTAGATCTCAAGACCTCAAATGCAGTGCAAATATTCGTCTATAAAGCTGTATGTGACACCATAAGACCTGTGCAAGATGTTAGTTGGATAGAAATACTTGGGAGACTAGGCAGCATGCCAAAGGAAGAAAACAGTGTGCAATCAGAAGCTCATCAAAGGAAGCAGATTATTTAGATAAGATGTGCAAGATTTCATTGTGGAAAATATTGCCTTTTGGAAGAAAAACAGGGAGAAAAAAATCCAAATTCTTTACCTAGAGAGGAGAAGAGATTCCTTTCAGATCCCAAATTAGCAACCAGTATGATATTGATTTTTTGGGGGGCATTTATATGAAGTGTCAAGCATCCTAGTTATGATAAGCCAACAATATTGTATGGAAAAAGTCTTCTCCTGGTAGTTGCTGGTAGCAGCCACCCAATATTTTCCAAAAGAACCTGAGGTGGCCTCATGATTCCCTCTGTGTATCTAGCATGAGGAATACGTGGTAGCAAGATACTGCAAATATATATAAAAAAGGAAATGATTAGTTGCAGATGTGCATTAAATCTGCATGCTCTTTCCTGTCCTCCATCTTGCACTCATTTTCACGTACCATGATATTCTGCTGGATGAAATTATTCCTGCTGGGGATCATAGTTATTCAGCAAGAGAGGGAATTTTTAAAATGCTGCTCCAAATTTGAAAGTAGTTCTTCAGGGAAGTTGTGTGTGATGGAGACTTAAGACAAGAAGGTTACAAATGTGTTTTAACACAGCTCTTCAGTACCCTTATGAACCTTTCATGTTTTCCTTTCATTTCAGAACTGTAAAGTTGGGTAAGTCTGATGAGGTTTCAGGAAGATTTCCAAACCCCTGACATTTATTGCTACGGTCTCTGAATCCAGGTGTAAATGTGCTAGTGTATGTTGGCTCTTCCAGACTTTTGACAACGTCTGGGATCAGTTCAGTTCCTCCTCCTGTGTGTATTCTGGCAACGCCAGTGGGCTGGGCAACCATATGTTCCTATATTAATTTTGGCAGTGCAAATTCCACAACACATTCATAATGTAGAACCCACTGATGTCCCAGTGGTGCTGCTGGTGACATTACTTTGAAATCCTAGAGGTAAGGCAATAGGGTTTGGGTTTTTTAATATTGTTGGAAGGGTGAGAATAGTTATTTGTATTTTATTTTTTCTTATTATTTTTTTGCTAGCTATTTCAACCAATCATGAAAACTCAAAGCCTTTGCATTGGATATGAAGCATATGACAAGTCAGTGCAGCTGAAGCTACACCTTGGCTGTCTGAGCCAGTAATGTTAGTAAATTTCCTGGGGTTTAAGATAGAAATGGCTTAGAGTTTTACTGCTCATCCTTGTTCCTATTAAAGCTAAACCTCATCCTTTTCTTAAATACCCTTTCACACAAAATAGGCTTCTGTCCATATAACTTTGCTAGCTGAACTGCATTAACTGTTGTTCATGTGAAATGATGCAAATAAATCTGGAAAAAAAATTATTTTAACAGTATTTCACAACTGAAGAGCTATGTAAAGAAGACAGATAGATCAAAATAAAATTTTGATTGATGAAAAGCCACTATATCTGATTCAGAAAGATTCCTCATCAAATAATGATGAAAATTGATAATATTTATAAAATAATAATGGTTTCTGAAAGCAAGTTATACAGCAGAGTGAGGAAAAATATAATGGACTAAACTGTTCTTGCAGATTTCTACTTTTACTGAACAATGCTGAACATAAAAACAAATTCAGATTGACTGTGGGAACTGTGGTTTATGACTTGGTCTCTAGGTGTTCATAGAAAGTGTTTGAAGAGAGCACTTTATTTTAAAGGCATTTCATTCTTAGAACATCTCCTTGCAAGATAGTTTTTATTTAATAAGAACTGTTCATTTTATTTTATTGTACATGTAGTTAAGAAAAAGGTAGCATTTTAATGCTGTATGAAAAATAATGCTATTGAGAAGCTGAACATATACTTGAAAAAACTAGAAAAATCTAGTTACTGAAGCATAATTATTTTACTTCTTGGCTTGGCTTTTACTGAAATGTGAAGAAACCAGCGGCGTGTCTTAAAACACTGCGGAGCAGCAAAGGATATCTTGGAAGTTACTCTTCTCTGCAGAATCCCACTCTTTGGCAGACTTATATAATGTTAATGTAATGTTAATATAAACATTTTCCTGGCTACCGGATTAATTTCCTTCCTGGTAATTTAAGGTACAGACTGTAGCTTTCAACTTGGCCAGAAGAATGACCACTGTGGAAAAGAGTAGACCATAGAAAAGAAGAAGCATATTCTTTCTGTTGGAAGAAAGATATTCAGTTGCATGGTTTAGTATCCACGGTAATGAATATTTAAAGAATCTTTCTGAAGCTTCAGAAAGAAAAAAAATCCACGCTGTATTTTTTTAATGTTCTTTGTTTATTTCTTCAACACAAGACATTTGCTTTTAGCTTATGTACAATACTGTGGAAAGAAATTCACTCATCAATCCTCTGTTGAAGTTGATCCAAATTGCTTCATTTGTGGAATGGCTTGGAGAGGAAAATCTACCTGACATTTCTCTCTGCAAATTAATGCAAGTTTTAGTGTAGTTAGACAAAATCCAGTTTCCATATATGCCTTATTAAACTAAGAGGAACTCTAGAACTGTATTTTCACAAGTGTAAAAATGTCAAAGCAAAAGTGTGCAATCTTTCAGAGGGGAAGAATATATAGGTCTGTCATTCATGAGAAATATCTGGGCTAAGAACATTATATTGACCTTCCTTCTCTGATAGGATTTAGCACCACAGACTTCTAGCTGACATTTTCTTGTATTTCTTGTATTTTAAGCTCTGGCTATTAAATGGGTATTGGCTCAAGATCTCTTAGGAATAAGGCTGTAAGAGTCATTGAGTCTTCCATTTTGGGCACAACAGCTAGAGAAGTATGTTTACTCTTGCCAACTTCCTTCCATTGCATAAGCCCACTTCTTTTAGTCATTTTTATTTTCCAGCAAGTAGCAATGACAAGGACTAATGAGAAATTCATCCAGATATACATGCTGGGCTGGGTGAATATTTGAAAGAAAGGCTTTAGAACCACAACTGAACCAGTAATTTCCTATTAAGCTTGACTTTTGATTTGTATTATGAAGTAATTCTTGCCACTGAGCATTGAAAATGAGGTTGCACAGGAAAATATTTACTAAGACACATATCTATTTTCTCTAGTACTGAGAGCAAAATAGGGTAAAACCCATTCTCTGTGGCTGGCTAGCACTGTTCAATATAAAAGAGTTTGCAATTTGCAAAGCCATGACACTGAGAAATAAGAAAATATAAAATGCCTTATCACAAACCAAATGGAGCTCATCGAAGAGGGGACAGACTCCACAGTATTTTGTGACTTTGCAGGGTGGAAAGGCAATGGCTAGGTGACAGTTTCTTATCTGTAAGGTTATACATTCAGAATAGATCGGTACTCTTCAAATTGTGCTGCATATCTAGTGTGTAGCTTATGAAGAACAGAAGTCCCTACAGTCAGGTTTTTTGCAAATCATTTAAGGTTATTGTTCAATTGCCTAATGTCTAGTAGTGGAGCAATTTAAAAGTGAGTGTATTAGGTGCAACATTCCCTTGACATTTTCTTTCTCCTTGATTCTGTCCTTATAATGCTACTCTTGATTTTCCTTCGCTGACATTTATTTTATTTCCTTTGGTAGTTTTATAATTCTGTGAAGAAATTAACAGGTTAACAGGTTGCCCCTCTTAGTTTCATGCTGTATTATGTTTTACTAGCAGCACTGCTGATTATTTGGATGAAAGATGTTTATCTTGCTTCCTGCCCAGAAAATAAGTGTTAGTTAAATGATGGCAACCCCGTGGGATAAGCTAGTCTAATTCTCAAATGTTTATATTAATCCAAACAGGTAAATTTGCTTAAGCACAGTCATGCATCCACAGCCTCAAGTCAGGAAGAATTGGGACCTTTCTCTAATTAACAATGACCTTAAAATTCTTTATGTTTAAAAATGGATTAAAGATAGTGCACCACTGTAATGCTGCGCTCAGTAAGACAGATTATGTTCATGGCAACTGAGAATAAAAATGAGGGTGATACATAACACATTTTTTCTTTAGTTGTTTTAATAACATTGAACAAACACCCTTCAAAACTTAATTGGGAGATCTGGAGGAGCACAAGGATATTTTTATTTCCAGCAGTTTGACTGAATTGGAATACTTTTTTTTCCTTGCTTTAAATTATCTATGTGAATCCATATAGACTGCCCTGTGAGCTTTCAATTAAAAAAAAACCCAACAAAACAAACAAACAAACAAAAAAAACCCAACAAACCACCCATTTGGTTTTCGTTATTTAATATTCCTATGGTTTAATCTTAACACTGACTTTTGGAAGTCATAATTTTGGCTTCCAAACCTCAGAAGGCATAATTTTCTGTTGAAAGACTGTATTTTCCCAAGCAACTTATGTAGTTTGATTTCTCAAAGCTTTTTAAGTTCCATGAGTTGTTTTTTGTTTTTTTTTTCTTATGAGGGCAGTGAAATATCTGTTTTCTTCTATGGACAATAAGGAAAGGACAAGGGAAAAGGAAGAGGAAGTTAAAGGGAAGAGGAAGGGGAAGGAGGAAGGGGAAAAGGAAGTAGAAAGGAAGGGAAGGGAATTTTCAAAGAAAAATATCCCATTATTTTATGTGCTTGGCATCTCATTTCTTTTTCCAAAGACTTTAAAATATTTGGAAACTCACCATTCCTTTCATAAAAACTACTAGTGGTACCTCTGTGTATTGTATTTTACAGTTGAATGGCATCTTAATTCAAAGATAAAGATTCTAAATATAATTTTGAAAAATTAATGTTAATCAGTATCTGAATTCTTTCGATCTGTATATTTTTATCTGTTTAAAAGAAGAGGCATTAGATGTCCATTTATTGAAAATTCTATTTACTCTCCTATAATGTATAGAACCCATTGCTCAACTGCACCATAAGTGTATTTGAAATTAGCTTCTGAAATTAACTACTGCACTTATTGACTCTATCATACAGATATTCTAGTATGTGAAACAAAGTTCAATAAAATATTTTTTATTTATGTTCTGTTTTCTCTCCTTCTTAATACATAAATACATGACTGCAAAGATTTATTTTTTCTCCAGTCACCCTAAAAGTATAGAAAGTTATGCTTCTTATATTTTCAAAGAGGCAGATGAGTTATTGGAAGATTTATCGAGTAATTTTCTGAGCTCCGACTTCCCCAGAGCTTCAGTTGTTGGTATTTTAGACACATGGGAGAGCTACCAGCCACATACAGCAAGCTGAAGGAATCCCAGTGTCCGAGAGCAGAGAGCCTTCTTTGAACTGGCTCCCTAGTCTGAAACTGTTCAGGCTGTTTGTTTTAGTTCTTTACAGCCTGTGCAGAGCAGGGTCTTTACAGGCATGTATCTCCTCCATATCTGTACTCCATGAGTACACCTCGATGTCTGATGGAGAAAAAAAATATTTTCCGGAGACTCCATACTGCTTCCACCCTTAGGAATTCTCAGAATGTATTTCAAACACAGACAGGTAGGATTGGTGATGCATAAATGTGTGGTAGCACCTTTTATATAACACTGAAGCTTAACAGGAATGAGGGCGTCAGAAGAGGGAACAAAAGCTCACTGGGATGTAGGCAGGGTGTGGAAAATTTTCACTCCTTCTCTTAGAGTACTTTCATTGTTAAAAAAAATTCTTAGCTGTTAAGCTAAAGAAAATACAAAAGGAAACATGAATCCGTGACACAGTAATCAAGGAAAGAATCTATAATAAAGGACTTCTAGTGTTGCTTGATTCAAGAATTAACTTTTGTATAATACATAGAACAGTCATGGAAGAAAATATAAAAATCAATAACCATTTCTAACCAGTTTAAAAGAAAAATAAGTTCTCTGAAATATTTGCAAAGGATATATTTCTATCCTGGTAGAAGCAAATGAACAAAGACTTTGTCCCAAAGTGCAAAGTATAAGTTCTATATAAGAAAGGATAAGAAAGCACTGCAGAGGTGCCCAGTGCACAGTGCTTCCCACAACCTGGCTAAGACTGAACTTCAGCATGCTGTTGGCTTGTATCTCCTTATCTTTTAATGTTCTAATAACAAGAATTAAAGCTCATAAAATTATCCTTAGGAAATAATATATAAACACATCTAATATATAGGTACCAAAATCTGTTAGGCTGTCATTTTACCGTTGTTTGATAGGCAACATGTCCTAGAGCAGGTGACATACCTAAAAATCTATGCCTACAAACATAATTGCTTATTTTATTTCCCTTTGTGGCAGGGTCTTCAAAAATATTGAGATCTGGGGATTAAAAAAATAAACAACCACAAGGATATATAAAAAATAATTAATAAATAGTGGAATTTGACCATGATCCTGCAGTCAGATTTTCATGGCTACATAGATGCCCCTATAGAGATGCTGCTGTAAAAATGTCAATTTGTCGTGGTACAACTGCAAAAGCCATCAGGGTATTTTTTAAAGAAAAAAAAGTTTTTCCCTAATTAGACAAAGTGATTGAATGTAACATAATGCATCTTAATGTCATTGAGACGGATAATACAAAAATCAAACAAAAATAATAAATGAAGATAGTTATATAAAACCTGAAACATTGCCCAGTTCTTTAAATAACTTTAAGTCAGTCATACTGTGTATGGGCACAGGCTTAGTTCCTGTAAGAAGAAATTACTGGTATTGAAACCAGATTAATTGCAGACTGGTGTACTTAGTAAATTACATTCATTTTGAATGTTATTGCCATCTCTATCTGATCTCTCCAGTACCTCTTGATCCACTATGTAGGAAAAATATATTCTTACACTGAATTTTGGGACAAGGCATGTGCTTGTAAACTTGTTTTGCTCACAATATAGGGGATTGAGGTCACTGTGGTTTGTGATTTCTCTCCAAGGGAGAAGAAGATATTGCAGTAGCAGGAGGGTTTCAGCATGAAGGTTGCTTTGAAAAAGCATGGATGGAGAGTCCTGTCTAATTCCTTCTAAGAAGTGGACAAGCAGAAAGGTTATAGTGGTCCTCCTAAAAACACATTTTTAAAAAACAACATTTTTGGTACCAATTAATTCAGAAATAGCATTTGGATGACTTAGGTGTTACAAGAGTGGTGTCTTATATTATAGATCGTGATTCTACATTATTCAGTACCTTTTCCTGTCCTGGGAGAAAATTAAATAGGGGAAAAAAAGAAGGGAAAAAAAATAGGGGAATATAAAATAAAGAGAAGAAATAACCATGGAATGATCAGTTATCTTTGATCTTAGAACTGCAGTTTTATTTGAGAAGTATCTGCTATACTACAGTTAAATATATTTTAAAAATTGCTTAAAATTATCACTAAATGTTGTTCCTGCTAGATATGCAATGACACTGAAAAGGATCAAAGGAAAAGGTCAGCCTTGAAAATTAGTTACCAATGTAGGACTACATAAGGAGTATTACCTACTATTCAGCATCAGTGACATTGCTGGTAAGGTACTACATTCAGTTATGGTAATGATGCTGTAAGAGCTGTTGATGGAGATGAATTAAGGATTAAAAAAAAAGGCTAAGTTCAGATTTATCTCTCATATTATGAATTTAAAACAGCTCTCTAGTTTAACAAATAGAAAGTGAAAGGTGTCTCATTCTAAGGCTCCAAAAGAATTTGATCCAAATTATTTCAGGCAATAAATAGCTCTGTAACATAGCAGAAGTAAAAATACCATGTACATGGAAACTGAAACTTTAATAAAAAAATCAGTCTAGATAAAGGCAATACACTTTCACATGAAGTCTCTGGGAAAATTTGTTCAGGGATATGGTAGTTACACCAAGACTTCAAATTCAAGCCTCGACATTATTCTCAGACACATACAAAAACTAAGAAATGAAGCCCTTAATTCCTGAATTACTGCATTACTTTTTTATAGCCTCTGTTATGAAAAGACCGGATAACTTTAAGAGTTCCTTCTGGCCTTTAAATCTTAAACCTCTGTGAAGAGGACACTGAGAGTTCACAGATTTTGGAACTAACAGGGGAATCTAAACTCCATGAAAAAAAAGTGAATGAAATATTGGTTTGCTGAAAAATGCAAGAATTCCCTTGTATTTACTAATTTCATCCCGCATGCCTAAACTTTTTAATTATAGCCCAAATGCATACAAAAAATGATTTCTTTTTGTTGATCAGCAGAGTTCAACAGTATGTAATGTTGTCATCTAAATCTGTTTCTAGATTTGACTTTATTACTTGTGTTAGTTAAAAACAAAACTGGATTCATATTTTTAAGAAAATATCACCATTATCAGATGTCAGATTTTTTTTTTTAAATTGAATTAAATAATTTCATGTTGAAAATTTCGTAGAAAGATGAGCTGAGACATTTGAAGGTTTTGTCAGGAAGCTAAAACTGTCTGGTCAAACTTGCACTTTTCAGATGGTGTTGCTGCTGTGTCTAGCCACAGTTTATACAGGAACAATAACTAAATTTTTATTATGCTGCTCATGATCCATCCAACATGAACTTAGATGCTGTGAATTGATATTTCTTGCATAAAAACAGACAAGTTCAGTAGTGCTTATTTTCCTAATTTCTATATTTGAATAAAGTGCATAAATACTTAAAGCATTAAGTGAGCCTTATGAAGATGAGCTGTAGTTTCTTCAGTAGCATCATAAGTACTGATGCAAACCAGGAAAAAGACTCCCATTTTATGCTAATTAAAAATCACCTTGACAACTGAAGAAAACCCTTTATAAACTTAGAATTCATTTACATGTAATTAATCAAAATGTTATTTGAGAAGACTTAAATTCATTTCAAGGAAACATACAAGTGTTATTTCCTCTTTTAAAAGTATGTTTGAAGCATTGTATGTAATGCAAATTTTTTGCTAGTGATGCAGGTTTCCAAAACTTCTTTTCTGTAAGCAAATGAAAAGGCAGTGGGATGTTTTTGCCAATGAAATTTTTAAAATATTGTTAATTAATAGCTATTTTCTCTCTTATGGAATACTTTTAGCATATTTAATGACAGAACTGGATACACAGGATCATTCTAAAAATTGTTCTATTCAGATAAATGTATTTAAAAAAAATTTAAAACTTCTATTTATTTGCTACAGCAGGAATTGCATTGTGTGCCACTTGTTCACTTTCCACAAGCCCACAGTCCACAAGATTGAAAAATCTATTGAAAGTCACATGTGAGTGAACCTACTAGCCTTTAATGTGCAAGAATACTCATCAATCATTTCTTTATCCCTTCCTTGTTCTAGTTTTACCGACTAGGAGTGAGTGCTACGTGAGTATTGTTATACACAGGATTACCTGTTTCAGTGGCTGAGCCCCTCAGACTTAGTACTGCTATATGAAAGCCAAGCAATGCACACCCTTCTGTAGTTTTGCAGCTTTGCATGTTCAAAGTAATGTCTGCCCATCCCAGCTTAATTATTTGTGTGATAATCCAAGAGTTTTTCATAAAGCCTAATTAATTTTATGGTTGAATATAGAATTAGTCTTTTGTTGTTCTGTAGAAGCAAGGCAGGCTTCACGGTGTCAGAAACAATTTGAAAGTCTAAATCAGGTGTAATATAAACAAATAAAATGAATCAAGAAAGTGGAACTAAAGCTTATTGGAGAGAATATAATTTCACATTCCCTTTAATGTGCCAAAAGCTTTATTGTGTTAAAAGAAAGAACTACATAGCCATAATGAATTGGACATTCATGGAAGAATAAAAGTTGTTTTATACTCTTTTAGATCAAGCTTTTGCAATGCTTCACATTGTTTCCCAACAACCCTGTGATCCATAATCAGATACTACATAAGAGAAGGGTATTGTCTTTGCATTAAGTCACCTAGTAGATTTTTATTTCCACCCATAGGGTTCTTTTTGATGATAGGTAAAATGGGGTCAACAGGTTCTAAAGAAGTGCAAATGAAGGAGAGGCACTTTCCAAGTATAGGAAGCAGAATTTAGGGAAAACGTTTTAAAAGCTTTTCCTTTTGTTCCTACACAATACTAGTGAGCTTTCAAAAAAAACCCTAAACATATAAATATGAAAACTAAATATAATCGTCTATTATACCTTCACTGAAATGTGGCTATTCCAGCAGTTCATGTCATCAGTATGAAAAAATTGGCAGGAACTCATCTGGATACCCCATTGAGCTGCAACCAAGTACATTTGCAGTTACCAAAGGCTAAATTCCTGTATTTGTCTATGATACAAGAGCTGATGCCTTTAAATGAAAGCATGCAGCGTAGTTTCACTTAAGCAAGCTTGGCCAGGTCTGGGATTGTATTTCACACCTGGAATAAGACATTCCCCACATCAACATCCTGGTGCTGCTTTCTGCATCTGACAGGTGTTTTGTCACAACAGAGAGGAAGCCATACGGCTGAGCTCAGAGGTCTGTCTAGCCCAGAATTTGTCTTGACAGTTGCCAGTAATGGATGATTACAAGTGTGGGACAAACAGTGATCACTCACTACCTTGTTTAGGTTTTAGCCCACCACAGAAAATAGCTGTACAGCAGACTAACATGCTGCATTTTGACATATTTTAAAGCTAGTGCTTTAGAACCCACAGGTACCACTTCAGCTATTTCCTTGAGTAGAAGGAATGCTGACAGCAGCTGTACACTGAAACCTGATCTAACCACTGTACATTTCCCCTATTTGGCAAAGTGTTAGCTGCCGGTATTTAGGGACTCCTCATTTCTATTTTTTTTTATTTGATCTGCGTTTGTAAGTGGGCTAGGCTGTAATTTTCCCCCCGCAGCTTCTAATGATAAACACCAGCTGTCAACAGTGAATGCAGTGACATGAGAAGCATAGAATGATTTTCAAGACAAGGTCAAATGACAGGTAGTTAAATAATGTAGAAAGGATAATCTTCTGAACAAGCAAAAATCTGAAGCTGTTGCAGTGTTTTTCGCAGAATTTGCAATCACCAGATGGCAATGCAGAGGTCAAGCTCCCAGACAGAATATACCATTTAGCTGAATAAATAATTTGTGTATTAATGATACTCTATGAAAACTAATTTTTGCTTTTGACATACTTACCTGACCTTGTAATGTTACTGTTAATACTCTTTACATTTTTGTCTGAGTTGCTTTATAAGGTACTACTTGAAATCATATGTTGCTACTAAAGTCCAAAATTATATTGTTATACACGTATAAAGGTCTCGTTATTTTGAAACCTAAGGCTTTGTTTTCTGTGCTGGTGTGTGTGCTTAAGTCTCTTATGATGGGAACATGACAGAAACCATATTCTTGAGAATTTAAGCAAAACTTATTTGCTTCTAGGATTTTATCTGGCCAGTCTAGTGCCTTTCCTTGCCTATTCCTTTTTCACTTATGCCTGGCTTCCTGTGTTTCATAGTGTCTCTTGAGAGGTATTCCTTTACATTGTCCAAAAGCCTACATTTAACTGGCTCACAAAATTAGCAAAATGTTTTATATCGCTGTAGAGCTTAATTTCAATTTTACCTTAAGCATGATGTTCTTTAAATTTTTTTAAATTAAAAACTTCACACTTATTATGCAAAAGTTTAATTGAATTCAGTAAATATCTTTTCATTACCCCTTTAGAGCAAAAACAAATTAATGTTTCTCTAAAGTGAACCTCTTATGTACGTTAAAAGACATGCAATAAAGTGATAAGCTAAAATCCGTATGTAACCATAGAACCCACAGTGAGCTGCCACAGACATAATAATGTAACACTAGAAGATTTTTAATGGAAATGTCAAATACAATTGTATTAATAAGAAGTTAGATCCTATTACGATGTAGGCATAATTTCATTTTTGGTTGGGAGCTTAAAAAATTCCTTTCCCTTCATAAATTATATTTTAATAAAGGAAATTAAAATATCAATCCAAATCTATGCTGAAATAATGTTGAAGTTTTTGAGGACCTAGGCAATGTAGGAAAATTCACAGATAAGGCTGCCACAATATCCAGAGATTAAAAGCAGTGAAACAACCCCCAGGAATTGCTTTCCTTCCGTCAATTGTCAGTTGATGATGAGAGATGAGGTGATAGTAAAGTGAAATATTTCTTCCCAGTGAGCTGAAGGTGTGATATTGACTTTTGAGGGTGAAAAGATAACTTGATTAGACTGAATTTATTTTGAATTTTCTTTCTAGTTTTAAAGAGACAATCTCCCTTTAAGTTAATGGAATACTAATCAGCAGAACCTCATACATTATATTGTTTTCAACATCCAGAACATTCTCCAAAAGTAAGGAAGGATTTACAAATTACTGCCACTATGCTGATTTCAAAGATTACAAAAACTTTTCTAACCACCCTGACAGAGAATGGTTCTGCAGATGGGCTTCATAGCTATCTTACTGTTCTGATAATAATTTTATGACCTTGCTTTTGAAAAGGAAGTATGAAGAAGTGGTGGAATTTTTCTCAGTAGCCAATAAATAAATGATATTGCATTCTTTCTCTGCAGTCTCTTTGTACTAGTCACATTCCTCCACTTAGCCAGAAAGTATAAATAAATTGCGGGATCCACATCCAGAAGAACAAGCAAAGAACGAAATTATTGAAATAATTGAAATTATTGAATTATTGAAAGCTTGAAAATGATAAAAATTACTGGCTATGAAAGTCAAGTATTTAGGAAATTTAGAGGGAACTTGTCACAAAAAATGACATTTTACTCCGGTTCTAAAACACTCTTTTGCAATACCAATGTTAGTAGCTACAACTTGTTCAAAAACAATTAATTATTATTTTCCTTTTTGTAGCATTCAAATAGGAAGAGCAAGATCTGCCTCACTGAAATAGCAAGTACGAATTATATTGTAATGTTATACACACCAAGAGAAGCATAGATGGTGTCATCAGGTTCTAATACTACTATTTCTGGCATTTGAAGATGACCTCTAGTAGTTTAGCATATGATATTTTTATGATCATTGCTAGCTGGAAGCAGAGTAAATTTTTAATATATGCCCCTCTCTGCTGAAAAGGTTTGAGACTTTGAATTGGTTTTTATTTTATAATACATACTTTTTTGTCATTGAACTTGTTGCACAATTCTTTCAAGCTGAAATAAGCTAGCAGTATAATAATAATTTGGTATTAGACACACATTTACATTGCTATCATCAGCACTTTTAAAGGATCTGCTTATTGTCATAGACTGGAAATTATTGAAAATCGTAGCTGTTGCAATAAGAAGGGAATTCTTGTAAGCAATACTTCTCTTTGCATATTTTCCTTTTATGATCTTGGTTGCTGGCTTACACAACTTGTGTGTTGCTGACAATCCTAAGCTGGTAAAAAGCAACTGGGACAGGAGCAAAGGGGTTCAACTTGTGAATTCTGTATCTTGATATTCTGGTTAGAAAACAGTTTTAAACAACTGCATTTCCTCCACTTTTATGTAAAATACATGCAGATCCCATTTTAAGCTCTAATAGAGGTAAGGAATCATTATCTTCTTCTTTTTTGGTTTTTTTTTTTTTTTTTAATTCTATGTCTTCATATCTATTTCCCCACTGAAATTGGCAATGATTATTGAAAAAAGAGGAGCAGGATACAAGTAGCCTCATTAGAAGTAAAGTTCATGGTTAATTTAATTACTCTGTATTTTTCCCCCATTTACACATTTCGATGAACCTTATGCTCCTGAGACCTGAAATGATAGTCCTAAAGAATGAAGTCTTCTATGTAAGTACAAAATATCTATACTACAGAAGCAAAAACCATGTAAAACACATTGATTGAAATTACTTTCTCTCCTTGTAGTACCTGCTAAGAGCAGTGAGCCAAAGCAATAGAAGGAAGGTTTAACCCAACAGTGCATTTTGGCTAGTGTGGCTGTGGAGAGGTAGAGCCTGATGGAATGCTTGCTCTCAGGAGTTGTTAGCTTTTGCAAACCTTCCTTGCATAGAATTGTGGTGAGGGGGATATTTGCCTTCAATTTTGCAGATTTAGTTTTATATGAGAAACATTTTAGCATTAGATTGAAACAGGCATCTAATCAAGTAAGTCAGTGGGAAACAATCAAGAAAACATTTTGATCTGGGATGTCAGGGAATTCTTTCAATCTAAATCTTTCAATCACTGCTTTATAACTAAACACTAAATATTGTTAAAGCCTTTCTGTTCCTCCAAAGCAGATTCTCTAATACTGCCAATTGTGTAAAATTGCTCTGGAAGTGTCAGTCTTTCTCTCTTGACTCAATATTGAGTCTACATAACCAGTTTGGAGTGACTACCATCAGTTATAGGAAAAGTATAATTAGCAAAAATTAATCCAAATCTGTGTTGTAAATCAATGTGCAACAAAACATTCTTTTGAATCTTGAATCTCACATAGGAATGATTTTTTCAAATGAATGATTTATATCCATATATGGCACCTTTGCTTAAGATACTATTAGAATACTTTATGGCACTGTTTTTAATTATAGAGAATTATCTCCCAACATTTATGATAATGTTCACATTTGGCTTTCACTAAAATTCATTTCAGATATATTTTTCTCAAGATTTGTTTTTCCTTTCATGAAGCCACACATTAAGTTTATGTATAATTGTTCAATATTATACTGGAAATTACAGAAGTAGCCTTCCAATATCGTAGTAGAGGTTTTACATCTTGCAAAAGAAAACATGAAAGCAAGAAAGTCTTTACTGTTGTGCAATGAGTTTAATATGAATTCCTGAATGTTTAAAGAATACAGAAATTTGAGGTCCGATCTGCAATATAAAAGATGAATCTACAAAGATAGTTATCAGTTCAGCAAGACAAAATTAAAAATAGTTGTGAAATCAGGCTGATTTAAAAGGCTAAGAATAATCAAAATAAAAATAATTTCATATGAAAAATGCCACATGACTAGTGAGTAGGTAGGCAAGTGTTGCATTTCTAGATATGCTTGTTAAAAAAAACCCAAAACACTGTGAAATTAAATTTAAGAAGAAAAATATTTTCATGGCTTTTGTTTCTTTCAATTGCCACTTATTCAAATGAAACTGAGTAAAAATTAACTTGAAAGCAACTGAAAACCAACAACAAAGAAACACAAACAAACAAAAGCTTTTAAAAAAGATAACAGAACCCAGCAGTTTGTAAACAAAATTACAACACCATTTCGTAATCCTGTGATGAAGCAAAGATGAACAAACCTAGTGGCATCATACTGAAGTTTCTGAGGAATGCTTAATTCAGACTACAATACAGTTAAATATATGCTGAGAACTATCAGGAAAAGCCGTTCTTTTACCATTTTCAGAATATGGCTCATGTATGCTCCATTTGTGCTGATTTACAGGGTAGGATGTTTCAGGATCAGCAGTCCTGTCCCACTGACATTTCATCTGTCAGAAATGTTTGCACTATGTGGTGAAAGGGATGTGGTTTAGGCTGCATAAAAATCATACTTTTCCCTATTTACCACAGAGGAAACTCTACAGTCAAAGTACAGTTTCCATCTTCCTTTTCTTCTGTGGTGAAATCCTGACTAAAACGTGGCTGGTATTTTACTTTATCTTTCACTCTGGGACCACTATCTGTAGCGTAGGAGATAGCAAGGGAGAAGTATGTAATTTGTGGTGGTTATGATTCTGTATTTCAAGTTAGTCTGTAAGGAGACATGAAAAGATGCAAGGAGGAAGTCTCAACTCATTTCATACACTAAACCCTGTATCCACAATTCTTCAGAAGCAGAAAGTTTCTATCTGCTTATCTACCTTTAGCACCAAGTGGCTAAACTGGCTAAAATTTTAACACATGATGATCTCACCTCTAACTGAATATGTTCTGTTTGGCAAGCTGCCTTCACATCCTGTGCAGTCACATTTTTTCTATGGTTTAAGTGTTTTTAGCTGTGCATGGAGAACATTTATGTACAAAAATATCCTTGTAAAACGGGTAGTGTTCTCTTCTATTTTTATTCCTTTAAGAGATGCTAAATATAAATGCACAAAAAAAATAGAAGTAAAAAGGCACAAGGAAATAGAAAGCAAGTTAAAAATACTTTATCAGCAAAGACGATACTGAGTCAGAAAAGTGGAAATTATACTACTTGTCATACGTCACTTTGAATCTTTGGAGAATACTTAGATAATATCGTGATGGGCATTAGCCTAAGAATACAAAAATAATTACAGTTAAAATCCATCAGTGTGGGAAGGACTCCACTTCCTTTATATAAGAAACTCTGGATTGATTTATTAAAAGTTTCTGGGGTAATAAGAAGGAAAGAGAAAAGAGAAAACTCTTTTTCTTCAGTCAGCGTTGTAGTTGGAGAACTGAGCAAAGACAAACACTTTGTTCCTATTTTCATTTGTAAATATGTCATTACTAAGTCTTATATTGTAGTTATTGGTATATCCAAGTAATTAAACAGTGTTAGTGTCTCAGAAAATCAAAGCATCCAAGGGTGTTCTAATTACACAGTTCAAAGAAGATCTGAGGGCACAGATCTAGAACATGATACAGGTAAAATTTATAATGGAAGCATATAATCATATGCTCGGGAGCCAAACCAAAGTAATTGCCATCACATGTGTAGACTTCTTTGCCTGATTTTTTATATGTTCATATGGGCTGCGTGCAACTGGTGAAAGCTATATACCTTCTTTGTTGGTTTGAAACAATGAGTTAGTCTGAAACTCAGTCACCATACCTGGTGCATTTATACCTCCCAAACCAGCATTTACAGGAAAAACTGTAGACTTTATCTAGGCCACTGTCAGTAAGTGATGAATGAGGTCAGTGGTGGTGTAACCCCAATTCTTTTCCCATGGGTGCAATTGGCTCCCTTAGAAATATTTGCTAGCTGGTTTCAGAATATACAAGGCTTCCTACCAAATACCTGTAGACTAATAGCTTTTGCAGGGATTCTGAAATGTTGTCTTGTCAACATTGAATTGGGAATATTTGGAACATTGAGGGCAGCAGTGTTTTCAATATACTATATAGTACTACATGTCGTTAATAGAGGTAGAAAGTATTGCTTGTTAATGTATGAACATGTAAAAATTCCCTCTCCTACCAACCTTTAAAACTATCATCTGCATTACAGTAAATCAGAAATTTGACATTTGAATAGCTTTGAATCAGTCTGCTAGCTGCCTCTCATGACTTTTTGAAATATCAAGTTTATGCTATAATGAACGGAGCTGTGATAAAAATTGCAGAGAGTAACTGTTATAGCAAATTTCCTATAACATTAACCAATGTACATTTTTCTCAGCTGTGAAAAGTAGGAATTAGCTATCCAATTTTATATATGATTTCTGAGTTCCCTTTTGGTAGCAAAAGGCTGTATTTGTGCAGTAGCATAAATGAAGTACAGGCTAATACAAATGAAGGTTTAGTTTGCATTTCGCCTATAGTCAGATCAGAGTTTATAAGAGTTTAAGAGTTCAAAAGATTTTAGCAGCTTAGGACCTTAAATATAATGCTCCTTTGTTGTGTTGATTTCAGATCAGTGTAAATCTCTCAGTGAAATGGGTGCTTATCTCCAGAACAAAGGAAGATAAAGTGCCATGTTCTGAGAAGTCCTATGCTGGAATAATATATTTAATGTTCATACAGTTTACTTCCACATAATGTGTCTAAAAAGTATCAGTAGTGTATATAAACTATGGAAAATAAGTTATGTTGATCTATGTTTATGTGTCATAACCACATAAAAATTCTTGTGATGATCACCTTTGCATTTACCAATGAATAGCAATCCTCCCTAACTGTGCTCTTCTGCTAGGAATGTTTTATCATTGCAAAACCGTAGCTTTACAAGAAGAAAACAAATTAGATGATAAAAATTAATATATTCATATAGTGGCCCTTTTTCTCCGTACCAAAGAAATCAAGCACCTGTTAATAGTACTTAGACAAAGAGGAAGAGAAAATGCAATTTCACTGCACTGTCCATTAGAAGGAGTTTTTAAATCATCACCAGAAATATGGCAGTACCCTTTGATTTCTTCTATGCATGTGGAGGAAACAAGAGAAATTTACAGAGAAATCAATATCTCTTTATATGGTGATAATATACTTCTTTAAAAGGATATACCCTTATCATCTTCATTCCAAATAAGAAAAAAGCAATGCAAACAAAACCCAATCAAACAAAATATATAAATCAAATTTTTAAAAAGCAAAAAAAAAAAACCAACAAAAAAAAAAGTACTGATTTTTGACAGGTTGATGAGGGCAAGAGTAAGTTGCTTTAAAGTTATCTCAAAAGGCACATGACATTTTAGCTCTCACCCTCTGTTTTGTAAGATTTCTGACGTTAGAAAAAGAATGAAAAAATAAGAAAGAGAAGAAGGAAGGTAGACATGACTGAATGGAGATTTGGGCTATGTACTATGTTTCTGAAGCCCTTGTCACTGATTCTGCCAATTAGTGATGTGCACTCTCTGACCAGGTAACAGCTGATCTGCAGCAGTCACCAAAATCTCATACTCTGGTACTGCTGTGCTCTGTAATGCATAAGGGCAAGTATGATTATATTGTTATCAGTATCAGCAGATGTAGATGCTAACTGACAGAAATAAAGTGAAATATTACTTTCCATGGCAAAATAACAACAGGTAGAACATCCTTTAGTGATACTGAAAATTGCATCTTTCCACCAACTTGTAATACATTCAGAATCATTGACAGCTTTTTGTTGCTGAACTTGCCTTCTGTTGGTCCTATTTTCTTCTGTGAAAATGTAATAACACACCCTACACTCTCTTTACAGGAAGTTTGTATGTTTTGGCAATGTAAAAACTCTTCCCACTCCCCCCCTTCCCCCACCCAGTGGCACAGGGCTTTGCTTCATCATCCCTACTCTTCAAAATATGGCCACTGGGAAATGTTTGTCTTAGTTTTCAACCTCCTCACTTTTTACTCCGTGCTGAGTAGTAGTAAATATTGATGGCAAATAGATTTGCTGTTTACTCTATAAAAAAATAAAGTTCATATTCTCATTTTATGTGCTGTTTCACCTAACAGCATGCTCACACTTTTGTGCTGTTTATATAGTCATATACATATATGCAATGTACAGTCAGATGGAAAGTACAGAACTGAAAGTCCTTGTTCAATCAAATGATGTTGAAAATTAATGAAAAGTCCACTGTTCATGTTCATTTATATTATAAAAGATCTTAAAATTACATATTCTGACATCTAGAAAGATTTTTAGTTCTATTTTTTATTGAAGGTGAGACCTCATAATTTTAAAATCATTCTTACCATTTTTTTCTTCTATTTTAACTTGCCCTTTCGAATACATCTCTTTCTTCCTGTACTCAGCCCTTTTGTAGCAATAGTCCCTTGAGTCAGAAAGAACCAACATGACCTTGAACACATATCAAAGCAGATGTAGTAAATTTACATAGTATCATGCAGTTTTCCTTGAAAATATATCACCTAGTGGAAAATGGAGACCTACTTATGCCCAGACAACATGAAATAAAGGATAGCTTTGGCCGGAGGTCTTTGACATATTAAACTGTTCTTCATGACAATTTACAACTTTTTGTGCAACTTTTTCCCCCCTGAAACTAAAGTCAGTGGGTTGGTGTATTGAAAATGTGGTGCTGAGTGAGACATTCACACAAGGAGGAACCACACAATTTTTGCAAATCTGTG
The DNA here is from genome assembly GCA_037013685.1 of Acridotheres tristis. Classification (NCBI taxonomy): domain Eukaryota; kingdom Metazoa; phylum Chordata; class Aves; order Passeriformes; family Sturnidae; genus Acridotheres; species Acridotheres tristis. The sequence goes on from CM072884.1 coordinate 73,473,979, forward strand.
TGCTACCTGACCTCAGATTTAAAAACCAAGTGACTTAAAAGAGTCCTTTTTTCCAGTTCCTGCCCCTTTGCATTTAGTGCAACGTGCACACACCAGTATCCAAAGTTGTTTTCAAATTTATTTTCATGTTCTCTTTAATTAAATGCAACTGTTAAATGTATATTTTTCCTACTGACCAAGGACAGCAGCAGCACATCATGATGTGTGCTGGTGCATACCAGCTGGATGATAGCAGGCCTTGTAAAATAAATTGGGAAAAACCCTACATATTTTCTGTGTTAACCCCACTACACCACATGCCCAGTACACAGCAGTCAGTAGCTGGAATCTTTCTGGTGTCAAAAAATTAGGGAGAAAGCAGATCTCTTTGTAGCTACACATGGTATCCCAGAAATACCTCTGAGATCGAATTGTGTTTTAAAGGTTCAGATAGGTTGAGCTGGCTCAAGTTATTTTATTAGTAGAAAGTGATCTCCCACTTGGTCTGATCCCCATAGTTCATTGGATATGTAGAGAGAAGGAGAAAATCTGAAGATCCCACAGGTGGGTGAACAGGACTAGATGCAGTTGAATCAATTCAATGAAGAATGCAGATGTGTGTTACCTCAATGCAATGCCTCAGTCAGCTGAAAGCATAGTTGACAGAGGGTAACAGAATGAAATATCTACACCAGGTTTTTATTTATGTCTTTGGCTGTAGTGATGAGAAAACAGAAACAGGCGATATTCAGCAGCTGAATTGTGTCATGCAAAGCTGCAGAGTTAAGCACTGACCTTCAATTTGGCAACTGTAATTTTTTCCCCTGTGGGCTGACTAGAACGTATCATTTTGCAAAAGGGAGTGTGGAAACTGCTCTTTACACTTCAGGTCTTAAAAAGTGAAAAGCTGATGTATTAATGTTATAGGTCAGTGGAAGCTGTCAAGATTTGTGACAGCCAGTACCATTTACAGATGCCTTGCTTCTTTCGTTGCTGGTGCTTTATACTATATTCCTGAAATAGTAGGCAACCAAATATAATGGAGAGCTCAGACTTTCGGCCGACTGAGTTGTATTTGTCTAGCAAGTACACTGAGCTGCAGCTGGTTATTCCTGCAGGATGTAAGGGAGATAAAATTAGTGCTCTTCTTGAAGTAGATTGGTACAGATGTTTCTGTGTTATAGCTAAAACACGAAATGCCAAACTCCTTTGAAACCAACAATGCTGCTTGTTGAAATTCTACATCAAGTAAATTGTGTACCGATAGTAGGAACGTGGTAAGAATCTGAGGATTATTAGCATATATGAAAAAATAATTTCTTGTTTCAACATATTTAACTATGATATGGTGTTTTCCTGGGCAGTTTCTGAAGTAGATTAACACAGATAGGGACATGAAAAATGCATTTAAAATGTTATGCAGGTTAATGTTAACAGACAATTCAAAACAGAGAATAAGTTGGTGCTGACTAATCAGGCATGGTCTATATATCAGGCATATGTTTCTTTTAAACATGTAACTGCATTCTTTTTTAATCTGATAGTTTAAAATGGTTAGTATTGGCAACAGTATTGAATTGTCTCTATTCTTTAAGGATCTGATCCAATATCCAATAAATACTAGGATGAGATACTAAGAGAAAACTGGCTAGCTCCCCAAAGACTCCATTTCTGTAAGTAGCATCTGAAGACATGAACCTGAGTTTATATTCATGCTTTGAGGCGGAAAAAAGTGCTTGGGAATTAAAAAACAAGGGGAAAAAAAGAAAATGTAATTTGTGTCTTATTTGAATTTTCTTACAGAAAAAACTTAGGAATTCTTACCAATTGAAAGATTTGGTAACTTTATAGAGATATTGGAAACTGCTGCTGTTTAGCAGTTCATGAACTTTTCATGTTAATTAGCTCCTGGGATTGATTACTTTTCATGAGTTACTCCACTTAATTATTTTTCTAGTTTATTTATCTGCTAGCTGTTATTTTTAGGCTTCCAAGGAGCTGAATTTCTATGCTAAACTAAGCTCTCATAAAGGCAATATAGTCTCATATTTATCTTTTTTTTAATTATTTCATCCATTTAATCCAACTTTACCCCTAGCATGAGGGTTCTCCACTCTTAACTAGAGAAGCCTTTAAGACAGATTGTACTGGCCAGAGAGTTGCAGCTGGTTTTGACTTTAAAAGAAGATTGGTCATTTAGACAAAAATCCTTAGGAGAGACATGAAGACAGAGCTAATACTTTGCTTATTGCAGGGAATGGATGTGTGAAAACCTCTGAACTTCATTGCTGCTAGTGGGGGAGAGTAGGAAGAGGAAGAGAATTTCAGCATTTTTGTTCATTGTTTTCCAGCAGTAAATCATGTGTTCCCTCACAAGCTTAAGTTTACTTAAGTTTAGAAACTTAAGTAATCCTGGACTGATGTCTTCTTAAAACTATGAAATGATAACCCCATGAGCAGTTGGTCAACTGCTCCAAAGAGAATAGAATTTAGTCAAATTTGATCACACTGAGGCCCTTCTTTATCAGGTTTATGGACAGAACAATGTCAGGGCCGGAGATTGATGGGTGGGGGACTGATGAGAAATGCAGGGATGGGCCATTCTGTGCCACCCTGACCCGTGGGAGAGCAAGGTTGTGTCTTACAGACAGACCATGATGGCTGAATCAAAGAGAAGCACTTCTTGTCCCTGAGAAAAAGTGACATGGACCAGCCTCACAATTATATTGCCCATGACTCCACTACCTCCCACACCATCCCCTTCTTGCAAAAAACTGTTTTGAACAGTCCAAAATGGAATCAGAAAGTAGACTAATAGCAACAAGACAATCTGGTGTCTGATGACATGACTTCCTTGACCCTTTATTTATGCCCTTACACCTGGCCTCAGAGGGACCCTAATGTTTTATCAGCAGCTGCATCTGGCTCATCTATTCAGGCCTTCCCAGAGCCTCCTCTTCTTCCTAGGTAGTCTCTTTGCCAGTCACATCACTCGATGGTGCACATCCCTACCTCAAGTACTTGGACACATTTCAACAGAAGAAGTTTGGCTGTTGCTACCATGACAGCTTGACTCTGTACCAACTGTGATTTCATGTTGTGAGGCTCTGTAGTATCTGGATGTATTTCACCCTCTGTGCTTCTTTGCATACACGTGCTGGTGTGAATTTCCATCTTACATGCACGCTTCTGGCAATGAGGTTTTAAGTACTCTTTTTATGGAGCCTAGAATATACTTTGTCACATTAGAAAACTGGCTAGATTTGGTAACCTACTAAGCCCTTCCCATCTCTCTTATTAAAAAGCAAATCACCATTTTCTGCAGCTACAAGTCTGTGTTCACCTCCATTGAGAATGGAGACCTGTATGAGCATCCTTCTTTGTCTTGTAAAGGTTTCTCAATCATCAGCGACAAAACTATTGTAATAAAAGGTCAGAACAGAACCAGGTGGAAGAAATTTTGTTACGTAGCTCTGCCTGCAAAGGGACCTTCTACATCTTCAATAGCAGCACTAGCCTCATAACCTGCAGCCACATTAATGTAAAGAAAAATTCTTTCCTCTACTACATCTCTTCCTTTGCTACAGGAAATTGACTTTTAAGCTTTAAACATTGACATTGCCCTTTAGTCTTTTGTGTTGCTAACAGACTCGTCCTAACAAGTGTCATGTACTGTGCTTGGAACAGCACATACTCTTGGAAATTTTCTTCCAGGTAACATCACTGTTCCTGATCTCTCCTCTGTAGCGCAGGACAAAAATGTTACAGAGCAGTTGATTAATCTGCAGGTCTAGAGCATCTCTTATGCACAGCTTTGTAGCCCTGAATGACAGTAAGACCTGCTAGTTCTGGCCAAAGTAGTGCTTTTATGGGAAATCACGACTGTGCACTAAGAAAACTGGCCAGCACTCTTCCTGTCTGTGGGGTAGTGGGTGACATGTAGAGCATTTTGTATAACCAAAGACAGACAAGTTCAGAACCTTCTTCCAAAGAGTCATCAGTTCCATGAAGATTTCTGCAACTCAAGGGTTTAAGGAACACTGTATTACTTTTATGGGTACTATAGCCAATTTTTGCTGGCCAGTAAATCAAGAAATCCAGCAGTTTTCTCTTATTTCCACCCACGCTATTTTCCAGCACTGAGTTCTTGTACCAGGAAAATCTAGCACCCACCAAATACAAACAAGTACAGTTGTTTGCTTGGTTTTTTTCCTTGAGAGAAGTCAGTGAAAGCATACTGAATGTTTTTAGACACACGTAATAATGAGTATATGTAGAAATTAATTAAATTATCTTTCTGAATAGGATACTAGCAGATTAAAACATAATTATGAAGTCAAATATAATTTTCAGTGTATAGATCAATTTTTAATTGCTAGACTAATTACAGAAAGACAAGAGACCTTTGAAATCATTTGACTGAACAATTAATCAAATGCAGGGTTTGCATTTTTCCACTCCGGTCTCTGTTCCTTTGCAATTAATACCAGTCTTCCCATAGTCATATAATAGAAGCTTTTGATTTAGTAATTTAGAAGTTTAACTTCTTGAATAAGACCAATGAACCATTGCATTAATATGCTAATTGATACTGTAAGGGGTCTGGAAATTATTAAAGTCTTAAAATATTTATTGCTGTTTTGCTTTCAGCCAATGTAGGAAGTAAGCACAGAGTTTGTGAAAAGATCTTAAAATGGGAAGAACTTTTAATAGTATTACAAAAACATTTCTGAATTAGATATTTCAGCAACTTGAATATTTTTGACTAAAAAAAGACATTCCCTGTTGGATATAATTTCATTCTTTTGGGATGTTTTTGCTAATTAAGCCAGCTGAAATGTGAGACAGTGTCATGCAGCAGCTCAGACTTTTTCTCTAACTATGAAAAATAACACAAAATGTTAAGGAATTACATGATCTGCTGTAGTGACAGACTTTTCCATTAGTCCATAAATGACCATCTATGAGGCTCTGCCATAACTCATGTTACTCATGAGGTAACATACTCATAAGGTACCAACATTATACGGAAGGAGTTGTAATTAGATCACAGAGATAAGTTTGAACATAAAATATTTTACAGCTACATGAAAAGTAGCTGCCTTAGGAAAATCAGGATTAGATTGAGTTTTGAATTTCTTTTAAAAAGTGAAAATCTGATTCTATTTTCTGATAATAGATTTTCAGTAATCTGTGACTTAATAATTTCTCCTAAACAGCAAATAAGTAGTTAAAATGGGCACTGTAGGACTCATTTTCATTAAAAGGTACAATATAAGGTCCCTTAATCTGGTTACATAATACCATCCTAAAGAACTGTGTCCTTTCTGAACCTGTTTGAAATTGCATACCTAATGTACAAGCAGCATGCTGCAGCTCTTAGTGGCTGTGAGAGGTGGTGCTTTTTTTCTGAGGGAGATACAGGTATGCTGGTTTTCAGATTACAGAGAGGGAAATACAAGAGACAGATGTTGACTGTGATAAGGAGATGATGATGTATATATGATTAATATATCACTAAGTATGTTTTGGGACAGTCTGTATGACCTCTTTATTCAGATTAAAATCTTGTGCTTTAAATAACCATAGGCTTTTAATTTAATCACTGTTTGTCTTTATACTGCCAGGACTCAAATGAAAATGTCATGGGCATTTAGCTTGATGGGACCTTGCAGCTACTACATCATTCTTGTTATGAACAGTAAATGACTACATATTTAACCTTTCCAGCTATATCTAGTTACATTGTAGATAGAAAAATTATAGGAGTGTAAATGTTGTCATTCTGTGCTTTGATAATACAAATAAAATCCTATTTTGTGGATATCAGCTTCACTGTTATTCTTGAATGCTTCACATGAAATCATAGCCCACCCCGCTTTCATGAGACTAAATTTAAATGTCTATGAAGAATATACTATTTAACATAAATGCTGCATGTCAATTATGAGTGAAGCCAGGTAAGAAGTCTGATTCCTAATTGCTCATAAACCCTGCAGAAATTGTATGCCTTGGAAATTAATTTTCATGTCTACAAATTAAAGTCCTGACTTTTATTGAAACCCAACATAAAAATAAAAAAAATATAAGACTTCATCTTACTTTAAAACGCATATAAAAGCATGTTGTACATGATGAAATTTTGAGATTTGTATTTTTTATTCCAAAATCGTTCAAAATGTATCTTGATAAACAGTAAAGCTTTGTTATACATTCCGAGAGTTATATCATGATATATACATAATGCAAGCAAACCCCCTAAATTTTAGGGGCTAAACATACTGATAGAACTCTGATGCTCTGGTAGAAGTCATCTATGTGTGCACCTCTGTGACAATGCAGCCTGCTTCTGAAAACCTAAGTGACAGCTTCTGCAGTCTTGTAATGCATCACTACCTTGGATAAATGGAGGTGTCAAAAGGTAAATGCACACTTTTGAATTAAGTCAAATCTAAATTATGTCACAGTTAATCAACATCCAGTCACAGTTCAGTTACCTAACCACAAGATCAAATGCCACATGATCTGTTCTTTGATACCTGCTCTCACACCAGATGTTTCTCCGGGTTGTTTTTATAGATCTTGAACCATAGTCTCATGTGACTATTCAGGATATGGCAGGGTTTCTCAAATAGCATTGGAAGCCTGCCTTTATAATGAAGAGAGGTGACTTGTCTACTTTGTTGTGGTGAAAGGATCCCTAGAAATGTTTCCGAAGCCAATTGCAAGGAAAGGATAATATACATGACAAAACTACACAGGGACCAACATTCTGGACAAATTTCAGGAGGTATAATCTATATCTTTTGCTTTTTTCCTCTTCTTCTAACAGAAAATAACATGCCACTACTCTAATAATTTGTTTTCCAACCCAAATTATAGATTTTTGAAAGAATTTACTTCATATTAATTTAGGTTTTCGCACAATGGAATTTTTCTTCTTCACCATCAAATTTCTTTAAAAAAATAAGCCTATGCAAATCACTTTTACTTCATATCTGCTTTCATCTACATGGCTTTCATTTGAACCCCTAATGCAGATAAAGAAATATTTCAATCATGATGCACTGTGTGAAATTTCAATAAGAAAAAGAAGTCAAAGGGAATTTAAAATTGGACTACCAATCATAAGACATTAGCTACTGAGAATACAAACTCAGTGATCACAGAGAGGGAGAACAGGACAAATCACTTTTCTGCGTTAAGAGTTCTCAGAGGTAAAAACATAGAGGAGGTTTTCCGTGGCCTTTCTGCAGATAAAGATTTTTCTTTTATATATAAAATATGCAATTTTAAGCCTCAATCAATTTTTCCAAAATAGGGTCTTCTGAAATACTTCTGGGTTTCCTTTTATCTGGAGATGATGTACAAAGTCACTGTGGGTAAAGGGACTGTCAAAACACTATGTGTGACAGAAGTATAGGAAATGAAACTAAATCATGACACGTCTGACTATATTTAATATAAAGTTTTCAAGAGACCAGAAAATATACTAGAAGTAATTGAAGACTTTAAACAGACTAATAATAAAGTTAATGCAGGTTTTAATTATACAATCCTTCTGTGAGCATTTTCAGGCTAAATACTACAATAAGAGGTAGATTTGAGGTTTGCATTGGTTTGTTTTTGAGGTGTTTTTTTTTGCTGTGATAACATGAAAGAAAAATCTATTTAATAAACTATAAAAGCATGAGTTTATGAATTTCAATTAATTTCTACTTGAAAAAAATGTTTTATGTTATTTATTCTGAGAAAATAGTATTCCTAATTGCTCAGATGTATAGACTTAATGGTAAGTTTAAAGAGCACAGACCTCTCTAAATTTCCTTATATGGATTTCTCTATTCAAATTAAATTTGGAGTTGTACAACATAGAGAAAACTTCTGAGGTCTTGTCAAAATACAATAGAACAGATGTAAGTCAGATACAGATCTCCTGAAAATTATGAAAGTACTCTCTAAAAAGGCAAATACGTCTGTATTAGCAGTTTGAAGTGAAGCTATTCCTTTCAAAAGTTCTCATTATAACAATATCTTTAATTTTATTACTGTTTACAAAGTTTAGTTTTTCATTTACTGAGGGAAATCTCACAGTTTCTTTCCTCCCATGTTTTTGAGTTTTGATAAAAAGGAGCGTAAGTATGCATCTGTGTTGGTTTAAAACAATTTAAAGAGGTGGACACTCTAAAAGGAGTTACCTCCCATTAGTTTCACCCAATCCCTTTTCACCAATAAGGAATGAATATGAATAGATATAAGTGAAAAAATTAATAGTTTCCTAACATGCAAAACAGCAACAGGCAAATAAAAAGCAGCAAATAATTGCTAGATACAAAACTGCTAAATCCCAGAAAGCTCATGGAAACAAAAAAAACCCACAAAACTGAAGAAATACCCTTTCCAAAAAGGCAGCCCCCACTGCTGACTCTGTATAGGGAGACAAAGGAAAAATGGCACCAGAATAAGAGATAAGTCAGACTTGTCAGAGTGATGTCTGGCTTATGCATCCTGTACCCATACAAATGCAGAGTGAATGCCTACTTTCATAATGAAGGGCAGATCAGAGTATCTACTTCCTTTCCTGCTACTCAAACCATTCCCTTTCCCTCTTCTATGGCATCATCCTATCTGACCCTGTATCCTTCATCTATCCACAGCTAAGCTTTCTAAACTATACTAAGGTTTTATCAATTGTTGGCTTCATACATTTCTCTCCCTTTTGGTTAACTTTCTTCAGACAGATCTTGACTCACAGCAATATGAATTTTCCAGCTGAAGAACTTACAGTTGAAAGTGCATTCTGTGTTTTCCAAGATGAAATAAATGTTGGAGAAATAAAAGTAGAGGTCTAGAATGTGTTAGTTTATAGTTTAGGAGTGTAGAAAGATTTGATGAACACAGACTGTATCATTTGGAATACCTGTCTCTTGCTAGGTGCAGTGGGGCTGTTTTGCTGTGCTTGTCACTAAGCTTTCTTCTGCCATACAATTAATTATGGAGCAGGGAACTTCAATGTAGAGCTGACTTAACTTGTTCCACAACTGGAAGCAATACAGTTGTGCTGGTATAGAATTGAATCCAAACTAATAGAAACTCCTTCTACACAGTAAAGTTAACTAGGACCATGCTAATGGATTTAGAGTGTTTTTGGGACTTCAGGTGTCAGGTGTTAGGATTTTTTTTTTTTTAAATTTTTATATTTTTATTTTGAGCTGGTGCTGCACCAGTTTCATTTAATCAGTCTCCTTTAAGGATGTTTTGTATGCTTCTCTACCATGCTCCATTTAAAAATACAGATATGCTAAAGGAAATGGGATGAACTGAGTATCACAAATATGTTTGTCGTAGATTAGAATATCAATGCATGATGAAATATTGCTTTAAGAAAAATATATAGCATTCGTCTGTTCATTAACTCAGAGAAGAAATGTTTATGGCTGATGTATGCGGCTCTGGAAGAACAGCCAGATGTGTAAATGTGTATATGCACCACTTGTGGGTGAATTCATGGAACTGAACAGACATATCTAAAGTATAGATGTCTGCATCTGAATTAATCATGCTTACTTTCTTTTATAATCTGTGGAGAACAACAGAACTTCTCAAGTGTGATTCACTGCATCCTAAAATAGTCTTCTAAATCTGACTATAGGATTACACTGTTTCTCCCCATAAACCGTATAAGAATCCTACAGTGACTAGCACAGATATAAATTACATTGCACATATCTTTGGTCAAAAATCCCATCCTAAATCACCAAAATAGATTCTCTCTTAACACATGTTAAAAGGATCTGAGTTTCCCTGGAAATAATGTGATAATGAATAATCACTGTAGGCATCAAAATAGCTAATTAACTCTATAATGATAATATGCCTGCTGTGTGTTTGCCAAAGTGCTTATAAAAATGATAAATACTTTTAACATTTTCTTACATGAGTGAGGTTTTCTTCAAATTGCATTAAGAAGTCTTCAAAGCAAAATATCTGTACCACATTGTGTCAATGTAGTATTGCCTACAAACAATTAGGTGGGTCAGCTTGAGTGAATCCGAGTGCCTGAAATCATAATAATATTCATCATAATATATATAAAAAAAATAAAAGGTAGGAAAATTAAAGAAATTGTTATAAAAATGTGGTAAAGGACTGTGTGATTTTTCTATTCACCTATCTGGACAAAAGGATGACTTCTCTGTTAACAAAGATTTCTGGCTATGCTAAGGTAATCTAGGACTGGGCCATTTCCCTTTTTTTCCATTTTTTTTCCCACTCTTACCTTCCCAGTGTTGAAATACTTGATTCAGGGATGAGATCATCTTTATTAAGAGCAGCATACTTTTATCAGAAGAGACTGAGGAAGACTCTTTACAGATCACTTAATAGTGTTTATGAGTGTATTGATAATTTATTTCCAGTATGCAGAGTTATCTGATTTGAAGGTATTATTCCAAATTTATGAGAAGTATTCAGGTAAAGAATTTAAGGCAAGTATGTCTAAAAGAATTTCCCTATTTGAGACCTTATTTAAGAATAAATTAATTTCCTTTTAGATCATACTATTTGTCTGCAGAGAGTATGAGGAGACTTTAGGTTACTAGTTTTAAGTGGGTAGCATGTCCCAGTTCACTGGAAACAGCATGCCCAAGGCATAATTTAGGTGCCTTAAGGCCATTCAAATGAGTAGCAGTCAGCTCCACGCTAATTTTCATGTGTATTATCACTTTCCTCTCCAAACCAGAGTTGGGAAACCTTGAAAATTATGCCAAGAGCAAAGTGACCAGACTTATAGAATTTAGAATTATAAATTATAAATTAAAATAATAAATTAAAATTATAAATTTTCCAGAATGGAGCATTTTTTGCCCCTTAGGGCAATTGTTTATATTAGAGAGTTTCTTGTGCTACTCCATCATAGGATGAAGGCTTTCTTTTTTGTTTTTCCAGTACTGTGCTCTTTCCAAGTTTATCTACCTTCATCTCACTGTGAGCTACTTTTCTTTTGTCTATATACAGTCCTGTAGTGATTTTGTGCACTTGAATTCAAATATCTCAACATCTTCTATTAGCTGAGATTTTTTTTTTTTTTCAAGTGTAAATGGTAGTTTTATACTTTCCTGTTCATACTGGAGAAATTAACATTGAAAATGAAAAACAAACTCTTTCTGATGAGTGTAAATCTCAGGGTGTTGAACTAAAACTGTGATATGTTATCATAATCATTGCATAAGAGAGAATGATGATAATGATGATAAAAGAAGCCTTGGGAATAAATGATAACAAATATGATTTTAATCTCTGATGTTAAGTGTTCTCTCAACAGCCCCTTTTAACATTCTTTCTCATAAATCCTACACATCAGTTTGGTGCAGTGAGGTAAGAGCATTTTAAAAGGAAAAAAAATTATTTGGCTGTAACTGATAATGCAATAAACAATGAAGGAGATTGTGTCTTGTCCAGCCTTAGGATCTAATATTTATATTGCTTATTGCCCAAGCATGGAGCATGTCAGTTGAGTGACTCTTCAGCAGAAATCAATAGCTGCTTTGTATACAGAGGTAAATATAGAAAGGGTTACAAATAAATAAAGTGAGTACTGGAAATTATATGGTTTTTGGCTGAATTTGTTGCAGTCAGAGCTGACAGTGGAGCTAAAGTTTCCTATTATAATCAGTGTTTTCAGTAAGTTGAGTAGTTATGTAACAGATAAGGCAGATGTTAGCCTTTAAAAAGTTTTATCAAACTTTATTTATACACCTTTCCATGCCTTACTTTCTTGAATATGAAGTATTATTCTTTTTGTAAGAAGGATGAAAGTTTTATTATTTTCTTATTTTAATAGCAGCAAAATTCAGTAAGTGGTAAAATACCTTATTATAGATAGCAATCAAAATAGTGCAGTGTTACCTATGCACTTTCCTACTGAAATACCTAAAAAACATGAAGATTTGATTTCAAAAGGAAAAAATGTAAAAATGTTGTTATAAAGAAATTTATAGAGTCAGAATATTTTTCTGGATTCTTTCCTGAAGACTTATAATATAATTTACACACTGAACCAAATTTTCACTTTTTTTACTGAAACCGTTTATTACACTTTTCCCCTCTCTTGCACCCTTTTTAAAAATTCTTATCTTCAGTAAATAGATTCTATAGACTTATTTAGTTTTGCCTCTGTTTGTCAGGCTCTATCCATGAACCTTTAAAGGATAACTGCAAGTGCCATTGTGCATTCCTTCTGCTACTCACACCTTTGGAAACCTTCACTAATAAAGAGTTTTCATTATTTATTGTAGCTGATATTTCACTGCATAATGTTATAGCAATAGAAATGCATAAATAAGAAGATTTCTTCACTAGATCTCTGGTAGTAGACGGAAATATTAAAAGTAAAGCTTGCCTTTTGTGTTAAAATAAAACACCTTACCACTTCACAAAAGCTCCTTTATTCGTCATATGTGGTAACATTTGAAGGATGAGAAGACATTTCAACTGGAAATGCTATCAAAGGGATTTTACTGATACCGTAAGTAAAAAGGGAAAGATACAGTGAAGTATTAAGAATACTAAATATCTTCTGAGAGATCAGCTTACTCATCTAATGATACTTGTGATTAACTTTGGAAAGAGAAATTAACAAATACCAAATTATTCTCTAAACTGAAGTGGCCCAGAAATAAATGCTTTCTTGTGGATACATCTCATTCTTTTTATAGGAAGGGAGAAACAGCTCATTTTGTGGTATAAAGATGCCTCTTCTGCCCAAGTGGTCAGTGTTTGTGTTTCTCTCATTAACTCTTGCCACTCTTCAGGTATACAGTCTGCAAAGGGACAGGACATCAGGTAACCTGTTTTCCAAGCTTCATTTGTTTTTCTGTTGCTGTTGTGATATCTTCCCTGATTTCGGTAGTAATGGTAAATACTGATTTTTTTTAGGGAATGAAGGAAAAATTCAACAGATTATCTTCTTATAGCAGCCACAGGCAAGCCAGACTAAAATATCAAGTGTTTTATGGAGCACTAAATTGAAACTGTCTTCACTAAAATACAATCAAATGACAGTGCACAAGCATGCTTTATTTTAGTTCATTTCCAGTCTGTCAGAAAAAAATGGGGATATTAGTCCTCCTCTCTTTTTGATTATTCCATTATCAAAAGAATGGGGAGTGCCAGAAACATACATGTTGATTTAGTGTTGCACTGATGAAACCATTCTGTTTGTGTGATGTGTCATTTTTCATCACTCTCTTATCAAGGTGTTTCAGCTGCACCCATCCCAGGTCTTGTAATTGCTTCAGTTGCTTGTGGCAAAGTTATGTCAATGTCAATTGCTAAATAACTTTTGACTGCTCCATGTTGGATCTGTTAAAAGAGAAAGATGATGCAGGATGGACTTTTACATGCTGGTGTCATTCTGGATTGCAAACGAAGGCTTTCTACCAAAAAACATGACTGCTAGTAAACATATTAAATGTAAAGTATTAAACATGAAACCCTGGTAGAATGCTTATTGCAGTGAAAAAATACCTTTATGTTAAAAAGAGCTATAAAGTGATGTGGGAGTCAGATGACACATCCATAGAATATCAAGTAAGAATCCAAAGAAAAAACCTTGTTACCCATACTAGGTAAAACTCCAGAATTTCAGCAAAAGATATATCCCCAGTTAAGACTCAGTGGGCCCACAATGGTCCCCCAAAGGCAGAGACAACACCCATCTGAGTCCTGTCCACAGCCATTCCTGCACTGCTTTGAATTGAGGTGGCAGTGCCATAGGATAGGGCTGTGCATCAGTGGTAATTAGCAGTTACTGGAATGTGAAAGCTTGTTCCTCCTGCTGTGTAGACAGCTGCTGAAACAGATTTAGGAAGACACCACAATTTTTCCTGAAGCCCATTAGGTACAGATTTCAGATTCTTGTATGAAGTATATATTATTTTAAAATCATATATCAAAATTAAAATGCAGGAAGTCTAGACTTCCTGCAAAGAAGACTAAATGTGTCACGTGTCAGGCAAATTAATACAATATAGTCTTTCTCTCTTAAAATAGTCATGTTAAGTATTTAACATACAAAAATACAAGGAAGTATGTGCACTTGTAATACATAACTGGTTTGCTACATGACAAGTTTAGAACTAACAAGCTGACCATCAATTCTTAACTTACATTTTTCAGTGACTTTATGTCAGAAAACCAACTGGAACATGTTGTCAAAAATACCCATTTTTGTACCACTCTGAATTTTTCATACCTATAACATTCACAAATTGTTACAGCTCAGGTAAGAGCAAGCTCTGCTCAACATGATTATATTTAGGAGCCAAGGAGCTCTGACATGCCAAGAACTGTCATTCCAAACTGTTGTGAAAACATGCAGCAGAGGCAAATATGGGAAATCTGGGGGGGGAAGGTAGTGAAAAAAAGAAAAGGGCAATGTAAAATCGGTTTTCAATATCTACCTTTGCCTTGAAGGTGTGCTTTGGAAGTATGTTGGGTGCTTTGAAGTCAGAAGGAGAAACAGACTTATTGACATCACCACCACTGGTGTGACCGTCTAGCACCAGTCAGAGACCTTTGCAGAAACCGTTCAGATTTTCTCTGCATTCTGGGTTTGGCATAGCTTAGGACTGAAAGCTGCTCAGGTTTTGCTTCAGAGAACCTGAAGACCATGAAAGATGAATCGCTGGGTTGCCAGGCTGATCATAAAATAAAAATAATAAACAGATAATACTACAGAATTTCTAGGCCTCTCTGCACCCTTGTTTGAGCAGGAGTGACGGAGCCTACAAGGCCTGCTGAATATCACTCTTCCTTGTCTTCTTCACATCCAGTGGGAGACACTACATTTACAAAGTAGCTCTTGTGTCCTTACACTTACTGTGAAATTTGGGACTGATTAAAAATTATGGTCCCAGTCCATACAGGGGCTTTGTCATTATGACAGCATTACCTTCTGTGTTTGTACTTAGCAACCCACTGCTGCTGCATAGAGTAGGACAAATGATCTGATTTCAATTTCCTGGTGACACTAGAAACATATTCTTCTTAATTCCTCCAAAACAGTTAAGCCTCTTCCAGAATCCACTAGTTTTATGTAACCTACCCAGAGACCCATTTAAGTTTTTGCTGTTGCTGTAAATTATTAATGATATATTTGGAGAATATGTTATCCCCTAAAATAAAATTGGTAGGGCCACTGAAGATCCTAATGTAAAGACATAGGTGTTCAAGATCCCCAAGTAAGGATCCATGTTTGTGCCATTTTGAAACAAAAAGGAACCATTGCACATTTTCCACACTGGAACAACATTCAGAATCCAGTTGATGTAATAAATAATGCCACTTCCTACTTAGATGATTTATATTTCCCAAATTAACATGAAAAGGCCAATAGTTTCTGTTGCCAACTTGGCAGAAAGTTAATTTAAACTTTAATTGTTCTGAATTATAGACTTGTCATATTCATTACAGACATGTGGTTTTATAAAGGATATTCTTCAGGTTTTAACTGAATAGAAAATAAGTATTTCAGTCTGCCTTCTTTGGCAGGATTTCATTTTTGATTGCTCATTTAGCATTTCTTCTTAAGTCTTCAAAAGTTCCTCCTTTCTGATCCATGAGAAGCCTACAGAAACAAAGCAAGCTATGTCAGTTGGCTCACTGCAATGCAATATTTCTTTTATTTGTGTTAGGTTTTTTTTTCATTTTTTTCTTAAATAACTATATTCTTTTAGTCTCAGGGTTCCATGAAACTGTACTTTTCAAATTTTAGAGCACTTTCCCATACGTTGATAGTCTATGTGTGCTTCAGTGACTTCAAAACTAATTTCGTGTGCCCCATTTTCTTTTGATTGCTTTTGATACCTTTTTATTAACTTAAATCCAGTTAATAGTATTGATTTTTTAAAATTCAGTAGTTTTAGAAGGACATATTTTCAGTTCTTTGCTTGAATAAACATTTTTTCCTGGTGAATCTTAAATGCCACCTTTTCTTTGATGTGCAAAAATTTGTACATGCTCCAAGATGTCTGTAAAGATGTTGGAAACCAAGAGAACATGAGAGACATAAATATGTATTTTTAATCTTCATGTGCTTTTAAGATAAAGAAGCTGTCAAGACAATTAATCATATGTCTTGTTTCTTAGACACATTTCATTCTGCATTATCAATAGTTTACATACAATCAGTGCAAACACTTTAAAATTTCAAAAATGTTGAAAAGATTTCATTTTAGTTGCCTGTCTTTTACTTAATATGAACTTCTTAGCTCTTTAGAGTGGTTGATAGGTATTTCTGCAGCAGAGGACTGAATTTCTCTTTCCTTTTAATGGTTACCCCACAGGTCCAGTTTGCCATCATCCTGCTTCTGAGATGGAAGCATTTAAAAAGGTGTAAAGTGCTAAAAGATGTGGACATTGATGTGCTTTAAATAACCATAACTGAATGAATAAAACTTTGCTATAAATTAAATATTGTTATAGATTGTTATAACTTTATTTGTAACACCCTATTTTTTTAAAGAGAGGTAGTAAATTCTTAGATATTGTGTAAATTGCATAGGAGAAGTTCTTGTAATTGTTCCAAACAGCAGGGAAATTACAGACGACTACATATTTTATTGCATATTCTAATGAAGTCTTGAGGGTGACTTTATAGGATTTTAATTATGATTGGAGTCACACATTTTAGCCTTCCTTCAAGATCAGGCAGGAGGGATGTGCGACAAGAGGAATCAATTATGCCAGTGCTATGGATTTATGCTGCTGTCACAGAAGCTGCATCTACACTGTCAGTTTGAATCATTCAATGTTTCAATCCAGAAACCTGTTCTTCCTGGATGTTCACACTTCATGCATGCAGAATCACTCCTGGAATCCCTTTTGGAGTGGACCAACTGTGTCTGTCTGCAGATAAGCATCAGCAAGGTCTCTGCAGGCTGGCCCAAGGATGGCTCCAGCAGGCCAGGAAGGTTGCCATACTTTTTGGTATACAGCAGTTACTTTCAGCTTCCAGACATCAAATCAAAAACTTGACAGCTATCAAGGAAGCAATTTAGCATGTGCATTCCATATAGAAATATTAATTTTTAAAGAATTGAAAAATTACTGCTGCAATGCCTCATACCCTAAAATTAAATTGACCTCAGATAAATCCTTTATGATAGCTGGTGTCACACAGGAGAAATGCCATTCATGGTGTGCTGAGTATCTTGAAAAGGATTGTGAAATACCTATTACAGCCAAATTATATATAGCCTGGAGATGCATGCAGACTAATTCAGAAAGAGCAGGATGGGCTTGAATCATTCAGAACTCATTTGGTTAGGGGAAGAGTCACTCCCTGGAGCATATCACAGGAATCACCTGACCCAAATGTGTACATGTATGTATATATATATGTATATGCTTATAGACAGAAAGGCAAAGCTCGGTTTCAAAATTCTGGAAATGTGGCAGGGATGAAGAACTGAGTGGTTCTTTTTTTTGCAGTAAAACTGAAATGTCAGTTTCATGGACATCTAAAAAATTTCTAAATATTGTAAATGTGACTTACATTTATAGAGAACTTTTAGATGTTTTCCCTTCCACCGGTAATTTTGCTGTTAGTAGTGTTCATTTGCTTATCAAAGCTAACAATGAAAATTTTCACCAGATTCATTAACTTATGATGATACACCCGTTTTATCTATGGAAGCTGGGCCAGAATCAACCCTTAGACATCTAGAGAGAAAATCATCTCTCTGGAAGTAAGAATATTGGTCTCATCACTCAATCAAGAATGGCAGGTTTTTGGCAAAAGCTTCAAAATTCATGCAAAAATAGATACTTCCTTTTAACTACATAGGGCCAGTTAATCTTAGCAGACTATTAATATTGGTCCTTAAATACAGTGCTAAGCAACAACACTATATGTCACCACTGATTACCACAAAACTGCTTTAAAATTCTGTACTAACAATTAAAAATATTGTATAGAAAAGATTTTCATTAGAAGACAAACAATGAGGGGAAGGCTTCTTAGACCTTCCATAGAACATGTCTAGGGCAGTGGCTGCCTTGTTCTGATTGTTGAGGAGATAGAATTTTCAGGTGTCCAGGTGTCACTCTTTTGCTTCATAATTTTATGTTACTGCATATATACTTATGCATAGCTTAGTGCCTTGACTTACTTATCTTTAAATTTCACTAGACAAAACATGAGTTCACTAAATAAAAACTTCCTGAGCTGAATAACTATAACAGAGTATATTTTTTTACTATTTTACATGAATGTAGATGTTTCCCATAGTAAAAAATATTTCTTTCATTCAATGTTATATATGAAACGTCATTTTTTTCAGGTAACAGATTAGTGAATCTTAATTAAGCACTATTCAAATTGTTGAAATGTTAATGGGAAATGAAATCATGAAAATATAAGCATTATGCTGCAGAGTGCTATCTGTAGTGCTGGAGAAAAAAACAAATATTCTCACATTGCTTGTTTATAAACATTTGATATATTAAAGTGGTGGATGAGGAGAAACTTGATGGCATAATCCATTTCCCCTTTGAAAGACACTCCAATGAGATCCTTCATAAGTGGCTGTTAGCAGTAGGATGTCAAGCCTAAGATTCAGAAACAGCCTCAGTGATGTCTGACTAGTAATTTAGAAGAAAGATTTCCATATTTGAAGGTGATACAGAATTATTCAGGCTATGAAAAAAAAATGGGTAGAACCTCAAAGAAAGCTAGAAGGATTAAGGAAATGGGATCATGGTTTCAGATAAGTTCACTGCTGAGAAATGCTAAGGAATCTACTTAAAGAATATGTGAGGTGTTTAACAGGCTCAAACTTAATTGCTTAGATTCAGGAAAAAAGAGAAGACCAAAAGACCTAATACCTTCTGTTGAAGAAATCAGAGAGAATAATGGAATGGGCTAGAGCTGATAAAGCTATTAATTTATTTATTTTTTTAAATTAAAAAAAAAGCTACTCCCTTGAAACATGCAAATGAAAGGATTAAAACTCTGCAAAGGGAAAGAAAGAAATGATAAAGACAGGTAGACTACAGGAATACAGAAATTTTCAGAAACTGGATAAGACACAATGATCTGTGCTATACTTTAGAAGTCGCAAGCTTAAAAATTAGTAGCGTTTCATTGAAGCCAAAAATAAATATTCTCTCAACCTAGAAACTATATAGGTACATTTTCTTTCAAGTTGTCCTAGGGCAACTGAATTAAGAATTGCAAAAATTGCGTTTATATGCTTGCAGAAATCTTCACACCTACAGTGGTTTACCCAGTTCTTCTTCTCTCTGTCTCTTTTGTTTACCAGCCTGGAACTGTAGCAATGTCTTGTGGTGTTCATCATATCACACGTAGAAAGAACTGCACACTTTTGTTGCATGACACAGAATAAAGGTCATAATCTAATAGGCATAGATAATAGATTTTTTTTTCTAGAAATGTCCACACGTATACTTATGTCAGCTTAAAACTATGAACTTTATTTGCAGATAAATGAAAACTGAAAGAGATGTTAAATTTATTCAATAAATTGTTCATTTTAAATGAGAGTACTTTAACAGTAGATCACCTTCATTCACTGAAATTGCATTTGAATTTAAAATATTTTATATGACTGGGAAACTGGTAAAATTTCCTACTTCATAGTTACAGTTTTTATGCCTGTGCATTTACATATTATTTTCCCCTTCTCTTTCTTTCTTCCCATGTCCACCAAAGAAAAATGGGGGGGGGGCACCATCAGTAGATGTGGAATATCACAATATTTTCCATCCTTATTTCAATAACTGTCTTAAAAAAAAGAAAAAAGTCAAAAAACCACACCAAACCCAAATTATGGTTGCTGCTTCTTTGAATAGTCCTTGGATTCTTAAATCTTAAGAGAAAACCTTAAGTATGTACAAGAGCACAGTGTATTATATATAAAATATAAAAATAAATAATAAAAATAAATATAAAATATATAAAATATTAAAAGAGACATTTCCATAAATCTGTATATCAGTTTATACTCATTGATTTCTCTTTTTTTTCACAGTGGCTTTGACAATAATCAGAATAATAAGGAAAAGTAAATAGCTGAGTCCCCTGCTTTGCTTTTTGCTGCTTCTTCAATCATGCCTGAGTTGAGTTGGTTTCTTATTTCTGTTTTAGGAAAATTTTGCTGGTCTCTGTGCGATTGGTACAGAAAAAAAAAACAAAAACAAAAAACAAAAAAACCAACTTATTTTGAAAAATTTGAGTTAGGAGTTATTTTAAAATTAAATTTATTCTGTCTATGAACCCCAAACTATTTATCATCAGGTTTTTTTGCAAGTTATTTGCTCCTGTTTCTTTTACATATAAACATGAAAACTGTTGCCATGATGCACTCATTCTTGCTCTTGTCATCATTGTGAATCACTGTGGACTATGTATGACAACGAACTAATGAAAAAATATGCTCTCCATCATTTATTATTTATATGGAAGCATAGATTCATTTTTGCTTTCTTTCACTTTCACCTTGGAGCCTGAAGGGAAGGCCTGGGATTTGGTTTTCCCTGGTAGCCTCAGGACTGTACACCCTCATCTTTGCTTTAAAAGGTGGCATTTGCCCCCTTTGCTCCTCCTTGACACACACCTTGCACAAGCACAGAGCTCCCTGCCAGGGCACCCTGCAGCCACCCTGCAGCCCCGTCTCACAGCCTGAATTTTCACCACCTGGGGAAACACTTGAAGAAACCATTTTTGTGTGCAAGAATGGACTGCAAGGCTATGGACCAGCTGTAGGTACATTGGAAATTTTTACCAGGAAGGAGCCTTTTGGGTACCTTCTTTGTTATCTCTAAAATTACAACTCTGGGAGCAGAGTCCTTTAGATATTCCATGTAACAACCTTCTTTTTATTTCTTATTTTCCGGGTCAGTCATCTGTATGCACACCACAATACAATTAAAGTTTTTTTATATTCATGATACAATTATTTTTCTTTATGCTGTAGATGTTGGTGGGTTTGGGAACTATTTTACTAAAAAGGGCAAGTTTAAGAAAAAAGCCTAATTATTAACATTTATATTAGAAGTGTTAATCTTATGCTGTTAATATTCTAATAACTGAGGCTGAGGTATTTTTGTCTAAGAAAATGTATTCAAAAGCATGCAGTAGTTTGCTGCTAGGCTTAAGATGTAAGAGTTTCTGAACAGCCTGTAAAGAACATGTAATCCAGGGAAATTACTCATTATTAAGCATAGGTTCTTCAATACAGTTTTGTAACCTCCTGAATATGGTGAGTGTACTTGAAAGGACAGAAATCATTATTTCCCAGAGAAATAAATGTTTCTCTTGCTGAGACTTGGAAAACTTTGAATAATTGGAGATAAATGGAATAGATGTGAAAGTCATAAACTCTTCTTTTATACACAGCTTAACTCATCGAACATGTTTACTAACTACCTGGAATGACTCTGTGGAAAGGACACATTTTTAGAAGTTTAAATTAAGATTACCATTTACCATATGAGCTTGAAACACAGTAGTTCTAGATATCCTGATTTAGAAAGACACTTCCACTGAAGAAAACATATGCAAAAGTGCTTAAAGGAAAGCTGACTTGAAGTTCAATTAGAAGTAACTTAAGTGAAAGCCTGCCGGTAAATTCCTCTCTGGTTTAGGGAAGCTTGTACACCTCTGCTTTGCACTCAAGTACATATGAAGTTTCTTCCCAAACAGGATATGTGAACCACCACATGTCTAAAGCAGAGACTGAAGTCTATGTCAGACCTTTTTTATGGCCTTATACACATAAATGAACTAAATTTCTTTTGTTTTTTTAGGGACTGACACCATGCATGAAAATGGACCAACTTCCCAAAAAGTGTAAAGCTCTCAGATGAGACTTTCAACATGGTAGCACTAAACTCAGTTCCGAACCATGTTGTGCCAACAGAGGCCATTTCATGATTTAAGAAGAATTTTTCTTTTCCTTGACAAAACTTGCTCCATTTCCCTTTCCCATCCTGACATTTGACAAATGCTTCATGCTCAATTAGGCAATCCTACAGAAAAGATGTTACTACCTTATGAATGACCAGAGGGTCACTTGACTTTCTCATGAGAGCCATGAAAAAATTTTGATATATGTGATGGGACAATAATCCTCAGTTAAAGAGTTTTTTTCTTAGACCAGCTTTGTTACTAAGTAAACAAATTTTTGAAAGGTGAAAGCTGGGCTTATCAAGACAGCATGCTAGGAATGTGACATTTTATGGAGCTGGTATCACATACACTGCCTTTGACTGTGCTCATCAGATGGCTTACTCCTTTGCTGCTCTTTCAATACAGAGTGGCATTTGGGAGGCTTCTCGATCCATTTCTCCTTTGACATTTCAAACTTGAATTGAATTTACCTATGCATTGTTTTGAAAATTACAATCAAGACTTGAACTATGAGGACGTCATAAAAGGGGGTTGTTAACAATTAGTACAGAGCATTTAAGGTTTCTGAAGTGCCGCTACAAAGTCTTCTAGAAATTGATCTACCCAGTATGGTACCACCACTATAAAACTAATAAATAAAAACAAAATTTAAGGCATGATTGAGGAGAGTTGAGCAAGTCTGGTGATGGATAGATGACAGACAGACTAGCAGAGAGATGTGTATACCTCTGCATACACGTACAAACACATGAAATCTGCTGAGTGTCCCTTTGTGCATTTCATTGTAGCAGTTTTTGCATGTCTCTCACCCCTTCTCTTTTTGACAGGAGCTTTTGAAGAGATTAACTGCAAAGAGACTACAGAAGCATCAGTATTTACTGTTTAAAAAAAAACAGAACAACAAGCAAACCAAGTTTTTAAGCTGCTCTTATCTTGGTAATTTGCACTTTATAATTTTTATTGGGATTTAAATGCAAAGAAGACTGTAAGACTGTTGTGTGCAGGTCTATGATGGCAATAGAGAAGAGTACTTTTAAGAAAACTGTCAGCAAGGCTTAAAACTGAAAATAAAAATAGCCCATGATTTTTTATTTACTTGCGTATTTTAGATTTTGTCTTGCTTCTTCATATTTGAAAATGTGCAATCAGTTATGTTACAACTACAAAATTCTCATTACTATTTGAACCAGAAAAAAATCAAATTAAGCAAAATTAAAAAAAAAATGTTCTATCTAGGGCGATTTCCTTTAAATCAAAAAGGGAAAATAGTCTATGATCTCTTATCAGTTTCCAAATTTGTCAGGGTGTAGAACAGGAAAACATTGATATCAGCCTTAACTTGCGTCTTCAAACAACTGAGGATAAGACAGGCAAAATATGTATAAAAAATAATAAGGTCTGATCCAAACAATTGTCTGCATTTCTAAGCATTGCAAATGCTAGTGATGATGCACATGTGGGCCTAGTGTCATTTTCAATAAAGGGCTTGCTTGCACCCCTCTTTTATCATGTACTGCACATGTGAGACTCTCATAGAAGATATAAATTGATTTGGAGAGTCTGATTAATGTTGGGAGTTGATTTATTGGCTTTGCATATGTTGTCCTAAGTATCTGTGTCTCTTTATTTCATTCTATTACTTCAAGCATCCCATATCTACTTCTTTCTTAGAAAAGTACTAACTTCTTTCTGCTTCTGTTTTTCATTGATTTACCCACCAGATTTACCTAAGTATCTACTTTAGACTAGTAACTATGTCTGTACCATATAAAGCATGACCTTAGGGTGGATGTGAGAACTGGAGTGCTGCTCATCCTTACCACACATTCCTGGCATGGTCTGTGCCCATACCACCATGTCTTTTCTTTGCAAGACAGTGCCCCAGAGTTGTTTATGGAGAATGATTGGGGGGCAATTCCCAATGCTTGGTATGAGAAGGATTGCGCCAGTCCTGGCTTTCCATTGCCTACACAGTTTATGAACCCCATGGCAACGCCAGTAGTGTCCCACCTGTCCTCATGCTGCCCTCTGGCACTTGGAAAACAAATCAGAAATGTAGAATGGTTGGGTTAGAAGTGGCACTAGAGATCATCTAGTTCCAACCCACCTAATGTGGACCAGGACACCTTCCACTAGACAGTCCTCAGTTTCATTCTTTGCTATAAAAATGTCACTCTAGACGGTACGAAGGGGGAAGGGCTAATGGGGTACAGCTAATTTACATGAAACAGCAAGGCATGCCGAGAGTAACTCTTTGTAACCATTAAGAGGAGGGAGTGCTGAAGGGCATAACCTCCAGGGGAGGGGGACAGCCTCCTTTCTTGAGAGGCTTTCAGCCTCCACAGTGGTGTAGGTATTATCTCTTTGCACTCAGTGGAATTAATCCTATTGTACTGTAAAAGCCTAATTTGGATTATCTGAATTCTGCTGCAGGAGAGGCTATTAGCTGGGTTTAGTTGAGGTCAGTCCCACTCCAAGTGCCCGGGTTCTCTTGCTATAAGTTTTTGTGTGTTTTTGTTTCGTATGGAGGTGGGATTCCTAAGGGCTGTTCCACAGTCCTTTACAATAGCTATTTGGATTTCTCCTGTTGGGACAGCTGTGCTGTTTCAGAAGTGTTCCTTTGGAAGGTACATTATATACACTGAGAGTCTGCTGGTGTACTGCTGTATTTGTGTGTTTGTGCAGAAGAAAGTTTGCTCTTGCTTGAGAATGGGAAATTTAAAAAATTTCCAATTGCACTGTCTCAGGTGTTGAATCTTATCTTATTGGAACATATGTACAGATAAACCCCTATGGTGTGGTCTTAGGTTCAACAAACAGCTTAGTTATTAAAGTTAAGCAATTTTCCTGAGAGATATGCTAATGTCCACAGCATTGTTAGCAAACATAGTTTGAATGGTTTTGCAGTCTGAAGACATATTGAGTTAGAAAGGCTCACACAGAGATGATTAACAGTTGGATCTAGCACTTAAATGTACGAGGGTCTTCTGAAAAGTTATTTTTAAAGACGAGGTTTATTTAGCAGCTGTCCTATAAGCAAAAATGCTAAAAATCTTCAGGTTTACTTGCTATGTATCTTTACATACATATAATATTTTTTCCTATATTTTTCTTATACTTTACTTTTGTATATTATGTATATTTTTATTTATAAGTATTTGACTTAGTAATTAAAATATCCTGTGTTCTTTTTTTAGCCCAAATAAATACTGAAAAATATACAGCTTCATTATGAAATTTAAATTATTCATCAATTTAAAAATTGGAAAGATTTCAGTTTTTAATCTCGTGCAAAAAGTAAAAGATTTTCTAATATTTGTGCTATGTGAGTGGTGATATATAAATCCAGAGCAAAACTATTGCAGCAGGTAAAAGACAAGTTTTAAAACTTTCAACATAATGTTATTGATTGCCTTATTATAGAAAACATAACTATAACAAATATTGATAATTCTTAAATAGCATTCTTTTGAATGGCAAATCTTTCTTTAAAATATTCTTGGCTAGAGCGAATTATGTGGCAAATTTCTAATGACTAATGAAGCAAGACATCCTTCTAGCCTGGAGAAAATACAGCGCAATTTGCTGGAGAGCAACCAAATCTTCAATTGTGTAAAGACTGGATATAGGTTAACAGTAGTTTGTAAAAAAATGCGTTAGGTAATTCAGCAGTTGTCATGTCTGTTTGGTTCTTTTAGACAAGTTGGTCTTTTGCATAAAAAAGAGGTGATTTTTTAATTATCAAAGCTGCAGAATAACTGCAGTCTCTGGTCATCAAAATTAATTGTCTTCCTGCCATGCACCTGTTGCCAGAAGGCAGCTCAAGAGTTGTACAAGTTTGTTTTCAACCTCCGCAACTGCTGTACATCAGGATTGTGTATCAGTAATGTATATTATCACTCCAGTGTAACAGAGCAACACAAATTTCGTTGGCATGACCTACCACTTCTTTATTCTTGATGGATTTTTTTTAGTGACAGAGGCTTCTTTGTCTACAAAGATGTTGCTTTATTACAGTGGCGAGAATGAACGCAGATGATATTTTCATTCATTTATGATTTTTTTTTTGCCAATGAGCAGACTGAGTTTTCCTAAACTGTGGATCAAACTAACCGGTTTTGGACATGTGCTCTAAATGGACAATAATTCTGCAGCTAATTTTTTCCTGCATCTTTCCTTAGCACATTCCCCTATGTATGTATATCATTCTTTTCATGCTTACATGATATTTTCTTGGGTATTTTTAATTTATTTATTTAGTTTCAATAAGAAAGGGGGCATAGGCTTGTGGAAGAAGACATTAAACTAAAAGTACAGTTTCTTCTTCCCTGAAGAAGTATGCTACTCCTTAATTTTGTACATTATTTATCTATGTGCTTAGCTCTGCACTGAACAAACCATCCATTTTATTGATTCACCTTTTAAGAATGTTTAAGAACAGCTACAATATATTTGCAGAAGGAGTACACAAGTTTCAGAAAAATAACTTAATATTGTATGCCTTGGGATGCTGAAAAGGACACCTGAGTGGGGAGAGCAGTTAGCTTCTTCAAGGAGGCAGCCACATTTCCTCCAGGTTTATTTTATCAAAGGAGAACACTCATGCAGGCAAAGCTTAGAAGAAGCATTTGTAGAAGATCAGTCAATAACACTAATTGGAATTTAAAAGAATGAACAGATGGTCTTTATGTGACTGGAAGTAACAGGATAAAAATTAGCTCTTGTTTCCTAAGACAGCTCAGAGTCAAGAAAGCACACCTGTTTATTTTTCTGATAACAAAAATATTGTTCATACAATTTTTATTTACGATTATCTTTGCAGTTAAATTATTCTGCAGTGTTTTAGTGCCTTTTGTAATCAGACAGATAATCAGCTTAAAAGTACTTAATATTATTCATATAAGTGTTTTTTCCCCATGGGCCCAATAACATTAATCATAACATCAGAATAGCAAGGTGATCTTTCCATGTTTCTTTAATCCTATTTATACCGTATGGCAAACACAGTCTGACTAGAAAAGCAACAAATGCTATATCTTCACAACTGGGAAATAGTTTCTTCCAAGCAATAGCAAATGATATTCCAGTTTTCTCTGGAAGGTATTGATGGTAGATCCTTATATTGCTTATCTTCCTAACGAAAATTCCCTAAAACCAAAAGAATAGGCTTTAAATAACTTTACCTCACCTAAGCCAAGTGGTGCTCTGACAAAAAGGTTCACCATGTGTCACCCTCTGACTGCCCCTTCCTAAAAAGCATCTGCCGTCAAGAGATTTGCTGTGGCAAGGCCTCAAACCAGGAATTTAGCAAGAAAGCAAGACCCAATTCATAGGGTTTCTAAGCTCATTTTGAGTTTGAGAAACCTGAGAAGTGTGGCTACAGCATGGCTTTATTTGGATACAGATTACCTTGTATATTCAAATGGCCTTGTGTGCTAAATTGAGTGAAAACAACCTGACTATACAACAAATACCAGAGTATTTAACTTCTGAATTTGAGACACAATTTCAAAGAAGAAAATAGAATAGCATGAATTTCTGTGTTTGCCTCTCTGAACTCATGAAGGTCTTCCTTTGTTGCTTTCACATTTCTGGAAATTTTGGGGGAATTTGAATTGTTACTACAGAATTTTCTGAACTGCACTTTCTTACTGAAATTGTTCAGGATATAAAACTCTACTACCTTACTCAGGACTTTTAAGAAATTTATTCTAATACATACTTATTCTATAATTCAATCAGAATTTAACATTACTAAACCATACCTCTTAAATAACTGCAATTCAAAATTTTCCTGAGCTCGAGATTCTTTTGGCATTGGTCTATAAGGGGAAAAATGCACATGCATCATCCCTCTTTGACTAGGGAACTTCCTTGAATATATCTTTAATCATATTTCTTAGTTACCATTTGCATACTTTGTTCATACTACTCGAGGCATTTTCATATGTAATAAGCAGCAAATAACGGTAAATACTATGTAACAATACAATTTCATAATTGTATCTTTTCATGACAGTTGTCTGCCATTCTTGATAATAAAATAAAGTTCTAGTAATTAATGACTAGAATTATATGAAGATGATATCAATTAGCCATAGAATTAACCAATTAGACATAAGAGCATCCTTTTCCTTTATGTGATTTCCTACATTTCTTCATGGTCTAACTCCAGCTGTCTAAGTTCTGAGGTTTTTTTCACTGAATGAAAACAACTTGATTCTTAATACAAATATTATTTCTAAGATGCTGCATATTTTTAAAAAATTATGAAAACCCAGAACTTTCCAGCTCACAGAAATTCCTCAGTAAGAAAACAGTTAAAGTTAATGTATAATTAGATTGGTATCAGTTAATGTGCAAAACTTCATGGTTCTTTGAATCATTGGTCCCATTTCAGGTAAACAGTTCAGAAATTAGGTCAGGAGCAAATCAAAAATACATATCATGCCTTCAAGCCAGGAAATATGTTTGTTGTATCATTTACTAAACTTCATTAAGTTACTTAAGACCATGGGTAGGAAGTTGTAGAAAAAAACACCCCAAAAAAATCTAGAATAAAACAAAAGTAATTAGACGACACTTTAGCCCTGCAGATGCCCCACAGAGCTTAGCAGCTGGAGACCAGCCCACAGTGTGAGTGAATCTCATTTAAGCTTCCTTATCTTGTTTTGAAAATTAGACAGTGAAAAAAATATTCCTTGTTAATAGACATCAGGCTACATTTCACCCTGCTGAAAATTTTCCTTATCATATGCTAAATCTTATTATCCATATGGTTGTCATTTAGGCCATAGCTAACCCATTTATTGTTTATTGTTCTTTAATTTTATCCATACATAATAGAATTTCAGAAAGCTTAATTCTTGTCATCTATCACTACAAGTAACGAGCATAAAATTAACTAAAGAAAACCATAGCTTTGCACAGATGGCCAAGTGCTGTTGGATAATGGTTCACATGTTGTCTTTCATCACCACCTGGATATATATTGCCTCTTAAGTAAAATATAAATACATATGTATAAATACATAAATACTGAAATGCTCTCATCTGCCTGGTGTGAAACCTGATTGTACTATCCAGATCAGCTTCTTTTTTTTTTCCACCCTCCATCTACAGTTCTACAAAACAAGTCAGGGATAAAATTAAGAATGACTCTATGGAATTACACATAGGATAGAGGCAAAATGCATTCCAGAGTGGAAGCTTTCCTTTGAAAGTGTTTGGATCTTAATGTTAAAAATACCTTAAATGTTTTATTGGATCAGAACTGCTAGGGAGCATTTCAGAGGGCAAAGAAGTTGATTACCTCCTTCTTCTAAATTTGATAATGTACCATTTGGTTCCACACAGCAATCATGATGGCTTGAAGGAATTCTTGACAGATAGATAACCCATTCAATCAATTAAGTAATTATCATCTCATCACTCTTTGTTTCACTTAGAGCTCATTTTTGAAAAGAAGTTTAAATTTTCAGTCTCCTTAAATGCTTTTAGAAGTGCTCAAAAGATGTTCTTCAGCAATTTCCCATGGGATTAATATGTGCTTTATGTATTATTTCCATGGTAACTTGAGATAACAGGAACAGGGATTTATGCTATGTTGCATCCATCTTAATTTATTTTAGGACATGTTGTTTTTAGGGTTTGTTGTTTTTTTTTTTCTAGGGTCAATTTTCATTTAACAAAATATTAAACAGCCTGTAAAATGAAGATTGAAAAGGCAAATGTCCTTCAATATAATATTGTACTGAAGCCCTTTTTCACAGTACATTTGCTTTAATCTTAGAGTAAAATAAAAAGAATCTTTTTATTATTATTCTTATTTCTAGCAAAGCAGAAACTGATATCTCTAGTATAAGTGTTCTGTGATTTGAACAATTTTTATTCTGTGATAAATTTGAAATTTATCCTGAATATCTTGGAAACTTGCTCCTTGACCTTTTTCTAGTGCTATTCATAGTTATTGAAAGTACTAGTAATGGACAGAGGTGACTTTTTCTTACTCTGTGAATACAAACAGCAGATTGGATTGATAGATTTTCAGGAGACATCTTCAGGAACTTCTGTGTTTGCTTCTTTTGAAATTACAGCATTGAAGCAGTTTTTCCTATCTGGCTATATTTTGGCTCCCAATTCTACATATAATTACATATATATTTATTTGTATGTGTGTTTTTGTGTGTGTGTGTGTGTATATATCTAAATGAGACTCCCTATTCAACTACTGTTGTTACATAGTATTTTTGCACAGGTAAGGTAACATTCTCCAGAGTCAGAGTTTTTATTGGTTGCTTCATACTTATATCCTTTGGTCAAATATATATTAATTTCTAAGTAGATTCCACATGAAGTATTGAGATAATGAAGAAACTGTAAAAAATGAAGCTACAAGAAATGAAACCAGCAAGTACTACTGTTGCAGATAGTGGCATGCTAGCAGGAGACATTCATTAAAAGATTAGGTTTCATTTCGCTGTTTGCGTGTGTCGCCTTGTAAACATTAAGAAATACTATGTCAGATACCATACAACTTCATCATGAAGCTGTCAGGTGAAAAACCAGACTTTGCAGATCCAGAAATATACTGGATGGAAGGCATTTCTACAAAATATCAATAGAAAATATACTTCAGGGAACAGTTGTGCTGTGTAGAGACAGAATTACATTATAGTCGTCTCCATTAAGTTGTCAGCAGTCACCGATTGATTTCATGAAGTCATTTCCTGTTTGCAATGGGGGGAATAGCAACCAGCTGTATGATGGAAACAACTGCATTTAGTTATACATAATGTTAACTTATCAGCAGTTTAATGCCAATTGCCATATCTCAAGTATGACTGTAGAATATTTGCATATTTACTTCACAGTGGGGCCAGTTTTCACTAGAAAGCCTTGTTGGGTATATAAAATAAAATAACTCTTCATTTTGAAGTTCTAACTGATTTAGAATTTAGGCTGGAATTTTTCAAGAAGGGTAAATGAGTTAAAATCGGAACAATGTTTTAAAAGCATTTCAAACCTGAACATTTCTAATTCACTTATCTTATCGTTCTAATTTCTGTAGGGGGAATGCACTTGAAATTCCTAGTTTGTTAGTTCCTTTTTTTCCATCTTTGAAATGTTCCTGTACGTTTCTTACTCAGTACTGTTGTAGAATGCATTGATTTTGGCACATGGTTTCAAACCTGGGAAAAATAAATGTGGTTGTGGCTGAAACAGGGAAACATGAAGGTAGCACTTTGTAGGAAGTGTTTTCTGTAGCAAGTGACACCTTCATCTGTGAAGATACTTCTGGCTTTCCTCATCTCCCTTCTCTTACTCCTTACACCCTCTTCTCAATTCTTGGTCTCACTGTTTCTTCTATTTGGTGACTAAAAGGAGGCAATAGAAAGGCTTGAGTATATTTTTGCAATATTTTTAATATTTTCATTGATGACATGGATGAGGGTATTGAGTCTTTTATTAGTAAATTTGCAGATGACACTAAGCTGGGAGCGTCTGTTGATCTGTGGGAAGGGAGGAGGGCTCTGCAAAGAGACCTGGAATGGTTGGATGGGTGGACAGAATCCAATAAGGTGAAGTTTAATAAGACCAGGTGCCAAGTCCTGCATTTTGGCCACAATAACCCCCTGCAGTGCTGTAGGCTGGGGGTGCTGTGACTGGACAGTGCCCAGGCAGAAAGGGACCTGCTGGTCGACAGCTGACTGAACATGAGCCAGCACTGTGCCCTGGTGGCCAAGAAGGCCAATGGCACCTGGGCTGTATCAGGAGCAGTGTGGCCAGCAGGAGCAGGGAGGTCATTCTTCCCCTGTACTCAGCACTGGTGAGGTCACACCTCGAGTGCTGTGTCCAGCCCTGTCCCCTCAGTTTAGGAGGGACATTGAGACACCTGAGTGCATCCAGAGGAGGCAACAAGGCTGGAGAGGGATTTGGAACACAAACCCTGTGAGGAACGACTGAGGAAGCTGGGGGTGTTTAGCCTGGAGAAAAGGAGACTCAGAAGTGACCTTACCACTCTAAAACTTCCTGAAATGTAGTTGTAGTCAGGTTGGAGTTGGTCTCTTTCTCCAGGCAGCAACTGACAGAACCAGAGGACACAGTCTCAAGTTGCATCAAGGGAAAATTAGGTTAGCTATTAGGAAAAAGTTTTTCATGGAAAGAGGGATAAAGTACTGGAATGGACTGCCTGGGGTGATGGTGGAGTCACCATCCCTGGATGTGTTTAAACAAAAGACTGGATGTGGCCTTTGGTGCCATGGTCTAGTTGAGGTGTTAGGGCATGGGTTGGATAATCTTGAAGGTCTCTTCCAGCCTAGTAATTCTGTGAATTCTGTGAAAAAAAAAAAATCTTCATTAATGTAGTGGAAGAAGCATTGGCGTAAGAAAGAAAAGAAAACTTCAACGCAAGACTGAAATTAACAGAAACATAATATTTTGTCCCTTTATTTATAATGTTTGATTTAGCTTTTTCTTGGAAATTAATGTTTTCTTGTTCATGTGAAGGCAGACCAAGAATCTACATTAGCTTTCCTCAGTTTTGTGAAATGAAATTTTTGTTTGTCCTAAGTTTTTTATAAAATCATAATTAGATTATAATTATTAAATTTTAACCAAGGTGTCATTAAAACAACATGTGGGATAACATTTTCTTTGAAGTGCATGCAAACTGACTACAGACATCTTCTAAGATCACAGGCTGGAAATAATTTGATTTGACATAATCTATGCCTTTCAAAATGACTGCCTCAGTCTTCTCTGATAAAGCCGTTATGTCAAAGGAGGAGTCTGATGTCTTTTATCAAAGAATCATAGGAGAGTTCGGGTTGGAAAAAAATCCTTAAGATCATTAAGTCCAAAAATCTAGCATTTAGGATGTGTGATGGAAAGTGACAGACCTGGATCCTCTTACTTGCATATTCTATGAGAATTTAATTTCATATTTCTCAGGTCTGGATTAAATTCTTCTTGAAGCTGAGTTTTGTGCTACCAGAAATATAAAGCATATGGGGCCATGAAATGATGTCTCCAGAAGCCTGACTTGGTACCACTTTATGTATTTGGTGCAAGGATTTTGTGAAATACGGTGTGCTTGCACATTTAATGATTATTGCACCACATAAAGAGACAAATCTTAACCAAGTTGGTACTGCCTGCTAGAGAGCATTATGCAGAGGAGACGTCCAAAGTCACCCCCACCTGCCCACAGGAGCCCTGAACTTCAGCTGGAAGTTGAAGAATTCCTGAGGAACTCTGTATTGTGCCATGCCCATATAGATTAAATCTCCTGAGAATTTAGGAGTTAAGAATCTAAGCATCCCCTAAATGTACCAAAAAAAAAAAAAATAAAATGCAGAACTCTGTAATTTTGACTGAATGTGGGCAAATCTATATTAGCACTGACAGAAATTCCTCACTGGCAGACAGGCTATGCAGATTCCACTGCATGTCCTTGCACTAGGCTGGAAGTGGGATCTGTATTTCCAGTTTCCACTATTCTTCTAACTTCTAAAATTATTTCTGCTCTCTAATATTTTGTCTTCTTCATCATCCTTTGGAGCCATTCTTACCTGCAGGAGGTAAGACCCTCTTACCTGGAGGGTCTCTCTGCCAACTCTCATAAAGATATATTTACTATCATTTGCAAAACTGTGTCATTAATCCTCCCTTACAGTGTGACCTCATTTGTATATTGAGATGGTGCTGCTGCTCTTGCCAGTACCAGTGCTTTCCTCCTGAAGGTGACAAAGTGCCTTGAAGATGCTAATGAAGTACAAGTCCCAACACCCCTGCATGATAATGAGATAACTTAATTCTGCAGTATTGATGGAAGAAGTTCAGGTGCAGAGGGGCCTGATGATTGTCTCCAAAGGGCATAATATTTTGAGATGTAATAACTTACAGGGCAAGATTTGAACAAAGGCTTCTGTGTAGCACTGTTCACTCCTATCATAAAAAGATACTACTGTGGCACATTTTAGATGTGAGAATGTTTGGTTTCTACTTTTCCAATAATCTCTTGCAAATTCAAATATATATCAGTATGCTTTGAATTGCCAAAAAATTAAATCTATTTCCATAATTCTTCTTCAGCCTATGAACGAAATTACATAAATCTCGGTGGCATCTCCATCTGTGGAGACTTTCAAAACCTTGATAAAGACTGGATAAAGTGCAGAACCTTACCTGACCTCATGGCTGACCTTACTTTGAGCAGCAAATTGGACTAGAGACTTCCTGAACCTACCTACCAATGTTTTTGTGCTATTTACTACTAGAAGTTGCATGCCTGTGCCTATGACAATTACATACATGTATATTAGCACAATATTGTGTGTAGAAAATTCATATTTAAAATAGGGTTAATGGAGAATGCATTCTATTTATTGTTATATAATACCATAATACTAGAACTTCTTTGCCTTATTGTAGAACCTCTCCTGCATTAAATAAGTGTATGATTTAATTATAACTAAAATGTTTCCTAATGAAAACAGAAAATTGTTATGAAAGCTGAAACTAGAGGATGGCTCAGAAACTACTCTGGTACCTTTAGTGCACACTTTCAAGTTGATTTAAAAGAGATTAGAAAATGAAAATCAAATTATAATTCATGGATTCCTTCCATAATAATTGTAAAATATGTTTTATCTGTGAAGTTTCAGGAAGTTATGCATAATATTTTTATAATGAGTGTAAATGAGTTTACATTGGGTATAAATTTATCATTAGCTTGCATCATC
Source organism: Acridotheres tristis (assembly GCA_037013685.1). Classification (NCBI taxonomy): domain Eukaryota; kingdom Metazoa; phylum Chordata; class Aves; order Passeriformes; family Sturnidae; genus Acridotheres; species Acridotheres tristis. Next base: position 73,508,638 of record CM072884.1, read on the forward strand.
CAAACCCTAGAAGCCTAGAGACTGCAGCCTAAATACCATATCCTTTCTGCAGATTAATGCATTAATTGGCACACAGTGTACAGAAGCTTATTTATTTAATGAAGTCCGTGATCATCTCTGTGGGTGAATGCACACATTAAAATATTGCAAAACGTGCGTAACACTTTTTCTTCCTTTAATTCAGAACTTTTTTTATGTTAATTCTTGATTGTTTTCTGAACTCTTCAAGCTTAAGGCAGAGATAATCCATAATAAGGGAAATCCAGGAACCTCTGGAGTCAAGGCTGTGCTCTCTGCTTCTCAGCCTGACTTGCACTGTGTCAATAGGGAACTGAGAAGAAACTCTTGTGAAGTTTCACAAGTTTCATTCTGTGAAGTTTCAGCAGATGATGATGCTGCCCTTTGTATTTAAAAGATTATTTCACCTCCTGCCTGCATAGGCAAGCTAGTTATCTGAGGCTGTCTGAGGGTGAATAACTAGATTCAGGCTCTTTTTCAAGGTCTTTTCACAGACAGGAAGACAAAGAAAAAGACCTAGTGCCCCCATTTGAATGTGCAGTTCACAGTGCAAAACTGCAGCCTGTCAATCTAGTGAGAAAATTCTGCCGGTGAAGAATTCTTGCTACAGAAATCAGTGCAAAGAGACTGCCAGTACAATAGCTTACTCCAGAAAGTAAAATAAAGGAGAAGTTAAAGGAACAAAAATGTTGTATCAGGACAAACATGTGTTGCCAGTTGCTGTAGCGTGTTACTTGCAAAACTTTATCTAGAGTTCGAACTCCTTTAGCAATGACTACCTGTATGTAATATCAGGATCTGTTTGTTCTTCAGTGAAGGACTGTAAAGCACAGCATCTAAGAAGATATCAGGGAAAAAAAAAATAGACTGACTCTGATATATCTCAACTTTATCATCCATCCTCAGTTGTTCGAGTAAAAGCAGAGAGCATTATCTGATTTTGTTTATACCAAAGAGAATATATTTAGAAGAGCTGAATGCAACACGGTTGCCTCCTTTGATTTTACTTACATGAAATATTTATAACTTGCATTCACTTCTTGATTTCCACTCACGTTGAAAGCATACAACTTAATACAGATGTGAAAAGCATAGATGTTAGTATTTATCATCGTGTGAATGGACCAGAGTTACAATCTGAAATCTGACCTCCAGTCTGTTGTCTGGTTACTTAAGTGGAACTGTTGTGGGACAACCCTGCATACAGAAAAGTAATTGACATACTCTAATTTTTAACGTGTCTTACATATATTTGATATTTCAACATTTGATACTTTCAACAATACTGACAGTATTGTAAATACAGTGGATAAGTGCAGTCCGGATCAGGGCCATACAGCTGTGGCCAGCTGGAAGCTTCTGTTTCCTAACGGGACATGTTTGGATGCTGTAGCTCCTCCAGTCAGAGCGTGCTCCACAACAGAAGGTCCATGCCATACTCAGGCAATATACTGACTGCCCAGCTTGGGTACCCTATCCTGTTCATTAGATATTCTCTGAGTACATCAGGACAATATGGATATTAGTTTTCAAGGAACACGTGCCTGTTTAACAGTTAACAGACTTTCAGGGTCAGGTCCAATTAACGTAAAACCCTGGTGGCAGCTAGCAAGAAACCTGTGTTGGGGCATTGACCTTGAAGAGGTTGGCTTCACAGCAAGATTTAACTATTTTTTTTTTCCTCAGTGAAGAGCAAGATAACAGGAGGTGAATACAATTAATGACAAAAGTAATCTTCAGCACAGATTCTCTTTAATATTTCTGCTGGCACAGCTGCACCATCCCAAACAAGGTTTTCTTCTGCCACCTCTATTTTTTCTCATTTTCCATGCACAGCTATGGCAACTGTGTTCTTCTGCCTTACCCAGTTTCTCATTTTTGCCTTTCACTGCACATGGGGAGGAGGCACAGTGACTTACATTGGAAGCCCTCTGGATTTAGAATATGCAGCCTGAGCAACCTCCTAACTCCTGGTTGTTTGGTAGGTCTTCAGAGAGCAGGCCAAGAAAGAGCATCAGGCAACAGAAACCACTGGTCTCGACATTCCCTTCAGACAAGGTATTTGGTCCCCACCTCAGTCTTGGGGATTAGAGCGTTTTGTTGGGATAGGGATGAATTGAAAAAGTCCTTTCATGGGTCTGACGTGAAGACTGTGTAACCACACATAAGGATCCTGTGGTGGTGCATGAATCTCTCTTAATTTTTTTCTGTAGCAGCTGGCACTTACAATATAGATCAATAAATTTCAATTAGCTACAGGGGCTTAAAATAACCAGGTTTAAAAATTGTAGAGTAGCTTTTTAGCACTTCCCTTTGTAATTTTTTATCTTAAAAGAACTTAGTGAAAGTGAGGTAGAAAGTATTCATATAATGCAGTTAGATGAAAAAATTCTTCTTTTAGTTTCTTTCAGTCTTTTTCACTAGTATGATTTTTGTTTACCAAGACACCACTGTGTTCCTGTAGAAAACCAGCATGCAACAAGCAAATTGTTCTTTGCAACCAGCTGGGCGTGGTGAGTGCATTTCTGTTTTCTAATGGGATTAAACTGAAGATCAGACTACACTTGGGCTAGGGTGAGGCATTATACACAATTTTGTTGGACTTTCTGCTGTACCAAATAAAGCTGATATTAAAGGTTTAGCAGTGACATTGCGTATCTGTTTCTGTGAGAAGAGATTATTAGAGGAAGAGAATAGAAGAACCAAAATCCAACATTTGCTGAGATATTGGGTGACATAAACCTAAATCTTTTATTTCATGGCTACTGAGAGCTTGCATTTATATCCTGGTCATACCTCTGACTTTATGGACATTCTTATGAAAAATTTTAGTATTTCTCTTTTGAAAAGTGACATATGTATCAATTTTGTTCTATTTTTTAGAGCACCAACTTTTTATCTGGGCATCCTGCTCATCATGAGATTTCCATAGTCTCATGGATCTGCTCATCTAAAGAATTTCAAAGGAAATAGGTTTCAGCACAATGGAGAAGGAGAACTGGTGGGGTGGGGAGTTGTATTTTTTCTTTTTTTCTATAACGGGAGACTTTTCCTTCTTAGGATTTATTTTCAGTGGAATCTTTCTCATTGCTGGATATCCCACTTGAGTTAGAAAGGCAGAAGTTTAAATAACCTATGGTTAACAACACTGTACTACTTAATGTTTGTTTCTATTATTTCCACTAGAATTTATTTCAAAATTCATGTAAGTTTTCTATATGTCTAAGTGAGCTTTGTCATATAGAACAGTGGATCAGATCCTATCCCTTCTGAGTTCTCATCATGATCCTGTAAATTTAAAATGATCCTTTGTTCTTAATGGAGTTTTTTTGAAAACATAAAAAAGAGTCAATAATTTGTGGACATGGATGGAGTACATTATATTGATGAAATATCCACATTAGCTGGCAAAACTGACATCAGCAAGTCACACATCCATTCTAATCTCAGGTGCTGGCAGGAATAAGTGACATGGTGTCCTTTTCTATCCTTACCTGAAATGCATTCCTCACATATTTGCAATGGCTGTGTCTACTGATATTTACTGTTGTTCCACAGTTTCCAAAACACTGGTCTCAGTACACTGCTTTCATTTTTAATAACATACAGTTAACTGAATCATCAATTATCAATCAATAACGTTCCCTTATCTTTGTTAAAAACATGCACATTGATGTACTAGTAGTTATTTGTAGTATGGTAAATATGCTGTTTCTCAGATGTTTTGATTTGCCATGCTGGGTGAAGCATCAGTTGTTTAGAAAACAGTCTCTGCCTCCTATTGCAAAAAAGTCAGTTACACAAAGAACTGCCTGCAATGTGTGCATAGAGGGTCAGTGATCAAGCCAAACTATACTTCAAATTTATGTCTCAGAAACTTTACTATTAATAATTTTTACTGTCAGCTTTTAATATCAAAGAAGAAAGTACAGCACAGTGTTTTAACACACTCCAGAACACTTTATTAAATAGCATGGCAGTATGCTGTTGTAAATTGAGGTCAGGAGGAAGGGTAGCACTACTTTACAGGCTTAGGAACTCGGTATTTCAGTATACTGCTGGGATAAGAGTCTTTATTCCAAGAGTGTCTGCAGCTGGCAGTGTGCTATGGCTTAACCCCAGCCTGCAACTAAGCCCCTGAGAGCTGCTCTTTCACTCGCCCACCAGTGGGATGGGGGAGACAATCAGAAGGGTCAAAGTGAGAAAACTCATGGGGTGAGATAAAGACAGTTTAATAGGTAAAGCAAAAGCTGTGCACAAGCAAAGAAAAACAATGAATTCTTTCACCACTTCCCACGGAGAGGCAGATGATCAGCCATATCCAGGAAAGCAGAGTTCCATCACAGCTCGTGGTGAATTGGGAAGACAAACTCCATCACTCCAAGCATCCCCTGTTCCTTCTTTTTCCCCCAGCTTTATATGCTGAACATGATGTCATATGGTGTGGGATATCCCTTTAGTCATTTGGGGTCAACTGTCCCAGCTGTCTCACCTCCCAAATCCTTATACACTCTCAGCCTCCTCATGGGTGGGGTGAGGAGAGAAAAGGCCTTGACCTTGTGCAAATATTGCTCAGTAATAACTAAAGCATTTCCTTGTTACCAACACAGCCCCATACAAGCAACTGTGAAAAAAAATCAACCCCGTCCCAGTCAAAACCAGCTCACATAGCAATCAACAACTCCAGCCCATTACGACAATGATAATAAGAATAACAAACAAACAAAAAAAAAGTAATTATTAGAGATACAGGTAAAAACAATGATTTTGTTTATCTCAAGCAATAAAGGCAGCCAAAAGGGATCCCTGGGACACCTGAGGGAAGAAACTCTAATGCTAATTGGCATGATTTAAAAAGATGACTCTGTTATTGCCAACAGTCTAATTAAGTCATTATCTCCCCAATGTTGAGGTAATCACACCAGTTATAATTTTAATAGATGGATAACAAGGCATGCCTCAGTGTACAGACATATATACAAGAAGATAGGCTAGAAAAAAGTGAAAACAGCTTTCTAATAAATACATTTTGTCTATCTTTTTATGAAACACCACTCCTTAAAGTTATTTTTCTGGCGAATGAGCTTCATTATTTTTTATGCAAATATGCAGTAGCAATTTGTCATGAGCCCACAGAAAACCAGCAAGAGAAAACAAAACTAACTACATATTGTTAATTTCACCATTTCTCAAATTAAAAAGTTTTTATTTTTAGAGAAAACAAGTAGCTGTTAAAGGAAAATAGTTTTGTGACTTTTTTTCTTCTCTATGTATATATGTTTGCTTTTCAGCAAATGCCCCTATATTAAAGAGCTCTCTCTGGTGTTCACCCAGAAGTTGTCAAGGATGTGAGAATTAAAAAGCAGATGTACTTACTCAAAGATTTGCTGCAGTGCTTTCCTCACATCTGTTCTGAATCCACTTCCCACTCTGAAAATGTCCTATCAATATCATGCATTTTTACTAAACTATCTAACAGAGTCCTGTAATGTTTTACCCCTGCTTTGACCAACCTTTTTGCTAAATCATATGTGCTTCAAATGAAGAGTGAAGGAATGGAAAAAAAACTATGAATACACAAAAATATTTGCTGCAAATCAAAATACCCATTGTCATAAGGGCAGACTTTGAGAGAGGAGAGCCTTTAACTTTGGTAAGACTTTGGAGTGCACTCTGCTCATACAACACCATGGTGCTGAAACTTTATTCCCATTAAAGAAGAGAGTTCCAAACCTGGAACAAGATTTTCTTCTTCTTTGCAAGGGTTGTTCATGTCCTGTGTAGTTCTTCTGCTCGTACTTTGCTTGACATTTGTCAGGCAAATGCAGGCCTCAATACCACTTATATTCTGCCACCCCAAAAGAGAGCATTTCATCATGGTTTTTTTGTTTGTTTGCCAAAAATTTTGATGCTTTGAAATCAAGACTCTGTCTCTTTGTGTCACTCAAGGAACAAATATCTGAATGTGAAGGGGAGTAGCCAAAAACTCCAATGACAAGGCATTCTTACTCATGTAGAGATCAGAGGTTCAGTCTTTGCTTTGACTCAAGCAAGGTACAAACAGAAATAGACACTAATGTTCCTGTTTCCAGATTTTTAGATGTAAAATTCTGAAAGGTTCCATTTCAAAAATTCAAAGTAGTCTCATTAAACTAGAGAAAAAAAATGTGTCACCCTCAAAAAGACTGAAGTTTGAAATTAAATGTTGAATTCTAATAGCCACTTATTTTTGTTTACACTTTATTTTCAACAGAACAACATAAAAACACTAAAGATGAGCTTTTGAATGACATCTCTTGTTTGCTTAGCTGTTAGCTGCCAAGAGATCTAGCAAAATTGATAGAATTAATTCACTTCCATGACATTTCTACAATTTATCCCTGGATGGGATAAATGGGCTTTAGAAAATGACACTGCCAGGAATAGATTAAGACAATTAACTTGCATAAGGAGTCAAATCACTGACCTCTACTTTGCTTCACCTCTCATGATTGCCACAATCCACTGGTAGAAAGATGGAAGTGATAACCTTTACAGAGGAGAGCAGATGAGTGCTCTTGTACAGAGAACAGCTTTTGAGGAGATGGATTTCATGTGGGTCACTCCAGTTACAATTTACTGCTGTCTACAGCTATGGAAATTTGCATAGGGGAGATTTTTATACAGCTTGTTAAAACAAGTGTAAGGGAACCACTGTCAGACAGGAGACTACACAATGGGAATGTTAACAAGCCAGCAATCTGTCCTTTGCTTTCTGATAAGTTTTCCTAGTAATCTTAAAGCACAAACTAGTCATAACCTATGAAGAGAATAAACAAGTACCATACTATCCCTTAGTCCACACACATGCCCCTAGCTCTGGAAGAGTAGCACTACTGTAGAAAGGAGCCAGTAAGGCAAAAGCCATGGTCATACAGTGGTTCTCCACATCAATGAAAAATTTGCCAGTGTGCTTTGCTGGTGCTTTCAAAAGGAGAAGAAGAACTAGTAAGGACAGGAGGAGAGTTCTGCAACTGCAAACATAGTCATAAGTTAGGGTTGGATTTCCATGAGGCTTCTAGTTCTAGAAGTGTAAAAACATGCACGGTGTAGATGAAATAATAGCCATTTTAGCAGGACTTTAAAAAAAATCACAGCTGGATGTCAGCAAACCATTTTTACCCCTTGATGTTAATACTTTTCCTGTAGATAGTGCATGTGTAACAGAGGGATGCAAAATATTACATGCTTTCTGATATTGGAACCATGGAATGCTGTGGCTGATTAGGAAAACACATCTGTACCTCATGTAAGGGGACATTTGTAAAGATTTATTTTTTTTGTGTGTAGGGCTGTAATTAATTTCTTTATTGTTTAGAAAAGAGATTGAGCTATGACTTGAATCTAAGTTCTGATATTCATAGTTGTATATCATGACGACTGCTGAATTTTGACTCCAGGAAGCAGTTTCTCTGTTTATTGAGAACATTCATCTGGTCTGCTGAGAGGAAAATTCCATTCTTTGAGCAAAAGAATCCTTGGCCTTGCTGTAAGTTCCCTGCCTAGTGGGCCCTCAGTGGCTCTAGAGCACACTTGTCCTGCTACAGTTTTGCTTACACAACTGCTCTGTAGTAAAAACGCAGTTTCTTTGGTGAGCTTGTTACTTTATTTGTCTCCTGAGAGGAGAGCCATACTCCACATTAGTGCTGTCACTGCTCACTTGCCCTGTGGCTGCTGTTCCCAGTCCTAATCTCCAGCTAGAGCAATGCACACCTTGTGCTGTGTTAGCTGAACACACCCAAACCTATCATTTAGCATATATGGCAATGTCGTATGTGGCCATAATACAGAAACAAAATACTTCTCAACACCAAATTCTACCTTGTCATCCAAAGTTAAGCCATCACGTCTTTCACTTATTTCATACTAAGTCCCATGGATGAAAAATTTTGGACTTGATGAGAAGGGAAGGATATGAAATCATGTTGGTCTTTAACCATGAACAATTCCCTGCAGATTTCAGCTTTCTGATGTGGGCAGCACCTGTGCTTTGTAGAGTTTCACACATCTCATTTTTCTCCTGGCTAACCCACCCACTGCACTGCCTGGGAACACTGCAGCTTTGTCTTTTCCTAAGCACAATTTGGAATTTAAATATGATATGAAAACATGGGGAATGGGTCACTTATTCACTTTTCAGAAGTGGTCTAATCCAATAGAGCCACCTTAATGAAATGCCAGGAACACTGGTCCTGTTATTGTTATAAAGAGTTAGGAGATGGTAGAAAAATATGACCTTCTATGAAAAACTGTCTAAATTATCTTCCTGGAGCTTGTATGGTATTAATGATGATTAAAAAGACAAAGAAGTGCTTTCGAGGCTTATTTTTTCATAAAAGTTCTTTATTGGGAAAGAATTAGAGCCCATGCTTATATTATTCTTTGTTCAGTAAAGCATGTAAGAAGTCACTCATATCCTAGATGATTATTTTGAAGGACAAAATTTCCACAAAATTACACTTCAGAAAACAGTTTCTTCTGGACTGCTATTAAACAACAAAAATGCATATTGCCTGTTTTTGATAAGGGGACATACTTCAGCCACTACCTAAAAGACATTGGCATAATACATTCAAAATATGTGAAGGGTTCTGTAGGCATGCAATAATTATTCTGCCTTAGAAACTTAGAAATCTGCCTGGTTGCCAGCAAATAAGGGTCTGAACAATGCACTGTGCTCAAGGATATGCATTTTTATATATTTATATATATATTTGCATTTTAAGTTACAGAAATTTTCATACACTTCAAAGATCCATAATACACATCCAAAATTATATTTCTTAGACCATATAAGGTAATGTAATTTAATTGCTACAGTTAAAATACAGGTTTCTTTCTGAAAGGAGTCTAGTTATGACAATGACCTAATCCTTAATTTTTAATTTTTTTTTTTTAACTTGACATCAAGTTGCACCAGGGAAGGTTTACACTGGATGTTAGGAAAAATTTCTGCAGGTAAAGAGTTGTCAAGCACTGGAACAGACTGCCTAGGGAACTGGTTGAGTCACCATTTCTGGAGGTATTTAAAAGATGTGTGGATGTGGTACTTGCAGACATGGTTTAGTGGTGGATTAACAGTTGGACTAAATTATCCTAAAAGTCTTTTCTAACCCAAATGATTCTGTGATTTTACTAATATTTCAGTTGTCACTTTTAGTACAGTGCCTATAACAGTCAAGGCCCCTACTCTGGAGGTATTTAAGCACCAGGAGAATTTATATAGTTATTCATGATAGTAATAGGCATATGATTAAGAAAGCACAGTGCAACCATTGCACAACACATGACCAGGGCACTGCCAGTGGTAAAACAGTAACAAACAAATGGGGCAGCAGCCTTGTTTAAATGTACTACATTATGAGATGTGAAAGATAAGCCTGAGCGCAAGAAGATAAACAATCCAATACTCCACTGGGATGTTGTGCATCAGAGACAGAATGCAGAGCAGATCCTTCGAGATAAGAGTTGTCTCATCATATTTCTTGAGTCTCAGCAGAAAATGAAGAGCAGTACATTTAAGCATGCAGATAGATAAGCTGAATTTAGAAACTGTGTTGAATGTCAGCAAGAAGTGGGTAAGGCTGAAATATGAAAGTAAGGAGAACATGATATTCTGATGTTCTCCATGCACTAAGGTAAAAGAAAAGCTTACCCAATAGCTATGTTCATCTGAAAAATGTATTTATTATGATTAAATGCAGTCTTCCATTTATTCACAGACCAACTGCACCATTTTGGTATATGGTAGATTAAACCATATATTTATTAATAATAATTTTAAAGCATTTTATTTAAACTATTACATTACCGTTTATGAGATACATTTGGGGAAAAAAAACCCTACCAGTTATACTTTGAATTTACAGCCTTTGAATTTTTATCTGATATTTGTGGTAATATAATACAACTTCAGAATGTTTTAATGGTTTCATGAAATGCAAGGAAAAATGAAATAAGAAAGTAGGGACACTTCTTCACATTTTCCATGTCATTTCCTCCATAAGAAGAAATTTGAGATCATTTGCTGTTAAAGTGACCTGCATATGATAGTATCATTGAATGGTTTGGGTTAGAAGGGATCTTAAAGATCTTTTTAGATCATCATATCCATAGGACCTGATACTTATTTCCAGTAAGGCACTGCAGATTATTTTCACATAAAAGTTAAACATTTGCATAAGCATTTGCAGGAAGAAGCTATTAAAATGTGTACTTCATGCGCCCTAGTAGCAAACCTTGAAGAAAAATGAGACAGAAAAATTCCATTCTTTAGATCTTGCTGCTTATCTGGCAAATTTTAGCTGTCAGCTCACAGCCAATCTGGAGAAACACCATCAAACAAAGGGAGAGAAATCAGCATTATAATTATTTGGAATATTTCTTATCGGAACTTATAAAATTACAAAGAAACAATTGGGACCAATGTTTCACTGCCAATTCATGAGTTGGGTCTTCAATGTTGAATGCACTTTACTCTCAGTGATATCAGAAGAAGGGAACTGAATTACCTGCCTTTTGCCATAGGTTTGGAGAACAGTTGCTGTGCATTAGCTAACACACTGTTGGCATTCTTGCGTGATAAAGCCTGCAGATAGTGTTTTCAACCCACACCCAAGAGAAGTGATGTCACACTCCATTCTCACCTGCAGCTAGCAATTTCCTCATCTTAATTTCCCTCCTAAAACATTTTAGAATCTCCAAATCCACTAAGCAAAATATCTTTAATTGTTTATTTTGAAAATAATTAGAGAAACTCAAAAGCATGAGGTCTGAGGTTGCCTCTGATTCTAGTAGGTATCATAGAATTTTATGTAAGTATAAATATTTTCACTGCTTTTCTTACAGTCAGATCACAAGTGGATGGATCCTACATACATTTCTGCCTTTGGAGTTCTCATCTGAAGAATGCCACAACAACAAAACACAGTAGTGTATGTCAGGCTAAATGTTTGATTTCTTAATTGCCGTGAAGGACCCGTCTCTCTTGATACATTGTACAGAAAGCATTCCAGCCTTCAAGTATTTTCCAGATCTCTCAGTTTTCTGGTTTTATTGCTTTGTTTGGTCTGGTTTGGCTTTGAAACCAGTCTTATGAAATATTCTTTTTTCCAAATTAAGCTATGACTTTCTCTTTCCACATCTACTTGACAGAAGAAGCTGAGAACATTAGTTGATCTGTCTAATGAAATGTCTAGGTAACACTGTGCTAATCTTTCAAAACACATCTTGTGAATCTGCATTTGCAAGATGAGGTTTGCTTTCCCTTTGGGTGCACTACCTAAGCCACCACAAATACCAGAGTGTAACTCGACTGCAGGCACAAACTAGTCTGTGTAAGCTGCAGGGTCTTAACATAAAAAGACTAAACCCAGTGCAGCTGGTGGAGATTTTCCTAAGGCATTTACAGCCCTCATCATGCTAATATATTGCAAAACACTTAACAGCTTTATAGGCAGCACACTTGTTAGACACAGAGCAGAAGTCCCAGTATATGAGAAGATGCCATATAGTGTGTGATAGCAGGAATGGGCTCAGCATCAAGCCACTTTTCACACAGCTGTGCCCACACAACTGAGCAGCTACACCTACTTCAGACTCAAATACCAAGACCTAAGTCTTTTGTGATAAACTGTCATCATAGAAACCACTTTTCACCTTCAATTAAACATGAAAAAAGAAAAAAATCTCAAGTCTTGCAATTCTGGTGTCCTACAGATTTTCTAGAATAAAAAAAAACTTTCTACTCCACATTTTTTAGGTAGTAATGCTGATAGTCACTACTGTAAAAGGTTAGCAGAGAAGGACAGCAGCATTCACTACTCCAGTTCTGTCTAGTTTCCTAGAAGACTAAATAAATCAAACACGCAGAAGTGAGAGAAACAGATAGAGCAGAAAATAGAGCATCAGTGGTGAAAGCTGAATTGCACATCATTGCTTTTCAAAGACAGGTATTACATACAATCTAGTCAACTAGACTGACATGTGACAAACTTGTGGTAGTGTCAAACTCTTTGAGATATTATCATTAGCTGCCTTTCTAGTGATAAGCTTATTGCAATCGAACAAAAAAAAGAACATTTTGAGAGGCTAAGGCTAGTAGACTAGCAATGAAATGGATTAGAACCCATAATCTGCTATACACATCTTTTTTGACTTGCCTGTTAACAAAGTGTGACCACTCAGCTTGTATCTGTGGTAGCTGAAAAAGAGATATTTCAGCCATTAGCAAGAAACAAAACCCAGTGTGCTGAGTGTTTCTAGCCCCCAAGCCTATGAAGAAAACCTCTACTCTTTTAGTGCTGCATTGTTTATCACATCAATAAGTCACTGAGTTGGTGAAGGCAGTTTACAAAGCTCTGGTCAACCCTTTCTTCCATCTTGTTTTACTTGCATGTAATTTTACGTGCTTTCCACTGCAGTGTTTTTCATGCTGATGGAATATATAATCAGTGTTGGTGGTGTGGGTCTGCAACTGGGAAAGTTTGAAGATGAGAAATATGAAGTAAATATGAAAAGGATACAGGATATCAAGTGAAGTTAGGAACCTAAGTGCCACAATTCAGATATAGGTGGAGATCTGATTGAGACAGGGAAAGAGAAGCAATCCTCTGTGTGCTTTTTTGGTTTTAATCTGATCAGGTAATTTCTAAGTGTGAGAGTGAGGGAGAGCAGTGTTAGGTTGGGTAGGAGAAAATAGAGGAGAAGAAACTCCAGGAGGAGTCAGGATCTCTGGGTAATTCTCATTCCTTTACTGTCATATTATTAAACCTGATGACTGGTACACTCCGTCCTCCTTTGTTTACTTGTTAGATCTTATATTTTATACCAATTTAAAGTAACTAATTTCATAGCTATTTGGTAATAGATGTTAAAAATTTAGCTTTGGTTTCGTATTATAATTGCTAACTGACTTTATAAATAACTTCATGCAAGTAGTTGAGTTGGGGACTTTTGTTATTTTGGACAACTAAAATAATTTTTCAGGAATATGGTCTCCTTTAGTTTTCTGCTGTGAATTTCTCTACAGCTTCATTTCAATAAATTTAGAGTAGACACCATTTCCTCTGTAGTCTCTCTGAAAGACTGGGAAATAATCCAACCAAATGCAAGATAAAACTACTGAACAAAAAATAAGCTCAAATTTAGCATTATAATTAGGTCAATGTAAAATTGACACAAACCCAGCATAATGACAGCCCCTAGGTATTGGATTCAAGACAGAAAAGTATGCCAACAGAAGAATGCTTGCTAAAACTGAAGGCACCTAGAAGAATATTCTGCCTGTTCTCCAAAGACCAAGCCACCAAGTCCTGTGGGAGGTCTTGCTGACTTGACAGGTGAAAAGTTCAGGAAAAATTATTGCCATTATAATCCCTCTGTTTAAATTGACAGGGAATTCTCATCAAATAACGTGAGAGAAGCTTCTTTGTCAACTGAAGATGGAGGCAGACACAGGAAAAAGATTTTAGGTACTTTATATGATATACCTTACAAGTCTCCGGAGAGGTTATTCGCAAGTAACTCCAGAGTACTTGCTAAAATTCAGAGAAGGGATAGACTACTATTTGCAGAGAAGAAAAAAGCTAATAGAAACCTGCAAGAGTTATAAAGAAACTATCAGAGGGAGGATTGAAATTTTAGTGTAGAATAAATGTTTTAATTGTTATTCCTCTCCAGCTAATAGTGAGAGTGTCTGAAATTGAACATCAACATCCTTTATTTATTTTTTTTAGCTATTTTGGCATTTTGAATTCTTGTATCTTTTACTTGTAAACATATTATGCAATGGGTCTTGGGTGTGTATAATAGTCCTCATCATTGCGTTAGTACATATAATATTATTTTTAAAATATTTTTAAAATGTCAGTTATTTCTGGACAGGATGTTTCATAACCATTTCAAGAATCTCTTAAGACTAAGAGTCTGCTGGGATTAAATGTAGCTTTTAGCTCTTCCCCAGACACACCCTAGGTCTGTTGTGTTTGAAATCCCAATTGATCAAATCTGTCTCTACCCAAGCCTGAGACTTGCTTTGGAATGCACTTGATCTTTCTGCTCTCCTTGATACTATGTCTCCAGCTGCAAGTAGTATTAAATTCCCTTTGTAAAATCAATAATGATAAAGGAAGCATGCAAAGATGCATCATCCATGTTTCACTCCAATGAAGCACCCTGTCCTATTTTCCTGTGCATCACTGCCTTAAATCTCAACAACTTGAAGTACTATGTCATTAAGGTATCAATCTGACTCCTCCTGTTTTATGGAGACATGTAAGATTTGTGGACAATAAGGTGAAATCTATAAGCAGAGATGCATGGTGAAGTCCAAGGATAAATAGGGATTTCTAACTGGGTTTTTAAAGGATTGATTTTGAGAGAGAAAATTTTTTCTATTTAAAAAAAAATAAATATTGAGAATGCTCAGTGTCAAAAAATTAAAGAGTCAGAAGTCAGGGCATAGAGAAAAAGGTTTATTCTTAAAGTAAATAGCAATTGAAAATTTTCTGGTTTATGAGAAATTAATGAAATAATTGAATCTCTGACTCACTACGACATTTATTACCCTAGCAAACAGATATAAACAGATTTGGGGTGGAAAAAGTAAAAATCAGTAATACCTTATTCCTGTTTCTGTAAGAGCCACTGGAAAAGCTGTCTATTACATATCCATTAGTGAATGGAATGTATAATTAATTAGCTCTTTTAGGCTGGAAGAGATCACCTCTTCCTGTGACAGTTTTGATCGGAACAAACCATCACACCACTAAACAACCTTCTGCTGTGAATGAATTATAACAAGGAAAAAAAACCAACAAAAAACTGTCATGTTTTTCATAGCTTTAGCTTAGCATAGTAGCCTCAGCCTACATCTTCTTTCATAGCAGGGCTATATATGTACTTATAAATGCCTCACAATTTTGACAGAATCATAACAGCCATAATGCATAATTTACTTTTCATTATAAATTTTAAAAGCTTTTCAAAGGTGTCAAAGTTTTATTGGATGTTTTTTCAGTGTTATAAATAGATGGAAAACAAATCTTGACATTTTTAATACTTCTGTTATTTCTTTGAAACGATTATATTGTGCATGACTGGTGTAGGGCAGTATCTTTTCACACATTTCAGTGTAAATGCATGCTAGTTGTATTAATGTGTAGCTGCTCACAGCTAAAATTATGGTTCTTACTTTTGTTGTTGGTTTGGCTTGGTTTTGGTTTTGTTGAAGGATAGTATCTTGATGTTGATTTCATATCATGTGTACCACAACAGGCTAGAGACAGAAATAATGTTAAAAAACTATATGAGACTATTGTCTCTGTTCAACACACTGAGAAAAATAATCTTTCAAATAATACATTTTAGTAATATTGTGTAATTAACGTGTTATGTGTCAGTAATTTATGAACACTCACATATTTGTGAAATATGAAATTATTTTCAGCTGGGAGTTGGAAACATCAGAACCGTTTTTCTGTTATTCTGTTATTTTTCTGTTATTCTGCATCACTTTAGCATCTAGACTGGTATTGTCATCTTTAAAATTCAATTAAGTATTTTGTGACATTAAAAATTGCACAGATTTTGCCACTGAGATAAACCAAGATAAACATATGTGTACTAAGAGGCTCTGACTCCCAACATAATCTATCCATATTGTTTCATTAATTGAATAAAGTATTAAGCATGTGATGGATGTTAAAAGCTAGCCTAAAATAGCAGTATTATATTGCAAATGGTGACATCTGTCCTTCAGACTTCAATGTGTGTAATCTCTAATGCCTGAAAACATTTAATTGAATTCAGCTCAGCAACTCACACATACAAATTCTGTAGTGGCTGAAGTACTTGCTGGATCAAACCATTGTTTGGCTTGAATTACGCATCAAAATATTTGTCATTTTGTTGCCAATTTGTTTTCCCCAGTTCCTGCTAAGATATCCCCCAGAAACACTGACATCGTTTACAGACTACTTGCTATTTTTTTCCATTTCACATTAAATCAAGTGTAATTTACGTAAGTTTAAAATATTTACGCTTCTTGAAATTGAATTTTACTATATGATGTGACTCTAGAACCTTATGCAGTGAATAAAATTGCAGTATTCAACGTTTAGATGGTATACACAAGTGTACTTATAACATCAGGCTTGGTGTTTGTTCATGTGGAGGAATAACAGTAATTCTGTTTCCTGACTTGTGTTTGAGTCACTGCTGTGCCTATCAATAGGGAGCTTGTCTAATTATTCTCTGAATTGACACGAGGCTTGCGTTTCCATTATACAGCTGGTAGAAATTCACCACAGCAATATTGTAACATAGAAGCACTATTTCTAGTAATTAGCTCCAATCAAATGGCTGTTCCCTAAACCACACATACCTGCTTCTTACAATCTAGCATTCCAGTTGCCAAAGGACAGAATTCTGTTTGCTCTTTATTTGTTTATCTGGTCCCGTCACACTGATACTTGTAAATATTTGTGAATCAATGGATTCCTTGTTTACAAGCTCTTCCACTGAGCTTGAGTATAAATCTTCTTAGGTGGTTCTTGGGCAAATCACTGCACGTTATGACAAGCATAAAGAATTGACTATTGTTCATTTACACTGCAGTCATCTTACATTCTATTAGACATATATTAAAAATCTCACTTGGGCACTCTTTGAGAAAGTGAAGGTTGTAAGGTCACAGATTTCATGTTGAACAAACCCCATATTAGTTACAAAAGAGAGAGCCTGTAGCTGTGCAAGATGTTGTGATTGGGGTATTTTTGAGGAGATCAGCCATAACCATACAGCATTTGCATCTTGAAATTTCATTTTAGTATGGTATCTTAAGGTTAATCTCTATAGAAACTGAATTTTATTCAGCTAATTGTTATTCAGTAAATAGCCTGACTTGCACTGCTGAAGCATCCTTAATCAAGTCGGTTTCACATTCCAAGTCTGGATGTGAAAAAGAATTGGTCAGGTTTGAAAAGGAATGTTAGGTGATTCTCTCTCTTCTCAGGATCTAGAACAGGAAAACAGATTTTTTCCCAATCACATCAAGGACTGTGACAATTACTCCCAAGATAGATACTTGCAGTGACACAGTTACATTATGACTGCCCAATGTTCCTTTCAAACCTGCTTCAGATTTTTTTGGGGATTAATGCTCAAATCAACGGAGTAAACTCTAATATATTAATTTGTATCTGGTCCTAATGTTTGAGATGGAATTGGTCCAGGAATTGTTTTTTGCATACTAGAAGGAGGTCCATGACAAAGTTCTATTTGTTTATTTTAGCTGGAAAATCTAATTAATCGAAACAGAAACTCATTATCGGTTTGTGCCATTATAAAAAGGCTTTTGCTGGCAAAGTCTTCTCAGCTCCACAGTGGAGTTCCTGGTCAAAAGTAGTAGCGAGAGAGAAAGCAGATTGCATGTGTAGGATTGTGGTCTCCAGCATGAGAAGAGAGTGCCATGATGAACAGGTTATTCGTTATTCTGGATTAGTTTTTCCAGGTTTTTCTCCTGGAACTGTTCCACTTCATGTGCCCAATCAGGTATTATTTTTTGAATCAGAATCATCAATATCCCAAGTAACTCCCCTGCCTACTGAATTTATCCTTAATAAGTTTATCCAGCTTAGAAGTTCTTCAAAAAGGGATAGACATAATAAATAAGACAGATCCAAATCTAGTAACTTCATCATATGGAGCATCTCTGAATGGGAAAACAAAACTGGATTTGAGTCAGCCAGAGGCTACAGGAAACATTGGTATTACTCAGATCATACTGATGGCTGGAAATGACACATCCTGCAGTCATCAGAGCAGTGATGGCAGTAGGAGTGAAACAGAGAAGTTAACTCATGTGGAGATAATACTGTATGATATCTGAGGTAGCAAAAATTAAACTCAATTTGACACTGTTCAAAATTAGTCCATTTAATCAGGATTCCTACGCAATGCCTTTCCAGCCTTCAGCAATGACTGCTCTAACAAGGATTGCTGGCACATATTATGCCCCCAACTTTATTTCTCCTCCTTCCTTTCTTAACAGTTCGAGGCATTTTTACCCAATTGATCGAGGTTTTTGCTCTGCTCTCACACAACAAAATATGAAGAATCTTGAATTTTGGGAACTAAAGCTCGAGGTAATCCACTAAATGAGTTTAGCAGACTGACTGCAGTATTCTGGCTCAGCTGCTTCCCCGAATAATAACTATAGATTAAATGTCATAATAACAGCCGTCAGCAAACAGTGTGCAGAAGATTTTGTCTTTTTGAAGTCACAATTAGTCAACAACCTCTGCTCACTTGGCATACCAGAGATGCTTTTGATGTGCCGTCTGTTGCCCTCCCACCCAGCAGTGCCACTGCTCTGGGCAGCACACATTGCTAGGTGAGTCATGCAGCTCAGCAAAGCATGCTCTTCAGCTGTGGAAACGAATAAAAGTGATACCAGCATGCTGGCTACATGGGATGTACTAAAACTAGAGCTTACTCAGTCCAGCAGGAAGCTCTTTTCCTTTGCATTTGGGATTGGTGTTGGCAGGAGGTTGGAAGTGACCACTCCGTGATAGCTTTTGTCTGTAATTGGCCTTTGATATCCTGACATAGTTGATCTCAGTGGGAATAATTAATCTTTCACCCACTTAGGATATTGACTGGGTAGTTGAGCTTAGAAACATCATCTAGAATTGCTCTGAGTCACAAAAAAATTGGCACAGGGAGAGGTGAAATGAGAACGTATAGAAGTCTTCTACAGTCATAAATTCAAGACCATACAGGGAAAGAAAACAGTGCATTCCTCTGCTTTCCTTACAGAGTAGCTGAACAAAGTGTTTTCTAAATAACAGTCTAAAATATTGGGTTGATTAAGATCTTTTGCATATGGAGAAAAAAAATTATTTGCTCTGTTTAGAAGGCAGATATCTAATACTGAAAGGAGAAACATGATTTTCCTGGCTTAAAAAATTATAAGAGAGTTATCTAAAACAGTTTGCCTGTAAGACAATTTTAAAAGAAAAATATACAAAACTTGTTACAGTTCCAGTAATGGATTTTCTTGCTTTTGTGTCTCTGCATTTAAATACCATCATTTCAAGATTTTAAAATGACATATAAATCAAGAAATGCAGCATTCTGAGAATGTCTAATATGCATGAGGATACACATTTTGACAGTGCAGTAAGCAATATTGATTCAGCCAATTCTCAAAACGCAAATGCAAGAGGAAAAGTCTCCCAAGTGTTGTTTCTTGTACACCTCAGATTCTAATCTTACACGAGGAAATCCATTTGCAGGTGTGGGCATTACTGTTTTTTCCTCCTGCTACATTTCCTCAGGTGCTTTAAGCAGCCAGAGGTGACTAAGAAGGGAAAAGATGAGTTTTTAACCTTTAGTTATTGCTGAATCCCAAGGATGAGGCTACCCAGCATCACAAGGAGTGGAAGATCCTTTCTTCTGTTTGAAAATCTTAGTGGGGCTGTGGAAATCAGAGCCACTATTCTTCAGCCTGAGTGGATCAGGACACACTGTACTGATTGCCTTATGTTAAAATTCTATTTAACTCTTCATAAGCTAGTGGAACTTCCTTACAGATCTAAAAGCAAGAAGAAAAACAGAAGAGGTTGAGTAAAGAAAGAGTTTAACTACTTTCTACTCTTCTAAAATTTGAATGCATCCAGAAGTTCTCTTTTAGCTATGGGAATTGGGATGGAAATTTAGTCAAAAGCTTTCTAAACTAACCTTCCTGTCTGAGTAAATAGGTTTTTCTATACACAGAATTTCAGAAAAAGCATCTTAACAAAAAAATAAAATAAAACTAATTTTTTAAAACTAATTCTCATTCAGCTTAAGCACACATGACAGAATAGATTTGACTTAGTTCTCTTCTTTATAGATAATACATCATTGAATTAACTTAAAATTTGGGGCTGGTCCTAAACTGAATTTTTTTAATTGTTTTTAATCTTTATTCCAAGATAATTTTTCATTGAAATTTCTTCCGTTTTTATTAATTTTTAAATTATTTTTAATTAGATCTTGCTTTCAACATGAAGTATATTTTTCCTTGATTAAAAACTAATGAATTATTCAGTAAAAATATATTCTTCATTTTTTGATGTGATTTGTCAGCAAAGCACAGAGGTATTTTTTTGCCAGGCTCCAGTCACAAAATATTAGGTGCATCCTACAGTAATAGTACAACATGATTTTTTACTTTTTTTGTAAGTTTGGTTCTCAATGCATTAATCTTTATATTTCCCGGCAAACTTCAAGATCTTAAGTGCATGTAAAATACTATTATGAAGAATAGATATTTTTGTCTTTGGTTTGACTAATTTAAATATCATGGTCCTGCTAGCCATACTGATGCTAACAAATTAACAGACACTGATAGGTTTGGCTTAGGGAGAGTCGCAGGAAGGAGGAAAGGATTTATTCTCAGACCATACACACACAATTTTAAAAAGATATATTTGAAACAATTAAAAGATTGCTTTCATTGGAATGATGAAATAGTTAAACCTTCTGGATTAACTCTTTCAACTTGGCAAGTATGCATAACATATAGCAGTAGTTACATGGTGGATTAATGTATTTTGTATGTGAAAGCCTTACAGTCCTAATAAAGTAATAGATAATCATAGCAGAAACAACAGATAACTAAAAAATATCAACTACTGCAGTAATAATAAGAGAACATACAGGTATTCAGTTATTTCCATTTATAGCATGTTCTATTCTACTTCTGCTTCTCTGAGTTCTGATTAATAGAATGTCTAAGAAATGTTAGTCATTTTAAACCTGTCCAATTAAAGAAAGGTATTTTGTTGAGAACTCAAGAATTTGGCCAGGTTATCCAGGGTTCAGACGTAGCTCATGAAAATGAAACTTTACCTCTGATATCTTTTTTTAAGTCTTACCAACATCGATTCTTACCTTTTTGTCTAAGCTTCCTTGGAGATCTTGTTAAAGTTTCACAACTTGCTCCTTCCTCCCTGCTGAGGTTTATTGTTTCTCTGTGCTTTTAACAAATAAGGTCTTGAAACTTTGAGGTTTGAGATTTCTCTAGTGTATGAATTAAGGAATTCATGTTTCTTTCCAAAATCTTCTCCATGGACTTCTAGCAACTTGTTGCTATTGCAGCTTCACATCTTCCTTTACTTTCAAAACCAAGAATTTACTTTCATAGTTGCACACTATTAAAGTAAAGAAAAAGTGTGCTAGAAGATGAAAGTTAGAAACCAGGTATGCCCTCTGGCCACGTCAAATCTATTAAATCTTCATCATAAAACTAATCTTTTGCTATTTTTCCTCCGAAGCAATAGACTGTGATCTCATTGTGTTCTATAAACTAAGAAAGGTCAGGCCAGCCTCCCCAATCTTTGGATGAGTGAAATCCTAAGAACTCATCAGTGTTTAGGATGATGCTGATTAAGTTAGTGCAGAAACAAACAAGATCTAGCTAGAACAGTTTGAATTTACTTTTCACAGCTATTTATTGCTGCTTCTGTAGGTAATCATTACAGCCCCCGCAGCTGAGGCCCGATAACAGCTTGTGGGAGTCCTCCCACTCTGTTTCAGGGCAAACCAGCTCTATTAACTCAAGTCACAGTGGAAGATGGCTCAGGCTAGCCCAAACGGTGACTCATTAGTGCAGCTCAATATGGGGATAATGAGGAGCAACTGTTAGACCTGAGAGCTAAAGCTCCTGCTGCTGCCTACAAGGAGAGCACTTTATGGCTCTGGAGGCTACACTGCTGCCAAAAAGAAAAAAAGTAAAGGCTGGAAGAAGTCCTAGAACACCCCAGGTTGTACTGGGAGATGTAATTCTTATTCTTAAGAGTTTTGGCTCCCTAAACAGGAAAAGGGGGCTGCTATGTAGCTAATAGTGCTAGATGTCATAGCGGGTCATATAGTATTATGCATTTCTTTTGGTTAAAAGAGCAGGCCCTCTCTTTTTCTCAACTTAAAAAAATTGAAAGAGAAAATATTTTTAAGTAAAATTAAAATTTCTTAATTGATATTACTTTGTTGCTTAACAAAAAGAGAAAATTCAACCCATTTCTTTGAAAACAATTTAATTTTATGTATTTTTTGTCCATTGCTAATGTTAATTTTCATATCTAATTTGGACTGAAATACATCTAATTTTTTGTTTTGGTTGGGAAATATCCAGTTTTGCATAGATGGAAAAAATACATTTATCTTTTTTTTTCACAGTACTGCATAATGCTGTTGAATGTTATTAGACATAGCCTTCACTGTCAAAGACATCTACATTGCTGAATAAAAGAGACCCAGGAAATCACTTGAGTATTCAAACCCTGTTGATCCCCACCATTTATTTTTTAGGGTAGTCTTCTCATTTCTTTAGGACCTTTTTAACTTCCTCTCTCTGGCAATCTTAGGTTGTGACCACAAGACTCAAGAACAGCAACTGCTTTCTTTTTCTTTCCTCATTAAACGTTGATATTTTAGTATAAGTAACTAACAGAAGCTATGCAACCAGTTTATCAGACAACTTGTGCATCTGTTTATTAAAGTTCAGTTATGCCCTATCATACAGTGTCTAATCATCTTTTGTATTGAAGTTTCCTCAAAATCACCTCTTTCTTGTGGCATCCATTGCCTCTCTACATTGAAACTATTACTTAGAGAGAACAAGAAGGAGGAGGTGAAGCTCTTCCTTAGATCACCTGTGTGGAGCCAGGGACAGATGATAGCTCTTTTGACTCTTACAAATGAAGAAGTATATACAATCTTTGCAGTAATATTGTTACTTATTATTTATTATGTGAGAGAGAACCACGCCTCTGGCAAATGACAAATTGACTGTCTTTCCAGTACTGTCTTTCCTCTGGCCATTGCTGAAGGGCACATATTAATTTCCTCCAAGGCTATTTTTGTCACTGCTTCCTATGCAAGGAAACTAGAAAAAGATATCTGATAAGTCTTTTCCATGTGATCTCAAAGAAGACTACAAGGAGGATATCTCAATTCCATTTAAAATGACTGAATTACAATTTCTTAATGACTAAATGGTGCTTATATGTACATATTTGTGTGCAGATATATGTATATGCATACATATATCAATATCCATGCACTTGTCTCGGAAGTTCACAAGATTGAAGAAAAGACCTCCAAGATCATCAAGTCCAACCCATGCCCTAACATCTCAACTAAACTATGCCATCAAGTGCCACATCCAGTCTTTGTTTAAACACATCCAGGGATGGTGACTCCATCACCACCACAGGCAGACCATTCCAGTACTTGATCACTCTTTCCATAAAAATCTTCTTCCTAATATCCAACCTTGGCATAGCTTAAGACTGTGTCCTCTGGTTCTGTCAGTTGCTGCCTAGAGAAAGAGACACCTGACTACAGCCACCTTTCAGGGAGTTGTAGAGAGTGATATGGTCAACTCTGAGTCTCTTTTTCTCCAGGCTAAACACCCCCAGCTCCCTCAGTCGTTCCTCACAGGGTTTGTGTTCCAAGCCCCCCTCCAGCCTTGTTGCCTCCTCTGCACAAGCTCAAGTGTCTCAATGTCCCTCCTAAACTGAGGGGCCAGAACTGGACACAGCACTCGAGGTGTGACCTCACCAGTGCTGAGTACAGGGGAAGAATGACCTCCCTGCTCCTGCTGGCCACACTGCTCCTGATACAGCCCAGGTGCCATTGGCCTTCTTGGCCACCAGGGCACACTGCTGGCTCATGTTCAGCAGGCTGTCGACCAGTACCCCCAGGTCCCTTTCTGCCTGGGCACTGTCCAGCCATACTGTCCCCAACCTATAGCACTGCAGGGGGTTATTGTGGCCAAAATGCAGGACTCAGCACCTGGACTTACTAAACTTCATCCCATTGGACTCTGCCCATTCATCCAAACGTTACAGGTCTTCCTGCAGAGCCCTCCTCCCTTCCCACAGATCAACAGACACTCCCAGCTTAGTGTCATCTGCAAATTTACTAATGAAAGACTCAATACCCTCATCCATGTCATCAATGAAAATATTGAACAGGGCTGGCCCCAGCACAGACCCCTGAGGGACACCACTGGTGCCTGATCCCCAGCTGGATGCAGCACCATTCACCACTCTCTGGGCCAGCCATCCAGCCAGTTCTTAACCCAGCACAGAGTGCTCCTATCCAAGCTCTGAGCTGCAGCTATTCAAGGAGTGTGCTGTGGGAGACAGTGTCAAAGGCCTTGCTGAAGTCCAGGTACACAACACCCACAGCCTTTCCTGCAGATGGCCAGGTGGGTAACTTGGTCATAAAAGGAGACCAGGTTGGTCAAACAATCTACCCCTCCCAAGTTATGTTGACATCAGGGAAATAAATGTTTGGTAATAGGAACTGTCCCTTTTCTCCTAAACAATTTTTTAAAAAATTGACAGTAACATCTGGTTAATGCTGATATTCAATTAATGATGTAGTTTAGAGCCTAGGTTTCAACTAAAATTCTGGTAATTTATTCCTATTTCTCTCAGACTGGGAGAGGGCCTGCAATACTCTGTGGATCATTTTGTTCCTTTATTTTGTGGCACTGATGAACAGCAGCTCTATGATCCCCCTGTGCAGAAGGGTTCATACTAATTGTGATTCATAAATGTTATCCTCCGTTGTGCTATTTTAGAGCAATACTCAATCCAGGTAATTACACTCTCTTGCCTCTGCTGCAAGCAGACACTCTATAAATCCTTCAGTGAAGGTGGGCTTGTCAGGCTGAGAATAATGTGCAGGTCCTCAGAAAGGATTTATATTCAAGGTCCATTCGATAGATGTATTTTCCAGTTTTTCATTTCTCAGAACTAGTGACAAACCGAAATATTTGGTTATTCCCTACTGATGCTGCTCCAGTGATGGGATGATCGAAAATCTGTGATTAATTTCGAGTAACTTGTATGCTAGTACTAGGCAACTTTGACAGCCTTACTTTCAGTATCGATTTCTTGTATAATTTACAAAAGAGAGGCATACCAGGGACAATGATGCTTTGAAAGTTGTTTGCATTCTTCTTGTAGACACATACCTCCTCACCACATCAGAAAAATCCCTGTGACATAAAAAAAATTTGAATCAGATAGTCTTACCACTGCTCCTCTGTCTTTCATTGATGACAGATTTAAGTTTAAAAATAAATTAAAACAATCTTTCAGCAGTGTATTAACAAGAGTCTGTCCCAGGAAGTTAGTGTACTAGGGGTATTATGGTTTTATAAGACTTCACAGTCTCAAAGTCTGAGAGATCAAGAGATTTTTTTAAATATATATATACATTCAAACAAAAGACCTTTTTGGTCAGCATAATTAAGGAAGAACATAATGCCATTTAACAAATAAACACGTGTTATGGTCATGATTTAGAAACAGCAGTTTTAGCAATTTTTTCTTTCCTAGAAAAACACGTAGTGTTTAAATCAGTTTTCTGCTTTAAAAAGCACAGTTTCTTTTGAAATCCATGGCATTACTATGTGAGAAAAAGATATATTAGTGTTATATGAGAGTGTATTGTTGGAGCACATGAAAATTCATCTGATGGGAATGAAGGATTCTAAACATTGTAGTGGAGAATACAGGATATAATTTTAGATAATACCTTCTATTTGGAAGTACCAGAAAAACTGTGGAAGGTTAAGTGAGGCCTGAAGAGAAGAGTCTTTAGTACATGGAAAAAAAAAATGAGTCAGTTATAGGAAAGAAATGTTCCTCTCTGGTAATTGTGATAAATGGGGTGGGTTAATCTTCCCTGACATCTTCAAAACTGTAATTTATTTTAAGCAAATAGAAGAGATTAGTGCTGAAAATGAAACTAATTCACTTCCCTTTCTTATTACTGAAATCGTCAAGATATGTAATGTATGATATGTAGGATATGTTAATCATTTTGCAAAATAATTCCCTTTTGGGATATTTGCTAAAATGTTTTTATTTAGTTTTTTGGTTTAATTTGAATGATTAAATTATTGACATGAATCTACATAATAACAAAACCAAAAATACCTGTAATATTATATGAAAACAAATGGATGTCATTTTAACTGAAGATGAAAGGAATGTGCTTCTGCTAATATTAAAACAATGACCTCATTTTCTGTTCTGATATGTGTGTTTTTTGGATTCTCAAACTGCCCTGTGGGACATGAAAAGAATACAGGAATAAGCTAGTTTGGAGTGGTCTGACTTATTGTTTGTTTCTTTGATTTTTAACTTTTTTTTGTCATCATTATTAAGCTAAATATATTAGTACTTATATCCTGCTGTTTTGCTAATATGCATCAAACTGTATTCCATGTAGTAAAATACACAGTTATGACACAAACAGCAGGTGAATATGCAGCTGTATATACAAAATGAAATCCGAATGCAATCTGCAATTTTGGATGGCTTGATCTGCAATCAAGCCATCCAAACCCATTGAGAATAGGCATATATTTAATGTGATCTGTAAAGTTGACATTTTCAGCAAGTAAAAATGACACATTTTCAGCAATATATGCAATATATGCATAAATATCTATCTCATGGTGGACTTGCCTTATGACTGCTTTTGATGATTTTTTTTTACCTCTTCTTGACCAAACAAGGCATCAGCCACTCAGCTGATGAGGACTGTCCTCAGAGAGAAGGAGTGCTGCCTACTACAAAGGCTATGTTCAAAGGATGTTGCTGTAGGTAGGGGAAGGTTCCAGATTAGAACCTAGTGGCAGGATGGTGGTAACAGAGGATTGTGATCATGGCTTTCACTGGCATAACAGTTTTTTAACTTCTTTCCTTAGTGTAAATTTACCTGCTGCTTTCACAAGCATGCAAATCTCTGCATTTTCTGCTATACTCCATGTTCATGCACCCTCGAGTCATCTGTGCAGTTTTAGACACCACAATATATATAAAAAAAAAAAGATATAAAGCTATTAGAGAGCAGCCAGAGGATCTGTGAAGATGGTGAACAGTCCAAAGGAAACCTTATAAGGGATGTCTGAGGTCACTTGGCTTGTTCAGCCTGGAGAACAGTCTGAGGGAAATCCATATTATGATCTTCAGTATCATCATCAGGGGAAGCAGAGGGACAGGAACTGATCTCTCTTGTGACCAGTGGTAGAGAACCCAAGGGAATGTCATGAAGCTGTGTCAGGGAAGATTTAGGTTAGATATTAAGAAATGTTTGTGCACTGGAACAGCAGGAAGCGGTCCTGGCACCAAGGCTGACAAAGTTCAAGAATTGTTCGGACAACTCACATGGTATGATTCTTGGGGTCTTGGGTGTAGGGCCAGGAGCTGACTTTTGATGATCCTAGTGGTTTCCTTACAATGCAGGATATTTTGTGACTCTATGATCTCCAGTGACCAAGGCTGCACCTTTTGTCTGTGTGGCACAAAGGGATCATGGACTCAAATATTGCTCACTTTATTTGAATATATTGTGAAAAAAATTCCTGTGTTACAATGGTAAAGAAGGTCCTACTTTATCCACATTTTGTTGTTCATTATCTATGATATCAACTATGATTCTCTGATCATGCCACCATTTGTTATCTGACGTGATCATAAAGACGACAGCACTGCACGATATTGTAAACACTACAGAAACTTTTCAAAGAACTAGATTTATGTTATATTTATTTTAAAAGGACTTTACTCATAGGAATCCTTATTATCTTCATTGATGCACTGGAGCCTATATTTTTAGGCAACTCTCCAGAATAGGGAAGTCAGCCCACAAAGTCAATGAGGAGAAAGAGATGCACTTCCAGAGATTCCGATCTTATATTTCAGCAGATTGCAGAAACTCATATTGTACAAGAAATCTACAGCAATTATGTTCTTCATTTAAACTCCTGAAAAGGTGGGTGCCACTGGTGAATCTGGTGCCACTGTATAATGATGTATTTTGAAGACCCATACTTGTATAATTATAGTAACTGAAATAATTTGTAGGACTTAACTGAAGGTACTCACAATCACACTGAATGTGAGATTTGTGTCAAAATTCTGAGGCAGGCATATCTTTATGCTTCAAAAATTACACTGGTTAGTGGCCTTGAAAGTATCACAACCGAGTGATCACTAACAGAAAGGTCTGTTTAAAAATATGTATCTCAAACTTTTCAGAACAAGTGACTTAAACTATCAGTGGAATTGTACTTTATCTTGTAGGGAGATTCATGGAATTAATGAAGAAATTATCAACCTGGTTGTTGATTTCCAAGCTAGAACTGATATTTTTCTAGCTCTATCTAGCAGTTGCCTTTCTTTTTTATCACCACTTACTTATGAGTGCTGGACAGCTGGGTAAGGGATTTGCATAGGAAAAGGAAGCTAAGGGATATGACAGCAGTGACCACAACAGCACAAACATCCCAGGCAGGGAATTTCATTGCAATGTAAGTTCATATTTAGTGCTGTTTCAGAATGTTTTTATTTTAGTTATTCTGACACTTTTTTCATATTAAAGCAAAGGAAAGCATGAAGTTTCTTTTCTGTTTCTCTATTTCTTTTTGAGTCTGAAAAAAAATATGTAAAATGGAAATGACACCACTTAAAAGGAAGATGGGACAGACAGGAAGGTTAAAGAGGCTTTTATCTTCAACATGGGTACAGCAGCAAAGGTATTTAACGCATTTACCAGGATATGCAAGCAGAAGTCCATCTGATGGCCCAATAAAGAAATGACATGCAATATTCTGTGATTGCCCTCAATTACCCTATGCAAAGCAAGAATTAATTACTAGCATTGAAAAAATTCACCTTTGTCCCTCATTTCAGGCTCTCATTTATATGAGTGTTTCTCAGATGGTATTAATAGAGGTCCAAGTACTTGATAGCTGGGGTGTTTTTCCTTCTTTTTCCTTTTAATGGAGTCAATCCTCTTACATGATAACTATAGTCTAATAATCAATCAGTGGCTGAAGTAGGCATTAAGGTGTATACAAAACATTTTAAAAGTGCTGAACCCACCCATGTACTGTTTGGCACCTTGTTGTCCAGAGTTGTAGTACACAGGATAGTTAATTTGATCCATTTGTTTTGCAAAAAAGACTGCCACCACCAAGTTATTTGAATGTAATGTTATAAATCAACTTGAAGGCTGCATAAAAAAAAATAAATAAGCCAAATAAAACCAACATAGAGATTTATCACATTGTGTCTGTTTTCCCTCATTGAATCAAGAGATGCATTTCTAAGCAAAAAAACAACGCTAAATGATCATTACCCAAGATTTCCTTTGATTCCCAAGTTGCTAATATAGTATTATGTTGGTGGAAAGAACTGTCTGCCTGCATATGATTTTAAAATACATTCTGTCTGTACATATTTAGTACTACTCATAAATGCTTATCCAGAACCAGAAATTTAAATAGAAATTACTCAAAAATAATGAGAATAATATTTCTCCATTTCATATATATTTTACAATTAATTCTACTCTTTATTTAGGTCTAATTTAACATGTAGAAGTGATGCTGTAGTAATAAAAGAGAATGTCATAATACAGAAGAATGGACACTACCATCTTTATTTGGTTCCAGAACTTTTCTTCCAAATCAAAAAGTCTTAGGAGGTGTGTATTCATAGAATTATAGATGATTCTGGGTTACACTAAGATTTTTTTTGCATACTCTGGTATAACAGTGAGTTGCATGCTAAGATTGAAGACAAGTGCACAGAGGAAAGGTAGAAGATGAGAAATCAGTTCCAGAGAGTCAGTAACTGCAATTTCTAGTCCCCAATGTCAGCTGGAGAGTGCTAGTAGTGAACTGCTGGTGAAGTGAGAGCAGCTTCCGAAATCAGTTGTTCAAATTAACCTGCTTGACTCTACTGTGAAAGGTACTGTAAATACTCATTCACTCAGCAAAGCGTAGGAGAAAATTTCAAAAGCTCTCTTTTCTCTTTCAACAAAAATCCATGGAAAGAGATCTCTCATCCATGTAGACATGTCTAATGTGTTGGCAGTATCTGAAGTAGTCATTCAAGGTTCCTTTATAGAAAAAGAATAGATACTGCTAGAGTGCCATTCCCCTCTTTTCTTAGGTAGAGATGTGGTAACAAAGCACCTTAATAGCTCTATAAAGGTTCCTACTTCTCACTAACACACACACACAAAAAAGGAGGTCTGGAAAATCAAATTTGTTGTAGATATCTACAGTGATCTATAGGTAGATGAGATAAATCCCATCTCTGTGACTTAAGAGTGCTTTGATTCCATTTGGTGCTAAGTCAAACTAGATATTTTGAGTTATGACTGGAGATTTAGGAGGCTGATCCTAGCCATTTCTAACAGCTGGAAGATTTCAGCTGAAAAGAATTTAAAATAAGATGCTCACCTTTGCACTGAAGGAGAATGAAATCTATCACACACCAGCTGCATCTCCCATCAAGAAAGCTGTGTTTTACTGTAACAGACTGAGTGGCCATCCATGTCAATTTGGCATATTAACCCAACATATTGTGAAGGAGTGCAGGACAGATAGCCAACTCACTAATCCTGTAAGTGCTTTTTAATTACTTTCTAAATAAATGGTCACCACAAAGGTGCTTCAACAACACAAAAACACAATCAGGCACCAGTCACCATGAAGACTCCCTCACTGAAGGCTCGCTTCATTTTATGTATATACTGCATTTTGTCTTAGCATTTTTTAGATTAATGTTAGTGAAAGATACCATAAAAGTTTGGATTTTTTCTTTTTCTAAAACCTCTATATTTTCTTCAAATTCTATCACCACACTTTCTTACATTTCAAGTTAAGGAATTTTTTCAGTATTTTTTTTTTGTGCTGAGAGGAAATATTATTTTCTTTTTAGAAAAGTAGAAGTATATAAACCCAAAGGATTATAGAAGTTAGGCCACAACTCTGGAGTTGAGGTTCTGTTTTCATGGAAAGGAGGATTAAAATCCTTCACTTTCACACTTTACAAATTGAAGTAAGTTTCCAACCAAAACTTCAGCCTTCACAAAAACAAGTTACAGCTGTGGAAAAAGACAAGCTCAGTGGCTGATCATGGGGGTTTTGTTGTTTTTATTGTCTCCCCTTCTTTTCTACCTATATTATTATGAAGCTAAACTGAGACCATATATGTCTGAGACTAATTTCTTTCAATGAGTTGCGAACCCTCCAGGAGCTGCACTGACCAGCTTCACAGATAGACACACTAAAAGCTTTGCTGATGGCATTTTTAACAGAAACACTGACCCAGAAAAGTAAAAATTCAAACAGAAAGAACTTAAATCCTTAGATTTTGTATGCCTGTGGCTGAATACCCCCAACACAGTAAATTGTTATTCTATACAATAAAATCACGGGTCTAAGTTTTTTCCTTACTTGACTTAATAAAGAAAAGCACTGGGCTTGGTGGGAGAACGAGGCTGGCACACTGGTTGATGTAAGGTTATGTATAGGAGAAGTGCTAATAGAGATCTCTGAGAGATGAGATACAGTGGGTATCAGCAGAGGATTGTGTAAGAACACAGAATGAGTCAAAACCACAGTGCTTTCTCCCTGGGCAATCCATGGTGTTAAAAACTTCTCTTTAAAGAAGAGTGGGAGAAAGCAGTGAAAGGGGAGCAGCTGCCTATATCCACAAAAGCATGTAGCTTAGTGGTGGTAGGTCAGTGGAAGCATTTCAGTGGTTCTCACCCTAGAAATACAGAAATGCTGAGGTCAGTAGAGACCCTCACTGAAAATCCGATTATCTTAGTGTCTGAATTATTCCTTTTTTAAGACAGCATATGCTGGTAAAAACTGGAGGCTTTGTAGGATTCAGATGACAAATAAGTGTAAATTGTTGGTTATGAGATCATTATAGTATATAGGATGAAGAACAAACTTGAAGCATGGTCCTGAAAAAGCAGTAAGTATTTATCTGTCCTTCAGGATGAGGCTAAGATGAAACTTTAAGGAGAAATTAAACGTGTCATTACAATATTGTTAATATCTAACTATATTTCACCTGTAAATGAATAGGCTTCTACATAGACAACTAGTAAGAATATAAATTGCTGAAAGAATAGATTTGTTTTCCATTGGTTTACAGGAATCTTTATATAGTGAAACATCTCTAATGAATGTTCAATCTGAACACAAAATAGTTAAATTAGTTAAAGTTAACAGGAGTAAATTGTGGGCTACATTGATTTTCTGACCTGCATACACAGTAAATTTTTCACATTGAGGCTACCCACAGTCTTTTGTTTTCCACTTCTCAGATTTCAGTTTGAAACAACTGAGAGAAACCTTTCAGAATCTCCTTTCAGAGCCGTGTTTAGAGGTGACCTTTGACTTGGAAAGGACAGTTAAAGCCGGACATCAAATATCAGAAAATTACATCATTTTCACGGATCTTTTACTCTTTGGCCTAGCAGCTGAGATTATGAAAATACAGTATTAAAATAAAAATTGCCTGGAAAATCAGTAATTACTTGGTTTTAAGATTTCTTGGACAATGATTGAGGAAGAAATTAAAAATGTAACCTTCTCACTGAAAAGTCAGGGTCCCTCCAGTTATTTTGCTTTCATAGTCTGTGTCTCATTGACACAAGGGTCCTGTACATAAAGGTTTTGATCAGGTTGTAGAGAAGAATGAAATAAAAATGGAGGTCAAGGCAGAAAACAAAATTTTGTATAAATGCTTAATTTTTCAAGAGAGGCAGCTACATTCCATCCAAAATAGCAGTTTTTTAGTTTCATAGTTTGTGAATAGAGTCCTCTCTAAGGGATTCCATTGCATGAAAGCTTATAGGAAGGCAGGAAGCTTTTTGGTGTTCGTACTGCAAATAACCAATTTTAATGCAACTATTAAGATCCAGCTATTGTGTTGTTTAAGTTCTGGGAAAACAGCCTGTCATTTGCATTGCTGACTTAAGCTGAGAGTTTTGACAAAATTACATGTTTTCAATATTTTTCAGTCTTCACTTTTAATTGTCAAAAACTAGATTTTTGGGATTTCTCAAAAAGTAGGGCTAAAACTGAATATTGAGTGCATTATCTCTGTGAGAAAACTCTTTCCTGTTCTGTAAAAACAGGTAATTATTGAGACAGCACATTTTCATGCATATACACTCTGTTTTGGTGGAAGAGGACAGTTGTAGGGCTAGTCTGGTATTTAGTTTCTTTCTAGCAGGGATTGTAAATATAATTTAGGGCTTCATTCTCAAAAGTTGGGTTGTTATCATGGGGTAACTATCACATATCAGATGAAAAGTATAATATTAAGGTGAAAACAAGCCAGTGCCATTTAGTTCAGAACTAAATTGAGTATTCTAAATGACTAATAATCAAAATGACCAGGAATTTAATTCTATGAGGAAGCCAAAGTCAGCTAGTGAGGAGTAGTATGTGAGCAGTCCCATGGAAAGGAAAATAAAATCTTTATTTTATCTAGAAGACAGGACTGAAATTTATTTTAGTGTTGTTTTTTTGTTTTTTCTTTAGATGTACTGATGTTCATAGCAAAGTTCAAGTTTTGGTTAACTCCTCGAAATGCCTTCCATTCTATGAGTGAAATTTTCCACTGAATTAAAAGGAAGAGGCTTCTTGCAGCTATGCAAACATTGCATTTGAACTAGATGATCACTGTAGGTCCCTTCCAATTGAAATAGTCTAATCTATTCTATTTACTAGGGAATTAATATTTTTTTCTCATGGCCACATTCTAAGATGCTTGCAACCTGTGACCTGAAATAGTCTCCATCTTCCAGGAAACAGCTGCTAGCAGGATGATCCCTTCCCTTTACCACTCCCAGTTCTGATGGAAGATTCAAACAGAGCCTTGCTCCTTGGTTGCAACTCCTGTCAGCTGCTTTTTTGTTCCCAGATGCATATATGTCTGGTTGTTACTCTCCTGGGTTTTCACCAATGTAGAATTTAAGATTAAATAATCATTTTCCATCCCTCTCTAAAAGTATAGAGCCATATACTGTAAATATATTACTTTCTGCATATATACTATTTATGTGTAGTATAAAGAACAAAAATACAGAAATATTTATTGGCAGGGGATTTAAAGCTTGCATAGTATTTGCATTTTTTGACTATGAATCATAGCTAGGAATTAGTCTGCAGCTACCAATCAACTGTTAGCTAGTGAAAGAATTTATGCAGCAGAGAATCTTAACGTGTACTTGAATGGCACTTCAAAACTACTTATTGTGCAGAAACAGTGTTGCTTTCGTCCTGGTTAACTTCTGAAATGTATGTCTTCTCTGGCTCTGATATGCCTCTGAGCCATTTGGGCTAAGTCCAGGTAAAATATTTTCAATTCAATGAATCAGCTTCCTGCTGTTGTACATTGCTAGGAAGTACTGAAAGTTGCTCTCATACTTGTAAATAACAATAGATCATATGAAAATGACTCATCTGTAATAGAAGACTTCATGTAAACCAAAGTATTCATTTCAATCTTTGCATATACGTGGTGAGAATTGAAATATTTAGACAGACCTGTTAATAGAGGTATGAAATTCTATGGATTATGTCTTCAAATGTAAAGGTCACTAGATCTTAATTTTATACTAAAAATTGTCTTCCATGATTGAACTTCCATGATGAAAGTGATACTTAAGGAATACAGAGAAGCAAGCAAAATAATAGGCCATTCCAAAAGACAGCAAGGAGAAGGTGCTGGAGTTTGTCAGCAGACTTTTGAAATACAAAACTGTACTCTTTTGCTGGCATTTTTAGTGTACTGCAGTTCAAGAGGGTTAAGAAACTTCAAATTTTGATAAAAAAATTTTATACTTATGAAGAACAGTTTATACCTTTTGAACTTTCACAGTACTCTTTTAAACTAGTCCTTTTTTACATTAGTTCTTTTTGAAAATTGTTGGTGTTTTATAAAATAAGGAAAGCAAAACAAAGTGATTTTCCCTTGAAGATACCAACCCACTGGTGGAAGTTCATTGTATCATCCCATGCCCACATGTAAAGGATATGAATAGTCATAACCCCCAGATGCAACATCTTGCAAGATGGTTTGGGTTTTTTTAAACCAAGATCCACTAAAAGGATTTGAGACCATTTTAGCATGTGCATTTGAAATTGTGATTCTGAGGTTTTACATTATTTTTCTGCCCTGTACTTGGAGAAATAGAGCTTCCATCACATACACCTCACTTTCTGATCTTCAACTTTTGCACTTCCACAACCCTCAAAACAGCACAGATTAAATCAGAATCATAAAAACATAGGTATTCCTCCAAATCACCAGGAGCTGCAAATAATGGTTAATTGTGGAGCATCCCTAATGCAACCTATAGGATGTGGTTCCCCAAAGAAGGCCATGGTGATTTCTGCTTCAAATCACAGTGCTTCTGCAGTAACTCTTTATAGCTGCAGCACTTTCCTAGAAAAACCTACCTTCTGCTCCTACTTTGGCATACATAAGTACAGCTCTATATTGCTCAGGGCCTGAGGATATTGGTGTTTCAGTACCAGTTGACTGGTGTTTCTTCTCTGGTGGTACAGAGAAACCAGAAAGGGAGCCCATGTATAGGAAGGCTGAGGTGTAAGAAAGGACTGACATTTCAGCCTCCTTTCATTCTTCAACATCATTACTGAGGGAAACATTTTCCTAGCTACAGGATTCTTATGTCATGTTTAGAATGTCAGAAATCTCACTTCAACTCCAAATTTCCTGTACTCAATCTTCTGGTGTTGGCTCAGATGTCTCAAAAGACAGATGAATACTGCCCATTGGGCTTGCCATTGATTAACCTGCTGCTGAGTAAGGTAATTGGGATATGTGTTTTGCATATCATTTACCAGAGATGTCACTTCTCCCACTGTGAGTAGCTGGATTTTGGATCTCTCCACACGGCTTCACAAGACCCAGCCCTTAAAAAGCCTCTATTTAGTGCAGTCTGTGAAAAACAGAAGTGCCCACTATTATGACAATTTGCCTGCATTTAGGATTTTCTTTAAGGGTTTGGGGTTTTTTTAGGTTGTTTTTGAGAAAGGGAAGTTGCTCATACATGATAGGTAGATTTTAAAGGTAATTACATTTTAGCCTGAATAACTGTCATTATTTTTAAATAAAGTGATAGAAATAATTTTAATTTGTGTTGAGAGGGACCTGACCACACTGTAACCAAAAAGTAGTACTTAGCACCCTTTCTTATCTTTCAAAAATGCTTTGTCATGATAAGCATTTAACATCCTGAGTATGTCTGTCAGTTGTGACTTTACAGCATATATTCATTAAGACATGAAAACATGTTGCTAAAATCAATTTTTTCCTCTCTTGCTCACTTTACTGATGAGAATATGAAAATCTGTGTTCACTTGAAGGCATTCTGTTGATTGCTTAAGTACTGTAATGTAGAGGTCATTCAGTCTTACTTTTGAAGGTAGATCAAACTAGCTTTGGTGCTAAACCTTTTTTGCACGTTGACAGTGAAGAACCACTTATAAGGAAGACAGTACAAAGAAATGCTTCCAGGTAAAACAAGTTCGTTTTGTTTTTAAGTAGGTTACCTCTTCAAAGTTCATTTCATTGCTCTTCTTACCCCCTTAAATGTATTTTAAGGAAATGAATATGAAATGAAGAGGCAGACTGAAAAAGGCCACCGCCAAGCACTTTCTGTCATGTTCTTAGTACAGTTGGTTTGAACATTTAAAAGGAGAAATACTGCTCTATGCCTTTATCTTTTGATGCTACAGATGTCTTATTGCCAACCACATATCAAGGAATATTTAAGTTATTTGAATATTGAATACTCTAGGGCAGACAAACATATTGATATCCCAGACTGAACCCGTTAGACTAATATACTTAAAATGCTATTTCACATAACAGTAATATAATAGAAATGGTTGTTACTCTTGCAGCTCATATCAGTTCTGGTCTATATCAAGAATCTTGGATCTCTCTGTGCTGAGACTTGATTCAAAGCAGGAGGGAAACTTTCAAATTGATGAGTGTCTTCCTAAAACATCACCTTGCACTAAAAACTTTCCTTGGTGACAAGTTGTCATGGTTTTAATCCCAACTGGACATGAAATATCATGCAGCCACTCAGCCGCTTTTATCTACCTCCCCCCCTCCACCCACCCTGGTGGAGTAGAGGGAAGAATCAAAATAAGACTTCTGTGTTGAGATAAGAACAGTTTCATAGTTCAAAATAAATCAAAATACTGTAATAATGGTAAAAAATAAAAATTAAAATTAAAATATTAAAATAATAATAATAGTAATAATAGTAATAGTAATAATAATAATAATGGAAAAGCAAGGTATGCACAGTGCAATTGTTCCCCACCTGCTGACCGATGCCAGTCCCCCCTTCCCAAACCCAGAACAGTCCTTCTTTGGCCACCTTTCCAGATAACATTCAATTTTATACTGTATGCGTCTGCATTTAGGTTTTTAGAAGTTGGTGTCTGTGTGTGACATCGTATCTGTGGCCTAATTTGAATCAGAAGAGTCCTGAGACTTGATTCAGGTGCCCTTCTTAGCATTTGTACCCATTTGAGGTCCCTTAGGGCACCTGCAAGATTGGCAGATATGACAGAATAGCTAGAGCTACATATAGCACTGTTGCTATGACCAGAATTACAGTAGTAGTAGACAATGTGAGATGCTATATGGTTCAGCTACATTCATGCATTCTTAAATTAGGAGCAGATAAATAAGGACCAAATAAAGGAAGTTATTCCTGGTAGAAGTAGAGGTTGTCTATGGGTTACTGTGTCTGAAACAGAGCAATAGGACCAGCATATTTATGCTTCAAGACTGCTGAAAAAGTTGAGATAACAAAACATATGGAATGAAAATTAGTCAGTTTCAAGGGCTACTTGAAATGTGGCAAAATGTTTAAAACTGCAGGGGTCTACATATGGACTAGTGTTGTTTAATATATTCATTAATGACAAAGGGATCAAGTGCACCCTAAGTAAGGGTTCAGAGGGTAGCAAACTGACCAATGAAGGACAGGATGTCATCCAGAGGAACCTGGACAAGCTGAGAAATGAGCCCATGGGAATCTCATGAGGATTAACGAGACCAAGTGCAAGATGCTGTACCTGGGTCAGGGCAATCCACAGTATCAGCACAGGCTGGGGATGAACAGATCCAGAGCAGCCCTGCCAGAAGGACTTGGAGATTCTGGTGGGTGAGAGGCTGAACATGACCCAGCCCTGTGCACTCACAGCCCAGAAAGCCAAACGTGTCCTGGGCTGCATCACAGGAAATGTGGCCAGCAGGGTGATGGAGGGGATTCTGCCCCTGTGCTCCACTCTGGTGACATCCCACCTGCAGTGCTGCATCAGCTCTGGGGCCCTCAGCGCATGAAAGGACCTGCTGGAGTAAGTCAAGATGAGGGCCACCATGTTAATCAGAGGGATGGAGCACATCTCCTATGAGGAAAGACTGAGAAAATTGTGATTTTTTCAGCCTGAAAAAGAGAAGGCTTTGAGGTGACCTAATTGTGGTATGCTGGTGTCTGAAGGGAATGTAAAGAAAAGATGGAGAGAGAGTATTCCCAAGGGCACGTAGTGACAGGACAAGTTAATGGGTTCAAATTGAAAGAGAAGACGTTTAAATTACATAGCAGGAAAAAATTCTTTCCTATGAGGGTGGTGAGGTACTGGAACATGCTGCCCAGAGAATTTGTGGATGCCCCATTCCAAGAGGTGTTCAAGGCCAGGCTGGATGGGGGTCTGAGCAACCTGGTCTAGTGGAAGGTGTTCCTGAGCAGAGTGGAGGGGCTGGAACTAGATGATCTCTAAGGTTCCTTCCAAACCAGGCCATTCTATGAATCTCTGATTTTATTATTATATGATTATATTACATTTCTTGTAATATACTTTGTTATTTTGTACTTTTGTACATGTTGTATTGTTATTGAAGTTTATATTTTTAAGAAAATATAAAATTTTAACCTTATATCTTATCTTGAAGTGGACTCGTAGTGATTTACTACAACTCAAAATTCTATCCATGTAAGTTCTCAAATCCTTAGAAAGTAGAGTGAACAGTTGTAATCAAAGAAGTCAGCACTTTTCTTCACAGTAAAGAAGAGAGCATCTCTGAATGCACAGCCATGGGAGCTCATTTCATGGTTACTTTGTTAGATGGTTTGCTATCAGGTTTGGTTGTCATCCAGCATTTGATGTGGGATATGATGTACAACTGGGAATCCTTTTGTGCTTCCTATTTCATAGGATTCTAGCATCAATAGCTACTTTGAGGGCTAAGTGTCCATTTCACTTTTTCCTGTACATACATTTCAGTAGTATTTACATTAAAGAAAAAAAATGAAGTGTTTTGTTGGGGTTTTTTTGTTGCTTTTTTTTTGCCTTAGTAATTTTCTGATTTCCCTCACTCAGGAAGTCTTGGTGAAAGGAAGAAAAATGGAGTTATCAAAACCAATGCACTTTTGCTTGGTTCAGGTATACTGAGGATCTGTGCTGAAAAAGTTTGCATGGAGAAATATTTAGGATTACAGAAAGTTGTGAGATAATTTACATATAAATTGATTTTTTTAAAGGAAAAGGTTAGCTTTCAGGAATTTGAGGGAAGAGTCATAATGCAAATTATATTTTATTGACTGCTGAACAAGCTCAAAAATTAAATTACAAAAGATGAAATTATAAAAAACTGAAGACATTTGGGAAAACGTGTTCACACAAAATACACAGAAATTAGTTGTTAAAACAGTAGGCCTTAAGTTGCAGAACTTTGACAAAAGTAGAAGTTCAGAGTCTTTCATGCTGGTAAGGTTTCAGAAACTGTGAGGAAAATATTCTAATACTGGTGAAATGTGCAGTGGGTAGCATTTTATTTTCTGTGAAGTGTTAGATTTCTTTTCACAAATATATGAAAATGTTTAATATAGGTGCTCTGGATATGAAGCCAACTCTAACACAAAGCTCTCAGACTCATTTTGGGGACTTAGGGGCATTTTGGTTTTTGGTTTGTTTTGCATTCTTTTTGTGTGGTTTTGGTTTTAGTTTTTTTGGTTGGTTGGTTGGGTTTGTTGTCATTGGTGTGTTATTATGGTTTGGAGGTTTTTGTTGGTGTTTTCCATCACATTTCTTTATGCAGAGATGTTGATTATGTTTTTCTAAAATAACACCTTGTGGAGTATAGAAGATTGTTCAGAGATTATGATACAGAAAAACTGATATCTCAGCATCAGACCTGTATTCTTTGAGAAATGAAATAAAGAAGCAATATCCAACAGATTAGTAACCCCTTTATTTCCCTTACTGAAGAACACAATATTTTCCAAGTCTCACTTTAAGAATCTGTGCCAAATCATGTTACATCTTCCTGTGCCACACTGTAGATTTGCTATGTTTAAAAGAGCTAAGAAATTTTATGTAACTGAAAAGATCCAGCTAGTCAGGTGTTGAATAAATCAGCCGAGTCTCCATTTTCTTCATGCAGAAAGCCAATTCTTTCTTCACCAAGCTCATATTTGTAGGAAATACCAGAAGGCACTGTGTTAAACCTAGTTGGTCAGCAATACAATGAAACTCACTTCATTGGTCACTAAGAGTTATTGTGTATGTCTATCAAATTTTCTCTCTCTAGATATGTTTCCATTTTTCCTTTGTGGGTTCTCATGGGACAAATCTTATTGTTTACACAGATGCAACAGATGCATTTGTTTTTCACCCTCGGAATAGATTGTAGTTTTAAAGGAACTTCTCTTTCTCAAAATAGCTTCACATGGGAACTTGCAAATTGCTTGTTAGCTGCACTTAGAAGAAATGACAAGCCAGCTTTGGCAATTTTAGCAGAACAAGGCCTGATTTCATAACACCTTTATTTTTATTATTTATTTATTATTATTCTACCTATCTACGACAGTCAGCGGTTTAGTGCATATTCTGAAAGAAATTTTAATATTTTGCAGGTCTTTGTTTTTGGGTCTTATATTTCCTATAATTCTTGCTTCTTTTTGTTAGTTTCTTCTTACATGTCGCATTGCACTTCCAGTTCTCTCCTGTCTTCTCTCACACTGTCTGCCTCTCTCCCTCCTTTCTTTTTCTTATCCTTCATACAAAGCCTTCAGGGTAAGGCTTGATGTCTCTGCATTGCACTGGAGAACTTGAATGAGCAGCCAAAGTCAGATACTGAAATGGGAATGTGACTAGCTTTCCTAGGCAATATCCATGTAAAAAGCCAGCTCTTGCTGCCTTCTGCCACCCACCAGCATGTCCCGAGAGGGAGCACACTCCTCTTTGCTGCTGCCTAGCCTGGTGTTCAGTTTTTCACATCAATTGCTGGCCAGCAGTTCCCAGAGAAGCACTGATCTTTTCTATGACCTGATCCCATACTGAAAGCCATGCAATTGTTGCTAAGGATTGATAATAATAATGACAACCACCTTCTGGGTTTTTTTGTGATAGCTCTGGAGCTACACTTCCTAGGTCACCCCTTAAAACTTCACATGTTCTTTCAACTTGTGAGATTTTAAGAATATTTTACTGAAAACCTGGGATAGATCCTTATCCAGTATGTATATTCCTAAGTCAGAAGGAAGGATTGATATTATGCCAAGAGTTGGTGTTGGAGTTGTACATAACAGGGAATGTGTCTGGGATTAGTTATCAGCTCAAACTTCATAGTAGAAATAGGAATGTCAATTTTATGCCTACCAGAGATGCTTGCAATATGATGCTTTTCAGAGGGTTTGGAAAATCCTCACAGGACAGTGATACTACCTTGGGAAAATTACCTATTTTAAAAGAGATTCACTCAGGAAACATGGCACTAGAAGTTACAGAGAAGCATCTCTAACACAGTCTAAATTAAAAAAACTGAAAAATAAGTTTTCTTCTGGAGATGGTAACTGGATAAAGACAACTAGCTTTGTAAGCAAAGTGATTATTGGTGCTTTTTTAACCCTGTGGGTCTTGCAAAAACTCCTGTTTTTTAATAAATAAAAGGACTCTTGAAAGAAGCCCATGACATTGTAGTTTTTTTGTTGCCAATGCTAACAATTCCCCCCCCACCTTGGAGTATAGTTGACCCCTTTTAATAAGAATAAAAGTCCTAAATAACCACCTTTAGCTTCTGGTTACTGAGTAGGAAAAAAATAGAAAAGATTACTATCAGGAAAGTGTTGTGTCTTGGGTTCCAATACAGGCTGTAACGAAAAGTATGTATTCTACCATCTGTTGAAAACAGGTGGAGCAGTGTTCTTTATCTTTTCCAAGACCCATCCTTTCTCCAGGAAGATATCGTCTGTTAATGGGCAATTTAGTCCTACTGTATGACTGATAAAATTACATCATCCCACTGGGAGATGCTCCAGCCATGGGGAGGAGCCAAGCATTTCCTACCTAGATAAAATTTGAGATTTGGAACATCAGATCAGCCTTTTTCCACTGGATTCTCAGAAGAAAACCAGAACCTTCTACATCATCACTTCGGAGGAAAACTGCACCTTCTACAGGAGCACTGCTTCAACAGAGCCACATCTGTCACTGCAGGAGGACTGCAGCCACCATCTAATGGGACTGCTACCAACACCCTGACTGACAGGGTGTCAGGTTGTATTCTGGCTCTGTCAGTGTTTTGGTTTTTTGCATTACTGCATTTTTATTTTAACTTTCCTGAACTGTTATTCCTATTCCAATATCTTTGCCTGAGAGCTCCTTTATTTCAAAATTATAATTTGGAGAAGAGGGGTTTACATTTTCCATTTCAAGAGAGGCTCCTGCCTACCTTAGCAGACATTCTGTCTTTCTAACCAAGACAAGTTGTTATTTCCCCACAGTAATTTTAAGCAGCATTTCAGAATAATACTGGGCTAAGTATTCTATGGTTTTTTTCTGTTTTCCAATCTGAACCTGAGATCTGTGTGTTACTATTGTTGTACACATCTCATTTCAAGCAGGACAGCCAAAGTTCCTAGTTACCTGTTCAATTCTCAGTTTTCAATTACACAAACAGCATGTCATGTTTCCCAGCGTGTAGCCATATAGGTCTTTCTGAACATGACAGGAATGAATACTCACTGAGAATTCTAATCTCAACACTATGCAGCAGATCTTATTTTCTCTTCTCCCTTCAAAGCTTTGAA
Source organism: Acridotheres tristis (assembly GCA_037013685.1). Lineage (NCBI taxonomy): Eukaryota > Metazoa > Chordata > Aves > Passeriformes > Sturnidae > Acridotheres > Acridotheres tristis. The sequence continues at coordinate 73,551,733 of CM072884.1, forward strand.
GTTTAGAATTGCTATTAAGGATAACAGGTTTGAGTTTTAAATCCTTTAAAATCAGGTCAAGGAACCAACACCTTGTAAAACCGAGATTAAAGAGCAAGTGATAATGTTTAATCCAATTCTGTTAGATTTTACAACAGAAGAAACACATAAGCAGTGGTGCTGCATTTTACTCCAAGGCTCAAATTTGCTCTTCCTTCTCTGAGCTATATTAAAAATATTAAAGCTTGGCTGCAGTAAATCTTTGTATAATGCTTAACTTTTAACTTCCTAAAGTATACCTTATTATTTCTGTCACTATAGTCCATAAGTACTTCATAGACTGATTGGCTACGATGTTAAAGCTTTCAAATCCTCTCTGAGACACACACAGTCTGCTTAGCCCCATTACACTGATGAGGAACTAAGCATAAAGTTATGCACAGATCTTTTGCAAGCAGGCATCTCACTCTGCTGGGCCAACAAATAGCTTCCTCAGTTGGATCTTTAGGAAAAGTCTAGGAAAATATATTATAGCACCTTGGCAACTGCTGAAGCAGAATGCAGACAGACACTACTTGTCTCTGCTTGCAGGAGGTTGTGTGCTAAGCTGCAGAGAAAATCAAAGAACTGGATTTCAGCACTGGACACCTACATCTGAGGCTATATGTGCACCTGATATTCTTTTCCTCCGGTGTTGTGTAAAATGAGACAGGGGTACTTGCTTGCCACAGGCAGCAATAAAAATAGTCATATAGTACTGAAGGGCAGCAATATGAAATGCTGCACATAATGGGATTTCCATACTTACATGCATTAAAGGGATGAGTTGTCACCTTTTATGGTCAATACATGCTCTGGAACTGTACTGAAACATCCTTTTCCTCTCTGGTTACTGTAATTTCACTCACTTTTATTATCTATGGTAGCAAATCACTACCTTCTCCAAAGATAGTTACTCAATGGTAATTGAAATAACATATGGAATTGCATCATAAAAGACCTTTCTATAGTTACAGCTTATTTCTGAGACAAAATCACTACTTGTCACCATTTCCTTGAATTTTAACCCACCATTGCTTACATGGGCTGCCTAAGTGCTTCTGTTTTTAACTATCCAGTCAGAGATCCAGGCTTTTTGGTTTCCCATGATAGTACATCAGAGACACTTAATAATGATAAATAGGTATCTGTACCATGCATCACCAAACTGAAAAAATATTTTTTTAAAAGAGAAAATTTGCATAGGATTAAACATTTCTTATGCTAAGTTTTGTGCTAAGACTTTGTGCTATAGAAGAAAAAAAAGAACAACCAAACATAAAAACAAACAAAAAAACTAGAATTCAGGAGCTAATACATATCTCTTTTCCCTCTTGTGCATTGCTATTCTGTCTACATTTTAGTTCTTAGTAGCTTTTGTTTTGGGATGTATGTCTTTGGAAGAACCAGATGTTGCATCACAATTGCTGTTGATTTCTCATAGGGTATCACACTGTTGTAAAATCCCAATTACACATGTTTTTCACAGTTCCTGAAACTAAATGATGATTTTTTTGCTACTGCAAATTCTTTGTTTCTTTCTTTCTTGCATACTGGGGGAACTTTAATTCTTCCAGCAAAAATGTACTTGAAATACACAAATTCAGACACATGGCTAAAAAAAAGTAAAAGGCTGTTTTCTTGGCTGAGATCCAGTTACTAGCTGGAGCAGGTTAGTTATGCTCACAGAGAACGTCTTCTGGTTTGGTCTTATTTCAAAGGACTCAAGTAGCACAGTAAGGCAAGACCATCCTGCCATATGAAAGAAGATGTGGGTATGTGTATTGAAAGAGTATGCCTGATCCAAAATAAAACATCTAAGGTAGATCCTCTCTGAAATGTAGATAATAGTGTCTCCAGACAGACACAAGCTTCCTTCTTCTGGAATCTACTAGATTATTACAAGTATTAACTCTTAAAAGTAGTGGTGTTTTGGGATGGATGGGAAAGTGAGATCCTGACATCACCTACGAGATATGGAAGAGACCACTTGAGCATGCTATCAATATGCTAAGTTATGTCAGAAAGTGTCTTGAGTAAATACTGTAAGGCAGGAAAGCTTAAATCTCATATGCAAAAGAGATTACAAAAAGATGACAATGCACAATGCAACCCGACCGAAAAACTAATCCGTACTTAGACAGAATATTTTATGAAATGGTAAATTTTCTACCATATATTTTGCCTCATACCTACAAAAATGTGGAGCTTTTTCTTTTAATATTTTGTCTGTGAACCAAATATGTGAAATATGTTATGTAAAATAAGGACAATTACCAGTGTAAACAAAGTCTGTGTTAACATCTAAGTAATAAGTTAGAAAACTGACTCCATTTTAGTTAGAAAACTGGCTTAATTTAATTCTATGCATATTTCTTGTTGTCATAGGCAAATAATTTCTCTTGAAAATGGTTATAAATATTTACAGGAATAGACAAAATATTTCGTCCGTTGCAATTTAATGAATAAAAAAATCTGGTTTTGTGTACCAAGGGATCGCTGTCTTCTCCTAAAACGAGGAGAGGCAACTAGACAGAAAAAGTCTTTCTTTTATGTGTGTAATATGGTGCTGTCAGTGTTTTCCAAAGTCACTATGCTAATGGGTGAGGATAATTTATTATTTTAGCCATTTGTAATGGAATATTTTGTATAGATAATACCCATCAGTTTTCAGTGTAAATCAAAATACCACAAGTCTTCCATATGTACAGGACAAACTTCCCTTCTTCCTCAGCTTTTATTGTCCACTTGCTTTTATTGGAAATTTTATGCAGAAACTCTCTATTCTGTTTAATAGAAATAATCTAATTCATAGACAAGTTGTATTAAGGGACTTTTGTTATTATGCCTGTTTTATCCATTATCTTAAATACCTCTGTTTTCTCCCTAGTGTTTAACGCCCATATGTACAAGAGAGTAATCATATCTGGCCCTGACCCAACCTTCATAATGTTAGGTTAAGCATGACATGCTCTTCTAGAGTCCTGCACTATGACAGGTTCTCTGGTCTTTTGCTTTTCCCAATGATCACATGAAAATGACCAATGAATCCCTTGCTGATAATTTCAATTTATTATTATATTTCTTTCTAAAGTATTGAGAAGACAACCATAGATAAATTAAATTTATTCATTGCACATTCCTTTCAAATGACCTTTCTGCCTGTCCTTATTTTAATAGAAAACTAGATTCCCTAACTAGAAAATAACCCCTGCACAATTATGACATTCATAAGCTGTGGTTATAATCAAATGAACATTGGGAGGCAGCTGTGGTTCACCAGCTTGTTGCTGCCTACTGGGACTCTTTTCTCTTTATCAGCAAGCAAACCAGCAACTGCTTGAGCCTTTCACACAAATGTAGCTCCAGTACAAGTTTCACCTTATTTTAATCCAGTTCCAGCATAACAATTCCTCGACAGTTTGTTTCCCAAACTGCTATCACTTACTATATTTTCCAGCTACAGGTCAACAAGGTCTGTTCCATGAAAAATCCCGCAACTAATAGTTAGCCTGAAGTTAGAAACAATGTTCTCTACTGGGAATGGTTCGTGTCACAAAAGCAGATTTGCTGGTCAATCAAACCAATTAGCACATGCCTACATGCCTTTCCTATCCCCCAGGATTTGCAAAGTCTCCTGTTATCTTGAGACATATTTCCAAGACTGCAATTGTCATTTTTTAGAAACATTGACCAGAAGTGTGACTAGAAGAATCAAAATCCCAATAGTAATGCCATAAAAAGTACAAACAACTTACAGAGCTAACATTTTGGTTGGGTTTGGTTTTTGGTTTTGTTTTTTTTTAGCTTTTATAGAAAGGCTTCAGAATCTCCCATAGTTGAAAATAGCTTTAAATATGCTTGAATGCCCTTGGAAGTGAAAATTTGGGAACACTTAACTTGGACTCGTAACATCAGACCAAGTTTTATCTGAGAATTCTGGATAGATCGAGTAAATAAAAGGGCTGATGACTTTGACAGATAATCGTAACCTTAGGTTTCAAATAGGAAGAGCAAACACTGAGTGGGATTCACATGACCAGGTACATTGTGGACATCTGCACTACTCACTCTTGGTATTTTTACAGACAATTAAGACAAATAGGCACTTCAGGGTGCAGTTTCTATGTCTCTAAATTACATTCTACATCTGCATTCTAAGAAGCACTAACTAAATAGGGACTCTACTGTGACCAATTTGGATACAGGTATCAGCACTAATGGCATGCTAAGTTAGGTGATGTGAAACCAATCTTTTATATAATTAAGTCACAAATCAAACCTTTCCCCAAACTCACTCTTTATCTTTCAGTATAGACACGGACTTGTTGAAATGAATGCTACATTATCTGTGCTCCTGTGTCATGAATTGTGACAAAGTAAGGTAAATGGAAATTTCATATCAGAGAGCAAGTATACCTTCATTGAACCGTGCAGAATTAGCACAAGCTTCACCCACCTTTATACCTCATCAGTGAATGCGGGCACACATGCACATTTCTCCCCCCTGCAGCACGGTTTATGTTAGCTAAAGACAGAATCATAGAACAGTTAGGGGTTGAAAGGGACCTTAAAGATCATCTAATTCCAACCCCCTTGCCATGGACACTTTCACTAGACCAGGTTGTTCTGAGCCCCATCCAACCTGCCCTTGAACACTTCCAGGTGTGGGGCATCCACAGCTTCTCTGAGCAACCTCATGTGCCTCATCACCTTACACTGAAGAATTTCTTCCTAATATCTTGCCTAAATCTACCCTCTTTATGGGTAAATTCTAACATGAAAGGGGAAGGTAATGGAAGGTTTCGGCATTTTTTTCTAGTTTTCTTAGTAAATCAAATATATTTTTACTAGCTTTTACTGCTAGTAATTTTATCAGTGTTTTCTTTCTTGTTTACAAGCTGATCAGTGTAACCTGGATTCTTTGTAGCTATAATAGATAAGCACATAGGGAAATGTTATTCTCTATTGCTCTCATTAGGTATTTCACCAGAGATAGTTTAGAAGTCCTGTATTAGGGGAATAAACATTCAGAACACAAAAGGAAAGGGGAGTCATAAGAGGTTAAGAACTCAATGAAAATTTAACATTCAGTAACTGACTATAAAGATATAAAGTACTATTGATGATGATGATGAATGAAAAAAAAATGGCTATCTAGAAATAACAAATCAGTCAGAAATTCTGATGATGCATTTGTAAAAATAAACATTTTCATTTTAGGCACTTTTGTGCAAAGGAATTAATTTTAAATTTTTGTAGTCTATACAGTTAGAAGAGGCCTAGAATGCATGTTACTCCAGGGTGGTCAATTTAAGATTTTTACTGCTACTTTTATTTTTTCATGAACAGGTGTGCACTTAAAGTTTATAAGTGTGGGTCTCAAGGAACAGCAGTTTTAAAATATGTCAATGAGTTGATAATCATGTCTATTTTTATCAGTCATAGGTTTATTAATTTCTGAGGTTTTATGAAAAATATCAAGAAATATTCTGATTGATGCCCAGTTCTGTACTTTACTTACTAAAGATTGCTGTGGCTAAGTACATTAGTGTTTATAAAAATGTACAATACTAATTTTAAAAGTTTTGTCTCTAGCATACATATAAGCATCCACACATGGAAGCATAGCATGGAAGATACACAATAATATTAGGGGGATCAGTAGGATATTATCTGATTTCTCCAAAGTTTTAGAGCCATATAATCTTGTACCACTGCCTTTACTGGGGTAAGTTATATTTTAGGAGTCATACAGAGTAGGAAATGAGAAAGAATCAATCTCATTGATTCAGTGATTGTGCACAGTCCAGGTTGATTTGGGCCTCTTCCTCAGTTCCTGGGTTCCTGGTGTTTGTTTGTGGCACAGGTTTTTGTGGAGGTTGCTTTTCCTGTGAAAAGGGCCAGTCACATGCTTAATACAAAAACTAATCATAGTTCTTTCTAATTGATGGTGTTTTTCACTGATGTGGATAGAGATGAGCATAATCTTTCCATCAAGGTTCCAGACTTCCAGCTCCAAAAGAACTGTGTGATTGATATTATTTCTATAATTTAGTGTAGACCTTGCATTTTATTTTCTAAATGCTTTTCTTTTTTTCCTTTTATTTATGCACATCTTGCATTATGAATATTTTTAGCAAACTTTCACAGAAAAAACCCTATATGCTCCACTCAAAATCAATACTGTATGATCCCCCATGGCAAGGGGATTGGAACTAGATGATCTCTCTCTTGCAGCTGAACCACTCTATGATTCTGTGATTCTGTATGTATGTGTATATGAGTCACTATGCTGAGGTAGCCCTTAGTCCAAAAAACACATGTAATTGTATCATTTCATTAAGAGACACGGTGAAGAGAAACTCTGTCTTGATAGTTCTATGGAGAATAAATCTTGCCAGAGGTCTGCAATGATTGCTTTGTGTCCACATGGTGAATTGAAGAGACCATGGAAGATTTGGTTCATGGTCTGACCTTGTGGTACATCTATTAAAGATAACCAAATTCAGGTTGTGGGACTTGATGTGGAAATGAGAAACAGAATGCAACAGCAAATGAGTAAAAGGTCTGACAGCTTTGAAAGACAGGAAACAGTTCTGGCACTTTGGAGGACCAGCATCTTCCTTTTTCACTTCTCTGATCTCTCTTTTCCCCCCAAGCCAATCCCCAAGTTACATAAGAGACAATCTCCCACATCACATCATTAAAACGCACTCAGGAATTAAAAAGCATGTCATTAGCAGTTTCCTGAAATAGTGGATAAAAAATAAAATAAAAATCAATTCAAATGCCAAGATCAATATGTTCTTAGACATGGTAGGAAAGAAAAATGAATAGTTTTCAGAATGGTTTTTGGTTTCCTTCAGAAATGGCAGGCTAATTTACAGCAATAAAAGCACATACACAATTTGTTTTCTGAGCTTTTTAAACCCATATTTAAAATCCTATTTAATAAGAACTGCTACAATTACTTGTTATCATAATTAAATTTTGTCATTTTGTAGTCCAGTCTAGGATAAACAGGATATCATTTGCGGGGCAGAAGTTTATCATTAAATCCCCATTTATTCATTTGTTTGTTTATTTTATGAAATTATGAGGTTATTAGTTTAAGAAATATGGATCTTTGGTTTTGAAGTTCTTTGGTTTGGGCTGGGGGTTTTCTGTTGTTGATGTTATTTAACCAAAGTTTTACCAGACATGTGAGGCTAAGATGATACGTTCCTTAAGCAGAAGTTTACCAGCAATGTGCATTTTGGTTCTGTATAACTTTTTCAGCATTTGCTCAAATGCCTGTGGCCAAACAAAAAATTGATCTCAGAATATTGTGCTAACAAGAAATGTTGCCAAATGATAAAATATTAATTATTCTATTTTACATGCAGATATGAGAGAAGCACAATTACCCCTACTTTAATTGTTTCATAGACTAGTACAATTATTATTTTATTCATTCCATTTGCAGACTGAATGTAAAAAATAACATCAACATCATATAGTCAGACAGTTCATTCTAAAGTAAACCTTGCAATGTCAGATATATTAAAGCAATAAACCAAGAGATTAAAGTTTCATAAACTGTAAGAGCTCATTGTTTTGTAAATGGATGTATAACATGCTTGTAGCTCAAATGAAACCGTAAAACTGACTGGGTGTTTTAGTCTTTCTGCAAACTTTTGATTTATCTTTTTAATCACTTGTTAGTTTGGGGGTTTTTTTAATGGCAATTAAACACTGGAAATGGCTGTAGCCTTCTTGCTACATTACTCTTCTTTCATTGAGCTGCTGTCGTTTCTTTATGATGACAAGCAATTTAAAGGTGCAAAAGCAAGCCAGTTAAAGTATATGTGGCTCCTGCTGCTACAGGTGTTTGTTACTAATGATTGAAGTGATAGCTGTTGTTGGAATGTGAGATCTTATCTTTCTTTCTAACTTGTGCAGCAGAGAGGAGAATGTGTTACCTTTGAAAACTGGTATGAACAGTCCACAATCACAGAAAGGCTATAGTTGGACTTTATACCTGTAATACCAGAGTTAATGTTAGGGAATATTAAATAAAATTTGTTAACTAGATTGCAATTGTGAACCTTATTATAGCTACAAATAAAAGAATGCAATACAACAGGTGTTAAGGTCCATCCATTACAGATATCTGCTAATTGTTCCAAACAGGAGTTTTAAAAACCCACCTAATACTTAGATATACATAATTAAGAAAATGAAATATGATGAATGAGAAAGACCATAACTGCTCTTAAATAATTAAATATACTCTAAAACTGCTTGCACACCTACAATGTTATAATTGCACAGGTAATGTTATACACATTGCTAGCAGTAGCTATACCTAGGATTGGGAAGCAGTTCCTAGGAATCGCCATAGTTTTCCAGCTATGTCTTACAATCAATTTTTTTTTTTTTTTTTTTTAAGGGAGGGAGGAAGGAAGGGAGGGAGAGACTGTTCATGCCTCACAAAAGTTACTAGTACATTCTTTGCCCCCTCTGTCATGTTATTGCTGCAGGGCTAACAGGACTAAAGAGTGCTAAGAACATATTTTGTCATTGAACAAATCTGTTGACTCAAACTGCCATTTTTTGTGGTGACTTCTAAGACTCGAACAGCACCCTAGAGAAAACTACTCTCTGGAAGAAGAAAAGTAGCAACAGCAGCAGAATTTCACTTCTCATTTCCCACTGCCATCCAGCTACATAAAAATATTTTCTATCTCTGTACCCAGTCCACATTGATGACAGAATTTTAACCTGGGAATATTTCACTGGTGATAGGATTGAGCCTTTCATATTTTCAAATGCTAAGTGCCCACAGTGACTTTTTGTTTCTTCATTTGCTGTTAATGTCCAATAACTTGTTTCCATTTTTTCTTATTAATGCATTTCTTGAATTTCACATTCATGTATTTCAAAAGCATTATTTTAATCTATCACATCGATTACTATCTGCATCCATTAATGATTTTTTTCTGTCAAATATAATCAGCCTGGCTCTGCAAATAAGCATTACCTAAAAATAAACCAGAAAAATTACATCTAGATGTCATAGAAGGCGACAGTAAATCCTGAAATAGCAACAGCTTCAAATTCTGCTTCTTTAGATGACTTCCCATGCACAGTTTGCATCAGTTAGTCTGTGTGTTGCTAGGACATTCCTACTGCCTGGAATTACTTTTGATAATTTTAGTGGTATGCTGTTTATATAAAACAGAGTGAACAAAGGACAATTTCAGGAATGAGTCTGAGATTTTGTCTTTCATTTGTTTTAGCTGCAAACACTATTTGCATGTAGCTTTTGTGGTATAATCGTTTTTAGTTCTGCTGACATTGTGGCAGGATAGCAGCACAGATAATAACAGATGATGTTTCCTTTTGTGGAAGAACTAGCTGATTAATTGTTATTATGGTACACTCTAGAGGAAACATTGTAATTAAACCACAAAAAGCTACATTAGCATAATGGTAGGGGTCTGATTTAATCCCACAAAAGCAAGAAAATTCAAAGTTAAGGATGAAGAGGGTAATGTTATGTGTTTTAGGCCAAATGCTTTTCTTTGGAAAAGAGCTTAGTCTGGCTATTTCTAACTATTGTGGTTTTTTCTCTGTGATTAGGGAAGCTGCATTTAAATCAAATTAAGTCCTTTGACTTTGTGTGTGCTTGCATATCAAGCTTAATAAAAAAAGATTATTGAGCAGTCGGTTCAGCAGTTATCTTTGGAACTAGGTCTGATGCTAGATTTCATGCTTCCAGGCAGCTAGTCCTGGCTTTGAATAAGAGAATGAGCTCCTCAGTAATTTTTTTATTTGCAGGTATATTTCCTGACAGCCTGCCAGACTAGTATTGGTACTTTTATGGGGCGTATTTTGATTTGCAGTAAAATTCTATTCCTTTATGTGTAAAACTTGGAAGAAGAAACACCTGGTTTATTTGAATGACTGCTTTTCTGAAAGCTAAAATCTTCCAAGTTTTAATACACACTCTATTCAAGACATAAAATTATTTCCACAGTCACACTTCCCTGTCCTGCTTTATGTGTTTTCAGCTTTTTTATCTCCCTTACATAGACTGTCTGAAGATTTCAAAGCCTGTAGTGTGGAGACATGTTATCAGGATGAAACATACCAGTAAAAATTCCACAATTAAAAGTTTTAGGCGAGTCAGGGATTAGCCTGACAGGCTGATCACAGTGACTGCTTCCCCATCTCTACTTCCTCCATCCCAGCCCCTCACTTGTGGAGAGTTACAGCATCTGCCTGCAGCCTGGGTTGTTAGTTGTCACACTCATCTCCACAGCAGCTGATTGGGAGCCTTGATACTCCTGAAAGGTCTTGATTTGATGTAGTCCCCTTTTGTGTGAACAATTCCGGTAACACAGAACTTAATACTCTATTCTCTGTATGATCCTGTGGCAATTTAATAGCCCATTTTGCATCCATTATGGGTAGAAAATTACGTACAGGTTGATAGAGTTGGTGGTGAAGTGGCAAAGACAGATGATTACCTGAAAAATTCATATCCTCTAACTAAAAGACTTCAATGCTCAAGTGTGGATTCTACCTTGCATGCCTAAAGATTACTTTTGAATATATTTCCAGAATATTAATGCCTAACTCCTAGTACTGAGGCAAAAGAAAGAAACACAGAAATGCATAAGTTCCTGAATCGATCACGGGATTCATATGTAGTCAGTATTTCAGAAATTTTTAAAAACATGTACTATAAAATTAGTTTCAAGAGCTTCTTACTATAAAGGACAATAATGACAAGTGAATTCTCTCTATGAAAACTTAATGAAAACAGAAACAGTTTTAAAATATTAAGAACTCACTCAATTATGAAATTTAAACATTGTAAATGGACTCCAGAGATATGATTGCAATTCTAGGAATAAACTAGTTTATGAGCTGTCATAGCTAAAACATCCAAAATGAGAATACATTTTTCATGTAGTTCTGAGGCAGCAAAAAAACCACTTGAACTTTATTTTCTACTTTCCATATTTCAGAGTTAGTCCAGTACACATTTTAGATGCATATGCCATGAAATCTGTCCTACTTAGTTATCATGCAAACTCATCAGCCACTGAAATTTAAATACAGTATAGTCATCCTTGTTTTGGGAAACTAAAACCACACAATCTTACCTCCAAAGAGTTTGTTGTTCTAAACTCTCAAATATGCAAGAAGCAAGTTCTGTAGGAAAAAAAAAGACAGGAGCATAAAACATCCCTCTGACTTTCTGTGAGCTTTCCCTGGTTCTTTTTGTGTGTTTATGAAGCTTTTTCTCCTCTCTCTCTCTCTCTCTCTCTCTCCTGGAGAGAGGTCCAGCTGCTAACACCTATTTACACTAACCAGCCTCCATATTCTTGACTAACTCACTGCTGTGCTTTAGTTTGTGTGCAGTTTATATACCTGCAGCTTTAGCTCTCTGGTTTATATGGACCTTTTAAATTTTTTTTTATCCTTCTTCTAAATGAAGGCCAGACATTATGCTCACTGGTTTCAATTATATTTTTTCTCTAAGCAGTTTAGTTGTAATCATTTAATTGTGCTCTATTAAAACACAGAGCTAGGTCAATTGGTATATTTAATAGGGGCAGGTTACAACCATAAAAGTTGCAGGAAATTTCACCTATTTTGCCTTCATGGGATCCTAATTCCAGTATGTAACACCACTGCTGTCAGCTGGAGGAATATTTTTTTAGCACCTGTAAGAGTCTTATCTTCATGCCTGTAGATACCTAACTTAAATATTTGTTTTGTAAACACTTTTGCATAGAAGGGTTTGATAAGCACATTAAAAATGGTTGCTCACAAGCTACAAATCTCTTAAGTTACAGCTACTGCATATATTGCACAGCTGGCTGTCATGATACTAGCAAGATTTTTTGCTCTTTGATCTAGCAGGAGTTTAAAATTCAAAGTGTTCAAGATGCTTATCAAGATTGTAATTTCTGTGCATTCCTGAAAATGCTAAGAAAAGCTTTCCCACCATCCAAGCGCCACCCTCAGAAGATGAACTTTTAGTAAAGGTGCCAGTTCCATGCTGAATGAGTTCCTTGCTATTTTTGCTAAAGCCAGACCCTTGCCGAACTCTGCCGGTTGGTGCCCACTTAATATGAAATAGTTGGAGCACTGCACAGAAACCAGATGCAGAAGGACACAAAAAACTACATTGGCAAATGATCTGTCAAGTGACCCATGAACAAAATCGAGATTGAGTTGCCCTTTGAAATAAACCTATTTGAATTTTATTATCTCTAGAGCACCTTGTGTCTGTAATCTTGTGAAAGGTTAGTATTCCATCCATCAGAGCAAGATTAGAGCTCTAGATGATGCCTGTGTGTGATGATAACTGAATGCAGCAGTTGGGGCTGGAGGAAGGAGATTCATTACCATCAGCAGTTCAAAGAAAGATTGGGTAAACATGCTCAGGGAAGCAGGTTTGTGTTATAGACCACATACAATCCAGGTCAGGGTAGCAGATATGAAAGGAGCAGAATATCAACAAAGATTTAAGCCTATTAACAAAATGAAGCAGTATTACCTTATTCTCATCCTTTTATTTCATGGCAGATTAGCTGACCCAAACAGCTGCTGCCTACTAGGCTGCAATGTTAGTCACTTTCTCAATGCACGTCTCAAGAAAAAACTAAGGCTACAGGAATAAATGAGATAATAATAAAATAAAAAGATCCAGGGCTCGTGACCCTCATATGCATAGATATAAGTGGAGAATGCAGATTCTGTGATTTAAAAAAAAAAATTTCTGTTTTTAATAATTCAGAAATTCTCCCTCTCCTACATCTGTTAAAAAAATGGTTTCTCTACTTTTATGTCTTTTTAAAGCTTACCTGACATTTTGGAAAAAGCTTTAATGAACAGGCATCTTTTTTTCCATGTCCTTGTTTGCCTGAACTTTCTAAATTTTATATTATGCTCTGAATTATGTATGTGATTAAGTTAATAACAGTGATGACCTTACTTCTTGTATTAAAAAAAAATAAATATTTAAATTCTTCATTGTTCCGTGTCAAGTCCACGTCTATGCATTGCTTCAAGAATATAGAAGTAATTCAAAGGATTAAAATGTGTATATTTTTCTAATCCTTTAGTTCCTCTTGGTAGGTCTGGATTTGTGCCTCTGGCTTTTCTATCCGTGCAGAGCTGACCATGTATTTATGTTCTCACATTTGGCTTTGAAGGATAACAAGAGGCCCTTTGGACCTGATGCCAATGTATCAGCCAGCAGCAAAACAACATGAGACTGAATTTTTTATTTCCTGTCAAATTTCATAACATCACGAAGGAAAAAGAAATAGAGGCTAGGTCTGAGATTTTCCAGAGACAGAGGTATGTTAAAGCAGTAGAAATAGTTGCTCTGCAAAGTAGAAACCTGTTTAGTTATTAGGTAGTACCCACAGTGTAATAAATTAAAAAAAAAACAAAAAAACAACCCCCCCCCAAAAAATCAACAAAGCAAAGTAAAGTAATACCAAAATAAATTTACATTTTTAATAAGTTATCTTGATGCTCAGAGTATAAGAAATCATGACTTTCAGCTAAATTAGAATTACTCAGAGCCTGTGACAGATATAAAAACTATATGGCTCCTCAGAATAAGTAAAAATGTTCAGAGGAGGCCAATTTTAATGTAAAACCAGGTAGTAGCAACAAGAAAAAAAATCAGGGAATTCATGATATTATGAAATATTTCAATTCCAGAGACTGAACCGATTCCTGTTTCTGTGTAATCAACAAAAAATATTTTTCAGTACTCTCTACAGTTACATTTTCAGCTACTTAATTGAGTTTCATTGTATTAAGGGACTTACAGTATAATATATACCTAATACATTATATTAACTAATGTTCTTAATGAATAAATATGTATTAGGCACGCAGTATGACAACTATTGCTGTTACTGTGGCTTTAAAACATAAAAAATTCAATTAAATGTGTTATATATGCACATATTGTGGCCAAGTCTGACTGAACATATGGTCTTTACATGAGAGGAATGTAGAACTAATAAAATAATGCTTCTTCAGTGAAAATGGAGAATATTTTCTTGATAATGGATATACAATTTAATGCTGAACCCAAATATACAAGTCACCTATTGGAAATACATAATTATATGGTTTGTAAATATGGAAGCACTTAAAATATAAGGCCATGCAGGCTACATAAAATTATAATGTACTTATGAAGTTTATTATTATGGCAGAGGAACAGGGTAATTAATCTCACCTAACATGTAACATCCCTAACATTTGCATTTTTCAGAAGTTATCGGTGTTTTATTGTGAGTTTGAAAGTTTTTCCACAATTATTAAGGTCCTCATTAAAGAATGTTGAATGTGCCTCAATTAAAAAACAGAAAGCATGTTCTCTCTTATGTCCTTTTCAAATAGAATCCCCATTTCTTCGAGCTGCACTGTTTGACCCTTCTTCTGTCCAATGTCTGAATATTTCTCCCAAAAGACTGAACATATATTCATTAGGGAAACTAATAAAGAAAGAATTTATTGGATAAAATATTTTACAACCATCTCTTAAGCTATGTACTCATTTTGCTTCTGTATGTCACCAAACCACTAAAAACTTTAGTCTTTCAGATAATGAAGTAATGGAAGACCAAAAATCGTATTCTCAAGCAATAACACGTATATTTGTACTTACATTAAATGAAAATACTAGGCCTAATCCAGTGGGGTTGGTATAAAGGACAGGCTCCTGTGGGATGTGAAGGGGAGCCCCTAGTTTAAAGTCCAAGCCAGACTTCTAATCTAAATCCTTCTTTCTCTCTCCATGGACAACATGAAGGCAGAGCTGGAGCAAGGCTTCATGCCAAGGTTCCTCGGTTGGGTATCTGAAGCCTCAATGTGTAACTGAATGCGTAGCCTGGACATTCAGTTTTGGACACCCTTGTTCTGCCTATGTGTTCAAGGGTGATGGTTTTGGCAGTATTGATAGACTATGTCTGAGAAACTTCTGGAAAACTAAAGTTGAGCTCTCTTCTTATCAGTTTGTTTAATTCAGTTGCCATTTCCCTGTTTCTCTATCTTCTCTCCAACTATTATTGTCCTCTCAAATTTTGCTTTCCTGTTTCATCTGTACCACCTCATTTGTGCTTATCCTCATATATTTCAAGATTTCTGCAGTAGTGTAGTGCAGGAAAACAAGTACAAGGCCTTTAGTCAGCACAGGTCACCCTGGCCCCTTCACTACCTGCTGCCCAGTAGGATTGATCGGCTTTTCAACTTGTTCTTCAAATCTCATCTCAGAGGGCTGTAATTCTCAGCTGCCAAGATTTATATGAGAAAAGCAGTTAGTGGAGTTTTCTTCCCAAATGTTCATGCCAGAGCATTAATGTTGTGGCCACACAAGCTGGGGTAACACCCAAATATTACACAAAGAAATAGTGTCTGGTAACAGTTCTAGGGACTGAATGAAAAGACCCTGCCACCAGAAGTGACACAGAGTCTCCACTTCCCTTCCAACTCAGGAGGAAGCATTGGACACTAATGTGGAAAACATGCCTACACTTCCCCAGCAAGCTCTCAGGTAAAAACCATGTAATGTGAGGATTACATATGTCTGAGAGAGAGGGATGAGGGCTGTATAGCCAAGAAGGCAGACTATAAGGTCTCAAGATTGCAGAAATGGAAGAAGCAGTAAACAGCAGAAGGTCTGGAATTCCAGTGACTTCTGCACAAAAAACCCCTACCAACAGACAAATAAAAATATACAAAAATCTAGAAATAGTTTCTAAAGGCCTACCTCCCGCTGAGCCACCCTATTTTTCACAAAACCCTAGGAAGCAGTCAAGTATTTAGTTTATTCAGAGAGTCAACACCTTGTGGGTTCATTGAAATAATCTTGTCATTATGTTCAATATGTTCAGCAATTTATCAGCACATCAGCAGCAGAAGCCCAAAACTTTGGTGTCACTAAATGGACATATCCATTTAGGTGGAAACATCATATGCAGAACAGCAGCTAATAAATGGAAAAAAAATTCCTCAAATAAACTTGACCTAGGGGTTTTAAGGCCACTCCAGTGTAGTTCAATCAAATAAAAAGTAGATTATATTGTTTGAAATCTAACATAATGCTAAATACATACCCATCTTGTAAAGCTGGTTTTTCAGTTCATTGATAAAAGTTTCTTAGATAAAAGTTTCCTTCTGACTGGAAAGCTTTCCCACTAGACAGCCTTGTAAGAGAAAAAAAAAACATTCTGTTAAGGTAGGTCAGATAAAAATCAATCATGCAGCATCTTGATCCAGTGAACTGATGTCCATAGATGAAGATTTGTGTTGGCTTTAAAGCTATTCAAATACTGACTTTGTTTTTTAATCCCTGATCTTTGAAACACCCAGGTAGGAAAGTTTATTGACTTCGCAAAGCTCCTTAGGGGACCCAAGGTCTTTCTACCAGCGCATGAATGTAGATCCAGGATCTGAAGACTGTTTGCTTCTAAAAGTAATATATCTTTCTTTTTTCTTTTTACTTATTTTTTCCCCAATATTTGTAGCTTATTTGAGGCCAGCTCTGTTATCCTTAACCTTAATCCTTAACCTTATCCTTAATCTAGGATTTTATGCATTGCCTTAAGTCACTGATTGCCCGGATCTGATCTCTAGGACCATTTCTGGTCCTTAACTTTCCTACTATTGCATTGGCAAAAAAAGTAATATCATCTCTCTAACAGAGAACATTAAATGTAGCTTAATTTGCTGTCCCAAAACTAAAAGGAAGTTTATTGCTTCAGTGAAGTTTGAACATGTAGTACAATTTACAAGCAAGAAATTCAATCACATCAGCATTATGTCAATAACAAATAGTAATGTGCTCAGTATCCAAATAACAAGAAACAACTGGGAAACCAGCTGGGATTTAATACTGCTTGACCTTAATGGTACCTGGGGTTCCTTTGAGTGTAGGTGTAGAAAAATAGGATAAGTTCAAAAATAGGTAAATTTTCTTGAAAGCAGTTTTATATTTTTTGTTAGTAGTGCTAAACCATAACAGAATTTATTAGCTGCATTCAGAGGTGTCTGGAAAAACCCTCAACATGACTTCATTACCTCTTGAGCTGCAGAATTATATTAAAAAATTGATTTTATGTACATAATAATTTCTATAGGAAGTCAAACTTCAATCTACTCTTACAGCAGGCTTCTGTTGGCTAGCTCAAATAAAAGTCTTTGCAATTATTTCATTAGTATCTGTCTCGGGTCAAACATCTAAAGATTTTGGGGGTTTTTATGGAATAAACTGATTTCTTTCTAAATACTAAAATGAGCCTTCTTCAAAAAGGGGAAAAGGTGAAATGAGATTGAAAGGCAAACTGCAACAGATTTACAGCAGTTACATTATATAAATACAACTGTGCAAATATGTTTTAGCTCTCTACACTTGCAACTGTGACATGAAAGTAGCTGCAGTTCTAATTTTAAACATATTGTGATGCAGCCAGTTTGACCTGTTTAAACCCCACATTTCCACACTGGGATTCAGACCTGCAGTTCCTACTGGGTACTTCACGGAATGGATCTAATCCACCAGATGCTTGAGAAAACACTTCTTTCTTGAAGCTGAGTAAGGTTCAAGAAATTGTTTTCAAAAACCTCAATGACAGTTCTGCACAGTAGTCTATTTTGTTTAAAGTGGGAGGAAGAAAACAAAGACACTATGCTGAAAGAGGTGAGCAAGCCCTGTTTAAGCCTACACATATCGAAACCCAGGCTGGGATTTCTGCCTTCAAAGCCTGGTGTCACTGCTGTCAAATTGTGGCTGATCACCCCATAAGAAATAAAAGTCTGTGAAGGTTTCAGTGTTTTCCTCTGGCCAGCCAGAGGCTCCTTCCTCATTGTGTGACTCCTTCCTGCAGTCTACTCTGAGAAGAGATGTGAAGGCACAGTGACTTCAGGGCCACATTCCTCCCCAGCACAACACCTGTGACCTCTGAACAGCACAGGAGTGAGTCTGGTGGTAGCAAATGCAAATGCTGCCTCTGGTTTCAGACCTGCTTGTCAAAAAATTGGCTCTTTTCTTTTTTTTTTTTTTTTTGGCAGAATATATAAATTATCCTGAATTAAATTTTATCTAGACTGAAGCAAGGCAATTTGTTGTTAATTTTCCCATATGTCTTCTGGTCCACTTTACACTTCCCTGTATTAAGAGTCAACAAACTTTTAAAACGATTAGAAGATGGTTGTAGATTATAGGCATGGCAAGGAATTTTCATACAAAATTTTAGGTGGTAAATCTCTTTAACTATTGAACTACGTGTTTAATAGCCTCTAGCGAGACATAGCGAAAAATGGTACAGTCTCTATATTTTAAAACAATTGTTGCACTGAGTCCCATAGTTTATATATTGTTAATATTTTCATGAAAGCTTTAAATGTTTTTCAGAAGAAACTGTGGTGACTCGTGAATCTTTCATGAGGTTTTATGCATTTTTATGAACATATGATGTAAAATTCATCATTCTGAAATTCACAGATATCCATGAAGTGCTACACGCCTCTCTTTGGTCATGGATATTCATGACAATACTACTTCTGTAAGCATTTAAATGCCCGTTCATAAATATTCTACAATGTAACCTTCTGATGCCATGTAACATTTTGCTTACATTTTATGAGTGCTTCACTTGGGCATTTTCCACTTGATAATGAAAGCAGAACCTTCAGGGACAGTTATTGGTATATATATAAATTATGTGTAAAACTATCTCATTGCATTGTTTTCATTCCTAGCATTTTCTTTCTTTGTTATTGCTCTAAATTCAATGAATTCTTTGAGAGCATCTTGGGAATTTCAGGTTTCATATTTACAGCCAAGGATATATTATCAATATAAAGTACCACGTGCAACAGAATTGAGATTCTAGAGTGCAGTAAAGACTTCAGAAAGTATATGTAATATCTAATATTCCTTGTGTGAAACTTACGTGCTTCAGCGAGTTGCAGGAGTGTCCATATAGAATTGTGAGCAGGATGAAGTCTCCCTTTCATGCATACTCAAGTGTTGGCAAATGACCTTTTGCAATGAAATAACAGTAGATTTAACATTTGAAGGTTGCACTAGCATCCCCTGAAGTTGTTGATAATCTTCTTATTGATTTCAGCATTGCAGAATAAAGTCTTATAAGCCTTTATCAATGCATGTAATCAGCTTTGAGTAGATGACAGATCCTTTAACTCTGTGTTAATGTTCATTTGTACAATAGATCCTTTGTGGTTTGGCATTTAATAATGCCTTAAATTCTTTGTCAAATTAGGTTCCCATTGTGATAATGCCATTGATGTATAAAAAAACAGTATACCTTTTTTTTTTTTCTGCACCAGATCCACCCTGTCCGACCCAGCCCATTATAAATGTGTTTGTCTTTCTTCCCCATCCTCATGTCCCTCATTTTAGCTTAGGACAGTCCTATTGGAATTGTCTCTGTGCTCCACAGTGGGGAGTGGTTAAGGATGATGCCTCAGTGGTTTCCTCTCCCCCTGTATCTCATTTTTTCTTGCAATATCCTAACCCATAAGGGGGAAGAAGTCACAGACTCTGGATAGGAGTCAGGGGGAAGATCACAGTGAATCATCTGCGGTTACCAAGTCTTGCAGTAGTCTGAGAAATGGAGGGATTAAAGAAGGGACTCTCATCTTTACTCACAACCTTTAGACTGCACTGCTTCTAAAAAAAATTTTGTAGCATCCAAAGGATTTTTTAATATCATGATATTTACAGGTCTGAGACAGTCTAGAAAGCTATCTATTAGCAGCTAGATAATTTTACACATACCCAAAGCACAACTGGAGTATATAAATTATCTATTCTGAAATTTGCAATTATAGGGCACATTTAATTATCGGACTTTTATTTCTTGACTTTAAATGCAATGCATATATATTCAAAATGAGTTTGAAAAGGAGAACGATTTTCAACAAATCTCATCACATTGCAGCTTTTGTTTTTTCTAATGGGAGACTAAATTTGTTTCCCAGTTATAACTGTTGAGTGTTTTTAAAGGTCAAAGCTATAAGGGAATTTTTAAATTAGTTATTCAGGCTGACTAAAAAGTAATGCCAGTGCACTGGTAGCCTTAATGTAAGCAATTTGTTTGCTCTTGAATATAAAACAAATGTAATGTCAAAACTAGGGGAGAAAAATCATCTGCTGTAAATATTTTCCTATAGCAAATTTTTTCTCAATTAGGAAATTAAATTGAGTTCTTTTTTGCTTTGTAAGGTTAGTTATTGTTTAAAGAAAGTCTCCAGAAACCTAAAGCAGTTGGAAAATGAAAAGGCATAAAACCCACAGAGGTTAATTTCTCTTGAAATTCCTTGAGATAAATCACAACTTTCACTAATTGATGCCATTGCAGAATATCTTTAAAGAAAGAAAAAAGAAAAGAAAAAAGCCTTTGCAGCAAAAAAAGATGAAGATTTCACAAAAACATTTTTGTTTCCTTAATGACTTCCTGAACAAAGACAGACAGACAGAAATAGAATGCAGGAAAAGGTTGACACTGATATTTGTAATGAATGCAAGTATCTGTACCTAAAGAACCCCCAAAGAATCTTTTTCTCAAAAAGCATAGTCCATTTACATGAATTTTAATATTCTCTTACCATCAGCCTTATTAGGCCTGGGGAGTTCAATAACTTGCTACAAAGTTAGGTACACCAAATCTGCATAGGGTGTAAATACATGCACATCTTCATAGTAAATGATAGATCATGGTAGAATGGTAAAGACTGGCAGAATTTACATATCTAAATTCTTAGAGCTCTTGGGAAAGCAATGCCCCCACAAGAAAGAGAACAAGGCTATGATGGGGAACTGCCAGTAGGGTTTGGGTGTTGTTAGTCAATGATAGTTGAAATCAGGATGTCACCCTGAGCAGTGTTGTGTATAAAGACTGATGTAAAATTAGGCATATATCACTATCCAGAGCTCTGTGGAGCTCAGGTGGGGTTTTTTTCAGCTAATAGTGAGACTGCTTGATTAGTGTATCAGGTGCACCATGGCTTTAGGTCTCAAGTTCTGCTGAAAAGGAAAGCTGTGCAGAATGTGTAATAATTAAATGAAGTTATCTTTTTTTTCTTTTTGGTCTTACAGCTCATGAATATATTTTTGGTTTTAGGAATTAGAAAACAAACTGTTTCTAGCTTTGCATCTTGTTCTGCAGTCAGACGTTGCTCTTGCTTAAATTACAGAGGAAAAGAGAATGCAAGGGAACTTATCAGGCTAGGAATGATCACAGAATATCCACTCCAACATAATAATAAATTGTGTCTGTAAAAATTGCCTCTAGGTATTTGTGCATGTATTTTTGTTACAAGCAATTATTACATCAGTCATGCTGCAATATTATCTTGATCCACTGACTTACAGTGACAACTAGTTATCACTTTGAAAATGGACTAGCTCCTATGTTGAATTGCCTTATGACATCAGTTTACCTATTTCAAAATAGAGTGAGGATGGCAACCTGCAGTTGGCAAAGTACCATGAGAGCTAACAGGACATTATTTTTAATCTGCGAACTGTTCCTACCTTTCAGTAATGGACTAGCAATTCTGCCCTTCCACTTTGTAACTGAGTTGTCTTATCATGACCAAAATATTTTAAAACAACTCAAGCTTCATTTTCAGACTGTTACTATCTACCTTGCATCCTAAGGTTACAAAAAATGTTTTAAAATGAAAGCTAGCTAAAGTGTGATCCATGGACTGGAAACCCGCCATTTAAACCTATGTGTGTAATGGCTTGCAATAGCAATTTTCTCTCCATCTTTTCAGTATCCCAGTATGCCTTAGACCTTATTCTTTTCAACTACCTCCTAGAAGTGAACAGGCTTCCTGAGACCCTCTGGTTAATAAATGAAATCTGTATAAAAATGTGCTGGCAACAAAAGACATACCCAGGACACATACTGTCATATGAATGAATCATCACTTAAAATTAGGAAAAATTATTTCCAGCATTAATGCTGCTCATGACAACCTATTTTGGCAGCAAAAAAAAATCACAAGATATATATTTTAAAACACTGCACGGCTCTGTCTTATATAGATTCTCCTCTCCCACCCTAGTACTTGAATGCCTTCCAGAAGCACATTAAGCAACATGACTAATGTCTGTCTCATCTTCATTCTTTTACTTGAAGCTGAAAAATTACATTATTTTTTCAAAAACTACCTGCAAGTTGATGAAATATCATCTTGCAATGAACATAAAATTTTTACATTACTGTGAAGACCATGGCAACATTCAACCTTTGAAGAAGCACATACTGTTTCTACTGATGTAAGTGAACAAGTGCTCAGTTATGCCAGGATACAGTTTCTACATATAAACATTGCAAAGCAGACTACCTTCTTGATATATGGGAGATTTTCGGACTAAAACAGCAAGCAATACTTCACAGCAGCATTCATTTTGCTGGATAGGAGATGACTGAGAAATTAGCACAACATAGGAGATCTCTTTCTGTCTGGAACTGAAAAGGTATCCAATTTTGTAGTTGCCATTGATTTATTATTCTGATCCTGCATGGGGTTGCTGATGCAGATAGCTCTCTTAACTAACTGTCTTTTGTGTCAAAGTGTACAAAAGACTAACACTCCAACTTTTTAATGGCATAATTTACCTTTAGCAGTAGCTCTTGAAGACTAGAGACCTGTAAGAAAACTAAAAATTGAATAAATGTGCTGCTGTTTACAGAACATTAGCTTTCCCACAGAATTAATATGTATGGTGTCACATTTGGGACTAACATGAAATTTAAGCTTGTGCCATGTTTGTACCACAGTATAAATAAAGTTGTGACCAGCATGGATCACATTGTGCTGGATGCTGCACTAGCAAAGAATAAATATCTACCCCTCCATGAAAAGTGTGGTTGGCTTCCAATGAGCTGACTGTGAGACTGCTAAATAATGCACCCACACAAAGAAAGAGTAAACTAACAATCTCAGACAAGAGGAGCTGTCAGCAAACTCAGTTAAGCTTTGCTGTGACTGATTTATGCAGTGGCACGATCCTTTAAGATAAAGAGTAGAATTCCCGGTATAGCTATGGATTGTGAGGAGCCAGCATGTGAGTTGTTTTAGCAGCCTCCCAGCATATATAGTCTTATGGGAAAGAAGTCAAGGGGTCTGGATTCACTGATTTTGTGACTGTCTTTCCCCGTTGTCATTCAATTGCACTGGTGGAAAAACCTGGCTTCAGCCTTAAAACAAATTTTCATTTGAGCCTCAGGTTCTCTGCCATGTTTTTGCTTTCTGGATTGTGTGACTAGAGAATTAAATGCATTTATCAATGCAGTCAGTGTGCATTATTTCTAGAAGAAGAAATGCTGAATGTACAAAATAGTAATTATGGTGATTTAGATGTCAAAGACACCACTAGATCAGGGCTAGCAGCGAAAAACAGCTTTGTTTCACTTTTCTCTTAAATAGAACCCTATATGTTGTGGACATCAAATTATTATATTTGGCAACTAAATTTTTATTGTGGGTGCTTATTTTTGCTTTTTTTCCCTCTTTTTCTCTTTTTTTCTTTTTTTCTTTTGGCAAAAGCATATGTTTTTCCAAGTGTAATTTATTCCTTATGAAGAACTGCAGTCTTAATGACAGTTTAGACATTGATATATTTATTAGGCTATATTTTCCCTTTAATGTAGCAAGTATGTGCTCAGTGTTCTGTGCATACATTTTCATAATAACCCCTTTCCAGTTATCTGTGAGATCAAAGGCTGTAGCTCTGCACAACTTCTGCCAAAAATAAGAGATTCTTTTCTTACTGAGTCATTGTAGAGTGGCTCACAGTGTTTGGTGGATTCTGCTTTCATCTGATCACAATTGTGAACCCTCAAATTTAGTGTAGATTTCTTTCTTACATAGTCTTTATTTCCGTCCTGTCTTTAGCACTGCAGTGTAGCCGTGGAAAGGGGTTTTAACCCTTTAAGTGCGGCAGAAACAAGATGCACAGCTACATGGTCGTCTTTCATGACGGGAAGAAAGAGACGAGTTTATTCGGAAACACACTTGGTTTTATAGCATGACTCGCAATTCCAAGAGTAGAGAAAAGGTGATTGGTTCAGAGAGAAGACACCCCATTCCCGGGGCCTGGTCATGCACCACAACAGGTGTTCTATCTTTGTTATTAATTCCTTTTTTATTTTGACCAAATTATCACCCTGGGAGAAATTCTCCCTAGCCTTGAGCTGGACCAGCTTATTGGCTGGGAACAGAGCTGAAAAGCTCCAGCCTGGAATATTTTTCAGGCTGTAATTTTCTTACTTTCTCAATATGTGTCCCACACTGCAGTGGTTCTACATTTTTATAAGTCACTGTAGCCAGAGCAGGGCCCTGTGTTAAAAGAGTATTCACATCATAGCACTAGCCAAGAGTGTGAGAGGACAGCACATCCCTGCAGTTAGCACACACAGATGTGTCTATGGGCAGTGACCACAAATTAAGAATCTGATATCCCAGACTTGGTGTGTGATAAATCCCGCTTCACTGCAAATTATATAATTGCAGCAAACACACATTTTGCCAAAGGTTTTGCCATCTCTGACTTGCTGTCTGCAATGCCTCATTTCCAAGGCACAGCAGTTACAGGAGTCTTCCAAAGGTGGTTTAAGAAGGTTGACAGCAAGCCCTGTAAAAAAATAGGATCTTCTGGAAGCCAGGAGATACTACACCTGCTTCAGTCAGCTGGGTTTAAAGAACTTTTGTTCGTGCTCAGTGAATTTTTTGGGAAATCCTAAGTATCATATTGCAATTAAAAAATCTGAACAGAAGAGATGATTGCATATTTCTACCTCATCCCATGGGCTCAGTTTGCAGCAAGAATAATTTCCACAAGCAAAAATTTAGAAATATTTTATGGTTTATGCTTCAGTAGATAAAAGGCACCAAAGCTGTTGTCTGAAATCCTTTCAAAAAAAACCTTAATGCTTGCATTTCCAAGATAAACAACTAGCACAGACTGGAGTTAGCAGGATGGCTGTGACATGACTGGTGGAGGGTTCTAGCACTGCTTTTCAGTAGAGTAAAAAATTATTGAAAATACTAACATTTTTTTACTATTACCTAGACATGTGACACTTTTAAGAAGGATCCTTCTCATTTCCACTTAAGTCTCTTTCAAGTTCTCAAGAATAGATGCAAATAAGTATTCAGATTTATTTCCATGGTTAGCTTCTACATTGTAAAGACTTGATCAAAGTCAAATCTAAATTCTAAGATCATAAATTTTTCAGTTAAATCATCATATTAGTGACTTTACTATTAGCTTAGAAGATTTAGTATAATGACTGTGGAAGAATAGGGATTGCTATGTTCAAATAGTACATGAGGAAGTGGAACTACCCTCACTGAAGTTCTTTTAAATGGGTTTTTCTGTTCAGTGTTATAGATTCTACATCTTGATAGCGAATTCAGTTTATAGTCTATTTTTCTTTACTTGTAAATGAAGCTATTTCCTATGCAAATGATGAATTTCACTAGTAAAGTGCTGTGGTAACAACCTGTTAAAAGAGACTATGATGAGTTAGGAATGCCGTAAGAAGACCCTTCATACCTCACTAGTATGGCCCTTAACACTTTTTTGTTTTCCCCGCAGAGTTTTTCCGAGAACTTCTGGAGAATGCGGAACGCTCCCTGAATGACATGTTTGTCCGGACGTACGGCATGCTGTACATGCAGAACTCGGAGGTGTTCCAGGACCTCTTCACGGAGCTGAAGCGTTATTACACAGGAGGCAACGTGAACTTGGAGGAAATGCTGAACGACTTCTGGGCTCGGCTGCTGGAGAGGATGTTCCAGCTTATAAACCCCCAGTACCATTTCAGCGAGGACTACCTGGAGTGTGTGAGCAAGTACACGGACCAGCTGAAGCCGTTTGGAGACGTGCCCAGGAAGCTGAAGGTTCAAGTGACTAGAGCGTTCATTGCTGCACGCACCTTTGTGCAGGGGCTGACAGTGGGCAGAGAGGTTGCGAACAGAGTATCCAAGGTAATCTGAAATATTTTAGTTTTTTGTGGCTTGAATTTGTTCTCAGCTTGCCAGACAGTTGAAATCTACCTGTTTTGTTTTTTTTTTTTTTTCTTTCAGTATAAGGAAGTGTGTTTGGTTGGTTTTTATGTCTACCAATATACTCATCCTAAGTTCATAAATAGGGGCAACAGTTGTTTCCAGTTCCTTCTGGGGATATTAAAGTAATACTGACTGGAAAGCATTTCTCTGTGCTTAGGACACAGTGAAATATCAATATACATCAATGTCATAGCATGGTACTGATTGTCATTTGTAATTCAAAACTGGCTACATATATAAAAGATGGGGATTAGATCAGAATTTAAATGTTTCAAGCAAATTTATTCTGATGTTCATTGGGAAAGTACAGCCCTCACAGCATTCATTCATCATGCAGCTGGGTGATGGATTTTGTTAGAAATGTCTACTCATGTTTCTGATGAGAAAATAGACAAACAGTGACACCTCTGGAGCTTGAGTTTTCCTAGAGGATGGTTTGGCTCACATTTATTTTAGTTTTAATTATTTATCTATGCAAATATTTATGACAATTATAATCCTTGTGGGCTTCACATAATTAAAGAAAAAAACACACAGAAAAATAACCCATCTGGGTGTCACAAATGTGCCTGAATTACTTTCTCTTATACAGTATTTCAAAATCAGGTATATTTTTCTGAACTGGTGTTCCAGCTAGATATTTGCTCTTTGATCTTGCTATTTCACAGTTCTTGTGAACTTCTTATTTGGGCCTTGAATTCTGAAATACTCTCATGAGATCCACTGTGAAATGCTCAAATTCTGAACAATAAGTGCATGAGTGATTTGGATGCTTGGCCCCAATACTTTCCCACATTTACAAGCCTAAGCCACATCTCTGCCTCAAGAGGATCATCTCATTTGTTTCATTTAAATCAGTCAGAAGGTGAGGTAGAGCCGATACATTGTACAGTACACTCAAGCACTCAACAAGATGGGGATTTTAAACTTTTCTTAACCTGTATTATGTGATATTTTGCAATTGCACGTTGAGAAGCCATCGAGCCAGACATATAGGCAGGAAGAGAGAGCCTGATTTTATGTCTAGGAGATTACATGGGAGAAAAAGGTCATTTTGCACTTAAAATTCAGTGGATGAGGTATGTCATCCTTGTTAGTCAGCTAGAACCAAAGTCTCTTCCTCCAAGCGCCTTCCTGATCTTCAGGGTTGCCTTTCTTTGATTTCTGACACTGTCTTTCTGAATGGTGGCAGGGTATCATCATGAAACCCTGGGCTGCCTAGTCTAGCTGGGGGCAGATGCAGCTTTTTACTCTGCAAATGTGCAGAATACAGATATCTGCAGCCCTGGATTTCCTCCGAAGAGCGATGATATCCCCATGGGTCAGGTTTTAAGCAAAAGTACAGAGCTCTGATGCCGCTGTTGTCAGCAGGCATTAGATCTTGGTGGATCAGACTGTAGAGAGTAAGCTATGTAATTCAAGTAATAGATGCATAATTTGTGAATCCCTCACAGATTAAGGCCTGCATTGTCTGCTGAGGTGTCACTTTCCCTGTGTATGTACATGACTGTACAGAATGTGCAGGTGCCTCTTCTCTCACATATCCAGGAAATGTTTTTCTCTCAGCCTTTGGGCTTTCAAGGAAAGGGTTTATAACAAGATCATTAAATGATCCTATGATCCTATAATGAGAACTGCTAGCTCTGCAATCATGCAGTGGGTCTTTTCGTAATGTCACTTGAAGATGATAACAGTAGCTTAATAGCTTCTGTTATTTTTGGGGTTTTTTTTTGCTTTCAACATGAAAGAAACACTAGGAATCACCATTAAAAAGGTTCACTGGGTGGTGCAAGACACAATAATGTCTTTATAGACACATAGTGATACTTCATTAAACTACATCTAGAACACTGTGTTCAGTTTTTGGCCCTTCCCTCACAAAAAAGACATTGATAAACTGAAGCAAGTTCAGTGGAGGCTGCCATCATGATCTGGACTGTATTACTTGTCCTGAGAGGAGAGCCTGTGGGAATGGGGCTTCTTTGTTCTGGAGAAGAGGTTACTTCAAGGGCAATTAGCAGTTGCTCCTGGTCCCTCTAGGGAGGTCATTAAAGAAATGCATCAGAGGTCTTCACAGTGGGGCATGTGATATGATGGGCATGAGTTGAAGCATTTCTTCTTGTCCTATCATAGCAAGCCCTAATAAAAATCCCATCCCCATATTTCTTATAAATGCCCTTTAACTATTGGAAGGTTGCTAGTAAGACCTTCTTGGAGCTTCTCTTCTCCAGACTGAGCAACCCCAAATCCCTTATGTCTTCATAGGAGAGGTGCTCCAGCCCTCTGAACATTTTTGTGGCCCTCCTCTGGATGCAGTGCAACAGGTCCACGTCTTTCCTGTGATGCTGAGAATTCCAGAGCTGGATTTATTAATCCAGGTCAGGTCTTCTGAGAGCAGAGTACAGATGATCAGCTGGTCATATTTCATAAGGATTATTATCCTATGATCCTATTAAAAATTAATAAAATCAACATTTTTGCTTATATGTAGAATATGCTTTAATGGCATGACTTTCTGTGGTATTAAAATCTCGGTGGCTGTATTCATACCCACATATTGTTTTTGTTTATGCAAAACAATTGCTGGCCTTAGGGACTTTGTGTTACACGCAGCCTGGTGAGGCAGATATGAAGAACCCCAAGTGGCACCATATATTCAAGATTAATAATTGTCCTGTGGAAAGGTTGTGATTACTCTGAGAATAAATTTTACATTGTCATACCATAACTGTGGATTTTTATGCTGGTTTATCTACTGTAGAAAATGACAAATCATTTTCTTTAAACATAATTTTAAAAGACTACAACTATTTCTTAGAGTTAGCACATAACTGCAGCCAAAAGTAAGGCAGGTAAACATCTTTTGTTGTTATTTTGAAAGTCATTCAAATTCAGCACAGATTTCTTTCTCATTGTACTCTAATATTGAGAGATTCTGTGATAAGGATGCCACATCTGGATAAGTCAAGAGAAATTAATAAAGACAGAAAATGAAAGGAAGAACTATTGCAGTTCTTCTATAAAATCCTTTGTCCATTCTCTGCACTGGCTGGGAACAGACAGGAATCTTCTACCTGCAACATCACAAGCTAAAAGTTTTTTCAGCTTTCTATTTGCGGACCCATTATTTCACTGAACCGCCACTAACATAAAAAAATGTTGAGCCTACATCTTAAACACCATGAGAAAGAGAGAGACTAATGAGAAAGTTACTAACAACGTTTCTTTCAGGCGTTTACTTTCTCATCATCTTCTGGACCATTTCTGTAGAGGAGTTGGTGGGTCACACATGTAGGATTTGTTGCCTCTCTAATGTCAGGGACATATCCTTTCTAAAGATTTTTCCTCAGAGAGGTTGTAATGTCTGAAAATAATGTAGTTGGTGTATTCCTTGCAAAGGAGCTACACTTCCTTTTTTTTGATGAAGTGTGCACTCAAGCACACTCAAAGTAGGCAACACATATTGCAAACATTTTCCTCTTACAATAGGATTTTGCAGTTTGGCAATTTGCTTGTCAGTGAGGTTATAATTTAGTAAATCAGACTTAGATAAATGGGGAAGGAGGGTGGTTAGAATATCTTATTTTTGTTATTTTTTTCAAATATTATATTCCAGTTTCAAGCAGACATATTTGCTTCCATCTGCCTGAAGTTTTATTATGCTGTTTTAGTTGAGCAGCATTTTCGTGATCTCTAGGTCTAATTACAGTTTTTAATCTTCAGAGATTTTTAAATCACTTTAGTTCTCATTTTAATACATTAAATTTGCCAGTGCTGTGTTGCTATGCTGCTTAAATCTCCACTCAATGCAGTATATTTCCACTGGCTTGAATGCACCAGCTTGCTAAATTCTATATATATTCTAGAAAGCTGTAAAGGTATATGAGCAAAAAGTAATTATTTCTTAAAGTGAGAAAATTTATTCTTAATTTAAATCAATTTATTCATTAATATAGGAGAATTCCTAAAATATTTCAAGTTGGAAGGGTCCTGTAAAGATCATTGAATCCAACTCCCTGCTGCTTGCAAGACTAACTAAAAATAAACCATATGACTAAAAGCTTTATCCAGACGCTCCTTGAACTCTGACAGGCTTGGTTCCTTCACGTCTTTCCTGGGGAGACTCTTCCAGTTACCAGCCCCCCCTCTCAGTGAAGAACCTTTTCCTGATGTCCAATCTGAACTTGCCCTGATGCAGCTTCAATAATAATATTCAATATGCAACATCAGAACTGCCATTTGGGGTATGTCAAAGGTCTGTTTAGTTGATTTTACCTCAGTGGCAGTAGTTTAAAGGTCAGTATAGGAGCAGAGCTTCTTAAACTGTAGGAGCAGTGTGCTTTCTTAAGCTGTAGGTAGTAGACGTTTATGGACATTTTGAACTACAGTTTCAGAAATAATTAGTTAAATTTTCTACTACCTGTTATTTTCAGTACTTTGTTAGATTCTAAAAACCTGTCTTTTCTGTTTTGATACCATTTGGTAAAAAAAAAAAAACAACCAAAGATAGTTCTGTCCTTCCCTGTTTCTCTGCAAAAAATATAGCATATTAACATGCTGTTGTTCTTAAATTTACTTGTTATCAACATTTTTCCTAGATAAAATAAATAAATAAGCTAAAGAAAAACAAAAAAAACAACCAAGTCTTCCTGACAAGCTGTGATTTAGTATCTAATGTTAAGCTGGAGAAGCTGCTGAAAATATTTCTTAAGTTGCTCTTAGCTGTGATTACCAATACTGTGATGGAAAAGACATATGCATACTTTTCATGTTCATCCTTTACAATGCCTGAGCTCTGGACACTGAGAAAATAATGCTGTTATTCTCTCTGACTCTAAACAAAGCATTCTCAGTTATCATAATAATGCCTTTGAACTGTCGCTGAGTGGTGGAGGGTATAAGCAGAAAAACACATGGGGAATTAAAATTTTGAAACAGGAGGGTCCAGGATTTCCAGGAGCATGTGATTATTGAAATACTTTTCCCAAATATCTTAAAAGCTGAATTGCAACAATTATAAGGCTAATTGTAATGGGATTTCTTTCTTTCATTAAATAGGAAGAGTTCTGAACCAAACATGGCACGTGTAAAACAGAACCAGTTCCCAAGGAAAGATTGAGTGAAGCTAAGGGTATTTCAATATTGCCAAAAATATTGTACTAGTTGGTAAGGGCAATACTCTAGCATGGGTGTTATCCCATCAGGTCAGCACTCCAACCAAAGGAAATATTTCCTGGAAATATTTTCTTTCTATATACTTTCAATGGAAAGTATAATATGGAAAACAGGAGAAAACAAAACAAAACAAAGCAAAAATTGCACATTTTTTTTTCTGTTTCATAAGCCTAACTTCTCAGTTCTGACTTGTGCTGATTCCATGTGTTAACCTGGGTGAATTCACATTGAGAACATGTGAGTTTAGTAGGAAAACACAGATGGTGAAGTAGAAGTGGTTGGTCCTGTCCAAAAGCACAGCCATAACCCTAATGCTGTCCATCCCAGCTCTGACTCCATCCCAGGCAGAAAGCTACACCTTCATTGCCTCTGGCACTAAACCACCTCACTATGAACAGCAAGTGAGTGCAGAATACTTTTACTTACAGAGATCTAGGGGTTTATTTATTGTTCACTAGTTTTGTTTTTCTCTAAGTTTAGTCATTTTGTGGGTTGGGTTTTTTTTTGTCTGAATTTGAGCACTTTCTTCCCATTGTATACTGGGCTAAGGACAAGAAGAATTGTTCTGAGTTTGACTTTGACTTTCACACTTGAAAACTCATGCTACCAGCAACCAAAGTAGTATAAAATCTACTTTTTTTTTTATACCAGGAGTAAAGTGCAGCTTAGCTCAGGGGCATCATTAAGAGCAGTTAGTGATTTTGTTAGTGGCATAAACATCAAAGATTTGTGGCCCAGCCACTAAGAACTTATTTCATTAATGCATTTAAATATTAATTATCATTTATTACAAAATAAAAAGAGGCTGTTACAATACTTTTCTCATTGTATGGCATAGGCTATATATCTCCTTCTTTTTAAACCAATTAAAACCATTCATCCCCTGAATATTATTAAATTATGTTAATATCAGACTTCTTATTAGGAACCTGATGATATATGAGCAAAGTGAAATAAATTCAGTAATACAATTATAAGGTTAAATCCAAGATTAGTAGTGAAAAGCAGTCTCTAGTAATTGCCTGTGATTACTTCTACTTGCAGAATGCCAGGCCACTGCTTTTCTAATACACTGAATCAATATTCTTACAAACTCTGCTTTTCATGGTTTATAAATAAACATTCAACATTTTGTGAGAGGCATAAATAAAGGCCAATATTGAATGACACAGTGATTCAGAATGTAATTATTGCAGGGGGGAGGGAATATGACATGGTGATAAGTCAGGTAATTAAAAGCCAAAACAAATTGTACTTTAAGCCTGGAAAATGTGATTTGCAGGGTATGACAGATAAAGAGCTACGTGTCCTGTATATTTTAACTTCATTGGCTGAAGAGATTTGGCTTGTTAAAGCCACAGAGGGAAAGGAAATCTAAAAAGACTATAGTTTTAAGCAAACTTTAATCCTCAGTTCAAACTGAGGTTTAGGAACAGCCCAGCTGAGCAAGCATAGCTTTTATGATTACATCTCTGTTGTTTTAAGGGGTTTTTTTCAGTCATTAGTTCTTTGAGTTTTCATTGAGTTAACATATATTTACAAGAACTGGATCACACTGTGACATGAATGGGGCCACGTTCTTTTTTTCTTCCTCTCCCTTGGTGTTCCTCAGGTGGGGAGTCCAAGGATTATCCAGCAAGGAGCTTTAATGTGTCTGTAGCACAAAAGCAGGGGTGAATTATATCCACACTTGAGTTCTTTCTGGGAAGTATCCTTTGAATTGAGGTTCTTCAGCTGTGCTGAATATCTTTCCTCTTTTTTTTGAAAGAAAAGGCACATAAACTGATCCAGTTAATTGCACACATTTCATGGAGAAATAAAACAGATGCCTTCCAGATATCCCAGACATACTGCAGGTGCACTGATCTATTTTCCACTTTGTGTGCACTGGAATCATCAGATGTTCCAGAAGAGCAGTTCAGGAGAAAAGGCCTAAAATGAAACAGCAACTTCAACAAAAGGAAAAAGGCAGTAGGAGGTCTGCAAAAGCTGTGGTCTGTGTCCTACCTATGAGAATTGTCAGATATAATCCAGCCTGGCCTCTCCATTTCATAGGTCTTTAAATATAATTCAGCTACCTTGATATTAAACTTAGCAACCCAAGTTTAACTGAGTCATGTTGCTCAGTTAGACACTCTGTCTTGCTGAATATCCCTCTAGGTAGGTCTGCTGTTTGGGTTTATTCCTACTGTGTGCCACATCATATCTCAAAATCCAAAGCAGTCCTGTCTTTTTCTATTTTTTGTATCATTCATAAACAGAGATCTTCTGATTACAGTTCTTTTGCTCAGTTTCTGTTTTGGGTTTTGCTCAATGCCTACTGCATAGCAAATACCCATTAGTTCAGCTTTGCATGAAACTTATAACTATAAATTAAGAACTGTAATGAGAGTATTTTAGTTTAACAACATTATTAAACACTGTCATGACCCATTAGAAAATTAATTATTTTAATCCAGGTTTTTTGCAGGATTGCTGAAATGCACACTTCACACACAATCCTTAACAATTCTCACATCAGATGAATTTACCACCTACAAAAGATGTTGATATGGCATCTGAAGAAAATGAATTAAGAAAAAGTTTTGAACTTTTTCAGAGGCTTTTCTAGAAAAAGGATGCATCCTAATGCATATCATGACACATGGTCAAGTCATGATAAAAATAATGATGAAGAAACAAAGCTCATCTAGGAGCTTGCTGACCCCAGTATATTTAGAAGTTCTGTAATTAATCTTGTAGCAGGTTTTACATTGTTGCTGTTTTAGCACAGGAAAGTGAAAGAAAATTCAGAGGAATCAAACGGAAATAAGGAGATTAAAAAGTCTGAAGGTCAAGCAATGCAAGGAGATCTAGATCACCTTACAACCTGCTGACTTTTTAGAATGACTCTTTTTACAGATTGTCTTAATTCTGTTTCAAAGACAGCCTATGGAAGCACTGTTTTTCAGCTATGATTTGAGAAAAGAAATTAATTTTACTTCTTATGTGAGCCAGAAGCAGAAAACAAATCCTAATAGATTATTTGACCTTTAGGTTTCTATGGAAAACATTAGCCAAGAAACTATCTGATTTACCTAAAATACATCAGGAATACAAACTACAATTTAAATTCATATCTGCTTAAGTGTTACAGTCAACAAAGTAATCAGCAAACTAGTGAAGAAGTCAATTTTTTTTGAGACTTTCAGATAATTAGGTCTGAAATCAACAATGCAGACCTAAGTTCAATTCTCAGTTATTCAGGGGTCAGTTACAATTGGCTTCATTGTCTGCTTTAGTCTTGCTTCTCAAAATATATATCAGACAAAAAAAAAAAAAAAAAAAAAGATGGTGTGAACATAGGAATACAAAATGAAGAACTTAATTGTCAGGAAAATAATTCTGGTCATCTGTGAAATTTTAAACTTATCCACATACTTCGGTATCTATTTCTTATGGGAGATTTTATGGCTCAAGGTTGCTGAGTTTTTTCCATAATATTTTCTGGAAAAGATAAAATGTCACTTTCATTCAGTCCACATGTTTAAGAACATCATTGCTCTTGCTTCCTCTTCTCTTTTCCTCCTTCTCCTGTTTTATTTTTAAGCCCTTAAGAAGAATTGAATTCTCGAGTAAAAATTAAAGTTACCAGATCAAACTGGGGGAAAAAAGAGCTTTGAATAAGATAAGAGGATTTAGCTGACCTCTGATGAATACCTGTCACCTTTAAGTGGCCAACAGCAGAAATTAAAAAAATAGAGTGAGAATTTTAATGCAAGACATGACTGCTTGTCCTTCATAATGCTTTGGCATCCTTTGGCTACTGGTGTAAAAGACTTTGCAGTTGCCCAACACCTCAGGGCAGTTTTATCCTGCAAACAAGTTCCTAATTCTTGAAAATATTTTTTTCTTTTAAAACTGCCAGAGATGTTTTGATATTCTGGACTGTCCTAATCTTAGGCAAGTCTGACTTCTGGTCTTTGATTTTAGAAGGTTTAGCAATTTTGTATGAATACACCAGTGAAGAAATTGTTGGATTTCTTCAGGAAGCACATACAGACTCTCCACTTAACCCCCACTTAGGTGATCTTCACTATCAATCAGCAACAGAATTGTATCTACACTTGCCTATTGTGTTCTTCATCCCACAGTTCTTTCATTCATGTTCATGTGTTGGCATTATCTGTGGATCCAGAAGCGAGTGTGTATAAGGCAATCTCTGGCAAGCTGACAAAGCTGAGCAGGGCTAGTGCACTCTAATTCACATTTCCTGAGTAAGCTCTCTGCATACTGAGTGGTTACTCAGAACCATCAGCAGCTCTCTCCACAGAGAAGACACCAATCTAATTGTCCTCTTTCAAATTGAGGTTTTATGCATCTAATTGCTAGAGAGAAGCCTGAGCAGCCAAAGATATTATCGGGATTTCACAAATGTAGCCTTAAATGTTTAAGAACCAGAAGGCGAGAAATGGCAAACTGTGTTCTTCTTCCCTCCAGCAATTTGCTGATTCAGGAGTACCACCACTCTCTGATGATGTTATGGAACACCAAGTCAGCTGTTATGTACCTGTTTTTCAGACATGTCCCAAAACAAGTGGATGCATATGGATCTAAGTGCTTGGTCGTCTCTGTCTGGGGAATGCAATAATTGACCTACTTTAGTCTGTGGCATCCAAGCTGCATTAACTCACACCAGCTCAAGCCTAGGAGCCATGGAAACACATATGGAAAAGCTACTCAGCTCAATGGCCATCTTCTTTTAGGTCTAAGGTCTTCTGTGGGAATTAGGTTGGATTTGGCCATAATGCCTTTTATTCCTGCCTATTTCCTAGTCAATCAAAGAGCTATTAGAGGCATTTACTTGTCTGATTTCTTCAAGCTAAATCTATATTTTGTTGTTTCTGGATTTACCTGATTGTATTAACATTGGAGTGCCATTCAATCCATTGTTTATTTGAAACAACAATTTAATTTTGTGTGCTACTGAGGAAAGGATAGCATGAATTGGTAAAAAAATCAGTTTTCCTCCAAACTGAGTGTTAGCTTTGAATTTGCACTGACATTTTCTTTGAATAAGTGGTGGCTGTTTTAATACTTAGCATGAAATCCAGCAGAGAGACAGCTCATAGCACATTGCTGCCTTTGGTCCTCGAGTCCTTAAGGTAAACTTCAAAGTAAACTGTTACCACATAGGGTATAGGAAGATAAAACCAAAACATGTTCAGAAAGCACCTGGAAACCTCCCCACCATGAGTAAGGTGTAGTTTTATAGGAAAAATAAGCCACTGTGTATCTTTCATCATCACACATCTGTTTGCAAGTAACAGTGCACATCTGCTTTTCAAGGACATTGTATAGAAACCAAAACACAGGACAAACTGCTGCCAGACACTTTCCCACTGGTCCTCAAAACTGAAGTTCTTTCTCTGAATGTTTCCTGACCAGAAGTCAAGGTACAAGAAATGTCTTGATACAATATTTTTATAGTTACATAATTTTTTATATATCATCAACATCTGAAACTATGATAGAATATGTCAAATGGAAATTAACGCAATTCAATTTTTCACTTAAATTGGGTGAAGAATGTTTGCAGATTTATTTTTACCCTGCAGTCTCCAAAGTTAACATAGGAAACTGGATGCCAGGCTCTACCACTATGCAAATATTTTTTTCTTCCATATAGTTACAGAAATATATTTAAAAATATTTGGAGTATGAAATAATAATTTGTACAATAAATTTTATTCAAAATAAGAAAAGAGTGAGAGGAGTAGGGACCCAAACAGTGAAATGCCAATACGAAAATGGCTCAACTATCTTACTGTTATCCTGACCCCAAGATCATATTTTCAGTCTGATTCCCTAAAACTGCTTTTGAGAGATATGTCTTCTACACTTAGACTAGTACGTACTAGAATGTACATATATTCCTACAGTGCATATTTTTGTATGTAAAAGACTGTTCTCTAATTAAGATTCAGTGTGTGCTTCCTGCTCTTCCTCCCACTATCACTCCTTTTGACTGAATCAGTAAAAAGTACCTTAACCATTGATTTCAATGTGAACTTGATTAAAGTCTGATTGTTCAGATTTATATAAAATCAGGTTGAAAATAAAGGTTTTAAGGCTAAGGTCTTTACAGGGAGATTGAAGAACTTACTGATGGAAACATTGCTGCGGAAACTTGGGTAGAATAATAGATTTTCAGTCAAGAAATGACCATTTAAAGGCATAAGAACAGCACTACATGTAAACATAGATAAAATGTTTATAAACTATCTGTATATAGTACAATTTGCATAAAATCATGATGAGTGGAATTTCACACATGCGATATTTTGGTTTAACACACCATAGAAGTTTAATACATTTCTGAAGCTTATATTCTGAAGCTTGCCTGCTACCAGGACCATGCCCCAAACAGGAGAGCACAGTGTTCACAGTTTCTAAGGGCAATTCCTGTGGCTGCCAGTGAACTGAATATGGGCTGGCAGTGTGCCCATATTGGGAGTTGGCCAAGAAGGCCAATGGCATCCTGGCTTGTATCAGCAATAGTGTGGCCAGCAGGACCAGGGCAGGGATTGTGCCTCTGTACTTAGCAGTGCTGAGGCCACACCTCAGGTCCTGTGTCCAGTTGGGGTCTGTCATTACAAATAGACACTGAGGTGCTGGAGCATGTCCAGAGAAGGGCAATGAAGCTGGGGAAAGGTCTGGAGCACAAGTCCTGTGAGGAACAGCTGAGGGAGCTGGGGTTGTTTAGCCTGGAGAAAAGGAGGCTCAGGGGAGACCTGATCCCTCTACAACCGCCTGAAAGCCAGGTGGAGATCAGTCTCTTCTTCCAAGTAAGAAGCAATGCGATGAGAGGAAATGCCCTCAAGTTTCACAAGGGAAAGTTTAGATTGAATATTAGGAAAAACTTCTTAATGGAGAGGGTTGAGCATTGAGACAGGCTGCCTAGGGAAGTGGTTCTTTCACCATGTGTAGATGTGGCACTCAGGCACATGGTTTACTGGTGGATTTGGCAGTGTTAATTTAATGTTTGGAGTCAATTATCATAAAGATCTTCTCCAACCTAAACATTCTATGATTCTATCATTCTATACACACACACACACAAACAGAAAAGAAAGAAATTAATAAGCCTTGGCAGATATATTGTATTAATAGTGCTGCTGTTGTGAGGTAGAACTTATGCTCTGGGTTTTGTAAAGCACTAAGTTATTCTTGCTGCTGCCTAAGATATGACATGGAAGAGATTGTCACTTAGCAGGAGAAAGAAACATGTTAACTAAATGTATTGGATTATTTTCTTTTTTTTGCTATCAAAAGTATTTTCCTGGTGAGTGGGTATTGGTCCTTAGTAGGAGTAAGTACCTATCAAGGAAATGTTAGATTTCTACAGAGTGGTTGAGCTTACTGCTTAATCAAGCAATAATCCGTTTCAGCACTTCTTTCTCTTGTCTTGTCTTTACATTGCTGCACACACACACACACATTCCCAGGTGTCATGTTGGCAGCTAAATTAGTGGGAGAACTTGCTGTTCTTGTACTTGTTGTAGGAGAGGTGAACTGGACAATCTTCCTTTGCACAAACTCATAGCTGTTGAGGTTCACTCACCTGTGCTTATGATCAAATATATTTCAAAATATTAATAGAAAGAGGGGACTAAAGTGCACATCAGCCTATGAGCACCCAAACTAACTGCAGATAATGGCATACGAATATTGCTATTTGAGCTTGTAATGGCTGTGTTATTATCACCTGATAGGTATTTATGTATATATCATGAAATGTTGATATACATAGATCACAGAAAGCACTACTCAGTCCAGTATTTTTGAAGGCAATCTTAACAGAGAGGAAAAAATACAGCCAACAAGTACCAAAAATTACTCTAGGTTTTCTGTACTATGTAGATTTTGGGTTTTGTAGCTTTGTTTTTGCCGTTTTGGGTCAAAGCTGAAGCATTGTTCAGAGTTGCACTTTCTTGCTCATTTTTATCAGTAACTAAGGACTCGATTATACTTTGCTGTCAAGTTGACATCCTATAAAAACAGTAAGAATAAACAAATACATTCTAATGGAACCATTTTTCACTATTATATTTTCACCTAAATGTATCCGCAGCATGATGCAAAAAGCCTCAGAAGTAAAATGTTTCCTAAATGCTCTAAGATACTAAAATATAATACTGTGTTTAACGTGAAAGTGGCAAATGGACAGGGGTGAAGAATAATGGAAGTTTTGGCAGATGAAAACGCTTATTAATGTGTTTATTAGTAGGAAAAGTTAAGGGCTTATAATTCAGAGAGTATTGTATGAGTTGAGAAGTTGCTAAGAAACATAAAACTTGGTGGGGGAAAAAGTAGAGAAAAGATGTTCTTGGAAGCTAAGATTAAGCATAATATTTAATAGCCAGAAATTCGTATCACCTAGGGTCAGTACTTATCTGAGGTAACTAAGTTAAAAATAGAGTGACCTGATACTGTTTCTATGATCTCTGCAGAAAATTAGGCATCTCTCCGGGAAAATCACATCTTGTGCTTGTTCCATCATGTTCGAGTGGACATTCTCTCAGCAGCAAAGGAGAGGGAACAGAGAGCCACTAGAGGCCATTTAATGCATGGACTGGCCTTTAACTAGTCCAAGGTAAAACTGCCCAATAATGTGGACATCCCATGAATGTAACAAAACTTCCACTAATTGCAAAGATGGGAATTACCTTAAGTGTTTTGCATTTGTCACAGAAGTCCTAAATTCTTTCCTCTCCTTTTTGCACAACTGCAGAAAACACATCTGTGCATTTTACTTGTGATTTTTTTTCAAATGGATTTCTAGTTCATGTTTTTTAATTACTTTATTTACTTTATTTATTATGCTTAAGATTTCATTAGAGAAGTCAAGAATAGTGTTCACACATTTCTTAAGAGCCCAGAAGGTTAGTTTCTGCCTGACATATAGGAATATTGGTATATTCTTACCAAAAAACATATTATTAATCTCAAAATTATACTTTCTTTTTTTATAAACCCTATTCATCCAAGTATTCAGTATCTCAGGGATCAGAGGTTAACTTTGCAGAATCAACCTTAATTTCTTTAATATGTAAAATGCAGTGCTTCATAATTAACTTAGAAAGTGGGACTGCTGTTGAAATTAAATGGAAAATGTCCTCTTTAATCTGTTGTTCCAGGTGTATGTAGATTATTCATTACTGGAATAAAGAGACCTTGTAACTTAAAGAACAGGTGACACTACAAAGAGGAGAGGAAGTATATGGTTTATAGAGTTCAGCTGCTATGCATATTTGTCACAGAATTGCAATTATATTTTCTTAATAATCATCATAGAAAATAATTTCTAAACTGGTGATATTAAAACAAAACTACAAATGTAATAAGCAAAAAACTTGCAACTGTTGGTTGGTGCCTTTGGAGATGAGAAATGCCTGATTATAGAATCCTTTTCAGTATTAATATTATTTACTTACTCTTTTCCAAAGATAGGAATCTGTATCCTAGGACATGACTAATTTTGTTCTGATTGCTGTCAAAAATATTTCCTGATTTTTTTGGCATGAGGCAAAGTGAGGATTTTTGAGCCATCACATCAATTGAAATGGTGGTCAGAGAGCAATGGAAAAGTGAAAATCTCACTTCCCCATCTCTTTAATGTGAATGAAATGGGTCAGAAATAGGCTTTGGCATGTATCAGCCATAAAGCAGCCAAGAACTGCCCTTGTAAATATTCAAATGGTAGTGTTTGCTGCTGGTAGGATCTTAAAACGAGTGTAATTTGAACTATTTGTATGAGGATTTTTTTTCTAAATGTAAGATTCTTTAAAGCAAATATACATGCTAAAAAAAATTGTGCAGATAAATGAGCTATTTGAATATCAGTACATTTCTGCTTTGGTATTTTGTCTTTTCCAAATACTTAAGCTCTATTTAGCCAGGTATATTTGCCTTTGAATATTATTCACTTTGAGAAGAGTCGTTGTTTTTCACCCTGGGACTATAACTTGGTTTTGGTGTTTCTTTTGCTTGTTTGTTTACTTTGGTTTTGGGTTGGGTTTTTTGTTTGTTTGTTACTTAGTTTGTTTGTTTTTATAAGAGTTGATAGATTGCTGGGTTTTCTTTTTTTACAGAATATGAAATGAACCTGGCAAAGGAGTTACTTCCTCAGTAAATTTGAACAGCCATTTTTGGGATGTGCTTGGTAATTTTAGAGGGTCTCATCTCAAAGCATGTGGTTCAGCTAATGAGAGAATTGACTTCAGATAGTTCCATAAATTTTATTCTGGCTTAGTCAGAAAGGTGCAAACTGATTTTCTGTGAGAGAAATCTCTTCTGCCTCAGGAAGCCGTGGAGATGGCAGACTGGAATATCAGCCACCATTTCACTGTGTTCAAAAGGCAGCTGTAGTTGGAGCTAACAGCCTACACTAGGCTTGGCCATACTGTGAGAAGGAAGAATCTGTTTGATCTTGTAGTCTCATCTCCACACCTTATCAGTCATCCTACTTCATAATGTAATAGACTAAAAAGTACTCAGAAAATTTTTCATCTGTCTGTTAATATTGTAAATGTCCAATAATATAGTTTGAATTGCTTATTCAAGGGACGAAAATTTTACATTGCAGCAAAACTTACTTTCTGAGCTAGAGATTAATTACACATATTGAAAGATTTCTTACCTCTTTGTTTCTACGGGGAAAAAAATGTATTCCCATTTCTCTTGTACAGGTTTTATATGCTTTATTCTAGTTTTAGTGCATATTTTACATCAAAGGAAAAAAAAAGTATCTCAGTGACCTTACTAAGCTGAGAAACAAAGACTTGTAGTTGAAAGCTGGCCTTAACTAGCTTATTTATTTTTGTAAAGATTTATTCAGAATCACATTTCTTCAAACCTGGAGGCCCTCGGGTTGGCCTAACTAGTCTGGCTCATTAAGCTAAAGGGAAAAGCACGAAGTTACCTTATTCAACAGAATTTCAGATGATCCTTACTTTTGGTGAATCAAGTGCTTTACGTTTGGAGTGCATTTGCCATAGGCTTCTTCATATAAGCAATGAGAAGGCTTAAGCATCTCCAAAAAGTTGTTCTCATCTCCAATCACAACAATTAACTTTAGGACCTTGCTCTCTTTCTTTAGCAGTGATACGGAGGAAAATAACTCTTCTTTACATTCTTTATCTATATGCATGACATTAGATGGGGAAAAAATTCCAGTCTGTCGATATTAATGAGCAATATAGTATTTTGTAGCTGTTAGATTAGAGATTTTTAGGATTTTATCATAGGTACTATTGTTAAAGCTGCTCCTTCTTAATTAAATGACCTAAATACAATTTTTAATGACATTTTATTCAGCATTTATTGGTTAGTCATTGTGGAAATTATTCTGAAAGGAGAACAGACCTAGGTAATGATTTTCTGTAGAAATTGGCTGCTTTAAAGGCAACAAATGTACAGTTTTAATGCAGTTTAGTGTTCTGGTGTATTAATACAATTGACCGAATAATAAAAAATAGATTGTTGAATATGTTTGAGTAAAAGTAGACCAATTTTCCTTTATGTAAATTAGTATTTCTGAAAATGCTCAGTTTTGTAAATTGTAAATGAGTTAATCACAGTATTTATGTGAGGAACCTGCTGTTAGCTGGTCAGCAGCTGAAGAATTTTGCTTTTACATAAGAGATCTAAATACATGGCTAACTAGTCAGGCATAAAATTATCTAATTAAAATACACAGTCTGTAAATAAGTCAATTGTAAACATAATTTCCTAAATTCTGGTTGCAAATACTACTTAATAATGAGGACATCAACACAAATAGAAAATTATCAGCATTAGAAAAACCTCCTTCCTGAATCTTATAACCTGTACAACTTGCAATGGTATTTCATCATATATCCTAACATTACATATCATAAGGGTTATGACATAGAGTTTGTATGTAGTTCTAGCCATGAAAGTTGTTAAATAATATATTTTCTGTTTTCATCATAGTCTGTAACTCACATTCTCCCTGTTGCTCCTCCACATACTAGATGACTCACAGTAATTAAATTGCCTTTTTTTTATTAGTTTTTAAGAAAGGACCTGATAATTCAAACAAATTAAGATGGGTTATTGACTGGAAGCTCAGTTACTCAATCAGCAGTATGGATATAAATCATGTGTAGCAATGCTGCAGGTAAGTCATGAAATAGATCAAGCTCAAGTTTATGCAGTACTGCTGCAGTACCTCACTTGTTGATCACATTGGATGTGCTTAGATTTTATTCATCTTTCAACTGCTGTCTTTTGCTGTGTTCGTGGTTAACACTGCAATTAGCACAGAGATCTTTGTAGCACTTACATTAAAAGCGTAACATTAGCATGAGTGTTAAGTGTCCTGGGAATACAGTTCGTGTCTGTACAACTTAAGAATTTATATTGCTGGAAAGGTTTTAAAAACCCAACTTTAAAGAGTTATATAAAAAGTTATGTAAGTACATAAAAGGATACATAACTTTGGTTGGCAGAAAAAAAGTCTTGACCAATAGGAACTGGAAACATGACTAAGATGTGAATATTGTATTTACTGAAGCCCTTTTTGATACCTAGTATCCCATAATCAGTCACAGCATGTGCTTAGAAATTTTTTCAAACAAATGTGACTTGTGAATCCTGTGTTCTTTTCCTATAGCAGATCAGTGCTTGAGACAGTTTTCTCCCCTAAATATAGGTGCATGATTCCTTGAAGATTGTGCCTTTTGCTGGACAGCAGTGTTCTTCATGGGCTGCTCAGGGTATCTGCAGTATTTCATCCTCTGGCAGAGTGAAGTGCCTGAAACCACCACATCATCTTCTCTTCTATTGTTCCTTTATCTCATTCTGGCTTGGGCACTTGGCACTGCCATGCCACGCTC
Organism: Acridotheres tristis; assembly: GCA_037013685.1. Classification (NCBI taxonomy): domain Eukaryota; kingdom Metazoa; phylum Chordata; class Aves; order Passeriformes; family Sturnidae; genus Acridotheres; species Acridotheres tristis. The sequence goes on from CM072884.1 coordinate 73,595,973, forward strand.
TGAGAAAACAATGTTCTTCATGCAGATGGGATGGCCTTGGCAGTGCAATGTACTCTCACCACCTCAACCCACAGTTGACTGGCAGCTGTGTCCTGGAAAATTGGCATATTACCTTGCAAGGGGCACACTGCCATCCATAGACAATCAGGCACCTCGGCAGCAAAATGATCACAAATGAATATCAGCTGTTAACGTTCAAGGACTGATTCCAAGTCATTTGGGTTGTCTAGAAGCATGAAGTCTTTATTCTCTTCATTGCTAAATGCACAAGTCTCTATTGCACACTGCCTGCTGTCTTTCCCATAAATAAGTCTAAATTGAAGAGTAATTCTCCATACAATATTTACAGCACAGATATCTGTGCTCTTTCATGAATACATAGAGATAGGCAGTTTTCAGGAATATTTTGAATTGAAAAATCAGAAAATATACAGAACACTTTAGGCTTTGATATCGTATCTTAACCATGCTCTGAGAAGCAGACTGTGGTCAGTAGGGAACTATACTGATCTCAAGTTTAATAAATTAATGCTTCATAGCAACTGTCTTTTTAGAACAAAAGGTAAGACAGAAATGAATGAGCTGACTCTTGCCCATAGTCATGAGCACAGATCATACCTTTCTTAACCAGGAAATCAGATAGTGCAATGAAATAATACCATGAAAAGCATATATTAGGAAAACTTAACTACCATTTAAAAATGTGATTTTGATCTGAAAAATGTGTCATGGAGACATTTTGAATTAATTTTTCTTCATAGATTTAGCATATTTTAACAGATTTCCTAAAATAAAATCGAAGGAGCTTTGAATTAGCAAACCTGAAAGTTAAAATAAGTTCAGTTTGGCTCATATGAAGATTTACTGAGCCAGGGTCCCTACATAGTTCTGTCTTGTCTCCAGATGAATGGGACACTTGCAAAAAAGATTAGGATGGTACACTGAACAGTTATGAAGACCTAAAAGCAAGAATAAAATTAAATTAATTCTCATATATTTCTGTGCAGTTTGTAGGGATAGGAAGAGTGAAAAAGACTGGTCTTTGATTTTTCTTGCCAGACACTGAATGCATATAGCTGGCTGGAATGCTAATACCCTGATGACATTTTTGCATAGTGTATTCTCAGACTAGAAATGAATTTTGATTTATCACACAGCTTTTAGGGCAATTTTATTTGACCTTTTCTAAATACTACCTCCATTTATCGCTGGGCAGCTGACAAAGTCTCTTTTCCCTGTGACATGGTATTTGTTAGAAAATATGAAAGTTAAGGTTGGTTTTAAATTACTGGCTTCACATAGTTTTATTATGAAAAAGGCTAATAAAGTGCCCTGCCCACCCCAGCTGTTCAATATTGTTGGAACATTTAAATTGTGAGGTTTTTTCATTGCCTCATTTTTCCCAGGTAATTTTAGACAAGGTACATGGACAAATAAAAAGGGATGTGAGAGTGAACCCTGGGTTCAAAGTGGCACAGATTAATTCACGTTAACCCTGTCACCATGTGAAGTGAACAATGTCTTACACATTTCTTTCTTTTTTTTTTTTTTTAAGAGGGGTGAGTAACCTTGCATCCTGGCGGGGGGAAAGGGTGGGGAGGAATGTTTTCAGCACCGCTCTGTCCTTTCACAGCAAAATATTATCAGGATCATCATGTTGAATTTCGGCTGGGCTCTGTGTTTTAACTGCCAGCAGAGCAGTGATACTCAATAAACTGGCTGCCAGCTGGGCTGAGAAAACTCACAGCAGGGTGGGCAAGTACACAAGAACCCCATGTGGAAGGACACATCCGAAATACGGCTCTCATCCAGCCGCTCTGAGGATCTCTGGAGTGCAATCTCTCCAGCTGCAGGTTTCTCACAAACAGTGCAAATAGTATGAAATCTTTGGGCATTCCAGTAAGCAACAAATTTATAAGGAAAGAATATTCTGTCAGCACTTTGCTCACAGCAGACTGTAAGGTTATGAGAAATCAGGCTTAAAAACCATAAGACTGTAATTTTTTGAAAATAACTGACATTTCAGTAGGTGGAGGTGTTCCTTAAAGGAGTTTATGCTCCTTTGTTTTATAAAGTCAGCCCACATCACTGAGCTCACAAGGTGAACTCACTGTGAGAATTAGCATTCACTGTTTGCCAAGCTTTCTAGGCCTTTATTTCAGGGAGCAGAGATGGTGCTAATTGCAGGGAGTGGGGCTGTGCACCCAAGGAGATATAGGAGTGATATTGTGTGAAGGTACCTATTCCACATTCTAATGGGAAGGTTAAACATTCTCTGCCCCCATCATGATAAATCCTTGCCTGTCTGGACCACTGAGTCGCTCCTCCAGGAGAGACATCATGCCTATGAATAATTCTGGCAACCTTTTAAAGCAAATTAGAGTGTGGCTTTATGGCATTTTCCACACTATCCTCACACAGAAAGGATTATAGATGTCAATTATTTTATCTTTTAAAGAGAGAGATGAGAGTCTCTGTACATTTCTTGATCCACTGCATTGATGGAAATGCTGTTATGATGAGTTTACAAGACCTCTAAGGCTGATTAATTGCACATAAAATAGTAGTATGAGAGAATCCTGTTAAGAACAAAGAAACTATAAAATAATCCAGATGCAGCTGCATCTCAACGTTACTTATTATGCTGGCTGTTAAACATCTTGCAAATGCTGTTGACTCCTCTTGAATGCAGTTCTTGTTAACTGTACACTAATCCTATTTGTATTCAGTGGCTATGTAAATTTCTTTTTGTAGGGTTGTTTTTTTCTTTATTTCCCTGGAAAATTGCACTTGTATACAAGAGATCCTGATGATATTCATATGAGGAACCAATCTATTGCACACCGAGAGGCATGACAATCAATGCAAAACAGTATTATGAATCTCAGGTGGATGTCTGAGACAATCTTATATCTTAAAAGAAACAGAATAATCTCTTAATAAACTTATTCTCTGAATATAACATTCAAACCATATTTTATTGCTCTATCCAATGAGCATTCTGTGGCATTTTGTACTTGCTGTTCTGTTACTGTTTGTGACGTGTCAGTATGTTGAATTTGTACATTGCTTCTGACCTGGCAAAAGACCTAAAAACATACTCCTCTTTAAATCTGAGATACTAATTCAAAACTAAGAGCATCACTTAAATACTTTTCTAAATTAGGGTCAGAGTCTCCACAAATAAAATGCAATATGAATATTCAATTTGCAGAAATAATTTTTTCCATTTTAAAGAGAATAAGATGTATTACTTTTACACAGTGCTTTTGGAATGTTTAACTATTTAGCAGAAAACACATAGAAAGAATAATTTTTTTTTTCTACAACCAGTGATTCATGTCTTTTAGCACGCCAGTGCAAGATGGTATTGTTATCAGAAGTAATGTTAAATAACTAGTAGTCAGAGAGTGCTGTCATGCTCATTGTTATGGCCAATTAGTAAGGACTAGAGATAAAATGTACTATTTTTTTTTATTATATAGATTAAAAAAGATTATCATGTTTAAATATTGCCTATTTAAATCTATAACATTTCTTTTTAAGGTTGGTTTGCTCAAGAATTGGATCTTTTATAATACAATAAAATTATTGCAAATATACTATTGAATTCTGTAACCTGATGTTTTGGTAAAAAAGAGATTTTCCAGAGTTTGAGAGAAGCCTGCATCTCTTTAATGGAAGCTTTTTCTCTTTCATTGTGACATGATTTACATGGTGTTCTTCAATTTAGTGCTCTGCTAAAACCATGGTTCTGCTTTCTCCATCTCCTTGCTCCCCCTTCCCACTATGGGTGGCTGAAGAATTGGAGGCAGACAAGGTAAATATTATGGGTTGAGATAAGAACAATTTACTGGAAAGAGCAATGAGGTAAGAAAACTCATAACATAGTTATAGAATAGTAACAGCAGCAATACTAATGATGGAAGTGTACAAAAGAGCGAGAGTGCAAAATGCTCATCTCAGAGCCCAACCCAGCCACGCTACCCTGACTGGAAGAAGCCCCTTCTCCTGGGAAGAGACTCCCTTCCTCCCACCCCTGTCAATAACATGAGGTGGAGTAGAATAACCTCTGTGTCATAGCCATGCTCCCTCCTGGATACTGCAAAAAATTAACTCTGTCCTGGCTGAAACCAGGACACACTGCAATCACAAAATTAAGATCTGCTTTTCGATATTACACAGATGCCATTAAAGCTAAGAATATTAAAAGAGATAAAGATTTGAATAGTTCTGTTTCAGACACCACTGAAGTGTATTTCCCTGAGTACAGAAACTACTCAGTTTCTAAAAATTAGGACACTGAAGTGTTCATTCTCTGGGCATCTGGATCTTCTAATTGCACTAAATTACTGTCTGGAGACGGAGGTGATTTTTTTTCCCCTAGAATATGTAAACCTTACTTTAGGAAATTCCAAGCTATTTAGAGTACACCCATGCCTATACTTCCGATCTATATTTTTTTTCACTAGGGATTGCAAGCTAACCTGATACTTTGGGAGGTTTTCTTTCTCCTTGTTTTAAAATTATTTGTGTATTTACACCTAACAGTCTCAGAGTATTCTTCTCCCAGAACAGTTAGGTAATATGAACATCATGTTGGGACATTTTAAGAACCAACAGCCTGGTGATTAGAGGGGGAGGACCTTAGAATAAAGCTATTTTCAACAGATATGTCCACTCTAACTGCTTCTTTATTTCTCCTACATCAAGCCAAGCTAAAAACTTAGAATTATTATTAATTGATTATGACTTGTTCTATCTATAAAAAAAATCAGTGTGCTGCTGTTGCAGCAGACCTTTCTTTAAGGGTAGAAATGAGCCAAGACACAGATTCTCATTTAACAACATGAAAAGGGTCCTGGTTTATTCTTCTTTACAGCTTTGCCATCCTGACTGACTACAGCAAGCTCCTGCTGTAGGTTCCAACTGCAGACTCTGGCTGTGGCTGTTTCCTGATGGACTGTGACTGCAGGCATTGGTTTGCAGACTCTGAGCACAGCTTTCACCCAGCTCAGCTGGGACTGCAGGCTCCAACAGCAGCAACTCTCTCCCTTGTTTCAGCCTTCCTTGTGTCTCTCCAGATGAGTCCTTCTTCCTCGGGCCAAGAGCCTCCCTGACCAGCCAACCCACCCCTTTTATCACATTTATCTTTCTTAGTCACAGCTGTGACCCATTAAGGGCAAGGTTGTTCCTCTTCCTTTGGTAATTAGTACAACTGTGAATTATCAGGGGTGTGGTTGCCTGTAATCTATTTTACACATACATGCTGCCCTTAGAAGAATAGAGTTGGATCTCTATAGAGAGAAACCTTTTGACAGCATGGTTATACTGAAAGAAACAGAACTTTTCCAATGATTGTCTGTAAAATACAGAGAAAAATTGAGAAGGAGCATAGGGCATTCCCTTCCTAAGTGGAAAGCACAGAAATTAGAATTCTATTTCTGAAGAATAGCTGTTAGCAACTTCCTGGATCAGAATGGTTGCTCTAGATGAAAAAGGATTGAGTATTGACAATTAAACATATATTGATAATAAAAGAAAAGGATAAAATTGCTTAGATATGAGTTGGTGCAACTGGGTTTTATTTAGCCCAGTCTGAAAAAGATTTGAGCACATCCTAGATTGAAAAAGTGTTCCCAGTTTCCATGTGTCCACAATCCAAGAAAGATACTGAGAGAGTGATGAAGAATGTCATAATAACATTTAGAAGTAATTAGAATATGTCCCATAGGAAGAGAATGAAGCAGTGAAGTCTATTTCTTTTGGGAAAAAAATATGCATATAAGGTGGTTTAATGATGGATTTTACACACACAAGTGTGGAACAGCATTTTGATGATGGAAGAGGCTTTCTCTTAATTGACTAAGACACATAAAGATCCTCTGGCTGGAAGCTGAAACTACGCAAATTCAGGCTCTATTCATTGCACACATTTTTAATTGCGAGGGTAATTATCCATAAAAACAGCTATTCAAAGGCTATGATGGCCTCCCTAGCACTTGAAATTTTGAATATTAAATTGGATATTTTTTGAAATAGCTTTCTGAAAAAGCTCTGCTGTGTTTTTAACCTAGTTATTTTTTGGCTGTGTTTTGCTAGTCTTGACATCAGATGGCTGCAATGGCCCCTTCTGGGTTTAAAATTCTACCAATATAAAGGGAAAATACTGAACTTTAATAAGTGAAAACTTAGTCTGATCAAACTAATTTGCTAAATAGTATGGCCCCACTTGGAGCACCTAGATAAGACAGCACAGAATAGGTTCAGTGGGGGAGATTTGTCTTGAAGTAGTTTTTGTAGCATTTTTATCATATTCTCAAGGGAACTGAAAGACCCTCACAGAATAATTTAACACATAATACAGTAGAAGGTATATAAGCTGTGTAGACTGCCTGATATTATTATTTATCATAGAAACACATAATGCATTGGGTTGAAAGGGACCTTAAAGTTCAACAGCCCTGACAGAGGCAAGGAAGGTCTTCTATTAGACCAGGTTGCTCAAAGCCCCATCCAGCCTGGCCTTGAACACTTCCAGGCATTGTCTATCCATAGCTTTTCTGAGCAACCAGTACCTCATCACCCTCACAATAAAGAATTTCTTCCTAATATCTAATATAGCACTACTTTTGCTAAATTTAAAGCCTTTCCCCCTTGTCATATCACTACTTGCCTGTATGAAAAGTGCCTCTTCATATTTCTTTTAAGCGCTCTTTAGGTACTGGAAGGCTGCCCTAAGATCTTCCCAGAGTCATTTCTTCTCCTGTCTGAACAATCCCAACTCTCTCAACTCTGTTAATGCTGATAATTTGTAATTTTATAACGTGCAAAAGACTTCAGTCCTAGACTAAAGACCTCACGTGTTGGCTATTGTACAAATATAGATTTTCGTTTCACAAACTCTGTGTGTGGAGGTACAAAACTCCATCTTGCTTTGTCTGCATACCTATACAGGACAAACCATGTCTCTTCAAACCAAAACCTATGCTTCATGTTGTTTCCAGTTCAAAGATATTGTTTTCCATCCAGGCTAAGTAGGTTTTAACAGCTGCGCCCATGACCCATGAAATAGAACATCCCTTCCTATTGCTTTTAATTTCATAATGTAAAATAGTTCTTTAGACCATGGAGAACATAATCTCCAAGACCTCATCTCCAGGGTAAGCCTGGTGATATGATGCAGGGCTTTCCTGCTTACTGAACAGGAGCTGTGGAGCTGTAGCACAGAGTATAACCTGGATTTATGAAGCAGAATACCCTGCTGGGAGTTTCAAAGCATACATAGGTCTGGAAAGTGTACTGTATTCTCAAAAAAGTATTAGAACAATAAAAACTTTTTGCTTTTGATATAACCTTTGCTTGAATGAAAAGAAAGAACAATAACTCCTCTTTCGGTGCAGTTAAACCTTTCCAACAGTTCAGCCAAATGGAAAATGTCTTTATTCAAATTCCTCCCCACTTCAAGGGGTCTGGTTAAAAACCTTTTTGTTGGAAAAATCACCTTGATACTTGAGAAACCCCTGTGCTGTCTAAGGTATACATATTTCTTGTTCAGTGAGTCAGTTCTTGCAGTGTTAGATGCACAAGCTGCATGCTGGAGTTAAAATGGTAGAATGATTATGGAGTCAATTGATCTGGAAAGATGTCTCCATGGAAGGCAGATTAGCTTAAAAGATATTTTGAATATGCAATTAGCATCAGTGACTAGTCAAACAAGGATATTTGAATCAGAGGAACAATTTGTTATTTATAAATGTGAGATTGAAAGAATAATTTGAATTTATGACACTAAGGTTTAAACAAACATCAACCTAAATATATGCCTGAAAGTCTTTACGAACATTTAAATAAATGACGCCACCCTTTGTACTTCAAAAAACCAGGTCACTTATTTTTGCACCAGTTATGATATAGGAGATTTGAATGAGGCTTTTTTATTAAAAATCTTGCATAGGGTATTAAAATGACTTATGTAAATGGCATTTGCAAATACACAGAACCACAGAATGGTTGCAGTTGGAAGGGACATTAAAGATCATCTAGTTTATTAAAAGTAAATGTAATCTTAACTGCAATGTGTGATGCTGTATCAAGTTGAACATCTTGTTGCCTTTGCCTGAGTAGCAAGCATGTAAAACTTTGTGTCTTTGCTTATCCTTTTTTGCACAAAAAGTACATCATAAGAAAATTATAATATTTGTATTGTTTGCAGAGAAACAGCAGGAATTTTTTTAAGTTTAAAGCAAGATAGAGAGAGACAGGGCTCTGTGGGAGACTGTACACACTGAATTATCTTATATTTGGAAATACTCAATAATCAGTTGCATGCAGACTTCTCTTAAGCTTTTGTGAATGCTCTAGGTGCAACACCAAAGTCCTCTGCTCATTATAAAAGAGAATAAAGGGTTGGAATTATTGAAAAATATGCATTTGGCTTCAAAACAGTTACTCGTCAATGCATTTAACAGACAAGTATTTGAAATGTCATTAAATATTAGCAAAGTAAAAGAAGAGTTGTTCCTTACAGGGTGTTTTTTAAGTAATCCATACAGAAGCAAGGTAGGAAGAGAGGCAAGTAGGTAACTATCTTAAAGTACTCAGATAATGTAATTTCAGAAACATTTATGATCATTATATGTTTGTTTATTTTCTTCTGCATTTGTAAGTTTGAAAAGTAGTTCTACGGAAATAAATGTTAATGTAGGGAAGCGATGTTGACTGATTTGATGTAAATGCCTCCAAACATATAAATAAAGCTTAAAGCATTGTTCTGTGCTGGTCGCAAAGCTTGTGAGGGCTTATACCAGCACCTTAAAAAGCAGAATTGCCATGTGCAATCACCTTGTCCTCTGCAGGACATGGAAACAGTACCAGGTAACCTTCAATACTGCAAGATGTGATTGCAGTGGTTCTTAATGTGGTTCAGGCTGAACTTTCTTATATAACCTTGGGACCCTTCAGTCCTAAGCTCTCTGGACAGGAGCACTAATTTTGTTTCATTATCCTAATATGTGTTTCTGTTTACATCCTGCTTTGCAGCAAAGGTTCAGCTGTGGGCTATGGCCCTACCAGGTGGAAATGCATCCAAAGTCAGCAGGGAGGCAGATGGCAGCAGATTCTCTGGGCTGTGGCAACCATTAGTAACTGTCACTTTTCAGCTCAGACCTGCACAGTGTTCTGGTTCCAGATGGCTCTGTTAAAGCATTTGGGTTTGTTGCTGGTTAGTTCTCAGAAGCAGTGTGGGAACAAAACCTTTGCACAATGAGGCTGAGGTATCAGCCTGGGTGCTGTAAAATTAGATCCCTTCCAGGACAGGAGCCAGACACTCTTCCACTCTTCCTCTGCTCTGTGCCTGAGAGACCTTTCTCTTTAGGCAGTAGTCTCAGATTAAAGAGGCAGTTAGCAATTGTCTCCCATGAATGGAAATGCTCCTGTAGCCATGTCCTCTTCTCTGTTGGGACAAGACAGATAAGAGCTGAAGTCAGATGAGAGCTGAGACTTTGCATCTACTCTGTGTTTTAGAGCTTGACTGGGTGCCAGGTTTGCCTTATTGTCCCCACACATTACAACAAAGATGCTTAAGTGCCTAGCAATCAAATGGTGTGCACTCTTAACAAATTAGGATCTAAGCCCAAACTGTGGCCACTGCAAATATATTATACTGTGCATTTCTCCCTTCTAAAATTTTTTTTCTTATAGCCACCACCCCCTTCCCCTTTTGTATGCTTGCATCCTCTCATATGAATTTTCTTGGACATTGAATCCTCTGAGAATATCCTTTTCCTTACCCATTTCATTAGCTGCACCCCAGCCTTATCTCCAGTCTCTGTTATTTTCTCTGTCACTGTATTGCCTCTTGCCCTTGATTGCAAACCCTCTGCAATTGAAGAGTAGTTTGAAAAGTATCTTTCACACTGTGAATAAGCTGTATTAAAAACATTATTTTTCCAACGTAATGTCCCTTGACACAGAATAATTCGTGTTCCTAGAGTGTTTTCTTGCCCTTCCTTCTATTTCCTTTCTGCCATCCCTCTTTAATTAAGACCCTTTTGCCCTCTCTCCCATTTGTTTCTTTCCATCTGGTAATTGGTCATTAATACATTTATCCAATTAAATATCAGAGTGGCTTTTATGACAAGTGGGACATCCTAAAGTCAGTAACAGGTTCTCTGATTTCTGTTCTTCCAATGTCTATACTGTTAACATAATCTTGAAATCAATGTTTCCCTAATCACTTTTTGAACGATGAATACTATTGTTTTCCTGTTTCCTACAAACTTAGAGAAGTTTGACTTTTTAAATTCCTTTCTTGTGGACTTCTTGAGAATTAACCTCACTCTCAGCTTCTGGATTCTGCTCTTAGTTTCAAACACCAGATATTACTTCAGAGTTTAAATCAGTATCACAATTCTGTGCTACAGATGCACTCTCCTCATGCTTTATAGGTTGTCAAGCTTGGTTAAGAAATCAGAAGGAATTGCTATTATCCCTAGATAAACTGTGGACTTCACTTCTCTAAATTTCATCTGGTCAATTGGCAATAGATCCTCTTTCCACAAAACGAATCCTACTGTCCTCGCTGATCATTTTGTACAAGTGTTTTGAGAGGGACTATTCTTTGTGGTTATCCTGTGTTGAAAACCACTGTGCTGTTTACAGGTTCCTGTCTGGTGCTTTTTTACAGTTAACAAAATTGAAGCTACTTCATTTCAGTCAGAAGAATAGTGAAGATAATCTTTCTTAACTTCAAGATAAAACTATTTTTACAGTATCAGTGTGAAACACTTTTGGTCTCACTTCATCATTTTTTGCCTTTCTGCACAAGGAGAAAGGGCAGCTAATGTAGTATTGCTATCCTGTTATTCCTTCCTCCTACAAAACATCTATTTCTACTGGAGGTGGCAGTTAACATTGTTTGTCCCACTTTACCTCGATTAAAGTAGCGGGAGGAAATCGTGTGTCCTGGGGAGCTGATCTTTCTCTATTAAGCAAGTGAGTGGGCTGCACCTGGAGTTATAGCATACTTTCTTTCTTCTGCTTCAAGGTCAATGGGACTCCCTGATTGATAAATAATGTCTTTGTCCCCTACTGTCATGCAGTTCAAAATGCAACTTCTCAGAAGGGATGAAAATCAGGAGGAAATTGGGTTTTTTTTCTTTTTTTTCATGAAGAACAGTAAATTATTATAGTAACATTATATGACCATTTGTTATATTAGTGCTACTTGCAAAGCCGATTGCCTCAACAGGAATGGCAGAATGTGATATATTATTTTCGGATTGGGAAATACATCATGGTCATTACAACTCCATTGAAACAAATCTTCTAATAAGTAATAAAAGATACACAATGAAATTATGAAAGGAACTTATTTAGGAAAATAATCAGAGAGATGGAGCACCTCTTCTATGAGGAAAGGCTGAGAGAGTTGTGTTTTTTTCAGCCTGGTGATGACAAGGCTCTGAAGAGACTTTATTGAGGCTTTTAGATATTTAAAGGGACTTCTAGGAATGATAGGGTCAAGCATTTTAGTAGGGCTGTAGAGACAGGACAAGATGTGATGGTTTTAAACTAAAAGTGGGTAGGTTCAGAGGAGACAGAAGGAAGGAATTTTTTATTATGAGGGTAGTGAAATGCTGAAACAGGTTGCCCAGGCGGGTGGTAGATGCCTTTTCCCTGGAAACATTCAAGGTCAGGTTGGATGAGGCTCTGAGCAGCCTGGTTTACTTGAAGATGCCTCTCCTCATTGCAAGAAAGTTGGACTAGATGACACCTTCCACTAGACCAGATTGCTTAAAACCCCATCTAACCTGGCCTTGAACACTTACATCCACAGCTTCTCTGGGCAACATATTGCAGTGCCTCATCACCCTCACAGTAAAGTTCTTCCTAAAATCTAACCTAGGTCTGCCCTCTTAGTTTAAAATCATTTCTCCTCGTCCTATCACTACACTCCCTCATAAAGTCCCCCTCCCCATCTTTCCTGTAGGCCCTCTTTAGTTACTAGAGCACTGCTTTAAGATCACCCTGGAGCCTTCTCTTCTCCAGGCTAAACAATCCCAATTCTATCAGCCTAGCTTTGTAGGAAAGGTGCTCCAGCCCTCTGATCATCTCCATGACCCTTCTCTGGACTCATTGCAACAGATCTCTCTTAAGCTGCCAACCCCAGAGCCGGACACAGTACTCCAGGTGGAGTCTCTTGAAAGCAGAGTTCCTTGACCTGCTGGTCACTATTCTTTTGATGGAGCCTAGGGGCTGATTCACTTTCTGGGCAGCAAGGGCTGATTCACTTTCTGGGCAGCAAGCACACATTGCTGGGTGAGTTTTTCATCCACCAACACCCCCAAGTCCTTCTCTGCAGGACTGTTCTCAATCTACCCATGACCCAGCCTGCATCCATGTTTGGGATTGCCACATCCCAGCACCTTACATTTGGCCTTGTTGAAATTAATGAGTGAATTTCACCTTTACTCTTGAAATTCACTTGTTCAGGTGTCCACCTGTTAAGGCTGCCAAGCTACCAAGGCTATCTGGATGGCATTCCTCCCCCCTGGAGTGTTAACCACACCACAGAGCCTGGTGTCACCTGCCAACCTCACTGAGGGTGGACTCAGTCCCACTGTCCATGTCAATGACAATGTTCAGCAATGCTGTTCCCAGTACTGACCCCTGAGCCATGTCACTCCTCGCTGGTCTCCACCTCAGCATCAAGTAATCCATTAAATCCATGTCTCTCCATTTCTGAGAAAAGGATGTTGTGCAGAGAAATGTCAAACGCTTTACAGGTAGTCCAGGTAGATGGCATCAGTCACTCTTGTATTATCCACCAGTGCTTTAATACTGTCATTGGAATTTGCCATAGAATTTGTCAAACACCGTTTGCCCTTGGTGAAGCCACGTTGGCTGTCACCAGCCTGTCACCTCTGTTTGCCTTGTGCCTTACCATCATTTCAGGGGGTTCTGCTCTTTGAACTTGCCAGGCACAGATTGAGAATGATTGGCCTGTACTTTTTTCCTTTATAAAAATGAGGTTATATTTCCTCCTTTCCTGTCAGAGGAACTTGACCAGCATGCCACAACTTCTCAAATATGGCTAGTAGCTTAGCAGCTTCATTACAACTTCCCTCAGATGCATCTTATCAGGTCTCATTGACTTATACACATTCGGGTTCCTTGGGTGGTCTAGAGCTTGATCTTCTCCAATGGTGGGCAGTAATTAATTCTGCCAGTCCCTGCCTTTCAGTCCTCTGAATTGGGTGACATGGCAAGGGTATGTGCTAGTAAAGAGTAAAGGGAAGATAATTTTTGAGTCTGCAACAATGGACAATAAACAATTCCAGTGATGGTTTCTTTTAACGTATGTGTATTGTCACTGATGTATCTACTCACTGAATGTCAATCTTCTGCAGTCTGGAGGGGGATCTCACCAACTTAGAAATAGTTTTTGGCAAACTTTATCTATTTTAATTGTTGATTGGATCCTGTTTTATGACATCTGGAACACTAACCTCAGATACCTTTGGAGTCAGTGCCCATGTGGCCTCAAAATTAAGGAAAAAAAGCTTATTCATTTACGTATTTTCCATATTTATAATTCCACCATTTTTCTGTCTCAGTAAAAAACTGGGTGCAGAGACAAATGAGCCTGGTTCAATTGATTTTAAAGGACCTGACATGACTGACACTAGCAGAGATTTTGGCCTGCTGTGTTTGGCTCTGGTTTACATTGAGTAACATAAAGCCAGGAACCATGATGTTGCAAGTGCTTAGAAGTGTTTTAAATCTTCTCTTGAGAAGCTTCTGCACAGCAGTGCTAATTTCAAGTCTGTGAAACTTTACAAGCAAAAGAATTAGCATCAAGAAAAAGCAGCACTGGACCTATGAAATAAGCCTAAAATTATCTCTAGCACAGAGTATTGGGACATAGCTAGTAAAAACTGCCACAGGATCTTAAGTTACACTGCTGTGGCCACTGCATAGGTGGAGTGGGACCTCCAAGATACATTTCTGCTGGAATATTATTTCTTGATTTATTTTTCATCTTCCCCTGCAGCTGGAGACTCTCCCTCAGTTTTAATGAAAATAAAAACACAGCTGGGTAGGAACATGATCTCCTGGAAAACAATGAATTCTTCACACTTCATGGAATAACATAAAAAAGGAGAACCCACAGTAGGGTATCAAAGATTACACAGAGGAGTCAGTGACTGACAGAAATAAAGTAAGGAGCTCTGGCTGAAAACACAAGCTTGGGGAAACACAGTCTCACAGGAGGTTTTTCTGAGGAATAATGAGGGTGGATCCAAGCAGTTTCCTGGGGAGGGGATGAGGTGAAGTATGTAACTGCAAGTGCAGTGGTGTGCAGGCTCATGTTGTTCTGGTCACCTGCCAAAGCCAGGACACTCCTGGAGCATCTGATAAGGGATACAGGAATGGTAGCTGTTGGCAGTCAAATAACTGATCCTCGTGGACTTTACTGCAGCTGTTTCTGTGTGCATGCATGTGAAAGTATGTGTTCATTATATACAAAAACATCCACATGTGTGTCTGTTGTTTGTATGACTATCAAAGATTTAATTAAAAAAATAGGTGGAAGTACTGTGTTACTGACAATAGTGCTTGATATATTAGTAGATTTAAGCAGTGTTTTTGAGGATGTTGTGAACTTGAAATCTCACCTGCATATCAAAATATTTTTAAAGGCATACATTAAGATATGATAAAGTAATAGAGCTTAAAATATTTCACCTGTTTTTCTGTTTATTTAGCATGTGTGACAGCATTTCATATATAGTGGGTTTCCCCAGCTACTCAGTGTCACCTTTAGTTGTAGAGATCTTGTTCAAAACAAAGAAGAAAATCATTCTCAAGGGGAAAATTTTTGTGTCTTTTTGTCTTTACTATCTGCCCTTGATCCAGGTTTATTTTAAAACCTGGCTCTAAACAAAAGCATAAGAAAGTTGAGGAAAATTATATTATTTGCATGCTTCAAAAAATAACACTTCTGTATAAAGTTCTCCTCTAGATCAGGCCCATTGCCAGGGCAATTAATGGGCAGATGCAGTCCTTGGAACTACTTTTAACTCATCTCTTGAAACTGATTCAATTTTAATTTGATGATCTCCCTTTAATGGCGCTTACTGTACAGTCAGTGCTAGTTAATAGTATTGTTCCCTTCTTTGCAAGAAATTGGTTTCATATAAGGTATTTAGGGATATCACAGACCTCATGTCAGACATTATGATACCTGAGAATTTATTATTACCTTCTTAAATGCAGTAGTCCTTTGAATAAAATCTTTGAAATTTGAAAAAAAAATGTGTTATTTTTCGAATATGTGGAGATATCACAGAAAGAAATAGCACTGTCATTACACATTTAATAATGCAGTTCACACTTCTTCCATTTTTACAGCTGAAAATGAGCCTTATTCTATGATTATGATACCTTCTGATCCTTTTTATGTAACAAAGGGGCATATTTAAATTTTGTCCATCATGATTAACTAAAGCCAAGCCTTAGGAAATGCTTGTATTTGCTAGAGGTGACCTTTGGTTTACACCAGGAAGAAACTGCAGCTTCAGTTCTCCAAGGGTGGATTGCCTTTTGGAAGCAGAGCTGACTCCATACAGCTGTGTTTAAGATCTGGTTTTAGTGTGGTAATGATTCAAAAATGTAGAGGAGAGGAGGCAAGTGATTCTGAGAAGGAAATGGACTGAAGTTTATTTTTTCTTGAAACAGTGTGAGATTTGGCTCTGCTCTGTACCTCCACAACAGAACCTTTATTATACTCTGAGGAATGATGGTTTTACTGTCAACTTCCCAGACAGTTTTTCAGCAACATCTCTGGTTAGTTTTTCTCTTCTTTCTCATTTTTAATGACTCTTTAAAAGAAGACTGCTAACATTCCTAGACATATTTAAAATTCTCAGGTCAAGGAATTAGAAGAAAGAATTAGTTTCATTTTTCCCCTAATTATATCACTTATATTAAATTTTTTGGCTCAGTTTAGGCAAAGTCTTCCCCAAATTATGGAATATTACAGTGTTATTTGTAAATGGAGCAACTGTAGTTTGTCAACCAATTTGTTGCAAGCAATTTGTTCAGTAAGACTGTGGGAGGAATGACTGTGGAGTAAATGAGCTGCATGGAAGAGAGTAATGGGAACAGGCTATGAATTATTTTGCTGTGAACAGAAAAGCTTCTGTTAATCTCTTCAGGGAAAAAAAGCAGTCTGTCTACTTTCTATATGGTTTTTCCTTTTTTTTTTTTTTTTTTTTTGAGATGTAGTTCACATCTCAGAGACCATTTGCCCTCTTGGCTTTAGTTAATGTCTCTATTTTATCTCTGTGTTTAAATAATTGACAAATCTCCAGAGATCAGGGTAGTTAGGAAGGGTCTTGAACTGCTGCTTCAGCTTGGCTTCAAAATAATATTAGAAAAGTGCAGTGTTTCATTACATAGCAGTCAAACTACTGTCAGTCAGACAAAATATTAATTTTGTGTTCCAGGTTCAATTTACATAATAAAAAAGATGTAGAAAATAGGAAATATTTTTTAAATTATATTTTTATTTAAATGCACATCTTAAAGGCCTGTTTGCTTCAGCAGATTCAAAATATAATTTATACATTATGTTTGCTTTATAGCATTAGGCTGCCCACAGCAATAACAGCCAACAGCTGAAGTAAAATGTGTTGTCAAACAAATAGTGAAAGAGGGAATTAAAGGGAACACCTGTGTCTTGTTATTAGAAATCATATCCATTCTGGACTTGTAATATCCTAAATAATACAAATTTAGCTAGAAGTAACAAAGCAGATGGAAACATCTGTATATTGTATGTGATGACAGTTATTGGTAGAGTATCTGGCCCTGGTCTTCCTCTCAGTAAACATTATTTGCATAGTAATTTCCATCTTTTACATCCTTAAATTGTGAAAAAATTGATGTCTGATGAAGAAAAAATGGTTTATATCAGAACATTAGTACAGGGAGACAGTCTGGTCCTGATACAAATACACAGGTACAGATGTAAGTCGTGTAAATCTCCAGTACAAATCTACAATGAACATTCTAATGGGTATAGGTGGAAAATATTTAAACTTTCCTGAATGCAGCACCTTCTCACTAAGTAAAACACTTATGAGAAAGTGTTGCAATGCCAGGGATTGCTGAGATGTCAAACAGCACATAAATGCAGCCAGGTTGCCACATCAATATAGGTGAAAGTCAAAGGAATTTAGTTCTCCCTAACATCAAGTGTCTATACAGGAGGAACAGACCATGCAAACAAACTGTCCCATTCTACACTGCAGGAAAAGAAGTGGGGCAGGTGTCCCATTCAGCTGGGCAGGTGTCAGTGCCTGTTTTTGGTGTGATCTCAGTGTGTCTGCAGCCTCCAGCAGCTGCAGCACTGACGGGGTCCTCCTCTGGCTGTCACGGGAGCTTGGACAGCCTTCACTTACACACACATGGGTGGTGAGACATTTTAAGCTGAATCTCTGAACCCCAAAGCTGAATCTTACTTTTATACTTCCTTTGCACACAGATTCAGTTCCTAATATGACAGCATTTGCAGTATAATGCCACCATAACTGTATTTTAACTTTTAAGAGAACTCAGATGTCACCTGACTATGGTTGGAATTTTTTTTTTCTGCTAGTTATTTTTGTACCCACACTTTTTTTACCTCCTTTTTTTTATCTTCTCCAACCAAGCTTTGCCTGGAGAATGGAAAGAAACCCAAAAGCAACAGTAAAACAGATTATATGCAATGGGAGAAGCATACAGGACCTTCAAATTAAATTTATCTCTTTGTAAAATCAATTATAGTGAAAATTCTTCAAAGGAGAATTCTTTAAAAGTCTCCTCTCTTTATAAAATACGAAAAGATATCCAGTGCAATCAATCTCATAGACCCCGATTTTCTTTTTTGTCCTTCTGAGATGTATCGCAAATATGAATTATTTTTTCAGTTGGAAGGTGTTCTGTCAGCAGTCAGAGATGGTTGGACGCTGGGTACATTGTACCCGAATATCTCTAAGATGCTACAATAGTGGATGCTAAACCAAACTTTGAGATAGATGAAATTAACAACCTATGGAGTTATGATAAAATACTTTTCTGTTAGTGCTTGATGACAGGTATTGTGCTTTTTGGGATGTGAAATTTTTCCAAGATGATGTATTTAGAGTGTGACTCTGTACTGACTTATTGCCTATATGGACAAGTGAAGCTTTTAAATTGCTATTCTCCTTCACTCTAGGTGGTTTATACCTTATGCTTCCAAAGAAAATATTGCCTAATGCACCTGTCCAGTTGTGGAACTTCTGACAAAATAATTTCTTCCTCAAATCATCCATTATTGCTTCATCTTTCTGAATTAATTTCTGTAGCTTTTTGAATAAGTATGATGTTCTCAGAACTTACTGTTGTTCCTGTAAATAATGAATCCTTTTTCAATTGTCCCAATGTAGTTTTCTCATTGACTTCTTACAGATTATCTACAAAGATCCCCTTTCACTTAATTTAATGCTTCCAGTTGCTACTGGGGATATCCTTGGCTAAGCACACTCACTGTTAAGAGATTCTTGTGATGCAAGAACAGTCATTGAAATTGCCAGAACAGTAATTTTTTTGGTAGCTTTTCCCTTAATTCTTCTCACTTTATTAGTAAGAAAGTCATGCACTCTTCTATTCTTCATCTAGGTATTGAGCATGTTATATAATAAAAAGAAAACATTTTAGTAATGAAATTACATTTCTTAATGCCTTATTCACCGATGTCCACAGTTTTAATGCTATTTTGTATTGCTAAACTCTTACTATATTCATCATTTAACATGCAACAAAAATGCAGATAAACCAAGCCATTTGAGTGGTCAATCTGAAGGCAAAGAATATGAATCAGCCAAGGAATGTCTTTTCATATCAAATCTTACTATGTTCTCTCACCAAATTTTTAGAAATTCTGCAAAGACAAAGTCTCTCTTTAAAATAAAACAAAACAAAAAAGCCTTGCACCTGTTGTATTCTCCTCCATTTAGCTTCTTCCTCGTTTGGAGGGTAGCCACAACTCTCTCCCATCATTAGGTTCAGAGACTACCTCTCTTACTCTGCATTTCTAAGACACTAAACACCTTCATAGATGTCTTATTCTCTGCATATATGTCACTCATACATACCAATTATTGCACCATTGTGGCACAGAATCATAGAATATGCTGATTTGGAAGGGATCCATCAGGATCATTGAGTGTAACTCCTGACACCCCAGGAGTCATACCATGTGCCTGAGAATATTGTCCAAATGCTTCTTGAACTCAGACAGGCTTGGTGCTCTGAACATTTCTTTGGGGAGCTTGTTACAGTGCTCAGCCATCCCCTGGGAGAAAAACCTTTTCCTGATATCCAGCCAACATCTACCCCAACTGAGCTTCATGCCATTTCCTTGAATCTTGTCACTGGTGAGACTGAAGAGATCAAGGTCTGCCCTTCCACTTCCCCTGATGAGGATGTTGAATACCACAATGAAGCCTTGTGTCAGTGTCCTCTTCTCCAGGCTGAACAGGCCAAGTGACCTCAGCTATTCCTCATAGGGCTTCCCCTCCAGACCCTTCACCGTCTTTGCTGCCCTCCTTTGGACACTCTCTAATAGCTTAATGTCATTTTTATATTGTGGCACCCAAACCTGCCCCCAGCACTCAAGGTGAGGCTGCCCCAGCTCAGAGCAGAGCAGGACAATCCCCTCCCTTGCCCAGCTGGCCATGCTGTGCCTGATGCCCCAGGACACGTTTGTCCCTCCTGGCTGCCAGGGCACTGCTGACTCACATTTGTCTCTCCATCAACCAGGACCCCCAGGTCCCTTTCCACTGTGCTGCTCCCCAGCCTCTGGTTCCCTGGTCTATACACACAACCTGGGTTTCCCATCCCAGGTGCAGAATCCAGCACTTGCCCTTGTTGAACTTCATGCAGTTGGTGATTGCCCAGGTCTCTAATTTGTCAAGATCTGTCTGCAGGGCTTCTCTGCCCTTGAAGGAGTCAACAGCTCCTCCTAGTAGTATGGTCAGAAAACTTGCTCAGTATCCCTTCGAGTCCTGCACCCAGGTCATTACTCAATATTTTGAAGAGCACAGGGCCTAAGATGGAGTCCTGAGGAACCCCAATAGTGACAGACTAGTGACAGGTCCCCAGTTTGATGTCACCCCATTCACTGGAACCCTTTGTGCCTGGCCCATGAGCCAGCTGCTCACCCATCACATCATGTGTTTATCCAGCTGTGTGCTGGACATTTTGTCCAGAAGGATCCTGTGAGACACAGTATCAAAAGCTTTGCTGAAGTCCAAAAAGATTATATTTACTGACTTCCCTTGATCAGTTAAATGGGTTATCCTGTCTTAGAAGGAAGTCAAGTTCAACAAACAGGAAGCCACACCAGGTGTGACTGATGACTGCGTTGCCCTCCAGGTGTTTTTCAACACCTCCCAGAATAATCTTTTGTACAGTTCTACTGGGCACTGAAGTGAGACCCATGGGCCTGTAGTTTCCAGAGTCCTCCTTCTTACCCTTCTTGAAAATCAGGACAATGTTCTCCAGCTTCCAGTCAGCTGAGACCTCTCTTGGATTCCAAAGACTGCTCAAAAATCATCAAGAAAGGCTTTGCAGTATCAGCCAGCTCTTTCAGGGTTCTCCAGTGAATCTCATCAGATCCCATTGATTTCTAGGGATCCAGCTGAACCAGAAAAGTTCAGGAACAGCTGAGTTTATCTTTCTTGCAGTCATGGTCATCCATCTCAGAGCACTGAGACCCACCTCTGTCATCAGTGTTGAAGATGGAGGCAAAGAATGCACTGAACACCTCTGCCTTATTTCTGTCCCTGTTTGCAAGGATACCTCATCCTGACTTGGCCTGATGTTATTTCCACGCTGCCTTTCAACATTAATGTATTTGAAAAAATATTTGTTGATGTTTTTGTTCCTGTAGTGCTCTGAATTATATTTTATTCCTCTGTGTGCCCTTTTCTGACCCTGGTGTGTTTCCGAAAAACCCACTGTTTGTTGGCCTATGTGTCAGAGTGTTAGCTTTCACCTGAAAATAATTTTAAAGCTCTATAATTAATGGGAGAAGGTGAGAAGGAAATAACCCCAAACCACAAATTTGGGCCGCTGTAAGACCCAGATATTCCAAAACTCAAAGAGGAAGACCCCAAAGCCCTCAGTGATTTACCCAAATGTAAAACATAAAAAGCTGTTGAATAAAAATGAGCCTGATTTTGGAGGAACTTGCCCAAAATTGCTGAAGGTTCCTGGCTGTCAAGGCATCGGGGGAGCACCTGCAGTGGAGCTCCTGCTGTGCAGTTAGCCTACTGCCACTTTTTTCCCCATGTGGTGGTACCAGCAGAACCTGCAAATGCTCCACTGGGATTCCTGCTAGGTAAGTGTCAATGTATTTCATTTTGCAGGTGAGCTCCAGAGCAAATTATATTAACAAGGATTCCCAAAATGGGTATTTGGGAAGGACAGCATTAGAGCATAAAGATGGATATTGTAATGGGTATGCTAATACTTAATTAGATAGCCTACTTATAGACATCTCTATAGCACTCATTACCAGAGCAGCTGTGATCTGATTATATCAGCAATCTGAACTTTATCAAATCATTAACTTATGGTATTAATAATTTCAAAAAAGAACCACAAAATAAAATAGCTGGCATTGCTGTTATTGTAATGCATGACATAGCACAGTTGCAACTGATAATTAACCATGTGATCAATCTGTATTAAGACTAACACCTATATGCTTGTTAACCACAGAGCATTAGAGTTTTAAATACTCAACAGTTAGGACTTGATATTCTGAAAAGATATAACCTTTTGGGATGACGCTTTATACCTGTGGATAACACTCTTTGGGAGGCAAAGTGCACTGCATGGGTTACCATGTACCTTGTGATATAATTGCAGGTGGTACACGAAATAACAGGGCCCCTGTTTGGCCATGTCACCTGGAATAGGTGCCAGAAAAATGTGTGCTTAGCAGCCTGTGAAAGAGCTCACACAAACCTGGTGGGACTCGTGTTCCAGAAAGCATCTAAAATGTATCTGACATTGCTATAATTTAGGAAATCTGGAAGGATGTGGATTGGAAAGCACACTTCTACTCTCTTTCTGTCAACTGCAGTGAAGAAGTTGTTTTTTGCTGTGCTGATGGATAGTGCACTGGACTGGCACTTTAGAAATTCTCGTTAGTACCTACTAGCATCAGGTCTGGAGGGCAGCACTCAGGTAGGGCTGCAATCTGGTGTTTGTTTCTCAAAATCCATCGTGTTGTTATTCAAGAACATTCTTTTCTCCCTCACTGGAACTGAATTGCATCATTTAAGGTTACAGATTGAGTCAGCTTTCTGCTAACATTCCCTGAGTGAAATGTACCACTTCTAAAAGAGTGTTAGACTAACAGCAGTAGAAGATAAAGCCATTTGCTTATCCACAAAAGTTTCTGTACAATCAGTGTCACCACATTTGCTAACATATGTGCCTAGTTGTGGTTTGACATTTCTTTTTTACACTTGAAAAACACATCTGCACCTGTATTTTTTTTGAGTGAAACAAAAGAAGCTGATTTATTGAACTGAGATTATCAAATAATTTTATGCTTGTTCCCAAACACGCCTTGCTCTCAAATATAATGAGAGAACTAACCTTGTGAAGGATAAGTTGTCACATTATTTACTGCCCTACTTCAGTAATCCAATATTTTTCATGTTGTCCTCTTTGTAGCCTTTCTAAAAGAAAAATCTGAAAAGGACAGCATGATTTTTAGCATATTCCCAATCTACATCCTCATTCAGCTCTCTCTCATTTCATCTTTAATATCTATTCTTTTATTCCTGAAAGAGACTTTCTTTCCTGTCTGCACTCCCTGAAAGATATTAATTCAAAATCGCATTAAGGCAAAAAGCCCAGGTCACTGAACAGGAATAAAGATATGAATTTCCACTAATCACATTCTCTCTTCCCAGCACTGTGGTTCCCCAGTGAAATGGAAAGAACCAGACATCCCACTGGGTCTTTTATAAAACTGTGCTAACATTACATAATCCCAAAGGCACAGGAAAATGTGATAAAACTGTAAGATAAAGCCTATGTTTTATCTGTTAGTGAGAAATGCACAGGTGCTTCTGACACTCAGGCTTTTCTTTCGTGCTTGAAAATCCTCTGTCCTTGGAATTTAACAGAAAATTTCTGACCATAATTTTGACACCTCAGTGTCCAACTGAAAAGATGACATCCTTACACATTTCAGGCTGGTAGAGCTTGGGGTTTTTTGTTTGTTTGTTTGTTTTTTTGGTGGGTTTTTTTTGACTGTGCAAAAGTGCTGTCATTTGTAAACTTCCTATCTCATGCAACAAATGGGAGTCTTGCAATTTTTTTATTTTTAGTGAGTATTTTGTGAATGTTCTTCAGTTTAAGTGAACCAAAGGCAGTCACTGCTCCGTGGATGTTGTGGTGCTTGCAATGTTGCATGTCACAATGTTTTTGTGACTGGGTGACAAACATTCATGTTAAAGAAACACTTAATGGCCCTGAGCCAATAAAATGTTAATAGGAGTCTAATAGTAAGAGCCAACACTGTCTTAGTGATTTCAATAGGATAATGCAACAATTAATTGTTTTATGAACTGAGACTAGAGTGGATTGCTGCACATAGATTAGACTAAGATGCATTCTCCACAGTTAATGTTTTTTATTTTTTTTAATTATCAACTTTTTTATGTACATTTCTTGGGAGTGGAGAATACTTCTAGATGCCTATGCAAACATTTTGTTTTGCCTAATATATTTTCTAAGAAAAGAAGAAAGATCAAAACTACCACATCCCAGATTAAATTTGCAGTTAATATTAAAAAAATAAAAAAGGATAATTTTTGTGCTTTTACCACTCACTTAAAGGCTAATCCCTCCTCTGCCCTATGAACACCTATTATCTCTTCATGTATAGTAGGTGACTAAAACTAATGAAATTTGAGGGAAACTATTTTAAAAAAGAAGGAGGATGGTAGATTGCCACATTCTTAATTCCATTCAGGTGCCATAAACAAAAAGAGAAATAGTATTTATGCTCAGGCAGACTATCAGTTTACACTCCTGAAACTAAGACCACGTTCCTCTTCACATTCCATTTAAAAAACAAAACAAAACAAAACCACAAAAACAAAACAAAGCAAAACAACAACAACAAAACCCAGTGAAAGTCATCCATTAGCATCACTAGGGACAGAGTATTTTGATTTTGCAATGAAGTCCAACTCCAAGAAGGCTCATTCCAGGGAGTATTTTGTCCATACAGTTATTCCCATGGGCAGAATTAAACAAGGTCCTTAAGTTCATCAGCTTAATATTGTGCTAAATAGTTTATCACTTTGATTCAAAGTGGAGAATATTTCAGAAACTCTTGACAGGATACAGGAAATAAAGTTTTTAAGTTACCTTGCATCCCATGAATGTTCTTCTGAAGATGAGTCTGAGATCATTGAGGACATTGTAGAAAAAGTAAGCATCCAAGTTGTGTTTGAGTACTGATATGTGGGGCGTGCATGGACCCTCAGCACCCATCACACTGATCAGCTTAAAATTCTCTTTATAGTTATAATGGGAAATAAGTTCACTACATGCAACTGCAACAACTGATTGGTCTGTTTCATAGTCTTTATTCCAAAGAGGAAAAATGAATAATCTTTGAGTAAAAATGATAGCTGAGGGTGTGAACTCTCTTTAAAGATGTCCAAAACCAAGAAATTCTGTGCACCGTTGTTTTGCAACAGGCTTTGTGGATTTTTTTCCCTTCTAGCATTTGTATTTCTCTTGTTAGCCTGTCATCCATCCCAGGTGGCACTGCAGGAATGAGCAGTTTGTGAGTGAGGAAAAAATAGAAGTTATCATCAGGAAGATGGCACAGAAATACAAAAATATGGAATGGAATAAATGGCAAAATCTTCTCTTTGTTTACAAGCCAAATTCTAACTAAGGAAATCAACTGCAACTTTAAAAGGTTTCTGCCAGAAATTTTCTGCAATCAAATCAAAATTCAAACCTTGTCATGGAGACATTATGATTTTATTGCCACTCATGTGCATCCCAAGTAAGCCACCACTGTCTAAACATTTCGTACACCAGCCAATTTGTCAGATTCTGAAGATGACACCATAATTCCCATAGCATTTTTTTTGTAGAGTAATGTTTTGTGCACCTCATTCAGTACTGTATGTTCTGCATACAAGTAAGCTCTAACATTAATGCTTCAGTGAAGTGCTTTTCCATCTTATTTGTAAATAACTTCAGAACAATAGGGACAGATGGGGGTGAGTAAGGGAAGGAGCTTCTGTTTCCAGTAAGTAACATGAAAAATGCAATCATCTCCTGGCTTTTTGTAGACAGACTAATTTCCTTTTGTTTTCTCTGGATACCAACTTTGAGCAATACCGGTACTGGGACAGGCAAGGCAGACCAGAAGATCCCAAATAGTAGATAGGAGGGGACAGCTCCTCAAAACTCCATGGAAAGTGGTTTTTTCATATGGAGGAATAGATGCATGTTAAACATCATAGAACTACTGTGTTTGTTCCTTTAATTGATTCTCAAGTTTTCGGTCAGTTGAGATATGGCCTTAAGACAGCTTAACATTCATGTGAATGGAACATAATTAAAGCACATTTTGTAGTCTGTTGCAGATACATTTTGTAGTCTGTTACAGATATCTTTGGTTTTGGGAGGATTTATATTGCTCAAATTAGGAACCAAATTTTAGAAATACAAGGACAGTTGCATTAACATGTCTAGTTTTATAATGAGTTTCTCAAAGATCCATTTCAAAGTATGTCATAAATCTGAGTCACCTCTGTTAAAGTGTTAAAATGAAATTATTTAGCCTCACAACTGACCCATAAGATGTGTCTTTGCATTTTATCATGTTTCCAGCAATTTACCCTTCCACTTTGATGTGAGGCAAATGTAGGACATGGGCACATCTTCTTTCTTCCTTTAAGTAGAGTAAAAGTCACAGTTGTTTCAGATCACAGAAGCAAATCAAGAAATTATTATTTCAGTTGTGGGAATGTTTTCATGCAAGACTACAATAAAGGAAAGTATGTAGTCTTCTCAAGTTTACAAAACTGCTTATTGTAATTGAATCTATTCAGATTATCCTAAGCAAAATTGTTTTCCTGTATTCTAATATCAGAAACAATGAGGAATTGCAGTTGCTAGGACCATACACATGTGCATATAGTGTTCTAGTGTTATTTAGTTGTTAAAAAAATGGAACATTCAAATGATTATGTATTTCATATAAGGCAGGTGGCAACCATCTTACAAATTTTTGCATCCCTTCAAAAAGTTATGGTAGGTTTTGAAACAAATCTGCTCAAAACATTGCACACGTAAGAAGAAATTAAAACCAAAGTGCTTACAGTAAAGTACACTGTGCAGAGCTGAAAAACAAAAGATTAATCTTGTTTGTATAAGAGAGCTTTAAAAAACCCTGATGTTCGGTTGACCAAAAATGTTGCAGTTTTGTTAACCTGTGCATTTTAACAAAAAACTCCTCTGAGGACTGCAGTTTTGTAAATTGTAAATAAAATTATTCATAAGGAGAATTAATGTAGTATATGTTACTATGGAGACCATTTGAGAATAGAGACATTAAAGTATAGTTTGCTTTCTTCCAGAAATTGAAACAAATGCTTTCCTTTAAAGGAATTGGTTCAACTGCAGTGCTTGACAGAATTATGTAACAGAAAACATGTATCTACTTATTCACAGAATTCACAAAGTGAGGAGATCTTGGTGACAGAATTATGTTTTGGTGGTGGGGAAAGTAGGCATCTTTTATTTGTTGTTAGTCTACAGAAGTCCAGTATTTGGAAACAATTCATAGGGAGAGATTTAACAATGCAAATAATGCTTATAGGAAATTGTACCTGGGACTATTTCCAAAGCTCAATTATTTGCTAGATATGTATGACTGCTATATGTACTCTAAGAAGTTCCTCTAAATAGATAAAACCCAACAGTTGGAAGAAAAAAGATAAGCATTTTTTGAGAGCCCTCTAAAAAATAATTTGTATGCTTAGCTTGTCCTTCTTCAGTGAAATAAATTTTGCAAGTAGCATAATATGTCATTTTACTTTTTTTTTCTTTTCTATTAGGCTTGATGGAGAAATATCCCACTGTTCACTGGCAACACAGTGTGGGAACCAGTAAGTAGTATAGGGAAGGAATACGTGTCTGAAACCAGACATGCTATTATGAAATGCAATGGTGTGAGAAGGGAATTTGGAGAAAAAATATAAGTAAAAAAAGGAAAAGGGAAAGTTATAAAAAAATGCAAGAGTGAAAGTAAAAAAAAGCAAGTGAAAAGGAAGATATAAAACTTTTATTGAAAGCTATTTCAAATTTTCACTTCTGCAATGGTAATTTCTAGTCTTCATTTGGTTTTGATTCTTTTTTCAATGGACTCTCTCTGTGCCATTTCTCTTTCTTGGCTGTTTAAATAGCTCAGAGATGCTTCTCTCCATTTTTCTTATTATGTTTTCTTCACATTTGTCATCTCTTCTCTGAAGAAAAGATGTGACTCCTGAGGGTATTCACTTGTTTTTCAAGATTCTGCTAATGAAAGAGTGGTTTCTTAGGAGCTCTGATAACCAAACCCGATTGTTCCTCTGCCCAGTTTTCTACCCGATTTTCAACATACTTTCACTCTGGAGGTTTTTTGGGATCTATGTTACTGTTATTGAGCATATGGGACTGTATTTTCTGTTCAGGCTAGTTTAGCATCTTTCCAGTCCTACAGTCCTACTAATTTTGAAGAGAATATGGATAAGAGTGCTAGCCTTCCTTATTTGAAAGCCACATACTGAAAATTTTAAGCCTGTCTTTTGGTTCAGACATTGTTAAAGGCCACGGGCACAGCCCACATGGGGCCGGGAAAATGAATCTCCACAAGGACTTCCACACTAGAGAGAGCAGTGATTCTCATGTTGTTTGTTATACCAGGACCTGAGGATTAGGCAGGGGTTATTTGGGTCCGAGGATGACTGACCTGAAACACCATCATCAGAACCCTCATTGTCTCATGTCCTCCTACAGGTATGGGAATGACTTTATGCCAAAGCACATTGCACAAAAAAAGCATGGGAAAGCATCTTTGTGAGAAGTGAAGAAGACAGCATACAAAAGGCTTTATATTTTGGATGAAGTTTCATCAGTTAAGATCCTTTTTGCCCACCTGGTAGATCAGCTGAGCTGAATTGACCTTTAGTCAAACCAAGTCATATAGTTTTGTGTATGCTAGAGATCAAGAGTGTGCACATGTACACTTAGAGTGATAATGACAGCTGTAACAGCAATACGGTTTTGCTGTTTTTGTTGTTAAATGTAATTTATTTTGCATTAACATCAACATTTCCTGTGTCATAAATGGAAACAAACTTAATTTAAGCCAAAAGATACCACTTTAGTTACATGGGTCACTAAATTTAGTCCTGCAGCTTCTTTATTTTTAATCTTAAACTAGGGTAGGTCAGCATTCTTTTGAGAACAAAATGATAGTCAAGAAGAGAATGAATTGTGAGGTACTTGAGAGGGAAATAACTGAAACTACCTATTGAAAGCATAGAAAAGGAAATGCAGCACAGATGAGTGCGAGGTACTTTACATTCAAAGCAGAGATGAAAGCATTGTGAATTTAAATTAGTGTAATGACCTACAGAAACTACGTCAAGGTCTCTGGAATTATTCAGCCCTGGCAACCAGAAGGTGTTCAGATTTTATTTTATCTAGAGTTCAAATTAAGCCCAAGCACTGGTAGCAGTCATTTCATGCTTTTCATGGAAGGAGCATTGTGGAGAACTTTATATATCTGAGTAGAGCCTGTTGCAGTGCTTCACTCTGTGCTATTGCAAAAATGTGTTGCTCTTCCCCCCCCACACTTCTTTTTTTCTTCCTTTTTTTCTTTTGTCCTCTGTATTTTTTCTCTCTTTTTCTTTATTCTTTCCTATAATCATGGAATCAATCACAGAAAAGCCCACAATGAAAGGACCCCCAGTAGATCATTTGGTCCAGAAATCTGTGGGAAAGGGAGCTTAGATGGGATTAATTAGCACCTGGTGCAATCGTCTTGAAAGCCTCCAGCAATGGGGCCTCCACCACATCCTTGGTGAGGTTTTTCCATTGACTGACTCTTCTCACTGTAAAAATTTCTTTCTTATGTCAATATGAAACTTCTCCTTGTGTAACTTCTACTTGTTGTCCCATGTGTTCTCCAGGAGACTCCTTGTGGAGAGAGGGCCTCTGCCCTCTTTGCCCTTTAATGCTAGAAGACTGTGGAGAGGTCCTGACTTATATTTCTGGTTTCCATGGAGGAAAGGCCTTACTCTTTCAGGCTTTCTTCACAGAGAAAGTTCTGCAGTGCTTTGATGATCTTCATTGCCCTTCTTTGGACCTTCTCCAGTTTGTACACATCTTGAATTGTGGAGATCAGTGTTCCAGGAGTACTCTGCTTTCTTCTTTCCCTTCATTTTATTACTGAAATAAAGAGCTGTACTTGACTATTATTCTTTAGCCTTATCTTTTCAGAGGGTAACTTGTACTTTTAAATATCTGAAGGTGGATAAATAAGGCCATCCCCTCATTATTTCAGCAGTCCATTGAAGACTTGTTAAAAATCTTGGGGGGTTTTTATGTGGGTTGGAAGCCTCTGGAGCTTAGTTCAAAAAGTTAAAATGGATAAGATTGGCAATACTGGGAATCGAGCATTTGAAATGTTTCAAAGAGGATGATTTATCATTTGTTATGGTCTATCACTGAAGAAATATGAGAAATGTTCATTTTTTAAAAGAAAGCAAAATATATCGGGCTGTTATGATGAAATAATTATACTTTCTTTTAAGCCTAAAAATTGCAAGTTTTGCATTGAAATAAAAAAAGACATCTTGGTTGGGAAAAGGTTTAGAACTTAAATTTGCTTCTTTTGCAAGAAGATGTAGGCCTGCATACCCAACTTGTAATTAGCAGCATTAAGGGGCACAGTCCCCAAATCAGTACATATGAGCTGTTTGAGGATGACATCTACACTATTTGTGCATGTGATTAAGTTCTGAATTAGCTGTAATCTCTCAGGGAAAAAAAAAAATAAAATGTCACCATGGACAGTTCAATGAAGACATCTGTTCAATGCCCACCTGCAGCCAAAGGAGAAATGTTCTGTGCCTTTTATTTCAGTGGTAGCCTTGCAGATGAGATAATGACAGGAGCAAGCTTGGGGTGCTGAACACCTGCTTGAGAGGTCTTGTCTTTGCTCTGGTAAGAGAGAGGATATGAGACTATGTGACCCATTGTTTTGTCCCAGGATGGCAATTTCTATGTTCCTGTAATGACAGGAACAAAATCTTCTGTGCAAGAAAAAGCAAAGAGATCTGTAGATAATAGCCAATTAGTGGTTCAAAGGCTAATTAGGTAAGTTCTCAAATAAAGTTTTGAAGGTGATACAGTCAGCTAAGCAGGGAATTATAATAGAAGAAGATAATGATGCTATCTGAACAGCTCAGGAAAGGACAATCAAATACCCTCAGTGATGCTTGAAATTATAAGAAAAAGAAATATGTTTAAATAAACATATCCAAAAAATCCCTAAATCAGTGGTTCTAGGAGTCACTGGGTGGAATTTGGACCAAATGAAGGATGAGACTGGTCTTTTTGACTTAAAAATAACTCATATTCTGTTGCTTATTTCTTAATTGATTTGAGATTAATCAAGAAACGGTGGAACATGAGCTAATTTTTAATTTTAAATATATACAGAGACAGACATGCATGCAGGCATATGTACACATATGTACACACATTCACATACACCCCTTGCCTGTAGTTATTCTGAACTTTATTATTTGGGACTGAAGTTCTAAGGCTCAGTTCACCCTCGTATTAATAGCTAGGTGACTGGGTAACATTTTAAGAGATGCACCACTCAAACAGGAAGGTAACTTGCAGATTGATTTATTCAACTTTTACAGAATCTTACTACTTTAATGACAATATATCTTCTGAAGGGTATGAATTTTGAGTGGAGAGAGGGTTATTCTGTTTGCAACTGCAAGTGTTAAACATCCAGGCAGTTGTTAGAGGCGAGTAGCACCTAAATCAAAAACAAAGCTACAGAAAGAGCTCCTGCATTCATGCATTTCCTTCCTCCACCTACATGAGCACAGCCTCTCCCAGCAGGCAGGGGTGTGCTCCTTGGTGAGAGCCAGTGCTCACCGTGCACCTCGGGGCTGGCTGCACTGGCCAGGGCTGCTTCAGAGCCTGTGGCCCCATGTTAGCACTGCTGGCACTTTGCTGTGGGGAGCAGTCCCACCTGGAAACCCAGCCTTGCTGAGATTTTCCTCAGGGCTGCTTGTCAGGACGAGCAGCTCTGTGCTCATCACTCACACCAGTTTATGGCAGTACAAAAGTTAAAATGGGAATCGTCCACCAAGTCAGGGCTCTTGCTTTCTGCCTAGAATGAATTGCCTTCAGCAAATAATGAAATATCACATTTATCTGTTCTTCCTTCTTCAGCCTCCCAAATTTAAAAACTTTTGTCTTTTACATACTCTGATTCCTTTTCCCTACATGCAGCCAATATTTGGGTTTTCATATGATAATCCCCTTTATAAGAAGCAAATAATGGAATATTTATGAGATTTATAGTCTAGCTCCAAAAGGAATGTGAATTAATGTCCTCTGTGGTTCAGTGCTACAGCATGAGCTACCAAATTGTTAAGATGGTAACTAACATACATCAGCTTCCATCAAGCAATAACCATAGATAACAAGAGAGCTCAATTATACACAAACATGCTGACTGTTTCACTGACTGGGATTTTTAAAAACTAAGTCTTTTCAAAAGCTTTAGGTGTTCTAAAACCACAAAATTTTATTTGTGAATTTTGTCTTTGTTGCTGTGTTTTGTTATTCACATCATTACTAAGTTCATTGCTTATTAAAGAGCGTATTATATTGCAGAGTGTGTGGAATCACTATTCCTTCTAAAGAGGGGAAAGACCTGAGTTAGACTTAGTTACACCTGGGCTCACCAAGGACAGACAGTGCTTTTAAATGTGGCCTCCTGCATCTTGCCTAAAGGTCTTTGTGACTGTCCAGGGTAACTGCTAGACTGAGTGCTTTCTTCATGGTTTTTTTTTTTTTGGAGGTTTTTGGTGGTAATTTTTTTTGTTGTTTTTTGGAGGTTTTGTGGGGGTTTTTAAAATTTATTTTTATTTTTTTTGGTCACATTCATTCAAACATTGGAAAGTATTTGGCATTAGGGAAAAACTTACTGCGTAAGCGCCATCCTTGCAAACTTGACATGCTCAGAAATATATCTATCACCCACAATATGTTTAATTTT
The DNA here is from genome assembly GCA_037013685.1 of Acridotheres tristis. Taxonomy (NCBI): domain Eukaryota; kingdom Metazoa; phylum Chordata; class Aves; order Passeriformes; family Sturnidae; genus Acridotheres; species Acridotheres tristis. The sequence goes on from CM072884.1 coordinate 73,628,428, forward strand.
AATTTAAAATCCATAGTGTGTCTGTTTTGGGGTTACTTTCTTCAAACCTGGGTCCCCAAAAGTGGAGTTTAGGAAAAATTTATGGTCTGAATGTCATATCAGTGCAGAAATTCTTTCCATAAAATTTTATCCTACAAATTGCTTCTGAGCATAGTAAGTACATATTTACATGACGTATTGCAATGTGTATGAGCAAAGTTATTCATGTAACAGAAAGCCTAAATGTGTGTAATGCTTTGCAATCCTTACATGCTGAGAAATCTCCTAACATCTGTTTTGAGCATTTGAATGCAAATTATAACACCTGCATAAGTTCAGATGGTTCTAGCCTCATCCAGTAATACTACAAATTATTTGTTCAGTCCTCTCAGAATTACAACAGGTGCACGGAATGTGTACTCTATTTTTCAAGGCCCTGCACAAACTTTTAAAAGTGAATTTGTGCACTCTTGAAGGTGATACAACTGTGTGCACCAAGGATGTGCTATACAAGATGCCATTATCCTTCAAAGTCAGATGTATTTTCTTGTCATAAGAAAAAGAGATACGTGGCATTTTTAATATGTTGCTCAATTCCAGCGATTTTATGGAGCATTGCAACTGTTTCAGTGTAGTGCTATTTCATTCTGAAATATTATTTATTCTTTATAAATACCCCATTGATGGCCTTTCCACTGCCACCCTCTTTTCTGGACCAGTCATGATTATACCTCTCTTATATGGAATTATTGCAATTATTATTGAGATATTTATGTCTTTAAAAGCTGGGGGTTTTTTTCTTAAACAAACATTTAAACTTCCTACATTTACAATGCATTATTTGAGCATTAGGGGAGTGACATCTCTTATTTTAAAAGTTTTCTTTTAAAAATATTCTTTTCCTGAGTTCAGACTTAAGCAACTTCACCTGAAAAGCAGATCAGAAACATAAAGCCTGAAATGAAAGTCAATATTTAAGCAGCTCAAGGTATAAGGCAAAACTGAAGAATAAAAGGCATTGTTTCTATTTTGATCACTGGACACTAACTGAAATTTTAGAGATATAGCGTAATACTGTGTTAAGTTTATCTAGCAAAAAATTGTTTTTAATTTGGTTAATGGGATCATGTGTTTTTCAGTTTACTATTTAAAAGAAAAAATAAAGGTGGGATCAAAAAATATAAGTGTTTTTAATTTTTATTTCAAATAAGAATATAAAGCGTGTTGTGAAGCACTTTTGGTACAAAGGAAAATTGAGAAATAAAGATAAGAAATTGTTTCTTAAGGCAGAAGGATATTTAAGTGAATGGAAGGAGAACAAGGCAATTTCGAATCTTGGTTTTGGAGAAAAAAAGCAATGATGTGGCTTAGGTCAGTGCCACATTACATATAGGCTAATGATCTGGATGAGAGAGTAGGCAATGAGTTGGATATTTGCTAATAACAGTCTTTAAGGTTTTTTACCTAATTAGCATGATTTGGCAATTAAAATCCAGAGCTATGCAGATGCAGACACACTGCCCCTGAGCAGCATAATGCCAATGAAATTCAACCAAGTATAATGCTCACGGGTGAAAATAACTGAAAATAACTTTTTTTTGGTGGGTTTCTTATGTAGGGTCTAGGGTTTTGGGTTTTTTAATCTGAAATATGAGAAACCATGAAAGGATAGAAAGAATGGCTTTTCTAGAGAAAAAGCTTTCTTGTATGAATTTTCTGCTTGACATTACTTGTGCTGTTTGTGACAGTTTAGCAAAAAAAATACAACCCACAGGGGATTTTCTCAAACAAGAAAATGAATTTTTTAAAATACAGAAGTGATAAAGTCATAGCGATGACATTGTGAATGAAATAATATTGCTCTCTTGCTTCATTATGTCTTATAACTTTGATCCTATGATTCTAAGGCAAACGGTGCTTTGACTGAAACAGTTGTCTCACAAAGATGTATGTAAAATAAATAGTATCACCCAGGGATGCCTTAGTCTAATGAGGAGTTATTATATGCCTTAAAAAAAAAATTAAAAAAGAAAAGCAAACTAAGACTAAAATCAAATAAACAAAAAAAAAATCCCCTCACATTATTAAAGCAGCCAGAACTATGGAAAATGACAGGGATAAAAATGAATCATTTATTTTCTTGAGTGGGAAGCGGGGCTGTTACCCTACCAAAAGAACAAGAAAACCTTTGGTAAACTTGACGAGGACACGGTGAAGGCTACAGAAGAAAGCACAGATAACAGTTTGCCACAGACTGTCCTCCGATCCTGCACTCATTGATATGAGTGGTTTTGATTTCTGTGAATTTATGCATGAGACACTTCGCAGCACTTGTTTCCACATCGAGAAAGAAGAATCAGGTTGAATAAAGAGCATGTGTCTGGTATTACATATAAGAATTTCTGACTTGATATCTATTACTTCTTTAGTTAAAGAAGCAAAAGCAAAGTCGTAATAAAATCTTAAGCTTCAGGGAAATAATCCATCACCTTCGGAGACCAGGAAGGAATTTTCCCTGTGCTACAAAGAATATTGCCTTGGGTACCCCAGGCATACTTCGTCTTGCTCAAGAGCATGAAGCGTTTGATCATTGCCAGTGGCAGGCAGGGCACTGTGATAGACCAGTTGTCTGATCCAGTCTGACAAATGCTGTGTTCTAGGCTTTAATTTATTCAGGTTTAAAGTTTGCTTATGAAGTTGATAGGGGCATAGCAACTAGCGAGACAATGTTGTTTAACTTGTCTTGGAGAAACTGTTACAGTTTCAGAACACACAGACTCTAATTAGAGTAAATCACTCCTGAAGGAATAAGCAATCTGAGAAAAAGAAGAAGAAAAAGTGAGTGTAATTTCTAATGCCACAGGGAGGTCTTGACTGTACGAAACCTGTCTTTAAATCTTAGGAGCTTTGCTCTGAAGCAATAGCCAATAGTGCAGGGCAAGAAATAAGCCTGATTAACATTTTATTAGTAACTTTAACCACAGAAAACGGACATTAAACAATAGGAAAGACCTATCATCTTCAACTGAACTTGACATTTATTTAAGAAAAAATAAATTGAAGCAATTAAAATTACTTTAAATAAATTAGGGTGTTCATTCTGTACATTGCTTATCATCTTCTTATTTAAAATACTATGTTTGGAGACTGCCAGATCTAACTGAAGGGGAGGGAGTTCCAGTGGCTTAAACAGGTCGTGACACATTAATATATATGTTATTCACCAGTTAATTCATATCACAATAATCTCTGCTGCACTTTAATACAGCAAATCAATCAGCAATATCTACATTAAAAAGTCTGGGAGAGATGCATTAGGTCTATGGCAAACAATTTACATCTGTAACCTTAAGGCCTTGTTCCACAGGATTGATTTGAATTCATTGCACTGCAAGAAGTAGTAATTATGATTTTTTTTTGCCCTACAGAATAATTCAATGTAAAGCTTGGATGGGCCACATGTTTTTCTGTTTGGATTCTCATGGTACCACTACAGCATATAATTGTGAATGGATTTTTGAAGGGAAAGAGGTTTTCCTCTTGTTGTTGATTTAGATTTTGGTTTTCAGATTTTTAGTGAAAGCATTTTGAAGCAATTGCTCTTCTGTTTGGATTTTTTTGTTGTTGTTCAATATCTTTTAGCTCAATTTTGCATTGAACGCAGAAGACAAGGGAAGTGGCACAACAGTGAAGTGAAACAATACCTGCAAGTGGAAGAGAATAATCCCCTCAAAACCCGTAATCAGTATATATCCAAAAGGCATAAAATTCTTGTGAGCATACTGCTTAGTTTTAGACATTGGTTTTCAGACGTTTGGGAAAGAGAAAGATTTAGAGAGGCAAACTTTAGGAATGTGTTTTGTAGACTTTTGTAAACAACTCACTTTCCTGTACTGGAAATTTTAAAAAGCTAAAAAAATATAGGAGGCTGAAATAGGTGGAAAGGAATGGAAGTAAAAACTGTGGATGTGGATGAACACTAAAGTATTCATCAATGTTTCTTCCTGGGGATTGTTTTTCTCACTTACTGTTTTACAGTTTTCTGGTAGTTTTGCTGCCACATGGGGTTTGCTCTCCATTTTTTTCAGTAGGCTGGACATGACTAGCTGATTCCCCTCAGTACTCCCAGCTCCCCTGGCTGCCTGTGGACCTCTCATTTTTTGTCTGGAAGAAGTGTCTGAAGGCTGAGTGGCAGGAGCAAGAAATCTGTTTTTGCACTCAGTAACAGGCAGCTGTGTACTGATAATAATAGAAATGTATTCCTCTTTAATGTAAATTTCAGGCTTTATGTTTTATTTTCAGCATTACATATGCATATTAGCATATGAACTTTTCCAGGAACTTCTTTCCTAGGACTTACTGTGTTTCAGGTGTGCAGTATGCTGACTTTGTTCAAGTCCCCAGAGACTGGTTTGTTTAACCTAATCCTCCCATGCTCAAATATGAGCTCTTCTATCCAGATGTTTAAATCTGTGGCTTGAAACATTTAATAGGACCTTAGAAACTTTTTTTCCCCCCAAGTATTAGCTTTCCTTTTATTTAAAATTGGTGTCAGGGGGGTTGTAAAAATACTGACTACTTCTGTTTCAAGTTATTAATTATTCAAGTTTTCTCCATTTACTTTATATTTCAGTCTGGAGGAATTCTGACTTCTCAATGAATAAAGAGATCACAAAAACAACCCCAGAAATGTTGGTATAAATCCAGTACTTTTTAGTACTCAGGATTGCAATCCATTCAGAGAAGTGGGTGCAACTGTACCACCTTCCTCCTCCTAAAAAAATTCACAATGCATACAGCCAGTTAACTGCTGAAATTTAACATTTTGTGACACAGTGTTTTTCAGCTCTGAATAAATGATGTTCAAAAAGTTCATGTGGGAATATGATCATTAGCTTGCATATGTACAGTATGTGTATGCTGCCCTAGGGCTGGTGGAACTTTGGTCTGAGTCCCACAAGGACACTTTTAAACAAACTTTCCAACTGCTCTCTGGTCTCAATCAACATCAGGTTTTCTCTTATATTAAGAATTACCAGTATAAATAAGAGTTTGCTGTACTTTCATATATCCTTATTTAAAAGATCAATATGGAGCTGGAAAGCAAATAAAATTGAGTCATTTTGACTTGGTCACATACTAGAAGATTACACCTGCGGACACTGACCAGAGGCTGTTTTCTCTAGTTTTAGATTTAACCTGACATATCACTGCCTTCCTAAAAAGAGCTTCCTAATTTTTCAATATGTGAAGTTTCACACAGTGCTATATGCAAGAGTGTCTGTGTGCAGACTCTAAAGGTTCAAAGGTTTTATTAATTTCTTAAGGGGAAACAAGTCATATTCAAATGGTTATCCTCAAGTAGTGTATTTTGCACTGTGAAACAAGGCAGTAATTCTGTATTCTGTCCTTGTCTATCTCAGCTGAAATGAGATGCTTGAAGGGAATGTCTCCTTCTGACACCTCTTATCTACAGATTTTTTTAAGTACCTTTTCCTCAGTATATTTTGCCTTTTTCTGTCAGCTTAGTTGTAAAAAGAAAGTAAGACTATGACTGCAAACAGGCAAACCTGACCTAAAATCTTCAAGAATGCTGTGTTATATTGCAGAATACCTGTAGCCTAACTTGAAGCTAAAACCTGGATGAGATGATAGGCACTAACAGTACCAGGGAGAAGGGAGGATACAGCATCTGCAGATAATGGTCCCTGCATTGACACTGTTTAGTGCAAAGATTCTTTTTCTCGACCTTAGTCCATAGATCATCGATTTCAGGGCAGGCTAATTCACACATTTCCTTCCTAGATCCCTGTACCTTAGGGCATGGAAATGTATATGCATGCAGGCAAAATATATATCTTTTCACTATGTTACCCATAAAGGAAGAAACCCCTCAAAAGAGGAAGTACATAGATGCAAGTTCAGCTTTAAACTGCAGCATTTAAATGAATACCTGGTTAATCAGTGATTCTCTCAATAATTTTAAATGCTCAGACAAGAGGATTCATATTTGAGCCTCTTTGTAGATCCCTTGAATAATGAATGCTGGAAATCTCTACACCAGTCCTAATTTTCAGTTATTCTCTCCAGATCAGATGTGCTCTAGGGTCGAAGTCGAGTGAAAGGAATTCTTTATTCCAACATTTCAGAAAACTAGGAGTTGGATTTGTTTCTGAGTTTGACCTTTCAGAAAAAGGAATTGACTGTCCTCATTACTGACTGTAGGATTTTCTTAGCAACATGGATCGTTTGGGTCAAAAGGTGAGAGATACCTAGGTATACAGAACATAGATGAAAATCAAATATCTTCATTGGCTGCTTCTTTCGGTTCTATTGCCTTGAAAAAAAAGAAATCAGTCAGCAGAGAGTCTATACAGTGCACAGAGCCACAAAATTCTGGAGCTATGCTCTTTCTATTAAACCAAATGTGGGAAATATGAGACAAAAGGGAGTCCATAATCACTTCAGTTGCTTTCTTGGATGTGGTAGTGTCACCTAATGCCTTAAATAGTTTAGCCATTCTATTGTATCTGCTTGGATAGTCCATCACATTCCCAGATGAGTTGAGATTATTTTTCCCAGATGTTTAAGTCAAAATATCTTTTCTTGTATGTTATAAATACACTCTAGATTTGGCATTACCCTGTGAATTGTCTGTATTGGTTCTCTGAGTAAGGCAAGACATTCTAAAGGCAGGCGTTAAGCTTGCATTGCACGATGAATCCTGGAGCAGAGACCCCGGGAGCCAGGAGCAGCACGAGTGTAGCTGCACCACACTCTGAGGTAATTAACCTAGGGAAAGGAGAATGTCTTTCAAAGGAAGCCATAACATCAATTAGAGAAACACTGCTGGGTTTGTTTGTTTTGTTGTCTCATCTATATATAATTATATATATATATATAATATGTATAAAATATTGAATTTTTTTTAACTTAGGCAGACACTACTTGTTAGTGCTTATATATGCAGTTCCACAAGGGCTGGAGTTGATTCCCCATTGTATTCTCTATATCTTAATTCTGATAAAAGGTTTGGAAAAGCTTTTCTCTTCTGTTTGCCTCTCTTGGTGTTAATAGGATCGATCTTTTCCTTGCTGTCATTGCATTTCGGGCATTCAATGAGCAGCACTAAAAGCAGGGAGAGAAAGAGGACAGTGTTAAAGACACGAATCATTTCCTTCCTATACCTATGGACAGACAAGCATTCTCTTGATGACCTGGAAGGTCTAATTACACTGGAGTACAGTGAAAAATGTACCCCTCTGAGGATACTAGTCTTCTTTGGAAAAAAACAGTAAAATTTAAGAATTCTCCTTAACACTCTCTCACACAGAAAAAATACATCTTACCATTTAAAACAAGTAGGAGTCTCCATACTAAAATGTCCCTTTCCTCTCCAATCACAAGGTAACAACTGATAGTTTTTCAGTGGAAGTGGAGGGTTGACAAATCCAGACTGTGGAAGTGACAAGCAGATTTCAAAGAAATCCAGCAGAAAGTCTTCTATAACTCCTATCAGTGAACTATAACTTTAATTTTGTAAGAATCTGTTTGTGAAACAATTTATTCTTGTGACCATTTGCACAAACTTGTGTGATAGTGAATGTGTTATGCATAAAGAGCAAAATAGTACAAAGATTAAATAATGATAATACTAATTTTGTATGAGTAAAGATCAAGGAACTTTCCATAAAGACTGTTGTTATTTGCAAGTTTCCACTTGTAAACCTAAACTCATAGATAGCAAAATTAATTATGTTACACCTAACAGAATTTTCAATTTTTAGTTTAGAATTCTCCACTTAAATTGCTGAACAATTTTTTTTTCTAGATCCATGTTTTTCCTGTATCCACCTCTGTGTGCTTTTCAGTCAAGCAGATATTTATACTTCTGTCTTAATAGTGTTTTCTATAATCTCTGTATTTTATTTTTCTTTCTCATTGTTTATCCCAAAAGGAAATCTTTGCACTGCAGTTTAGTTTTAATGATCAGTTATTTCTCTTCTCTTGTTGACATATGTCCATTGAGGAGATGCTATTTATGCTAGAGATCATTAAGTCCCCTAACCAGATATAACACAAATCCAAGAGAGATACCAAAGTCTCATTTCCTTTATGTAGGAACACATGAGGGGAGACCAGAATTCTTTCTGGTAGTAGTCCTAGCCTGTGTATGGTGCTTCAAACTGGCCATCAATCCATCTATTAAGCCTCATATTTGATCACGTCAGTGCTGAATTATATGTGTCCAGTAAAGGTGTATCACATGAGAAGTTGCTCTGGCTGGAACGAAACAAGCAAGCAAACAAACAAAAAAATAATATTTTTTTAAAATTTCATTGTCTCCTTTGGACCACCTCTGGCAGGATCAATGCCTCGACCTAGGAGTTTAAAATAAAATATTTACAGTGCATTTAGACAAAAATAAAAAATGTTTTAGAATGCCAATTAAAAAAAAAAATTACTGTTGCAATTCCTCACATAAAGCATAACCTATGAGAAGAAGTGGCTTGACCTAAAAACAGTAGTGGGTTTACAAGATTCGTAGACACTAAAGAATTTCCACTTATTTTTGAAGATTATCCTCTTCACTTTTAAAATTTTAAATGCATTTTTCTTAGAAGATAAACTTGATTCTGAAAATGTGCAGGGTCGTTTATTTTCTGGGCACAGTCATTTATTCACTGGGTAGTTTTCCAGCTGGTCACTTTTTAATCCAAGAGTGCAAAAGTAAATAAATATTTTATTAGCTTTTTTATTTGTCTATTTCACCCACTATGCTTGTTGATATGGTGTAGAGAGTGTTGTTTGCTCAAGCTGGAGAAGAGAGGGCTTTGCAGGGATTCTCTTGTTGGCTGCTAATACTCAATGGGTGGTTGCAGGAGGGAGCTAAACTCTTCTTAAAGGGGCTCAGTAGAGCAAAAGGCAACAAACCCAGTTGCAACACTACAACACTGTAAATTTTACTTATGCATTAGAATTTTTTTTTTTCCCATGATGGAGGTCAGCTCCAGAAAAGGTTTTCTTGGGAGGCTGTGGAATCTCTGTCCTTAGATATGTTCAAAATAAATAAATATTTTAAAAACCATCCCAGCTGTGTATAATATGTCACCCTTAGTGACACAACAGCTGTATCTTCAGTTCTATGGGCAATATTTTTAAGGAGTTTGTTCTACAAGGCAGTTAGAGCAATTCGATTTCAAAATTATAATTTTATTAGTAGAAGTGAGCTAGCAGGCTTTGTTTAGAGGTTCTCTGGAAATTAAGTAGTTCATTGATTTCTGCTTGGTGATTATCTTCAGGTCACTGTAAATAAACAGACTGTACAATGTGATTAAATCATATTTTTCATGCATTATCTCCTTTAAACTTTAAGTACTTAGTTTACAGAAAAGGTAAGTTGTAACTTGCCAGCAAAATCAGGAGTCACAGAGCATGCTGAGCACCTTTGCACATCAGTAGCAGAAGACCTAATGCAATACGAGGCAGGCACACTAGTGAGATTTCTCCAGAGCCACAATGGCAATTCTAAGGAATTTCATAACTTCATATACAACAAGAAGAGACTGCCAGTGGCAACTCTGCTCTTCATGTGAAATTAAACCGAGTTTAAGAATTGGGATTATTTCTTTTTGTGTCTTTCACTACTGCTTATGTTAAAACTATTCCGGAAGTAGTCAAGAAGAGTTGGTTTAGGGATATTTTTTTTCTGTAATGTCAATAATACTTATCTCAATATTTGAGACTCCAAACCTGCTTGCCCTGGTCAAGCCCTGATGCAAGCTGGTCCCAGTGCATTTATGTTTGTCCTGTGCAGGTTGCACTGATTCTGCATCAGTACTGAGCATAGGGTGGGGCAGTGGCTGTGATGAAGGCTTGGAAATCTTTCCTCTTCTTTCCCGTGCTGTCTGTATAATCCTGATGTAAGTGGCTCAAACATAAAAATATGAGATGCTGCAGAGGTGCTTTGGACCTTCCATTGGTGAGGAACAATGGTCTGGCGCTCAAGGGAAATAAATAGATAAAAGTTTAATCAACCCTAGAAGCAGCAGGCAAATATTACTGTGTCAAGCAGTCTGTTTTGCTCCATAAAGCAAACCAAAAACAGGTTGGAGGGAGAGGACAGAAGCAGGGAAGTATTGAATTAAAACGATGGGATCAAACAGTACAAAGTAATATATATTACAAGCTCCACAAAAGAATAAAAAGAATAAAAAATAATCTAGAAGAGGACTCAGATTTATATTTCACAGTACAAGGAAATATAAGTGGGCTCTAGAGCTGTTCTGTACAAAGTTCCATAGCTGTCTCATATATTTTAATCATACCTCATTCTGGAAAATATTATGTCCTACATTGACATAAAACTAACATGTTCTTTTAATTAGCTGCAACGACTTTAATTGAATGAGAACAGAAAGAACACAAGATGACTGCTGAATAGAATCAGCCAAGTCAAATTTCACTGGTACCCTGCCACCAGTGTGCTTCAGTCAAAAGGCAGTCTGCAGCGAGGCAGGGGCTGCCCCAATGACATGGTTTTCATCACCAGGACAGAAAGTCCTTCAACAATTACCACATTTCACCACATATGGAGGGGAAAGAGAGCATCAAAAGAACTGGTACAAATTGTTATGTTCATGTAAAGCAGACAGAAGCAAAAGTGGCCTTTCAGCTGCACTTTGGTTGTGATCCTGGGAGACAGAGGTCCTGAGTGCCTGTGCCCTGAACTGAAGCTGTAAAAGGCATCCTTGAACATTTAGTCCCTAAGTGTCCTTTCATTTCAGTGAAACTCCTTTTCTTAAAGTGCTCTTTATGCATTATACATCATCAGTACTATTTTTGTTTAGACACATCAGGAATCATCCCACAGCGATTAAAAATCATTATTCCATTAACTTTCTTGCATAGAAAAAAATAATGACTCCATGAATCATAATTAAAGTTTCCACTTCTTTCAGCAAGCAGAAAGCCAGACGTTCAACAGACCTTCTTGTTATCTATTTTGGCTGTTGTAATGCTTCATTTTTCATCTTGCTTTCATGTTAACTGAGATCTCCATGCTTTCCCTTCATGTTTGTTTCCCTCACGTGGCTGTGAAGTTTGTTGAGCTGCAGAGCACAACTGATGAAGAAAAGGTGGCTGTATGGATAGGCAAGGTACTTTGAGTATTTTTCTAGTATTTTGCTGAGTGTGAGAGCAGGAGGTTTTTTGTGTTTTGAGTTGGTTTGTTTTTGTGGTTTTTTTTTATTTCATTGTTTTTAATATTTAAATGTAATGTTGGAAGATTTTTGCTGTATTTTGCCAGATGACCAGGCTGATAATCCATCTTACTCTTGTCCTGCTGCTTTTCCCCAGGAATCAGTGTTTTACCAAATACATTTGTTAGCAAGGTCATAGTTACATCTAATGAAAGCATGTGCTATCACCACTTGTGTATGAGCAGGTAACCACAGCCTTAAAAAAGTATTCAAATTTACTGATTTAAAATATTTGCAGATATTTATAAATATATCTAAATTAATTAGAAGAAGCATCAAATAAACATTAATCAAAAATTTCTTGAAAGCATTTTGAGGAAAATTAGCTCTGGTCCAATGTAGTGACATGTTTTGAAGTTCAGAGGGAAAAGCATGTGTATTCAATTTAAAAAAAAAACCAAAGGGATATTTGTCTTTATCACACCAGTCCAGGGAAAAGCACAATAAATGCTAATCTGTATAATCACTTAATTTTCCACAAATCAGATATTCCTGAGGAACAAACTCTTGTAAATCATTGGCCCTCAGCTATAACCTGTGCAATGATCCTTTCCTCTTGAAACCTTCTTTCCACTCCACTTACTTCTCTGTTTCCCTTCTGCATCTTCCACCATTTCCTGGTAGTCCTGTGAGTCCAGCTGCCTCAGCTTTCTTTGGGGGAGTCACTGGTGAAAGCCAAGCTCTAGTAATGTAACACCCAGCATGACAGAGGTAAAGACCTGCAGTTGCATGTAAGTAATAGTGCTGTGCTTCTGAAATAATGGTAAAAACCTGGAACTGATGGACCTGCCTTGCTCAGGAGGAATCAGGCTGTTACCTGCTAAAGGTCAACTTGCAATTGATATTAATTTTTTTTATATGATTATATGTTTTTCAGTTGCAGTGTGGGACCTCTTTTCCCCCCCCTCAAACATTATTAATTATAATGCACATGTATATATAATTAAAATTGTGATTATGGAATTTTTACACAAAATAATTAGCTATAATAAGACATTGGCAATACTGGCAGAGATGGGGCCTCTTCCTTGATGCATTTTTCATTATGAATGGCAGGAATCACTCATTTATCTCAATTACCACCTTCTTACTGCATTTTTTTCTCCTGTGTAGCAGATCAAGCCTAACAGCATGGCAGAGGTATGGCACTACCCTCTGCTAATTGTCTATTTCTTTCTCTTTTTCTTCTTCATATCTAAGACCTTTGTGGGTTTTTTCCAAACTAACAACAGAAAGCATTCTGTGGAGATACTTCCCTCTACTGAAGAGGAGACCCTCTCTCATATGCTTTGTTGCTACAAATCCTTTTGCAACATTAATTCCAAAGAAGGAAACTGCTGAAGAACTGTGCTTTAAAGAGTGTTTCTTTTTCATCGTTGTTGTAGGTGGTGGTGAGGCAAGCTCCTGCAGTGCTCTAAGATGTGAATACAAATTATCTGTGTTCTTTTTCCCAGATGCCCAGTGAATCCACAGTAACAAACTCACTTTGTCTAGTCAACCAGGAATTTACAGTTCTACCTTTGTAGCACCACAGTGAGGGCTTTCTGCATTCCAGGTGATGTCCATAATTCTTACTCTGGTTGAGGAGTTTTACAGAGACATTCAGCACATGATCCATAAGTCTTAGCTCCTGAGTGACAAAGAACAAAGAGTTTGATTCACTTACCATCTGACAACACATTTTATTGACAAGATAAACAAGTGTTGCCAACACATAGAAGTGTCTCAGTGAAGGTAGTCTGGTCACAATACAGTTTCCTGGGATGTTTGGATATTTTTCCACTCTCCATTGACTCTATTAGCATTTTGGTGAAAACCTGGCCTCTTCATCCCCTTTCCTGTTCTCAGAAATACTAATGCTGTTTAGAGTGATGTTCAGTGAAAATCTAGTCTCAGCATTTTCTATAGATTTAAAAAGAGGAATCTAAATTTATCAGAGATAAAACTCAGTAATTTGTTATTATCAAGTGTGGAAGTTAGCTGCTACCATAGCAAATATCTTTTCTATCATCTAGAGTTGCCACTCAGAGAACTTTCTTCAGCAATAACTTGAATAAATATTATGAGCTGCCAGTTACAGTTTCTTTCCCTTTGGGACACAAAAATCTAGTAAAGAACTTACCATACGAATTCCTATAAGCTGCTATTCTGAAGGGAGCAATATACTCTAAATTCTTTGGAAGATACAACAATGGCACAAAATAAAAATTAATAGGAGGACATTGAAAGATCCTCCATCCCCTGTCTTTTCTTCCTCCCCCAGTAAAACTGAACATTTTCTAAGTTTCATCACAACAGCTTTCAGCAGAGATGATTTCTTGCCCAAAGGCACAGGAAGATTAACCAACTATATCCAACTGCTCAACCAATAACTCATCTGAAAAGGAGTCTAAAGAGCATATTGCAAGCTTCAAAAATGCAATCAGTTTATCAAGGTCAGATAAGGACAAGAGCCTGAAAATATATGATTCAGGATAAAAACCGAACAGCTACTGATACTCTGCAATTAGAACCCAAATGAGGCTACCTGCTGAATCGCAGGGGTGAAACACCACATTCTGCAAAAATTCACTGTCAATAGAACATACACAGCCTGAAATCCCTGCTGATGAGGAGAAATTAACTTTGTAGTCAACAAATGTATTGATGCTTTCTTTTTACAACTGTACAGTAGAATTTGTGAGATTAGGAGGGAATTTGTAATCCATAAATGAGGAGCTTTTATGCACATTTTTTATCACATCAGTGAAATGACAGTATGTCTCTGACCATGACCTCTGGTATAATCATCATTAGTGATGGAGCAAGATGGCATTTGCTGAGAGGCTGACACCTAACAAGTGAAATATATGTATTTTTTATGAAATTGAGGGTAACATTTTAATGGCAAAGATGCTGCATAGATATAGTCAGAAAATCAAATTGCTGTACAATCTTGAATGTGTAAAACTGTGAAAGAAGTAACTTATTGTTCAGAAGATCTGAGGCAAGAGGGAAGGATAAGAGAGAAGAAAACCTAAAGACAAAAGAATGTATCATGGCCAATGTGCCATTCAGCAACTGTAGAAAACCACAAACAGGTAAAAGAAAGTTAAAAATATTTCTGATCTTTGCAAATCTTGTTTGTAAAAATCAACTGCTTTATTTTTGTTGTGACTCTTTAGTTTGTAATTCACAAGAACAGATGGCTTGGTATGTCCTAAATAAAGGTCCATATCCTTAGATAATATTTTTGCTGTAGAGCTGATTGTCCTTTGGGATAGTTGCAAATGAATATGCAAGCTGTCAATTTGCTGAGATGCTGTGCTTATATATGTGAGTCACTAGGACTTCAAGGTTCAAACTGCATTTTACTTATCATCACCAAAAAAATAAAATATCCCAGGGAATCTTTCCCTGAGGCTTTTTGCCTTTTTGAGCACGTGGGTGTATTGTAGAAATGCAAGAGAGAAGCTGACTCAACATTTGAATCAACACTGTCTTTCTTCCACCCAGCTGCCTGTGTGTACAACCACCTGTATTCCCCAAAGTATTTCATGATTTGGCAGAAAAACACAGCTAAAGTCACCTCTACGTGGTGTCATAAAGGTTTACTCTCTGGACATGCGTGACTCTGACTCCACTGAGATTGCTGTGAAAGAAACTCCTCTTCAGTCCAGTGTTTGCTTAAAGCTTGTAGGGTTTGAGAAAGTAAAGATGAGGTAACTGCTCACCAGAGCCTCTTACAGTTTCACATTAGAAATGTGTCATTAAAATGTGTATATGAATAAAAACTTACCATCTAAAGATTGGTTTAAAATAATGTGATTTGTTCTTACTAGTTAATCTTATAGGCCAGCTATCAGTGAGCAAGCGTTGAGTATAATCACATTTTTTATTGCTTACCTACTAAGTTTCCTCAGTTTTTCTGGAAGCACTGATAGTAACCCTGTGGTTATCTGTTACAAGTTTGGTCTTTTCACAACATATTCTCAGTCTCTCAAAGAGAAACTTGCTGCATGAAGCTGTTCTTGAATGGTCTTTAGCCAGATTTGTGTGTGCATACACATCATACCTCCAGTACAGTGAGGCTGAGGTTAGCCAGAGATTAGTTTGGCAAGAGCTTGTTGAAATCAGAGGCATAGAAGGAAAGTATTTGCTTTCCACTATTGTTTGGTTCAGATGCTCAATTTCCTTTCCCTGTCAGTAAAACCTAGGCCATTACAACATTTTAGAAAATAATGCCATTTCCATTTACATATCAGCTGCAGAAAATATGATAGTTCTTCATTCAAAATGAAGTTCTTGCAACATAAAACCATGTGAAATATGTTGCTATTCTGTCATTGAAAGTGTATTTGTAGACACAGAAGACAAAATCTGAAATTTGGTTTATATTGCTGAAAGAAACAAATTACCTTAAGAGATCTCTATGAAAAAGAACTGCATATGGAATTTAAAAGCCAAAAATCGAGATTCTCTACTTCTTTACCAAAAGGTACAGTCATAATGAGAAAGACACTCTTAACTGTAAAGGCTGCATAGTTCAGTCAGAGGTTTGAACATGTATCTCAGCTACATTTTTAAAACCTTCACACTTCAAAGTACTGGTGCTTTGAAAATTTTCATAGAAGCAAGGTTGTTTCAAATACTTGATAATATAAAGTGATATCAATGAGTAGTTGCATCAGTGAAACTTACCACTGATAAGTTTTTATAGAATCACACGATTCATTTTCTGACTGAACTTGATGATTTCTGGAAGAATACAAATGCAATGGTTTCTTTCTCACTGAATTCAAATACTTGGACGCGTGTATGGAAACTGTCATAATCTTAAGTAAATGTATTTTTTGTATAATTTAGTTTTGAAAATTCTAGGTTTTCTAAGACAAGCAAAAAGAAAAGTTTGGTTGAATGAAGATCTGGTACCATGAACAAAATAATAAGAATATATTAGACCAAAAAACCAAAATTTTTTGGAGTAAACACATACTGGTTAGAAACACCCCAGCTTTAAAAAAACTGCAAATCTTTGAATATCTTCTCCTTGTCATGTGGACCAACACTTCAGCAGATCTGTGAGAGGAACACTGAAGCTTAGCCCTTCATTTGCAACAGGGGCAATGTTCAGAACCCTTTTCATTCTTTTTGTACAGGTGCAGATCAGGCAGAGATAAAAGCAAAACAGGTATGACAGTTTCAGTTAATAATAGAAGTTGATGCTTTGTGCAGTGGACCGATGCTGATATGATGGTACTCAGGTGTCAGACTTGTGCTGTGCTAAGAAAATCACTGCTACGCAGTTAAAACATTGCAGTTCTGTACAAAAATGGTATATAATGAAAAAATAATGTAGGAAACAGCCCCTTAAGTGCTCATAAAATTTGCAGGCACTGCAACAGCTACTGTTCAGTGTGCTGTGAACAGTAAGGGTGTCCAAAATAGATCAGGTCAGGGCACCCAAAGCAGACCTGGGTGAATTTTCTAGCAGGAGATGATCAGATAGTTTCTAAAATAATATATAGTAATAGCTTAATGTAGATATTTTTACAAATTCTCTTTTATTATTATCACCATTTTTGAGGATTAAAGATTTTTTTCTTGTGCACAACAGGTATTTCATCCCTCTGCCCTACAGCCACTCCTTATATGAAGAGGAAAGGCAGGTAAAAAATTTTAGGACCAAGGGTGTAGAAACAAATAATGTAGCAATTGAAACCTGTGCTTAAGTTGGGGAAAACAATTCTTGTACTGGAAAAAAATTCAGACCCCTTAGTCCACTTCCCATAGACATTATAGTTAAAATTAACTCATGGAATAACATAGAAGAGAGAACAATAACCTGAACCTAGATTTACATAGATCTTTGTGGAAGGATTTCTGCCTTAATTTGTGCATATAATTGTTCTTTGTCTATGTTCCACTTCAAGTCAATTGAAGCTCCTTCCAGATTGTGATTCATTATCTCTTAAAATAGATCTGATAAATTATCTAGAAAGAGAGCCTAAGGTAAGTCGCTTACAATTAGATGTCTGATTTTTGAGCAGCTGAATCTCACTTAATGCTGACAGTAAAGCAAGATCACAGAGTACATGCATGGCAATTGCCTTGTTCTTTCCTGTAACCTCTATCCCACTCTAATGAAGCAGCCCTCATGAGAATGATTTTTCCAAGCTGAATTATGCTATAAGGATTAGTTTTTACCGCCTATCTTTCCCTACTCTTAGCACTTCTATATTCTTCTTGAAATCTTTTTTTTTTTCTTGAAATCTCTGCTCCCAGGTCTCTGTTCTTTTCTTATTCTTTGCTGCTTTATTTCCCTTCCAATATACTAGTTTTAGCTGAAGGTCCTTTAGGGTCTGTAGAGTCTATCCATTCCCACCTTCCACTATGCCATACCTCAGGGTAATCTCATCTAACAGCAATCTAATCTACCATTTCTTTTTCTACTGGGAAGGTGTGTAATTTACTATCAATACCAATCCTTTTTCCTTCCACTCAAGCTAAAACCTTGTTTCTCTGATACCTCCAGGTAAGAACATTGTCTGTTCTTAAGTTTACCTGCATTACCTATCTCTGCAGCAGCATCTCTCCTTTTAGGTGTTGCATGAACTGCAGATATCAGCCTCTGTTTGCAATTTCCTCCAGACTACATCCAAATATTTTAGACTAATTGTACATTTTACCAAATAAACCTCTTTTTCTTGCATTGACATACTTTTATCCAGGCTCCCAGCACCACGTGTCATCCTTTACTGGCCTTGACCAATGCAGTTGTGCTTCTGCTCAGCAATCTTGCTAATGTTTTCAGAATGCTGTAAGGATTGTTTTTCCTCTGTTTTTGAGGTTTTTTAATTTCCTTTTGCAGCTATCCATTGGACATCCCTTTTTATTAAATTAAAATAAGCTTTCTGTTAACTTCATAGCTTATCCCTACTTCTCATCAGGTCATTTCAAATAGACAACTGTCTCACAATCAGTCTCCATCATTGTTCTTGATCTTGATTCTTATTAGGAGCATCCTAAAGCAAATCTCTTTCATCATTTTGCTGAAATTATGTCCACAAAGAAACAGCAGAATTGTCATCATCTGTGCTATTCATGTGCTACATATTTCTATTGTCTTTTATTCTTCTCAATTTTAGTTTCTCTTCTTTTAAACAACAGCTTGTCTCCATTCTCCTATAAAAATTTTCGATCTGCATAATTTATTTTCTCCTGTTCTTTTCCGACAGTATTTTTTAATTATGGCTTTATTTATGGGGTCTTGATTTATGGTTAGAGTCATGGCAGTAATATTAATTAAAAAAAAGAAAAATAAGCAACAACTGCAAGATTTGGTATAATATAAATTGAGACATTGTTAACAAGGTGAGACTAGAAACTAATTTGTAGTTATTTGACATAAAAACTTACAATTATTTACTTTTGATGGCCAAGGAATATTTAAATGATGTTGCAATACTGTAGTTCCATTTTTCTCAATGAAAAACTATGTTGAAAATTTTTTCTGTCAGGAAAAATAGAGTAATGAAAAAGGAATGTATGCAGATTCATAATCTTGAAAATGAACGTGCAAGGTTAAAAGTGATCATATGTTCCTTTAACATCACAAATTTGTCTCAACCCTCATAGTTCCTGAAGTGGCAGTATCCACTCTGTCTGGTTGACAGTGGATTCATAATATTATTCTTTACAGCTCAGCTGTGTTGTGTTGTATTATTATAACTTGAATATTTTAGATTTTTGTGTGCATTGCTATATAGTGCAGCAAGAACTCCTCCAGTCAAAAAGAGAGTTATTTCTGAATTGCTATTCTTCAATAACAGAATTCAGCAACCATGCTTATTAAATCAAAACTTTGGAAAAGGAAACATAAACCCAATAGTCCATATAGATGAGAAATATGTTTCTCAGTATTTGAGTTGCTCAGATATGAAAATCAGTGCAAGCTATACAATCCTGTGTTTACAAAGGGAATTTCATAACAATGCAATCTTACCAATTGCATGGTTTATTTCTTCAGGATAACAGTACTGACTAATTTCAAATTATTTGTATAAGCTGAAAATATAAATGAGAAAATCTTATGTCCTGTGAAGCACAGGCAAGGGTTTCATGATTGAAGCTGCTTTACAGCAATGGGCTACTCCATCAAATGAGAGACGTTTTTTCACCCTCAAAATTTGGAAGGAAGCTGTGAAACTAATTTGAAGTTTTGGAACATAAACTTGTAATGGTTAGATACTCTGATCATAGGTTGATCATTTCTTGGAGTGGCCAAACTCTTTTCCCTACATCTGATTTAAAGGCATAATTCAGCTTCAATTTTTCTTTCTATTTCCCTGCTTTTAAACAACTAGATTTCTACAGACAACGTCTTCTCACAGTATTATCTTTTGGTTAGAATTCCTTTGCCCTCCTAATATTTTTTTCCCAGGCATTTTTAACACCCATGAAAAGCCACTTTGTATTAGAGTCAAGTTGTCAAGCAACAGAATTTGGAGGGCCTTGAAAGAAGGCAAAAAAACAAGCTAATTCATTTATTTAATAAACTGCCTATGAACAATAATTCTAGCACAAGCAGACTGAAGGCAGGAAGTTCTCCAAATCTAGGAAAAAATAACTGATTTAGTCATATCTAAATTAAATTTTATAAACTATTTTAGCTCTTTTTCATAAATACTACATTTATTCCGTAGGCTTGTTTATATAAACTCATATCTCACAATCAGAATATTGCAATGTCCAATTTAGTATTTTAGAGAAAGAGATGTCATTTAAATAACTCTTATGATCTCCTTACTGCACTGTTTGGTTAGTTAAATTCTCTGCTATAATAATTTTGCTTGCCCACCTAAAGATTTCTTTGTACTCACCACTCTCTTAAATCTGAGGATTTCTTAAAAAAAACCCAACCCAGAATCAACCTCCCCCAAAAAAGATAAAGAAAACAAATCAACAAACAAGCAAACACTACCCCCCTCAAAAGAAAAAAAAAAAAAAAAATCAGCCACAGCAACCCCACATGTGCAGCTACATTCTCTAGGAGGTTAAAATTCATGTGCTAAAAATTAAAGGTTCTCCTTGGTAGTGTATGTCCAGTGCATGACTCTAGATAACCATTTTCCAACATATCTTATCAATACAAGTATTTTATAGGAATTGCAGTTACTCAACCACCTAAATGCTCACAATGAGCTGGCACCAAAATGCTAAATCCAAAAGGTGCAGCAGGTGAGATAAAGGCTATATTCCTGCAGACACCCTATTCCAGTATTTCCCTCCTGACTTCCCTAGTTCCATGCCCTAGCTCTGTTTCCCCAGCTGCAGGCTGGTCTTCAGAAGATACTTGTCCTGACTCAAGTTCTTGTCAGTGAGCTGGGAAGATAGCTGAAGCCACAAGCCTTATGGAGCATCAATCCCTAACCCTCTTTTATTTCACAAATAAAAGCTCAGGTGGCTGCCTTTCTGCTCTTGTAGCACAGCTGACCAGCTTTGCAGGAAAAGGAAATATTTTCAGGGAGTGTCGTGGTATAAGGTGGAAATGGGGATAGCAAATGGAGCGTGAAGAACTGCAGGGATAGCAGTTTTGCACTTTTGATGCATGAACAATTTAGGAGGCTTCCCATATACTTTATATTTTTCTACTGCTGTGGGGCTGTGAAACACCAGGACTATGACTAGTCTTCTGACTGACAGGTTAGCTCATTGCAAACTAACAAGTAAATGTGCTGGGAGGACTATTGCAAGCAGATACAAAAATAGAGTACTTAACTTTGAGGTAGGATGATTGCTTTAGAGAAGCTTCAGGTTTAATTAATTCCAATACCCTGAAAGCAAGCAGGAAATCACAAAACATCGACTTTGGTATGTTTTGTGTGTTTAGTTTGCCTGAGTCTTGTGCCTGTGGTTTTTAAAGATGCATGGAAATGTTAAACCACAAACCAGCAAAAGCAGTGAAAAAGTCATTCTGAGGAATGCATGTGCTCTGTCCTCTTCTTTCCCAAAGAGAGACTTGTTTTAAATTGAACGGCCCATACTTGAGTTCTGCAACTTGTACCATAATAGGAAACTACTGCTAGCAACACCAAATATTCAAGGATATTTCTCTGCTTTGTGGACTGGGTTGGGTAGTTTTAAGCTTATATTGTTCATATCTATAGACCAAATGTTGTAGGGAAAAAAATTAGGCAACTGAGCCAAAAGAAAAAACACCCAGTTTTGATTCAAACTGATTCTTCTTATAAATTCCTTTCAGAGTTATTTTTTTTCCCTTATAACAAAAAGGTTTTAATTCAAAGTATTTATTTTTTTCAATTAATTTAAAATTAGTTTCTAAACAAAGAGATAAACAACCCATAAAAACTTTTGTGCTAAGATGCAGAAGGAACCACAAAATTTAGAATTTTCTAAATTATTTTCATAATGTACTTGGACTATTGGTACTATTTACTAAATAACATGCATAGAGATTAGGAACCTATTGAAAATTATTCACAGACATATCTCTTAGTGAAAAGGTAACTTTTGGAATTGAGTACTAGTATATATGGGAGGCTAATGTAGTGTTTCTGCCAGCTATCTTGACCAGAGATCAAGCAATCATGGGAGCTGAAACCATTTTAAGGAGGAATTATCACAGTTGCTATACCTTCCATAAGAATAAGGACAACTGTCCCTTTCTGACATTATCCTGCTGGGTGACAGAGTATTATGTGGTCCTGAAATGCTGTGACTATTAAACTCTACAATCCTATTCTTACAGGTCACTGAAAACACTTTGAAATGCTTTTTTATAGCTCAGCCACAGAGAAATGAAGCAGAAAATGTCTGTGTTAGAGACTTGTCAATTAAAGAAGAAAAAAAATTTTTGCTTTTTCTGCCCTTGTTTTGACAGATTTATTTTTATTTCTCTAGTAGAGGATTTTTTTTTTCTTTTTAGAATTTAAAAGACTGAAGCTTATATGTGGAAATGAAGCCTTCAGTTTTGAACAAGGGAATAGAATTTCTGCATAGTACAAGCATGTGAGATTTGCTAAAATATTTTGCCGTCCTCTCAGTGGAAGTGTTTTACCTCTAAATTGTGTTGCCTGATGCATTAAAGAGTAAGGTACATTTGTTCTGTGCATTTGCTTTCAATCTTTGACATACAAGTATTTTTAAAAATGTACCTTGGGCCAGTGTCTATTGGGACATGCACAGGACTAAACTACTAATCCACACATGAACCGCAAAAGAAAAAATTCTTGTACAGATAAAGATAACCCTCTCCTCTCCTCTCCTCTCCTCTCCTCTCCTCTCCTCTCCTCTCCTCTCCTCTCCTCTCCTCTCCTCTCCCCTCCTCTCCTCTCCTCTCCTCTCCTCTCCTCTCCTCTCCTCTCCTCTCCTCTCCTCTCCTCTCCTCTCCTCTCCTCTCCTCTCATCTCTTCTTTCAGATTTTCTGTTTCAATAATTTATAGGACATTATAAATTAATTTTAATAAAAACACTAACAAAACAGGCATTACTAGTGTAAACCATTCCCATGAACTGTATAAGTAGTTCACAGCTTATTATTTATGTTCTCTTGTTAATATGGCAAACCCCTACATTTTCCAGTTTGAGTGTATGGACTTGGTCCTTGGGACCTTATGATTGAGGTTGGGGTACAGCTTCCTTCCTGATTTTGTGCATGAATTGAAAATGTTCTGCATGATATGATCTTTCCATCAAGCTGGCTGGTTTATCAGTTCCCTTTACAGTGAAGAGGACTTTTAGGCCCAAGTTCACTGTTATTGGCCACGTCTAAAAAAAAATATTACTAGAAAGTTTATTCTACTAGTAAGTCATATTCTGCTAGATAACACTGCAGTCAGAAGTCCATATATGAGAAATTCCTTTTTCAAATTAAGGCTTGAGGGATGTTAAAAACAGTTACTGCAAGGTCAAGTTCCTGTAGTTTCCTACCTGCTCTCCCTTCTACAGTGTGTCCTATGCACCAGTGTAGTAAAACTCTAACAGGAGACGGTAAGATTCCTTAAGAATAAAAATTATTCCTTTCTATTTCTGATCATGTGTATTTTTTCATATATGTTCAAAGATCCTGTGATACTTGGCAGGATTTAGAGATTAAAATCTCACTAGAGAAGTTCCACTGAAAACATGAAGGACAAGTGACAGATTTCAGTCTGTTTTCAAAAAACAGAAACTAACTATAGACAGGATTTACATACACTGTTTCCTCTGTTTCCTTTCAAAAGCTGGAATGACAGACAGAAACAAAGTTCCTTGCAACCGACAACTATCTGTTTCTCCTCACTTTAGCCCATTTCTATCCCACTGAGGTTATGTGGGTGCATTAGCTATACATATTCTGTATTAAGATATCTGTGTTCCACATGTTTCTCTATCAAAGAGTGAGGAAATCATTTAATAATACTGCCTAGAGCTTTCCATTTAAATTTTCATTGCATCTGGGAAAGCTGCTAAGTGAACGAGCATTGACTTTCTGAGATAAAAATAAACCCATAGTGCTTTAATTTTTTTGGCAAAGAACCAGCATTTCATAATTTCATCCTTTTGGTTTGTTATGGGCTATAACTCAACTTTAATGATCTGATTCAGTGAAGTAATAAAATCTCAGCTTCACTTCAGTTTTGGGGGGTTTTTTTTAAGCCAGATTTATTGGTTCATACATGTTTTTTAACATCTGCAGATCAGAAATTGTCAAATTGTTTAGACCAAAGTATGTGTTTGTTACTTGGGCACAACTGAACACATAGATTTCTGTATTAGAATTATCAGAAGACTGATTATTGTATCACTAGTGATGTGTGACTCCACGGCTCTCTCCTAAGTTTTTTATTTACTTCTTAAGTACTGTCACCCATATTTTAGCACATAAGAAAACAGTTTAATCAGAAGCAAAAGGATGAAGAGGTGTTTGAGGAACTGATAAACAGTTATACATATGTGAGGAAGGTGACGGAGCTAATACATATGCATATTATAGTTTAAATTATACTTGTTTAGGAAATATAGAAATAAGAACAATGTCTAATATTTCAGTCAGATATTAAAAAAAAAAAAAAGATAAGAAGATGTCATAGAATAAACTGGTTTATAATCAAAATTGAGAGGGAAAGTGTGTTGCCAATATTTACTTCCCTCCACTCATTTTTTTTTGCTGTCATCAAATTAGAAGTAGACATGTAGGGGAAGGGGTCATGTCCCTTGTCCTACTGGCAATGATTTTCCTAATGAAGCCCAGAAGTCTGCTGGCCTTTTTGCCCCAAGGGCACATTATTGTCTCATATCAGGCTTGGTCCATGAGCTTCTTTGCAAAGCTGCTTTCCGCCTGTTAGTCCCCAGTGTATCCTGGTGCATGAGGTTTTTCCTTCTTATAGGCAGCACTTTGCATGTACCAAGAGGGTGGTCAAACCTGGAACCAGAGAGGCTTCCTAGAGAGCTGGTCAATGGTTAAGAGACATGTGGACAAGGTCCTTAGTAATACACTAACTTTTAGTCAGCCTGAGGTGATCAGGCAGTTGGATTAGGTTATTGTCTCTTCCAGCTGAGATGGGGAAACATAATGGCAGAGGATGAGGAAAAGGCTGGAGTACTTGACCTTCTTTGCCTCAACCTTTAATTGTAAGACCAGGTTTCTCAGGGTACCCAGCCCTCTGAGCTGGGAGACAGGGGTGAGGAGCAGAATGATGCTCCCATAGCCCAAGAGAAAATGGTCAGCAACCTGCTACACCACACAGGCACACAAAAGTCTGGATGGGATCCGCCTGAGTGTACTGAGGGAGCTGGCAGAAGGACTCAGTGTGCCACTTTCCATTATTTACAGGCAATCCTGACTAACCAGGGAGGCCCCAGGTTAGTTAATGTAACACCCATCTACAAGAAGGGCTGTAAGGAGGATCTGGGGATATATAGGTTTGTCTGACCTCAGTGCCAGGGAAGGTCATGGACCAGATCATCTTGACTGCCAACAGGCAGAATGCGCAGAACAACCAAGGGATCAGGCCCAGCCAGCCTGGATTTGTGAAAGGCATGTCCTGCTTGACCCATCTGATCTCCTATTCTGACAAGGTGATCCACTAATCAGACGAGGGAGAGGTTGTGGGTGTTGTCTGCTTGGACTTCAGGAAAGACTCTGACACTGTTTAATTCACTGAATGGCAACATTCTCCTGGAGAAACTGGCTGCTCATTACTTGAATGGGTGCACTTTTTGATGGATATAAATTTGGCTGGCTATCTGGGCCCAGAGAGTGATTGTGAATGCAGTTATCCAGATGGTGGCCAATCTCAAGTGGTGTTCCCCAGGGCTTTGCACTGGAGCCAGTGTTTAATGTTTTTACTGACCACCTGGATGAAGGGATTGAGTGCAGTCTCAGTCAGTTTGCAGAGGACGCCCTGCAAGCTGGGTGGGAGTGTTGATCTGCTGCAGGGCAGGAAGGCTCTGCAGAGGGATCTGGACAGTATTGGATCCATGGCCTCAGACCAAAGGTATGAGGTTCAACAAGGCCAAGTGCCAGGTCTGCCTTGGATCACAACAACCCCATGTAGTGATACAGGGCTGGGGACACAGTGGCTGGAGAGCTGCCTGGTGGAAAAGGCCCCAGGGGTGCTGGTTGACAGCCACTGAACATGAGCAAGGGTAGGATGCCCTGTAGTCTGCCAGATCAGCTAAGACTGTCGTCTGGAAGAGGTTTATGGTGACTTCCAGTGGACTACAGCATGACTGTGCTTTGCCTCTCTGAGTGGAGACATTCCCACAGAATACCTTTCTGGATATGTTTCCATATTAAGCCAAATAAGCAATGTGATTTGACAACTTTTAGAGCCTGTTGGATTCAGTGGGCTTCAGTATGCAAGGGGTTTGTCCAACATCAATCTGCTGGAATTGGCTTTGGTGGTCTCTAAGGCACAGGGGGCAGCTGGGGAAATTTTGGAATAATTAGGCAAAATTGTGGTTAGTTGTTTGGTTCATGCCTGATACAAACCTATTTGTACTGCTCTAGTGATTCAACAATGATTAGACTTGGTATTAATGTGCATGGAATCATAATCCTAGCCTCATCAAGGCTGAGATTATGATCCTGACCCTCTCTATCAGGAAAAAGAGCTTTCCTGGAGTTCTAG
This sequence comes from Acridotheres tristis, assembly GCA_037013685.1. Classification (NCBI taxonomy): domain Eukaryota; kingdom Metazoa; phylum Chordata; class Aves; order Passeriformes; family Sturnidae; genus Acridotheres; species Acridotheres tristis. Next base: position 73,654,784 of record CM072884.1, read on the forward strand.
AGCCCAAAATTATCTGCTCCTAAACATTTGAAAGTACTATCCAGGGAAGTGGTGGAGTCACCATCCCTGGAGGTATTCAAGAAATTACTCGATGTGGCACTTAGTGCACTGCTCTAGTTGATATGGTGGTATTCAATCAAAGGTTGGACTCGATGATATTTTAAGTATTTTCTAACCAAAAGGATTCTGTGATTCTGTGATCATATATCAAGAGATGAGATCATACTTACATTCCCAAGGACAAAATTATGGAAGGAAAAGCTTAATGAAACACATTATAATCATATAGTTAATATGAAGAGGAGCTATGTTGTTCCTATTCTTTTAATGAAGCAGCTCACTCACCTGTAATTTCTGCTTCACAATATCCAGTTACAAAAAACATGATAAACGTGGGCTGGGGGCTTTTTGCCTTGACTTGTAAATAACATTTGACCAATGAGGTTGTATGCAGGAGCAAGGGCTGCACACCACTGACTACGTTTGATCTTCAGATAGTGGAATTAAATCCTGAAATCCATTTTCCTGCAGCCAGTGAAAATCCTGTATTCAGCTCCTACTGTCAGCACCTGCATTTCCAAAATTAGCAAACATTTTGAGATAGCTACACAGATATCAACAAATCGTGTGTCTAATATCTGTCTTTCATTGAGCAGTATTTTATTTTTAGCAGGGTATTCTTTTTTCAGAAACAGAATTTCAACACAGAAGTCATAAATTCTCCCCATCTGACAGGTGCAGGCACCTGTGCACTTATGCAGGCATGAATATGTACATTTAACACGCACTACGCACTCTGCATACAATTTTTTGTCATTCAAATAAGAAAGAGAAAATAACATCAGGAGGGATATAGTTCAATAATTACCTATTGTTGAACGCAGCATTAGGCTTTTCCCAGAAGTTGCTCATGGATAATTCTCATCTACTCTGCAAGTGTGTGAGTTCCAGTGATTTCCTTCTATGTTTTTGTGCACATCATTCTTTAAATGGGGGAAGAACAAGCATTTTGGGAGTCCATTTTGGGGTCCATTTAACATTCATATTTGAAGAATCAAAGGTTTGTAAGGTTCAATTTCCATTTAAAATTCAAAGTCAGCTTCATTCTTATGAAATAAGTATTGATTTTCTTCAGAGTAATGCTAATCAGAATGCTCCTGAAAAAGGAAAGGAAATTGAGGGTAGAAGAAAGGTATTGTGAAAGAGGATAGGAAATTTAGTGTCTCCTCTTTTTCTGAAGGGAATATTCTTCTTGGAGCTTTGAGCTTGATGTCCGAGATTCTCTACAAAGCAAAGTCTATGAAAACAAGTACTTAAATTTCAGATACTTTACTTGATGTCATGCTTTTGTAGTAGTGACATACTTCAAACTACAGGGATTATTGTTACTGTTGAAATTATGAATGCTTTCATGAGATTTAAAACCAAACCTTAAATCTTGTCTCCTTTCTCCAAGGAGCTTTGCATAAGACCTGAAAAATGTTAGGAATTCTTGTTTATTAAATAGGCAATAGGCAATTCACAGAGGCCAGAACAAGAATGATCCACTGAGATCATTGTCCTTGGTCCTGGAGTCAAGCTTCCATATAATTTATGTCTTGTGATGGATAGAGTCCTCTTCAGCCTCTCCCTTCCATATAGAGCAGGGCATTTCTTTTTCAGATTGCTAGTCTGCATCCCAGCTCCACATCATGTTAAATTTTGAACATGCTTCCCTCCTTCCTCCATTTCCTACCTTTCCAGTTTCCATTTGTAAAGATCTGGTGAAAGCAGCAGTGTGATCCAACAAGTTCCAGCTTGACAGGAGCCGGCTTTTTTTAGCAGAACTAGGTTTGTCTGTTGACTGTTGCCTGAATGTAATGTATTTGAGCTTCTCTAAAAAATATGACTTTCCCAGTGGCTGTAGCTACACAGTGTTCATAATCATGGTCAGCAGCAAGGAAGTTAAAAGACCAGAAAAATGCAAACTGTCACTCCACCTCTCCCACCACCAGCAGGCTTTATGAATGGTCTTTTATGAATGTTGTTAGCTTTCCAGCTACAAGACATTTTAAATGATGGATGAACAAAGGCATCATCTATGCAAACACTGGGATGTTTGAACCCAGAGGAAGGTTCAATAATTAGTCATGCAGAATATTAGGAACGCCCTTTGGTCATATTCCAAGTTCCTCCTGGATTACAATACAATGTCACAAATCATCAGCTGCTGCAACTGGTGTTTTCACAAAGGAAAATCTTCCTGGTGGTAATACTGAACCAAGGAATAATATGTAACTCTGCATCTTTCCTAAAAACTGGTAGTGTACAGGGATCATTTCACTCTACGAACAGCTTTTTCCGGATATACTTCTGGAAAATGGACAATTTTTTTTAATTTTTTTTTTTTTTCCTTTCCAAACCTATCATCCTTACAGAACTGAATGTGTTCAGCAGTAGAAAGTGAGAGTTTACTACTATTCATGTTATCAGCATAGCTATGAACAGTTAAATATGCAGCGTCCTCTCTGTTATAACTTCAAGCAGGTAAGAAGAAAGGTACTAAGAAGTACCTTTCCAGGCCCACTGTGGGCCCTAGGCTACATGGAGGGAGGTAAATGACAGCAGGATTTGAAAGCAATGCTTTGTCTTTCACAGTTGTACCAGAAGGAAGCATTTGCCCAGCAGAAGGGTTTTCAGATTGTATTGTGCATATAAGAAACAACATCGTTTACTTTCCAGACTCCTGGAAGGTTTGCAGAACAGATGCATAGTAAAAAATGATGTTTTAGTCAACAAGCTAAGAAAATTTGATCTGGAAATCATTGAGGTATAACAAATAGGTAACTTTATGCTACCATTTTTTGCAAAAGCAGTTTTAAAGTAGGACTGCACTTTAAATCGTTCAGTGTCAAATAGAACTAGACTAGGGACAGTAGGAGGGACAGTATGGAGATAGAGATTATGTAAAGAGCAATAAAAAGGTGAAAATGCCTTTCTCTTCAGCTCTAAGGTTCCCTAGCCCATAGCAGATATCATAGTCACTGTTATTTGCAGTAAAGGCCCATCTGCTGTTAAAGATACAGTTCTGCACATTACTAAAAAAAAAAAAAAAATCCTATTCACATAACATTCTGCCTTTATACTGGATCACTGTACACTTAGTATCGCTTCAAGATAAAAAAAGCAGTTTGGTTTAAAAAAAAATCAGACAGATTTAAAATGGAACTCAGTCAAGCACACTTTCCTGGATGAATCAGGCTGACTTCAATGTGCACATAGCTGAAACCTCCTGTGATTAAATACTGGGTATATACAGCAAGGCATTCTGGCTGTGACTTCAATTGTCTGTTTTAAAACACAAGCCTCCTGCAGAAAAAAATTATTTAGTTAGCTAAATAAAGTGCTTGTTGAAAATCCAAAGAAATAATTTGTGTGATAAATAAGGTTGCTTATTACCAAGCTAGGATGATTATAGCTATTTTATGAAATTTTAATTACATTATGTGGCTGCTCAAATATTAGTTTTGAACATTAATCAAGTTACTTAGGAGGCATTTCACGGAAGGGAAAATAAAAATGAAATGGCTTATTTACTTATCCCAATGTATTAAGAAAAAATTCAGTGGGGAAATCATGAAAAGGCCATCAGGGAGAAAGCACTGCCTAAAAGTGTTCACAGTCAATAGAAGTCTGAAACAAATTTTCACTTGAATGATCCTCTAGTGCTGTCTCAGTAGTATCTCTATGCTCCAGACAACATGGTATACTTAAAAAGCCACGTGTAAAATTTTATAGGTATCTCTAAAGCATTAAGATTTTTTACGTATGTCGGAAATCATAAAATATTCTCATGTTACTAGATAAACAATATGTCTACCAATTTTGTTATTCAAAATACAAAGCTTTTTATGGGCTCTGAGAAATCCATAAAAATTCTTCAACAGAAAGTTTGCAGTGAAGAAAAGCGAATATAAGCCTGAATTAATTAGACAGATATGGATTGATGTTGAACTGATGTGACAAGTGCCCATGTTTTGCCACTGCATATGTTTTCTGTCTCAGTGATTTATTTCCTGTGGTAAATTGCACAGGACAGAGATGTCACCTGAAGTCTGCTGAAATATTTCATTTTACATTTTTATTACCCTTTAGAAACATTCCAGATTTGTATTAACATTGGCATCTTGAATAGCAATTCAAGGACATTATCTGTGCATACAGTTTTACTAAGTACATATCAGCACTGATGGTAGCAAAAAACTCCTGATGGTGCTTTATCATAGACATCCACAAACTCACAGCTGTATTCAGCAGAGCCCTTTGCAAAAAGATTCAGAGGAGCATCTCTTCTGTAATGCATGACCTAACTCTGCTTTTCCCTCATCCACAATTGGAGAGATGTGGAAAAAAATAAGCCTTTTCCCTTCATTTTGCTCCTTTGCAGAAACTGAATAAAGGCCCAGATTATTTCTGCCCTGTCAGCCCAGGAACTGCAGTTTATTGTTTCCACAAGTCCAGAAGGAAGAGGGAAAGGACAGAAACAAGGCAGCAGATGCTGTTTTGCATTTCTGCCCAGGTGTATGAATAAAACATGCCTTGGGTCTTGAAGCTGGTGCTATAGTGCACATGCTCTTTACTCATCAGGAGCCCCAAATGCTGTTGCTTCATTCAGTTACCTTCACATCAGACCCTTGGATATCCTTTTGCAGCCAAAGGCTCATTTAGAAACTCTACAGTAAGATACTGTTTGTACTGAAAGGATGGGATAACATGCAGTCAGAAACACAGGGTTACTTTGCAGTACTTTGATTGCAACTTAAAAGAGCGGTGTTTAGCTTTCCTGTGTAAATAGCTCTGCAAAGGTGGTTGTGGGTCAAAAGTGATGAGAAAATAACACCAAGGAAAGTATCATAAATTTTCTCACATGATAAAATCTAAACTGTATCAAAGTTATTTTTAAGGCATCTCTGTCGTTTTATTTCAAACTAGTTGATATTTTAAAACAAATCCTGTGTTTTAATGAAGAAATTATAGCACTACATTAGATTTTTGGCAATGAGAATTCCCCATTGTCACAAGCCTTGTTCTCAGGCCCTTTAAATGTAATACAATGTTCTTCCCAAAATATTTCACTTGCATTGTGCAATACATACCTTATCAAGATAAAATATTTCTATGTATTGCTTATAACTTCAGTACTTATATCTGATATAATTTGTGACATTTCTATTTGGAAAAGACAGAATTCCTAAGAAGAGAAAAAAAAAAAGTGGAACCATCTAGGGTCCAGATAATCAGATAAAATTTTGAGTCTGAATATTTTTGTTGCAGCAAAGGTTGAGATAGCATGCAAACCCAAGAGACAATCGATGTATTCTCAGCATGTTTTACATAAATATTGAACCCAGAAAGCTCTGACTATTTCATCTCTATCCAAGGGCTGACTGTCAGCTGCTTGTTTATGTAGATCAAAATATTATCCAGATCACTTCTGAATTGTTGCCCATTTCAAGTTGCATTTTCATTAAGTATCAGCTCAGATCTTTTTTGCTCTCAAAAATTATGGTATCCAAGATTGAACACTTGCATCACCAAAGCATGAATATGGTCGAAGTGGGGATAGTGTATCTGTGAATCTCCAAAGACAACATTAATTTTACTTCTAATTTATACAAATTGCCTTAAACTGACTTAGTAATCAATGATTCTTTTAGGTCCCATCCAACTCAGCATATTCTGTGATTCTGTGAGATATTCATCTTTCTTAAGAGGCCTTACCTATATTTAACCATACAAAAAATATTTTGTTCCCATCTGTGTAAGCTTGTCTCTTTAGTAAAGTTTTAATTCCCAATCTAAAAGTTTTGATTCTGTGAGATCCAGTAAAAATTTTCTCGGCTTTGTTGACTTAATTTAGTCTAAATTGTTTACTTGGGTATGTCAAGCAAACTCCATGTACTTGCCTGGATTATTACCATTGAACATTTTTGATTGCAGGAGGTGCAAAAGTTTTGAGCACTTCTGTGTATGTCTGTTTCAGCTCTTCATATACCTATTTAGACAAAGTGAAGCATGATAAATCTCACAGGGAACAGTAAAATAGATTTACTGAAGACTGCTGAGGGCTATGCAGCATTTCATAACTTTCAAAGACAGCATTAGAGATATTACTTGTACCATTGCATTTCAGCAGGGTATGCCTTAAATTAACTTTGAATAGATGGACATTGAGGGAAAAGAAAGACCTTCAAAGAAAATTAAATTTTCAATGCAAGGACCATCCAGGTCCAAGGACATCCACATTTCTGTCCTTTGCACTTTTCAAAGTTCAATTGAATAAGAATTGAGTAAGAGTATTTTATGTTCAGATAATTATGTAATTATTTTGTTTTATAATACCTTTCATTCTAAAGAACCCCATGAAGCTTCAATATCCCTGCAATGGAACTCTGAGATATTTTGCTGAAGGATAACAGAGTATAGCTGGAGAACAAATAGCTTTCTGCCAAGTCAAAGTTTCAAGATGTAAAAAACTTTCTCCAGTCTTATCCTCTCATTAGATTAGTGACCAGTGAACTTATATGAACGAGAAAGACTGATTTGTAATCCATGTACTTTAGCCTATGCCTTCCTTGTTCCAAATGAGATGCATAATCAGGGAGGAAATGAGATTGCAACCTCTCCCATTGGAACTATTCCACCTTGGATAAGTAATGAACCCTTTCCTCGAAGAGGCATTTGAGCCTTTACTTCCACAATTCAAGATAACTCTCTAGCTTCTGAGAGTTAGAATTAATTTATCCTATGTTTTCTCTGCACTAAGGAGTGTTTAGCTGAACATATTAACTAGAAAAAAAACACCGGAAAGAGAGAGATTGTCAGAACTGACTGGAAAAGGCATAATCCTTGCTTTTATTTTACTACAAAACCTAATCTTTGCCCTCAAAATGTTCTTGCTATAACCATTTTATCGGTGTGGTGGGTTAACCCTGGCCATTAACTCACCACCTACTCAGTTACTCATCCACTAGTCCTCAATTGGACTGGGGACAATGGTTTGAAGAGCAAAAACAAGAATGGTTTTGGGTCAAGATAAAGGCAATTTAATAGATGATGGAAATGTTTTTAAAAAGTGACCAAAGATAAAGACAATCACTTCCCATGCCACAGGCAAACTGATGCAGCCAGTCTCCAAATGTCTCTGAGGTCAGCTGTCCTGGCTGTGTCCTCTCCCAGCCTCTTGCCTGCACCTGGGCTATTTGATGGTGAGGCAACATGAGAACCAAAAAAGTCTCAATGCTGTGTAGGCACTGCTCAGCAATAAATGAAACTGGTGTATTATCAACATTGTTTCAGTCTCAAATCCAAAATACAGCACTACACAGGCCACTGTGAAGAATTTTAGCTCCATCCCAGCCAGATCCAGTATAATCACATAAAGCAAGATATCTCGATTTTGATAACTCAGCATTTCCCGACAGAAAAGTTAGTTTACTGGAAAAAAATCCCAGATTTGAGTAAGATCTCCAAACATTCCCCAACAACGTGGTAACGTCTCAGTCCGATTGAAATTCAGTAGAAAGTAAGCACTTCCATATTTAAGATACTTCTCTGTATAATGTTTTTTTTAAGTAGTATTCCTTTTTAAGCTATTTTCCAAAATAGAGTGGTGCCTCTGAGATGGGAGAGCTGTGATCCGTGGTGTCTTCCTTCCCAGGCCAGATTTTTATCATTAGGCTAATGAAATATACTAACACAGCAATAAAAACTGTTTTCAAATTCTTTAAAATCCTAAAACATAGAGCCAAACAAATTGCTAGTCTGAAATAGTGTTTAACCTAGGGAAGATTCTTGATATTTTCTCTCAGTTGATTTAGATGTCCTAATACCTGACTGATATATCAAACCTGTACATGTCCCTCTCTCTCATTTGACATTTAAACAGTTTCAGGTGCCTGAATTAACACTTTGAATTCTGGTACAGTATCAGCACACTGATTTTGCATAGTAAAATCTGAATTGCTTCCACTTTGTTGTCCCATGAAGTAGCCTCATTTCCATTTTCAAGGTGTCTATGCTGAAATACTATTTTCTATTCGAAAATCTCCCTCTAACGTGTTTTTTGAGACGAGTCATTGTATTTCCTTGAACTAAATGTCAGTGGGAAATGCTTTCAAATTTTTCTTGATTATTGTGTGAAACTTTGTTGGCAAAAAGAAACATTGATAGAGTGTGCATAAAACACTCAGTGTTGAGAATATTTTAGCTGAAAATGGAGAAATTCAAAGAGTGAAAACGATAATATCTGGCAAAAGTGAGACATGCAAGGACGGAGAGGATTAATCAAGATTCACATTAAAGCTAGTGTTGTCCAATTTACTAATTCCATTACAAACTGTGTTCCTTGAAGAATGACATCTGTCCTTATATTTTCTCCATTCGTCTGAACAAGACAGTAGAAGGAAAATAAGATTGTAGCTTATGATATAGCAAAAAAATTCCAAGACTTCTGTGCCTGTTCACGTGTTAAAGATTCATATTTGATCCTGCAATTTAGGTGGAGTGTGACAGTTATTAGACAATCTTATTTCAAGAAAATTGGAAAAATGGTTGAACAAGATGGTCTTAATAGCTTTTTATGCTACCTTAAGCTTCTAAACCTTTTCCAAATATCCTATCATGGTGAGTTCTTATGCCTTCAAATTTGAAGGGGCTGCATTTTCTGCCTTTTCAATTTCCTTGCATGACCTAATGAAAGATGAGGCAACTACCAGCCCAATACATTGTATTTATTGAAGTAGTGGACACTTTTCCAACAGCACTGCTTTATTTGGTCTCTAAGCAGTAGTCATTCTCCTTGTAGAAAAGAAAGAGAGAATACTGTTCTTGCTCACTCAGATGGAAAGGGAACTTCTTAATTTAATTTATTTAGGCAGCATGGGATGGATACACACATTATAACTTAGAAAGAGCAAACAGCATCACTGATTCAGCATATGCTTCTTCTTAATCATGTAATTTATTCCCCTTGTAGTAGTTACATTTTAAACCAGCTTCACTTCCTGATTCTCAAGGACAATAGAAGTCATCCCATTAGCTATATCTCTTATATTATATTCCTATATTGAAAGGACACTTATTTTCTGTGTAAGAATGATTTTTTTTTAAAAATTATGTTTCTTGGTTGAGCTGCTTTATTACATGTGCAGCTGCTCTTGATATATAGTCATATGCTGTATCTCTTCTGAGAGCTGTTGATTTAATAAACTTACTGAAGAAAACATCTTATCAAACCAGGAAAAGCAAAGCCTTTGAAAGAATTGCTTAGTTTTCTGCAACATGTCATAGACGGAGAATGCCTCACTCCTACCAACTCGACTGTTGATACTCCTTTTGCTGAGAAAATCAGTATGAACACATAGTATAGGGAGGTAGAAGGTCAGATTGCATGTGACTGTTTCTACCAGTTCAATTGTTTTTATTGCAAGTCTGTCTTAATCACGTGCTTTTTTCCACACTTCTTGCTATTTCAGTTTTTATTGTGTTCTCTGTTGTAACCTGTCAGGTATTTTACATATATTAAAGACCCATTCCATATAGATCTAATTCATAAACCAATTCGGTATTACTTAGTCAAATATTGATGAAACAAGAATTAAAGAGAATCTTGGCCTTTACAATAACAACTTCCTTATACTTTTTCCAAAATAAGATTTACTGTGAAGGTAAAGGACAGTATTTTATTATACTAGAATTTTTATAGAAACAATGTTTCAGCAGATTTTCCACATAGTAAGGGTTTTATTTGTTTCCCTACACTCCCATTTTTTTTTTCTTACAGCCTCTTTAATTTTTCTTCTACCACAACTTCTGTCATTCTTACAGCTCAGTTCAGGGTTGTCTTCAGTATTTATGACTATATTTCATATTGTGTGTTAAATTTAAATGTATTTTCTATAAATTCCCAAACCCTGTATAGGTTTGTCCCAATTATTTATGGACAGTCTTGCCTGAACAGTCCTTGTCTGGACAGTCTTCTTACTTTTTGCAGGACTTATATTTAAATGAGCAATAAAATTATATGAACTTTCAAAGGCTTTCAAAGATGCTGAGCTGCCAAAGTTTCTATTGCCTTCAACAGCAGATTTGTGCAGGTTCTTCAAAAAACCTGTCAGTTGGGTCCTAGTTGAAGAATATTTTACTACAAGTTGTTAAAAATATCAAGACTGTACAGATGTAGTATTTGAATGCTAAGATACAAATAGGTGATTCTTGTAGTTTGAGAAGGAGCTGAAGTAGTACATCTCTTCAGCAGCTAGAGTAACCGCCAGAAATGAAATGGTGCTTTATTTTTGTGAAATTGGAAACTCAATGGGGTTTTACTGTGTATGTGTAAAATAAGTTAGTGTTATTGATAGACCTATTTTTTGACATCTTTTTGTTGTTCATCTTGTTCCTCTCCATTTTGTGGCAGCCCTTGACAACCAAAATTGGTTTTACTTCATCCATCCTTCATATCAGAGAAATGAAATAGCAAGTACTGACATGTCCAAGACAAGTTTATCTATGTTATATCACCTCTCTTTTCATTTTGATCTGAAGCTTTGTTTTCATTCCACACTCATCTTCACTCCCAAAGAAGAGACAGACATCATGCCATAGTTCTGATGACAGAATACAGAAAACTAAGTTCTGTCCTCAGTTATGCCTCATCTAGCTCCAACCATGAAACATTTGAAAACATGATTTGCATTCCCTTTTAAAATATGTTTTTTCCTAAATGTGCTTAATTTCCAAGGTGCTTACCTAAAGAGTAAACTGTGATGGGTTTTTGGCTTTGATGTTGGTCTTTATGGCAGGTGAATGTTAAAGTAGTAGCCTATTGCTGAAGTCGATGTATATATGTGAAGGAATTGTTATATCTTTCATATATCTCTGAATATTTCTTCTTTATACGTAGAGACTTTAGGGCAGAATTTTCAAAACAGAACATGTTTGTTAAGTGCATGTTTGTGTGCACGTGGCAGAGAGCAAGAGACAGAAACTGATGATAAATACTGCTAAATTTCTCATTGGTGAACATCTTTTTCTTTTAGGACACTAACATTATCACAATCATAAATATTTTCTTAGCAAGCTTTGCAGAGAATTCAGCAAAAACAAGTGGGGCTTAGGTACCATTAAGTACCATAAAGAGGCTTCAATTTTGCTATCTGTTCATAATACATAGTTCATAATACATGTGTTCAGAGTCAGACTCAAAGAAATTGTTTTTTCTCTTTTTTTTTTTTTTAATTTGGGGAAAATTAATATGATCTTAATAAAATCATCAGGTGTAGCCTCAAAATTTAAATTGCTTTAATATCAATCATTAATAATAAATCTCTGTAGGAGTGAAAATCATTATGCTAGATGTAAGAGGACTAGTTTGTGGCATTGCATTTTGTTAGCAATTGTTATCATAGCATAAAGTTATATTGGACACACTGTCCATCCAGGAAAAAACTTTAAAGTTTCATCAGAAGTTACTGAAAGAGAAATTTACCAACTTGCAGTATAAGTAGAAAAGACAGTAGGAAAATGCCTTTGCAACAAGTTGAGGTTTTGGGTCGTTTAGGTGGGTTTGTTTTTTGAGTTTTTTTTTTTTGCAGGGGGGAGGGTTCAATAAAGTTCAGCTCTATCCTATATGTCCATGTGAGCACATATGTTTATATTTCACTTTATACCCAAGTGAAGGCAAGTAAAATTTTCCCACTCCTGTGCCACAGATCTCTTGAATACTAGATGAAAGGCAGACAGAAAAACTGGCAAATATTTTAGACAATTTTAGCAGAAAACAGTAGCATTTATTTCCTGCTGTATTTGACAATCACCACAGAAACACAGTAAATATTTAGGCAAAAGTTTGCTAGCCCTGGTCTTGCTCATATCTAAGCCTTTTGTTTAAATATAAGCACAAAGTACAGAGATTAAATAAATAAAATATTTATAATTATTGAATTGTCATTAAACCGCTCCTCCTGGGATTTTTGCTTTTGGAGGAACTCCTTTTGGCTGTACAGGTGGATACTCCAAGTCACTAAAAATATATTTTACCTTCTAAAGGAAAGCAAAACAATAGATATGAAAGATATACTTTAGTCAGAGAAGGTAGATTCCTGCAGTGCTTCTGGAATAACTTCAAGAGGTCCATTGCGATAAATTATTATGGACAGTAGATTGAGTATGTACTAGAAACAATCCACTATTTGTCTCCTAATGACCATTATTTTTTATTATGCTATTTTTAAAAGATCTGGATTGTGTAAATGAAAGAAAAATAATTTTAAGCTTCTATCTAAACTTGTATTGCTATTCATTCATTGCATAATTAAATTTGTTTTAAACAAGACTGAGGGAGCTATATTGGTAATCTATATTTCTACCTCTTTATTTTCCTCATCAATATTTTCATGAATTGCAATGCAAATGTTTCCTTGAGCTTTGCATGTTTGGAAACTATAATTGACTTTTTTTCCTAATTTATTCCTTGTCATTGTTAATTTAGTAAATCCATCAGAAATGTTTTTCTATCACTGTAGAACCACACAGATCAAAACTTTACATTTTTGGACATTCACTATTGCTTCTAGGATTGGCAAGGAGAATTAGATTTTCTTAACAGTTTACTTTCAAATGTGACAAGAACATCCACATACGCAGTAAGGGAAAAGAGAAAAAAATATAAAGGTCATCTAGATAAGTACTATTTCACTAATCATCCTGTAGTCAGTTAGCTCTCTGGAGATGTTCTTGGCAAGGTAGAGCTGTGAATTGTGCCTGTATTTGTTTAAAATACTTTGAAAGAAATGGAAGCATTCTAATTATTAAAGCCTAATTTCTGCAAGCACCAGGTGTGACAGGCACCATGTGATGAAAAACATATCCCGTATTTCCAAATGTCATGAGCTCTCATGATACAAAGTTCAAGTAATATCATCTGTGACTTTAGCTGATGATAGAAATCCATAGAGGAAATTTTGTAATTGCTACTATCTTGGTGTTTTGATATCATTGAAAGAATTGCTGAGATAGATAGATAGATAGATAGATAGATAGATAGATAGATAGATAGATAGATAGACAGATGGATGCAAGGCCACACACTTGTGTGATATGCCTGTTTATATTTTTTTTTATGCTGATGACTTTTATGTTTAGGGAGATACATGTTGGCTCCTGTATCATCTCCCTTAACCAGATGGTATCTTTGTGATTGTTGTGACACTTCATTGTTGCTGCCGGCTGATGACTCACCGAAGGAAAATCCCAGCACACCCAGTAGGAGAAAATAAGGCTGCTTGGTGTTCTTTGCTACATCTAATTTTCTAACAGAATTTCGACAGATGTGACAATTTTGCTGAAATGTTGTCAAAATAATAGCAACAAGTTGACAAATCAAATTTGGCTCATGTTCAGTCCCCTGGTATTATACTGGTTCATCTGCAATAACAAGGGAATTTGTATCAGTGTCATCCTTGACAACTTGATCATTTTAGATGGCACACTATCAATTTTTCATCCTTCTGTATAGCTTGTGGTTTTTTTTTTTCTTCTTCTTCTTTGTTTTCTGTATTCTACTCTCTCTGGCATTTTTTGCAAATAATTATTACCAAGTGTTTCCTGATCCCCAACTGGAAGTAAAGAAATAGAATACAATACTTCAAATCTGCCATTAAAATGTGAAGGAAACTAAGCTTTAATAGAGAATTTTCCTATGTTGTGCTGTTAACAAAAGTAAAACTGGGAACAGCAAGGCCAAATGTACCCAACATATGCAGTGATGGAGTTCCATACTTGAAAAATGCCAAAGACAGATCTTTAGGAATGCAGTCTGGCTACGGCATCTAATGAAATACAGTAAATATGCTTTTTGAGAGAAGCTGTTTTGCTCACTCCACAAAGTATTTCTATGTAAGGGTATTTTTGTGTCACCATGATGAGAATTATTTTGTGAATCTTCTTCCTCTTTTCCTGTAATAGAACTAATTTTGACAAAGATTTTGCTGAAATAACACAAGGTAGGGCATAGAAACCAAAAGGAGGGATGGATTCTTTGAAGAATAACTGTAACTTTGAAGAATAACAGAGATACCTGCTGTGTCTGAATCTGAACTCAGAGGCACCGAAATTTCACTGTCCACTGCCTGAATAAGAGATTTACAATACATTCACTGCTTCTTGGCTTTGTAGCTGTTCTATTTTATAAGGAAGATTAAAAAGTCATTAAGCAGAGGCAGAAAAAACTGTTACTTCTTAAAACTGATGGTCATGTGGGATTTCAGGCTCTGCATCTCAGGGAGGTCTTCAGTTTCTTACAGGTTCAGCTACTCTGTGTTGTGTTGTATAACTGATGAATTCTCCAGGTCTTTTTCAGGGTGAAGTCAAGAGTTATAAATGCTCTGTGTGAATTTTCAAATTCACAACAGTATATTTAAATGACTGAAAGGATGTAAATCAACCAAGCACCTCCCTTCCCCCATAAAGTGCTATTAATTGATCAATAAGACGCTCCAAAGTATGACATGAGGTCCATATATTGGAAAGAGAACAGAGCTTTTCTCACTTTTTTTTCTCCACCCGTGTTGTATTAATATTTCAGGATGATGGGTAAAATAATCTGACCACCAGCCTGAAGCCTGAAGTGTTACTTGGATTCTTTGCCCAGTGAAATTTGCTTTTGAAAAGAGACCACTGCATTTACAACTTTTACATTATTTTTATTTAGCAAATTCACTAAGTATTTTTATTAACTCATTCTGGTAAGCTATAACTATTCTGCTGTCCATCGAGGTCTCAGTGCATAAACACCAAGATCAGAAGTTACATTAATAGGTACATTGGTTGTCACATTCTACAGACAGGTTAAGGGCTGAACAGCCATTTCTATTTCACAACCATAGCAATAGCCTGTTCTTTGAAGTGTTTTGGCTGATACACCTTATTGCAGCAGTGAAAACTGAATGCAAATTTTTAGAGAAAACAAGAAGTGATGTTGTCAAATTTAACTGAGGCAAAAAGTATGCTATGGGGAACCTAGTGGATTTTAATGTCAGTATTTTGCACTCAGATGATGTAAGAAGGGAATCTGAAAAAAATTAGGTACATAGAGAAATTTACCATCTATATTAGGAGTAAAAATTAGTATGAACTTGTTTAATATGTGGTATAATTTCTGTAAACAAATAAAAATCTAGTCCTCACAGCTGACAATTTATTACAATGTAAAGTAATGGTTTTATATACAAAATGCAAATGAAGATTTTAAACAGATCTGGTACTTGCCTTTCTACAGGGGATAACAGCAAAGGGGGTAACAGCACAGAGGGTAACATCAAAAATATGCTTTACAGGATATTGGCTTCTCTAAATATCATTACAGTGACATTACATTTTCTGTAAAACATCATCTGATCAACAGGAGTAAATGTGGTCATGACTAGGTCATATGATAGTAGTCAGCTAGGGGCAGCATACCAATAAAATTCCGGGGGGGGGGGGGAAAGGATTAAATTAGGAAAAAAATAATCTGAAATATTTATTGTGACCCAATATTTACATATACAGTATTCTTCCCTCTTTTTATATTAATCAGAAAATGGAGTTTGAAACATGTCAGACTTACTGATTAAAATGTTTAATATCATTAAAATTTTAAAAATACATAAGAACAGGTTTGAGTTAAAATGAGTCTTGAGCTGAGTAAAAATCATATTAGACTTCTACTACGGGCACAGGTGACACTGTGTGCAGCATTATTATCCCTGCATCCAAGAACTTCCAAAAGCCAAAGGAAGGGCAGGCTCAGGACTGGAGTTTCTTGCTCTTTGTGCTGTGTTTCGCCACTCTGTGGTGAATCCAGCACTAGCCTGGTGCATTCGGGCATTGAATAAAATTTCCAGTGTTCCAGTGATGTGAAGCTTAATCTCTCAAAATTGAATGGGTTTTAGATTCCTAAATGACTTAGATTTAGAATCTTCTGCATGGTTTTGTGGAATTTTTCATTGGATATTTTCAAACATTTTCTCTTTGTTTTTATTTCTTGTGCATCACCCTCTTGGCCCACATACACAGAAACATCACAGAGAGGCCATTAATAGCAACTTAAAAACAATTGCAGTGAGGGTGGAACCTTGCAGGAGCTCAAGGACTAGAACTACAATTTTGTGACATTTTGAAAGCTTTAACCATTATTAGAAACAGAGAAAGATTTATGTGAATCACGGTGACTCACAGAACCTGCTGTTCTGGTCTCATGAAGCACAGAGAAAAGTCTATGTTTTTTCATCTATGAAAAAATAAATACTTTATTTGAAACATCATTCTTTTAAAATATGCATGAAATCATCAGGCTTCATTTACCAATTTTCTTTTTCTTTTTAGTTTTCATTATTCTCATCATCAGAAAAGAACATTTATTGACTATGTTTATATTTATATCTTTTGAATGACTTTTTTAAAATCCACCTTGTATCTTCTTCATGATCTTGATCATTTAATTGCAAGGCAATGTAGTATGGCAGAAGATAATAGGGAAAAAAAGAGTTAAGGCAAACATCATGCTTGGTCTCTTGAATTTCGTTTATGTCAGAAGGAAAATCTTCATAATAGAGGTGATGGTCTGAGACCAGCTGAGGATGCTTCTTCCCTACATGGTAGAGCTGGGAGGAGAAAAGTGACTGGATCATGACCTCTCCTCCTTGGGGTGCTGACTGTGTGAAATTAGAAGTCTTCCCTTGTTGGTTAATCCTTGAAGTAGCTGTCATTGCTCAGAACAAAGTGAAATAGGTCAAAGCATTGGTGACAAAGAGGGGAGAACTTTAACTGACTCCTGATCGACCTTTGGGCCTCACCACTCACGGAGGCTCAAGTCTGACTTGTAGCATTTCCATCTTTTCTGTATGCCTGTAACACGAATTTGCTTTGTAAAGATAACATTTCCCTTAACAGACGTACTAAAGGGACATATTTGCCAATGCCAGGGGCAGTGAACTTATCTGCCTTTTCCTAGTTCTTTACTAATCTGTTTTTATGTAGTATGGGCAGGAAAATCTTTTGAGATTCGCAGACTCATTTGCAGGATAACCATGTCAGCAGCATCATTGCATCTCAAATTTAAAAATTTAGAAGAAATGCAGATAGAAATGTGTTAAAAGCAAATAGAGACCATGCAGGTTTGTGCCAACTGAGAACTTGAAATAAAATAGGATTTCAACACAGAATGCTAGTTATTGCAGTTATTATTATTTTTGCAGTGCATGCAATATGCCAGACATTTCACTGTCCTCATGGTTATAATCCCTGATCCTGTAAAACTGTGAAAAAAATTTCAGCTATTACTCAGTAAAAAAATGAAAGGAATGAAGGTAGGCAGAAGTGTGATAGTAAGAAATGTAAAGGAAATAAGGATGCATCAGTCTGTATTTCTTCCAAAGCCCTAACTTCATATTGGAAGCCTTAAAAAAGCAGGAAATCCTAAAATAGCATGACTTATTTAAAAATACCTGCCTTAGTGGCTCAATATTTCTGTGCATAAGCTCATTTATAAAACTGAATATCTAAAAAGAGAGGTATCCCAGTTCTACACTTCTTACATTGTAGGTGTGTGTAAATATGGTCCAGAGAGCTCCTTAATAGATTACATTTTCCTTGGTGTTTGTCCTCAAGTGGGAATGTAAATCCTACCATGGGAGTGCTGCATGATCTGTTTCTCCTGGTTCAGTGTCACCTGAATCTGTCTGGTACACTTATAACAAAAGGTTATTTAGCTGAGATGACAGCATTATGCTCCCAGTTCTGGGGTTTATCTTCCTTCTAGCTGAAGAGTCCCTGTGGTCAATGGCAAGTTGAATATGAGTCAGCAGTGTCCTGGTAGCTAGGAGGGCTTGAAAAATTCCTGGTATATGTCACTAGAATGATTTCACTAAAGCCATGTAATCCTGGACATGCTGTGGGCCTCAATGCATCACATCATCTTTCTCCTCTTCTGCCAAAATGTATTTATTTTTCATCTGTGTATTAAGGTGACTTGTGTTTGATCTCAAACTGCAATAAAAGCATGTAAGAAATTAGTCAGAATGGGAGATAAGGTAGAGTTCAGCATGCCAATATTCTGATTTGTTTAAATCAGAATTATTTAAATTTGTTTAAAACATGTGCCTGGAAAGAGCAAGAATTATCATTTTCAGTCAATAATGACCTTGTTTGAGTGATCTTTAAGGCAAACTGGTGTGTTTCTCAAAGCACCATTTCCACCTCTCTGCCTCTTCTTCTTTTTTTTTTCTTTTCTTTTTGTCTATTTTTTGGTTGACATCTCCCAGCAAAAAGTGACTGAAGACTGCTCAGAAACTTCCCAGTGCAAGAGAACCATAAAATCCAGACAGCTGCAGGTGACACCAAATCAGAGGAAAGAGCTCATGCAGCACTTGCCTGGTAGCACCTATGTTCCCTCAAGAGACCAAACACCAATATGTCCCCAAAACCCCCCAAAAAAGTGCATAGTGTGAAACCAGGCACTACTGACAATCTCCTGCTGGTGCCCAGAGTCAGGACCTGTCACAGGCATTCCTCTTTCCCTTCCCACTGCACAAGCATCACTGTGGGACATGAGTGCTGGCTACCAGGAGCTGCTTCAAGCAGCCCAAACGCACTCCCTACAGCCAGGGCTGGCCTCCTGGGTGTCAAGTTTTGCAAAGAAGCAGCTTACCATTATTATTGCTTGATCTTGGCACAGCAGGTAGAGCTCCTTGATTTAAGTGTGTGGTGTTGCAGAGTTTGCTTCTGTTAATGGGAGTCAGACCATTCAGTTGGTTTGCAAAGGTCTAGAAATGCCCTTTTTTCCTTGTAATTTTTGGGGACGTTATAAACTAAGGAAGTAGACTAAGGAAGTTGATGATGATAAAATATTGTTTCAGTGAGAGTGACTGCACAAACAGGCTCAGAATAAGGGAGCCAGGATCTGGCCATCTGGTGTTATGGCTGGTGAAACGTGCTCCTGCTGTTGGAGAGGTGTAAACAGTTTGAACAAGCGTCATGTTTTGAAAGCAGCATTTCAAAGGGTTTGTAAAGTGGAGAGAACAGATTTGGGTTTCATTTGACATTAATATAGAGATAACAAAGATCTGGAAAAAGAATAATCTGCATACTCCAGGATAAAAGTTCTGACCTTTCACATTTGGAACCTCTTTCAAGGGGACACAGTCTGCTGTCAGAAGTTAGGCAAGATAATTGGCAAAAATGCTTTGGAAGTTTTTCATCAAAATGCCTCATCCATATACAAGTAATATGCTGTGTTAGACAGTCACCTGACCTTGTTATATCTTATTCATTCCTAATTAGAAATGAGGCATCCAGATGTGAAAGGTCATTATACTAGATTCTATGACACCTATCATGGCATATTTCTGTCACCTAGATTTTTATTAGAAATGCACTAAACAAGCCCTTCTCTCTCTGCCATATGTTTATTGCCATGTTCAAGGACCTGCAGGTAAAAAGAATATTTTGTCTACCCAGATGGTTATTGCCACATTTGGTTTTAAACTTCCACAGCATCTCATAGTGCTAATTGGTTCACACTCTGATGCCAGTTTACAGAGATGTTATTTTTGGTAATAACACCATTGACAGCAATTCCTCTGCAAGAAACATCTCTTTAAGGAATAAAAGAAAAAAAATTAGAGACTTTCCCAGTCAAAAGCAAAGTTCTTTTTTTTTAAAATGCTGATTCATATGAAGTATATTTTCAGTGTACCCTCATTTAAGACAATGAATTGCAGGGTTTGGTTTTCCCTTTTTTTTCCCTGTGGTAGCTTTTTGAAAAGTCATTTCATCCATTTTTATTGAAGTGCTCAAAAGAAATAAAGCAACAAAATTACTAAATGCTACTTAAAATATATATATTTGTCTTTACACAAGAGCATTTATGTTTTTTTTAAAACCTTCATTTTGTATTTCAGCATATATGAAATGTCTAGTAGTCATCAATATTTTTGTTTTGTTTTCAGTTATGGAAGGTGACTTCTGATATCCCATTTAGTCTGGAGCTTCTTATTTGGCAACTAATGCCATTAAAATCAATTGCACCACTTGCTAAAAAGGCACCATTCCACCTGCATCCAGGGTAACAGAATCTGGCTCAGAACTGATACTGTCAAAATTGATTGATTTTGCTTTTGTCTCAAACCCGCTTGGATACCAAAAAAAAAAAAAAATCAGAGGCATTTTAAAGTCGAGCATCAATACACATCAGCAAGTCAGCAAATTACTTATCCAATTTTAATACAAGGGTGTTTTATTGTGTTCTCCTTTACTCTTAAAAGAAAGGTGGGGTCTGTTATCCATAAGATTACCATATATCCATCTATTTTTCCAAAGTAACTGAATGTGATTTGTGACTAAATTTTCAGGTAATTTTCAAATACGTCTGCTTCATTTTCTTAAGGTTTCAGTATGCATTAAAATTATAGTGCATATCAATCCTTATTACAGTACAGCAGAGTTTTGATTCAGACATCCAGGCTCTTGCTGTGATAAAGTTTATACATTACATGAATCATATGTATATATGGCAACAGAAGCCCAAATGAGACTGAAACACTTCTTGTTCAGACAGAATCTTCAGTGTCTACCCCAGAAGTCCACTGCTGAGTAGTATAAATTATAACAGTGCCCTATTTGCAGCTCAGTCAAATCTTTACAGATTTTCCCAAAGATAGCCACAGATATTTTTCTAATCTCTTCCAAATTTCGGGTACTATGCTCAAGCAATAGAAGTATACAAAAGACTGCTTTTGAGGATCTTTAAATCCAGAAATATGTTTACAATGCCAAGGGTTGGGTAACCCCAACAGGAAGTCATTTGACTGAATCAGTGATAGGGATGTCACTAAAAGATATTTCTGATATTAATGGTCAAAGAATGCATCAAAGAAAAAGTCCTTCTAGATTTTTCTTTCCAAACCAATGTACAATAAGTTGAGAGCACTTGTATAGACACAGTAAGTTGAGAGCACTTTTATGGGTCTGTAACTAAATGAACTCATATACATTAAAAGCAAGGGGAAAAGCTGATATAAATCTTAAGCTTATAATTTAAAAATAAAACAAGATATGATGATAAGGCAGAAACTCTTCAACATTGGAAATGCCACACAACCTTAGCTTGATCACTGTTATATGGAAAATCAACAATTTTACCCATATGAATTGAACTCTTAAAATATAAAAACCCCAGCCATCTATTTTACTGTTAGCTACATGAACTGCTCAGCTGTAGGCAAAACCTTTTCAGTATTTGCTGTCTCCAGGACTGACTTTCAAGGGAAACTGAACATTAAATTTTACTTACCACAGACAAAGTATGGTCTGAATGAATGATTTAACTGAACAGAAGTTCTATTACCTCTCCAAATAATGAAAAATTTCATGAACATTATGCTATATAGGAATTCTGTGAGAAATCATATTTTACTGCAAATGTGAAAGGTAGTTATTTTTCTGAGCACACACTATTTACATTAGTCTAATTTCCAAATTTGAGGATTTTTCAGATTTCTTGGTGTTTATTTTAAACTACTCATATATTTTTAACAAAGCCTGCTTAAGAAATCTCTCAGATGTCTGAAGAACTCCTGTACAAATTTTGAGTTATTGACTACAGAAGCTTCAGGGTTTTTTCAAATTTCTTTTCAAACATCAGTTGGATTTTCTAAGGACATCAAAATGTTGATCATTCTGACTGAAGTTTTCTTTTGCATTTCCTATTTCCCTGGGTTTCAGGGAGAGAAAAAAATAAAAGGAAATGTGGCTTGAATTTTTATATTACATAGTGGTCCCGTAAGTATCACAATTTGTGGAGACTGACATAGTACTTCTGATTAGCCAATGGGTTATAATCGCAGGTCAATTTTTTTGTGGGTAGGATGTGGGTCAGAAAGTTGTTATTTAATATTAAAAATGGAAGGGGGGGAGGAATTACTATCTCATTTATTGGCTTGGAGATTGTGAAACAAATTGTGAAGGAAAAGAAATGCTTTATTTTTTTGCTATTGGTAAGTGAATCATCTATATAGCAGGTATTTCCTGTGGTATGGATAAGTTTGGTCTAAGATCAGAGGCACAAGACAGAACAAAGTCAGTATTTTTCCAAGATATATGGTAGCCTGGATTCACTTAAAAAGGAAAATTGTAGTTCTCCTTCTCTTCTTGCTCCATTCATCTTCACTTAAAAGTATGCTGTGTTAGCATTGGAACTGGAACACAGTCAAAATACTGGATTCAGAAGCAAACAGGAATGCTAGATCTCCATGTCAGCAAATATGTGACTTGAGCCAGAAGAAAATATTTCTTTTAGAACAAGTTTAACAGCCTCTAAATTATCAAGTTTTGTACAAAATGTATATGCGTACATTTCTTCCTGGACTTGAAAGGTGAGACATAAGAAATAACTTGCTGGCTTTCCCATCATCCACCTCCTCAGCAGTGTTATGACAGGGTGAGACTGCTTATGTCAACTGGCACAAGATTCACCATCAACTCACTCTGCAAAGTTTGTTACGCTGTATATGGAGACCTGAACATTTCCAGAAATTGGCACCATAAATTGCACTGCTTCCTTTTTCGGTCTCCTTGCTATTAGAAAATAATTATTTTGCTTTGGTTTTCCAGGAAGAGTGAGCAGTTCTCAATGCCCTAGAAAAATAGGAAGTTGTAGAGCATGTGCAAGATTTTCTGACTCAGTCTAGATGAATTATTCTTTTGTTTCCATATATTCTGCTTAGAGATTCTTGAAGTAACTCTTGTAAAGCTCTATCCAGAAATTGTACAGAATGACATTTTTGTGATATTTTTCCAGAAACAAGTTCTACAGTGTCTAAAACTGAAGGTGATTAAAATCCTTTCAGTTTTCCATAAATGGGACTAGTAAAACAAAATGTTTAGTAAGGATGAGCTAGAAGGCATTTAACATTAAGAGACATATCAGTGTCTCTGGGCTTTTCATTATTAATCATTATTAATTTGTGTTATGCCCGGTCATATTTTAACTCCAACTCTAACATAAGACCGCTTTCCTACCTTGCTCCATAACTCCTAGTCAGCTAACCTAAAAGTGCTGGTTTAGTGTTTCTAAATCCTTTCCCATCAAATCTCTACTAATCTGAAATAAAAATGGATTGAAATACATTATAGAAAACTTAGTATGTTCAACAGGTTTTCAGCTGCTCTCTTTAAAAGCATTAACATATGACATAACATCCCTTCTTTCACTTAAGATTTGCCAGGTTCTTGGTTAAAGGTGGTATCAGGTAGCACTGATACCATCTGAGGTGGCATAACTGCAGGTGTAGGACATTAGAGTCTGGCAAAGAGATGAGGAAATTGAATACAGAAATTGTTACAGGAGTGGAAGGAACATATGTAGTAAAATCTTGGCTAATATTTTATCTGCTTTTCTGGTTGCAAACTGTGCAGTAGTTACAGTAGCCATAGTTTTTTGTCCAGGTTTAAGTGTTGAAAGATAAGATGGGGTGAGAAGGAAAGGGAGGAAGGGTTTCTCTCTCATCATTGCACAAATTATATTTCATCTCTTTTTGTAAATAAGTTACCGAGGATTTCAGATAATTTT
This sequence comes from Acridotheres tristis, assembly GCA_037013685.1. Taxonomy (NCBI): domain Eukaryota; kingdom Metazoa; phylum Chordata; class Aves; order Passeriformes; family Sturnidae; genus Acridotheres; species Acridotheres tristis. Next base: position 73,678,431 of record CM072884.1, read on the forward strand.
AGATCAATGGCCGTCACTGGCATTTCTGTTTCATTAGATCTTGATTATCATTACTGATTGGAAATCAGGTGAAGAAGTTGTGTTTTGATGGCAGTCACACTGGTTCATGTTAAATTAAAAGATGTGTTATATGAAATTTATCTACTGATTCATAAAAATTTACCAGTGTAGGTTCATTTATTTCTGTTCCCATCTATAATCATTTTATTACCATGTTGGAAGTTGGAAATGCTTGAGGAAGCAAGCAACAGACCCATTTTTAACTGTGGAGCAAAACTTCCTGTTGTCCATCTGCACAGAATAGAAACTCTGTGTCACTGTGGCCCAAGTTAGAAGGGTGAAGTATATAAAGAAATACCATACTGTTAATGTTCAGCAGTTTTCCCACGGTATATCTTTCTCCTTTTACATTGAAACTGTGCATCAGTATCCATTATTTAATGAAATTTTCTCATATCACCAGAATTTGAAATTTTGAGCTTTTGAGCATATGCATAGCAAACTTGAAGATTTACAGTATTTATCTAGCACTTTATGATTTCTTGGAGTTTCGCTTCAAATATTTGGCAAGTACTTCTGTATAATAGTTGATGCTATGGAACTTTAAGGAATAACAGTCTTTGACATGCTTTATGGGTTATTTTTCCTAGTTATATTCTTATCCCATCAGTTTTGATTTAGGACTTCATTGAACATTAAAATGAATTTGCTTTTAAGTTTCTACTTAATAAGTGGACCGCATTTTCTCTTTCTGTGTTTAAATTATCTGATATACATTTGTATAGGCAAAAAAATGTCTTTGCAAATGAATGTTTTCTGAAATCCTATGAGCAAGTATTAAAACCAGCATTAGGATCTCAAAGAGGCTGTGGCAATCTTAGTTTTATGGACTGAATCCAATTATTCTTTATTGGAAGCCATGCTGTGTAATTCCAGTGCTTTCTCTTGGTAAAGAATTTACTTCAACTATTACAAAAAAAGGTAAATACTTGCAAGACATTATCAAAATATTCTTTCTACAACTGGAGAACTGTTTGCATGAATGTGATGCCTGTCATTTTGACACAATGCCAGGGACCTCCAAGACTGAAAACCATAAACTGTCACAGTTTGAGAGGAAGGGCCAGGGTTATAACAGTGAGTAGAGTTGTGCCTTGTATCTCATGCAGACCAATCTGCTGTGGCAACACACACTCTGCACTGAGTCCCTTTTTTGGCTGCTCAAGAAGTGCTTTCTCAGCATCTAGGACCTACTGCTCACAAATCCCAGGTGATCTCCCAGTCAAGAGACCACCTGATGGCCAGAACTGGGGGCTGAGGCACAGATCTCCAAAGTCAGAAGCATGGGTCACTCACTGCTCTTGGGTGCAAAACATGCTGAGGGTAGGAAAGGATGAGGGTTATTATGAGCTCCTGTCATCTGTTGAATAGCATCAACTCCTGCCATCTGTTGCATAGCAAAAACAGTGATTTATATCGAAGATTTCAATTCTAATGAAGAAGGTATGATTGCATGCAATTTCACAGAGACCTGATCAGCTTTGTTGTCCCTGCGTAGTGAGAATTCAATCTTTTGCTATTCAAATGCTAATTAAAAAAAGTTTTCCACTGATTCTGGTGATAATAAATTCACTATATCTCTTTTCTTTACGGGGCTGAAAGTCTTACATTTAATTACTGTTAACAAGACCTTTATGGGAAGAATAGAAAATTTAATGTACTGTAATAGCATTAGCATATTAAATGTAACCATCAGGTGGCCCCCTTAGGATTACTGCTTCTGATTGAAGCCTATTCAGCTTTTTATTCATTGTCATTTAAACTTCATTAAGTATAGAAATTTATTTTTTTTACTCCTTTCCATGGCAGACTTGCAGTCGAAGATGTGTAAGCTGACAATTCATTTGGTTTGATCAATAGAAATTTGATCTGATTGCATTCTGATTTGGAATGGTCGGAAGGGTGAGTTGGATTTTTCAAAGACAAAATAAGAATAAAAGTGGTTGTTCTATGTAGAAACAACAAATTAGAAACTATTAGGTTTCTTTTCAAGGTATTCATAGAACCTATTTATGGAATTTTGCCCTTAAATGTACCATGTTTAATATTGCATAACTTTTCTTATAATCTGATCCTGTTTTGGAAGGGCAGCTCTGATTAGAAAAAGAAAGCAAAATTTTAAAAAGTCATTCTTAATGTCATAAAGCATGACCAAAGTGGAGATCATACAGAATCGAAGTTTCTGTTGCTAAGTAAACATATTTCAACCTTCCAGATACTACAGTGTAGTAGTGAATTCACTGCTTCTATGGTTAAAATGAAAAAAAAAAAAAAAAAAAAAAAAAAGAATGAGAAATTGCTTCCTTAAAAACACCATGCAATATTCTCCATGCTGCACTAGAGTCAAGAAGCTTCTGATCCTTGGAAGAGGAGAACAAAACATCCATAACACCGACCTTTATAACAAGAGGTTACTTTTCAGTTCTTCTGCCACTAATTATTATCAACATCTAAACGTTACTTTGCATTGTTTTAATTGGCAGTTCTACTATGATTAGCACAAAAAGCAGGTGATATTATCATGCATAGCTGCTTTGCTATTATTTCCGCCAGTCTCATTTGCTTTGCAAAGAACAACACACGGGTTTCCTTGTCCTGTGATGCAAGCCCAGCAACTCACATTTCAGGTGGAAGAACACATGCCAGCTTATAGCCATGAAAAATAGACACCTTTTTTTATGTCTGATTTGATTTTCACAGCTCATGATGTTCCTCAAGGAAGCAGTGAATGCTTTGTTTTCAGGAGATGGCAGCTTTGGAGCACAAGGCCATGTTTGTATCAGGGAAGCATTCAGATGAGGCAGTGATGATGTACCAGCCTATAAAAGCATCGTGTGCATAGGCAAAAGGTCTTGGTTTCAGTGTCATGTAAAGAAAGCCCAAGCTGCTGCAACAAATGTTAATATTTGATAAAGGTTCCTATTTTTCCCCTTCAGTTTGAAGTATTTGTTATTCAGCTTGGGTCAGTTAGGATTTGATTTGGAGGTTTTTTTGCAAAGCAGCCTTTTCTTTCTGCAATTCAATCTGACACTGCCAGTAGCTTTGCACTGTAGGGAAGAAACATTTTTTAATCCAAATATATATATTTTATTTTGCAGAGGGCAATCCTGTGATTCTTATTTGAATTTTTTCGGATGTGTCAGTTTGAATAAAAAGTACAAAGACTTTGATGGATAAAGAAAGTTATCTTAACTGCATAGCTAGCATTCTATTCCAATAAAGTATTAAATAAGGAAACAAAGATTGCAACAAAAGCATTGGTTTCTTTCATGTGGAAAAGGTAGTAATTACTATTATCTAGTTATTTTACATTATATACCCCCAAAACATCTCAGAGTTATTTTCCCCTGTATATGCTGGTGCTTGGGGCTTAGCTGGGCATTAATGAACATCAGACAGACCTTTTCCAGTATTCCAGAGTTGTCCTTACAGCCTTGGCATGGACACCATGGTGGATGTGGCATTTCACATTTTCATCATCATCACTAAACTTGCTGAAAGTGAAATTATTGACCTGAATCAAGCAATTTGGATTATTTTGCCTAAGCCAAGGACATTAATCATAACAGTGATATGATCCACTGGCCCATAGTCCAACAGCCTTTATCTTGGAAATACCCAAAGTCATTGGGGGTTCATTTTTCCATTTTCCATTTTTTGGATAATCATTTTCTTCATAGGTAGTGAGTAAAACTCAGTGAGGTGCTTTTGTCTGCAAACAAAATGCACACAAGTACCCTCACAATGACAGCAAAGAAAAAATTGTCCCAAAATGCTGATGTCTGCTTGAAAAAAACTGAAATTTGCTTTCCCTCTTTCACTGTAGGAGGAAAGGAGGAATTTGCCTATAGGGATTATTCTGGAAACTTCCTCATCTCTGAGCTCCTAAAACAAGACTTTCAATAAATTTTGTTAGTAGGAAGAATATATAATTGGTGGTTGAAATTTCAAGGGACATAAAAGCCACCAATATAATATTGTGCTCTTCTGAAAGAGCGCAGGAAAAAGGAGGAGAAAAATCTGGTAAAATCATTCATGTTTCAGAAGACACTATTACAAGAATCAAGTCAGTTCTATCACAAAAGTACCTCAGAGACAGAGTTAACACTTAGTGAAATCCGTAGGTGTCTTAGCCTGGGAGAAAGGCTGAGAAATAATTAGAGCTAATAGAAAGAGATTGAAAACATAGGCAAAAAGCCCTTTTCTAAGGGTTTATAAGGGAGATGAGCAATCACACAAACAATAAATCAAATTCTCGGGCAAAACTGTTGAAATTAAAGCTATTTCATTAAAAATAAAATTATATAAATTAATATTTATTAAAGGAGAAAGAATAAGCTAAATGAACGTGAGTTTACTAGCTGTGGTAGGCTGAAATGTCAAATGTAAAGAGGTAAATTTCAAGCAAAAAGACGAGTTACTTAGTAATTGTCAAAAGGGTATAAAAACTAGGTAGAAAACATAACTGAGAAAAGGAAACTTTGCTCCACACCTTAACTAAAACTTCCTATCTAGCTTTTTACTAACCTTCCAAACATGCTGAAGAATTAACTTCTTCCTGCAGGAGAGTTATGTAGTGGATTAGGACTGAGAAAAAAATCCAGATGCTCAAGAACATGGGCTAGATGGCCAAAGGTCTTTGGTCTTTAGCTTTAGAAGTTTTCTTGAAAAAATATATTTTCAGTAAATTATCCTAATTTTCTTTTGAGTTATTTGTAATTTGTAAATACTAGAAAACAGCCACCTCTCTGTAAATCTCTATTTTACAGAGAAGTTTGATCTGTAGTTTATTTTATTCTATTTTATGGTTATTGCAAAAAAACTATCCATAAACTTCAAAGCAGGAAAGATTCATTTCACCATCCCAGAATTCTTTGCTATTTTATCCCAACAAATTGAGTTGTAAGTCATTTTCAGGTGGTTTCTCCGATAAGCTTAGGCAAGTGTAATTTCATGCAGTGCAAGTCAGACTTACACTCCTACTGAGGAAGAGAGCTCATCAGTCTGTCTTCTGGGACAGAAGGGCAAAACCCTTCAGAATTACTTAGTGTCAGTTATATTTTCTTTGCAGTGCAATATAACTCTTCCCCAGGAATGGAATAAACCTTGTGTTTCCATTTTTGGCTAAGATCAACCAATGCAATTTTAACAAAGCTTTTATAAGCATTTGGAGAACTACATAGTTACAAATAGTGCCCATATTAATATCACAGTGAAGTAAATGCTCTGTTTAGCCAAAGAATGAAGGCAGCAGTGAAAGTATTTATATATGTCTGAGTTTTTTTCTGGAGATTGCCATGGGTAACAGACAGACTCAGCATCCACCACAGGACTTTTCAGGTTAGTTTGCCAGCCAGAACACCACTTAAAGCAAAACATGGTGGTGGTGTGATAAACAGAGCTCACTAACTTATTTGCTTGTCTCACACTGGCCACCAAACAGCCATCAGATGGTGTGAGCACAAGCCAGGAGAAAATTCTTTGCGGAACCAGGACCATAATATGGCCATTATTAGTCTGCCTTCCCACTGGAAACTGAAAATTAGATTGTATGTATTTTCTTACCCAAGCCCAAGATGTCAAGGCTTCTTATAGGAAGATTTTGTTTGCTTCTTGTAAATCAAACAAGAACGAGTAAAAAAGAAGAGAAGTTGATCACTGGATTAGTCTTTAAAATGGTCAATGTTTGGAAAATTTTGTCAAGCTGATACTCCTCTTGAGTTAAGGAGGATTATCAACTAGGACATACCAGTCTTTTGTAACTCACAAAAAAGGGAGAGTTCATTCCATATTATTTTCACATTGTTACCTTATTTTTAATTATTATAATAATCCTAATTTAATTTAATTACTTCATATTTTATTTTAAAATCTTCACTTTTAGAGGAAGGATAATAAAATCATAGAACTTCAGGGCAGAAGACAAGAATAAGAAATGATGGCAGGGGATTTTCATTATATGTTTCGATATTGATTATCAAGTGACATGTATGAAGTCATATGCATTTTCAGCCAATAGCCTTGTAAAGACACAAGGGGGAAAAATGATGTTACAGATCAACCATTCTGCTTTTGTCCTCAAACTAATAATCACATCATGTTATGATGTATGTTGGGTGACTTTTCACAAAAACTTCCAGTATTGAATTAAAAAATTAAATTGCAGTTTATGAAAACTGCATTAATATAAGAGAAATAAATGCATGTTAAAAAAAATTGAATTCTTTGCAGTTAAGAAAGTTGATTACTTTGCTTATTTGCATGAGGAATTGGCAGGAATGAGGAAATTCTAAAAAGGGAAGGGAAATCATGTAACAAAAGCTAAGGCAAGGTAAACACAGATAAGAGAAGCTTGGTAGGAGACATTGTGGCATCAGGGGATGGATTCAAAATATGAAGAAAGCTATTAGCAATAATTTTGTCATGTGAGTTTAACTTCTTTGTGCTCAGGAAAATGGGTTTTATACACTTGTTTTAGCTGTTTGAAAAGAATTCTCAAAATGTTTGTAGATGAAAACCTGGTGCCTAAGGGGCCCACTACCACCTTAAAACATAAAGACTACTAACCTCCCAGTGTCTCACCCCAAAAGCTTCTTATGTGTGCACCACATGTGTGAAAACAGCAAGGAAAGAGTAGTCAAAAAGAGTATTTGGAAGTTTTGGTTCCACTGGAAAACCTCAGGAAGGCTTTTCACAGGAGATCCCCTTGGTTTCAGGGACTTGGGTGGGTGAGAGGGGTGAAGTTCTTTAATTTGGACAAAAAGAGATGAAAGAGTTTCTAGACAAAAACAAACTCCATAAGTTTGCACACACTGCAGCCATACTACTCACCCCTACAACTCTATCAGTTTCACTTTCTGAAAACTTTTTTCCTTCTTGTGACATAACCATACTACTACATACTGTCATTGATCACTTACCCCCTATATATGCAATCACTTCTTCTACTGCTCTATTTCTCTCATTTTTCAGGGAATTTTTAATGAAATTTGTGGCATCATAAATGGTTGTATCACTCAAAAGCATTTTACCTATGTGCATTATAGTTTTATATATATGCCTGTTTTATATTACAGTTCATTGCACTCTAAAAGCATAAAAGCTTTCAAGACTGTTGATTCTGTTAAGGCTGCATTTGCCTATTGCATTGGACACTGTACACTTACAGGATAAAACAGCAGAGAATCATTTAGACTTTAAAGTAGTCTTTCTCTAACTTCATGTGATACTTCTATGAAGTGTTTTCCCAGTTGTCTAGGGGAGTTTCTTTGTTTTGATTGCCTCACACTTTTAAATTATTGTCCTATTTTGAATTCTATAAACAAGTCAATGTCTTTTCCAATGGATAAAAATTGTTTACTAGAAAATGTTGGGGTTGTTCACGTGTTTTCTGTTTTATTGTAAAAGACTGATGGTCTTAACCCCAAATTTGGGTTCCTCAGTTTGATTGTCTAGATTTCAGAAAGAGGAAGCAGTCTGTTCCATGTTACTTAGTAGGATTTTTTGCATGCCTGGTCAGTTTGAAATTAGTAAAAGACTCAACTTTGTTACAAGTTCTTAGTTATTTTGTCAGTTGTTTTTTAAACCTTGGTCTATATACCAGTCTCAATTTTTTCACATAAATTAGGAGTTGCAATTTTATGGATAGCTTGTAATTTATCATCTGTTCCTCTTGACACCCACCTTGTCCTCATCATTTACAGATGATAATCAAAAAAACACAAAACTTGGCATGAAGTGTAAAGAAAATCAAATATAAATTAAAAAACACTAGAGGGGAACAGTTATCATGCCAGAGAACTAAAAAATACTGGGCCTGCTAAATGAGATGAACCAAATATATACAGTAGCACCCCCTAGACAAAGTGCAAAATTTGCAAATCCTTTTTCTCTTCTTTGAAGTGTATGTGTATTTCACTTCAACAAAGAGATGCGCCTTTTTATCTTCTTTAATAGGTGTCATATGCTTTGTCTAATGTAAATGAAAAATTGTACCAGGTGGGCTCAAAATCCCTTTTTCTTTCATGCACATGACAACTTCGCTTCAGAAATCTAATGCAAGTAAATCATTATGTCAATGAACACCAGTAATCTGCACAAAAAAAAAAAACAAAACCAAAGGAGTGGCAGGGGTGGTGTAGGTGGTTAGAATGTGCATCTTTATGAGTTTAAGAAACAAAAGCACTGCTTTTTCCAGTTTTCAGGATCTATTCCCATTTGACTCAGGAGAGATTTATGCTTCAATTATGAAACTGCAGAACGCTTTTTCACAACTTCGGTGAATTTCTAAATGGACCTGGCAGTCTGGCCCTTGAGGCCAGGTGATGTCTTCCTCTCAAATTCACATAGGTCAGGATTTCATTCTTAGAAACTCTTAGTTGCTTCTCGTGGTTCTGGTGGTTCACTTCTGTGAATGTGAGGACTTTCTGTTACACCTGTAGCGTGCAAGTGTTACCAGCAGGGTTGCAGTTCTCTTTCAAAGCCTGTGTCCCATTTCATTACAGCTGATATGTTCTGCACAGGAGGCTTATGAGATGTAATTTTTGGTATGCGTGTATAGCATAGCTGTTATGTTTAATGGCTTGGAAGATATTGTCACTTGGGATTCTAATACTTCTAGTCCTCAGAAGTTCTGGGTGGATCAACTTATAGGCATTTTTCTAATTCTTCTCTTAGAATTTCTCAATTATTTTTGCAATTGCTTCCAGGTTACTTATCTCTGAACCAAGAAATATTACTGGATGTTGAAGGTGTGATGTCAATCACATCTTTTTTATTTTCCAGACCCAATGAAGACTGTTGCATCACCATTCTATCATTCATTCACTTCTATCTATGTTCAACTTCAAGCTTTCAGCAACAGGTCATGTTAATCCTAGGGAAAGGGCTCCCTCAAAACAGTAGTCTGGTGACACCAAAGCAAACTGCCACAGTGAGACCCCAGTCAGGGCAGATTGTTCTGAGCACAACTGGTTCACTGTCTGGGATCTCCTTAAACACAAATAAAATATTGAAAATATTGACTTGTATTAAGAATGAACCTTTTTTTTTTTCTTCTTCAGGTGTGAAAAGTCCAGGCTTATTGCTGATCTTATTTGAGCATGGCCATCAAATTCATGCCCTAAATCAGATGCTGGCTGCTGCATACAAAGTGAGCCAGCTGTGCATTTGGGGCATTTCAGTGTCTGGCAGCATTTGCCTTAGGTTTTCTGTCATGGGCTTGCAGCTTTTTTAAATCAACTATTGTGATGGGTTAGCCTGCTTATATAGCTACTGTATTCGCTTCAGAGGGAAACCTCTGCTTAAATAGTTTCCAGGCATTGGAAACTGCATGTCAGCTTACAGGAGGGCTCTAGATCTCATAAGGGCCCCCAGAGGTATGTAAGCCCTGTGAAGAGGCTGGTGCAACTATTTCAGAATCTGATCTTCAGACCATAAGCAAAAAGGCATTGCAAGAATGAGAGTTTATGAGACATTGGAAATTAGGTCATTCCTTAATGTTTCCTGAAAAAGAGAAGATTTATACCATTTTACCTTCAGTGAGCAGTTCATTTTTGCATCTGCAGAATAAAGATAATGGAGATAAGAATTTTAAAATAGAGTTTATGAAACATAAGTAATTGTGCTCAATTTCACATAAATACTCAGATTAAAAATAAAAGCATGTTGCAAAAATTTTAAACTTACACATGTGACAATCAGAAAGTTATTGTAGTCAGGTGTCTGTTGTTCATCATTTTAAAAATATTTTGTTAACTGAAATTTTATAGCAGAAAAATTACTACACATTTAGAAAACATTCTTTGACATGAAATCTTTATTGTGAGCATAAATCTCTATAAAAAAAGTCAAGCATCATGGCAGTTTCACAGGTTTTCCTATTATAATTATCTTCTTTTGCTTTTCGTGGAGTTAGTATATACATAAATATATATGTATAAATAGACTCTGGCACCTATTAGTGGTAGAAGAAATGCATTTAAAAAGCATAATAATGAGGATTCATAAGGAACTGAAGTAACACATTTGGTACAAGTGGCCTTTCAACAAGTTTACTGCTTATTGCAGAATAGCAGCCACTGGCTACACACACATGGCTGATTTCATGAAGAGTTCTAGGAGGGTTTGATTCATTGTTGTGGCTTTATTAATACAAAATCATGAACCTGACCTAACCAACCAATTTAGATAAGACCATCTGTTGTCTAATAAGATGTGCCTGTAATCTGAATAGTGGTTTTATAATAAGTGCATTATGGGATGAAGTGAAGGACAAGCAGATATTAGCTTTGTCTCATTAGCTTACAGAAAAAAAACGTAGCTAGCTTGCCACTATGGAAAATAGAATATTTTTCTTTAAGTCTTAGCACAGTTCTGTGTACAAGTATACCCCCCTGTCTATATCTTCTCTACCATACAATAATATCAAAACTAAAAAGAAAATTGTATTCATTGCACCTTTTGGAATACTCTTGTGGTACCTCCTTAGTGGCAATAAATCCAGTTTGTTCTTGCTTGGTTCTTCATAGTGCTACTGGATACCCTGACTGCTGTGAAGATAAAAATGCAGGCAATCTAGTTTATTAACATTATGTCAATGTCATCTGGTTTTGCTTTATCTAATTGCCCTGTCTGGTCTATTACACGAACAGAATATCAGCTAAGTACTGAGAAAATCTGTCTTTTTTTGGATGTCTGGCAGTGAGAAGATGGACAAAACACATTGTAAAGTTGACTTGTCAACTCAAACTCTCCCTAGAGCTTTCCTATGTTTTTATATGGATGTTAGATAATACTGTAGATTAAGCTTTACTACTCACTATTATGCTTTTATTGAACCTCTAAAACTGAATTTTATAGAACCATTGTCCAGTTAAGTAACAAGGATAAACCTTTTCTTTGGTCATAAAAACCCAAGCATTAATCCATATGAATGAAGATTAAGACAGAAATAAGTGCAGATTTGCCTGGCAATGATTTTCTTAAGAAAGAAACTTGTTGTGTATTTTGTATAGTTTTTCCTTGAGCTGTTGCTTTCTCTCATGTCTGAGTGATCTTGACTCTAGGAAAGCAAAACATATAATTAACAAGGAATACAGTACTACTAATTAGAAGGTTGTGTTAAAACACCAGATTGAGTGGTGTAGTCAGCATGCTGGAGGGAAAGAATGCCATTTAGATGGATGTTGGCAGGCATGAGAAGTGGGCCTGTGTGAACTTCATGAAGTTCAATATGGGCAAATAAAGGTCCTGCACCTGGGCTGGGGCAATCCCAAGCACAACTAAAGGCTAGGCAGAGAATGAATCAAGAACAGCCCTGCTGAGAAGAACACGGAGTGGGTGTGGAGAAGAGGATCAACATGAGCCAGCAATATGCACTCACAGCCCAGAAAGCCAAACACATTCTGGGCTCCATCAAAAGAATCTAATGAAAAACCTTTTCCTAATATCCAACCTGAAACTCCCCTAAGAAGAGTTTAATGCCATTTCCTCAGGTCCTGTCATTTCTCACTACAGACAAGAGATCAGCAGCTTAAGGGAGGTAATTTCACCCCTCTATTCTACTCTGCTCCTGTGAGACCCCACCTGGATATACTGTGTCCTGCTTTAGGGGTCCTAACATAGGAAGGATGTGGACCTTCTTAAGCAAGTCCAAAAGAGGGCCAGGTAGATGATCAGAGAGCAGGAGCACCTCCCATATGAGAACAGGCTGAGAGAGTTGGGGCTGCTCACTCTAGAGAAAAAAGGCTCCAAGAGAATTTAGGGCAGCCTTCCAGTACTGAAAAGGGACCCACAGAAAAGCTAGAAAGGGCTTTTTTTCCAAGGGACTGTGATAGCACAAGAGAATTGGTTTTAAACTGAAAAAGGGTAGGTTTAGATTATACCTAAGGAAGAGCTATTTTACTGTAAGAGTGGTGAGTCACTGGAACAGAGAACTTGCCAGAAAACTTCTGGGTGCCGCATCACTGAAAGTGTTCAAGACAAGCCTGGATGGGGCTTTAAACAACCTGGTGTAGTGGAAAGTGTCCTACCCATGGCAGGGAGTTTGGAAACAGATGATCCCATCCAAAGGTCCCATCCAAAACAAGCCATTGGAAAAAACTCATGGGTTCCTTGATATGGATATTATGATGTAAAAAATTGCATGAACAGGTTTTGTACTTCCATGTTTCACAACACGTAGATACAGGAAGATAAAAGAGCAATTAAATACAAAGGTCTTCAATTTCCCTTTGTCTCTGCTCTGTTGCTACCTCCTCACAGTCTGAATGCTGCGCTTCAGGGACAATGCTGAGTCTGAAAACTAAGGCACCTTTTCGGTAGTCAGCTTGCTATGCCATTGCTTAGTCAGACAGAAAGCAATCCAGTATCTTAGAGTGAACAGTTCTAGCACCAGGCTAAAGGTGAGCTGAAACGTGCAGGATAAGACCCTCCTTGGATATTGGACCAAGAAGGCAGCAAGGGCACACTGAGCTTCAAAAGCCAGAGTGCTTTTAATCCTCCAGGAAAGCAAAGAATCTGAAACTAATTCTTTTTATTAAAAGATCCAGTTATTGTATTGACTTTTTCAGAGAGGGTGGACAATGAGTTTTCTGTACAATTTAATGAAGTATCACCAGAGAAGAAATTACATAATATGAAATCTTTAGACAAGATTGAAAGAGCACATTTTGTATTTCCAGAATGGTGAGGATTCATTACAGCTTCACATTTCCTAACAAACCCTGAAGTGAAAACGATGTCTCTCCATAAATCCTACCATATCATTTGGACAGGGAGCTGCTTTATATTCACATTAATATGGTTTTAAAGCCATAAAATAGTATTCACAAAAATTTCTGAAGCATTTCATTTTTTAGTAAATCTGTAAAGAGTTGTAAGGAGCAGGAAGCCTTTTGTATTTGCAAGAGCAGAAGGTCTCAGGCAGCAAATACAATCTAAGCAAAAGGAAAATGTATTGCAGGTGCTGATCGTTGACTTAGAGAATATGAGAAGTTTCTTTGCACATGAAAAAAATACACATCACCAGCAGGCCCACAAGTTTGAAAGTAATATTGCACCATGTTAGTCATGTTCAGTTTATTTTCTCTGTATGTCTGTATTTTTTTCTTTAATAACATTCTTTTGGATTTATGACTGAAATCAAAATGCAGTATTTACTTCCAAGGAATATGCAAGGCTTAAAGTAAAAGGAAATTGTTTTCCAGCCTACTCAGATAAGTTAAACATACAAGAGTTTCATTTAATGGTTCTATGTGGAAAATACTTTTGGGCAAGGCTTGTTACACATGTTACACCTTTTAAAATGAGATATCATGTCTTGTATATGTGAATTCTGTTGTATACCATTAATCCCAGGAAGCAGACGTTGAAGCCTTTGGAAAGGGGAAGGTAAAAAAAGCTTCTATTTTCAAGGGAATGTTATAGTTGAGGTTAATTCAGGGTGTCATGAAAGTGTGGCTGTGACAAGATTTAGTGACAATATAAGGCCAAATTAATGCAAGATCAGTGGCCTGACTATTGATTCTTATCATGGGATTCTGCTGAAATGAAGTCATTATTTAATTATACTTTTACTTACACTATAAATGGTTCCCAGAATAGACTGCACTTGATTTTGATGTCTGCAGCTCCATCTTCACTTTTCTTTTGTGCCCATAAATAAGTAGGGAATGAATATAAGCACTCCACAAAATTTTCATTTATTGTACTTCACATGCTGACATTTTCCCAACATTTTGATTCTTCCATTCAGAACAGTCTATGATATCAAATAGTTCTGGGTACAGAAGCCTTTGAAGATTGGAAAACCAAAATTTCTCTAGTTATGATTTTAAAAATCAGTGTTTGAATGGTTTTCCTTTTCTTCTTGAGTGATTTAAAATACTTTATTTTACTGTCTTTAGAAGTGGACTAAGTAGTCTAAACTTACTGTTCATATGAAAAGAAGTAACTTAACTGGGACCTAGAAGAAGCTAATAAGTACTTTATTGAGACGTAAGATACAGCATCAAGGGCTTTGCTTTAGAAATATATATGGGAAAGCTCAAGCACCTACAAAATATCAGCAACATTCACCTAACAGTCAAAATTGCATTGATTCCCTGTATTATCAAGTATCAATATCAAATATTTATATTTGATTCTCTTGGTTCTGAATCAGGTCTATTTGGCAAATCTATGACTAGTAAAAGCTTGCAATTAATTCAGGTTTAATTTGTCTTGTGGACCAAGCCCACATTTTTATCAAAATTACAGATTTGAAGACCCAACAATTGAGAAAAATAATTGCATTGGTTCTATGCTAATAGCTGGACTCTTAGACATTTTTTCCAACCTTATGATGCCATGAAAATGAGACTGGTAGTCATTGTAATGCTACTGTTTGAAAAGCAGCATGTAAAAAAATGGGCAGAATTCACATTTTAAATGCAGGATTATGTTTGTCATTTTTAGAACAGGGAAGTATCTACTTCTGTGCTAGTATAATGCAGTGAAAACACAGTCTTGCTCGAAACGAGAATCTTAAATAAATAGTAATTTTACTGAGGAAAAAATCTCACCTCAGTGGAATAAAGTTTCATAAAAAGTTGCTGAGAGATTTAGAATCACAGAATATGGAGTTGAAAATGACCCATGAGGACCATCACATCCCAGCTCATGGTGTCACATAGGACCACCCCAGGAATCCCACCCCACATGCCTGAGAGTATTGTGCAAACATTGTCCTTTCTGGATTCTGCCAGGCTGGTGCTGTGACCACTTCCCTGGGGAGCCTGTTCCAGTGCCCAAACACTCTCTGGGTGAAGAACCTTTTCCTAATATCCAACCTAAACCTCCCCTGACACAACTTGAGGCCATTCATTCCCTCAGGCCCTGTCACTGATCACCGCAGAGCAGAGATCAGTGCCTGCCCCTGCCCTTCCCTCATGAGGAACTTGTGACTGCAGTGAGGTCTCCCCTCACTCTCCTCCAGGCTGAACAGACCAAGTGACCTCAGCCACTCCTCATATGGCTTCCCCTACAGGCCCTTCACCATCTTTGGAGCTCTCCTTCAGACACTCTCTAATAGCTTTATATTTTTATTTTATTGTGGCGCCCAAAACTGCACACAGGATTTGAGGAGAAGCTGGACCAACTCAGAGTACAGCAGAACAATCTCCTCCCTTGACCAGATGGTGATTCCAATTAATCAGATAAAGGGAGCAAAATTACCTTTTGTAGTTTTGATCAAAGCAATTAGTAAAATAAATATGATTTTCATTGTATCCCATCATATCTACCAAAGCTTCATCTCCACAACTCCTTTTTTGTTTTGCACACTGTATTTTTGTCTTTTTAAATAAAAGAAAATGAAACTATATCATTTACATACCATAAAAGATAAATATGCAATGAAACAAACCCAGCCTCTGCAAGATTGTACTGTACTCTAAGTAAAATATCCAACTTTTACTTAGCTCAGATTGTGGACTTTTCTCCTTGGAATACTATTCCCATTTTAAAACTTCTACCAGAGAGAGAGAGAGAGAGAGAAATCAACTTATTAGATGAGTATGTAATGAAATAGCTTCCTTTAATAGCCATCTCTAGTTGTTACTTGGTATTTAGGCATTCAAAAAATAAACAAATAAAATGCAGTGCATAAGGAGTTTGCTTGCTCATTCAGTAGCACGTGATTAGCCATTAAATGATAATATAGAAAGATCTTGATGGTAAAACCCATAAAATGGAATAAATTTCTTTTCTCTCTGTGCGCCTATGTCCATAAGTAATAGTGTTAAAATTTTCACATTTTTCAACTACTACAGAGGGAATATATACATTTCAATTGGAGTGATAATATGTAAAGCATTTTGTTAATGCTTTTACTCTGAATGAAGAAATCCAACTATAGTGAAATTCTTTCTGGTTCAGCTTGTCTTTCAGTGCCCTTGACAACTGTAAGGTGAGAGAGAGGAGTGGGAAGAGAGGGTGATTCCTGTGCTTCAGGATTTCAGTCTCGGCTAAATGTGTTTTCTTTTGTAATTTTCTTTAATTTCTTTAACTTTTTCTTATCATAATAGGTCCCCAGCAGTTATTTTTGTCTCATCTCTAGCAGCAGCAATGTCATTTATCTCACCATTTTGTGTGTCCACACAGACAGTCAGGAGTATTTTAGATAGAACAAGAGATAGGAATGGGAATGAGATATATGAATTGTAAAGGGCTGATTGTAGTAAAACCCATTTCCTGGAGTCATCTTGTACAAGGGAGTACTTCTGCAACTTTATTTTGTACATTTTTGTTCCAATGTTATTTGCCAAAGCTATCTTTTTAAAGCAGTGCTGATTTCACCATGGTATTCCTTTTGTCTTCTTCACTCAAGGTGAATAATATTGCTGCACTGAAGACATCTCTCCCATCTTGTAAAATACCTTTGTGTTTTGGACACGACAGACTTTCCTTACTTTTAAAAGGTTTGGAAAGCTGTTGTGGTAGAGTAGCTGACAGTTCATCCATACCGGAGATGATAAGGATGAGACATCTTTCTGCAGGCATTATAAATGGATATCTGGCACTGAGAGTGCCTTTTTGGTTTGAGAGTGTTTATCCTTGTGGTTCTGGAAACCAGACCACTAGGTAGATTATATTGCTGTACATAAATTGTATTTCAGCATGTTTTATAAATCAGGTGGCTTAATCAAATAAAGACAAATGGCAATGGAATAGCTTAAATACAAATTTACTGCCAGGTAGCCATTAAATGCATTATATATATTTTCCTTTTGCTGGATTTTCTGACTTAGCCAGCAATAAATATAGTAATTTTTCACTTAGAGATATGGGTCAAATTGTCATTCAGTCCAATCTGTGTGGTCTTTTGAGAGTCAAGATTATTTTTTTTTTTTTCATTCAGCAAGGACTGACATCTTATTTTACAAGCTGTAGAGCTTCTTTCACTTTCTTAAAGGAGAACTGGGCGTGATGAGGAAGAAATACAAAAATCCTTTCCTTTGTCTAGTTGCAGGTGTGTTCAGGACCAGTGCAGTCAACAGTACAATCAAGACTGCCCTATTTTTATTTTTTTTTTTTAGAAAGATTGTGACAGTCAATTGGGAAGAATGACACCAGCAGGGACAAGGGCAGTCCCAGTCACAAACTTTCCCCCATATGCACTGTGTCTCAGACTGAGATTTCAGGAGTTCTCCATGGAAAGCAGAGCTGCAGTGGCTGCATCAGGCCCTCAGTTAGCAGTGGTATTTGTGGCCATTTACTGCATCACCAGAAGATCTGTGGAAGCATAACAGATCCAGAGTCCACCTAAAAAAAAGACGAGAGCACACAGGGTGGTTTTATGTGCAGATATCACACCCTGACATGCAGTCACAATGTGACCACAATAGCTGGGAGCACTGCACTTTTGGGCTGATGCATGGAGTGGATGGAGGAAATTATTACTGCTTCCCATGCCTTCCAAATCCATTTATATATATAATCCATATATAAAATCTTTCAGCTGAGGGTGTATCAGATAATAAAGTGAAAAGAAAAGATGATACACTTGATCTTAACCAACAGCTGGGAAGTGTGCATCTAGGACAGGAGTTTCAGTGTATGCTGGAGAGCACTTCTGTCCACTGAGGATGATATAGGATCAGCACTTTCAAGGGCTCGTGACAGATCTAAAACATGACATGTAAAAGAATGATTTCTTCACTTGAGAAAGTAAGAACTGTAAATCAATACAATTACAGTAGTTCATAGAGATAACTGAAATTTCTGGGGTTTAAATTACTCTGGCAAAATTTCTAAGCAAAAGAAAATAATCTTAGGATATATTGTTTACCTCCTTGATATCTTATTTTTCTCATTCTCATCTGCTGCCTCTTAGATATTAGTCACAAAAGGAATTTTCTTGCTCAGGAAAAAGTAATCTGAATAGCATCTTACCTACTGAGAATTTATGAGGAACAAGATATTAAAAATATTTCCATTTGGCTGTAGACACCATTTCTGGTTTGTACATCAGCCTAAAATTCGTGGTAGAACAAATGAAGATTTAGTAGCAAATTTCACATACAGTCTAAATAAAAGAAAAAGTAAATCTGATTGTCAGCTCTATCTTAATGATTAGGTTTGATCTGCTTCCTGCAGGCATGAATAAATAACCAGCTTAAACTTGACAATTTGTCTTTTATTTGGTACTTGCTTCTTTCAAACCAATGCTACAATGTCCTTACTTTCCATTGGAATTATTTCCCAAAATCTTCATTACCTAAAGTATAATATTATGATACTAGGTGTCATAAAGGCAATTTGATGCTGCAGTTCACCCTTCTGCTATCAGGGAAAAGACAATGTGTCTAATTTTAGTTTTTTCATGCACAATTTCAGGTTTTCCTATGTTTATGTGGATCTGAGTGTGAAGAAGGAAGAAAGTTGAATCTTTTACACAGGACAAGTTTGTTTTAATATGTAAAACATTCTCTGTGAAATTATATACTTGACTTTCTAGTCATCCAGTGCTAGTACTTTGGACCCTATTTTTCTATAGTGTACAACAACAAAGTGCTGAGAAAAATAATTGTTCATAGAAATATTAATTCCCCCAAACTTGTTTTAATCAACTCTTTATGTTTATCTTGCAGTGTCTTGGAAGTAGGACACACAGACACTAGTGAGGATCCCTCCGTTTTTATGTTTTGTGTCTATATGTATGGAGTTATGGGGAAGAGATTAAAAGGGAAATAAAAGAAAATAAAATTATGAGATGGAGATTTACTCTCAGCTATGCAGTTCTAAAAACTGCAAGTGCAATACTCAGCAGAAATTTGAGCACATATCCCATAAACAGGTCATTCCAGACCATAGTCATCATCCCAGATGCACTTGAGCATCTGTTAAATATTTTATATATGGTACTTATATTTACAAGTAGCTCCCTGAAAACCTAACAAGAGTATTTGAAAGATCATAAAGGAGGAAATGTTAACATGGAGATGTAGGGTGATCTCACATGGCTTGGGCCCACGTAATGCAGTGGGCATTTATGGATCCTATAAATAGATGGTGAACTATTTTTAAAGTATTGCTCTGCTTCTGTGCTACACTGAATATATTATCAAAACGTTCTGGTTGACTATTGGAACCCAGCAATGTATCTGACTAGATCCTTGCTGGGATGCCTTAAAGATCTGACATCCTTCTTCCCTTTAGAACTCAAGGAAATAGTTAAATATGTTTCCTTTCAATCTCTGTTCTTGCATATGATTCACACATCATTTGTTTTGCTGTCCTGTCTGTTGCAGTCCATCTTGTGCTTAATTCACATCATGACATCAAAAAGGAGAATAAGCAAAATATGATATTCTATTGCTTTGTACTGGTCTTCAGAAACCAGTCCCTTTTTAAAGCAGGCTGTACATTCATTAGTGCCTTGATGACTGTGTTTTGTACCTAACATGTCTCTGACACCATGTGACCAGCTTATTGAGAATAATCAGAGTGAATGCTTTGTTTCAAAACTCAGCACTCTTTATTTGGTCTTTTGATTTTCATGGAGAAGGACTAAGAATATGAGCAATTTGAAAAATCTTGTTTGATTTATATGGATGTTCCCTAGCCTTTTTTCCCAATAGCCCAGGGCTCGTAATTAAATTTTATCATTTGAATTTACCTGAAAAGTGTTCAATATAGGAATATGATGAGGCTTAACAAGTAGGCAAAGCCATCAAACTTGGACTTTCCTGCTTCATTACTCCTACAATTTTATCTTTTTCTCTAGTAAAAATACCCTCCTTTTAGTACTAATCTACCCAGTTCCTACCCTTTTGTCATTGTGAATATGCTGCCCAGACAATTAATCAGTTACACGGGAAAACAGGTGGAAGGAATCTACATATCCTTACTTGCTGTTTCTAGGAGATTGCCACTGTCAACATTACTCTTTAATGACCACCTTACTACAAACTTTAAAATATCTTTTGCATCTTGACTCCAGGTTTCTCAGAGCAGGAAGAAGCGGGAACAAGTTGGGTCAATCTGTTGTCACCCGTCACCTCGAATTATTGCATAACTGATCATCAACCAACACTGCCAATATTATGTATGCATTTATTTCTTTCTCACGAGTGTGTTGTTGCTGACACCGCACAAATAAGACATCCCACAGCCCTTTCCACCGCTCTGATTCATGCCCTTTTTAAGTCAGTGAAACAATTCACACATCAGTAGACAGTGAAGGAGAGGTACTTGTGAGTGATCAGAGCAGTTTTGCCGCTCACTCTCTCTCTGAGAGAACTGCTTTTCTTCTCAGGTGCTTTTTTTGTTGGCATGGTGAATCATAGGCAATCAGCAAGAATGCTCTCAGGTACATAGTCTGCATTTCAAACTTCGTGGGTGTTGCAAGTAGAACTGACTTTGACCATTTTTCACATCACTTTCTTATCCAGATACTGCTGCACAAAACGTCTAAGTGCACGATTTGATCATTATCTCCTGCTGTGACAGTTCTCTTTCTCTCAGAGTTTTTCCTTCTGCTTATCTGGGGGCTTGATTTTCAGATTATCAAGGACTTCCCTTTCTATTTATGATTTGTACCTGGGTAATACTTAACCTACTTCTCTACAGGAGTTTTTTTTCCTCACTTGGACCACAAGGCTGAAAGAAATGAGCACACGCTCTTTTAAGTGAGAGGCAGTTTAGAATTTTTTCTCAAGGAAGAAAGCAGAGAGAGTGTCTTAAAGTTCAGGTTCCAGAAGAAATGGTGGGGTTTGAAAGCCTAACAGCTGTGAGATTCTTTCTTTGTTTCTGTATAATAGAAAACATTTCATCTTCAAGGAGTGGATGGAAGAAATTATTTCAGAGATTTTTCACCTTAGTGTTGTCCTTGAAATGCTAGGAAAGTAACAGATGGAATCTGTACCTCAAATTCTGTTTAATGTGGGATTACTCTAAAAACAGATGAGAAAGATAAATATTCTTCCACAAAATTTGCAGGGCAGATTTTTCAGCTCAGTGATATCTCATGACATGTAAATCCTCATATCCTAGAGTATTTTCTCAGCTTGTGTGATTTTAAGTCAAATAAAATTTCATTTCCACCCAGCTTGTTTGAATTTAATTATGTTTCTGACAGGTAAAACGGGATTTAGGAACATTTTAATATTTATATCTAGGTGTTCAAACATTTTATTTGGCAAAAAAAAAATTCTTTAAAGTGTCATTCAGAAGTGAATCGAGAGAGTAAAAAAAATAAGCCTTACACAAAATATCTTGTGACTGCCACATTTCAAGTGGTTTTCTAAATTTAGATTTTCTGTATTCAGATCATCTGATAAGTAATTTTCCTATTTTCCTAAAAATAGGAGAGGCTATGCTTTTCCTCTGTAAATAGAGCTTCAGCCTCACCCAAGTAAACATCTGAACGTTTTGTCCTTGTCTTTTTTTGCTCCTGACATGTGTAGGGAAATTGTGAAATTCTACAACTCACCTCTCCAACAGTTATTTATTATTTGATGTTCAACCTCCTGCTGTAATCTCTTAAAAGACTTCCACTCATTATTTTCATATGGCCACTTTCACAATTATATATTGTGATAACTTATGCAAATTATAGATAAGAGTGATGCCCACAGGCAGTGTTCAAAAATTCTGATGCTTAACTTTTAGGGATTTATATACTTAAATTCCTTTATAAATGTCTTGTAATATTTCATGGTTTTTCTTCTGCTACTGCTAAATAGAGGGGCGACATTAGTACACCTTCCAGAATTATGCACATATACAACTAAGATGATGAAAAAATAAGAAAAATGCTTCAAATTTTAATAGGCTTTAAAAAGAAAGGTAGTTGTCATGTTTCTCATGATTTCAAAGTCACGGATACTGGAAAAGGACATCTCAGTTGGACAAGAAGAACGGCTAAAATTTCCTCTTCTTTCTTAGTGCTGCACGGTTTGTTATATTGTAAATGTGTCATTTTTGGTTACATTATAAAACTTATCTAGAGTTCAATTTTATTGCCCTATTTTTTTTTTTCTAATTATTTAATTAACATCTTGAACTATACCTTAAACATTTGCTAGAAAAATATTTTCTGGGATATGAATATATTAAAATTTAAATGACCATTTTTTGGTCATTGTTTTGTCATTGACCATTGTTTTGTCTCCTCCTATTAATGAGATATACTATCCCAGGATTGTAGGAATCTTGCAGCTGCTTAAAGGGCTGGAATTTTTTATGTTTAGTTTTATATAATTCAAGCATGAAGTCATAGGCACTAGTACAAAGCTGTAGTAATTAAACTAGCTCTTTTAGCTTTCAGTCATCTGGGATGAAATTGTTAAAAAGATAGCTATTTTTGTCTTTAGGAGGTTAGCATTAGACTAGACTTTCAGTTGATATAAGCAAATATTCTCAAATTGACCTTCTACAATATAAATTCCTGAGTATGGCTGATGCAGTACTTTCATTTTTATATCAGATTGTGCTATAAAAGCATTGAATTGAGGTCTCAGCTTCTATGAGCCAGTCTGAAGCAATGAGAATGCTCTACTTCAATAGAGCATTCAAAATCTTATTAATATTTCTGTGTAGTTCTAATTGGATACATGCAGACATAATTTCAGCTGAAAATCACTGAAAAGAACTTTCTTGATACCTTGACTATTAAATTAAATCAGCGATAACACACTGTTCATGAAAACAGCCAAAATATGGACAAAAAGAAAATTTATTTACTCGGATCCAACAGTGAGCAGGTCTTCCATGAAAAAAAGAAAGAGCAAAAAGAGGAAAACCATCATTATCAGCTAAGCTTTACCTGCTTTTCTCAGTAATAAAAGCAAGCAACAAAAAAAATCAATAGGGACTAACTGTAACATGGGGAGAAGATAATGTCAAAGATATATGGCAAAAAATAGCCATGGATTGAGCTGAAGTTTATTCATTGTTCTGAAGTTAATTAAAGATGAAATTAAAGAAAAAGCTCTTAGGATGTGTGATCCAAAGGTTTCTAATAGTCTTGTGTGTCCTATAAAGTGTGCTTCATGATACATCTCAGTCTGATCCTGGTTACAGCACGATCAGAAATTATGGGTTTTGTGCTTAGGAGAAATTTCCTCAGTACTAGCACATTGAATATAATTCTTAATTAAAGGTTTTTCTTCTTCCTTCTCTTCTGACATCACAAGCATGAACAACTAATCCTTATGTCCCCTCTGATTTTTAAGTGGAATATTTCATAGAAATGCTAGAATTAAACTGTGGAAGATTTTTGGACAGGAATCCCTAGAATTGTACCACGGAGTTCTCTACAGATTAGCTTTCTGGTAAAAGAACCTAGGGATACTTCTTGAAGTTAGTCAAGGCATTCTAATGCATGCAAGTTAAAACTCTGACCTGGCCACATACATAAGCATTTTATTACATAAGGATGGTGAAGGGCCTGTAGGGGAAGCCATATGAGGAGTGGCTGAGGTCACTTGGTCTGTTCAGCCTGGAGGAGACTGAGGGGAGACCTCACTGCAGTCACAACTTCCTCATGAGGGAAGGGCAGGGGCAGGCACTGATCTCTGCTCTGCGGTGATCAGTGACAGGGCCTGAGGGAATGGCCTCAAATTCTGCCAGGGGAGGTTTACATTTACCTTCTTAACACAGAGGGTGTTTGGGCAATGGAACAAGTTCCCCAAGGAAGTGGTCTGTGGTTCCAAATGGGAGGAGTTCCTTTGGGCGCGCAGGAAACGTAGGAAATATGTGTATCCCCTGATGTGGTCTCAGCAGTGATTGATTTTGCTCAGATTTGATAAATTCTATTTTATGCCAAAAAACGACAGGATCTGGACCTAAGTATGTGTATGGACTTACTCTGTGACTTTAGGTACATTTAATATAACTTTGGAAGAACACTCCTACCTTATTACCAGACAACGTATACCAGCTACTTTGGTAAGAAATCTCCAGTAAATAAAAGAGAAACCATGTCTCAATATATTTGATCCTTCTGGCGGTAACCAGTTGTTTAATCAGTTTCTCTGATTTTTGTATTAGAAGAAAAAAAGATTTGTGTTCATATACCTGACAAAGTCAAGGATTTTGATTATAAAAACAGGTCAAATACATAACAAAGCAGTCTGCAAATGCAGTGTTACAAGAGTAAAATTTCCTGGCTTTTACCCAAATAAATTCTCTCCTCAATTATTTATATTTGCAAGTTCACCATTGCAAAATCTGTCTTCTAGATGAAATAATATTCCTCCTAGACTTTCTGAAGGGGGAAAATAAGTGTTCAGTAATGAAGCCCTTAAGAATATTGCTTTTGGGGGGTTTTGCATGTATGCAAAAACATGCATTTAGGTAAAGCTGAAGCTGTCAGAAAATGTTACAGAATGCAGTAATGTAACATGTCCTGAAGCTACTAGGCTCAATCAAAGCTCAGAAAGGCACTTTTCTGATGTGGTGTATTCCAAGTATGCTTACGCTAAAATGAGCTGTCCTAGTCATTCAGGGAGACAGCAGGCTATAATTAATGCTCCTCTATACCAGTTTCCCCAGTTATGTCATTCAGTGTGATCTGACTGATTTATACAATTTGCGTAGGAACCAGTTATTTCTAAACTTTGAGGTCTATGCAAATTTCTCTGCTTCAATTATTGTAGATTCGATTTCAATGTGCTTGCAAAGACAAAAAAGAGAAAAAAAATCAAGCTGTACCCATCCACAAATGATACTTATAGAAAAAGCATTGAAATTCCTGAGCTGAGGAAGCACTCTCCTCAGGAAATGCAGGTTTTGAGGTTTTGAATACCTCTGAATGAAATTAGTATCTGCTTTTTGGCTGGTCTGCAAAAATGTACCTAGGTGTGAGAGACTCTGAATATTATTACTTTTTTTAAGATGTAAATGAGAAATGAGGTTTAAAAATGCATTTCATATCATTTTCCAGCAGCAAGAAGGTGGTTGAAAATCAACTTTCTGTGGTAGGTAATCTCCAGATTTCATGAGTTCATAACTTTCTGAAATATTCACAGTCTAAGCTAGATTCTTTTTATATTTGGGTTCTTACTAAGATTTCAGAATCTTAGACCAAAATTTGACTATTTTTTTGCATGAGAGATAAGTCTGCTGTTGTTGAGGGAAGAAAAAATTCTTTGAAAAGAAAGCTACAGAAAAAACAGCTGAAGCGGAGAACTGAAATCTAGCTGCTCACTTAATACTAGCTTCAGAAAAGCACCTGACTGCTGTAATACAGTATTTAACTTTTAGCCTTCAGACTTCTAAAGTAGCTGTGGTATTGGTAATATTTCCCTGAGCCACAATTTGTATACCTAAAGGCACATCAGATCTGCTAAGTGACAAGTGAATATGGAGCAGGATTGAGAACGGGACTTATCCCTTGCCTAAGTCACAGCTTAATTGTCAGCCCTCCTCACAGATGTGTTTTGGACCTCTCCACCTGTGTCTCCATGCAGTATACTTTTGGCAGGATAGACACTGCCTCCAGGAACCTGCATGAAACTATTTTCCTTGTTGTGGCCCCCTCCCTTCTTTCAATGCTGAGCAGAGTATAGTCTAAGCACTATGAAACCTCCAGTCTCACTTCAAAGCATACATTATATTTAGCTTCCTTTTATTCCCATTGCCTGCATTAGTGAGTCCTATTATTCCAAACACTTTGAGCTGAAAAATAACCACACAAAGTAATAATTGTGTATTTTAGTCACTCAGGCACTAAGTGGAACCCAGAGGAGGTGCAGTGCCAATATGATGTGGTAGTATGGGATGTGGCCAGCTTGGAGCAGAAGGTGCAAGCAGTAAGCAAAGTGAATGTCAGCCAGCAGGCACAGCAATTCATCTGTGCTTGTATTTTATGTACCAGTGTAGCATATTCTGAAACCAAGTTCTACAACATCCAGCTTGATCAGCAAGGATCTTCTTGTGTTAGTCTTTGTCAGAAAATGACGTAGATAAGTCAAACGCAGATATAAATAACAAGACAGGCTTCTGTAGAAACCTTCTCCATCTGCTTTTTGCTTGGACCCACCTCTTGGATTCATCTCTTAAAAAACATACTTCACTCCTAATATAAGCAGAGCACCTTTCTTTCTTGTAAAATGCTATTAATGATGCCACCATTTTGTATGAGACATATTAAGACACTCAGGCAAGATATGAGATACCTAGGTCCTACTCATTCTTTTTGAGTGGTTGGAAGTTATCCTGACTACTTCACAGTGGAGTGTGACCGGAAGTACTCTGTTAAAGCAGTAGTGTAATGTGAAAATAGAAGATTCCCAGGGTAATTTTCACAGGGTAGAGTAAATAGATACTCTAACTGGCCTTTAGAGTCCTGTCCTAGCAGATCTGGGACATGATCTGGATTTCTGGCAGAGTAAAGCATGATAGCTAGTTTCCTCTCAGATTGCTCTTGTTATAAAATAAGGCTCACTAAATATTGATGGTATTTCCTTTGCATTAAGACAATATAGGAGATACATAATATAAAGACAGGGACTGCCTTCTCTCTTTTAGATATGCTTTTCAAGAATTGACAGAAAGTTTTTTGTAAGATCAAGATCTTATTGGAATATGTTAGCACAAGTACCAAAGTGGATTTGGGAAGGTGTGGATGGGAAAACATGTGGATTCCAGCTGAATCTAGGGATCAACTAGGTGCTGGCATTAATGAGACTGCTGGAACTGGGGAGAAGCATAACTTTAAGTTATGAAAGGAACCTAGCTGATAAAACTCTCAGTACTCACAGATGGAAATATCTCTGTCTTTAAGCAACAATTTCAATGTAAATTTGAAGATTTTATTGTTGACTGTAAATATATGTATTCTGCTTACTTCCTTCTTTGGTGCTTGTCTTTTTGTAAAAATTGACCTATTCTAGGTTTGGAGGTATACAGCACTTGGATAAGTGAGTTTAAAATGTAGTTCTGAGCAGCGAAAATAGTACAGTCCACCTTTTTTTTAATTTGGATTTTCTGCTGTTCAATAAGGTAGAAGTTTCCCCTTGTGCTTTTTCTAACCAATGGGTCATTCATAGCATCATTTGCAATGTGGATTCTTTGATATCTATGAGGAGCTGACCTCATGCTTCACCTTTTTCCTCAGTAAAGGCAATAACAGAACCTCTCTCCTCTATTTCTCTCAGCTGTCTATTTAAAAGAAAAAACATGTAGGATCTTAATATACTGAGACCTGAAGTGTTCAGTTAAATTTGATTGAAACTGGCTGACGGTCCAAAAGCTATTGGAAAAGGATAGATAAATATACCTTTACACATACCATCAGTGTTCTGCTAGTAAAATGCATTGCCTCTAGGAAACTAAAGCAAAAATCCCTTCTGAGCATATTCAGAAGCATATGCTATATCTCAGAACCATTTTAATTTTAAAATATCCTGTGTAAAGACTATGTGCTGTATAGTTCTCTAAAAATCAGTGATTTAACATCAAAAAGGGAGAAACAAATTCCAGAGGAAAATTTAGTATAATCCTGATAATACAAATGGCATCAATCAGTTCAGCCTGTACCACTATAGTGCAAAGTTAGATTCATGCATTCAGCACAAGTTACCATGATTATGGAAAAATAGTTTAATCCCTTGAAATTCATATCAGTAATGTTGCGTCTATTCATAAACCAACAGGCTGAGTGAAAGGAGTGCCATTGCTTTTCAGTCTCTTGTCCTGGAATTTTGAAATCACTGAGGAACCTGCAGCTCTTTGTCATTGCTCCAGATTGTCACTCCAGCATGAGACACTTGTGCTTCACTGCACCGTGACAATATGCTGATGTGATGAGTACCTAGTGTGCACTTTTAATCCAAGTTAGAAACGCTGGCATGAAAATGTATATTTTACTAGCACATTTGACTTTTAAAGTCTTAGATTAGATAATTAAATACAGAAGTTCACATATGCAGACATGTGTCATACTGAGGTGAACACTGAAATGCAATAGATTGTCTATAATGCTTTTTGTCAAAAAAACCCAAAAACCCAAACAAACCCTGTCTGATCGCTTTATGATTTTTTCTGAGAAGAGAGAAGGGTATTTTTGTCTGAAAACAGAATGGTATCCCTTTGTCATCATGTAGTTCTGAATAAATTTATAGAAACCTTCAAGATTATCCTGGATTTACTGTGCTTTAATAAAGAGATTTTAATCCACTGCTGGTGTGACTGACAGTTCTAGCTTACATAGGAAGAGTGAGAAGTCTCCTCAGGATCCTCCATGCTAGGATCAGTCTGCTACTACCCAGCTGATTCCCTGGATGTTTTTCCTCTGCTTTTCCAGGAGATTTTGTGTGGGAGGGCTGGGGAGGCAAGCACTGCTATCAGTAGGGGAGTGTTGATTTTTGCGTTCCTGAAAGTCGCTGCTGGGCTAAATGAAGATAATTGTCAGGAATCAATTAGTTTTACAGGAGGGTGTTATTGAGGGTTGAGCTCTTTTCACAAATTGCCCCTTCTGCACTTACTGCTTGAGAGGCATAATCTCAGCCATCCCGAAATTCACAGAACAGGAGATTGATTTCCTCCTTTTTCTTTTTCTTTCCCTGCCTTAAACTCTGCAGGTCAGTCCCACCCCAGGGTGCATCCGGGCGTTAATGAAGATGTTGTACTGCCCTTACTGCAGAGGACTTCCCACTGTGAAACCTTGCAACAACTATTGCCTCAATGTAATGAAGGGCTGCCTAGCAAATCAGGCTGATTTGGATACTGAGTGGAATCTGTTCATAGGTAAGAAGAGTTTAAATATTAGTGGAAGGAAACTCTGGTAATATCAAATCTCTGCAGGGTTCTGTGAGGTTAGAAGACACTGTTGGTCAATATTCAGAGTGAAGCAACTGCAGGTGCAGCTCACTTTCTAATTGAACTTCATGGCTTGCAGTAAGAAATGACTGCTCGCCCTGCCCTAAGCCAGTCACGTTTCACATATCATATTTCCAAAGGAATGATGTGGTGTTACAGCTCCTGAGCTGAATTATTACATGCTATGTGAAATATTGAGAAAGATTTGGTTGAGGATTTGATAATAAGCTTAACATGGCAGAAATAGTATATATTACAACTGAAAACTAGGCTCTTGCAAGATGAGAAGATTGTATAACATCCAGTCAACCTAAATCACAACAGCTGCTGTTCTTAATTCTGGTAGTACACAGACAAAAGCTTGAAAAGTTGCATATATGAGAAATTATTAACTCCTCATTCTTGCTTAAAATATGCTAATATCTCCCTTCCAGTATACTGAATAGCAAGTACCAAATGTGCCACCCAATGTCAGAATGGAGCATATAATACCTGGTTAAGAAAAACTGCTCCCACATTTTATTCACATAATTCTTTATTCAAATAAACTAAGAATAAAAAAAAAGAAAGAAACATCCCTTAAGGAGCCATTCAGCTACCCTGTAGCAAAACAAAACAAAACAAAAAAACAAAACCAAAAACAACAAAAACAAAAAAACCAAACAAACAAACAAAAAAAAACCACACACAAAAAAAAAACCAACCCAACCAATTAAAAACAAGGCCAAAATACACAACAAAAAAATAAAAACCTCCCAGAAGAGTAACATATAACAAGAACTATTACTTTTAATGTGCTTTTGGTTATAGGACAGGATGCAAGTAGACAAGGCTGATGATAATATGGAAGGATTGGAACAGCTAGTTAGCCTAGACACTAATAAGTGTCATAGTCTAGACTAGATTTCAGAAAAATAAATGCAGCTGGAAAAAATGGAATAAAACTTCCTTTACTGCAGCTGAAGAAAGGGAATTTATTTTCTATTTTTGGAAAGGTAAAACATAAGCAATCTCATTCCGCTTAATTTCAAACCCCACTGACCAATGTGACTTTGAAAATTTGACTCTGACTCATTCATGGATTTTTGCTTTACTCAGCAGTGCAAGATGCATAGGGAGAAGAGAACAGGATGAAAAATGAATCAGGGTATGAAAAGTGAAAACGAGCATTGAGCGTGCTATAAAAATAGCATGCAAACAACAATATTAAACAAATGATGCAGATACACTTGCCTTCCCAGTCTCTTGCACTGGTTAAAGGAGTTGACATCAGAAACAGTGCTGTAAAGAGGGATACCGTGGGATTACTGAAGTAAGAAGGAGAACCTGATCATCATCAGAAAGCTAAGTAGCAGCTGATGGGAAAACAATGCTAACCTATTAAGGACACTGCATAAGCTACTTTCCCTGTCACTGAATAATAAGTAAGTGCTGAAATGTCACTAATTGTGATTTAAAAAACAAAGTAGGCTTTTGAGAAAATATCCCCCAAACATTTGAATTAAAGTAAACAACAGAGTTTTTATTAAGGCAAGCAGCTCTTTAAATCAAGAGCTGGAAGTTAAGGTTTGAGGTGTTAAGAAGATTTCCTTCTCTGCTGCTTTAAATTCAGTGAGAGTCCTGGGCATGGTGAGATGTGTTGGAAAGTGTGGAAATGTTTACAGATTCAGACTTTCAGAGTCTTTGCTGAAAAGCCCTTGTCTTCATCAATGTCTCTCTGGTTTTGATTTTTCTTGCTCTCAGAAAATCAACACTGCATGAAAGCTTGTATGTTATGTTAAAACATAGTGCTAATTTATTAAATACCATGTCAGGCAGGCTACTATGCAATTGTCCCTGCAGGTCAGTGATGACAAGGCAGTATACAATACAAATATATCAAATCATATTTCCTCCTTCTTCTAAATATACAACTTTCCCTCTGTAACTTTATGAGGAAGAAAATACAGAAATACAGGAGATACAGAGAATTTCATATGTTTGGAAAAGATATTCTGTTTTATCCCATTTTTCAGGCCTCTGACAGCTTTGCTGAAGGTGAGGGTCCTTCCTTTATGAAAGACTGAAATAAGGCAAGTTGTCTCTGTCTCTGACAGCTGTCAGAGTCTTTCTAATAACACATGCAATTCCCTTAGTGGTAAACACAACAAAACTTCTTCTCACTGAATTAAAACTAACAGCAGCATTTTACAGCACCGCTGAGCTATGAAAGATTGGAAATTACTGCATGAGCAGTTTTTATCCTTGTTCCAATACTAGGAACCATGTACTAGTGGGGAAAAAAAAAAAAAAAGAAAGAAAAAAATAATTTTGTGCATTAGCAGTCTCTGCCCAGGCAGGAATCCCAAATGTTAGTGCATATTCATACACAAGACAGTTTTGCTTAGCTCATAATCTGTGCATTGCAAGGTTGTTTTGACAGAAGCTGGTTCTAGGAGAAAACTTTCAGATATGTTTGGCAGTAGCTAAGTAAGTCCTGTGGTTTGGACTGCATGTCTTGATATTGTTCTGTAGTTACAGTAATGGACAAAATTGCTGGACCCAGCAATAGGCAAGATCTGCACGTGAAGAGTAGCAGAGGAAAGTAAATGGACTGTTTGACAACTGGATGTGTTGTGTGTTTCACCTAGTTTATAAATATAGAAGTCAGGACTGAAATCACATATATATAGCAATAATAAATCTTGCCTCTACTTTCAAAGCTAGGAAGAGTGGGACAACTTCCCTAAACATCTGGTGCTTTCCAAGATTTTATAGACTGTGAAAATTGGTAAGAGGTGAAACAGCTGCAGCAGCATGACACATGGTGTATTATATATTTCCTGGTTTTGTCACCTTAAATTCTGTGTCCTTTTTGTGTAACGTTTCATTATAGGCTTTTTGTATTTTGCTGCCTAAATTATTGCATGATAAAAGCCAAATGTAGCACATCTCATTCTAGAAGATCATCTGCAACTCAGAATTTTGCCTAGGGAAGGAAGATGGTCTTTAATACCATATTATAATTATAAAACTGTAATGAAAAAATGCTCCTTCCAGGTATCTATATAAAATATGTAAGAGGTATTTAAAAGTAAACCCACCACACTGACTTTGAAAATGTGTGTTTTGCAAAGCTTGCTTCTGATGTTTTGCCTGTCAGTTACCCATCATAATCTCCTTTGCATCCCTCTCAAGCAAAGTTATCAAATGCAAGATAAAAAGCATGAGCAGAGGAACTGTACTGCTGAGGGAGGAGATCGCCTCAGGGAGGAGCTGACTAATTCTGTGGAGTGGGGAAAAGGGGATTTTCTCTGTCTCATAGCCCAAAAGATATAGTCAAAATTATGCTTCTCTCCATGGAGCTTTGCCAATTAATAGCAATAAGAATCAGGCGTCTCACTGTTCATTCTGTCGCAGAAACAGAAGAGATGGATAAAATTATTCCCACTAACAAAAATTTAAAACCCTTGTATCTTAGGGAATGGCATTCAATTTTAGCAATATTGTTACTCCTCTTTTTCTTACTAAGAAAAGTATTTAAGTCCCTATTCCTATCTTGAGATTCTTTGACTTTCCTTAACCTTAGCTTTCCCTATAATTGGTCATTTATTTCCCTTCAACTGCTCTTTTTCTCAAGCAAGAATGTCAGCTGAGGAATGAGACCACCTCAGTGGACACCACGCTTACTCTTAGTAACCTCATTCAGCTTCACAATCAACAGCTGTAAAAAGATTATTTCCATGGAAGCAAGTGCATCTCGTTCTGACAGCTGCCTTAATCACAGGTTCAAGATGGCAAAGTGGCCATAACCCATTTGTTTTTTGGAGGATTTCTTTCACTATTAGCATTAGAGTTAAGTTTATTCTGTATTGCAAAAACACAGATGATACTAAACCTGAAAATCTGGGAAGATTGTGAGCCAAATATGACAATCCTTATATAAGTAATTCAGCACAACAGAAGAGTAAAAATCCAGGTAGTTGTTTTAATCATAGCAATTACTATATGTGAGATTTTTATTTGTGGAAATCTAAATTAATTGATAAATGCTTTGTTGCTGTAGTTAGTGACAAAGTGTAATGCCTGTGTAGTAGTGTATAAAAACCATGGAGGTTTGACACTGCATGGCTATTTATAATAGCAGAAATTAAGTCTTTTTTTTCCTACAAATTATTCAGTGATAAATTAGACTCACCTCGACCTTACCCCCACGTTTTAATAGACAGGAGATTGTGGAAAACACTTCAGATTGTGAAAAAACACTTCAGAATTTGTGCAGTAGCAGAAATTGCATCCCTGTCTGTGAAAATAAGCCAAGAGTTTATGTCCACCCTTCTGCTCAGAGTGGAGAGCAAGTGTCTTTGCTGAGTGTATTCGATATTTGACAAGCTCTACTGTGTAGTAAGGCAGATCAGCATGCAGTGTGTTCACACTGCAGGATTCAACGCTGAGAGCCAGACACCTCTTACTGCCACCGTCCTGCCAGGCTTCACCAGAGGAGAAAATCAGATCTCCGAAGCTTCAGCAAAACATTCTCCTGCCAGCATTAAAATGATTTCTCTTATTGTCACTACAACGGCTCTGCATTACTAATTAAATTTCTTCTTGTGATTTAAGAATCCCTTTTTTCTTCCCATCAGTGTGACTCAGACACTTACCTTAGGAGTTCTCCTGAGGCAGAGTATACCACGCTGTCTCACTTAGAGCAGCTAGATCATTTTCAGAAAAACTACCCAGCGAAACCTTAACTACTTACTCCTAGTGAAAGTTTTAGTGATGAAAATATGCAATCAGTTTCATTTGCTGCTAACAAAAGTTCTTGGGTTTCTGTCCTTTCTCTGTTCCATGTGCAAACACAAGGATAAACATTTTCCTTTTAGTGCTTCAAGAGGCCACCCTGATTTGGCTTTTTGGACTTTAATTACAAGAATAACTGTGTCTTCAGGATTCACTTTGAAAAAAGAGAAAAAATCAAGAGTAAAATCAGTCCATAATAGTAATAGTAATCTTTGACTATTCTCTTGTGATTTTATGAGGTTTCAAAGCAACCTTCTCTTCTCCAAGTTGAAGACCCCCAACTTACTCAGCCTGCCCTTGTAGGGAAGGTGCTCCAGTGTTTTTATGAACTTTGTGGTCCTCTGGATTTGCTCTAACCATTCCGTGTCCTTATGTTGGGGACACCAGAGCTGGAGGCAGCACTCCAGGTGGGATCTCAAGAGCAGAGTGAAGGGGCAGAATCCCCTCCCTTGCCATGCTGGCCACATTGCTTTTAATGCATCCCAGGGTTCCGCTGGCTCATGTTGAGGTTTTCATCAACCAGCACACCCAAGTCCTTCTCTGCAGGGCTGCAATCACCTCTCCAGCCAACCTTCAGGTGTGTCTGGGACTGTCAGGGTCCAGGAGCATTGCTGAATTTCATTAAGTTCATGCAGACCCACTTCTCAAGCTTGTCAAGGCCATTCTGAATCTTTGGATGGCACACCTCTTCCCTCCAGCATGCTGACTACACCACACTGGTACAAGCTTGGCAATGTCACACAAGCTAGGTGTCATCAGCAAACTTGCTGGGGGTGCACTCAATCCCACTGCCCCTGTCACCAAGAAAGAAACTGAACAGTATCACCCCAGTACTGACCACTAAGTGACACCACTCATCACTGGGCTCCACGTGGACAATGAGGCATTGACCACAATTCTGCATGCAGCCATCTAGCCAGTTCTTTTTCCAACGAGTGCTCCATCCATGAGACCCATTGTCTCTCCAACTTGGAAACAAGGATGTCATGCAGGACAGTGTCAAACCCTTTTCATGAGTCCATGCAGATGATGTCAGTTGCTCTGCTCCATCCACCAATGCTGTAGCCTCGTCATAGAAGGCTGCCAAATTGTCAGGCATGATTTGCCCTTTATAAAGCAATACTGCCTGTCACCAATTGCCTCATTGTTCTCCATGTGTTTCAACCAAGTTCCCAGGAGAATCTGCTCCATCTTTCCCTTTTATTTATCTTTGCATAGTACAGAGTGAAGACACAGTCTGTTGTAATGCTCAGTAGGCAAAAGTCTTGTTCTGAATTAATTATGGTGAGTAAGAGTCAAATCAGAGTTTTTAGCAACTTCAGTTACCTGGAACTTGAATATCTTCTCTCTACCACTCTCCTCCTTAATTATTATATGAAAGTATACTGTGCTAGTTTTTCAATGTTAGCCTTTCACAAAGACTCTGGGAGAAACAATAAGTTCTATTATTTCCTCCATGGAGAGACACTGCAAAAGCTTCCTGTAGCCCTGGGGTGCCATTATTCCAAATTCAGGGTTTCTGGTAGAAATTCATCAGTTTTGGTTTGATGAGCATAGAATGGACACTTGAATACAAACACGAAAATTTCATAATTTTCATCTTTTGCTGATATAAAAATTGATTCATGGTCAAGGCAGCCTAAAACTAAAACCAAAAATATAAATCCTTATTTTCAATTATTGTATGCTTTAAAAGTATTTAAAAATTTAGGCTAAAATCATCTTTTTTTTGCTTTCTTCCTGAGCCAAAGTTATCATGACACCTCAAGTGAAACCACCTTTGCAAACCACCAGAATGAAAGTAGGGAAAATTATCTTAACCTAATGCCTTTCATCTTTTCTACTTACTTCTCAAAACAACTTTAGTGCCTCCAGAGTTTGCAGAAGCAATAGTTTCTTTAAATCTATTCTTTGTACAGACTATAGTAGCTATTATACACCAGTATCTGTTCCCTTAGTTGAAGTGTCAGGGTTGGTGAATGGCTCTAAGTGTGTGAAGCCAAATTGTGATTATATATGAAAAAATGGGATCCCTAGTTCAGAATTATTTTTCCCTACTTTTGGGAAAATAAGTAGAGTATTCTGATATGTTATACAGCTGCAAATCTGGTTGCTCAGAGGTTGAGAACAAGATTTGCAGATGTAAATCTAATCTTTTTTTCTGAAAACAACTTCAGTGTGCTTCAGGCCCATTAGTCTCCATAAAGCATAGGTAGCAACATGAAGGAATTTGCAGTGCTATTAAAAACACAGACTTAACATCTGTTAACAATTATGTCAGTTCAGGTTAAAGATATGTAATTGTACCAATGAAAAGTGAATTCAACTTGACAATGCCTAATTAAAAGATTACAGTACTATAATTTTAAAAATCTCTGATAAGCAGTAACCTCCATGATCCCATAATTTCCTCTTGTTTTCCAGAAATAGTAAAATCACTGCCTACAGTTTAAATACAGTACCAAGATCTGATGGTTTAGAGTACATAGGAGCACCCCTGAAATAAAGGGGACATCACCATTCAGTAAGGTAAATAATACGTAGAAGAGGGGAAGAGTATTTGTTATTTCCCACTGCTTTTCATATCTCAGAAGTATAAGGGATAGGCAACCTGGGTGTGTAATTCCTCAGATGGAAATGAATTCAGCCTGAGAGAAGCTCTCTGAAATTGTGGACTGCCAGCAGAATGCAAATAGCACCAGCACTTGCCTGCTGCTTAAACTCTACTTATCCTGCCAAATCTCTATGCTCCCCCTGGAGCAGTATAGATTCTTACAAGCAACTCACAGCATCTATTGCCCTGTATGCTTGCTTTAAGATGTGTCACTGAAGAAAGAGATTCCCTCCTGTAGGACTATGGGGTGCTCCTGTTACTGGATCAAAAGAGCTGGGATTCATCTGGCCTGATCTTGTCAGTTACAGCTTGTTACTTGGGTGCATCCTGGAAGGGTGCTAATGGCTTCACTCGGAGTGACTCTTGGAGACTGCGGCTCCTAAAGAGAGACTGTGGATTTCTAAAATGCAAATGTTTAGTAGAATGATAGCAGCAGACTTCTTAGGACCATGAGCTTTGACATGCCTTGTGGAAATCACATATGGAGATTAACTATACCATTCTCTTTAAGGCACAAAAGACATTAGTGCCCATCATCCATCATCATGTCATATGACAGCTACAAATACAGAACTAAATTCAGCCATTCTAGAATTCTGCCTTTGGCATGGGAACACAATTCTCTTGAACTGATGATTTCTCCATATCCAGGATAAACCTTTTCAAAACTTGAAGTGATATCAGAGTCACATACTCAGCATTTTCAGCAGGCTATGTGTTGACTGCAGCACTTAGATGCTACAGCTTCTTCTGAAAATAGCAAGACTGATCAGCATTGTCAAAAAGTTTAGAAGTTTAAAAGATTTTATAATGAAACCATTGTACCCAAATAATGACTTTTTAGTTCCATTTTCATTCCTCATCTCCAACTCCTTCATATTATTTCACATCAAAGGGAAATGTCTGTCTAGTACGCATGAGCGCAGTTTGGAAGTTGCAGAGAACAGCAAATTTCTCTCTGTTTAAATTCAGGGGAAGTGCTGGTGAAGCTGTTTTGCCACTGCCCTTAAAATGCTATGAATTAACCCAGGGATGTTGCATAAGATATCTCTAGAAGCAGGAAATATGTTCATTATTTATTGCTCAAATACTCTGTGGTTCTGGGACTATTATTTTGCACTTTTCTAGTCCATAGCTATGCCTTCTCAAAGACACCCTGCTTCCAGGAGAGCAGTAAACAGTGCTGCTATTTCTCTCCTAGGTTACCTTGTATACTTGCACCTCAAAAGAGTTTTCTCTTCAGTGGAGGATTTGATGTCTCAATTAATTGCATTTATGTAGGGCTGAGTCCCTGTTTACCTGTTGGGATATCCCTCAGGCACTTCACTGTACTGATCTCCCTGTTTCACAGGCAAGGGACCAGCTGGAGACTGTCATGTCTCTTATCTGACCTGGTTTCCCTTCTGGTTTGGGGGATTTGGGGCATCAGGTCCCTCTGGCATATGACTGTGAATGAAGCACACAACCAGACTTGACTGTGCTTTTACACTTCAGTTACCTGAAAGAGCTACCTCCATGCACTCTTTTTCTTTTTTTTTTTTTTTTAAGGATTACAAATCTAAATGAAGAACATGTGAGTTTCATTTTACCCAAAGCAGGTGGAACTAAATATCATTTTAATTGGTTTGAACTTACTACTTTAGCTGTGCTTAATTCAGGCAATGCTGTATTACGTTAAGAAGGATGAAAATTATATTTTTTCTAACAACATATCTTCAGTTAAATCATCACTTGATTTGATCAGTATTGATAAACTTGAGATAATCTGAATTCTGTGTTTGACCCCTATATTTAAGGGGAAAAATAGTTGCGCAATAATTAGAATGTTGCCCAGAGGAATACTGACAGTTTTATTTCAACTTTAGTTGAAATAAAATTTATCTCTCTGTCCATTTTTTTGCATTCTGTTTCTGCTTGTATTCCACTACTTTAAAAACTGTATATTTGAGGAAATTATTGGTTGCACCATGACACTATTTTATACATTTAAAGTATTTTTTCTTGGAATCAGCATCTGTTTTTAAAAACTGCATGAATAAGAAACAGTTTTCATTGCTGAAAATAAACTTGAAACTATGTAATATCTTGAATTATGTGTTTTTACTGATCAATTGATTTACTAATTATTTCAGATTCTCTAAACTTCATATTAGAAACAAATGTCAAATTACGTTCTCCATTTTTCAGACAAATGCAATAGAGAGATAAATGTAACTTAGAGCAAATTTGTTCTACAAGTAGCTATCAAAATACTTGGTTATATATGAAAACACTTTGCTGAGTTTATATTAATAAAAGGTGATCCCTTACCACAATGATGTCAAAGCAAAACTGACATTGATTTGCTTTGTATTATAATTTTGAGTCATTGCTTGATAAGGGCTAATCTGTTTATGATAATGTGTGAGGTAGCCTATTATCCATTTAGAACCACAGACTTCTTTTTGAAATATAGAAACGAAGTAGTGTTGGCAACCAGCCTCAATTCCTCCCTACAAATAAACCCTAATGTCACAAATGAACAATACACACAAACACACACACACACATAGAAAAAGTGATTTTTTGATGGTAACTCATCTGCCAGATTCCACTAATGAGAAGTTTGGGGATAGGTTCCTTATGCTTTTTCAGTTTTTGAATTGAATTGAGAAAATTTCAATTTTACATTTCTTGAAGATGAAAAATCAACCCAAAACTCAACTCATTAAAAGAATTCAAAATAAAATAATTTAAACTCTCAGTCTAAATCATTGAATTTTCTTTACTTTTTGACTACTTGTTCAGGTCTTTTTTGAGCTACACAAATATTATCCTATGTTGCCAAAATCTCCAAACATCATTAGCAATGTGGCAAAACCTGCTCAAATGTATAATCATGCATTAATATTACATATGTATGTATAATATATATTATGTAATATTAATACAATATTAATGTAAACAAAATGTTTTCTTCTTTTTTTTTTCTAAAGAAGCCAAACAGATATACAAGAGCATAGATTAGACTCAGTCACTTTACTTGTTTTGGAAAGACTTTTTAAAGATAATCTAATAGGAGAAAGTGAAGAGTGTTTGGCTGACCTATAAATTTCTCATAACTTGGTAAAGAGACTGTGATAAAGATCTCTAGGTAGTAGCCCATATCAGTGCCAGATTTAGTGGAGTAAAAACTTGAAACCATTAGAGAGATTAGAATTTTAATAAAACAAAATATTCAGGAAGTAATTATTTCTTTCTGATAAGGGTCCTATGGATTCCTTTCTTGTAATATGTTAACCCTCCACTTTTTCTTGTAAAGAATGTTTTATTAGAAGCAAGAAATACTTATAGAAACGAAGATTTTTTTCCCCCTTCGATTATCTCTTCCTTATCAACAGAAGACCTTACAATTTCTAAAGTCAAGAGAACTAGTTTGATGCAGAGTGCTATGATAGAGCTGGTATGGCCAGAATTCATTGAGCATTTTTTGCAAGAGTGGAATCTTAAAGTGTTCTGATACATTTGGGAAATTTCAATGTGTTTACAAGGTAATGTGAAAAACTCTGCTCTTATATTTCTTATTTCTCTGTGTTACTCAGTGTCATCTGCCCTGCAATATAACATTCAACATCCCTTAATGTCATTTATATTGCAAGTTAACCTATGGGAATTTAAACTCCCATAACATGTATTTTTCATTTAGCCACCAGAACTTTCTACGTCAGTAGGAACTCACCTTCATAATATCAGAGTTCAGTTTGCAGCAGCAAAGAGCCTTATCTGTCTTGTCTTTTAAGTCTTAAAATAACTCTTAAAATTTAACTGTGAAGGAGAAAGTAGCAGCTTGAAAAATAAAGGACACAATTTTGGTTCTGCTGGGTATTTGTTGCTGACCTCAGAAGAGAGTCCAATTTTTCAACTTAGCAATGCATCTCACTGTAATATTTTAAAATGAGATGAAGGTCAGTCTTTGCTCTCAGTGTAGAGGTTACAACAGCATCTTGTACTTAATTCAACTGTAAAATACAATCCAACTGTAGAAAACCATCACTAAAACAAATGATGGACCACAGAGAATGGACAATGCCTAAAAGGCAAGAAGTTATCCTGAGCATGAGACAATAAAACACAGAAAACTCACAAGATTCTAGCTTGGATTTCACAGATGAAATGATACAAAAGGTCGCCCAGTAGATTTAGCTCTTTTAGTAAAAGATGTAGGATCCACTGCCCTTTAGTTATACTTAGCTTCCTTATTTTTGTATACGGATGAAAACAAGCAAATGAACAGGATGCAGACTCTGTCTGTTGTAGGAACAGGAGTGACAGTTCTGGCCACACATAGCTACAGTTTGTGATTTTTGTTTCATTTGTACACTCAAAAGAGGGGTTTATGTACTTCTTATGACAAACTAAAAATTAATCCATTAATATTTTGTCAGTTGAAATTTTGCCAGTATCTGCAGTTCTGGCAACATACTTTAAATCAGGTTCTCCTCTTTGTAATGCATTTACTATTTGGGTAGCTTTTCATAAAAATTAGAAAATGAAATATTTGTGTTTCCTTTCTACTTTTTTCTGGGGGACTTTCTGTCAGGAAAATATTTCCATGGAAGTAATAAGAGATGGCTGCCCCAAGTTACACTGATGGCTAAAACCACATTTCAGTAATACAGAAAGCTTTTATTCCAGATATTAATGACTGATATTCTCATTTTAGCATGTTGACTACACCCAGATAAATCATCTTTAAATTATTATACAGTTTTGAGGCATCTCATAATATTTAATTTGATTTTCTTCTCCATATACTATTAATAAAATTCTTACATTATCTTTCAATGTTTCATTGATACAAGTATATATCTGGTGGTTTGTTTTATTTCAAATGCAACTACTAGAAAAATACTTACAGAGCCTTGTTGTCTGACTGATGTGTGATTTGAAGAGTGTAAATATAAATTAATATTTTAAAAATTAAAAAGAAGCAAAATTATGGTAATATGCAAGTCATTTAAGAAGCCTCTGAAATTTCCGTTCTGATCAAATTTTTCTATAAAAGCATAATAAAAGGATTATAAATTACTCAGGTCTAAATCAGGAAGGACGGCATGGCAAAACTTTAACTGATGCAAATAATTTGCTAATGTAAGTATGTCAGTGAAAAATACATGAAGATCTAATTCCACTTATACTGAATGTATCTATAAAGAAATAATTCTGAAATTGCTTCATTTTGTCAAGCGACTTGTTACTGAGAGATGGGGAAAGCAAGTACTTATTTTTCTTTGTGTAAAAACACCTCCAAGTTCCTCGTCAAGTCTGTCAGTTTCAAGATGTGGAAGAATTCTCGCCCCTTACAAAAAGAAATATTATCGTTAGAATATCTAGTTATATAGGCCATGAATTCTAAAGCAGAATTACTGAATAAAGTCCAATGCATAGGGTAACAGTAGTTTTGTATAATGCTTCAGGTTGTATTCACATTTGTTTGAAATCTGACAATGTGAAACCCAAGCATGAGTCCAGACAGAGTTGATGTGGAGATACTTCTCTTCCAATGTGCCTCCGTGCTTGTCCAAGCAGAAAAGGCTACAGGGCCCCACCAATAGACAGCTACTCTTTACAGAGAGAGAAACCTTCAAATCAATGTAACTTGCACTCTTTGGAGAATAAACATCTCAGGGGGAAGCAACAGATTACAAATAGCTTTCCACAAAGTACTGAATTATTTCATTCTGTTTTCTTGTCTTATTTGGTGCAAATGGTCCAAATTGTACAGTCTTGTGTCTTTATAGTGCTCTGTAAGTGACAAGAATGCAGTCCTTTCCAGCTGATGCCAGTATATGCCATGTCATTGGTGGTGTTTGTGGGGTTTTTTGCAGTTTTGTTTACCTCTTGGTTATTTTTAGTGTTCTGAGTAAATATGTAAAGCATATTGCACACAGGATCCTTGTAGTAAAACATTGTAGGAAATGTGTTTCTACTTGCCACAATTCATCGCTTATTTTTCTAAAAGCATTCTATTTTGTTGACATTTTCACCTCTGTGGACTTCTGAAACAAATGTTTAAACTAAAAAACATTATGTGTGGAAATAATAAGCATTTATGAGGAAGGGTAATACATCTTTCAGCTTTTAAGTTGCTCACAAAGCCTGTGTGTTATCAGAAGTCTTTCTTGCTGAAATTTTTTAATGTCTCTCCATAAATCTACACCCAAGTTTGAGAGATATGGGAATATCATGTAAAATAAATAATTCCATCTAAAATGAGTCTTCATTTATCTTGGGTCTTATTTTGGTATTTGCTGACATCTTTTCCTTGGAAACTGACTCAATATATCCTACACATATGTGCTGAGCTGTTACAAAAGAGACAAAAGACACTCAGATCTCTGACTTACTGTGTTTCAGGAGAGGATTTTTCGAGGGGAAGAGGGTAGATTTTCTGAAAAATTTCCCTCCAGTTCAGAGCATTTTTCAGTGTACACTGAAAGACCTTCAGGCATAAAAGTATTATTCCAACCACTGAAGATCCCTAATACGAATATGAAAAAACTAATTAGCTTTTCCTGTAGACCAAATTGCTTTTCAATTCTTGTAAAAATATAAAGTGTAAAATAAAAATGGTATTGAATTAATAGTTAGTGGATGTGCAGTCTCAGCTTTTCATTACTTTATATTGAAATTGTATTGAAATTAATAGAATAAATAAGTATTATATTGCCATAGAACACCTTGCAGGACAGTTAAGATTTAAGGCAAATAGGTTAGTTATGCAATATCAATATTTTCAATGAAAAGTTGGTAGCTATTAAAATTCCTAAAAGTCTGAATTCCATAGCTACTCAAAGCTTTAGTTATCTGTCAGATTCCTCTAACTTAAACAGATACAGATAAGATAGAAAAATGATTTTGTTTGATTTCTATTGGATGACTGAATATTTCTCTGAAGCATTTAAACAAGCTCACCAAATTCAAACAATTATAAGTGACCTCATTCAAGAATAAATAGGAGAATTTATGTAATGTTTATGAGAGGTAAAAGAAAAGGTGCAGAGTTTAGCTATTATACCTTATATACATGGATGTCTTTAATTCATATTTCTTATTTAGTGAATGAAAGGGTATGAGAGCTGAGTGAGCTCCCAGAAGTGCATTACACAACATATTAACAAAATTTTAAAATGTAAAATGTTCTTATGTTAAAAAGCTATATTTCAGTGGAGACAGCAAGATGATGCTTGAAGAATTGTAGCTGTAGTTTGTTTTTTGGGGGGAAATGGAGCAAAAACCTTCATACATTTTAGAGAAGTGCCAAGAATGTAAATGGGCATCATCCCAACAAAAGCATCTATTGTTTGAAAAAAAAAAAATGAATCACCACTACAAGTACAATATGTCACCTTTTAGTGAGTTAAAGAAATGGAAAAAGATGAAAAAAAATGTCTTTAGGAATGATAGGTTTTTTTGGTTTTTTGGTTTTTTTTTTTAATTGATGATAGGCCAGTAAAACAACAGGTTTTATCCTGGTTTTTCTAATGTGCAAACTAAAAATTTTCACATCATTCATGGAGTCATCTGGATGATCAGACTGAGCACTTGGATTAACACAAAATATTTTCTAACTATTGCAGCAAATTGTGGGGTAAATTATTGGGGAATTATTATTATTTGGGAATGCCATGATGACCCACACATCCCTTCCTACTATTTGAACATTTAGTGGAAGATTGTTTGCCTAGTGAGAATGGCGCCTTGTTTTATCAACGTATGTCAATTCCCAAAAAAAGCCTGCTGGAAAAGAGGAGTTTG
This sequence comes from Acridotheres tristis, assembly GCA_037013685.1. Lineage (NCBI taxonomy): Eukaryota > Metazoa > Chordata > Aves > Passeriformes > Sturnidae > Acridotheres > Acridotheres tristis. The sequence goes on from CM072884.1 coordinate 73,722,490, forward strand.
CATAGGTTGAAACTTCAGGCCATATCAAAAAAAGCTTTATTGCTAAAAGAACACTAAACACAGATATCAATAGGATGCTTTGTCACATGTTTTTATGGCAATTAAGGTGCAACTTGAATTTTATTTAGCTTGGGTACTGAAATCTAGTTTATGTACTAACTACAATATAAAATGGTAGCACAGATTGGAGCCTAAGCTTGCTCTCTGTATTTCCCTGAGCTCCCAAGTGGGTCCTGTAACCTGAGTTCACTGATGGCCCAGCCACATCTATTATCTATGAAGCTGGAATGGATATTTCCAAGCAGAGTATAATCTTCCCTCTTGCTACAGAGACCGGCTTTTTTAAGGAAAAAACACACATGAAGAAGAGATGTTGAATGACCATCGTAATCCATTTGATTTCCAATATGTACAATTCCTCAAGTATAAACCTAAGAAGAGATTAAACATCACAGTTTAGAGTTTATATTCTCATAAACTGCTACTAAGGAATCTCAAAATTCCCAGATTTATTCAGACTCTGTCTCTACACTGCTGACTTTCAGTCTGAAAAGGCTTATTCAATTCCTATTTTTTAAGGCCATAATTTTTGGATTTCCATGTGCACTCAGAGAAATTATCATGACTATTTGAACTTTCTAATCACTGTGAGTAATTTCACCTGAGACAGCTGAATTACTTTTCATCTCTGCAGAAACTCAGTATGTGCATGATATCTGTAGCAGTGATCCAAAAGAGCATAGGAAGCAAACAATACAGATCTCATGGGGCTTGAGCAGTGCTGACCAAGCACTGGAGTAGATGTGCTTTTTACATGCTTTTTATGCAAAATTCTGAATGTTGCCTGTACTGTAACTTCATTATTAGCTGACCTAATGATGCTGCTTCAGAAAACAGTGATGACAGGCAGTCTTCCCTACACTTTCCTGTGTTCCAGTCCCAGCACTGGAGGCCAGAGATCTGTTCTCTATAAAACAACATATACTTTCTTTTCTACTTTTTCAATAAGTGTGCTTAGCTGAGTTTGTTCTCTGATTTGTCTCACTCTGAGATCCAGTGGGTTCTGGCACCATGGCAAGGGAGGGGATGTGTGGTTAGCTAGGAGACATCAGAAAATAATAAAACAATGCCCTAAAGTGCTCTGTGTTCTAAATGCTTTGTATTAGTTATCCTCATTTATAATCAAAACTCCTCTAGATTTTTAAAGTAAAACTTTTAATCCTTTTTCCTCACAACAACCAGACCCTCCTCAGGGATTCACTAGGATGAGGTGTAGTCATAGCCCAGTCACCTTTTGATACTCAGGAATCAACACTATACCTGAAAACTAACAACTGAGCTCCCTCAGAGGAGACAAGGAGAGCTGGAAAGGCTCCATCTGTGGGTCCTGCTGGCTGAGGAGCAAGGAGCTGCCACTGCTGTTACCACTGTCTTCTGTGGGAGGATGACTGGGGCTGGTGCCTTGTTTTCTGCTGAGCATACAGTCTGGCACGGAGTGGGAAGGTGTGACAGAAAACACTTCTCGTCCTGTGAAGGTGACATGTGAGCAAGCTGCATTTGAGAATCACTGTCTGGTCATGCTTTCACATTTGGCACCCACCCTGCTTAAGCCAGCTGAGGCAGTCCCCACACAGCAGCCTGCTGTGTTTGTGCCACTGTGCCATCACCGTGCCCTGGTTGTGAGATCCTCCACAGAAACAAACAGCAGGGACAGGCAGCATGGGGGGAATGAGTGGTGGGAGGAGTGTGTCAGGGAGAGAAAAAGCTCCCTAGGCCAGTGATGTCCATGAAATATCAGCCAGGCTGTGATTTGAGAGATTTGTGGTTTGATGCTACAGAGGTATGAGACTATGGGCAGCTGCCATGAGCAGGTCAGTCACATTTCTGCCCCTGCCATGGGTTTCTGCTGTGCCTTTTCCAGCAGCAGTGGGGCAGCCGGCCTGGGGACAGCTGACTGGGTCTAGAACTACCGGGAAGCCAAGCCAGCCACAAAACTAGGATAGGCTTTCCACTGGGATAAGCCAATGTAGCCGTGGAAAGGGGTTTTAACCCTTTAAGCGCGGCTGAAATAAGATGTACAGTTACATGGTCGTCTTTCATGACAGGAAGAAAGAGACAAGTTTATTTAGAAACACTCTTGGTTTTATAGCATGACTCAGAACTCTAAGAGTAGAGAAGAGGTGATTGGTTCAGAGAGAAGACACCCCATTCCCAGGGCCTGGTCACACACCACAACAGGTGTTCTATTTTTGTTATTAATTATTTTTTATTTTGACCAAATTATCACTCTGGGAGAAATTCTCCCTAGCCTTGAGCTGGACCAGCTTATTGGCTGGGAACAGAGCTGAAAAGCTCCAGCCTGGAATATTTTTCAGGCTGTAATTTTCTTACTTTCTCAATATGAGTCCCACAGGCCTCAGGTACCTGATGTAACTCATATGCCACTATATCAACTCATGGCAGGAAGAAATAATTCAGGACAAGTGGAATGCTAATTTGATCTTCATCACTAGATCTTTAGGTGCATTTTGAATTAACATCCTTAAGGTCAAGGGTCAAGTCTAAGAGCTGGAAGCTGTTAGAATAGGAGAACTTGTTCCCAGCCATATGTTCCTTCGCCTTCCATTCTCCTGACCTGTTTCCTAAGCTTTCTTCAGCCTACTAACCTGGTAGAAAATGAACCATGAGGGGAAAGGTTGTTTGAAATTCTCAGCCAAAGCAGCATCCGTTCAAGGAGAGGACAACTCGAGTAGAAATGCAAATCCTAACTTTACATGAGATGACTGTGGTCACCATTGCTGAAAAGGTGTGTTAATTTATTTCTTCTCCACTCCCTTGACCCCATATGACTGCATATTTGCACGTATTCCTTTGCACTCATATGGATGTTGAAAAGGTATCTTTCTGAACAGGACCATTGCCCAAGAATAAAATGCCTGGCATAATCATGCCTGGCACTTTGCTTGCTTATTTTTTTTTTCGTTTTTCTGTTTGTATTTTGTGTGTGTGTGTGTGTGTGGTTTTTATTAAATCAAATTTTCTAATCAAAAATTTTTAATCAATTTTTTTTTGTCTTGAGTTTGTTCGTTGAATTCTCTTGGCTTATTTCCCCCTTGGATCACCATGCAAGGCATGGTAGGGCCAAAGTAAGAGCTATGTGTGCTCATAACAGGGAAGGTAGATGAGGTGTGGGGTAAGAGAGTAGAATGTCCTTCTAGCCTTTCACTACCAAGTAGCAAAACTCTTACCTGTTACTCCATCTTAAGGGCTTGCTTTTAGTCCTTCATTAGATTATATGCAGCACAATGCTGAAAAAAAATGCATCTCCTTAGAGAAAATAAACTGTCAAATACTTTAAATGTTTGCTATATATACTACTTCATTATTCTAGTTTTAATAATTGTTATATAACTAGTTAACAAGTTTCCTTTTAAAAAGGAGTTATGTATAAATTTCTGGTTTTGCATTTTCTGTCATTTCTGTCATATATTGTTTCATGCTCCAGTATGAAGAAATTGTGATTTTATTTCACTTTAATTTTCAAGTATCTCATTAAAGACTTCTCACTGTACTGAAAGATGCAAATATTATGTATACTACATCCTACTACATGTTATGGACAAAGATATTTTAAAGACTTTAATCAAAATCTCTTAAAGGCCTAACAATGCTTATGAACTGGAAAGAATTAAGAAATAGGTAAGAAAAAGAGCAATTAAAATAATGGGAAATGATACCTAAGTAGTTACATTAAAAATCTCTCCAGAGATGGTTAAGCATGAAATGGGGATTTCCCATGTTTTGTAGGAATGACCTAGACTATATTAATGCCTTCCCCCCCACCCCCTACAATTAGCATATTTTCTCTTCACTTTTTAAAGCCATGCTTTCAGGAAAAATTTTGACATTTCAAGGTTTCATTGAGCCATAGGCTTTAAAATTTTTTTGTATGACTGGTATGATGCTACAGCCTTTTAAATTGCAGTAAAATCACACTACATTAACTATAGAGAGCTTCCCAATTAGACATTTTAGTTTACAGAGTGTTCTATGTTACCTCCTAAATAAACATGAGGTCTTCTGTTACCAGAATGTTGAACTGTAGCACAGTTCTGAGATAAGAGTGAGCACAAGGAGGACTGTAATTACAGCAATTATGGAAAAGTAATTTACTAGTTGTGTAAACTGAACAGCTTTGAAAGAGAGTGGATCAACCATAAAAAGAAGTTCAATATTGAAAATAAATATTTTGGGATCTCTGAAATGGTTGTAATATGGATAAGCAAACTGTAAACATTTTGCCTAAAGTGATATATTTTCATTTTAAAGGCCCTTATAAATATAACTTTGTGTTTTTATAAAACGACTTAAAGATGTCAGAATTATGCATAGACATGCAGATTTGTCATTTCCCATCTGGTATATACTCAGAGCTTACTAAAGAAACAAATAAATACAGCCGAATTGACATGCCTCTGGGGAAAAAGAATGAAACCCAAACTTTTACATTTTGAAACAGGTAAAATGATCATTCATTTAAAAGGAAATGGAGAGGTTAATACCAAAGGATGCAGTGATGAATAGAGAGAAATTTGATCAAAAATGTCTCCCAAAATGTCGATAGTTCAGAAGCCAAATTGACATGTAAACAGTTAGGTTTGAGCCCAGGAATATTCATACTTAGTTTTTCAATGCTTGGTCAAGAGAACAGTGGGTCTTTTTCAGCTGCTTCTGAAGACTCCACAAAATGGGGTTAAGGAAAGCAAGACTGTGTATCCCATATGAAATTTCTAAACAGTTTTGCCCCTTCACCAAATGTCAGGCAGATCTTAAAGAGTATATAAATAGAAGGATGAAAACAATCTGGTACCTGAAGTTTTTATCAAATCAGGCCCATTTTTGCAGTGGCAAAAGCTAGGGCCATGCTGTGGGTAGCTGTGCTCTGCAGCATACCTCTGTACTCTGCCTCCTGCCAAGGTGCTAGAACATATCTTTGTGCCTTCATCCTTCCTAAGAAAGTCAGAAGTTAGGGAGAAGACTTTACATCTCCAGTCCATCCCAAATGGAGATGGGGCATAGACTGGCTGCATCCCCAGAGCCTCAGGGATTCTCCAGCGTCTCATGTTTAAGCAATATATTTGCAGTTTCAATGGCAGCATTTAGATCTCACTTGCCTGTCATGCCAGAGCTACTCAAAACCTAATATAATTGATTGGATAATAATAGTAATATTTCTTTGATCTGATTCCTGAGAATGGATGTTCTGAGTATCAGTTATTACCTCCACTTTGTGATTTTACATCCACGTTTGTCTCTGAATAATAGCATCCATTACAAGCACTGGCCATATTCCACAGACAAATTATACCACATGGCAATTGTATGTTCCATTACTTGGTAGTAATGTCACAGCATTTAATTGCATTTCCACAATACTAAGTCATTACAAGCAAGTCAGAAGCAAATAACAAGGCCTTAATAAGTATTTATAGTCATTCAAGCTTTGAGGACTGTTACATGAGAAATTGTCACTTATGCTTTGCAGGGGGAAAGTTAAGACTTCTGTCTATCAGTTAAATGCTTGAAAACTAAAGGGCTGGGCCAAAACCATTACAGAAAATAAACTGCTTCTCTAACAACCCTACTGCTGTAAATGCTTCTTTTTATATGAAGCATTTGACTTAAATGGATTGCAGTTACTCTTGACAGTATGAAAGAAGGTACCCTAAAACATTTTAAAAAGCTCTTGTATTCCACCTTTAAAGCTTTGGTGTATTAACTTGGCAGAAAATGGCTTATAAGAAAACCTTACTTATATGAATGACGAAGCTGAAGAGGTCTCTATGCTGGAGAAACAATACATCACTTTGTCAGTGGGAAAGAACACAGGTACCAGCTGGGGCTCATAAAATAAAGACAGAGGATGCAAAAGGATAAAATACCATAACCCTTGGCCTTTATTTTGTAACATGTCCAGAACTTTTCACTCTTGTTTATAACACATGCTTTTTAATATAGTGAAGCTGTGAAAAAAGGAAAAGAAGTTAAAAGATTACCTATTTTTACCTTGCTAACAATTCTCATTCAATACATCTGATTTGTTAATTGCTTCTTTCTGTAGCAATAGGTGTGGAAGTACCAAGCAAGGCTCTGCTGAAATCTAGCAGATATTTGTATGCAGTATTGGGAGATCCTACTTAATGAGATCTGCAGTATAATGTTGCTGGCTTTAACTAGAACTAAATTCTATACCATAGAAGGTAAAAATGCAGTTATAAAATATATAGGATGATTCAAAGCATTTATGATTATCTCAGAATGGAAATTCTTGTGTTGTCTTTATACATTAATTATATATATACATTAGTTATATCTTATTTAGATTATTTGCTTTGAACCTACTTCATTCAAATAAAAAACTACTGCAAAAGTAGTGTTCTAATTAAACTTAAATAAAAATATACACCAGGAAGATAAGCCCAGCTCTATAGTAGAAATAATCTTAAGCTTTTATAAAAACACATAAGCATAAACAAATATCCTTTCGTATCCAAAAATTCTATTATTATGTTCAGAATACCCTCCCTAAATGCTATATACTTAGGGAGTAAGTAAATATTTCATTTTTTTCCAGATGTCGGGGGCTCAACATGCCAAAGGTACCCATAATAAAATAGGACTTGAATTTCTCTTGAAGAACCAGAAAAGCAATCCCATTATTGACAGCCTCTCCTAATGTTTAATGAGTGTTTTTATTAATAGGTTTCTGTGATGGAAGCAGGTGAAAAGGATCGCTATGTGTTGCTTTTGTACACCATGTTTTTGCATAAAATTCTGATGTATTTTAAGTCATCTGAAAAATAAGTTCTTTAAGTGGGGAATGAGAAAATATTTTCATTTTCTATTTCTTCTTTAGGCAGGAGATTTATTCGGTAAAATCTTATTAAAAGAACCACTAAAATAAAGATAATTTTCATGTTTAATTTGTCGTACAAAGCACAAACAGTAATATGCCTTTGCATCATTTTACATTCAACTTTTTCCAAAACATTTATTTTCTTAACTATGCTGAAGTGTATGTACCAAAAATTGCGGGAAGCTGTTGCAAGGTTAGTTTGAGGGTGACTAAACAAACATTCATTTGTAGGATAAATTATAAGGAATAAATTGAGTCAGGTTATTAGGAGGCATATATGAAGGTGAAAAAATTCTGATGAGGTTTAGAAAGGCATAAAGTTGATGAGATGGAAAAATGCAGAATGCTCTGGTAAATGCTAGCAGGCAGGAATGAGGACAGGCTGTGAATGATGGTGTAAAGTGAAAGAAAACAGTGATTTGGATAATAGAAGAAAAAAATCAAAAGCAAACATTTTATCTTAGTGTTGAATAATATGTCACTAAGATGAGAAAATCTAAAAGAGTAGCTGTGAATCTGAAGGATACAGTTCAGCTGGGATAAAGGATCTCACTGCTTTGTTTGGAATTAACTCTGATTATTTCCATCTTTTTTAGGCTGGACAGGTTACTTCTGCTCCTTCTCCCAGATAGTTTTTTTTTAATAGGCAAAAGACTGCTGCATTCTTTTCACATAGGAAAGACCACCAAATGACAACCTCCCAGCAGCCTGGGATGCAGGTCAGAGCTCTGCATGGCTCTGAGGGTGAGGAGGGGACAGTGCTGCAAGCCCAGGTTGCCTCCCATCCCAGTCTGGCAAGTAAGCCACACACCTGCAGATGGAAAGGATTTCCAGTCCAGCAATATAGACCATACAGGGTGCAACATGTGAAAAACTCAACATGTGGATGAGATAAAGGCTTTTACAGAATTTGTGGATGACCTAAGTAAAAAAGTCCATCTGTATACTGAATACACGATCAGATTAAGTAATGTGAGGGGGATGGCACAGATGATACCCAGATGATGCAGTAAGGAGCCAAATTAGAGGCAGAATAGTATTTCTAAACTATTTATACAGTAAATGCATTGGGGGAAAGATTGTGCTTTCTAGTGCGTTTATGAATTATCTTCCCTGTCATCGAATTATCTGCTTTTAGAATAAAACTTCCTTTTAAAAAATGAATAATAAGAACATCAGCATTTACAAGATGATAAAAGCACACCAGAGGCATATAAACAATCAGCCAAAAGCCTTTCTTTCCATAGAGTCGAGGTAGAAAATTTGAATATAAGAAACTCACAGTGGTTGAAAAGAGATTTCTTATACATTTCAGACTTGGTCAAGTTCATAAGAGTCACAAGCAGTTTCCTCAAGGGCTTATTCTCTCTAATGGAATTTTACTGAAGATTGATTACACTACCTTAATAATTAGAAGGTCTTAATAAGCGGTTTACCTTTGATAAATAGAATTGTTAGAAACTACCGTACTCTTGTAGTAAGCTAATAAGGTTGAAGTGTCAAGTTTTAGAATGCATTTTAATCTTGGTGTTACATGGTAATTAAAGGCAATTAATAATCCAGAAATAATCACCAGCAAAAACTCCAATCCGTTTTCCTTGTTTAAGAAATTCTTTACAGAGGGTAGATGAGGAAAAGACAGTTTCCCTCATTTTTAATCAGTCTCTGGAGGAGGGGGGGAGGTGGGAGGTGGAAATGAGCAATAAGACTGTGACCAAGGGCTCAACACAGAAAGCTCTCTGGTGGAGCAGGGAATGCAGGGAGACCCAGAGGTAGCAGGGCCATGGGCTGAATCCACACACTCCCACATTTCAGAGCTGTGGTGCCATGAACCACTTCCACTTCTACAAAGTAGCTGAGCTGCTGCCAGGATGAAACACCATACCTGATGTGCAGACTGTGCCATAGACTCAGCTTCTCCTTAAGGTGATAGATCTGCCTTTCTCATTTTGAATAGGTAGAAGAAAATGTTCATCATCCTGTAGCTGTGTGAAATGAAAGTAGTCCCCTTCCTCACAGCCACACCAAGTCTCTTGTGCAGTTCAAAAAGCAGGTAGTCACCTTTTGCAGTAATGCAATATGTCTTAAATACTGAGTGAAAAAAGAATCCATCGTGGGGTAATTAAATATGCTAATTCCCCTCGGTGTCCCAAAGGGATTGATTATGACTCTTAAGTGGGCAAATTTCATTTGCTTTATTTAAAAGCAGATGCAGTATAATCAATGCTAAATTTCCTGATTAACCATAAAAGCCCTGTTTGAATAAGTGATCCTTGGCATTTTGATAGGCTTTGATATAACTACAGTGTGTAAGCAGGGTTTATTAATACCATAGAACTGGAAGCATAGTGTGATATGGGTAGAAATGGTTCCTGTTTTGTAAAAATGTTAATATCCTGTGTAGATAACCTCGCACCTCCTTTCACATATATTTTAGCTCAAGGCAGCAAGTAAAATTTAAAGTCAAACTGCAAATAACAGTGTGGCAGAAAAAGTAATTTTGATTTGTGAGGAATTAAAGTAAGATTTTATGTCATTATGAACATGGATATATAATTACACATCTTAAAAGCTTAACTGTGCAACAAAGATAAGGTAGCAAACATAAAAAGAAGTCGACAACATTAGAGTTTCACTAAATATGTGCACTAAATATATGCATAGCGTAACCCAGGCAAATAGTTCCCTAAATCTCTGGAATTTGTGGGCAAGCAAGGCAACTCTTTTTTCAGTTGGAGGGTCACATAAAAGCAGTTTCAATAACAACATTTTATTTTAAAAGCTTGCTAAATTTTTTTCTTTAATGTTGCTGAGATATACTCTGGGTGGCATGACTGAAATATAACAGCGCCTGTTGCTGTAAAAGCTGTTTTGCCACTTGTTTGGGATGACCTACATAACTCACAAGTGACGTAGTGGCAATAAAACCTTTATGGCTCTCTGCACGATTACTGATTCCAGCCGTATGTTGATGCTTGCACTTGCGTGCACTGTAAAGCACAGGCTTTGCATAACCTTAACAAGACAAATGTCAGTGGGACTTAACAATGGCGACAAACTTTGCCAAAATAAAATCTGCAAACTTCGGTTTCATAGTATAAAGTCAACTGGAAGAAAATCAGTCTGGCCCTTGCATGGAGTGAAATGTTTAGGCACACTGTCTTGAAAAGCATTTTATCTTCTCTTGCCTCCCCTACAAACCCTTACTGTATTGCAGATAGATTACGTATTTAAAAATAAAATATTTCAAATGTTAGCAGTCCTTTTTCCATTCTCACAGCAAAACTGATCCTGGGAAGATGAGGCACTAGAAGTGCTGACATAAAGCTTGGCTTATGGAAACACTGAAGAACAAGGATCTTTGATTCTCCATCCTCGCCGCAGAAGAGACTGCAGGAAGAAAACTTGCCTTCCCTAGAAAGTGAATCTGTGATGGGGCAGAACACACACAGCCTCATCTTGTCCATCATAGCACTCCACAGCCTCATTTACCCCTAGATGCATTTGAGAATTGGATGGAATTATTTTTATTGGTTTTTTAATCAACGTATGTTAGTTCAACCAAAATGTTTTCTGGGAAGATGCAATTTTCCTTTAAACTGTACCAGTGTGTGTTCTCTCAGGAGCATTTATATCAGATATCAGGGACTGAAGTTCATAATTTGTAGAGGCACTTCATAACGTGGTGGTTTTGTTCTTTTTCTTTCTTGGTGAAAAAGGACACAATGTTTCAGGACAAACCCAATATGGAGTGATGAAATTTTTTAAATCATCAAATTTTACACATGATGAGGAATTGATTTTCTATGCATTTCTAGCTGCCTCTCCATAAATTGTCCCAGGAGGAACTGATTAGTAAGGGTAGAGCTTTCACAATGAGGGATTTCCTTGCCAGTAGCATGATGATCGTGATGATGAATGTCCTCCAAAGTGAATGCATCTTTAATTAAAGTGAATAAGTGAAGAAAATAACCATTTCTGGAGCACTTTAAAAGAAAGGCTTGTTTAAATATTCGTGTGTTTATGACATAAAGCATCTTAGCTAGTGCTGTCACTTGTTACTCAGTACATACTTAATGAGACAGGCAATCAGAGGAATGTAGCAGCAGCAATATGTTTCATCAAGATTATCAAGAAAAGTTAAGGAAAAAAACCTGACTAAATTAATTGTGCATCTGTTAACACACCACAGTTCCAAAGACTCTGTGCCTTTTATCTTGTACAGATATTGGTAGAAGAGCATGTATCATTACTAAAGGGAAAACAGACACAGCTGATTTGAAAACCTGGAGAGCAATGACCTAGACTACAGCCAGGGTCTTGTTTTGGCCTTTCAGCATTTTTAAGTGTATGCGGTTTTAGTAGGGATCCTTGCAGTCCTACAGTCTCAGTCTTAGTTATTTAGACCATCAGATTTCAAGGCCAACATGTTATCTAAGTAGAATGTGCCCAACCACACCACGAAATAATTTATTTCTTCTGCTGCTGCTATTTCTTCTTCATATGTACAAGTAGTCAGAATCATGTTTTTCAAGAAAATTAAAATAGTAAGGAACTGATAAAGTCAGTCTTCTAGCTTTATGATGTTGTGCACACCCATACTGCATCCTTGACCTGTGGCATATATCATGTTCAGTGGGATGTCACACAAATAAGTTTAATGGAAAATAATGCCCTAGAATTGCTGTATTTCCTAATTATAGTTGAATCAGAAATAATAGTGAAATGATTTAGTGCATGCCTTAATCTTAGGTACAGAGTTTTCCTTTTCAGAAAAATTATATGCAAATACTTTTCATAAAATGGATGTTGACATGCCTCCTCTTCCTCATTGACTATTTGATATGATTCCTTTTAAGGTTAGGGACTGTGGTGAGTTAACCTCAGCCAGCAGCCAGACCCCCACTCAGACTCTTTCTCACTCCCCTTCCTTGTCATGACTGAAGAAATGTGACGCAAAAGTTTATGGGTCAAGATAAAGATGGGGAAATTGCTTACCAATTACCATCATGGGAAAAACTCAAATGTGAGAAACTCATTTAATTTACCAACAATCAAAATCGATTTAAATAGAAAGAATCAGAGAGAAAAATGAAAACAACAAATTTCTTTCCCCTTTCCCCATATTCAGCTTCACTCCAGACTCCAAACTCTTCTATTTCCCCCAGAAGAGCACAGCAGGAGGAGAGAGGAGCTACTGTCCATGTAAAAGTTTTGATCTTTGCCCATACCTCCCTCTCATGTGTTTTACCTTCTCCAGTGTGGAATCTTCATGAGCTGCAGTCCTTCAAGATAAAGCCTTCTCCAGTGTGGGTCCCCCATGGGCTGCAGTGGACTTTGCTCCAATACCTGGACCACATTCTTTCCATTCTCCTTTTCTGGCATGGGGCAGCTCCAGTACACTTCCCACAGAAGCCACCCCTGTAACACCACCAGCACAACCTCAACACCTATAACCAATGTAGGTATAAAGCTGATGAGTCTATTTTAGCTTGTAGTTTTCCTAAATGTTCTGTATAATCAATGGAGACAGATTGGCATCTCTGAGGAGGAATTCAAGTTTTGGGAAATCACACACCAGAGGTGTGCATGTCTCTCCTCTTTTTCTATAATACTGCAATCATTTCTTTTAAATTGAACAAACTAGATCTCCAGAGCAGAGTACACAACACCTTCTGAGATCTATTTATCCCTTGTACATATTCAATGAAACCAAAAAACAAAGAATTATAGACAATGAACAAGTTGACACAAATATACCACCAAGCTACCTTATTCAAACATAATTATATCTTTTTTATTTCCTTTAAATTTGCCTAAAGGTGTAATAAATTAAAAACATGTATGCAGTGGAGGGCATTTGTAATACTAGCAGGGATGGCAAGTGGGCTGTAAAAAAGCCATATAATAGTTTTCAAAGAACTGAACCAGATTAGCATGGATTGCTACATTTGTTTGAAAACCCATGGCAGGAAGCATTATAAGTGCTTAGTACATCACCCCTTATTACATTGCTTATTTTTTCAGCTGCACAAAGTAAGCACTGCACAAAAATAAAAACACTTTGTTGCATATTTCAGTTTCTCACAAAAAGAAACTGTTAAACAAGATGAGAACATTGTGTGCAATACTGAAAATACAACAGTGGCATGTCTATAATTTACAGTCCAGGTGCTTTTTAATGAGCACACTGTGGAATGCTGTTGTGGGTGAAGATAAGGAGTATGTATTCACATTTTTTTCTTCTTATTTGAAAAAGAACTAAATATAAAAAATGCACCGTGAAGGATATTTAGAAAGCAAAATGAGAAGTATCAAGCCACTTGTCATCAGAATGTAAGTTATTCGTACAATCTGATTTTTCCTACCATTTTCATCACAAACTCCTTTCCAAAGCAGAGTCTCATGCTATTCAGAGTGTGGGAGCCAATGTGACCAAGGAGAGCCTGTAGCAGCCCTGCTTCATTTCCTTTAGCAGTTAAAAAAGGTTCAATATAAATCTTAATAAGTAATTTAAAGGAAAGAAACTCTTTGAGAAGGTGTGCTAAGTATGTTATTGTTGCAATAATTGCACTAATTCACAGATTTTGGTGCATCAGAGCTGTTCTGATAGGATTTAACCAGCCAAGTTCAAATGCAGAAGCTGTGTGTTCATGTAATAGCAGTAATTTACATGCAGTAAAGTTGTGTCCAGGTTAATAATCCCAACAAAAAGCATGAACTGATGCTGAATGAATATTAATATCTAGCATTCAGACTCAAACTGACCTCAGGGTCCCAGATAAAGAGGCACCAAATGGCAGAAACCAGTAACAGCAAATAAAAAATTAAGGGTATATTCTAGGTTGATCCCCTTTTAAGTGTTTCTTTCTATCCCAATAACTTTATCTGTCTTTTCCCTGTGCAAGTTGCCAGAACAGTGAATCGAGTTTCTGATTTAAAAAAGATTCAGCACCCATGGTTTTGTGGTGAATACAGATTTTGATCTCAGTTTCACCAAGGTCTTTTTTCCCATTCAGCTCTGGAAGTTCACTGAAAATTTTCATTTCTCAGCAGGTGGCAATTTCCCCATCATCCTGTCCAGAAATTCTGTAAACCAGTATTTTTTTGAAGACACATTGTGTCCTCAGATCCCAAGTACTTAACTTGATATCTCCAGACTTTCACAACAGAAATAAAGAGCATACTCAAATTAAGCTCACCTTACTAGGACGTGAGATATTGTATGTTATCAAAAAAGCACCAGGATCAATTCATAGAAGAAAAGTGATGGCCATTAAGTAAAAAATCTCATCACTTCTGTATCAGGAAGTCTCAGACTCAGACATCACTCGAGACTGAAATATTCTCCAGAAAATATTACAGTATTTACAAAGACTATGTATTTATATCACTACAGGCTTCGCCTGTCCTCACAGACTGTCCTGTTGGCTCCCCAAGGTCAGAGGCAGAATACAAGCTTACAGTCTGATTGAACATCCTTCTGTTCATCACATTTGAAAGAAATGTGTCATGTCAAAACACATCCCTGGCAGTCAGGTGGTCCTAAATTATAACCCTTCATTTACTGCTGAGCCCATATGTTGCCCTCATAAGACTTTGTCTCTGTTCTTCCGGCTGTGAAATACATAATGTCCTATTGGAGATGAAATGATTGGTCACAGACTTCCAAGTTCCTGAGTGATGGGATGAAAACCTTGTAAAGGCTGACTTAAAATTTCACAGAAATATCAAACTACTTTCTGAGGGAGTATCTTGAGCAATAACCATTCTGCACATTAGATGAAACAGGCCTGCTCTGGGATAAATAATGTGTGGGTATGGCATTAAAAATGGTCATACCACATGTGTACAAGGGCAGCAGTAGATTTAAAGTTTTACGTGTGACTTTATAACATTTCCTGCTTTTCAAGTTTTTGCCTTTGCAGCTTTAATACTTTATTACATATTCTTACAAAAGCAGAAAATTAACACAGAACCATGCCTTTAGAGTGTTGCAGAGAGATTTTAGAATCAGCACATGTAAATGCAGGGAGAACAACCATTTTCTTCAAGCATGATAGCATGGGTCAGTACATCACACTTAGGCCAAGGGTGTACTTTCATTTATCTCTTTCAGCTATTTTTGTGACAGCTACAAATATATCTTATATCCTGCAGATACTTGATACTACCTTCTGAATAAGGAAGGAAATGTAAAATTAAATTATGGTATAAGCAAAACTTGCACCAGGCTGTTTTCTCTGACAGTATAGACCTGAGCAGTAAACAAATATCTTCCTAGCAAGGTCACAAAGCTGGCCTTTATGTTTAAAACTAAGGAAATGTTTTGTTAGATCAGCCTGCTCTTTTCTTTAAACAGAGCTTCTCCAACTCACTTGTCTTCATTCATTAGGAAAGTTGTAAACCCTGCTTGCCAGTGCTGCCCATGTTGCATACTTCCTTTGTATCACTACTAGTGCTGTACTTGTTATCCTATCCAGAGTGGTTGCTTTCTCTCTCTGCCTTTTTCCCTCTCTTCACTTTGCTTACAGATGTTCTACAACAGTCTCCATGTGCGCCTTTCATATCTGTATAATGTGTAAAATGAATTTCAAATGAAATTCTGGAAAGGATCACTGGATTTTGGAACCACTCTCCTGCAACCTCTGGCAAACATTTCCTGTCATAGTCACAGAAATTAAGAGCGCTGTCCAAGATAAGTTCTTGGATTCTCTTGGTATTGAAACACTGCAGAAAGAAAAGCTTTTGGGTGGAAAATTACCCCTATCCTCACTCTGTCTGTAATATACTCATGGTTTTCCAAGTAACTCACTTGGAATAGGTATGTAATATTTAGTTGCTTAAATGCAACCATTGTGATAGACCTGTATCTTAATCAAGGTGGGTCCAAATAATGTTTTCTTCAATTGCAAACATCTGTATAACAACATCACAGATTAAAATGGGTGTTTGTTAACATGCATTAATCCACTTCCAACTGGAAACAGTTTTACTATTAGGGGAGGGAGCCCTGACACCTCTAGGTTTTCTGAAAACAAACCGTGTTTCTTAGAAAAGGGGCTGATACGCCAAGCACTACTTTCCTTAAACTAACTTGTAGCTGTGACCATGCTCAGTATTTTGAAGTGCCAGTAGTAATAAATGTTTTTGTATCACTGGGAAAAGCAGGAGTACTGGCAATAACAAAATTGTATTTTGACAAACTGTTGAAATCAAAATCAAAGCTCTGGTAACATCTGGTGCTTCACTACTGTGAGCTAGTACTTGCTCAGAGACCCCTACCAACAAGGAGAACCTTGTTTAAAAGCACTGGCCAAAATTTTAAAAAGTGCTGCAATGTTTATAGAGTTCCTAGTAACATGAGACCAACTCATATCACTAGAAACTGTAGTACTTATTTTTCCAGTAAGAATAAACTAACTGTAGCAACAAGAATTGGACTACAGGGAACAGAGCTCTTCGGTTACTATAATTGCCACACAGTGTAGCTTTGGCAACACTTCTCTTTCCATCCCTGATTCCCTTTCCTTAGTTCTAATACATATTTATCCTTTCACCTGTAAATTAGTCCTTTTCAAAGGCATATTGTTGGCACTGCATGAATTCTTCCTAGTACGGCTTTTATTTAATGTAGAAATGCCCATTTTAATTTTTAAAAAGTGGGTTCAGAGATCCAGTATTGCAAGTTGAAACTGGTTTGTCAAACTGAACCTGAACTTATAATTTCCTTTACTGTTCTCAAGATGAAGGAATTTTAACTGCATTTATTTTACTGCTAGAGTCCTAACATTTACAGATCAAATGTGTTTGTGAAAAAAAAGAGATATGTCTTAAGAAATTTTGTGATTTTCATTTATTGGATCCCTAGTTTAATCTTAATTTATGTTGTCATTTGATCCCAGTCAGCAGCTAAGCATCCAGGTAGGAGTTCATTCCCTTTCCCATAGTGAGACAGGAGAGAAAATCAGAAGAGAGAAAGGGATAAAATTTTGGGGTCAAATTAAAGACAAGTAAAGGAAAGAGGAAAAAATCCACCATAGCTGTTGCAATGACAATCAGTCACCACTTCCCACAGGCAGCCTGGTGCCAGCCAGCCTGCAAGCAATGGCCAGCATGGCAGACAAGCACACTCAGTCTTGTTGCTGAGCACAATTAATATGGAATGGGACATCCTGTTGGCCAGTTCAGATCAGCTGCCCTGGCTGTGCTGACTCCTGGCCTCTTGTCCACCCCCAGCCTCCTCACTGAGGGGCAGACTGAGCAATGGAGAAAGCCTCACACTGTTCAGCCACAGCCAAAATTCTGGTTTGTGATCTGCACTGTTTTAGTCCCGAATCTGGAATGCAGCATCATGAGGACTGCTGCCCAGCCAGACCCAGAACATTTAGCTATTTAAAAAATTAGAAATATATTTTTTAATATTTCCTGATTGTACTTGGACACTTTATCTCCTATATTTCTTTTTTTTTCCTTTGAAAAGCTCTCTTTTTCTGAGACCAATTGATAGCAGACTATATTACTAATTTGCTTAAACAGTCAGAACAGTGTACCTGAAGTCCCATCTGCAGCCTCAGCAATGGAAAGGAAATCTGTATGCAGCAATATAAATATTATATTGCATATGTGTTGATTATATATCATTTCATGTCCATGCATTACTTGCAGAAGTAAAACAGTAAGAAATTTGGAAAATCATACAATAATTTAAAGAAACGAGATGGCAAAACAACTGGAGGTGGCTTTTTTTCTAGCACAGGCACTCTTTAAATTTTTTTTCAGGTTTGCATTAATTGAGGAAAAAAGTTATACTGGAGCCCTCATGCAAAAATGCAAATTTTTCATATCTTTGATGCTGTTCTGGTGTGGCAGGTAGAAAGGAAAAAGAGCAAGTGCTCAGACAAAGTACAGCACCAGGAAAGCACAAAGCACTTGGGGCTTTTTAAATAACTGAGTAATCCAAACCTGAAGTAGTACAAGATTTTGCAGATGAATTACTGAAGACAAAATTCCATCACAAAGATTGCTTCTATTACTAGTTGTGATCACTTGCCTCTTTTTCATTTTTTCTTCTGAATTGTGGAAATATTCTTAGCAGTAATAAAGAATTCAAGAGGACAAATAGCACTGAATTGTACAAAAGTTGAACTAGTTTATATACAATAAGCTACCCTAACTGTTTGCCAGATGAAGCATTTGAATGGATTTTACTTCATTTGAGAAGAGCTTAGGGAGCTGAGAAAATAAGTTAAAGTACTTATTCTCTGGGAACTCAGGAAATCTAGCATAATTTTCTTGCTTTAGGGTTAGTGAAGTCATCTAAGTCCATCCTTCATAATGCTTTCAACAGTGCTGTGGCAGTTGCCACTTGTCCTTGTACTTGCAATCAAAGCAAACTTCAATCACATCCATTTGCAGAGAATCATGGCATCATAGAACCATAGACATGCAGAATTGAGTTGGAAGGGACCCACAAGGATCATCCAAGTCCAACTCCTGACACAGCACAGGCCAGCCCCTAGCCACAATGTGCCTGAAAGCGTTGTCCAAATGGTTTTGAACAGGATTGGTGCTGTGACCATTTCCCTGGGAAGCCTGTTCCAGTGCCCAATTACCCTCTGGATGAAAAACCTTATCCTGATATCCAACCTAAACCTCCCGTGACACAACTTCAAGCCGTTGCCTTGGGTCCTGTCACTGGTCGCCACAGAGGAGAAATGAGTGCCTGCCCCTCCACTCCCTTTGTGAGGAAGATGTAGACAGCTATGAGGTCTCCCTTTGGCCTTCCAGAAGATCTCTTAATGGGAATGGGATGTTGCCACTCAACCCAGGAAAGTGCATTTGCTTGGCTACAACAGTGAGGTTTAACTGTGTTGGCTGTGACATGCTTACACAGTTCTCCCAGGTTTTACTTATGTCAGACTGGCAGGTTATCCTTCTGCATTCTGAATTTTCCACTCATTTTTCCGTGAATCTTAACATTTGGAAACTATGCAGAGTGAACAGAACAAATGTCCTGCACATGTCAAAGAGAATTACAAAAGTGTCTCATGTTAAGTATTTTGATGAAATATTGGACACATGTCTGCATTTTTCTTCTTGGTTGAAAACTTCTTTGTAAGTAAAAAAAAAATAATGGAAGGAAAGGATATGGAAAATTTTCAGTGCATGCAATAGTACCTCTGAATGATAAGCAATAAGAAAATAACACCTTTTCATGCATAACTCCACAAATACTGTCTGGACTAATGGTGTCTAAAATTGCATTGAATACACTGTAACTTTTAATTCATTTTTAAATCACTGTTACTATAAAAACTTCTTGGACCATGGAAATTATCCTAAAATTGACACTTTTTTCTCTAGTGTTTTCCCAGAGAGATTTTGCTATCAAAGAGCATGGAGATATTATAAATTCTCACATGTTCTCTCTGTTTTCAATGGCATTTTAAGCTTTACATAACATAACACAACATAACATAACATAACATAACATAACATAACATAACATAACATAACATAACATAACATAACATAACAGTTTGAATCACAAAGCAAATATAAAGAGGTAAAGAGGTACTTAGAACAGTCCTGGCCTTGTTAAAATATACAAAGAAATGGCCAACAAATTTTCAACAATACTCTGCAAGCAATTTTTAATAGTCTTTTTAGGATTTGCTGGACATGTGAAATTAAATGATAGGAATTCTAGAGGTGATGAGTTCATGTGGATGGAAGGGCTGGGCAAATTTTGGTGCTGTCTTAGCTGCCAAAGCATGTGTCCAGTACCTATATCAGCAGCCTGGTTTTCTGCAAAGAGCAATATTCATGGCCTCTGTCAGGTCCATCTGACAGCTTTCAGACAGCTTGCCACTTCTGTGCATCACAGCTGTGGCATTGGTCAGAGGGGTCCTTCTCTTTTAGCATCTGTGAATGGCATATGTTTTTCCATTCAAGCTTTTCTATTTTCCTGTCCTCCCCTCCAAATCAAGCAATCATTTTCGGCTCAGACTAATCGGATTTTATCTGGGATGTAGTGCTTAATCAATGTACAGAATCTGTGTCTCACACCAGTCAGCAAAGAAGGTATCCACTTGTTCTTAATCCAAACTCCAGCCTGATGAATGAACATTTTATAGGGTATTTTATTCTTCTCAATACAAAGTATCAGTGCCATGTGATCATCATGTAACAGAAGAATAGGAGGACCAAAAGGATATGGCTATTGGGAAAAAGTTTTTTTAGAGTAGACTTTTTTAAAGTGTGGCATGCTTTTACTCTAAAAACACTATATAAAATTTCTCCTCTTTAGATAATCATGGATTAATCAGAATCTGAGCTAATTTTTTGTTTTAAAATGAAATAATAAAAAATAAGTATATACTTTTCATGCTAGAAGCTGCTTCTGTAAATGGAGCTTCATCACATTGGTACATGCATGCAACTACTAAGCTGTCTTGAAAACCAAAGCAGACTCTGCATACAAGCCTAATTATACAAAGAGCAGTGTCAATGACACCAGAGTAATCTTGAAAAGAACACTCACAAAAAAAATGGAGGTGTTCTTCTGGGACCTTCGATGGTATTATTAAGGGCTTCATCAAATCAGGAGATCTGATTAAAGAGATGTGCTGTATATATCTTAATGACAGACTATTTAGGAGCTTATCAGGATCCCAAATGAGAACAGTAATTGCCTTAATGGGATGCTGATTCTTTCCAGACACAGGACACTAGCTGTTGGAAATAATGTCTTTGTCTCTTAGGGTTTTATACTTTCTGTAATAAAATAAGAAATGCAATTCCTGCTACTATAAAAATAAAAATAATTGATCCTTTAAGGTGTAATCATCACAGTGCTCCATTAAAATATCTGACCTAAACTACTATTTACCTTTTTTATTTAGTCTGAGTTGAGCTTAAATAGAATTTATTGGATGTGATATACTACTAAATTGGTAGGGACCAAGGCTGTAGCTTCTGTTCTGTTTCAATCTTCTTGATTCTCTTAGAAGAACTTCTAAGAGAAGAGTTCTTCGAAGAAGTCTTCTGCAGTAAAGAAAATTCCAGTTTAATACCAGGAGTATAATTTTTTCCAATTATGTATAATATATGTAGTGAAATTTAGATTATTTGAGGAAATGTCAACCCAAACCAATGCTAGAGAGATACTATGTGGATATTTGCAGAAAAGGATCAACAAAGAAGAGGAAGATAATGGTTTTTGAAGTCAGTTTACTAGTGCAATCTTTTCTTCTGGTTTATGATTTGCTGAAGTTATTGCAGTTTTCCCAGCATTCAGTGAGCTTTAAAAGAAAACCTGTACAATACCATGACTGTGCTTTGGACAAAGGAGGAAAATATTACAATTGTTGTAACAGTAAACACACATTAACTCTGTTAAGGCCATGTGTATACAAAATATCTTCACGTCTAACCTTTATTTCTGAAAATGTACTGATTTTTCCATTCTTCTTCATTGTTTCTGAAGGCCTGAAAATGAGGGGAAAGGGCAGTAATAGATGAGAACTTATATTGTTAAGCTGTGTTTTTCTCTAAAGGACCTTCATCACCTGCTGACAGATGAGAATACCAAAAAAAGCTTCCTTTACATAACCCTTCATAATACTACAGTATCTGAGGTGGAAAAAAAAAAAAAGCTGGTCTCAAAATACTTATGCTAAACACTGTGTAACTACTACTTCAAAAATGCATGAGGTGAAGATGCAGCATCATTTTAACTGACCTCAAAAATGCCCTCATTTAGCTTAAATCAAATATTAGAAGTCAAGCAATTCATGATTTTTTTCCCATGTCCATGAAGCTGTTGACCTGTGACATGGCTTTTATTAGAACATCATTTACATTTCATCCTCAAAATTTCATGTAGGCATTACTCATTAAAATATGGGGAAAAAAATATGATCAGAAGAGGGAAGAGCATGTTTCTACTCCAGGTGTTGACAAGATGAGGTGAACTGAGATCCTTTCCTCCTAATCCCAGTGCTGCCAGCTTCTGCAAGGAGTCACTGAATTTCTAAGTTCATGAAACAAAGCACAATTCCTTTTAAAAATATCTTTGGCAAAGGAATGTTCAAAGCTGCAAAGAAAAGTGCCATTTGCTCAAGGTGGTATTACCCCTGCACTGCTGACCTTGTGGGGCATTCTGGGGCTTACTTCTCACTCTAAATTGTCACTCAGTCCCAGGAAGCAAAAACTGATATGATAGAACTGTGTGAGGTCCCCAGCTTCTTCATCTTCCTCCTTTACACCACTAGAACTCTGCTTCCCTCTTCCCTCATCATTTTTCTCAGGAAGATTTGTGGATTGTGTACTTTTTTATCAGCTTCTTACTTGATTTCACCAGCTTTACTGTTTTGTAGTGTGGTGTGATTTTTTTTTCTTCAGGAGACATTGTGCATTTATTTTGAAGCAATGCAGAAAATTGGTGTGAATGATTTTCCTTCACTCACCTTTCAGTTAAGACGTGTATATTGACAATGATAGGAAAAATGGATGTTGTCTGACTTGTGGGGTTGGTTGGTTGGTTTGTTCACGTATTTGCTTTTCTGATGCAACAGGCATCTGTGCATTGATGTTGTCACAGCTTTGCTCCAGCCTTGTACAGTCAGTAGTGCAGGCAAGATTACAGGAGGGTTTTGCATTCAGATAACCTATTGAGCTAAGCACCTATTACTTATCTGCAGGCTAACTATATGTCAGGAGTTCTGACTTGCTTAATCTAAATACTGTTCCAGAAATGTTGTGCTCCCTTGTTTGTTGCACACTCACTGACTGGCAGAATGGCTTTTTACACCTATTTAACTGGTACTGCTAACCTCACCTTCTAAATCTAATGCATCCTTTCATAACCATTAGATATATTTGCAATCTCTTGCTAAAACCAGAGTTTTCCTATAAACACAGGATTATATCAGTCTCTTCCATGGCCAACAGACAGAAGTTATATTCTGGAAGCTATTATTTTTTTTACTTTTTTTTTTTTTACAGTTTTGAACCATTTATTAAATGGGAAGAAGTAGCTGGATGAATAGATAATTATAAGTAAAATATTCCCAGCTTCTTTCCCTCATCTGACAACAAGTGTACGAGAATCAATCATTCTGACACTGATCAATGATTGATCAAGCCAAAAGAAGTGTCTACCACAAACAAGACATCCCAAAAATCTGGCTGGAATATGTTACTAGTACTAGGACAGGTCTATGTTCAGTGCTTGATCAGGAAGAAACTCACAATTCCTAGCCAGAATTACTGTTTCTCTAACTTCCACAGACAGGGGCTTTTTGCATTATTTTTACCTGCAGCTTTGTGGGGGGGATATTTTGTTTGGTGAAGGTCACTTTGATTTCACACAACTCGTATGGCATCAACAACCATAATTTTTCTCTATAAAAAGCTACCATTAAGAGATTCTGAAAGATGGAAAAGAAAGCTCGGTTATATTAATCTGTAAGGTGTTTGTTTCTTCATCTTTATTTTGACCCTCTTAAGAACCACTAGGGCTTTCCTGAAGTACATTTTTGCTTATTTGCAGTGGAGGATACAATTACAGAGCAATTTAGTTCTTAGGCAGCAGAAAGATGTTGTGTAAGCAGAAGGCAACGACAGCTGAAGGTTTTTATGCGGTTCTGTAATTCACTAATTAAAAAAGATCATTCTAGCAAACAGAACTGCCTCTTGAGATAATGCTTAATGAACATTTCAGTGACTGGATACCTTTAAACTCCGGTCAAGAGTTTTACAGCTCATAAGATTGCATTCAGGAAGACTGAATGATATAGCACACAAATTAGTTTTAGCTTTCATCAAAGAATTTTGCTTAGCATATTTATACCTCTTGTATTTACATTTGCTGGAAAAAAAGTGAATTTATAACCACTGAAAGCCCAGGCAGAGCTCCTTAATGGTGTGCATTGATTTTTACACAATGTCAGTTTTATCTCATTAATGATATTCTTTTGACATAATGACTCCATATAGATACAGTCTGTCATTCTTTTGGGGGAATCTGCTGTTTTGGAAGGTATACCCAGGACTTCTTACAATGCCAGTGACTGAATCTTAATAAAATCAGCTTTCTATGAGAGCAACCAGCAACTTTGAGAACATTCCTTGCAAAAAATGCCAGGTAGGGTTTGATGAGGTTCAAAAACGCCTTCTCTCAAGCACTGGTGAAGATGACTGAATTTTCTTGATAATTTTTGTAGATTCCTCTCTCTCTTGGAGGGGAATTAAGAACAATATGCTGCCTAAATTAAAAACAGAACAATATAATGCCAGTGGCCATTAATGTTCCAAAGCAGCTGTTCTTCTCATCTTCTGGGATGGAGTCTGGGGCTCAGCAGCTAATTGCTGATACTGCACCACTACCAGAAAGAGCAGGGGATTTCTGTTTGTTCAGAATATAGAATTGCTATTTAGGACACAATGATCTTTAGCATTGAGGAACTGAGGATTTTAATGCACCATGGACTGGTAGTTGTTGCCACAGTGGAGCCTCACCACATGCTCTGTCTTAGCAACAGGCCGTGTAGGATGATGCATATAGCAAGCCTCCAGTGAAATAATTGTGGTGTGATTTACACTTCATCAAGGGAGTTACAAAAAACAAAACAAGCTTATTAGACACAATATATGTAGAAATTTGTCAGATCAGAAGTGACTGAAGATAGCTGTTATGGAAATAATATGATACTAATGTAGTTGTTCTTTCTTTTACTGTCAGGATAATTGGAATACTTTAAAGAAAAAGCAATCTCATGGGTATGAAAGCGATGCTCCAATTTTAACACTCTATTATGCTTCATCTATTTTTTGTTGTTGTTGTTTTCCAGAGGTCCTTATGTCTGTTCCTAGAAGGATTGATACAAACTTGGTATTCAGTCAGGAAAGCAGCACATTTGAGAAAATTTCCTTTCTAATTAATTTTGTATTAAATTTAATCATAAAGGTTGCCTTACTCCTGCAGTTTTTAAATACCGGTTCTTCCCATTCATGGAAGAAGTGTACTAAAGGACCATAATTGCCATATTTTGCAAACCTATAACAGCGAGTCTCACCAAAGCACACAGGTTAGGATTCTCAGTGTTTTTCACTTAACCATATGAAATTTAAGTTACACAAATAACTTCAGTGCAGAGAGTACCATTATGTCTGATTTCCAAGTGTCTGGCTCCCAAGATGCCACTACCTATAGAGAGAATGTAGGAAAAGATACATGGAAAAAAACTCCTCATCAGCCAATGTGCTAGATGTCTGAACTGCCCGAGATGCATCTCTTTATGGACAGTGCTTCAACATTGCATCAGGTTGGAGATTCCTCCTCCCTCCAGTTTAAATGGACCATTAATTTCAACTGGACGCGAGCATCTCAGTATCATTTTTGGATTTAGGCCTAAGTGGAAGAGTGGTTTTTTTTACTGCATGTTTTGCTAAATGTAAAGCGATAGCAGCACAAAAACTATTTGCCTCTGCAGTTTGGCTTTGATGGTAATATTTAACTAACATTTGGGCTTGAAGCCCCCATTTGTTCTGGCAGGGCTTTTTTGTTTTTCTTTCCTGTCATATAACATTAAATCACACCCACAGAGCTTATTCTGCTTTTCTCTTTTCCTTATCCATGTATTCTCCAAACACGAATATTTAATAAAAAAAAAGCCAATTCCAGGCTTAAGAAAACCAAATTTAAGGTGAAATTTCAAATTTCCTTACTTTCACACAGGCTTTTAATTCATAATTGTTTTAACATGAATAATTTCAACAGAGCTGGAGATTAAATAGAAAAAATATTAATTAAAATGGTATCAAGTATAAATGCATAATGTGCCTTTATAAAATAAAAAGGATGAAATACTAATGAAATATAATAATTGGAAATTATTCTTGTGTCTGTCATATGAAATTAGTCCATTTTAATAAAGCCAGGATAGAAACAGCAGGAAACTATGTGAAGAAATGGGCAGTGCTAAGAACTTCTGCAAAAGTGTTTGCACTGCTGCTGCTGCTTTTTGTTACTCACCTTGCAGATTGCACGTTATCTCGGGCAGTGATTTCTTAATTGGGTGGGGTATTCTGCTTTTCACCCAAAGATGAGGCTGACTTATTTAAATTGGAGGCCGAAATGAAAAGGGACAGGAACCACCCTTATGACTGTATTTTAGGACCGTGCGGAGCCCGATTTTCTGTCCATGTTTTCAACTGACACTTGACACGTGGGCAAAGCACACTGAAATCCTCTAGTGTGCATGATTTTATATGTCTTTACATAGCTGACCACTCATAGGTCAGTGGGCATTCAGATCTGGTTTTCGCATGACAGGGTGAGTGATAAAAAAGCCTGGATGAAGTAGGAAACCTCGCTTGCATTTTGCTGCTTGGGCTCAGGTACTGTGCTCCCTGTGCTGCCTCAGAGCATCTCTCCCAGGGCCTCCACAGGCCAGAGGCTTTCCAAGACTGAGGCTTGTGGAACATGGAGCACAGATTCTCCACTCTTGCCGGAAGCCTCCTTTGTTCTTCCTTCTGTGAATAATTTCTAATTCCCTGTTTTGTTGCTTTATTTTGCTACCCCGAAAAAGTTTGCTGTTGCTATGTCTTGCTGCCCCAAAAAGAAAGTTTGTGTTTTTTAACTTTTTTTCCCCTTTAACAGAAAAGAAGGGGGAAAAATACTCTTCTACTTTTAACTGGCCTCATTGTCTTCTGTAGACAGAGTGATCATTAAGGTAATGACTCATCATTGTGCATAATCTGATGAGTGGTACAGAACTTTTCAGAAAATGACAAAATTCCATATTCAAATTTTGAAATAAAAAAACACAGACTTTTTAGTAGTATTAAACAAATGACTAGATCTCATAACTTGCACATTGGCAGAATCCCAAGTCGTCAAAGCAAATAAATTGGAAAGCATTTATCCAACATAAAAGGATGCAAGTGCTTTCTTCACTTCAGTTCTCCAGAGGATTTTGGGTCACTGGCCATTTCCAGTGTTTCCTGCTGCCTTTTCTAGAGTTGCATCTGTAAAATACCACAAACATATTTTGTGTGCTGAGCATAAAGCAGTGTAGTTAACAGAGTATGGCTAGGTTGATTCCCTTCTGTGGCAGGGTGCTGAATATAATTATGTACAGGGAACTTGAACTCAGCATATATAAATTAGGAGACTGAAAATTACCTTTGAGATTCATTTTAAACCTACAGGGTCTTGAGGGACTATACTGAAAAGCACTTGTCAGTCTCACAACATCTGCAGCAAGGATGCCTGAGCAGAAGGGCAAATTACCATATCATCTGAGAGTGTGAATGTATCTGAGTAGCTGAAGAAGTATAATGTTAAAAAATGCTTAATAAAACTCAAACTAAATTTGTGTAATCTGTTATTCTTCAGAATCTGACTTACTTAGGTCAGGATGAGCCTTCAATGTGCTGAATAAAAGTTTAGTGCTTTTGACTTGAAATTATGTGCCAGTGACCCAAGTAAAACAAATTAAGAAAGGCCTTAGTGAGCAATGTCTGAAGTAGTTTGGATTCTGATTAGAATTTGGCAGCTTTCAAAGTTCAGATCCTTTGCTGTTTGGAACAAAATAAAAATGCTGCCATTTGAGCTCAAAAAAAAAAAAATCTCATAAGAGAGAACTGCAGGCACTGCAAGACAGTCAGATTGATTGCTTGCACTCATCAGAGGCATAGCATGTGGGATCCTTGCCCTGGCTGCTGCTCCAGGGAAATAAGCCAGGAGAAGGGATTGGTCTAACACCTCTCGCCAGGGGCTGTCAGTGAGGCAGCTCCTGATGGCTCTGTGCTGGACCATGTGTGGGTCAGCCCCACCTGATGCTACCATTCCCTGGGACTGCCATGTGGAGTACAGGAGACATGGACAAACTGGAGCAAAGGGATGCTAAGATGATTAAGTGTCCAGAGTTTATCATATGAGGAGAGGCTGAGAGAACTGGGACTGTTCAACCTGTAGGAGGGAAAGCTCGGGAGAACTCATCAATGTATATAAATTCCTTAAGTGGGGGAAGTAAAAAAGTTGGAGCCAGGCTCTTCCCTCTGGTTCTCAGGCATTTAAGAAGAAGAAAATAATTTACTATGACAATGGTAAAACACTGGTACAGGTTGTCCAGAGGCAGGCTCTATCTGTGGAGATATATTCAAAACTCTTCAGCCTGCTGCAGCTGACCCAGAGCCAGGTGTTGGATGAGGGGATGTCCAGAGGTGCCTGTCCATCTGAGCAATCCTCTGGGATCCACCTGAACAATTCCACTGGGAACCACACGTGACTTCAAACACAGGTCCTCTGCAGGAGGGTGACCAGCCTCCCCCTCTGCAGTGTTACAGACAGGCTTCAGCCGAAGGGCAGAATAAACATTAGCAGCCAGGAAAGAAAGGTGCACAGGCACATATCCCCCAGGTGCTTCAAGTGCAGCAGTTTGAGCTAAAAAGCAAGACCTCTGGAAAGATTTTGAGAAAGCACCATAAAACAGCACTTCTGTTTCCTAGAGAAAGGCCGTTGTTCTTCACAGAACCAGCCTGTAAATATTTTATGCTAGGAAGAAAGCAGTGAGTTCCTTCCCTTTATTCCAAATCTCTGCCCCAGAAGAAACTATATGTCAAGGGGTTCTGCACAGACATACATTTTTCAAGTTTTAAAAAGTAAACATATCTTTGTTACAGCAAGAAGGTAATGGTGAAATCTTTAAGAAATTGCTTCTTAGAGAGAGAAATGACACAGCAAAATCCTAAAGATCCAGCAAAATCCTAAAGGGATAATTCAGCAAAAAACGATCTGGGGCATGAGAGTTATTTAATTTTTAAATTGCTATCACTACGTTTTTGAACGAAAAAAAGCTTTCATATTTTCAGTCATGTTAAATAAATCAGTCCAGTGTCTCAGTTATATGTGCTAGAAGTGCTTGGGCGGTTTTTCAAAAGTTCCTTATAGATTTACCTGTTCCCTGGTAGAAATCTCAGTGATGGGATGCCCACACAATATTGCTAGCAGCAGAGTTATCTGTGTGTCAAAGGCATCGTGCTGAGGTAAGGGTTTTCAGAACAGGGCCTCCTGAGACCCATGAAAAGTGATCCTTTCAAAAGGGTCTACAGAAAATTTCTTGACAGGTACGGGGAATGCGGGTTGTGATTAGTTCATCACACATTGTCTCTGCTGCTCTTTTGTCCACAGGGGAAGGACTCCTTACACTCTCTCCCTGCTCCAGCATGAGGTCCCTTCCATGGGAGACAATCCTGCACAAACCACTCCAACTCATTCATTTGTCCCCCAAAAATGAGTCTTCTTCCTTCCCCTCTCCTGCATCTGCCTTCTTCAAGATCTATCCCTTGCTTCTTGTGGCAAAGGAAATGCTGTCCCCCTGCTCTTTGTGTTCCAGAGCAGAAGCACACATAACAGCACATTAAAAAGCAGAATTAATAGATATGTGGCAGTGTCATGAAATAATCTGAACATCATTTGCCTACAAATTGTGAGCAAAATCCTTAAACTACTGAATTAAAGTAACTTTTCCCTTTGACTTCAGCTGAGCCAAGACTGTGGACCAGGTGCTCCCAGATGCTCGCCACAACCATCTAAATCCATTTTTTTTAAAAATGAGGGATTGACTATTTTGCCAAAGAAGAATATGAAATACAAAGCTATGACATAATATAAAATGTTGATGGAATTTCTGGACTTTTAATTTCTCAACAGGGATTTTAGACCATTTTCTTTTTGTGTGCGCTAGTTTTGGAAGAAAGTGTTAAAATAGTCCAGATTCTGGCACTCTAATTTCCTTATGCTTTTGATTATGGAGGCCTACATATATAATGCTATTAGGCAATAGGTCTCAAGGTGCAACAAAACAACACCAGGACCTATTTACACAGGATGCTTTTGCATAAGAGTGCAACGTTGCAAAAGGAAAGTAAAAAGATACATTCTTCTTGTGCAGAAATTTCTTTCTTATAATTAATCATATTTCACATTGGTCTGTGGATTCTGAATATCATTACTGAATATAGAAATCTTGGGGGTTTATGATTAATATTGCCTATTCAAAGCAAAAACAGTCCTGCCCTGAAATAACCCAAACTTAAGCAATACTTTCTCCCCTGTACTCCCCAGCTGAAGGTGAAAGTATACTTTTAAGAGTGTACTATAATCTATCTTTAGTATAAATAATAATGAAATTGCATCCATAGTTAATTACTGTTCTCAATCTTGTTTTTAAGAGCTGCTTTCCATCACCCCAATATACTGTGCTCACCTGCCATTTGGTTTTGGAGTTTTTTTCCCAATCAGTGTATCCAGTTGGAGAACCTTAACCACCTCTGTACTCAGAAAGGATGTTTCATATACTGCTTTTCTACTTACAATAAGTAGGCCATTGCAGTAATCTGGCATTTGAATTTGGACAAATTATGCTAAATAACAAATATAGCAATTAATCAGAGACTTCCTTAGGAAGCAAAAATTGAGGATAATCAATCTTCAAACATTCTACCTTACCTTGCAGTTTTCCAGTTTTGTTTAGCAAATGCACTGCAAACCCCTGTTGTGCCTAGCAAATCTGTATTTCCAAAGCTATCTAGCAGAGATCAGACAAAATCTCAAAGATACATATTTATTTATGTATAATTCAGCACCTGTTGAGGCTTCTGAACAGAGAGCCGGGAGTCTTTTTTAAATGTGTCACCTCTAGAGAGAGATGTGTTTCTAGGCTGTATTCCTAAATTCAGTAGGTTCCTACAAACTTGCTACAATTCACTCCATAAATTTAGTTGCAATAAACTTGGGACCATCTTAAATTACATTTCCAAATCCCAACTAGTCTCTGAGTTTCAGAAAGTCACCTTAAAATTAAAAAAACCTGGAGGCTGATCCAACTGTAGAGATACCTTTATTAAACTTTGGACTAGCTTTCTTAAATGAGACTCAAGCATCCAAAATTGCCACAGCTGGCACTTCTGTTCTGCATTGTCATTCTTATTTGGAAATTGTGTAAACTGAAGCAACATATTTAAGAAAAAAACTTCATCATTATGTAAAAATTCATCCAAAAAATTACTTGTGTGACAGAAACTTATGGAAGTGTCTCCAGTGAGAGGACTGGAAGAATTACTTTACGCTGAGAATGGAGGCATTCAGATTATATGTTTTGAAAAAAAAATTGTCACTGTTATGGGGGTCAGGCATTGGACTATGTTGCCCAGGGAGGTTGTGGAATCACCATCCCTGGAGATTTAAGAGGTTTAAGAGGTGTGTGGGTCTGGCACTGGGCAGTATCACTTAGTGGTTTTAGATGTTGCAGAGGTTGTGCTGGGTTAATGGTTAGTCTTGATGATCTTAAAGGTCTCTCCCAACCTTGGTGATTCTATGATTCTGTAAGATGTTTATGAAATAACTAATTTATGTATACCCAGTTACTCAAATATGATTCATGCTTTACATCTAATAATTTGCACATTACCTGTTTTCAAATCAGATTTGCATCCTAGGAGTTGCATCAGATTCCAGAAGAAAATTGAGATTACTAATGCAATATTTAACAACCTTACGATTCTTTCCTTTAATTAAAGTACAAGATAATAATGATCCTCTTTTCAGACAGCTGTGACCTCAGGTTTTGTTAGCACTGTGTGATTTTGCTGAAATTGAATTGAATCTTTGACAGTAAATAATGACCTTCAGTCAAGAACATTCCAAAGTCTTTGCTAATGAGGATCTACAACTTATTCCTCATGTTAATTGTCCCAATTTAGTGTCTTTATTTTCCATGCCCCACAATTCTCTTTCTTAACTTGTGAGCTATTGTGCATTTTTGTGTGTAAAATATTTTGAGTAGGTTTCTACCCCTAGCTTTTGCTCTGATATCCATGAGATGTAGTTTATCAAAAGATATTTTAAATAAAAGGCAAAAAAAAGCAGCACTTCTATTTTTTTGCTTGGAAAACAATATATCCAGAATCTGTATTGACTATTAATTGCTTCATACCGTGCAGTTAATGTTATGATTCACATTTAGACATCTAACTGAGATTGGCAACCCACTGAGTATGTATTCATACTTTTGTTTAATTCAAGATATGTCATGTTGCTCTTGACCTAAGAAATCATTCAAATCATTTGAATGAATTTGCTCAAACTGATTCTTCACAGGAATTTTTCTGGGGGGAACAACATTTTCTGATGAAGTAAAACAGTTAAACAGTAAAAAAACTCTGGGTATTCCACATGGGGTTAAAAGAGAAGAGTAGAAGAGGAAAATCACCTTTCTTAACGTGCTACCCACACTCCCTGTGCAACAGTTTTTCTGGGCTGTAAGTGCACATTGCTGACTCAAATTGTCACCCACCAGTATGCACAAATTCTTCTCCAGAGGATTACTTCTGACACTTTAGTTTGACCAGGACATCCTTAGTCAGCCCTGCTGATCTCCTTTTCTGATTTCCTCCATTTGGGAATTGAGAGCTCTAAGAAAAATGTCCTTAAAGAACTGACAGCTCTGTTCATCTCTATTCTGTGGGGAAATTCCCAGAGGGTCCATCCACTAATTACTTTAACAACTTAAAGCTCAGTCTCCTAAATGTTGTGGTTCTGACTCTACTCTTCACCTGGCCCATATCCCTCAAGACTGGGATCCCTCAAGCACAGGCTGCCACCCATCTTAACATTTCTAATTAGTTCAACCAGTTGGTAAGCAACTGGTTTCCCCTCCAGCAAAGACTTTTTGTGGCAAAGGTGATACAACCAAGGGAGACTGAGAATTTGAACCCAGAAAAGCATATTAAGACATCTGGAAATACTTTCCTGCTTGTATTTTCTACATCTGCCCTGGGCTACATTACAATGCACACCAGAAAAGCCTGGTCTCAGAGCTGTGTCACTGCACCCTCCACCACTGGGAGAAGATGGGACCTGCTCCCTGTACCAGCCCTAGAAAAGTGGCACATAGAATGTATGACTGTCGTATGTTGGATGTTTTCTGCTGAGATGTTGGATGTTTTCTGGTGAGAGGTGGTTTTTAATCAACCTCCTGTATTATGTGTTTGTCTCAATTTCCCTTCAGCTTTCGCTCAGCATTTTCTCATTGGATTCATTTCTTTTTTTAATACTTCACACCCTCTCTATATCTGAAGTCCACTTGTATATACTCTCCTCATTTTTACAAGAAATTAATAGCATCAATATTCCTTTCAAAACACTAAATATACTTGGACTGCATGCTTTGTCTCTTCCTACTTTCACCAACATTTTCTTTATCAAATCCCTTTAGAGAAGGTAGCCAAGAATCCCACGTTGACATTTTATTCCTATTTTTTCTTTGCACTGTGTAGTGTTGAAGTTATTATTAGTAGTATTCATTTACTGCATAGTTTTTAATTTTTTTGCAATTACTGGTATTCAAACTAGTACCATGATAATATTACTAAAAATAAAAGCACTTTAAGTCATTAATTGGAATTCAATTATTTTTCCTTTCTTTGTATTACTCATAGTCCTCAAATCTTTCTATTTCCATTCAGTTATGGTTTTCTGTTATTCAGTTTGCAAATTGAATTATGCTTATGTCAGGACTGGATGGCCAGAAGCCTGATACTTGAACAAGTTCAAAACTGACAGGACCAGTTCACAGTCCTGTGCTACTGAACATAAATAGAAGAGGCTTGCTGACTTTAAAAAATGAATAAATTAAGGAATATTTGAGGATATCTCGAAAATTATGAGATGGCCCAAGAAAACTAATCTTCAAAATAAAAGAAATATTAGAATGTGGAACTGATATGTCATGAAGATTTGAGTAAGACAAGAGGTAGCAGGCATGGAAAAAAATGGACAGTTTTATCACATAAGGAATTAGAAGGCTCTCATGTTTCACTGACCATATATATTTTAATTGTACTTCAAATAATCAACTTAAAATCAGCATATAGCATCTCTAACCCACTCTAGATAAATGTCTGACAGAAATCTGATCTAAAAGGAGCTTTTCCTTCAACTTGCAAAAAAACCCCACAAAACTATGCAATAAATAATAATAATAACTGCAAACATTTAAAAATGAGCTTAAACTAAAAATCTTCACCTAGAGAGTACGGACACTTTGCCTTCATGAGTAGTCACACAGAAAAGACAAGAAGCAGTGGGTACAAGTTGCACTAAAAGAGGTTTTGTCTTCGTGTAAGAATGAAATTTTTATGCTGAGAACAATCAGTCATTGGAGCAACCTTACCAGGGAAGTTTTCAATACATGTTTGGAGATGGTGCTAGATAATCTCATCTAGGTTCCCTTTCCCACGAAAGGTTGGACCAGAGGGTATTTCAAG
Organism: Acridotheres tristis; assembly: GCA_037013685.1. Lineage (NCBI taxonomy): Eukaryota > Metazoa > Chordata > Aves > Passeriformes > Sturnidae > Acridotheres > Acridotheres tristis. The sequence goes on from CM072884.1 coordinate 73,756,748, forward strand.
GTTCCTTTCAGCCTGGGCTGTTCTGTGGTTCTGTCATTTGATTCTTACTTTCTACTTTTTTTTTCTTACATAATTAAAACTTTTAAAAACCCACAAACTTTGACTTACCTTAATGATGTCTTATTCCCTTGAGGGTGCTTCCTGGGATATTGTCAGATCAGAGTCAGCCCTCGGCAGTGTCTGGATGGAATATCCATTGACCATTTCAATTAAATTCAGTAGACAGGTAGTGGTGGGAAAAGAGACGGAGTCTGAGGGTGTGGAACACAGCATAAGGCACGCTGATGTGTAGAGAAATTCCAGAAAGTAACTGATAGACACACTGACCTCATTAGTTCTGCTACTCATGAAGCAGCTTTCGAAAGCTGATATTTCATGGTAATGTATTGTTGTTGAGTTAAAGAGCTACAAAAGAATCTCCTTGTTTGTTTCGAATTATATACAGAATTAATGAGTTGCAAATTGTAAAACAATCCAGCTTCAATAAATATCACTATGAGCAGCACTAGGTTTTAGCTACACAAATGTTCAAAGCAAAATTACTCTGTGACTACAATAAGATTTAGAGAAGTTACGCTCCCTAAAATGTAAGTACGTAAAGAGAAGCTTACCATGTGTTTAAAATTATCTGTAGTTGCATTTGAGATCTGTGATAATAGTGAATATATTTTCTGGATTGTAGCACTTTAGAGGTTTTCCATTTTATTTTTATAGTGTTAGTGTAAAATTCACCTCTAGCAATTTATAGTAGGGCTCTAAAAATTCAAACAATAGAGAGCTTTTTTCTATGGCTGTGAGTAGCAATTTAACTATACATTAAAATGTTCACTACAAAGAAGCCAAACATAGCTATTGCTGATGAGTTTAGTAAATTGTATTTGTGCTTGAATGCAATGCTAAATTTCAGCTAGTGCATCCTCATCTTGGATTATCAGTGCTGTTATTTTTTAAAATGGTGCATTTATGATAGCATATCTACTCTTGCACAACATGGGACTTTATTTTTTTCTCTGAAATCAACAAAGAAATGTAATATAATGGTAATCTGCAGTTTCTAAGTTCTCCGAACAACCTGGGCCTCTTCATAGTCTGGCATGATTCTCCTCTTTGCTCTGGTAAATCTGCGCAGAACTGGAGGTCAGCAAACATTTCCACATGAATGAAATTACTTGCAAGTGCTTCCACTCCACAGAAAGACAGCTATTGCCAGAGAGAAAAATCATCTATCTACCCAGATTTAGCAAGGCAATGGACAATTTACATCAATGCTCCCCGACTCAGTCCACAAGCCGTCCATCTCATAAAGCTCAGAGGCAAGCAGGCAGTTCCTTGACCTGACTCCATCAGCATTTGCCATGCTCAGTGAGCTGCTCACTGCAGCACCACCTTGATGCCAGAGAAGCCTCTCAGTAAAAGAATACAACTCAGAAAAGTGAACTGTGCTGTACAAAGATAATTTGCTTTGCAAAAATGAGGTGCAAAATTACTTTTTTTTTTAGTAGCAGCAATGCCAGTCTACATTGCAGACTACATGTACTTATCTGTAAATTCTACCTAAGGCAACCAAGACTGTCCCTGAGTGGTACAGACTAAGAATGTAAGGAAAGATATTGTCAATGTGGGATCTGCCATGTTTACCAGCCTGGTTTCCATACTGCCTGCTTCAGGTCTACTCAGTTTGAAACCATTCAAGAAAGATTCTGATAATTTAAAAATAGGAATAATTAATATCTGGGAATTGCAAAGCCACAGATTCTAGATTTGCTACTTTTTCACTTACAAAAATTACCACTTTTGTTTGTATTGATAACAGCGTGATTTTTAAATAATGTATTTTTTTTTGCCATTGATTAATAAACTACTAGGCAGAAAATGGCACTCTATCTTCTGATTGAAAAGAGAGAAAGGATATTTCTGATAAAGCATGAAGTCTTTTTAAAATACTCAGTTTTCTTTAAAATATCCAACCATGTGTAACAAATGGATGTGGCAAGAAACTTTTACACTTACTTTTTGAGATGATGAGTTTACAATGTTTTCCTGAATTTCCCCTGAAGAACCCATTGATCAGGACATTACAATTGAACAGATTATGTCTATATTCTATGCTATATCTTTTAGTGTCTTCTTACTGAGCAAAGAGACATTAGATATGTATTTATAGGCACACCTTTATATTCAGGGAAAATACTTTTTAATTCTTGTGCAGGCAGACAGAGCTTCTTTCTTCTTTAGTTAATAAATTTATATAAACTAAAGGTGAATTATTTTGTCATTAATAATAAGTAAGGTTATAAAAATATCAATGTCCACTTATGGAATAATCTGTCTTCTACGCTTTTCATCATCCCTGAAATTCAGTTCAGCATTGGCCTGGGAATTTTTCCCTGGAGTGTGTGATTAGAAAGGACAGTATTCTGCCAAACTGTTATTTAAACTCTCAGTTTCAACTTGATTGTGTGACACCAGACAAGTTCAGAAATCTTTAACATCCAGTTTAAACCTTTATAATTGTTCTCTATGAGTTTGAGTAGTTCTGTAGTTCTCTCCACAGGAATTCTTCAGACATCCCAAGGGCCAGATTAACACGTGTATTGATAGAAGTCTTCACCTGTCATAGTGTTTAACAGTGCCTCATCAAAATCAGAATGTGTATTGAGATATTTAGGAGATTATAAAACTTTATGGCCTTAGGATAAAACACTCAATCTTGGACTATATCTATCATGTCCCTTCTTCACCTCAGCTACCTAATTCCTTCCTGTGAGCAATGTTTTTCTGAAGTTTTTCTTGGAACCATGCTAGAGGCAAAATCTAGATTTGCAAAATGCTTTAATTCTACTTCAAATCTAACATCAGTGTTTGTCCTTCTGTTTATTTTCATTTCCCCCCCCTACTTTATTCTTCATTTCAGAGACTCTCACACATAAGAAATTATGCTGGTTCCTAAAAGGCTAGATGACTTCAGTGAAATTATTTGCATTAAAGTGTTTGTGCCTTCTAGCCCCTACAATAAATGCAAAGTACAGAGAGGTATGTTCACTTTCTGATGAATACTTTTTAATATTAAAAAAATCACAGAGTGCTAAAAAAAGAGTAACCTTCATTCTCAATCCTTGGTGAATCAAAGTAGATATCACTGTTTAACTGTTCTGAAAACAGGGTCCGGATCTTGAGTTACATTAAATTCCTGATGCTTTAGTGGATTAAAATCTATGTTAAGGCAGATATTTATGTCAGCATAGTTGTGTTGGTGTGTGTAACTACAGTATGCATCAGGGTTCTGAGCTGACTGACTAAAATATGGTTTTAAAATCAGGTCCAAAATGACTTGTTCCCCAAAATAAGGGTTAAAATTGGAATGATCTCCCAGGAGCCTTATCTTAACACTCTCTGTAAAGTTTCCTGCTATTGTTTTCCAGCATCTAAATATCAGATTTTATTTGTTTATCACCTTCTGTACCCTCCTGCACTCTTCTTCCCTTAAGAATATGAAAGTTCAGATGTATATCCACATTCCTCATAGTCTGAAACTAAGAGAAGTTTTTCTCTTAGTGTCACTGGGACTCAGCCTTTGCTTTGAGGCATCCAGATTTAGGAAAATTATTGAAACGTGATTCTGCTTTTCTGCATTGATGATCCCCTTTTTCACCAGTGCTGATTGCAAGCTATTTTAGTGGCATTTCATTACAGAGTCAGAAGGATTTTTATCTAAGAGCCTTTTTTTGTGTATCTTTTTGTTCCAGAGTAGATAGTGTGAAAATAAAGTGGCTGAACACTAGCTTGATGTGAATATTCCTGAAAGTCACATCCACCCTTGCCAAACTGAGATGATGTCCTGGTTTCAGCTGCAGTAGAGCTAATTTTCTTCCTAGCAGCCTGTGTAGGGCTGTGATTTGGATTTAGGATGGAAATAATGTTGATAACACAGGGATGTTTTATCTGTTCCTGAGCAGTGCTTATACAGCATGTAGGATTTGAAAGCTTCCCACCCCACCAGGGAGCAGGCTGGGGGTGACAAGAAGCTGGGAGGGGTCACAGCCAGGACAGCTGACCAAAACTGGCCAAAGAGATATCCCATATCACATGGCATCATTGTCAGTGCATCACCTCGGGGAAAGCAGGCTGGTAGCAGCTGCTCGGGAGCTGGCTGGGCATCAGTCAGCAGGTGGTGAGTGCTCTTCACAGGAATTCTTCAGACAATGCACTCTCACTGTGCATCATTTATTTTGTAGTATTAGTGTCAGTGTTCATATTATTTTCCCTCACATTTCTGTCCTATTAAACTGTCTTTATCTCAACCTGCAGATTTTATCTTTTTTTGTTGTTGTCCCCATTCTCTACCCTTTCCTACTTGGGGGCAGAAGTGAGTGAGTGGCTGTATGGTGTTTAACCACCCACCCAGTTACACCATGACACATAAGAATCTTTTTTTCATGAAAGAAATGCTCTTAGAACTTTAGACAGGTATTGATAATGAAGGGGAAAAATATCCCAAAATCCTGAAGGGAAATGTGAATGTATTAACATAAGAATATATGGGAGGAAAGCTGCAAACTAGAGCTAGACAATACTCTCAAATGCAAGCTAAAGTGTTTGGACAGTCCCAGCAGGTAAGAAGTCTGGTGAAGAAGTTGCTTTTATGGTTCCTACTAGTTCTCCTTTGAGAAGTCATTATGTAAGACTGGCTTCATACTCTTTTTCTGCTCCTTTTCCAGTCGAAATGTTGTGCTGACTTCTTTTCTATTTATACTTTTTTATTATTTATTTATACTTAAATGAGCAGCTCTTCCGGCTTTCTTAAATTCATTTTCCCAGGTACATGAGTATCTGGACAGAATGCAAGGGACAAGGTTTAATTGGATCACAACATTGCTGTTTAATTAATTTGCAGTCTGTCAAGCAATGAATTTTCTAGTGCACTTCCTTTCTGACTGGCTTCCAGCTGGTAGAGCTCATCTACCCACAGAGCTCACAGCCCACTGTCCTGTGTCCTTTCACAGCTAGCCTGGTCTGAAGCCACTTTACCTTATTTCCAATTTTAAGGTTAACAGACTGAGGAAAGAAGATTATATCAGACAATGAGAACACATCTCCTTTCTTGCCTTCTCTAGGGGATGCATTATCCCAAATCCACTGCTGTCAGCTAACAAAGTGTCTCATACTGAAGGCCTCTCAGACATGGGTGATGACCTTGAGTTCCCCTATGGCTCATTATATCTTGTGGCTTCTGCTGTCTCCTACTGTATAGATTTATAGATTTATAATAGGGTGTTTGGAAGGGTTGTGATATTGTGGTTTGGAAGGTAAATGGAGTTGATGTTATATTACAGCTTTATCTTAATCAGGGCTGGGGGAGCACAGGACAACAGGAAAGGATTCAGTGGCCCGAGAAATGCTTTTCCAGCTGAACACACCTCTATCAGATAAATGCCTATCATGAGTAATAACACAGCCAGGACAAGGATCTCGATTTAAGTTACCACAGTTTAGCTCTCTTCAGAGCTTGTTACAGAGTGATGTAATGGAAAAATCTATTCTTTATTATCAGGAAAATCTGTTGCAACCACTAAAAAGTACTGTGACCAGTAATGTCCCTTAGGATAATAAATACTTCATTTTACAGACTAACCAGAGACCTTATAGAGTATATTTTCTGCTTTGACATCCTCATGCTTTTTAAAGCGTAATTTATAAAATGTAGAAGTTTTCACAGGGAAAGTCTTATCACTCAACATAAAAGATGCCTTAATTCGGTCAAATGTCTCTGTGTCAGCTTAGAGCTTCTGGTCTTCTACAGATGAATCACAAGAACACAGAATCGTAAAATGATATCCATACATGCATTGGTACAAATAGCAGTTGCAATAGTTGGACTGTTTTCTACTGGCTTTGATAATTATGCTCAAAAAATAGAACATTGGACTTAATGATTGGTGAATACTAAATATCATTCCTAGTTTCTACCTTTGGAAAGCAGAAATTATTCACTTAGTCAGATACAAAACTATGTTATCTCAGAAATCCCCTGGCTGATATGTTCCTAGCAAAAGCTGCTTTATTCCAGATGTTACAGAACATATGTGTATATGCACTGTGCAGCAGAGAAGATTTGTACAATATGCCACAAATTACCGGTGAGGACTTAAAATGTTATTGCAGGATATCCTTTGACCTTTCTAATTTCATCATTAAATTGTTTTAAGTTTCTTCTTAGAAGGTTTTTTTATACAAAGTCAACCCAGATAATTAATTTTGGGTTTATGTATGTACCTCAATATTTGACAAAAAGCCCCTTTTTTTTTAATTTATAAATCCTACTAGAAATGTTAAGACTCAACTGTATTGCCACTCACACATTAGGGCTTTGTTTATTGTCTCAATGTGTTCATGGCAGCACTTAGATTAATGGTTTTGGACCTGGTGATTTGGCTCCTATTTGCTCCCTAGAGTGAACTAGATGAAAATAAATAGTTTAGTAAGCTAACAGCAAAAGCTTTATATTGTTTCTTAAAAAATAATTCTTTTTTTGTTTTGTTTTTTTTCTTACTTGTTCTTTCAAAAAACACTGTGATCTAAGTACAGGCATTCATCCCAGAAGGTGCAGCATAGATAAATTGGAACATTCATGACAATTGTTTTAAAAACCATAACCCTCTTCTATATGTTTATAGAGATGAGAAAAAGAGACTAGATATTTTATACTTTTTTTACTATATAGATTATTTTGTTTGTGAGACTAGTCCTTGAAAATTAGGAAATTAAATACAGACTGTATTTCTGAATCTGGTTTTGACCCCATATTTATGGGTGAGGAGTCTGCTGAAGTCAGTGAGGAATCACAGAAAGTGCAGATGAATTCAATTACACTTTGGTCTCCAGTTCTCCACATTCACTTTACAATCAGTTAATGCTAAATTGCATCAGTTTATCTGCGCAAGATAAACTTTTAATTTGAGAAAAGGAAGCTTCATGAATAATGTCTGGAAATGTTTAATATCCCTTCTTGTCTGAATGAAAAAGTAAGGCTTCATATAAAGCAGTTTAGAGCCTGAGTAGAGCTGCTGCTGAAGCCCCCAGAGTGAAACACGTTATTCTATGAACATGAACTTGAAAGAGTTTTCCCTAGCTACAGCATATATTGACAGCATTATATTGGCCACTGTACAAACATCTTAATACTTACATTTAAGGCTTTTTTTTTCTAATGGTATAGAAATTTCTCTAAAATAATTTTTGTGGACCAGAGTCTACATTATGTTACATACAGAATCTGACTTTCTTAGAGCAGCTACTTTTACTGACAGATGGGAGAAATAGGCTTAATTTTGGCAATTAAATCCGTCTTATTTCAAATATGTTTACTGGCCATTAGCACAAATTACCCTGGACTGGGTACATTTACAGTAAAGATTTTTTTGCCAGGAGAATCCAAGAAACATCTTGTTTACTGGGCTATTTAGAGTAGGAAAAAAACAGAATCAAAATGATATTTCATATGGAACAAATAAAATCCAGTTAGTACAACTTGGTGACCATTCTCTGATGACCAGTAAAACAATATTGTGTGTGTGTGTGCTATTACTAAGGGCTTTTGAGTGCAGAGCCATGTTGGACTTTAGTGATCCTTGTGGATCCCTTCCAACTCAAGATATCCTGCGATTCTATAATTCTAATAGAGTAGTAACATGAAAACAAATCACAATCCTAGTCTGAACCTCGTTGTTGCAGCAAGTTGAGTGACTAGTCATGCAAGATGATTTGAAAATTGTCCACTAAAGCTGAAGAGGTCAATAAGAAATGCTCTGAAATTTGATTCTTAGCAGATTGTTCTAGATTTAGATGTGCCATACAAATATGTTTTAAAAACTGTTGTGTTATTAACTTTCAAGTAATGCTATGTTGCTACAGGATTTAGCAAAGCTTCTTTGTAATGACAGAATTTTGGAGTACTAAACCTAATGCAGATTAAAAAGGTGTGAATTTACCAATAGACTTCTCAAATGATGCCAAACAAAATGTCCTAATAAAAGATACAAACCATGGAACTGCTCCAGCATCAGCCAGAGCCACTGGGAACATTTCCATTAAATCTCTTGGGTGTTGGAATCAAGCTCATTTGTAATTTAGGAGCAATATTAGACAGTAGCAATGTGAAATGAGTCAAGGCAGTTAACCAAATTTAACTAAGCCAGTCAGACCCCTTGGATGATAAAAAATTCAGCAACAAACAAACAAAGAAGCCATTGAAATAGATCTGATTGCTGATCTCTGTGTGCCTTTCTTTTAATGCAAAAATTTTATTTCATTCACATCTCAAAATGCTTATAAATTCACATTTTATTTGGGAAACTAAAATTCTTCCTTACAGATATTTTTCAGGGTTTCTCTCACTTTCAAATTCTGATGCAACCATATAGTATGAAATGCTTGGCCTGACCTGCTCTTTTCTTGTCTGGAATATTGTATGTTATAGAGCATTAAGTTGTCTTTCTTCCTACATGATTAAGTAGCATAATTTTAGATACTTAGAGGTCATGATACATTACTGGAAAAATTAAAATGCAGTATTATTAATTAATAAAACAGCTATAAAAATTAGCTTAGTTTTACTCTTGTTTTCACCTAAACTATAAATCATAACATTTTGGCAGAGCTAGCACAGCTATACTAATTTAATTAGTAATCACTCTATTTTAATTATCCTTGTGAAGAGAGATAGGTAACAAAAAAAGTGTTTCCTTTCCATGAAGGACAGAATGGTGTTAGAGCATAACAACTTCATTCTTGTGACTAATCAATTCTATGAAAATTTATAGACCTAATGTAATAAAATACCAAAGGTAAGAAAAAAGATCATAAACTAATGAAACTAATAACATTAACAAAGTATTAAGGCAATAAATTACTAAAGAGTCATAAAGGTTAACTGCCCGTGAAATGAACATACTAATTCAATGTTATTATATGATGTACTTACAATTTGTTTCTAAATGTACTTCAGTGTCTCAGGAGAAAATTTACGTACTCTTACTTGTGTCACATTAAAAATACTCACCTTCAGTTCAGGTCTAGGGTAAGCAGATAGGCTGGTGATTGTGACAGCACCTTCTGTCAGGATAGAAGCATGTCCATATTGTTACCTCAAGCTGAGCTGCTTCCCAATCCCTTTGATATCCAGGCAGCCAAACTCAATTTTCTTTTAATTAGGTACCTAACTTTGTGTGAGGTGGATACAGGCCCAAGCTCTAAAAGCTTCCAACACCTCCACCTATGAGCCACGTTCCCAGAAAGTTGATCACCTTCCTCACAGCAGTAAACAGACTGAAATATTTCTAAATACAAAAAAAGTGTCCTTAAGTAAACTTATCCTCCTGCATGAAAACTGAAATTACTTACAGAACTATTCACCCAAGTTAATTTTATTTCTCTATGGGACAAGAACAATGACATGTTTGATTGCCCAAGTGTGATTTTGTTCATTTTCACCCGAGATGGTGATATCTCAGATTCATGAAGATTGCTTCAAAGACAGGCAATGATAACATATAGTAAAATTGAAAAGCAGAAATTAAAATCTATCCTTGCCAAATTAATGAGGTATGGAAAGAAAACAACTCTACTGTGTCTGGCTGATTTCATAGCATTACCCAGACTGGGAGGGATCTCAAGAGGTCTTGCCTAGCCTCCTGCTCTAAGCATGGCCAGCCGTGAGATCACACCAGACTGATTTGGGCTATAAAGGGCTCTCATATGAAATGTGTCATAAAATTATGTTCTGGATCCATAAAGAAAAATAAGTTGGTGTGCACTGTTATGTAGCTACATGGATAGATCAATACATACATGTATGCTGATTCAATGCAGCAGGTTTTAAGTTTGATCCATAGTACACTGCAGCCTGGCAGTGCACAAGTTTCTCTGCTGAGGATGATGTATGGCTGTCAGTGCTGCTTGAAGGAAAAGAGTCTGTGCAGGGCAGGTGGGTACACACTTAATGGACCGTGGCAGATGAAAAGATGCAAAAAGGTAGGAACAGTTGCTAAATTCAGTGTGAAAGATAAGACTGTCATCCCCGACCAAGGAAAATATTTACCCATTGCACCTTCTCTGTTATCTGAGGGTCATTTAGCTGGGCACTTAGAAAATTAAGGCTTCCTGCATCTGTTTTCCCCAAAGATCTATGGTGCTGCATTTTTTGATAGCTTGGATCCAATCTTTTTTATCTCAAAAATATCTCAAAAATGAGATAAATACTGCCAAGGATGGTGATTAGAGAGGACCCAAGTGACTAGTGTACCTTTGCCATATAATAAACTAAATTATTGCTTTGGCTTGCCTGTGTTTTTTTAGGTATTTGAGAAATAGAAAACCAATGAGTGCTTTTGTCTTGGGGCTAAGCAGAGCAAAAGTAGTACAGATTAGTGACAACTCTGGGAGGCCCATAATTGCAAGTAGACTCGGTTTTGGGCATCACCCATTAACAGCAGCACACATAGGTACTGTTGGTTTCATTTGCTATTTCATTACAAGCAGTGGCCAGGACATGCACCTCCCAATGGCCACAGGTCTGGCAGCACCATTTTGATTGTTTTTCTCTCACCCTACATCTTACATATTAGTAGAAATTTCGAGCCTGCACTGGCTTTCCTCTTTCCATTCGTTGTCTGACTCCTGTCCCTCCACAAGAGAGGGAGCTGATTCCAATATCCCTCAGGTGATGTCTGTTCAAAATTTCTTTTTTTCCTTCTCTCTCCATTCTTGAGAAGAATTGGACCTGGAAACTTGCTCCTGTCTTGGCTCATCCACCATTTTTCTTCCTGATGTGGGATCATTTCCTCACTCAGAGGGCAAGAGACATTTGTGCAGCTGAGAGGAGAGGCTCAGCACATCCCTGCATTGTTCCTGCAGTTTAATGGCAGGACACTTGCCCCAAAGGGAAGTTACGCCTCACCAGCTCCCTGCTGTCAAAAATCACTCGATTTGTATCCTGTCATGGGATAGCTCCACTACTACAAGCTATTTATCACCCCTACAGTGTCATTTTGTTTCCTGAGGCAATTGCCACAGAAGGTGCTTCTGCTTTCACTTCTCTCCCTCCCAGCTCTCATTACTCATTTGGTCCATACCACATTCCTGAATTGCTCTACTTGACCAGGGAAAGAAGAAAAAGGACAAAAATATGTGGTTTGTGAAGTATGTAAAATAAGGATAATCTAGTGTCTGGCAGAAACCAACATCTTCAGTCTGCATCTCTCATGCTACTGTCTAAGCTGTACTAATGCCTGCACAACTCCCTTCCTACTAAGTGTAGACACCACCAGGTCTTTGAAAGCTGATATAGCACGTTTTGCAAGATATCATATTCACCCAGTTGCCTCCCTACTGGTCATTGTTTGAAAATAGATATGCAAATCTGACAATTACATCTTCTCCCAGTTACAATAAGAGACCAGAACTGAATCTTTGCTCTCTACACCTTTTACATTCTCACCTACCACAGAACTTTGCAGAATATTCTCTCCTGCAAATACACAGAGGACAGTGAGATTTTTTCCTCAAAATCTCTTGCAAATTTACTTTCTTATGACTAAACCAGTCATTTTACTGTACCAGTAAACCTACTAGAGCCAAAGTCAACTCAATTAGTACATTTCATCAGAGGTTGCATTTCCAATGCAAAAGCTCCTAGGTCTGATAGTTTTGCCCATTATCCTTGTTTCTGCAGCAGAGACAGGTGGTTTGCACAGGCACAGATGTCAGGCATCTGGCTTTAAATGTGCTCATCTATTCACATCTGAGTAAGCAATGCATCCCAATGAATTGGCTTCAAAAAGAGCAACTCTAAACAGAAAGATTGACATTTCCTCCCATTTCATACTGCCACTGCCTACTGCAGAGATCACTGATTTGTACCTAACACCAAGGAATTGGCACAAGCAGGTTCTGGATGGTGGAGTTTGGAGATATAGCCTACTGAGCAAGACCTGGGAGAGAAAAGAAGTGAGTCTCTTCAAGTTCCCCAATTCAGCAAAAACAGAACAGGTATTAAGCTGCCAAGAGAATAGATCCTTTGAAAGAAAGCATCTCTTCAGCCCCCCGCCTAATAAATCTCTGATGTAATCTGGCATTTGGCCTCTGACAGATTGTCAGCTGTCACTCTTCTTGGGTGAGCTGTGGAAATTGCTCATTTTTTACTGGGAATTTTTTCCCAGTAACTTCGAGGGTTGGTTGTTTGGTCAGTTTTATGTACTAAGGAAAGCCTTTTCATTTGAAGTCTATAAGAAGCCTGAAATGATTTTTTTCCAACGAGTTTTTGACCTGTTCAATCAAAAAGTCCTTGAATGACAAGGAAAAAGCTTCTTAAAATGAAGGTATTTCTAGTGTCATTGAAGTATCTCAGAGAGAGAAAAATAAAACTTACCCATATCTTTTCTGTTTGTTTACTCCACACAGTGTTTACTCCACAAAGTGTCCAGTGGGCTTTTTCTCTAAGAAGATATGCCACAGGCGTTTTGTAGACATTTCAGAAAGAAATGCACAAAGGGGTCTACTTAATTTTTATCTGATAAAATGGCATAGTTGCTTTAATAGTGAAGAGCGACTGTAAAACCAGCAGTGATAGCTCTTTCACTATGGTCAGCAGCTATTAGTTTACACTTCATAGCAGGATTTTTTTAATCAAACAAGTGAGGAAAATGTCTAATGTAGTTCCTTCTAAAGAACAAACTAATACAAGATGGTAGTTTCAGGTATCACTGGCAAACTTAATTAACTTCACGGGTCAGTCACTGTATATTTCCCTCACACCTTGTAAGAAGCAACTCTGACTTAATTATGTGAAGAAGAGCGCGGGCACAGGCACTGCAGTTGCACAGTGCTTATGGAAGAGAACCTTACCTTTGAGATGGTGCATAGCACCTTTTGCACCTATGCACTTTTGACATGATGCACAGCACTTTTTGACAGCAACCACAGAGCCAGCCAGTGGTCTGACTTCTGTTCTAGCCCAGGAAATCTTGGGGACAATAAATATCCCAAATGGAAACGCTCTGACCTTTATCTAACCCACTGTTTGAATGGCAGATTCTAGTTTCTTCATCCTATGCCTCAGAGCTGTACAAAGGCTTGGACCACCTAGAGAAGGATTAATCTCCTTAAATTTCTTCAGCCATCTAAAACCAGGATATTTAATCTAAGGTGTCCACCTGGGATGCCTTCACAGTAAATGGAGATAGATGGTGAGTAAGACTGATGAGATGGATCTGCCTCTGGAACTGCCTGCTCCTCTGCTCCATTCTTCATTTTTTGCAGAGAATGGTGTTTTTATACCAGACGCAAATTTCAGACTATTAAAGTTAATCTTTCCAGAAAGAGTAAATAGTTAATATGCACAACACCAAATAGACAGTTGTTATAACCAAGATTATTTTTTTAGTATTGCAATATAAGATTGCCCTAAAAATATCTTCCTCAATGTCCTTTGCTGTTTGAGCCAGGGAAGGTTTATGTGACAGCTATGTTCTATATTTTCCCATAATAAGAAGAATTTATATATGCCAACAATCTAATGAAGGAAATGGTAGGAATCCAAAGTGTCCATAAAACCATCTGTGCATGTGCTGTCAGTCTGGTCTATACTGTATGTGCACAGATCAGCTCCTGCCTGAAAGTCCCACTCCATGTGGGCTGGTGGTATGAGATATATGCACTGAATTCAAAGTGTCCAGGTTGTGTTTGATTCAGTGCACAGAGAACATGGATATAGTTTGGGTGCAGATACTGACTACTCATTTTAAATTCCTGGATGACCAGACACCCAGCACACTGCACAGTCATAAGCCTGGTAGTTTTTGCTGAAAGTCATCAGATGGTAGATTATTGCTAAATGTAGTAAAACTGACAGTATATGTGGAAGATAAATTTCTATCATCAGATGATAATATTGTTTGAGTAAAAAAAAAAAAAAACCAAACCAAAACAAAAAAAAAACCTACAAAGAGCCAGCACTTTGGAGTAGTAGAGCCCTGCAAAAAAAAGATTAGCTGTGCACTGAAAGTGTGTACAGTCTGTGAAGGGCTACAAGGAATGACATAAAGGATAGGGACATTGAACCTTGGTGGGCTTTTATGAATCCAAATGGAAAAAATATACAGCATGTGCCAGGAGGAATATAAAATCTGAGTGAAGTTTAGGTGCCAGCTAGGCAGAGAAAATAAAATCTATGTATATATGCTGTCATTTTGCAAAAAAATTACTTCCTGTTAAGTCAGTTCAAGTCCAGCATATCAAAACCAAAGTAATATTACTTCTTAACACTGCATTAAATGCACAGTGCCTAAATCAGTACATGACCTTCTTTACCAAATAAACCTATTTTAGTAACACCTCTTCAATTCATAGTAAATCTCAGAAGTGATTACTAGTCCTTAAACAATTACTCTAAATTGCTCAGTGGTCACTGCTGGGATTCACCAATTTACTGCAGCCATCTGAGGAAATTCATGTTGCTGAGATGGGAAAACATATTGAAAAGGGAAGTTAAGTGCTACTCATGAAGTGCAGTTTGGTGTGCTAGCCTGCTCTCTGCCCAACATGTCACATGGAGCAGGTCAGGAGTGCAAAGCAGATGGCATGGGCAGCTACAATGGACTGGACCTCTGCACTCAACAGATGGCATCAACAGGATACAAAAAAGTCATTGGTGTCCTTGTGGACCTGGGAGCACAACAGGACTGGTTTCAAGTGATGCACCAGTTAAGCTTTTCTGAAAATACATTCTGAGATCATCTCATTCTGATTTGTGGGAGGGAGTGAAAAGGGAGATAATAAATAAAGTAATGAGAAATTAACTAAATGCAAATTATTTTGTAAAAACATGGTGTTCTAATTACAAAGATTTTAATTGCAAGTGTTGGTAATAAGAAAAATAATTAGTAGTGGAATTATGCCTGAGGATAGCAGTCAGAAGTTATCTCATGATGCTATCAGCTCACAAGATAAGATTTAGGATAAATGTTGGATGCTCAGTGCTTTTTTTGCTTTCCCTGCTGGTGAGGTGTTAAAACAACCATATTTGCAGTCAGACCATATAGCATCTACTGATGCAATTTCATATGCAGATCAAGAGGATAAAGATACAATCTTTGCCTCAATAAATATAAGATCTACATTCCAGTTCCATAGCAAGTATAAGGGTGTGAGGCTTGGTGTGTGCTTGGTAAATACCTTGAAATTACTTTTTGGGCACACTATTATCTGCATAACAAATTCCTGAAACACTTTTCATAGATATATACACACAGCTCCTCCCATCTAAAGAAGTTTGGTAGGACGTGTTGAGTGTTCTTGGTGAAGAAAATTTGGATGTTTGCATTTTAAACTCTGCACAGATAGATTTTATTTAGGTTTTTAAGTTCTCATGGCAATTTTTTTTTTATGACAAAGTGCTCAAAAGTCATTTAGTAAACAGACAGTGTAGTCTCACATTGAACAAATGTATGAACAACTATAATATCAGGAACAATTTATGCAGAGAGTCAAATATCTGCTGTTCACTGAAATTTTTAAGGGGTAAATTCACCACAAGACTATGATGGCCTTTGGGTCTCACTAGAGTAAAGCCAGTGAGAGCAGCTGTACACATAAGCCTTTCAGGAAATCTTAGAGTCATGACTCTGCTCTTGGAAGTCTGTGTTGTTCTCTCACTCTGTGACCTGTTTCAGGTGGATAGTGTCAGTGTGGGCTAGCAGTGGAGTGGGTTTTTTAATAAATACTAAGAGTAGTAAATAAGTAAATAAGTAATAAAATTACTTAAAATAAAATCAATTATCCAAAAGAATAATATAAATTTTCGTGGTTGATGCTGTGAATATAGGGTATCTTTAGTCCTTCCATGACATTGGAATATGTCACCCCAGTCACTACAATGACACTTTTAACACTAGGGCAGTTGAGACCTATGACTCAGGTTGTTACCAGTAGCCTGGTGTTCAAAGGGAAAAGCAGGGTGGTCATCTGCTGGCTTTATTACTCCCCTCACAGGTCTTGTTTTTCTCTGAAGTTCATTCTGAAATGCAAGACGCATCATCAGGTTTATGATTTTTACAACATCTGCCTTGACAAAAATATGACTGAAATGAGAATAATATGACCGTGGTGCCAGAACAGTAAGAACAGTAATAATAATAATAATAGCCTCTCTGTTCATTATGATCATCATTTTATTTTCACTATTACACCAAATAGTATAATTTATTGCAGTAATATGGCCTGGCTATGAGTGATTATATAAATACATATGTAATCTTTTTCAGGGGTTTTACATATTCATGCTTTCCTGATGAAAATATATTATTTACCAATAAGGAGAAGGTCTTAGATGAGAAAGAAAGCAAATTTATTCTCTTTGGCAGCTATCCATTTCAGATCCAAGCAGGGTATGAGAAATGCATGCAAATGTGACAGCTGCCTGTTGATACTAGGATTCCTATGGATCATCTATTAAAGCAGCACTCTATAATCTTCTGCATTCTGATCCTGAACTGTGTGAATTTACACTTCATAACAGATGAATCTAACTTTAAAATATATCCAGCTGTTAAAGACGGAAAATAATCCCTCAGGTAATGCATCTCAAATATTCAGAGCAAAAAGAACCAATGTTGATTTACCATCTAAATAGACTTTAAAACACTGAATTCTTAATGATCTTTCTTGGAGTTTGGGGATTTTTCTTTCTATAAAGAAAGCAGTTGAAAAAAATTTAATTTGTAACTGAAATATATATTCATATAGCAATCTCTGCTTGGTCTCCATTTTACAAGAGATCGACCCAGTCTTGAAGACATTTGAGCATCCAAGTAATTCTATTCAATGTCAAACTGTCTGCAATACTCAGTGATTTTACTCAAATATGTCAGAAGCATGAATTTTCACTTGATCAAGTATTTTAGAATCAAACTGTCTAAATTAAAAAACACCTTACTCTAGTAGAGATTTTCTATTTGTCTTTTGGAAGAAGTCAATTCTAATATTGTTTCATAAACCAGATTTTTACAAGTTCATTTTCCATCTGAGAAAATAAATTTAAATTTTAGCTTAGCAGAGCCCTTATCTATTGTGTGATCATTAGAATGAAGAATTAGGTACCTGGTGACTTCAGTCAAAATTCATGTTAATGCAGTACCTCTTCTAGGCTCTTCAATTACGTGAAACATTACATTTCTTGGGCACGCAAAAGGCAGATTCTAAATATTTTGAAGGCTATTTAGAATCTAGTTTTACCTGACGCAAATATATCAATTTATTGTAAGTAATATTTGGAAAGTTGCTGTAACACAGTTCTAAATTAAAAGTAAACTACCAATGATAAAGCTATTAGGCAGGCTTCTAAGCAAATATTGAGTTTAAAGTGAAACTAATGTTTTATATATATGTGACTGCTGAATTTTGCTCGATTAATTTCATACTTACATCTGTCACTCTAGCAAAGCATGTATATATCGTTCCTAAAATAAAATTGTTAGTCAGCGTTTTTTGGGGTTTTTTTTGTTGAGTTTTTTGGGGTTGGGTTTTTTTGTTTGGTTGGTTGGTTTTGTTCTTAATTCTTAATTCTGAGAATAAAATTATGAACTTCTTGCAAATACAGATTTGCTGCAGTCATAATTTTCAGGCATACTCTTCCAACTTTAACCTGACCAAGCTCTCTTTGTTGGGAATTGTAAAGCTTTCACTGCAGCAGAGCTGTGCTAGCCCTGTGAACAATTGAGACATCACCTGGGAACTGTTTTCCACTGAAAAAGATCAGTCTCCAAGTGATGAAAGAAAACTAATTCGGCTGGTTCCTTAGTTGACCTGAAGTATTTCTTGGGGGTCCGGTAATAAGAGAAAAAAGGGATGCAGCCCATATGTTAATTAGTTAATACCTTTCTCTTAATCAAACTGATTTCACTGAATCACAAAGTGATGAGAGAGGGGTGAGTGAGCAGCCCTGTGCCCTGGGCATCTGATCCCTGCAGAGCATCCAGAGGCAGACAGCACGGTTGGGACAGGTGGTTTGACTTTCCAGGGAGATCAGAATCTTTCTTGGCTCTCACAGACAGTGAGACATACCTTTTATGCTATTGTAAAGTTGAACTGAAGTGTTTACAGTGACAGTCATGTTTCCAGTAGTGATAGCTGATCTGTTTTCAGTTACAAACTGTCTCTCTTACTATATTCCTGGCAAATTGTTTGTTGGCGATGAATATATTCCCTAACTTCCTAAGCGCTGAAAAGAGAATAGTGACAGTAGCAATTTGGAAAGAAAAGAATGTCATACACATTAATTGATATCTCTTTGGTTTTGAGCACTCATCAGTACTTCCAACTGCAGCTTTCATCAGGTCTCCTTTTTGGTCTTTAACTTCTCATAATTTATTGACATAGTTTAAAATAATAAAAAAGTCTTATAAGATATAAAACATTTTTGATTGTGTTGAGATTAAAGGAAATATGACAAATACAAGAATCTGAAAAAACAGCACTCTACAATGCTTTCTCATTAAAGGTGTCATGGGGTTTCTTTGAGAATCTTGCATAATGCTGAAAATATAAAACTATTACATGCTGAACATTACTTTTAAATATTGATATTCACATAAACTGACCTTTGCTGATTTATAGTCATAGCCTTAGGATTTATTTCTTTGTAATCACACAACTGAAAATACCAGAAAATTAAAAAACACAGAAGTAATGTTCTGGCATAAACGGTTATATAGACCATTATACTATTTAGAATACATCTGCATTTGAAATGAAGTAGACTACTCCCATAGAGAAAAGCTATATATCCTTTCCCTTCTATTCTAGGCCAGCACTGCTGTTCATTCTAATTCTTCTTCTATAGGGAAAAGATGAAAGGAAAAATAATATTCTAGCCCCCAAAGAAATGTAGAGGAAACACAAATACTTTTCAATTAAACCATGACTTTTAGGACCTTTTCCTTGATTCTAGCTGTGGGTTTACGCCCTCACAGTGCAGATCAGGAGGAAAATTAATTTTTCCCTTCTGCTGCTTGGCTCTTGCTGAAGGAAAAGGCTCTCCAGGTGACAGAGCAGATCCTTAGCCTTGGGAGGTCAAGACCGTGGGATGTGCCATAGCACGTCCTGCCCTGTGGCTCTTCTTGCTTGCTGCCAAGCCCCAGATTGCTTCACCTGGAAGTTAGCCTTCCCTCTTTTTAGTATTCACCCTGGCTTTGGTATTCCTCACACAATACCAGGAATAATTTTAAAGCTTCTTAAAGATCTTGGATAAATACATGATGCATCCAAGTGCCAAGAAACAGTCCCTAAGTGAGTTCAGTGGAAGGATTTGATGATGAATAAGAACGATTTCAATTTACATTGACATTTTGAGACCTATCATTTATCCATCTATAATAATTTTAAAATAGCCCTTGCAGAGCTTTGAAATAATTTTTTAATTAAAGTGTCATGTAACATCAAGTCAAATGCCTCCATAAATTTAATTCAAGTTTGCCATCTTCACTGATCTTATGACTCGTGAAGAAAATATTTAAATTCTATCTCCATAAATGCACTGACTGAACAACTATAGTTCTATCTTTTAGCTCTTTATTTATTAGGTCTGCAGCACCCATGCAATTATTTTGTCTGAAGTATTTCTGAAACTATCTTTCTTTGTACGTTTCGTCTTATTTAAAAACTGCTTAAATTTAAATAGAAGTGTCAGTTTCTGAATTGCTTCTCTACTTCTTTCCCTTCTTATTTTACTATCCTTTTTTAGCCTTATTTATTTTATGTTTGTAGTTCAAATGTTTTTAATTTCTTAATAAAATTTTCATTTAAAGTATCTATAAAATTAAGCAAAATGTGTTGTAGAATTGTGATTATTAAACACCAATTGTGAAAACTACAAATGTTTTCTAGTTAAAAGTTGGAAAAACAAAATTTCAACTTTCCAGATTCGTTGTGACCCTTTAACCAATATAGACAAGCAATTGCTCTTTCTGGAGATATAATTGCTCTGAAAAATCTTAAAGCAAGTCCTTATAGAACAGAAATGAAATTATGTGTGCACTGTATACTTTTACACAGGAGGAAGTTGAGTTATGTGGATTCTTACCAGTGCAACAAGACCTTTTAATTGCCAAAAATGCAGTCTCAAAAGACATATCTGGATTTACGTTTGGCATCAAGTTTGAAAAATTGCAGCTCTTCAAGTAAATTATCATCACCTTTGGATTCTATTATGTGCTGCTTTTAACCTTCTTGGACAGAGATCATAACTGAAGTTATGTCTTGAGGCACCTGAATATTAATCTGGAGATTAATATACTGCACCAAGAATTATTTTTTTCAAAAAATGTACTCTCATCTATGCTTAATTTATAGGTGTCATTAGCAGTAATAGGAGCTTCATTTTCACACTGAAAATAGAAGAAATCATGTGGTTTTAGTTCTGACTGTGTGTTAATAGAAAAGAGTAAATTATTAGTAGATAATGAATATCACTAGGAAAGAAAAATAAAACTAAAACTTTCTCACATCTTAATTAACTTTACATTTAAACCAGTGTATTTATTTCCCTACTGTTTTTGTTTAATTTTAGTGCTACAAAACCTTGACTTAAAATGTCTAGTGTACAGCAGCATAAACCTTTCAGCTTTAGAGCAGTCTATTGGTATACTGAAGCAATACTGTACTATCCAGCCACTTGAACATTGTCAAGTGAATGAAAATTTCATAGCAGGAATAAGTTTCAGCATTTCATAAAATGACTTCTCTATCACTGTCATTTCCAGGTGACTTATGTGCACCAACTTTGGCATTACACATTTTGCAAAAATGTCGGGTCAGGATTTGTGATAGCACTTCTAAGGAGGAAAAATATGTTATTTGAGAAGTGGCATATGAAATTTCAGGGGATGTTACAGTCAAATGCACAAAATCAAATCAACTTAGCATAAAAAAGCAGCTCTATTATTTGTAAAGTGGTTGCCAGTGGTTCAGGGTAGATTTTCAGAAGGCATCTTAGAAGACAGGACTACAGATAGGGTGAAGAAATGCACTTCCAAATTCACTATTTAAACTGTAGATAAAAGATCATCTGTCAATGTCAGCTCAAAAAAAAATCTAACATATGCTTAGATATTCCAGTAATAATAAGAAAATTTTGAAGATTGTGTTCCCTTCTGCTAAAGCATAAAGAAATTACCTTTTGGACATGAAACACGCAAAATAAAAATATTAAGGGAGGCAAAATTAATCTTATTGCTGGTTTTACCAATATGCCTCTTAACATACCAAGGCTAGGCAAATCTGTTTCTCTCCCTTTCATGTAAATTGTGAATTTTCTTTACCTAAGTCTTAAAAGGCATGTTACTAGACCAGGTTTAGTGCCCATATTCTGAAACTCCTTTGTCCCCCCTGACTGTAGACCACTAAGTGGAGAATCTAACAATTCAATGCATATTGTGGGTACTTCCAGTGAGCAGTCCAGACCTTGGCTTTGCTAAATGGTTTTCCAGAGTACCAGTTTCTCTGCAAGGTTAACTTCTCTTCCCTCTGTTGACTGCTGCTCTAAATTAATCCAGCTAAAAAAAATGCTCCATCCCTGGAAGTGTTCAAGGCCAGGTTGTATGGGGCTCTGAGCAAGCTGATCTAGTCAAAAATGTCCCTGCCCATGGCAAGGAGGTTGGAACTAGATGATCTTTGAGGTCCCTTCTAACCCAAACTATTCAATGATTCTACAATTCTAAAATCAATGGAAAGGCAGAGGAGGGCTTGCATTTTCAAACACTTTTAGCTGCAAATTATTTCCTGGCAACTGATTCTGGTCACAATGGGGAACAGATGATGACAGACTGCTGAGGCACGCTTCAGACACCCTGGGGCTCCTCCCTAAGGAATCTAACTGACACTCCAGTGTTGAAAAATAATTAAAAAACATGTTGGGAGATGAGAGGAGAGGACACAAGCTGAGAAAAGAGTGGGAAAGAGAATATTGATGCTTTTCCTGCATTGCTTTGATCTCAGCTGCATAACTGTCACTACCCAGCATGAGCTGATTGTTTTAGTGGAATTTGGGTGTCTTTGCTTGTGTACAGGTACTGTAGTTGCATATTGCATAGACATAACTTTAATGATGGCTGCAGACTTTTGTAAAACAGGGATTTTAGAGGCACAGGCCTAATAGCATTGAGAAATGGGAGTTCTTTGGCTAATCAGTAGATATCCTCTTGTGGACACCTTGCTACCACTGGGTTAATTAGAAAACAGCTGGCACTGACTGGGGGGAAGAGGGAGGTGTAGGGTAGTAGAGTTTGCCGAATCCCTATAATGCTTTATTATCTTTTTCTCACCTTTTAGCCTTAATTGCCATTTTAGGAACTTAATGAGATGCATGTTTTCAGAGCTATCCCCCTCAAGTGGTAGGAAATGGGTTTGCCTGGGTAAGTGTGCTTAATCCTCTGGGGTTTCTTTTGAACTATTCAATTTAATTAGATTACACCAGGGGTCTGACTGGGTGTGATGAAGGCCCTCTTCACAAGCCCTTGATTGCTTCATATTGTGTTCATCCTCTTTTACTTCAACCTGGTGAGTTGCAAAATGTGACGAACTGTATATCTTTAGAACTTAGTAAAATGCACAGTTTGCAACTAGGGCAGGTTATGCTGATTTCTAAAGGAAGACAGTTAAAGAGAAATATGGATACATACAGATACTGTATGATACAGATATCTACTCTGATACAGTATCTACTATGTAGATACTGTATGTACTGCATGTACTGAAGTATCTGACAGGAGTATAGCTTTTTGAGCTTCTGAGCTGAGCTATCATATTCCCTGGTGCCTAGAACAAGCAATTCATAGCAAGGATACATGGAAAAGATGAGCACAGTAAGAATAAGATCAAGAGTTCCTGGGTTTAGAGCTAGTAAGAAAGGACAGAGCAAGAGAAAAAGAGGGAAGATGCTGAGGAAAGATTTTAATAGAGATACCAAGCCACACAGAAACTTTCAACTCCATGTCAGTGTGATTGTCGAAGAGGTGGTCTGCTGGGAGGGAAACCTGAAGAGGTAAAGAATTAAAACCTTCAGAAATAAGCACAACTGTATACAAGAAGAAACATTATGTGGACCACAAATTCGTGCCAAAAATGCCTGCAGGTTACATGGCTATTAGTCTAACTCACAATTATAGGAGGTATAAATTTTTTAGAACATGATGCAGAAACAACTGCACTGAAGCACTGAGAACATAAATGGGGTGAGCTAATATGGTGTGGACAGATAATATATCCAAATTTTGTGAGCAGGATTTCAAGGAGGAAGTCACACATGTATATACTGCTTTCTTCCCTCTTCACCTCCTAGAGTTGAAGACTCACTCGCCCACTTCCCTGGGGGAGGCCACTGCAACAAGGCTATCACTGAAAAGCACAAATATTAGTATTTTACTACAGGACTGGATTGGGTCTTGCAATGAAGAGACGACAAGATTTCAAATCTTTCTTAGTATTTTCTGAACTTCAGTACAATTTTGTTGCAAAGTAAAATTGGCAATGAAGTTTCAGATGAACTGTTTTGAAGTTACTGCATCCTTAACTGTGAGGTTAAAACCGGTGTCCATGGGAAGAAGGCAATCCAGCCATTTATCTCAGAATCTATAGGTCTTGGTGGCTAAAAAGTAATCTGAAGAAAAATGCAATAGGATAATTTTCCAAGAAACAAGACCATTTTCTGGACATACAGTCATAACTATGATGGAGATATGAAATTAGAAGATATTCAGTCCCTTTAAATCCTTTCTGGTCTTCAAGTTGTGATAGGTGAAAGAACTGACAACTGAGTGGTTGAAGTGCATTAGCCTGAAATAACAGTAGGAAGGAGCTGAACAGCAGAACAGTATGCTTGTGGAACCCATCTGCTGTGAGCAAGGGAAAATTGCTTAAATGAGGAGGCAGAAACAAATATGAAGACAAAACACTGCGGGGTTATTTTTACTGTAGCTGTGCATAACTAGATGATCTTTGAGGTTCCCTTCCAGCCCAAATCATTTTGTACTTCTATGATAAATTTGCATAGAAGCATCAAGTGTTTGGATTTGCCGACTGGTATGGTGACATAAGTGACTGCAATTTGAATAGTCATTACTTTAATGCCATACAATACCCCAGAATATTCCTGAAAAGTTTTAATTTTGCCTGTACATGGCAATAACAATGACATTGTCACCATGGCAAAGACTTTTGGGTGCATACAAATAAAAAAGACATTTGATAAAATTAGTTAAAGATTGATCAGGTGAATGCTGTGAAAGTCGACAAAGGATTGACACAAAAAGCTGAGATGAATTAGAAAATCAAAGGAGGATGATAGGAGAGCAGAAAAATTTCATGCAAGTGTAATTTGGAACAAAGAACAGGTTTTGAATAACCACGTAAAACAAATTTTAAAAATCTCTAATAACTAGAAATATTTTAAGGGAGATACAGTTGTAATATTTTTCTTAATAAAAATGCAAACATACTTTATGTTTTAAATGTCACAGTAGAATTAATTTTAGATTTTTCAATGAAACTGGGAAAAATAAGAAGAAAAACTAGACTAATTTCTAGTTTTCATTTGAAAAAACATGTAGCAATATATAGGAGTTGTAATCACAACATTTTCTGCAGCAAATTGTTAAAGTTATGAATTAGTACATTCAGGCTCATTACATAAGAAAAATCAAGATATGTTTAATTCTGTTGTTAAAGCACAGCACTATCCTATATGTGCAGTAGGGAAAAAGGAAGAATTTAGAAGAAAAAAATCAATCTTTGGCTAGGTCTGTGTGTGGTAAATATAAAAGGATGGCAGAAGTGCAAGAGCTCTTTGCAATTGTGTTCATAACCTAATTAGGGTGGTAATTAGGACACAGGTAAAACCACAAAAGGAAAAAAAAAAAGAAGGATGTTAAATTTCAAAGAGTGAATTTCAGAAGAATGTAAAAGCACAGGATGAAATCAAGTAGGATAAATCAATAGAGATAAAGGACACAGAGGGAAATGGAAAACATTCAAAGATAAATTAATGTATGCCCAAGGGTTGTGCATGTAATCTAGCTAAAAATACACCAGAAATAAAGAAGGCTAATGTTGATGAACAAAGGAGTCCAAACCTGAAAATACACGCTCTAGCTATAATCAAGGGACTGTATGAAATGAATATAGCTGAAAAACAAAAGGTTAGAGATGAAGCTCATAGCACATTTAACAAATTTTAATAGTAAATTCTACATTAAAAAATATATACAGCTCTCAAGAAAAAAAAACTAACAAAAAAACCTCATTAATTTGGAACTAACCAGAAGAAGATAAAGAACAAAATAATTACTGAGAGAGATATATTAAGTGCAGGACACTGAATGAAGGAACAAAAACTGTCGAAGGTGTGTTGGGTTCAAAGCAAAAATTGTCATGCTAGAGGACTGCAACTCTGATATTTGCTTTTTACAATACTTCATTAGCATACTGCAAGGGGCTGTATGAATCCTTAAATTAGTTCTAAATTTCTCTTGTAAATTCAGCCATTTAAGCAGCCAATTTGTAGGTAGATTTATATGTATCAGGTACATTATTAGGAGATTTACCTCTTGCTATTATTGATTTCTATCCTGGTTTTTGGCCCAACGTCCTCATAAAAATAACAGTAGAGAGTTACAGATGAATGACACGAATCCTCAGGGTTTCACTGTATATATGCTTTCCATGTAACTTTGACTAATATCAGAAGGTGTGAAAGCTCAAAGTCTTCCAAAGTTTCAACCTAGAAAAGGGAGTGAAACTAGAGAAATTTAACTAAATTTCAAGAAGTGCCAGATTTGCCAGAACTGGAATTCAAAACAGTGAATCAGTTATGTCTCTCTGTGGTAATGAGAGACATGGCCAAAACTAAATCTGGCTGATTTGAGTTTTTTTTCACAGAGGCCTCCAAATTTCCCTGACAGCTCCATTTCTTCTTTCCCCAAGTCTAAAGGGAACATCTGTGCTGAGAAGACCAAATAGGATCACAGCTTACACACTTAACTGAGATGCCTAAAGGAGTGGGAGGTTAAATCAGATCTAAATATAGTTTTATTACCATAATTGCAAAAAACAATTGCTCTCGGTACAGAATAATGAAATGAGAAAATCGAATGACTAACTGCCTGAATTAAGTTGATAAATGCACTACAATACAGTAGGTAGAATGGATCCAGTGAGATAGCTGGTTGAAAATGAGTAATTGATAATCATTTTACACCAGTAGCTCTTACTTGCTACAGCCCATAAACTGTCTGTCTGTAATTTTCCCAAGTATATGACCTTCTTTTTTATTTTTTTTTAAACTAAGTAAGAAAATATCTTGGCTTGACAGAAATTCTGTTCATCTCTGATAAAACGTAATTTAAAAAGCTAAAGTACAGGGCAAGAAAAAAATTATGTTCCAGGAAGCAAGAACTCAGAAATCTCCCTAGCTGGAGGAAGAAAGAGGGGGAATCAAGTTTACGTTTTCATTTTGAGCCTAGTCCTCTTGGTCCTTTCTTTACCATTTCATGTTGATGCGTCCAAAAAAATCAGATTTATCCTCAGATCTGAAAAACACCCCAAATTAAGCTTATTCAGCTATCTAATAAAAATTTTTTAAAAAGCAAGGTGGAAATGGAGGCTATTTAGAAAACCCTTTCCAAGTGGCAAAATAATCCAAAGTAACTACTCATGTCACCTAATATTAAAAGCTCCAGATTCATAACTTAAATGTCTATGATGTAACATGTATATATGTCTGAATTTCGAGCTGAATCAAGGTTTTATCTTGGGACTGAAGTAACCCTGTGTCCCTGAAAAAAAAAAGAGGCAGCTTTAATCACTTACAGTAGGTGAGATGAACTCTGCCTTAGCAGAGCCTGTCTTTCTCTATGGACTAAGGGGGGAAAGGAGGACAAAATAATCTATATTTTGTCAGAGGTATCTCAACTGTATATTTTTTGTGAGACAACATATCCAGGTCAAATTCTTCATGACAAGGCAGTGTCCAGATGCAATGACTAAGCAACCATGGTTCATTTTCTAGTTCATAATGGCTCATAGTAGCCACATTATACTTTTCCAGTCACCATAAGATTTGTATTATCCACTCTAAACCTAACATTTTTCACAAAACTTGACAGTTAAAAATCTCAAGCACACTGTTGAAGACTTCATACTTGGCTCTCTCCAAAGTGCCACTCATGTGTCAGAGATTTGAATCCTGACCTCACTGTACAGTTCTTTCAAAATGTGTGAGCAAGCACAAATGTTTCCTTCAAAATGTATGCCAGTATAAAACAAAATTATTTGACTTTTAGTAGAGTCAGCACACCTCTGATGACATAAACAATCAACATTTTCCCTTTTCTTGAGCTTGCTGCCCAGAGAAGAAAAACTTAGCATTATTCGCAGTCACAAGAAGTAGCAATCAAAAAATAAGTGGGATTCATATAGTGCAATGAAAAAGAAAACTGCACCCTGGGGTGTATCAGTAGAAATATTTTCACTGAGAAAAAAAAGTTAAATAAAAGAAAGAAAGAAATGCAGTTTGTCATCAGGTAAAAAGGTCCAAAATGGAATATGTAGAGAATGGTGGATCTGTTCCAGCTCTAAGAAGAGCTACAAAAATAAAGCCTGGAAGAGAGTAAGAAAATGCTTTTGTTGTCTGTCTTGGTATACTTGGATGGCCTTAGCCAACAGCTAAGCACCCACCCAGTCACTCATGGAAAAAGAATTGGAAGGAAAGCTGAAAAACTATGGGTGAAAAACAGTTTTATAGGTGAAGCAAAGCTGCATGTGAAGCAATGCAAAATAAGTTATTCATTCCCTACTTCCCACCAGTAGGTTAGTCATTTCCAGGAAAGCCAGCCCTTAGCATAGGTATTGGTTACTTGTAAAGACAGAAGCCATAACCATGAATGTCACTTTCTTCTCATTTCCTTGAGGTTTTATTGCTGAGTGTTACATTAGAGGGCCTGGAATAGCCTTCTGGTCAGTTGGGGTCAGATGCCCCAGCTGTGTCCCATCCCAGCCCCTTGCCCACCCCAGCCCCCTCACTGGGGAGGCAGGGTGAGAAACTGGGAAAGCCCAGATGCCTTGCAGGCACTGTTCAGCAATAGCCCAAACACTCATGTGTTATCAACAATGTTTTAATCTCAAATCAAAACCAAATCACCCTAAGGGCTGCTTTGAGGAACATTAACTCCATCCCAGCCAGACCCAACCAGTATATTATCTGAGAAACAGGAATAAGGAAAGAAAATAGAAATTTAAGTTGGAGGATAATGGCACAATATTTCCTTCCGGGACTTTTAGAACGACTTTGCAAAATTAGAGCAGTGGCATTTTGGAATTCCTCTTCATTCAAGTAGGGAGGACAAAATTAATTGTTTTTAAGGTTCAGCATCATAATTTTATAAAAAGCTTTATATCATAAGAGTCTTGCAACACCAATTCTCAGTGACCCACATCTCTTCCAGTCCATTGTTGTTTGTTATTTGAAGAAGTTTTTAAGAAAATATATTTGCACTAATAAGCTGCTTTTATTCCCTTTTCAAGAATTATAAAGAAACAGTAAATCTGAAACACGGTCTGCAGGTAATTTGGAATTAACTAAGCTATTTTATATCTATTTTCTCAGACACTGATCGCTGAGGTAGCACAGATAGGAACGGCCTGGGAAAAGCCATCCATCAAGAAAAGTAAAATATTCTGTCAGCGTATGCTGGGCTCCCTGCTGCTGAAGACTGCCACTAATTTAAAATATTTTAAGTGTATGTGCAATGACTTCAGGTCAGATATACCCTAAAGGCAAAAGAGCAAAGGAACTTCCTTCCCAGCCAGAGTGTGACCAAAGCCCTCTTCCAGGCAGCTGAGGATAAGCAGCATGCAGCAAGAAGCTCCTTGAGATAGCACACCCTGGCACATCTCCTCATTTCATCCCAAAGTGGGGGTGGAAACTAGCTCCTTTAATTTTCTGAAATGTGCAATTTGTCTCCTGTCATTCTAGACAACTTCGTTCTGTGTGATCAATCTATTTACAGTAGTTCAAATAGGCTAAAGCAATTTAGAGTCTCTGTGCAAGATGGAAATTCCTATTTCTCGTTGCAGAGAGAAACACTCCTAAACTACCCCCTAAGCTCTCTGACAGCCTTCTCACTCCTCCCTATTTTTTCAATGGGAAGTAGTTAAGCATATAATTTATAAGTTGTTCTAATGGGATATCACTCTTTTTAAGAGGAGAGTTGGAGGCAGAGAAATCATTAGGGCTGCCTTGTGAGTGAAACCTGACCACCAAACTGAACTAACTCCACACATGGAAAGAGAGTTTTTTTCATGTTTGTCATGCTCTTATATTTTCAGAAAGCAAAATTTAACAGCAAAACTTTACAAAGTAAAAAAGGTTATGTAGATCTTCATCCTCTTGTTTTTGAGAGCTGAATTAAAGTGAGGTGGGAATTTCCTATGGAGTCTGTCTTCTGCCAAAGGACTTCATTAACATGCCTCGGATAAAGTTTATCACTGCTTTCTTAGAAAAGGACATTGTAATACCAGGAGAAAATATATTATTACCATACTCACAAACAGAAAATAAGATTGTCAGTCTGACTGAAAACAAATACAACAGTCTTTTCCCTGGGATTCTCTTCTGGGTGATAAGCACTTGCAAAAAAATATTTGGGGAAGAAACAGAAAGCTCTCTGAATTACTTTGGATAACTTTCCCCTAGCACTTTCCCTATATAAATGCTTTTCTCCTCTAAGGTGCTACATGTCTTCACAGCTTTGGAAAACCTTTGCTGAAAGAATAAGGGATTCTGGAATTTACACCCTGGCACTCTTCTAGAGATGTTGGTGCTCCCTTTGCAGTGCACAAACACTGGTCAATGCTTTAGGCAAAGGAGTCTTCTTCTTCACTAGGAGTATCTTTAGCAGATACTCACTTTGATTTTGCTAGTTCTTCACAGCCAGCATGAGTATTACGTGCTGAGAAGGAATAAATCAGTTTTTGTTGACAGCTGGAAGAACAAGGCTGGAAAAATCAGTCATAAAGATATTCCTTGATTTTGGGTTTTCCCTGAATTTCCTTTACTCTAGAACAGATAATTCCAGAAACCTGAATTCATCAGGAGTGGATAATACTTTTAGAAATCTCTTCTTTGTACTAGGATGCAAAAAGCCTTCACTATATATATATCATGAACAAATGCATTAGAAAGTTTTTTTTTAAAAATGAAAAATAAGGGATTATCTTAAAAAGGTATTTTCTAAGGTCACATTAGGTCCTCTCATACAGAGAGGAAGAATGTCATGCATCACATTTGAGATCTCAGATCTCTCAAGATATATGTAGAGAGATTGGTGTTGCAGAAATACTGAAAATTCAACACTATAGTATAATATTGCCAAAGCTTCTTGTTCCCCTGGGTATGCATGTGATAGATACTCCAGCCTCTATTACAGTAAAGTAATTTTTAAACGAATGTTAGGCTTTGTTTCATGTAAACTTCCCCCTTCATATGTGTGATTTAGCCTTCTCAACACTTATGTAGGACCCATCATTCACTGATTGAATTTTGCAAACCTAGTTTTGAATAAACTGGTTTTTTTTAATGCTCTCTCAACATTTCAGTGCATGAAAAACTCTATCAAAAAACTAACATTAGAAAAGTGAGGCATGAGAAGAAGTTTCCCAGAACAAAAGTTCAAGAGTTAGCATACAGTTGTTGATGTGGAGTTTGATAGAAGAGTTTCATGCAATAAG
Organism: Acridotheres tristis; assembly: GCA_037013685.1. Taxonomy (NCBI): domain Eukaryota; kingdom Metazoa; phylum Chordata; class Aves; order Passeriformes; family Sturnidae; genus Acridotheres; species Acridotheres tristis. The sequence goes on from CM072884.1 coordinate 73,787,576, forward strand.
ATGTAACCCTTAAAATTATTTTCAAGTACATGCAGTTAATAATTTAGTTTGTCTTTTGTTCTTGTACTCCTAAATGGGCAGAAATGCTCATTGGCAGTCAACAAGCATCAGGTTGTATTCTACTTTCTCTGAGTCTGCTGTGGCACGACCCATTTGTCTCCAGAAACACTATAATGACCTCTTGTCATATGCTCCTCTTTGAAAACATTTTAAACTTATTTTCAAAAACTAGCAGTATAATTTAGAGATGTTTTAATGGCTCTTGAGCAGCATTGAGATACATATTTGGAGTAGAGGAATGCAGACTGCCCTCTATGGAGTCGGGGATAAGGAGGCTCCCTTTGTAGACTCCAGACCAGTAATGACTAGCTCTCCTGCAGCCAGATATTTTATGCAATCGTCCTCAAGTTACCCCTCTGCTAGACAGCTATTCCCAGGCAAGAAATACCACTGCTTATTTCCCTAAGTCTGGATCCCTTTGGTCTGTGGTAACAAGAAGTCCCCCATTAAATTCCCTGGCACAATGTGGCTGAGAGGCTCCATAGATTTTTCCCAATTTGCAGAAAAGCACAAAGGAAAGCTTTGAGGTAGCCTTTACTGTGCTGGCTGGTCCCACTCACTGCTATTTCAATGTCCTAGAAACTGGAAAATTGAAGGCTTTACTCAGAAAAAGCATTTCTTCCCCAAACATTAGTTGATAAGTATCCCTAAAATCCAACCTTGTTTCAGAAAGGAATTTATCATCAGCTGACCACAAGTAAGGAGGATGAGGATACCTGAGATATACAAAATAATTGAACAAGGATGAGATAAAAGAGAGCCACTGTCATGTCTGGTGTAGCTAACAAGGCAGGTAGACCACAGCTGCCTTTAGCAGAGCCCTTCAGGGCTCTGACTCCCACCCCAGCAGTGTGTACCAGTTCAGGCACCGCACTGGATCCGGGCTGGTTCTGTACAGCAGTTCCACTCTGCATCCTAGCAATAATCCCTTGGACCCGGAGCACTGCTGGAAAGCAGCACAGAGGCATGGAGAAAGAAAGCTCTGTGAGCTATAATGCGGTGCCCATCAAACTCTACCTCCTCTCCAAGTCAGCCATGCCAGGCTTGGACCAGCTCCCTGCAGAGATATTTGGTTGACTCTGCATCATGCATGAAGGCCAAGAGATTTTTAGTTCCGGCTCTGTAAACTGGTTCTGGGCCAACTTGACCCTGCAAACTGTAAAGACACCATCCCACAGCACTCTATAGTAGCATATAATTCTTGCCAGACCAGAGTTGTCTCTGCAAGGAGCCAGCTAAGGGTCCCTGCATCTGCAGTTCAGCTAAGCCACAACTTGTAAACCCCTCACAAATTGTTGAGAGCTGATGGAGTAGAATTCATTTCATCCATGTAAATTCTCATTAATCTGCAATTTCTAAGCAGGAAACTAGGGGGAGGGAGGATAAAGGACATTTTACTGAAGTGAATCCAAGTGAGACATTAAGAAAGTCATTACATTAAATTGCAGGAATACATGAAGCAGGATGGTTTTGGAAATTAAACAAGCCTCTGCTCTCATAGGCTGTGGTATGAATTATATCTGGTCATTTTCTGTGTGGTTTCTTGGGTTGGGATAAGTGGAAGAAACTTACTACGAGGACTGGAACAAAATGGATTCTTTATCACAACTGTCAAACCAAAAACAATCTGGCCAAATGCCGCCACTCATTTAACAACCGAAGTTCTGAAAATAATTCTTGGATTTATTATTGAACAGCCTTCTCTGCTCAGCAGATCTGCTTTACACAATCACTCACTTATGTAATTTCTGCATGTATATGAAAATAACCATTCATTTCTCAGTGGTCCTATTTATCCTCAACAGTGTATTTAAGTGGTTTGCAATGTCTTTCATCTCAGAACAGGGAACACACATACTTTTCATAGTACCTACTAGCAATCCCTACTTGCTGTGGCATAACCAGCTAACTGGTTTTTAAGAGGTGGTGGTTGTGCAACTGTTCTCAAAAACAGTCAATAAATGACAGTGTAATTCCTGTTTCCATGGGAATATGGCACCAAAATTTTAAAAATTATCTCATATGTGTCAAGCAACAGACATCAAAGGGAACAGAAGAGAACTTCTGGGATATTAACATGTAGAATAGGATTGGCTGGAAAGACAAAGCTGCTAATTATAAGTAAGAAAAAAATGCTTAGATTCACTGATCCTTTATGGGAAATGGCTCAGCTGCAAAGAATATATCTGACATTTCATTGCACCTTGGTCTGTTTATTCAGCATGAAAGACAACAAATGTGTTATTTATACTTAAAAGCATCCAAATGGCAGCACCTTTGTGCCCTAAATAAATTTTGGAGAAAATAAAGAAAACAAATATATTCCTCTTCTCATTTTTTCATGATAGTTAAAAATATCATTGCTGAAAAGAAGTGATAAAGTTGCAACAAACATTCAACTAAATTCCTGGACAGTATCCACTCTAACAACAACCCAATCCTATCAAGGGGGAGAAGAGTTGGATGTATTCTTACGTCAAGGTGTTGTCCTGTGAAGACACCAATAAAAAGGAAAAAAAAATAAGTAGAGCTTTGCCAGTACATATGCTGTAACTTTGAAGAGCAGCCTTCAAAGTTTATTTTTTACGTGTCTGCAGGACAGATTACTCATATTAAAGTAAATCAAATCCTTCGGAGATCCCCTAAAAATAAATTACTGATTTATGTTCCAATATTTCTATTCTCAATGATTAGACATGTTTGTTGGCAGAAGATAATCTAAGCATATTTATGAAGAGAAAAGATAGGTATTTTAGAAATGCTTTTAGAAATGGCTACAGAACTACAGATACCTGTCTTGATATATTTGAAGGGATGAAACCTCCTGCTGTGGATTATCTGTGGGGCACTCATTTTCCTCTCTTTCCCAGAGGAAGTCTGCTGACATAGGGCTTGAGTGCTAATGAGTTCCTGCAATTCCCATAACTGATATAACAGATGCAAAATCCTATCCAAATCAAACGTTTGGCTACAGGAGGAGCAGGAAGAAGCATCTGGTTTTTGGCAAAGGAAGCACTGCTCAGCATTTCGGTGCAGGGGGTGAAAAAAACACAGTGAAGCCCTAGCCTAAGGTACACTTTCATATTCAGCATTAATGTACAAAAGATGTAGTTATTTTAAAGCAGTAATAAGTAAAGCCACATACCTTAAAAAATATCACTCAGTGCAACTGTGAAAATCTCTTTCTCATGAATGCTGACACTAAAAGCAAAACCTTTGGATTCTGTGTACAAGACACCAGCATGATGCAGCTTCATATTTAGACAATGCTCTACTGACTGGGAATATTTCTGTGAAAACAAACAAAAGTAGATGAAGGGATAAGAAAAAAAACATTTTGACTCATGAGACAATTATTTTTCAGAAAGAGTATGACAATCAGGAAAGGACCGTTTTTTAACCTAGTAATTCCTCTTGCAAGTGTCATGACTTTCATATGAGACCTGGGAAATATATCATTTATATATAGCTCTTAGCACTTTTGTCACTCACTGGCATTATTGTCACTGATATCCTGGTGATCTGGAAGAACAGAAGACCATGCAACCTTGATTTACTATAAATTCAGCTCTGATGAATTGCTTTACTACCATACGACACCTTATAACACAATCCTTCCAAGTGTGGAGTTTCAGTTGATCAGAAGAGCTTGAAGGGAGACATATGAAGGCAAGTGTCTTTTTAAGAGTTCTTTGGTTTGCATTACAAGGAAGGATTTGAAAAATAAATCTGTGGTTGCAGAGTTAATTTTTGATTTGTTAGAACTTTTGCTGATTTCTTGAACAATTTTCCTAAACCTTTATTGACTTCAGTTGCTGCAACTTTTTTCAAATTCCTTTGGGGTTTTGAGTTCCTACTGCTTCAAACAGAAACCTGTATGATTCTCAAACTGGATATTCATTTTGTCATTTACTATCCACTTGCTGGTGACCTATTTAGTAATATTCACAGCACACACATTCCTATGTAATGGGGGGTCACTGGTTCTATCATAGACATCACTATTCTGCTCTGCCTAATAACCATAAAGCTGTACCTGCTCAAACTGCTTCCTATGAGCTCAAAGGAGGGGGAAATGATGCACATGGATATCAACCACTATTTGATATCCTTATTTAACTCTTCTGAAAGGGGCAGTTACAAGGTTCAGTTGTCTTAATGAGGGCTGAATCCTTTTGGTTTGATTTGTTTGCTGGTGATGTTACCCACCCTGGAACACCCATGCCTAACTGCCCTAATTTTCCCTTCCAAATGTATAGTGGAAAGCAATGAACCATTCTACCACAGCAGATGAAGATATGACTGTGTCTGTACTCACTAGCCTGGCTAAAGTTTTGATGATACTGTGAAAACATTCTCTGCTACTGAATTACATATATATACATATATATATATAAATGTTGCTTTTGTAACATTTTCCAAACCCTATTCTGGCTATTTGGCATAATTCGGAATCTCTCATAACATATATAATAGAAAGTGCATGTTTGTGTGTCTCATTCCTTTATTTTTCCAGCTATAAAGACTTGTGAGTGAGTACAGGTGGCAGTTCAAGGGCATGCAGTATTACAATGCAGAAGGAGGGAAATGAGAAATGAAATTTCATTAGTTAATTAATTCAGTCAGTGGTTTTATGTTTGCAGCGTCTGTTAATTTCTTTGAGGCTGTTCCAGATATGCAGCTATACCACAATTCCTCATTCTTTCCTGTTCTTTCACTTGCAATGCATTCTTCTTCTGTGAAATAAAGATCAAACACAGCTACAGTGGTACGTTTAAAACTGAGCTGGGAATATCAGACTCTATCTGCCTGAACTCTTAGATATCACTATCTACTTGTCAATTAGGCATAATTGAGCACCCCTAGCACCCATTATTTTAGTAAAATGATCAAAAAAAGGACTGTAGAATCTCTTGTCCTCAGGTTTCTTTAAGGAAATTTTTTGTGGTTTTTGTGTCTTTTTCCTTTAATGAGTAGAATTGAAAAAGCTAATTATATTGTAACATTGAATCAGACTAAGGAGCTTACTAAGCTATGCCAAGGAAATACTAACAGATTGTTGGGGTTTCGTATAGGTGTTGTACAGACACTCTTCTTCACCTTCTTCATATTGACTGCTGCTGTCAAATGAAAGACTGCAGAGTACTGTTGCTAACAGAAGTCTTATTGCTGTTTCACCACATTTTGTAATGTTTGCAGTTGCAGAAGACTTTTTACTTGGAAAGGTGTCCCAGACAGGCTATTCAGAACTCAATTTGACTTGGTCCTTAAGCAACCCAAGCTACTTTTGAAGTAGTATCTATCCTCAAAGTTAGCCCTAATGACCTCTAGATGCCCCTTCAACTCAAATTTAATACTAGGACTGACATTTTAGTAATCTGTGAATTAAGAAATTTCTTCTGGAGTTTTGGTTCACTCAGTCTCTCAGATTTGAGGAAAAGTCAGCCTATTCAGGATGTTTCTAAGACATCCTGTGGTTGGGTGTGTTTCAGTTTTATGGTTTTGTTCAACACGATCTGTAGGCTGTAACTTTTAGTGCAATTAAGTGTGAGATGTTGTCAAGGGACACTTGATAAACTTACCTGTTCCTTTCTGTAGTTCTTTCAGATATGTAACTTGTGGCCTTTTCTACTCCTTAAATTTTGTTTTAAGGAGAGGAATTTATCAAATTAAATGTAGATTACTACATATATAAACTGGGCACACTAGACTTATTTTTAATATTTATATTACAATATAGATAATTCTGGTAAAGATGGCTAAAATAAGTCAGATGAATTATGCTTTCAAAATTACTGTTTCTCTCAAATGATAGCAGACACTGCCTAGATAAAAGTTTAGCTCAATTCTTAATATCTACATTACAGGTTCCTGAAGTTAAGTGAGACAGATTCCACCTAAGATTCTGGGTAATGGTTAGAATCATGTGGTATGAGAGAAGGTGTGTTCTGTGGACATTTCTAAGCCCTATTGCTTAGGTTTTTGTAACTGTCAGGATGATTCATTTTCAGTTCTGGAAGTCTTTGGCCAGAGGCCATAGCAAATCATGTCCAGGAGTAATTTTGCTAGAAGATTCTATTTTCCATTCCCCCCCTGCTGCATATGGACTGTTGCAAGTTTTGGGGAAAGGGTTTTATTTAGAGGTGCTGAAAACTGCATGCACTACTGAAGAAAGAGTTATATGTTGGGGGGTGGGGTGAGGCTGGTTATTTAAAGGAAAAAGTATTCTGCATTCTGCATTCCTGGTTTCTGATGAAGTTTTCAGCTGGAATTCAAGAAAATATTCTCTTTTGACAACTTTATTGATTACACCTGCAGTGTGTTAGAAGAGTAAGATGTCAGTATGGATTGCCTCATCATCATACACATAGTCACAAGCCTTCTTATGAGAATGTTAATGTGGTAGAGGAGGACTTGGAAACTGGCTGTCTGCCAAAATAATGCTGTCTCTGGCTTGGTTTTGATCACACTCTCAGATACATCCACTGTCTTTTCCACTATCAGCCTTAGACAGTAGTCATAATTTCTATGAATGTGAACACAGTCAGACTCCCAAATGCAGGAAAGCTGGGAGTGTAACTCAAGGACTTGCTGTCTTAGGGAGATGGAGGAATACTTAGTTCATCTAGAAAAGGTTGTTCCTTCATTTTAGCTTTGCTCCCCTTTTAGATTTCATTGCAGCCCTCTTCTATTTCTTTGTTATTTACGTCCAGCCAAGACTGAAACTGTGCAAATTCTTCACTGTAAAATGGAATAGATGAAAATTTCCTTGCTTCAAATTCCTTATATTATTGAAAATCTAACCCAGATAAGTAAAAAAAAAAATTCCCAGTAAGGACTTAGTTTGAAAATCAGTGCAACAGTACATTGATGGAAGAAGAAAACAAACTTGCTTCTTTCACTCAGCTCAATATTAAAAAGAAAAATTTGTGTGATGCTTCTGTTCAGGAATGCATAATGAAACAAAACAACTATCTACCTCCCTGGAAACTGAATCCACAGAGTGTTAGAATGCTCTAATAGTCATCCCCCTTCCTTTCAACTACTCACCGATTTTATGTTTTTTACCAAGAAACATATAAACAGCAGAAAAAAAAATTTCATTTAGAATTTTCAATGGTTGATAAATTTGCATTTACTTCATTTCTTAACTTTTTGTCTCGCTTCAGTTTTCTCTGTTGTGACAGTAACAGCAGTAACATTAATACATAATTAGATGGGTAGGAATGTGCTCAAAGTCAATAGCTTGTAATAGCTCCTTTGGAGCCATAGTAAAGTATCTCCTATAGCAAATACATGGTTATGGACTTGTTAAAACAGACATTAGTTATCCAGTAGTCCATTATGGCTCCTTGTAGTCTGCCATTTGAGTAGCTCTATATTTAGAGTCATATTGATCAGTAATTAAGAGATAGCATGGTGGGAAAATAGAAATATATGATAAATAATCTTAAAGAAATAATTTATAAAAATGGCATAATCATCAGGAACTGGCAAACGTCTTTTGTACTATGTTAGTTTTCATATAGAAACCAATAAACTCAATAAAATTATAAATCATATTGTGAGATTCCCGTGTGTAGGCTAAAAATCTTACTTCATCCAGAATTAATTTTTAAAACAAATCTATCAAAACAAGGAAGGAATCAGGCAGGTGACCACCATGTATGCAGTCTTCATCTCATTTTAAAAATTAACACTAGTGAATATAACACTGCCAAAGAGAATTCAGCCATTTTTAATTTTTTTCATCTGGAGCTTTCCCATATCTCATTAATCTGTAATGCCATACAGGTGAGTTTATCCAATTTTCTATTTTACAGCTATATTCACTGCAATGCAATTATAAAAATCAACTCGTTATAAATGATTAAATCTCTATCAGAATACGCCTTCAAAAGATATTCAGGCATGATAATCTTTTGGACTACCCGAAGTGCCACAGTACTACTAATTCCTTAAGGTTTTCCCATGATACTCAGGATATTGGGACACAATTACATATAAACCCAGAAAGAACAGCTATTCCTTACTTGTTTTACATTTCCCTCCACGAGGGGACTGCAATATTATTACTTGTGTTGTGTGTAATAGAATTGTTTAATTCACAATAGCTCTTCCGAATGTGAAGATCTAGTTACTGTGCTTGTACTAACTGAGCAAAAGAGGGCTGTTCTGCTGTGAATGTATTCTTCTAATTGTTCCAATCCCTACATTAACATTAATTAGCAAATTTGTCTTTCAGTCTCTCCCATATGAGGCATGTTCAGTCAGGGTTTGGTCGGTAGGGAATTTAATTAATTTATCAGCAAATTGGATTTTTTTCACCAGGTGTCCTGGCTTTGGCTTTCTTTTGGTTGTTTGGTTTGGTTTTTTGGTTTTTTTTTGGTGGTGGGGGGGGGTTTATGCAAAAATTTTTGATGGTTTATAAAACTACATGGTTCTTTTTTTTTAATGTGCAATTCTCTGATACAGCGGTTGTTAATTGAATGACATTGAATAGAAATGCTGCAATTGTAAAGAGTATCAAAAGAGAGGTACTGTCTGCCTCACTGGTAATTTGTAAGCAGGTAGTTCTGCTATAGTAAACTTTTTCCCATGTAGTCTTTCAGTCTAGTGGGAATATTACTTTACAGTAAACCTGCCAATAGCTGGATTTATAAATGCCTGATATTTATGGCTTAAGCAGAAAGGGTATCAGTGTGTGAGAATTCAATTCAACAAGGCTAATCTCAAATGCAATTAATGTTCATGTTCTTTATGTGCCCCTATGGTAGACCATTTGCCCAAGGAATTTATTGGAAGTGATACATTTAATTAAACTTCTTGAAACACTTGGGCAATGATATCATTTATGCAGTAAGGCGCCACTCTTGGAAAATGGAAAGAGGAACAACACCATTGTTATATACAATCTACATTGCTTTACATTTAGCATAGGGTAGGTGGGTTCATGGAGGCTGCATGACAAGTGCTGCTCAGAAAAGGTGATTTCCTCATGTTCTACCAAATGCTAAATAAAAGTCAGCAATGTTTTGATCTCGTGTCCATTTTGTTTTAACTATATGTACTGTGTGAACAAAGCAAGGAACTTTGCTGAACTGCTTGTAGGGAAAAAAAATGTGGTTTTCTGTATTTCATTGGGATTATAACTTTACTAATATGAAGGTAAATTTTCTGCCTACTTAGCATCTATTCTTTAACTTGTTAACCATAAAGTTGCAAACACAACATAACCAGTGCCAGGGATGATCGTGGGGCAGATAGTCCTAAGTGCTGCCACATGGCACATGCAGAATAATCAGGGGTCAGGCCCAGCCAGCATGGGTATGTGAAGGGCAAGTCCTGCTTAATCAACCTGATCACCTCCTATGGCAAGGTGAGCCACTGAGTGGATAAGGGAAAAGCTGTGGATGTCATCTACCCAATTTTTGGTAATGTCTTTGACACAGTCACCCACAGCATTCTCTGGGGGAAGCTGTTCATGGTTTGAAAGGGTGCACTGTTCTCTGGGTTGAAAACTGGCTGGGTGGCCAGGCCCAAAGAGGTGGTGAATGGAGCAACATCTGGCCAGTGGTGTTCCCTAGGGCTCAGTATTGGGGCCAGCCCTGTTTAATATCCTTAGTGATTATATGGATAAGGGGATCAATGGCACCTTCGGTCAGTTTGCAGATGGCCCCAAGTTGAATGGGAGTGTTGAGCTTCCAGAGGGCAGGAAGGCTCTGCAGAGGGCTCTGGACAGAGTGGATCAATGACCCAAGACAACTGTATGAGGTTCAACGAGACCAGGTGCCAGGTCCTGCCTTTTAATCACAACTACTCCATGTTGCCCTATAGGCTTGGGGAAGAGTGGCTGGGAAGCTGCCCGACAGAAAATTACCTGAAGTCAACAGTGACTGGACATGAGACAGTGTGTGCCCTGGTGGCCAAGAAGGCCAGTGGCATCCTGGCCTGGATCAGCAATTGTGTGGCCAGGAGGACCAGGGCAGTAATTCTCTCTCTATACTTGGCACTGGTGAGGTCACATTCCTGAGTCCTGTATCCAGTTTTAGATTGCTCACTAAATGGACACTGAGGTGCCTGGAGCATACCCTGAGAAGGCAATGAAACTCATGAAGTGTCTGAAGCACAAGTCCAGTGAGGAGTGGCTGAGGGAGCTGGGGGCGTTTGACATCAAGAAAAGAAGGCTGAAGGAGGACCTTGTCACTCTCTGCAACTACCTGAAAGGAGGGTGTAGTGAGGTGGGGCTCGGTCTCTTCTGCCAGGTAACAAGTGATAGGAGAGGAAATGGCCTCAAGATATTAGAAAAAAATGCTTCACTGAATTGGGGTTGTCAGGCATTGGGACAGGCAGCCATGGGAACTGGCAGAGTCACCATCCCTGGCAAAAATTCAGTATTTAAAGTACATGCAGATGTGGCACTCAGGGACATGGTTTAGTGATGGACTTGGCAGTGCTGAGTTAACAGTTTGATTTCAGACCTTGGAGATCTCATAAAATCTAAATGATTCCACAGAACTTCAATTAAAGAGAGACTGTCTTGCTACCCAGCTATTCTCCATTTGATGTTAAAATATGTGCAGTTGCAGAAATAAATGCAAGAATTCTCATAGAAATTTTACTTTATTGTTTTCTTGTGCTTTTTTTGATAGTCTATACAAGCTCAGTCTATGCTGAGTCTGCTCAAGTCTGATATTCTAGGATAAATTATGCAATGCAGTAAGTTATTGTCAGTGTTTGTCTTTAATATATCTGTTTTCACAGTGTTCTAAGAGCTCAGCATTACAAATGAAATTTGTGAAGGCTGGCTCGGTGGGTAAAAATTTCCTTTGTAAACTGTATGTCTAAGAAATTCAGATTTTTTAATCCCCATAGCCTGAGTTTTGACTCACACTATTTGAAAATTACTCTTTACAGAAGAAAGAGAGGATAAAAATATATATGTAGGTGGACCTCTGAAGGGAAAGAAAGGAAAGAGGAATTTTGGTTTATTGTTTGCATGGACCTTATAGATTATGAATTATTTCAGAATTTTTCTACAATGACTCGCATATATGAGGTGAGACTTCTCTGTTGAGATGGCAAGGAAATTTTGCTATGAGCCTATAACCCCTAATAGAAATTCAATTCATATTTCAATACTATCTTTGCAACTAAAATTCCTTCTGAATTCTGATAAAATAAAATACTGAAAACATAAAATAGCAAGCAAAAAATTATTTATGAGATTCATGAGCAGAGTTCCAATTCAGGCAGTGAATTCTGCAGTGACACCAGTGTGCCAGACATACTCTTTCACAGAATGAAAGCGTAAGAATACTGATATGTTGGTCATTTTTTTAATACAAGCATTTAGATTAGATTTTTCAAATGCAGATAAAGATATAGTCCCAAAATATTTATTTTGAGAGCCATAAAAAAGCTTAATCTCCCGAGTAAATGTAATTATTCCCCCATCTTGTATGCATTTGTTTGTAACTCATTCAAAAATATATATAAAATGTTGAATGTTAAATATTTGTAATAAAACATTGCTTTTTTTCACATATATGTATGCATATGTATCAGGAAAAATAGATGTGGAGTATTTAATGCTTTTCAGTCAGATTAAGTAATGCTTTTTCTAGAGTGCTCTAAAGTGAAATTTTATAGTAAGCATGGGAAACCCTTCAAATGTCAACTGCTGAACATGCACTGTCCCTTCAAGTCTGTCCAGGCTCAGCTGGAAAACAAGGTAGATGGTTCTTGAATAATATGAAAGCATTCTCTTCCTTTGCCTATGTATGTTCACCGTTTCCATGATAAAAAATACCATGGAGAGCTTACTTGTGTTTTAGAAACATCATATTTCTCCTGCAACTAAACACAGGTTACTTTTGAGGGTTATTCTTATCTGTAGGGAAATAAGCATGGAGAAAACTTTCATCTTTGCAAAAATCTCCTAATACTTGATTAAAAAAAAAGTAAGGAATGGGATTAAAGAGACAATAACAAATGAGAGTATGTGTGCTAATCCCAGCACAGGTCGATGCATCTTTCCAGATGTGTGCCGGTCTGAATTCAACCTGCAGAGCTTCACTGACAGTGAGGTTATAAAGTACCCTTCTGTATGGTTAGTTAGACTGTCTGTTCATCATGAGGAGAAGATGGATGCTGAATTCAAATGAAATATTTCAGGCACCCAAATAGGGTCTGCTGAAATCACTTTGACAGCATTTTTTCTTAAGTATTAGTTTAATCTATGCAAAATCCTAAAAATTTGCAAAACATAACATTCAGTCAGCCAGATTTACCATTCCTTCTTTTTCAAGGAGCCAGATCATAGGCTGGACCCCTATAGGACCACCCTTGGACCTTCTTTGTTGCATTTCTAGCCCAAGTGTGATTCAGAGATTTTTAAGACCCCCAAACATTTCACAAATTCTCAGTGATTTATGCAAACATAGGACAGAAAAAACTTATACTGATTTGATGAGGACTTTTCATTTAATACAGAGTCTTTGGGAGGACAAGGGTAATTACATTATCTTCTACTGTGGTACTCTGGGAAAGCTGTTTAAAGTCACTTGTTCAATTTGTATAGTCACTGGAGTGGTAAAAGAGTGCTATATTACACAAAAGAGACAAAGAAAAGTTTTACTTTTTTTTTTTCTTAGATAAATACAGATACATCTCACTGTCTCTTAAAAATTCATGCAAAGACAATATAACTTACTTATTGGAGACTTTTAATGAAGCTTAGCATTTGCTTCTGTGGTGAAATGTAGAAGCATAATTATCCTGCCACTGTAGAAAGGGCATAACTCACCAAGCGGGAGAAATTCAGATATTACGCAGAAATAAGAGCATCCATGAAAATAAAAGTATTGGTAAAATTATCCTAGTAAATATAATCAGAATGACAAGGCATCTCATCATGGAGGCAGGAATCTCATTTTCGAGGGAGTAGCCTGATAATTTGGAGATAAGTCTGATTCAAGCCCTGTGACTCGAGTACTCCTGAACACAGTCCAGCTGAGTCCAGCATCTGAATCCTGCACTGATGGCCTCTGCTTGGAGGGTGGAACATCAACAAAACTAATGACTAGTTTTTCAAAACTGAGAAACAGCTATTATGAGAATTAAATTGTACTGGTAGATAAACTAGAGGAGCATAAGTTTATATCTTGACTTTTCTGTAGCTGAATGCTAAGAACAAGTAGATAAATGCTTAATTTAAGTAAATAAATATGGTAATGTGAAACATCAGAATCTGAGGAACTTGGGTGGTAAATCATTTTCAGTTAATCATAATTGTGTCTATTACCACTGAGCATCATTTAATGGTATTTTAAGGTTTCATTTCTATGAATAATAAATAGGAATTTAAGATGCATATGCGTCTTGAAAAAAATTATACTTTGAAAGTTCATTGCAGCTTTTTTTATTACATGGCGATTTTGGAGTAGAATCTCTGAAGCAGACCTAAACTTTTTTTTTTTTTTCCCTAAGAAGGTGTGAATATCAAAGGTGTTCATCATTGCTATTATTAGTCTAACTTCAGGTAATGAAAATAGTTGCTACCTGTTTCTTCAGTCAGTTCAAGGGCTGGGACATTGGTCACCTTGTCTGTGGCATGCATCCCCCTTGATGCTCCTCCCGTGTAAGCAGGCTGAACCTCTTTTGTGTTTAATCATTGCTGAACTCTCCAGTGCTCTCAGATCAGCTGAAACAACTAGGAATGTGTGCTGAGCACTGGCTCCACTCCCTGGTGCTTAAATCAAGGGGTTTTCAGTCTAAATGATCTAGCTGTTCTCACAGCTGTACTAGTCCCTGGGAGGCAGAGGGCACACAAGGTGTGAATGAGTGGCACTGAATCAAAATCAGTTTGAACATCTCTCCTGTAACTGGAGAGAAAGTGTATTTCACACCTGCTGAATATCACTCCTGCAGAATGGAAGATCACTTAAATTTACATGGAAGAGGTGAGCCTGCGCATGCTGTTTTTATCAGACTCCGATAATTTTGTGTTTTGTTCTTCAGTGCAGTCTCAAATTGGTGTTGCAGGTGAGACAAGCTCAGGACAAAGGAAATCTTAAGGTGTAACATAAAGTAGCATATCACTTGCAGAACAATCTCTCAGCATCTCATTGAAGAAAATAAGATTTCATATGCCATAAGAATCTATTTGTTCAAATTGATGGTATTCTTGCTGTCACTGGGATTATTTAGAGCACTTAGGATGCTGTCCCTAGATTTAAATACCAGAGAGAGTCAAATATAGTTGTGTTTTTATCACCTTTTCATGTTCAATAATGACCCCAAAAAATGAGATGTGTTTTCCAATGTCACATGAGAGATCATCTGAAAATAAATCCTGAGTAACAGCCATATGTTTCCTGAACAAGTCTGTTACCTACCTCCTAGGAACTCAGATAACCACCTTTTCAGAGTATAAACAGACTGTGCTAAGGGTTCTTCCACATAGGAGAAAGTCTTTTGGATAATATGTAGTTAAATAAAACATCAACAATATAAAATATGAAACCACACTGAAGGTGTGATGTGTTTTATGAAACATATAATTCACCACACAGGCAGCAAAAAGTTTAGCTGCAAACTGCAGCTGCTCACATAAATTGTTCCTGAGGTCTATAATGCTAGCAAAATTAATTTCAAAAAATAATAATTACACTGTGCCTCTACACACTCTGTATTAAAGCAGATACTTGCTTAGTAGCCTGTAAGTTATCACTCTGCTTTGCATCTAAGCTGAAATACTTGCTGATATTAAATACTCTGTAAAGCCTTGGCTCCCCCATCTTGAAAAAGCTGTAGTAAAACTAAATATGATACAGAACAGAGCAAAGAGAAATAGGAATGTTTCCATGCTAGGAATCACTCTGTGGACCAACACATTTCATCTTGGAATAGCAACATCTCCAGGGAGATACTGCTGTGACCTATAAAACCCCCAAGAAGCAAGGGAAATGTGCACAGAGAAATTATTCCCTGTCTCTCATAGTACAAGAGGTGATAAATATCTGATTAAATCAACAAATAGCAGATTGCAGATCAGCAGAAGGAAATTCTTGTCCACACGTGTCGTGGCTGAGCCTCAGACCTTAGCAGCAGATGGTGGTGTGGTTCCCAGAGTTTACATGAGTTCAGAAAAGAGGTTAAGCAGACACATTAAAGTAAAACCAGCTAAGGACATTGAAATAAAAATATGCTCCTCAGTATGTGTCTGACCTGCTCTTCCATGCTTTCTTAGACATCTGCTGCTGCTCACTGTCAGAGCTTAGTAAATTATGTAAACCTCTGCCTGACCTGATACAGCCATTTGCAGCTCCTAAAACTATCTTCAGCATCCACAAAACTTAAACCACCTACTTATGTATTTCATGCTACATAAATCAGTGCAGCAATTATGTGTGTCATACACCATGAGAAACAATGTTTTCATATCAGCTTTAATTTGCATGAAATTTGATAACCATCTTCCATTATATCCCATGTCATTTTCTATTTTGTTATTATTTCAATAGATGTGATTTCTTCCAAAAATAGTAGTGGGAGGCAACAATGTAAATCCTTGTGTTTGGGTACAGAATAGGCCCTCACAGCCTATTCCTTTGAAGAATAATAAGACATTTATAAACTGTGAAGTAAGCCTATAAATTATTAATTACGGATTGATTTCGTATGGCTGGAATTCAGCATTAATGGTTTCACTTACTGTTACCTAGGTTTTCAAAATTATGTCAGAAGGACAGTGTTTTAACTCTTCATCTCGAGAAACCTGAGGTCAAAATCCCATTGTCCCATGCAGACATGACAGCAGTGTCAACCTGTGCTCTTGTGAATGTTAGTGTGGAGCATAAAACTACTACACAGCAAGGGTAGAAGTGAAGAGTGAAGTCTGCTGTGGGTCAAGAGTGCAGTGCACTGAGGAGAGCTTTTAAATTATCTGTTTTATGAGTGGTTCTCAAATGAGTATGAAAACTGAGAGGTCCTCTAAGTGATGAAAAGCAAAGCAAAATACCAACTTTGTTAGCATCCCCTGTTGTTATACTGGAGGATTTCCAAAGCAATTAAGCATTACAGAACTTCATATACTTATGTTTCTTGTTTCTTTCCAGTGCTTTGTGCTATGAAATGGACATCCATTGCTGTCAGTATTACAACATCATAGCTCCATTAGCAACTGTTAAAATAAACTAGACCCCCAAATCCTGTTTTCTAGGTATTTGGCTGAAATACCTTTTGGAGAATAGACATCCTCCCTTGTTCTCTCCAAGGACTTTTTCAGTAGTTTCAGTGGCACGCAGACACACTGGGCAGCTTCACGTTGTGCATCAGCCCTTCAACAAATCCAGACCATACTATTGCAAACAGATGCCTCAGATCTTTTGTCATCCAAACTGGGGGCCTGTGGCAGCATGCCATGACTCTCATTTGATCACATTTTTTATTTCCTTTCCATGTAAACCAGGGACTAGAAGGGGGCCAAATGCAAGCCTAAGGTTTGTCCTGATATACAGACATGGGATGCAATCTCAAACTTACAGAAGCAAGATACAAAACCTAGGAAACATTTTGATTTTGTGCCAGGCTTACTTTTCAGTCATAAGAATTAGAAGTATGCGGATTTTTGAATGGTTTGTCTCTGAAAAGGAGCTAGAAGGCACGAGCATGCATGACCTTCATTTTCAGGGCACCAGGAACAAAAGACCTGTTATTTTTTCATATATTATGCAAATTAAACAGGATCTTGTTTGTTTGAGGTGTTGTTTTGTTTTGTTTATTTGGCAATGTCTTTATACCCATATAAGAACCACACCATTTTTGTCAGTATAAATTCAAGCACATTACACAGGATTTAGGCTGAGAAGTGAGGAAAGACACTAAATAAAGAGTTATAAATCTCACATTATGAAATTTGTATATTCACTTTGCAGATCCTGTTCTTTGTTATTTTAGTTCATAATTTTCCTCTGTATCTAAAACATTTGGGTTTCTAATACTGACAATATTTTTTACATGTGGGTTTGTTGGGGTTTTTTGGGGGGTATAGAAGTAAAATGCTCTAATACAGATCTGATTTACAGCCAATGGAAGAAAGATTAGTACTTTTGTCCATTCCTCAGCTAAATTTACTGTATTGTCTTTAAAACCTTGGCATGGTCAAAAAGACCAGCTTTATAAAACAGTTAAAGCATTTGCATAAAGGGAAGATTTGACGAGGAGTTTGTGGAACCAAATTGTCTCAAGTGTTCCTATAGGAAAGCAAGCTCTGTAGCAATGAAGAATGTGAGAACATTTCTTAAGATGATCATATTTCATCTGCCATTTAACATGAGTTCTGAAAAGAAAATATGAAAGAGGAGATATCCCAGCTGGCCAAGTATGCTGACATTGGAATGTGTTATTTCCTCAAAGAAAACGTATCTTTACCTTATGAAAAAGTTTAGTTTAGCCAGGCCATCTATGACATTTATTGGACATTTAACTTTCAATTACCTAGATGCTATTAAAAATCAAATTTGTTTCCTTCTCTTCTGCTATAATTAACATAAGTCTCCTCTGAATGTAAAAGCTGCCTTCCAGTCAAATATGAAGGAGCCAATAATTGAGGTAGCTTCAACAGTAGTAGTCTAAGACTTTAAAAATGTGCATGATTTAGTTGACAATTTAAGAGACAGAAAAACAAGATTTTTTTAAAAAACAACAATTTTTCAAGTATTAATGTACAAATACTCTGCTTCACTTTTACCATTAAAAAAATAATATTTCAAAAAGTTTTTAAGCCCACATCTATTAAGAAATATATGAATGTGTTACTATTATTTTAATACATACGAGTCTATGGAGTTTGTCCTTCAACTTAAAATGTTGTTGGGTTTTTTCTAAATCATAGAAAAAAATAATGTAGAAAGATGTTATAGTAGAAATACATTTAAAATGTATTACATGCAATGAATTTTTTAATCTTAGTTTTTTTAATTTGTTTTTGTTATGAACTTTCTATTAAAAGAAACAAAAGACAGCTTAAAAAACATTTGGTAATTAAAAAGCTGTACTCAGTGTCATCATTTATCTTTGCTTTTTGTTTATCTTGCTCTTATAGAATGAGTACTGTTATGTTACTTAACATTTGTAGTGGAAGAATTTTTAAATAGCTTTTGATAATTAAACTGCAAGATAAAAAAATATATTATTTTAGCTAGTAGTTTTTAATCTCATAAAACAAACAGAGGCTGCAGGATTAAGAACATTCTGGTTTACTTTTGGGTTTTTTAATATATTTTATGAGTGATCTTAGATTGTCTGACATACAACACAGAATCACAAAATAAATAAAAATAGTCCTGTGTGGTTAATTGTGATATATGGATAACAATTTCTTTACTTTTATTGCACAAATATATTATCCAGAGATGAAACACCAGCTTTCTTGAAAAAAACAGAAGTTTAGCTATTTGTTTCAACGGAGGCAGATTTAATTCTGGAGGTACATCTACAGTTGCAGATTCTGTTTGTGATATAAATATATAAAGGTTAGAGCACTCACCCCTGAAAGTCTTTTTCTGTTCTTGCTTTACTGCCTGCCACAGTCAGAAGTGACTCCCACCAAATCTCTCCTTAGAATTGTTTTCCTTATTTTCACACCCTAGGAAATCCCATCCAAGCTACCTTAACTACTCATTAGATCCATAACCAATATTAATGATCTCTTCTCACATAGCCTGCCTGGAACTGTTGTAAAAACTTTCTACTTTTCCTCTCCAGCCATGCAGAACAGCCCTTTGCTTCACCTCCTTTCACCATGTTTCTGATAATAATTCAAAATGTGGTTCTTCTCCTGTGCTCTTGGTGTTATCCCATTGTGCTTCTTGTCATTTTGACAAGAAATCTTTTATACCAGAGAAAGTGCCACTATTTACTATTATAAATTCATCGTTATTTTTTCAAGTAAAGTTGGCCTATCCTTTTCACAAAGTGGTGGTTCTAACAAGAAGTCCTTGCTAGCTTATTTTCATTTAAAAAGAACTTTTTAAAATGTTTTTTTCAAAGTGAAAGGGTCAAAGCCATTCACATGCAAATTTTTCAGCAGAAAAATGTGATTACATGCATATAAAAATTACTATTTTTGCTTAGGAGTGAGTACACAGAGAGGAACTAGAGCCAAGCAGTTCAAATAAGTCTGCAGAAGAACTTCAAACAATATCATTTTAGAGACAGAAAAATATCTCTAGTGCAGGCAGATTCCTTTGGATGGATAGACCAGCTTTTTCTCAAATTAGTCTCCTTTTTATAGAGGAGACTGACTACTCATTCATCCTTCAAAAACCTCTTTCATAAGAATATGTTTAGTTTAGACCTCAATTTAAATTATAACACGAACCAGCAAAGTTTCTCCCTATTTATTTTGTTGCATTCCAACTAAAATAAAATAACTTTCCAAACTAGGTGTTGTACATGCACACAAACACGTCACCAATTCCCATCACATCATCTAATATAAGTCTGCATTTACCATCTCTGTCCTAGAAGTCAGTGCTGTGAGTTTCTAAATACGTTGTCATTGGCATTAAGATTAACAACAGGACTACTTCCAGCAGTGGTAGTCTCAGAGAGCTTGTAAAGCATTTTTTAGTGGCACAAAAATCCATATTTTGCAGAAAAATAGCCCTATTTTTAAAAATTTTATACACTTCCAGCTTATAAGTGTCTGAGAATCACTAGTGCAATGTATTCAAATAACCAGCATGAAATTAATCAGATTCAAACATTGCAAACACTACGTTTTTTTCTCTTAAAAAGCAAATGTAAAGTGCTTTCAGGTTACTTTTTCATCAGAAATACTTTAATTACAAAATAAAAAATGAAAATAATAGCATATAACTGCTTATTTTAAAGATTAAAATTTTAATTTGAAAAACTGCTTTTGCTGAAGACTCCTAAAGACAACTTGCATCCAGATTAAACTGTGATCTCAGGTGTATGGTCAGTACTGTTATAAATTGTTAAGAACACATCTGAATCAAATTCTGAAATAGGCATCATATATATTTTCATGTAGCCGTGGAAAGGGGTTTTAACCCTTTAAGTGTGGCAGAAATAAGATGCACAGCTACATGGTCGTCTTTCATGACAGGAAGAAAGAGAAAAGTTTATTCAGAAACACACTTGGTTTTATAGCATGACTCGCAATTCCAAGAGTAGAGAAAAGGTGGTTGGTTCAGAGAGAAGACACCCCATTCCCAGGGCCTGGTCATGTACCACAACAGGTGTTCTATTTTTGTTATTAATTCCTTTTTATTTTGACCAAATTGTCACCCTGGGAGAAATTCTCCCTAGCCTTGAGCTGGACCAGCTTATTGGCTGGGAACAGAACTGAAAAGCTCCAGCCTGGAATATTTTCCAGGCTGTAATTTTCTTACTTTCTCAATATGTGTCCCACATTTTCAAAATCTGAACTGAATCTTGATATGTACTGAACAAAGAGTTTTGGCAATGTACACTTTGCCAGCTCATGAAATAGCTCAGAAAACAAACAAATAATATTAGTTCCGTCATTTTAGGAGAAGACACAGTAGTAGGATCCCATACTTTTTTCCCCGTGAAGGGAGAAAACCAGTCAGCATGAAAAGCCCACAAGAGTTCAGAAACTATTTCACCCAAAAGTTTAAAAGGATAAAAATTAGTTTATTCAGCTCCTAATGCTATGCTCAAAGCAGTCCTTTGAAAAGGTTGTTTCCATTTGTGTCTGTGCTAAAATAAGGGTTTGCTGAGAAGCTATTTGTGGAAAATTACAATCATCCTTTCGACATAGGCAGTTGATGGAAAATTCAAATTTCAGTAACATTTGAGTTGACCATGGAATAAATACTGACTTAATTTATTATAGTCATGATTTTTTGTTATGTGCCCTATTTTCAGAGGCCACTTTCTAACAGTGACTTGTTCCAGTTCTCCAGGTTTTTAGGGGAATGTCCAGCTGGTATTGTACAGAGAAAAGAGAGACTAAATTACCTTCAAAGTAGCTCCTCAAATTAGAACCAACAAAGAAATACACTAACTGTTTATGAAGAAAAGAAACAGGTCTTTGATCATTCATTACGATTGATCATTTTTTATTGAAATGCCAGGAGCTTAAAAGTTGGCTTCCCAGGCCCCATCATTCTTTGACAGAAGATAACAGATCTGCACTCCAAAGATTCACCAACTTGAAAGACCTTTCAATATGCAGAATAAAAGGTCACCATCTCCTCATGAACAGGCTGAGGAGGAGAGTGTCCCTTTCAGCCAGTATTTATTCTCTTTGATCGTGTATAAACACCATTTGGCTGCACATTGTTTTCTTATTGCAAGGTTTCCCTGGTTAACTGCAGTTGTCATCCTAGAACAATAATTATGATTTAGGTTTTTTGTAGGTAACTCACTTCAGCGTGCAGAGGAAAATCCTGGAGCTTCAAGTGCCTACTTTGATGTTAATGGAGTTATTTTATGAGCATAAGTTAGGGAATAATATGATCCATTCTGTTTCATCTTCTGCCTTTTTAAGTGGATAGCAACTTTACCAGACCATCTGTTTTCCATAAAATATTTATATGTACATGAGATAGAGAGAGGGAGAGGGAGAGGGAGAGGGAGAGGGAGAGGGAGAGGGAGAGGGAGAGGGAGAGGGAGAGGGAGAGGGAGAGGGAGAGGAATTACGACGCCATAGAAATGGAAGAAGAATATCTGAAGATAGCCTTAAAATGCAACATATATAGAACTTTTTTTGATAAAACATATGTATGAATTAAAAGTAAGATGTGAACCTCTGAACAAGGTTTTTCTTTATGATAATCACTACGTGCTAAAGGGAGTTCTAGTTCATGAGTTTTTTCTTTTGAAAGGAGAAGAATCTCACTTGTAATATTGATCTGTTGTGCCCAAAAGAAAAGTCAGTAGGCAGATCAACATATTAATTTTTTAAAAATTATCATGTCTACTCAAAATAATTAATTGATTAAAGGAAGTTCAAAAGCAAAGCTGCCACCACTCAATCAGTAAGGAAGCTGAATTACGCTTCATTGCAACTTGCACCCAAACTTTAGATATTGATTTAGCTCCAGGCATAAACAGTTATATTCCTGATCTAGACAGTGAAAAACATGATTCTGAAAACATCCCAGGAGAAATCTTGCCAGACTGGTTATGGTATCTGAGTTTAGGCAGGTAGAGATCTCATTCCAGAGGCCTCTGCTGACACACCTCACCTTTGACTGAAGATCAAACTCTGTGTACAGAATGTACATTCTATATCAGCCAGAAGTGTGGACCAATAGAAGGAGATTTGCAAAGCAAACCAGTTGATGCAGAGGGCCTGACATTCACATTCAAAGCATACACATTTCAAAGCTCTGTCCTGGTCCCAAGCACCAGTGTCCAGTGGCACTGGGAATGCAAGGAATGTGATCCTGAAGTATAGTTATATATAACTATACACAGTATATGCTGCCTCTCAAAGGCATCCAGTTTCTGTGTCCTGAGCCCACCCTGCAAAGTGAACCACAGCAGTCTAAGTGAGGACAGGCAAGAAATACACTTTAAATGGAGTCATCTTGATCTGAACCAAAATGCCAGAATAAATGTACCCACTAAATTGGAACTGTTTCACTGGACAGCAAAACTTTCTGTTCAAACTGGATATCTAACTTAGGCTGGCATCTCATATATGTATTCAAAACTAAAATTGTTGCAGTTTAGTATTCAAATACTACAAAGAGCTAAAGAGATTTGGCTTCTTACTTTTTTTTCCTAGAATATAATTTTATGTATTTTTGTAGCATTTTTCATATACCTTTATTTCATTGCCTAAGAAAAGGAGTATCAAAATTGCATGTAGTAGGTATGATCAAACAAAATGGCCTTCAGTCAGCAATGGAACAATTTCCATGCCCATTTTACAGCAACTGAAATGAATAACAAAGCTTGCTGCTGCACACTCTAGAGCTTTGTTCTTGGGTACCTTGGATAAAGCCCTTACAGCCACTGCTATCTCTCTCCTCTATATTTCAGCAAATGTGAAGCAAATTTAAGACTCTTCAAAGGACTACTGAGTGGGTTTATATATATATTTTTTAGAAATTGTCTCCTACAATTTGCACCCATTTTGTAAAGAAGCCTCCTTGTACTATATTCCCTTGCAACCCCTCAATTTTTTCTTGTCAAAGCCTCTGCTTCTTATATCCTTCTTCAAAACCAATCATTCTAATAACATATCCAAGAAAGGCCAATTTTACTCTTATAAGATTATCATTTGTGATGTTGTCCTCATAATGAGGAAAACAACAAAAAAATCACAAGCTTCATCTCTTTCAAAGAGTTATGGGAGACAGCTGAATCTATAGCAGAAAAGCAAGGTGATACATAAAAAATTAGTTTGCAACATTGTTTTTCTTTATTCTCAACCTAGCCTATGTTTAAGTAACAGATCATGGATGCAGAAAAAAAGGGAGGGAGTTAAAACTGAAGTTATCAGGAGCCCAGTGTCTGCAGCTCTTCCACAGAAACAGGTGTTTCTTAAAAAAAAAAAATAAAAATAAAAATAAATAAAAATAAAAACAAAATAAACCCCCCCTTTTTTTAAAGAGGGAACTAACGTGATGAAAGAAGGAGGGCACATGCTGTTTCCAAACTTGGGTTTCACTTTATAATTTGCATAACAGATTAGCCCATGAGTAAAACAATCATTTAACAGAAAAAAAATCAAGAAGGCAGCTGAATTTCTGCTTGCCACTGCCTTGCTGATCAGCCCATTCTCACAGCAGTCTTGCTCTGCTTCTATCTAGCTCACTTAGCTCGAGTAGACATAGCACTTAGTTTTTCTGTACAGCCAAGCATGAGTGCTAAATGATGACCACTGAGATAAAAGGAAAAATAGCCCCATGCAATCATTGGTGTCAGTGATTTTTTAATACACGTGCTGATTTAGTCCAGTTTTAAACCCACATACTTCAGTTCACTGCCTAAGTTTAAGCAAGTTTAAGCAGGATAAATCAGAGCAGAAGAGAAAGGCAGAGATGAGAGGGGAGGAGGAAGAGGTCTAAAAGAGGTGTAACAGGTTTGGACTCAGCAGGGATGTGCATGTCAGCCATCCGGGAATGGGGACTGTCAGAGGCTGCCCAAAACCCCTCCATGCTGGGTGCTGGGTGATGGCCCTGGGGCTGCTCCAAGTTACAGCCTCACACAAAAAAAGGGTCACTGCAATCATGTGGGAGGCTGGGCTGGAGCTGCTGGGGCTCAGCCATGCATCAGGAGCGTGAGGAACACTGAGAAATTCCTGGGCACTTGCTGGGGAAGGGCTGGGGTCTCACTGCACCTCACCTGGTGCTCAGGAGAGTCACAGCATCACCCACGGCCCCAGTGCTTGTGGGAAGAGCAGAGAGGAGACCGTGAGGAGATGTCCAACTTAATGCACAACATTTCCCACTGCCAGCAGGCAGCCACTTGCTTTTCCAATTAGTGGATGTCAATAGTCAGAGGTAGCTAATGTCCAGGGCTCCTGCCTTTTGGGTGCCCCTCTGGAGCTTGGCTCCTAGGGTGACACATCAAAGAGAAGCATCCAGCAGCAGCTCGTACTGCCCTAAGACTCTAATTTTCATTTCACTGCTAAAGAAACCTACTTATTCTGTGCCTACACAGTCACAGCCCTGGAAGAAAATTGATATTTATATAATACTAGTGACTTTAAAGTGCAAATAGAATAAATCTATTACCGATGAACCACTTTGACATTTGTGTTGGTTGCACAGTTTTACTTTTGACTTCACAGAATCACAGAATCATTAAGGTTGGAAAATATCATTATCAAGTTCAATTCTTGCTTCCTGTTGTACATGGATCACAATTCCAGCTCCTGCTTGCATTGTCTTCTGCCTGCAGTTGGGAAAGTGTTGCAGAGTAAGCATTTAATTCATTTTGATCAAAGTCTGCACCTTGTATCTTCAATCAAAGTGAAAGTACTTATCTAGATGCAGTGTTCAGTAATCAGTAGGGATAATGCACAAGCAATCCATCAGTGCTTGAAGCTGTTCTCTATGAGTCCTTTCATGGCCCTAAATTGTTTTTCATAGGCAGAATTGATGCATTGCATTTTATCCCCAACATTTCTAAAAAACAGTGGAGTAATTTCTGGAATTATTCCAATATATCAGACCTGTATCTAGTTTTGAATCAAGGTTGCAGTGTATAGTTAGGGTTCTAATATTCTGCTATCACATAAAACAACCTCTGCATCCCCTCTGCAGCCTTGGTGGGAGACAAATGCACACCCATCTGTCCGAGGTTCTGCATGCACTGACACACATGAGAGCTCAGCCACAAGGGCTGTCATTGCTCAGCTCACCCCTTACATTGCAGTGGTTTTTTTTACATTGAAAACCCACTGAAGGGGAAAAAATGCAGAACTCTACATTCTGCAAACTCCCGAGAACAGGAGAAGTTAGGTGAGGACTTCTTCTCCCCTCCCTGCCAGTATGGCTATTAATTAACATCCATAATGACTTAATGGCTTAATTTTTACACACGCTTGGACATGGTCTTTTGAAAGCTCTACATTGGGCAGGAGAGTGTTGTTCAGCTCCCAACTGAATAACAGAAGGGCTGGCAAAAATAGCACTTATTGCAAACTAGTTTGTAAAAAAAAAAAAACCAAAACAAAATAAGCAGATGTGTCACATACAGGAAGCCTGCCATATAAGAAAAGCCTTAGAGAACTGGGTTTGCTCAGCCTTGAGAAAAGAAGGCTTAGACCAGATCTTGTCACCATGTTCCAATATTTACGGGATGGTTACAAAGATAGACTCCCTTTTTACAAAAAGTTGTATGGAAAGGACAAGGAACTGTGGGTACAAATTTCTCCTGGGGAAATTCCGAGTGAACACAAGAGGACAGTTTTTCACTATGAGAACAATCAGCCATAGGAATAATCTCCCCAGGGTGATCCCCAGGTGGATTTCCCAATGTTGGACACTTTTAAGATTCGCCTGGACAGGATACTGGGCCATCTGATTTAGACTGTGCTAATGCCAAGAAAGGTTAGACCTGACCATTCTTGAGGTCCCTATCATATGATTCTATTATTTCCTCTCCATTTTAGAGCTTTAACAATTTGTGTATTGATGTGCTTCATTCTATGGGATCCTGCTTCATGTGTGCAGGACTGAGTTCATAAACACACAAAAACATAGGAACGCATATGTATATTTGCTAGGGTGCACATTAATCTCACATGGATTATTTGGCTCAGCCCTGGCATGCAAGACTACCTACAAGGATATCCTAATGCTACTGCAGCTTTTCCTTGTTCTCAGTACCA
This sequence comes from Acridotheres tristis, assembly GCA_037013685.1. NCBI lineage: Eukaryota > Metazoa > Chordata > Aves > Passeriformes > Sturnidae > Acridotheres > Acridotheres tristis. Next base: position 73,813,989 of record CM072884.1, read on the forward strand.
GACAACTCATGATCTCCCAGCTCTAAGCAGGGAGTTGAGAAGATATAGCTTCTCCATTTTGAGAAAGGGAACATTCTACCATCCAGCTGGAGAGATTACCCACTGCCCCATCCTGTAATGTGTGGAACTAGAGCATATAATTGCTCCATTTTGCAAATTATGAAGCTGAAACCATTAAATAATTTATCTCATTATTTTCTGTAGTGTTTTCCCTTTTCTGTGGGTAGTAGCTGTAAATCATAATGTACAAGCCAAAAGAACATTTGCAAAACTCTTGAATTATCCAGGGATGAAAACACAGCTCTCTGCTCAGATTCTTTGCTGGACTCATGCTCATGTGCTGGTCAGTTTTAAGCAGCATACATAGTTAGACCCTACAAACATACAGAATATGCCAATAACATTTAAAGTGGATTAATCTGTCTTGTCCTGTCTTTCATCTATTATAAATTTAACAAAATAATGGAATCATATTTCCTCCATTAAATAAATCCAAGTCAAATTGCAAACAGCAACAAAAGGTCACTAAGTGGTTTTTTGAGCTCGTATTTTTACAGAGATGGAAGTTTTTGCAAAAATTCATAAATGTACTGTAGCTTTGAGTTTATTTGCTGTATCTTGGTACTCACAACTAGCAAACAGATGCTGGGTTTTGCACTCAGATATTCATCTGTGTGTCTAAAGGGTTTATTTACTTGCACTTTCAATTCTGCAATTTGTATGCATATGTTGGTAGATGTATGTGTGTGTGCACACAAGTATGTAAACAGTTGTACACATGTAAAGCACAGCCCTACAAAATACAGGTGTATCTGCATCCAAATTGGTAAAACTCTGATCTTTATAGAAATACTGTAAGCAGCCAAATCCTTAGTAATCTAAATAATGAAAATAAATCTCGATAAAGTCAATATAAAGAAGAAATTATTTTATCACCCTTCACTGTGCATTTTAAGTAACAAATGAATCAGAGCAGGTTTTGCAATTATAATTCTTTTATCTTTTTCTTTAAAACAAATTATGACAGCTGAAGGCAGGATCTCATGACATGTGCCATTAATAGTGCATTATGGACAGCATGAAACATGAAATAAGAAAAGCATTAAAACAAAGGTGTTAAGTTTTTTAAACAGTTACAAGAAGACAGATGGATCATTGCTTGGGGAAAGCCCTCTGTTCTGCAGTTCTCTGCTGCAGGATTCTTCACCTCTGGTTAGAGAGATGTTTTACCTAACCAGCTGGAAGACATTTATCCCCATAACACAGCCCTAATCCATGTTCTCTGCAGTTCTTTGAAATCTGCTGCATTTTACAGTATCCTATTCCATCCCTGGCTCCTTTGCTGGCATTACTAACGAGAGTGGAATAACTCCTTTCTGGGAGATGAAGCTGATTCATAGTTCTTGGGGTGGCCTTCTTTTCCTCTCTTGGATGAACTTTTCATTTATCTGCAACAGAGAAAGATTTACTATCCATATGCCTTGTGGTGCACTGTAGAGAGGCATTTTATAGAAAGCTTAAGGACTGGAAGTCTTTTGCTATGAAAACAAACACCTTCACCCAGTAATTCAGTAGCCTTGGATATGTGGCCTCTTATACTTCTCTACCATCTAGAATAAAATAAGTGTCTATTTATTCTCTTGCCTCAAATTCAGATAAACTCTTGTTAAATAAAATGGCTTTCTGATAACCTCATCCAATTTGTGCATAATATTTAGGGGAAATGGGATGTGAAGGAAGTTGCTGTTAATTTTGAAACAAAATTAAATGCACTGTAAACCTTCCAGAAATATCTAGGAGTTTTTTCAATGTGTGACCCAAGAGTTAAAAAAGCAATTTCCGTCAGACAGTTTTTTCCCCTAAACTATGTGTGCACTGCTTGCTGCAAGAAACCAGTAGGAACAGACAAGGTGCTATACACTTCAGCTTGGGCTATCATTATATTATTTCCCATGCCATCCAGTAGTGGTTTGGGTAAGATGGAATTGGAGATTGACACTGTGTAGTTTTGAGAGAAAGGAAAGAAATGCAAAGCACACAAAGACCCATGGGCTTTTTTATTAATGACTTATCTAAGAGTTCAGGGACAATGTGAGGAAGTGATTGGTATAAACTGGAGAGCTGAGTGTGAAACAATGAAGCTGAATGTGAACAAGAGTATTTTATCTGATTCTCAAGAACATGCACAACACAGTGCAATCTATTTGGTAAGCAAATCATGAAACTACTAATCAAGGACTATGCCCTAATGGCCAAAGGGATAAATAACTGCATAATGGCAGTATTTATCTAAGAAATTAGATTCCTTCAAACAACATGAAGCTCTACAAAGCAATCACATATCAGAAACCCTTAGATGTATCATAAGTGACAATAAAGACAAAAATCTATCTTTAACTGAACAACAAAAAAAAAGTCCAGAATAAATATGTCTTTAATGGCCTATGTCTCCATGAACAAATAATTGTTTCATTCTTTAGTGTGGACAAGACTGAGATTACTCATGTAGAAGAAATCATCAATCTACTATCATAACCTGCTCACCATTTTCTCAAGCAAATAAAGTTAGGGAGCTGAAAAGAACACAAGGTAGTAGATAACTCATTATGCCCTTTCCAATCATTATTTTTATGTTTTCTTTCCTCAGAAAATAAAAAGAACTAAAAATCATTGACTGTTTAAACCAAGAAAGACTTATGGGCACTTTTTTTAAAAAAAGCAAATAATTTTTACATCCGGCATTCACCGAAAGGCATATATTTGTCTTAACATAACAAGATGTCATTTTACTGTTGATATTTTCTGTTTAAATTTTTCTGTGGAGGCATTCAAAACTTCCTAAGCATTTTCAAAGTGCACAGTGGTTACTGTAGAACAACAGAAGTCTGTTTCCAGGATTGTTTCCAACCACATCCATCCCTCCCAGAATCTGTCTCTCTATTCCATGAGCATCAGTGCTGGCACAGGATAAAATTTTGCCCTCAATGGTATGGAGGAGAATAAGCCTTCTTTTCAGTTGACTTACATGGTTTTTGTGACTGTGTCCTGAGCTGAGGAGCACAGTTTTCCTGTCTTCTGACACTGCTTTCTCATTTTTGGACTCTTGGAAGTTATGCTTCTCCATGCATATCATCCATACTCTTCCACTACACCACGTAGATATCCAGACTGTTTCATGCATCCAGGATAGCAGAAGGACAAGAAAAAGTGCCTGAGGAGACATGTGAACACTCCTGTGTTCCTCATTGTTCCTTCAGGCAGCTATCCAGAAGTATTCAATCATGTCGTGACTGCAATCTTTATTCACTACATTTCAAAGAACAGCTTTTATAAGCAGAAGAGAATTTTCAGTTCTACTGAACAATTTACACTAAAGGAAACCACAAGTATCAGTTGTAGACAATCTGGCATGCCTTTTTTTTTTTTTTTTTTTTTTTTTTTGGATAACTGGCCACTTAGTTCACAGCAAATGTATTTCCAGTCCTTGATTAGATATTCTAGCCTTCCAATAGGAATGAAGGAAAGAAAAACTTTGTAGTAAGAGGTGTAATAGAGGCATGGACATTTTTCATATTTTTCCTTGACAAACCCTTTTCCATTTTAAATTAGTGAGATTTATTCTTATCAAACAAAAAAGTAAGAACTGTCTTTTTTACATCTAAGTGACTGATGTTTTTAGTAAGAAATGGTGGTCTTGGACGTGTGAGAAGGCTGAACAAACTCATCTGAACCACAGACACAATAATTTGTTCACGAATGGAAACTCCTCTACAGTTATTTGTGTAAACCAACATTAAGCACACAAATATTTGCAGGAAAAAGTAAAAAAATAAAAAAAATTTAAGCAATAAAGTTAGGGCAAGGGGTAAGTTGAATTTATTGGCTGTTATGTTTCCATAGAGAGAGAGAGAGAAATGTTTGAAATAATCAGAGTAAATATTTCTGTTCCATGATTTGAGTAAATATTACCAAAAGAAGAGATTTGTTCTAGTTCCATTTGTGCAACTCACTTTGGAAATGGGAAGTTGTCTAACTTGCTTTTCCAGAAGAAAATATCATAGAATAATAGAATGGTTTGTTTTGGAAAGGACTTTGAAGACAACTTAGTTCCAATGTCCCTGCCACAGACAGGGACACCTTCCATTAAACCAGGGTGCTGAGGGCCCCATCCAACCTGGTCTTGAACACTTCCAGGGATGGGACATCCACAGCTTCTCTGTTCCAGTGCCTCACTACCCTTTAATAGAGAACATTTCTTCCTAATAGCTATTCTAAACCAACTCTTGTTCAGTTTAAAGCCATGACCCCTTGTCCTATTATGACATCCCCTTGTGAAAATTTCCTCTCCAGCTTTCTTGCAGGCCCCTTTAGGTATGGAAAGCTGCTCTAAGCTCTAACTGAATCCTTCTCTCCTCCAAGATGAACCTCAACTTCATGACTCTGATTTGAACCCACTCTGACAGGTCCATTCCTTCCTTATGTTGGGAGCCCCAGAGTTGGATGCAGTGTTCCAGGCTGGGTCTCACAGGTGCAGAGACCCCACCTGAGGGCAGGATATATAAATGGTATCTGCCTGCTTTAGGCAAAAAGATGTTGCTAGGCTGATGTAAGTATTATAAAAGCCTTCAGGTTTTCCTTCCTAGTTGGTAGAGGAGCATGATACTAACAAGTTAATCATCATTATTTATATTGTTAACTCTTATCTTTCTGTATGGAGCATGTGGGAAATAGTGAGGACAAAAAATATTTCTTAAATTTTCCTTTAACTGAAGCAGAACACACTTGATTTTGAAGGCCTTTTTTAGATACTGGATACCAGCAGTGTTAAGTGTCTGTGAAAAGATTTCCCCACAGAGCAGAGAGAATCCAGTGTACAGTGCAGCATATATCACTGTTAGATGATGTAATTTTTCCTAATTTTTCCTTGAAAAATATGATACATGTAAACAGGATTTAAAGAAAGCAGTAATTTCTGGTCGTTTCTGTATCAACTTTTAGAATAGTGCTTGCTGTTCTTTTTTCTGTCTTCTCACAATTTTTTCTCTTCTGAAACCATAGAAAACAACTTGCTTCATAGATACCATCCTATTCCATTTGACAAAAATTGCTTTTTTTCACCCATATTTTGAACAGGGCCAAAGCTGGCATAACTTACTGTGTTTAACAGGAATAAAATAATCAACTTCATTGCCACCTAATCCTGTCGTGCCAAAACATGCTCGTTTCTGTATAGTGCTGTCCACAGATATTCGTGCAGATATGGTAATAATAGCTTCCTTCCATACACTCAGCCAACTGGAAAAAAGTTAGATTTTTCTCAGAAAAATCTGAGAACAGGAATGACCAGTCTTCTCCAAAACAAATTGTTGAAAAGATTCTTTGTGACTTTATTATGATGCCTTTCTGTCCTAGCAGAGTCCACCAAAAACAGATGCCTAAAGAGGCTACCGAGAACAGAGGCTAGACAGTGTTAAAGGAATAAAGTAGGTATTTATTTAAAGGCCTTCAAAGGATACACCTTGGACAGTACAAGAGTCTGGCCATGGCTACACACAAGATGGACTCCAAGTCACAAGTTCTCAGACTTTTATAAGTTTTGGTCCATTTACATATTGGGGTTAATTGTCCAATTATAGCTTCAGGTTATAGAGTCCCATCCTCCCAGATTACTCTCCTCAATTCACTCTAATTTATACTTTTGGGGCCCGAAGCTACAACAGTGTCCTTGGTTCTCAGGCTGGAAAAGGATTGTTTTGTCTAACTAATTGTGAGGAGATCTTGCTAACACTTCATATGAAGCTCAGAGTTATATACTAATGCAGTACAGAATCTGGAAAATATGAAAGCTAAAACTTAAGGCATCAATTAGACCCTGGGTCATGTCCTATTCTTGGCAGATATAAGTATTAATAATTAACTTAATGTCTTCTTTAAAACTTATAGCATTGAGAGGTTACGTATTTGGGTTTACACTATTGCATTCAGAAAATCTGAAGTCGGTGTTATTTTTTTACAGCAATAAACTATAGGTACAACGGCACAGGACAGAGCCTAGTAGTTCTTCCTTAATGTGCTACTGGATCTGCATCCTGTTCTTGCTCATGTCTGTAAGGAACAAGAAGAGATGCAATAAATCCGTGTTCATATCCCAGGGCTGGGTTAGTGACAGCGGAATTTCATCAACATTTGTTATTCTAGTAAGAAGGGGAGCTGGATTCAGTGGATGCACACAAAGATAAGGGATTTCATGAAGACTGATCTCCAGCACAGAGCAGTGACAGAGGAGGAGCTCAGCTGGACCAGGAGGGTGGGACAGAGCTGTGCAGAGGCTTGAATGCACAAAGCTGCTGCTTTAGGCAGCTCCTAAAGAGGGAAGGTAGTGTGAATAAATTCACAGCAAAGTTAACCCCTAAATAAACTGGGAGGATGGAATATCTCTCCACAGGTCTCCAGAACTGACTACATCTCCACATTTAGTGTTCAGGGAGCGGGGGAGGACTCTTCTACCAAGTGCTTAGAATGGAAAGAACAGGTTAAAACTCAAAGTTATAGAAAGTTGATCCCAAAACATCCCCATAACTCCTTAGATTTCCTAGTCCATTTTTATGACATATAGCAGTCTTATGGGGAAATAGAAATAATTCATATTCATAAATCCCCATTGAATGAAACTGGAGCTGTTGGATTAATTTTTTGTTGTTGGGTTTTTTCTTTTGGAAAATGTTCATTTTAGATAATCAAGAATTTTTGCAGGAGAATTAATGCAATGGTTCCCTGGCCACTGGACTGGAAGCCTCAGCAATGTGCAGCCAGGCAGTAATCTTTCTGTGGAAAATGTTCCATTTTTAAATTTTTCACCATCTATTAAAAGCATTTCTTTTCCTGCTGCAAAAATTGTAGTGAGAACAGACTTTTTATTTTCTGCAAAACACTGTTCTGTGTTATTATTAATATTTATGATGATTACAGCATATCAGACAAACGGCCTCGTGATGAGCATGAAATTTTTATAGTGCTTTGACCTTCTCTAGACTGGACAAACATTTTTACTCTTGATCTCCCAATCATTTAAAAGATCAGAACACAGATAATTTGGAAGAATTATTGAGTAGGAAGGAGCTCGAGTAAGATTGCTTAAGTAGGAGCATTGTAGGATTTTTGCAATGTTACTCCTATCCTATTGATTAGTTCTATTTCATCCCTATAATATAGTTAGTGCAGCTAGGCAAACATAGAAAAATTGCTCTTTCCTTTCAAGAGGAATGTCAAAACAATAAATAGATTAGTCATGCCAACAGCATTGATTTGTGACAGCCTTGATGTATGCAATCATTTGGGAATCAAACATTTATCACTGGGGGGAAAAAAACCACCGTTTTTATTTTCTGCATTGAGACTTGCTGGGAGAAAATGCTATTAGGCATCTCAAAATTCTCTGCATAGTGGCAGGCTTTTAAATGCAATAAGATATCCGCAGTACATTTCCATATTAATCAATAAAATGAAAGGCAAAAATCAATTTTGTCTGTGCAACTGTGTGTGACACCTCCCTAAGAGCTGTACCATTGGGATGGATTCATGCCAGCAAAGATGGTCATAGGTTGATTGTTTATTTATGGCAAGGAAAGGCATAAAGTCATCTTACTGACAAAGTAGCAGGAAAGATGTTACTCGTAGGATGTCTATTCAAAAACCTGGCACTGGTACCTGGGAAGTATGTATTTCAGACCTTAATAGCAACTGTGGCTTCCCACGTGAAACAGGGGCAATGATTTTCTTTAACTCAGAGGAAATAAAGGTTGAATTTACCAAAGAAACTGAGGATCATCCAGTTATTCTCTGAAAAGATGACAACACTGAGGGATTTTTCATATATACTTGGAATTAACAAATTATCATTATTGTAACTTGAGGAAATTAATAAAATGTGATCCACTAGTTTCATATTCTGCATTTCCTTCCCTATACTGGAATAAGCACTGAACCTTATGACCCCCACAATTTGGCTGGCCACTGTTGCATCCTCTGGTAATTCTTCTAATTCAGGATATTGTATGATGTTAGATTATGGCTTGTGTCATATTTTAAAGCTTTCATTGATCACTTCTTCTGCAATGCACTGTCTGTGATGTTATTTTACTGTAGATTTATTTGTAACTATAAACTTATTTTCTTTGGTGCTCCTTTCCTTCTCTAGTTATTCCAAATATTCAGTGTGAGGTTTTCTGATGATTGCTAAACCAATGTTATTGTAGCATGAACTGAAAAGCTTGGTTTTGAGTGGCAATGGTTATCTCAAAACTCTTCATTGCCTAAAAGATATTAGGATATTTTTTTTGTTTTCTTATACTCATCACTTGATTCCATTTTATTGCTCAGTCATTCAGTATCATGAGGTTCTTCTCAGATTTTCTAGGTCAGTCTTCATATTTACTCTGCTGAGCAGTAACACTAGTCTCCATTTTCACCTTTCTGTTTAGCCCCAATCCCAGTTTATTAAAAGGAAAACAACAGGAAAGGCTTGCATTAGGGTCTTGTGGAGTCTGTTAAAAATGTCTCTGGAGCAAAAGTTATCTTTCATTATCATCCACTAGACCCTTTCAACCCAAAAAATTGCTAAAAATTCATTGATAATGCAGCACTGAAGATGCATTACATCTAGTGGCATACTGAAACTATGAAGCAGAAAAAATTATTCATGGAAAAGAAAAAAATAGAATGATGACTAATGTCCTTCCATAAGGCAGTAAACTGCCAATAAGAATATCGGTCTGTTAGGTTTAAACTGGGTTTTTGCAGAAGAAGACATTAGAGTCATAGATACCACCACACTAAGTAGCAGAAAGATTATGAAAGATGGAGAAAAACTTTTTACAATAGCATGAAGTGGCAGGACGAGGGGAAATGGCTTCAAACTGAGAGAAAGTAGGTTTGGATTAGATATTAGGAAATATTTCTTTACTGTAAGGGTGGTGAGGCACTGGAACAGGTTGCCCAAAGAAGTGGTAGGTGCCCCATTCCTGTCAGTGCTCAAGCCAGGCTGGATGGGGCTCTGAGCAGCCTGGTCAAGTGAAAGATGCCCCTGCCCATGGCAGGGGGTTGGAACTTGATGATTTTTAACATCACTTCTAATCCAATCCATGCTATGATAAGATTCTATGCTGTGTGTAGATTAGATACTGCTAAAGGGTGAAGTTATTATTGAAATAATTAAAATTTTTTTGAAAAAAATTTCTTATAAAAGTAAAATAGGTGTCAATTTTCCAGAAGAGATAATGGACAGATCACTACTTATGTGTTAAAAAAGGTACCATAAACTCTGTCAAGGTTAGAAAAAAAGCTCACACTGCACAAAATTTAGAATTAGAAGTGCGGAAGAAAATAAAAAACAGTGTAGAAATCATATTCACTGTAAATTCTGAATATAAGGAGACATTTGAAAAATGTGTCAGGGCTGACGTGGGAAATATGAATTATAAATCAGTTGTGATGAAGGGGATAAGGAAATCAGAAACATCAAGGGAAACAAGGAGGATTTCTGAGTCACATGTATGAAACAAGAAGAACCTCTGCAAAACAAAATTAATGAGATCCAGCACTAAAAGTTTAATTAGTTCTAGGCAGCACAATACTAGAGAACTCTTTTAAAGAAAATAAAGAAAACAGAAAAAGGCCTGAGGAAATCACTTATGAAAACAGAATAAGAAAATTAACATGGAAAATATGACCAAGCACAAACTAAAAGACATGATAAATATCTACATATATCTGAGGGAGGTAAAAAACAAGAAATAATCAAACTGTTTAAGATTTTATGAAGCAGCTTATTAGAAATAGTTGATTTAAATTAAGCAGCAGAGAAAATATACCACAGAGCTGGACAAATATTCTGATAGTCATGTATGGCAGACAATGAAATACCTTTCATTAAAAGCCAGAAGAATGTAGCAAAGCTATTTTAAAATTTTTCTGCACAGATCTCTAGGGAATTTTTACCTAGGAATTTATATCTGCACAGGCTTTGGAATGGTTGAAAGGATCTTTGAGGTTCTAATGTCTTTGACTGTATAAAGATAATGCAAGCTATATACCCAGGAGATTTTTACTAAGGATACATTTAAGTGTAATAGGAAATTTCAGACAATGATTTTTTTTCTTTTCAAGCATTTCAGCCTATCTCAACCAGAAAGAGGCAGAAACATGGACTTTTTTCAGTGTTCCAAACTCCACCTATCTTCAAAGAATTATGCACACTACTCTGTGTTAATACAAATTTAAATTAAAAAATGGGGGTTCTTTTATTTGCTAGTATTTCCTGTGACTGACAATGAGACCTTTTAAACCTCTCTTGGCATATGGTAAAAGCAACAAGACAAAGATTTTAGAAATGTATTATGTTTTATTAATTGATGTGTGTCAAATATTCATACAGAATCCTCAATGTTTAGCAATAATGTTAGCTAAAAGTCCAGTTCAGAAGAACATCTTGCATTTGGCCACTGTAGGTAGTGGAAGAATAGGAAGGGTAGACAAAGCTTACCATTTTGCCTAGTCTTTGCTACTTTCTTTTTGCATACATGAACAAAAATAAGACATGATCTAATAGCAGTGTATAATTTAGAATTCCTCAAAGTTGTAGAAAGACATAGAAGAACAGTAACTTTTTTGGCCATTTTTTCAGTATATGGAAGAAAAATGTATGTTATGTGAAATACTCAAAAAAAAAATCTAGTGAAACTGCAGTTCACCCAACAAAAACTCATTTCATTTCTATCAGATGCAAAAAGATGACAATTGCATGTCAATAACTTTTCATACATATATCGTAATTTGTTGAGCTGCTCAGCCTGAGAGACAGTTAGATACAATCCCAATAGGAGTAATAAAAATTCCTTTTAGTTTATTCATACTATTGACAATTCTTTTTTTCCTTTTTATTTTGAAGGAAAAGTAAGTGATACCGTGATGAACCAACATGGCTACATAGCTGATCAGAAATATCAAAAAACACATTTTAATTCTCAAATCTGTACATTCTTATAATTAAAACATAGATAATAAAAAACTGGATCTGATACTCTACACTTGTTTTTAAAGTTTGCCTTTTCATTAGCTGGTAATTAACCTGGCAGGGACAATTCTGGATTCCAGTCCCTCCTGAAATAATTTGTGACATAATCTCATTACGTCATCCTTCAGACATCAGCCATTCAAGCATAAGCCAGAAAGCTGGATTCACCCTTTCTTGCCTTAAATATCAATCTTTCTGTTCAGAATAGTTAAGTATTCCATAGAAACAGCTTTAAAAGGAGAGCTATTGGGAACTTTAGCATAGCAGAGATGGTTAAGGTGTTTTTCCAGCAGGTAAAATTTTGAACCTACTTATAGCAAGATAATAAATCGAAATGGAGTTTTCCATGTCGTGGTTGTACTGTGTACAGCTGGGCACCTTCAGGAGTGCACCCTTCTGCACTACTCCTTTGAAGAACTTGGTGCTCAAGGATGATGTGCAGAAATGATAGGCTCAGAAGGGATAAGAGGGTGAGTGGGTTTCTGTCAGACTGCCCCTGTGGCAGTTCATTTGGGAGCTGCATGCAGAGCCCTTTACTTGAACCAACTCCCTTGAACCATAGCCTGGACTTCAAGACTGTCCAGATTCTGCACCCAGACTAAACCAAGAGTCCAGCAGAAAAATCGGATCTTACCTGCTGCTGGTCTCCTACTCACAGGATCATTGGCTTGAAGCTTGCTAGCAGCATGGTACACACACACACACAGAATATTCTGCACAACCATGTTGTGATTCTCAACAGAAAATGGTTAAGGATAGAGTTTAATAAGGATATAGAGCAGACTGCAGTGATCAGACCTCTGAAAAGTTTGCTGACCAGTGGTTTTTCAGATGGCCTCTTTCACATGCCCTCTCCCACCTATTTTCCCATGATTGTTCTTTAGCTCACAATAATCCATCTTTCTTTGCCCTTGTTTTCTCCCATGTAAACAACTCACCCCAGACGTGTTTTCCCCATTGCTCCCTGTTTTGTTCAGCTGCATATGCTGGCAATTTTTACCTCCAGAGAAATCTTAACCCACATCCAGCAGTTTCTCATGTTTTGCTTAGGCAAAGACTGACAAGTCATTTGTCTGCATATCTCCAGAGAGAAGCTTAACTGATTATTGTAAACTGAATATCCAAATAAAAATATTGAAATCCCCTTTGTGCAAGTGTAACATGAATTTTAAGAAAATTGCCTTCTCCCATGAAACAAAAGAAAACAAAAAACAAAAACGAATAAATAAAGCCAAAACTAAAAAAAAGACCACAAAACAAAAAATAACAAAAAAAAGCACGATGTAGAAAATTATAATGTTATTATGCCATACTATAAAGTGTATGTGGACCTTAACGATACTCAGAAAGGTAATCTATAAGGTGTCAGTTTAGCCTCATCAGGATAGAACCATACAGAGTTGTAATTCGAATAATAATTTGAAAAAGGGATTATGGACCCTAAGGAAAACAGCAGTTTTGTCATCACTGTCATGCCTTATTCTGTTTTCCTGAGAAGAGTTCTTATCACCTCCTTTAAATGTGAGGTAGAGGTTTACTTTCCTCTTCTTGAATTTTTTTAGTAAATCATAATCTAGCAGTAAAAGTTTTGGCAGAGTATTACGGGGATGTATTTCCACTGATATTATATTTGTAAAAAGTCAATATGTACCCATATTTCACTTTTCAATTTTTAGTTTTTAATTTGTTTCATTAGTTTGCCATCTAACGCTCTAAAGATTTTTATGACCACTATTTATATTTGGTGTCATGATGGAAAACTCACTGAGTTTTACCTACACGACCTAGTAAATACAATCCAGACTCCTGCCTCCCCTTGCCCTTGGTCAGAAGGTTGGGAAGCTACCAAATGATGCCTGCCTTGCAGCCCAGCATATCAACAGTTATATCTTTTTCCGAAACAGTCATTGCCATTCTCAAGGTCATAGTCAACTGCAACAGGTTGCCATTCTGTTTAAAACTGATCTGCAATCCATGGTCTTGTCCATAGACAAATCCTTTGAAGTTTCACAAATAAAAATTTACGCTTACTTTTTTTCACTAGCAGATTTGGGAACAAGCACTTTGCAGTTCTCCATAAATAAGTGCAAGACCACATACCTAGAAGAAAAATAGAGAACTCTTAATAAGGAATTTAAAATAAGATTTTACTCCTTTTTTTTTCCCAAAACAAAATATACCTGACAGTTTTGTGAAGGACATGCAACATAGTATTTTACCATCTTTTATTTCCATGAAGAAACAACATTTATAGACTTCATCCATAGATTCTTTTTTGGATTCCCCTGGGGGAAGCTCAGCCACAGCTGGAATCTTACTGATAATTTTGAAGTAGAAGAGCAACAATGTGCATGAAAGGAAAAACTGATGTCACAGCCAAATTAACAGAGACCCTAAAAATGCCTTTCCTTATCAGCCTCCCAAATTTTCCCTATCAGACCCTCCTTGCATTTTCTTGATGATAGGAAGGAGGCAAGAAAAAGGAGGAAGTTCTTGTGAGAACTTTGTATTTCAGCCTAGTTTTGGGGGGGTTTTGACTTGCCAGAAGTCTCATAAATCAGTGTCATTGTCCCTGCTCCTTCTATTTCAATCTGGAACTCACTAGAAAGTTTTCTGGGAAACCGCTCTGAAAGAAATATAACACAAACAAGAACACATCACTTTCGGTATCAAGATAATAAGAAGGAGTGTCGATGCATTTCCAAGGAAACAGAGGCAGATTCTTGTCTATTTGTATTGTTAGTCTATTCATTATTTTGCCTGGACGTGCTTAGGGCTCATAAAGTATTTCCATATCTTGAAATTCACATCTGGTCTTCTGAATTTTTAAGTTATACAATAAATAACCTAGCATGATGACCAGTTTCTCCTGTGCCTCTCATTAAAATGGCACCTATAAAACCTAAAAAGAAAAAAAAAAAAACCTACAAAGTTTACCAAAACTTTCTTCAGGATGTCTTTCTTATATACTGCTTAAAATGAAATAACTTCCTTCTAAAAGACACTGACAAATGCCTGTGGTATTTCTCGATACAGACAATGGAATATAAAGCTGTTAAAGAGAGCTGCTCTGCTCAGGTGACAGAGATGTTGGGGGCCCTTGGACCACACCCTAGACCTTCAATAGCCTTTGGGGGGCTGACTGCATCAGGAAGGTCCCCACTCCTGCTTTCAGCATCCAGGAGAGCTGAGAGCAGCAGCACTGATGGTGACCCTGGTGTGCCATATGCTCTGCACTTTCTCAGGATCATAGGCAAGCCTGTGTCCTCAGTGAGCAATTGGTCATGTCGATTGTTTCCAAGCCCCTGACAAACCCACAGCACAAGAACGACTTACCTAGACCGAGTTCCTCATCCTCTCACCCCGAGTTGCTCATCCACTCACCCCAGCTGGCAGCTAGATGCCAGTTTTTTGCCAAATGCTCTAGTATATGGAGAAAGAAGACATACTGAACCTAAGAAAGCAGATTTGGAAAAAAAAAAAAAAAAAAAAAAAAGAGGAAAAATAAAGAATATATGTAATTGAACAATACAGTCCAAGTATATTAACGACATAAAAAACAGGTGAGTCAATCACCCAATTTTCAGATTTTTTTATAATAATTAAGTTCCCAATATCTACTATTTGAGGTGATTTGGAAATTATTAAGCCCACTCAGATTTACACTGAACTCAACTAGGCTTTTATCCAGTTCAAGGGTCTGTTCTTGAGAATTAGGATTGCTAGACTAAAGCATCTAGATTTTCTGAACTTTATTTTGAAATCTTTCCAGCTTCTCATGTAATAATATTCACAACATTCTTAGAAGGAAAAAAAAAAGGACTCGGGACAGCAGTGGTTTTTTTTGTTGATATACAATTACACGATTATAAATTTGAAGAGCTACAGTCTGGTGAAAACCATTACAACATTTTGATTCTCCTGTTATAAATCTCAGATTATTACATTTCATCGGATTTTCACTATATTAAACCTTACAGCTTCCATTTCACTCAACCGCACAGGGTACCTGCTATGTATGTGCTCATATGGAACTGTACAAGTGAAAAATAAAGTTTATCACTGTAGTGAGAGTTAGGGTGGGCAAAAAAGAGAATTCAACCTGATGACCTGAGGAAATATTTTCCAAGAGAGTAATTCACCTTAAATACTGTACAGTGTTTCTTCCTACAAATCAGTGTTATGGATGAAAAATTCAATCTTAATTTAAATCTGAGGCCTAACTCAAAAAAATTGTAGTATGAAGCTAGTTAAATACAGAAGTGAGTTTGTTCCCAAGGGGCCTGAACATTAACAATAATAATTATAGCTTGTTCTTCCAGGTTTCCCTTAGTCTATGGCTGTCAGGTATCATCTGGATATGTTTGATTTAGTTAGGATCAGCATGATGGTTAGAAAAAGGGTAGAAGGAAGAGCCCAGTCAGAGAGGGGCTAAGAAAATCATTTTGGCATTCATAGAAGTGGCACTTGATCATCCTCTTTTGCTAGACTGAGCTTGTAGTACTCTTACCAGAAGGAGACAAGAATAACCCAGCAGCCTGGTCACTGCTAAGTCAGCCATGGACCCACAGAGCTGCTGAAATTGAAGTAAAAATGAGTCCTCAAACGTTAATTTTCCATTTGTGCAAGAATTCATCTGAACTGTGCAACTGTCCAAGACTTCTAGTCTGAGCTGATCCCTAAAATGAGCCTTAACTGGAAGCACAACTTGTGTCAGCCTCAGAAATAATATTGCAGGAGGAACTTGTTTTACTTCAGCCCTTCAAGCATCTCTTGTCACAGCATTTAATCTATTTCTCAGACTCTTCCTCTTCAAATATGTCTCTATATAGGCCTCTACTTCAACATTAATCCTGTTCCACATCCTAACCCCAAAATGAAAATACAAACTGGTGATATTAAGATGTATCTGTCATCAATAACGGTGTGGATATTTAAAATTATATTTTTCCCTCAACCCCTTGCTCCCCAGGCAACTAAACAAAAGATCACAAGGCTCTAATGTCAAGTGCCACTGTTGGCTCATAGCTACTCACTGCTTCAGAGCAGCTTCTCCACAGACTTAAGTTATGAATTGCTGCCAGGAGTGGTCCAGATAAAATCCAGCCACCAAGATCTGTGCCCTAACAATGCCTAGTACTGGTCGTGGTACCTAGCTGGTCACATTGTCCACAAGGTACTAAAGCATAAATGTTTTATACAAGTCATTCTGAACATGAGAAAGAAAATATTTCATGAGAGTCCACACTTACAAATTCTCTTTTTAATTTTTTTTGCATGTGGAAAAACTGCTGACTTATTGCAGTAATCTGTGTCTGTGTGTGCATGTGTATATGTATATGTGTGTCTTTGTGTGCATGAAAATTGTTTTCTCTCTCAGAGGTAGTTCCCATTTTCACCATTTCCCACTGGAAATAACATAAACTAGAGAATTTTGAAATAATGTGCAGACAAAATAACACCTCTGCTTGAAACCAATTTCCTATCATCTCATCATTTCTCACAGTTAGCAACAAGTGCTATACACCTCACTCCAAATAACTGGCATTACACTCTTCCCAGCCTAAAAATACTGTGAAATATTAGATGTAAATTTGCAAAAGTGCTTAGGTGCTACATGCCAATCAATTCCAGTTTCAGTGGGATTTCTGGGTATGCACTGAGCATATAAACAACATAATGAAGTCCTAGGGTGAGGCTGTGCATGGAGATGTGTGTCTCAACTGCTAGAGCAGTCACTTCTTCCCATACCTCCATACATGCACTTGTGCTTTTATGGGGAAGGAGAAGAGGTCCGTGCTGGAACAAACCTCTCTGACTTGCAGCCAAGTGTGAAGCACACAAGCACTGCTCTCAGGTCTATGGGGAGCTCCATGCCTTCTCCACACAGCTGCTGTGGGACTCGTGCTTACAACAGCAAAGCAGGCATGGGTCTGTTTCAGAAGGAAGTCTGCTTGGTACTTTCTGGAGCTCAAGTCTGATGTATAAAGACGAGAATATGTGAAGATTTTTGTTTATCACGTCAAAGTTACAAGAGTTACAATCTGCTTAAAGTTAATTAGTTGCTGAAAACTTTAAATCTAACAGAGGAGACAAGGATTGAATATTATATTCAAAGGATATATTGTAAATCCAGTTTATCAAATGGCTATTGCCGCATAAATTATGATAAATTTGTATTTGTGTATAGACAAATACACCTGATTGGTGGTAAAACCTTTTTTATTGCCATGAATTTTGGTTCAGTTGCTTGGTTTTTACTTGTTAATGAACATCAAAATATTAAATTATTTTGCAGAAAGACTCTAATGGAAGTCAAGCAAACTTTTTTGTTTTAATCCAAAACATACAAACCATATATGTTTTTGCATACAACTTACAGCCATGTTTTGAAAATGTAGCAAGGCAAACATGGTTTATACCTATATACTATGGCAGAAATCCAATATTCATCTACTGTTCATATTGCAAGAAAATGAGGTCATTAAGGTCCGAAAAAACCGTTACTATAATTATAACAGCCTGATATATCATATCAAAATTTTGATCATCTCACACAAACTGTAAGAACATGCCCCAAGGATTCATTTCTATCATCCTGTTTTTTCTTGGGAAGGAGATTGCATAAGTACCCTCCAGAGCACTGGCTGCTTCAAGAAGCCGTGCAAAATAATTTTACCCCAAGCTTGATAATGCTATGGCAACTAATATTAATCTAGCTTTTAAAGTCTTTATTCCTCTTTTTGTGGTGGCAGCAGTAGAGGAAGATATTTTTGACAGCTGGGAAGCTGCCCTGCAGGCTTCACAGTGCTGCTGTCACACATCCCCTCAGACTCCTGCTGAGGAGTGCTCAGTATCCACACCTACAGCTGGAAATGCTGGTCTGCCTGAGGAACCCAAAGGTATCCCTTCTTTAAGGGAATGGCTGCTTTGTGTTTTAACAGATGCTATGCTTCTGGTAGCGGAGAGATTAGAGGGACCATTCAACATTGAATCAGTCATGGATCCTATTGATGTCAAGATTTCTGAAGCCATCATGAACATGCAAGAAAACAGCATGCAGGTGTCAGCAAAGGTACTGTGTGAGTCGTGCCTTCTCTGTTGTTGAATGTCACAAGAGGGGGGAAAAACATCTCCACCAATTTTTCTGTCTAGACTTTAAGAAAGATTGTCCAGACCACCAGAAATTACTTTTGCTTGTTCAACAGCTCACCAGACTGCCTTTGAATTCCTCACCTAGTTAAACAAGCTCGAGTTTTTCAAAAGAAAGTGGAAGGGAGAAAGCTACCATTTATTAAACTTCAAATTAATAGCTGTAACAGATTTAAGGAAAATAGAGCATGTTGAAAACCAGTGGTAACTCTGCTGTAAGCATTATCCTGCAGAGTACACTTGGTGGCTTCCACTCGTGCCTCATCTGTGATTCTCCATATTAATTTCCAAACACATTTTGATTTATCTAGGTCAGACCAAAGCACAATGTGTTTCAGGTGAATACACAAAATGTTCCGTTTAACCTCCTTTAATAACCACTCTAGGGAAATACTACATTGGCTGGTCTCTGATTACCAGACCTCAGTTTGACAGAGTTTTGTCTGGATTCTGACACAAAGATAAACAGACCTAATGATACCAGCTTCCTCCTATCCATTTTTAATGCATGTGTGTATACACAGATCACCATAACCCCATAAGATCCTTTGAATTCAGTTGCAGGTGCTATCGAGCCAATAGTCAACAATTAATGGTTTTGCCTTAATATTCATGAGTGCACTGTAGCTGAAATTCTAAAATCAACAGTTTGCCAAGCCATCTGCATTAGGAGCTTCTGTCTCCCATTTAACTTCCAGTACTCAGTTAGGTACTGGCCAGACTGCCATCTAAGTCAGTGGTTTTCCATTGCTTGGAAGGAAGCTGCTGCAGCTGGGAAAAAAAGTGGGGACAAAAAGCAGGAGCCTGAGGTTTACATTCTTCCTGTCAACCCAAAATTAGATGCTTTTTATGGCCCCAATGCTGCAGGTTGCTAAAAGTTTCCTTCAATATGCATTTTGCTTTCAACCTACATGACGTTCCTTGGATTTTAAAAGCAGTCTACATCCTGCACGATGAGACTTTATTCTGGCACCAGTGATCAAGGTGTTTTAACAGCCATATTTTCTCAAATATTTTGAGGGTTAGCTTCAGCAAACTCAGCCCTTACCTCAAAAAAGAAACAAAAAATATTTTCACTTGAAACTCACCTCAGGCCCAGGTGTATTTCGTTTTCCTTTTTACTTGTTTGGTTTTCAAAGTTTTTCCATTAGCTGGAAAGCTGCATCCCCTGCCAGAGTCCAATGATGTTTTGGCATGAGCTCATCTCACTACTTGTTTGTAACAGAGCAGACTGTTTCTCCTGTCCCTCAAAAATATTTTATTTGCTGTAAAGATAATTTGCAATGCAAAAGTTTTCCTCTAAGAGAAACTTTAGACAATATTTTTTTAATCTTGCAGAACAGAAATTACATCAACAAAATTTATTTCATTATATTTTCATAGATAATAGTGCTGTCTATACTTGAGAGACCTTTGTATATTCTCTGTAGACCATTATTCTCCTGAAATATGATTTCCTTGATCTCCCAGGTTATAGCCATCATTTTTCATGTAACATGAAAATGCTTTACCCCTTAATAAAAGGCAAAGGCTTTGGGTATAGCGCTGTGCTCTTCTATGCCAGGCTGCAGACCTGCAGAGATCATACACAAGCAGACTTTGTCCTCTGTCATCTAATTTTTCCACCTTTTATTCATATTGACTACTTAGAGCTTGGGTGAAAATGACAGATACCTCACCAGATGTAATAGGATGGATGCATGGAATGCAATTGCAGATCTAATGTAGGAAAAAAGCCACTCTTGTCAATTATTCTGAGATGCCACTGAGAAAGCTTCCAGCAGGGTACTGAAATCATGATCTTTTCTGTTTTCTCATTCTTCAGACAATTTTGCACCTTTTATTTGACTGTACCTACTGAAAAATGTGGTGACTAGGAATCATAGCTATTTTTCCACAAATCAATCAGTGCCTTTTTACAGTGGAAAAATGCAACACCCACATACTTATAGATGGTTTTTCACCACTGACATGCAGCCTTTTCTCCCTAAAAATCTAATTGATGTCTGAGAGAAGACTCTATGCTGTATTCAGTAGAATTTTTGGCCATATTATATAATCTTGGCTTTCTTTTAAAAGGAGTGGAAAAAATGAAAACAAAAGGTTTCTCCCTCAAGAAGCTCTCACTTACTTCATCCTCTTTATAGTCAGAAGAAGTAGACCTTATTTAATCCAAAATCCAGCACTCCTGTTTCAAATAGTTATATGAAATTTCCCTATTCCAAAAGTCCAAGAAAAAGCCAATGACTTAACAATTAATCAGTGCAGACAGTCAAGGCTTATTGCTTGAGTTCACTCCTTGTCTTTCATTTCCTTAGAAGACACAAACCCTCTGTCTTCCTTTTTTGATGGCTGCACATCAATACTGAGACAGAGAATTATAGATACCACATGTACCTCTTCTATCTTTGTCCTGCTGACCAAGGACATGCAGACTCAGACACATTCCAGGATCTCTCACTGCATAAAACAGAGCATCTCTTTTCCTCGGCCATTAACTTTTCTTCTTTGTGTGATGGTTATAGTCGATTCTTCTAGCACGTTGAAGTTGACATTAAACATGAGCTAGTATTATATTAAGATCCTCCAATTCATGCTGAGGCTGCAATCTTTCTCTGTTTTCTTGGTATTTCTCAGCAGTTTATATTCAGCACTGGCTGCCTAGGAAGTCTGACCACAAATCTCTAGGCTTTTTGTCTGCCCACCTGCACAACTGTCATGTCCCTTAATGACAGACACACAAGTTCCTAATTTTGCCTCAGGGAAAGTCTCATTCCTGACAGCTGTGACAGCTGGAGATGCCTGTCAGAAAAAGAGCAGCAATATAGAAAGTCACACCCCAAGGCCCAACGGCTTTCTTCTGGAAGGATCTATGTGCTCTGAATATGCCCAAAGTTTCCCTTCTCCAAGAGAAGAAAAGGACTGATGATCATCAAAACACGTTTCCATAGATTCATCATCAAACACCTGCAGCCATTCTTACAGAGTACCTCCCACAAACCAAACCACAGAGAGTGCAAAACAATCAGTCTGGGCTGCCTGAGATGCTTCCCAAGACATCAGTACCTTTTAAGAATATGCTTTGCAGCCAGGGTCTACCCAGACTAGAATAATGTTTCCTGAAGGTTGCCTCTGGCAGAGGTCAGGGTGCAGTAGATTTACCTTGGATTTCTGCTTATAATATCTGAGACAGGATAGCCTCATTGAAATCTCCTTGTTATGCTCTAGTGGCACCTTTTTGTATTTCAGCAATATGGTGCCAAATTCAGGGCTAAGCAACATGTTGATTATTTCTCAGGCAAAGTTTTTACATTTGGTGCATTGTTTCCCAAGGTTCAGTTCATATCCAAGACAGTCATAGCATAACTTAGCATTTACCTTATTTTCATTCTCATTCTTACTGAGGTTATTCAGGTAGTCATATTCAGAGTCATAACATATAAATGTTAATTTCAATCTTGGCCAAAACAAGCATGTTTTGAGAGTCTTCACAATTTTCCCACAAGGCTGTCAGTACCAACACCTTTGATTCCTGCTTCAAGTCAAAAAGTAAATGCTACATCTGCTCCATTTTAAAAACATGGATGTTTGCTACTTGATATCTGCAGAGATTTCTCATTCACAAGTGGAGGAAAACTCAAAAAACAGTGCAAAAGATGTTATAATATCCTTTTTTTTTTTTCAAATTGGAGAAAATTCCTAATCTGATTATATCAGCATAATCGTGTC
The DNA here is from genome assembly GCA_037013685.1 of Acridotheres tristis. Classification (NCBI taxonomy): domain Eukaryota; kingdom Metazoa; phylum Chordata; class Aves; order Passeriformes; family Sturnidae; genus Acridotheres; species Acridotheres tristis. The sequence goes on from CM072884.1 coordinate 73,835,941, forward strand.
TCCATTGCTGCTCAAAACACGACATATTGAGCTGTTTTATGCCACAGTCTGGTCCCATACAGTTATGTTAGACTGCTGTAGGAGTCATTTGGCTGCCATGACCAGATTTTTCCACTTTCATACAGTCTATCCCATGAGTGAGTTTCCCCTTAGTAAGTCTTAAATCTTCTTTTATCTGAGTTGATGGATGTGCCATTTTAACCTATAAATATATGTTCCTTCTCAGCAATTACTTCAGCTAAATGGATGAATGAGCTCCATGACATAGCAGACTATCTATGCATTATTTATAAAGAGGATATCTTCACAGGACTACATCCAAGGTTCTTCTTAAAATAGTCCACAGGTTTCATATTAAGGAAACCTCTTCATTTATCTGTGTTCTTTCCAGAGCTCTGTGCAGGAAAAATATAATGGCATTTCAGGTAAAAAAATCAATGCTATTCTATCTGAAGAGTCAATGGAGCAGAATCATATAGAGACACTCAGCTGGAAACACTGAGCACTAGCACATGGCTAAATAACATGATAACCCAAGGCTTTGCAGAGAACAAACTGTGCCTTCCACAAAAATTCTAAACTTCAAATTCTCCTGGGAAAAGGGCTTTTTTTCTACAGTATCTACATCCTAGGCCTGAAGTAGATACTTCCATTTACTCAGCTCAAGAGATTTAATTCTTCACTGGCTCCGTTGACTTGTTCTCATGGCTTGGTTCATATCCCTGACCATAGAGATTTGGTCCATTTGAGCTTTAACTGCAGTTCAGTGGGGAATTAGTTTGTGCTGTAAAATCTTAACAAGTGTCTCAAATATCCCAGAACATCCTAAACTACTGTAGATGCTGATGAGAGAGAAACAGAAGGAAGCTTTTGATCTTCCCTATCTTAGATGTATAGCTTAAATGTAGACACATACATGATGACAACTAAATTTAACTTTCTTAATTTCAAATGGAATCCATCCTCGAAATTCAGATGAAATGGACTGCACCAATTATATATAAAATACAAGTTTTTAGAGACTGGGTTTATGCTACAAATTCACAGCATGTGTAATGAAACACCTGAATATTTTTCCTGAAATTGTTCTATACCTCTGAGTACCATTGTAAAGGAAGTATTTGATGTGCTTCTTAGGAAGCATTTGTCAATATCAGTTGTCATCTTTACATTTTGTGTTCTGTCACTTAATACCAGGATGCAAATTTAAAAATGTCTCTTTTGCACTCAAAATTCAGTTACCGAATATTGTATCCTTATGGCGTTTCTGTTAGGTCATTTAAAAAGCAAGTTCTTTTTCTGTGATGTAAATATTACTGTCTAGTTTCCACCTCTATTATTGCCTAACTGCATGTAAATTTGTTCGTATAAAACCACTTGATGCAACTATTTGTATGAAGATAAATGCCACAAAGTCCCTGTTGGGTTTTTTTCAGTGCATCATAAGAGAGATAAAATATAAATTATGTAGACTTGAAGCTGCACCACATGGTCATACAAGTAGCTTAACAATCACACACTGGGACATTTAAGGAGTCATGCCCTCACTTTCCTTTCTCCTGAGAATCTAGTTGTATGTTTTGGACAATTGTCGCTTGCTTTGTAGGCAAATACCCAGTTGCTTAATAGAGAAAATGGGATTTCATAGATATCTAAATAAATAATTATGTTTTCAGTGCATAACTTGTATCAAGTCAGAAGAAACTTAAGTAAATTTTGTAAGTATAATTCATGCTCTTAACATATAGATTTCACCCTTTAAATTGTACACTACCCTACATAATCATGTGCAAATCTTGACTATTAATCTTAGCTGAATTTTCTTCACAGAGGAAAAATAAGATTCTTTCCTGATGAAAGGTTTAGAGCTTTACAAGCTAAAATCATTTTTCTTTGTTGATTAAAATAATTTATTGTCCAGTAGTTCCCAGGACTAGGGAGGCTTGAAACTCTTAAAACAGATATTCTTAGACCAGAACAAACAGTATTCCACTCATAAATTAAAAATCCCAATGGCCATACAACAGCTGACTTGCTGGACTTTGAGCCAAAGCAGGCTTGATGACTGGACATATATTTAGTATGAATCAGCTTCTTTCAGAGAATTTTGTGTCATTTGGGGCCTCTAAATTAACATCATTAAACCTAACTGAGAGCCAATTTTATGTACCCTGAAAGTTACACCATGAACTGGGGTCACTCTTCCACAGGGTGCAGTCCTTCAGGCACAGTCTTCTCCAACATGGTCCCTTCACAGGGTCACAAGTCCTACCAGGACCCTGCTCCAGAGTGGGCTCCTCTCTCCACAGGTCTGCAGGTCCCTGCCAGGACCCTGCTCCAGCACAGGCCATCCCCCACGGGGTCACAGCCTCCTCTCAGGCACCCACCTGCTCTGGTGTGGGTCTCTTCCATGGGCTGAGGGTGGATCTCTGCATCCCCATGGCCCTCCATGGGCTGCAGGGGCACAGCTGCCTCACCAGGGGCTGCAGGGGAATCCCAGCTCCAGCCCCTGGAGCACCTCCTGCCCATCCTTCTGCACTGACCTTGGCGTCTGCAGAGCTGTTCCTCTCACATGTTCTCACCCCACTCTGACCACAATTTCATCTGCACAATGAGCTTTTTTCCTTCTTAAATACGTTATCACAGAGGCATTACTGTCATTTCTTTTCAGCCCAGCCTTGGCCAGCAGAGTGTCTGTCCTGTAGCTGGCTGGCATTGGTTCTGCTGGACATGTAGGAAGCTGCCAGCAGCTTGTCACAGGAGCCACCCCTGTAGTCCCCTCACTACCAAAACCTGGCCACAGAAACCAACATAGCCACACAAAAAAGAGTAATTTGGTCCTACAATCAAAACACAGCATCTGCATCCTTTTCACCCCTACAAAGCTAATTCAAACAGTATGTGTATGGCATCAGGGTTTTGTATAATATGTCTTATGAGAAATTCTGACATTTTGAAGGGGGGCAAAATTATGAAATGGCCAAAATACAATGGTCACAAAACCAAAGGGGTGATTCTAAAACTGAAAAAGTTGGTATGAAAGCAAACACTAGGATTCTACTTCATGAGAGCACTTGAAAATTTTAACTCCGTAGATATTCTACCTCTTTTCAGATGTGTGAAAATGCCCCTGGGAAATGTGCTTGATATCCAGTAGTCAAAAGTATCCAAAAGTATCCTCTGGTGTCCTTTAGTACGTTCTAGATACACAATATTGAAACTTTTTTCCAAATGGAAGTACATGAAAAATTTCATAACTGAACATTATTTTCTATACCTAGAAAACAAACATACTAGCAGAAAATAATTATCACTGTTGCCCACAGTGGTAGTCTGCCCTACCCTTCTTCTAGGGAGGGATTGGTAGGGAATGAGAAAGTTATCCAGCTACAAGACTATTTCATCATTGACCTTTTCTCTAAGACTACAAATAAGATTGCAAGGTAGAAAGAGCTGTAGGTAGCGATTATGGATGACCTATGATTCTGGGTAAATACCACCTTTTAACAAAACTGAAAACAGTTATCAACTATGTCCTGCCACAAAGGACATCCTTTTGTGCTTTTTCTTCCTGCAAAGACAGCAATTAAGATTCTTTCCGATGTTAATTTCTCATAATAATCACCTTCTTAAATTAAGGGGGTTTTAAGGTCCCTATATGTTTCTATACCTTCACCAAGTGATTAATGATGCTAAATTATTAACCTGAGTTTTAATGCAGGCCAAGCACTCAATTCAGTAGTAAAAAATTGTCAATCAAATCTTGTTTCAAGTATACAAAAAAAAAAAATTAAGAGGCTGCAAAATACCAACTTTCCTTTTTTTATGATTTTCATGTAGCCAACATATAACCAAGAATGTCCTTTTCAGGTTTTCCAAGGATGTGGCCAACCAAAACCAGCACCTGCCCTGAGATCTTCCCGCTCTGTCCCTGAAAACTTCAATACCCGGTTTAGACCATATAACCCAGAGGAGCGACCTACAACTGCTGCTGGCACGAGTTTGGATAGGCTGGTAAGGCAAAATATATTCCATTTTTAGATCAGTACAAAAGGCTTGGCTATATACGAGAAGGTGGTCATCTCCTGATTTAATAACTTTATAATTGCTCTTTATAGTTTCTTTGCCAGCTGTTCCAGATTCAGTAAAGTCGTTTTTCTCCATTGGAAATGGTATAGAACTTCATTTTAGGACAGCAGTATGGCTCAGTTTTTATGTATTAGATTTTTTAGAAGAGAATAAACTCTTTCCTAGAGAGCAAAAACTATATACTTTGCAGTATAAATTATGTATCAACAGTAGTCTACAACAATATTTTATATTTTTTGATTTTATAAAAAATTATGTATTAATGCCAATTTTATCACCTAGTTCTTTAACTTATGCCCTTGCAGAGGCACCTCAGTTTGCATCACTTCTTTACTTAATTATAAAATTACCACTGCTTTATTTCCATCCATCTCAACAATTGACTTTAATCAGCTAAAACTTCAGTGATCATTAATCTTGTTTACTTATTCAATCATTTTGGAAAAAAAAATACTTTAACATAAGATTATTTTCTTTACTACCAGTCATCGGATTCACATTTCAGACTTCAATGTTCCTGCTATTTATACATCTATAGATTTATAGAGGGCTAATTACCACAGCTGCTAGTACCATCCCAGCAATCACCTCTAGGTAAAGCCAGTGAGCAAAACGGAAGAGCTTTTGATTTTAAAAAGGCTGTATCAAATGCCCCCAGTTTATTGCTGCACACTTGCAGAGCACTGGTCTGCCTTGCCAAAGAGAGCACCCAAATACACCAATGCAGATGAGGATCTAGATATCTTCTTGATGCTGTCATTCATGTGATGGTCACAGCAGTTTTTCACAGTGCCAAGTCTTTCCAATCACTTCTGTCTATGCTGTACCCTATGTACTCCAATTTTCATGGCAACTCAATAAGAAAATAACATGGCATTTCTAGTCAAGATACGGGATTACCCCACAGCAAAAAGCAACATTTGTTAGTTCTCTGCACTTCTGGAAATAGTGTAGCCTGGTTATCCTAAAAGGAGAAGCAGAGAAGATGCTTACCTCCATTGTAGATCCTACCACAGCAGGATCATAGTGCAGTGCAACATCTCAGGCTGAAAATCCGACTAACAATACTCAACCTATATTTGATAGGTTCTTAATTTTACCAATTCATTTTATATTCAGAGAACCAGTCCTTCTGCATTGCTCAGAGCAGAGGACTGGATCTTAATGTAGAACTGGCCAAGATGAAGTCAAAGGTCACCAAAACCTTTATGTTTCAATCATGCTTTGTCAAATCTAAAGGTTGCAAACAGCTGAAATGGGAGAAAGAGCATAAAGAGGAAAGGACTGAAAGCATAGCTCAGCTTGGATTAGTCTGATGATGTAGAACAGTTCAAGCATTTTTTAATGAAAAAGGAAGGTTTAAGATACATTACATATTGACATAAGAAAAATACTTCTGAACATATTAATATCCTTTTAAAATATTAACTTGCAAAATACTGAGCAACACACTGAATAAAGCAGAGATATGTCCTATGCTGCCAGCCTTTAAAGGCTGAAACTAATGAAAGTTGCCAATGCAGATAATTCTTTATAACTTTTAGACTTTGAAAGGGGAACTTATCTCCATATGATTTAACTAGTTTTGTTCATGCATTATTTCAGGTAAAAAACAAGGAGTTTAATATTGCTGCTCTTAATCTAAAAAAATTTCAGATCTAGTTCCTATTTCCTTTTCTTGCTGATGGCATTTAAAATAATTACTATTTATGGTCTGTTAATGGTGAGTGTTGGTATCAAATCCATCTTCAAATGGCAGTGATGAATGTGTTGTCTCATTCTGGGCTGGGACCAACCATCTCTCAATTCAGAGATGGCTGATGATCTCAGTGGAGCTAGGAAAGGTAGTTTATGTGGATTAGAGCAGACGGCCTTATTTCAGAGCTGTAATCCCTTAGCAGCTCTTGGGAAAGGTCACTGCCTGCATCTCACACCATCTTGGGTAATTTTACCCAGAAGGATATAAATGCTACACTCCTGCCTCACAGAAACACCATTTAACCTGTCCTAGAACCTCAGCTTTCCATGTGCTGTGTCATTCCCTGAATGATGCTTCTCTCCTCATTAATTATAGCCAGAGCTTGGAGGACCAGCTTCATTTGGACACTCCTAACCCTTGCACTGTTGACAGGATGTAAGGAGGACCCCATGCACAGCATTATTCTTGTCAGCACACTGATCATTTCTGTTGCTTCCTTCATATAAATACACTGCAATATTAGTATTTTATTGGTATTTTCAAACACTTAAAGACCGTTTCGATTATTATTGATATAAGAAACAAGTCTTTTCTTGTGATTCAGAAGACTGTTCAGTGTTATATTAACGCTTTTAGAAGTCTATTCTGGAGTTTGTATTCATGAAACACTGTCAGACCACTTAACTTTAAACTGTCACCACAAAGTCCAAACATACAGTTACAAAAACCTCAAAAGAAATGACAAATCATTCTGCTTTTATCTGCCTTTGACAGCAGAAGAAACCAAGTTTAGAAAATATTTCCTCTGCATCTCAATGTTATACAAACATGCAGCAGATCTGAATCAAATTATGTTTTAGTCCTTCTCATATCCCCACTTATAAACTTAATTAAGTTGGGCATATTTTATCAGGTGTTTTGCACAAAGCAGCCCTCATAAGACGCCTATGCTGAAATCACCAGGTACTGAACCCATCTAAGAAGATGCTTCTTCATCCTTGCCTGAGCTTACGTGATTAATCCAGCCACTGCATTTTAAAAGGAGAGAAAGTGATTTCTCTATGTCACTGTCATAGCTGTAACAAGTAAGACTTAACAAATAGGAAATAGATCAAAATTAATTATAAGAAATGTGGAAAAATTTCAATATCCCCCAAACGCTGTGGTATCTGTGGTTTTAAAGCATCTGATGCATTTAGAAAGTTATGTAGAGCTTGAGAGACTTGTCTCAGCATGGATGAAAAGCATCATCTGAAACATCCTAGGGTATCTGAAATATAGGACCAACAGAGGACTAAAGGACACCAGTACACTTCTGGAGCAGTAGAGGGAAGCTGACTTGAATACACTACAGAAACTCAAGCAATTCAAGATACTTATGCTCAGACAATTCAATGACAACTTCACAGCACTGAGCCTAAAAGTCAGGCTCTTTCTGAAGTCAATGGAGACAGACACACATCTTTGGAGAGTGATTCACCCCATCTGTCACAGACAGTGCTCAAAGACTGGGAAATAAAAGACTCAGTTGGAATATCCACATGTAGATAGATAAGACTGAAAGGCCTTGGAGTATTTAAGTCATTTAACTGAGCTGGAAGATAGAATAGTAATTTGAGATGCTTATGTTCCCCTGGACTGGCAGCTGAAGTCTCGATAGAACACCCTAGAGGATGTTCACTATGAGGCATCCAAGTGGGAGAACAGAACTGAGCCCCAGCTGTTCTCTGCAGGTTGCACCATGTGAAATTTGGCTACATAAATATAGTCACTTAATGCTCTTTAAGATGCTTGTGCTCTTCGATATGCTCTTCAAGGTGAACACAGGGTTACAGGAGACCTGGTTGGAAGTAAGATGGAATATCTTAGAGCTGCTAAATTCACTTGCTCTGCCTACATTTCAGTAACTGTATTCCACCTTACACTGACTGTAACAATAGCAAAGATCAGTTTTCTGATTCAGTATAGAAATTTGTAGTGCAGATACCTAGAACCAGCTACCTTGATTTGAGTCCAGATGACTGTCATTTTTACTGAGAGAAAAAAGGGCCTTCATTCAGTTGTCTAAGCATGGGTTTGGGCTACTGGTTTGAGATCACGTATTTCTAAAGCACAATTCATCTCATCCTAAAGTATACATTTGAACAACTCAGAGAAATCTTCCCATATCCCTCTACTACAAAGTGCCAAAAAGTGACAATCTTAGTCCAGGCATCTAGAAAATACACCTGAAGATCAGTAAATTTAAAAATTGTCAAAAATTAAATAATTTTAACCACTGATCACACCTGCTTCTGTAGAGCATGATCTAAAGTTTCTCATTTAAAATCAACTGCTTATAGACTCGTTATCTTCTCTGTGGTTGCCTGTTTGGTATAACCTGTGGTTTATTTTGTTTTGTTTTGTTTTGTTTTTCTGTTCCCTGAATATGTTTCCCTCTTGCTTCCCAGAGGACTATCTGGAGGACAATGCAACATGGTGTAAGCTTTGGTATTCTTATTCTTCACTTCATTCCCATTTGTATTTGCACAATGCTGGACAAAACACTTGTTTAAGTTTCATCTTCACCATCTTTATTTTGTGTGTATGTGTCTTGTAGGCTAAAATACTAGCAGTTCTTTCTGTAATTTTGCTTTCTGATTTCATTTTGCCAAGTGCCAGAGCTGCTGTTCCTTTCTAGTATTTTTGTCTCACCTCAAGGATGATGCTTCATCCCCAGAAAGAAGCTGTGTATTCCTCCAGTGAACTGAAAACTGGTGTAAGCATCCCCATAGTCTCAAACCCCAAAGGGCACGTGGAGCAAATGCCTGGAGCAATGGAAATGAGCTCCCAGGCCTTCCTGGGCTCTCTCCCTCAAACTGTCCCTGTCTTGCTGGCCAGTCTCCTTATGCTTTACAGATTCATAAGTTTTTGTGGATATTAGAGGTCCCTGGTTCCAGATAGAAAAGCCTTCTTCAGCAGAGCTCATTCAGCACAGCCCAAGGGGAAAACAGGAACACTGCACAGATTTGCATTTAGCATGGACTTCTTAGCAGGACTAATTAGTCTACAGAGAGCACCATGCTGATACAGCCATGCTGCTTCCTGTGTTTGAGCTGCCCCAAGTACCTCTGTATCCACCACATCACTGAACAGCAGTGCTGTCTTAATTCAGCTGGAATTTCTCCTGAGAACATACTGCAGCCTGACCTGGCTGGACGTGGATAAAATAATTCCACGTTTTCTTTCAGGAGGACACGGAAGTTTTCTTGATTTTTCACCAGGGAGCTGATGCACTATTAAACATATAATACATAATGCACATGCATGCTATGGAGACAGGCAACTGAGAAATTGACCATGGCATTCATGGGTGATTTGCATTCACATACAGTACAGTGGCTGCATAGAATAGTGGATGAGCATGCACCCTGTCTGAGAAAGAACACCTTTTATGCTCTTTACCCTGGGGAGGGGAATATACTGTGTCACTTTCTGGGAGAATGTTCTTTTAGAGTCTCTTCTGATTTCCTTAAAGTAAAAGTAGATAAAGTCTCAATTTACATGAGGAAAATACCCTGAACTACCTTTTTAGGAATAAACTCCGATGTACTTTAAGTCTCTTTTAACTTTTTTATTCCACTGTGCTAATGTTTTTTGTTACAGTGAAAAAATGTGATGGTAACCTAACATCAGTTGTAAGCAACTTTTTCCCACTGCTCGAAAACAACATGAAATAGAAAATATTACTTTAAAAAATATAATTTGCTTTGCATTTTAACTATAAAAACTATTATAACTAAAAGTAACAGGACTGTATTCAGACATTGATCTGAATAGGCCAGAGAATCCTCCAGGGCACTCCTAAAAGTGAAGTTTTCATTTCAGTATTGTTAGACTCCATTTGGTCTACAATCATAAACTGTTAACTATATGCCATAGTAGCACAATTTTCCTGGGATAGGATGTTTATCCTCAAGATTTTTTTCCTCAAGAGACCCTAGAATAAAATCCAGAAGGTATAAGTCTTAGACGGTTTAAAGTTCTGAGATTAATTTTACAAAGATCTTCTGCATACTGAGGCCATTGCATGAGATACAAAGAGCCTGCAAAATACATCATAACTCTGGAGGTTTAAGTGACACCCTTAAGGCTGAAGATGACAGGCTTGCACAAGTGTTTTAGAAGCCCACTGTCTTCCCATGGGCTGCTACCCCAAAACCCTTAGACACTGTGCTGTTGGATTTGATAACCCTGTGTGATGTTAATCAGCAGATGACTCCTGAAATGTGCAGCTCCTCCAGTTTTACGTTTAGGCAGAGTCCTGTTTCTTATTAGCAGTTTGGATGCAATATGCAAAATGAATAAATATGTTTTACCACATTCATTGTGGTAATTTAGTGTTAGATTTAGTCTTTGATTGGTTCTCCAAAAATAAGTGTTTGCTTAGTATCAAGTTTTGTTTAGTCTCAGTTTCTGTCTCACAGCAATATTTAAGTTTAAGTCTGTGCAATCATTTTTCCCCCCATGGTTAATACCAGCTCCAGGTGGCAAAGGTGGATGAATGATGGTGGCTGTCAGAACCCTCCTGGGAGACCTGACAGAGTCCTGTTTTTAAAAATAGTGATATTATTCCATCCCCCAGGTGGATGGTTGTGCATGCTGCTGTGTCCAATGCACTGCATTCTGAACGTGCGTGAGGTGGTTGCTAAGACAGGGCTTTGTTACAGTGGCTGCCTCTGCCTTCAGGTGGAATGGGTCTGCCTGCTGCTCAGACCCTGACTAGCATGGGCAAGGAAAGGCCATCTCCCAGCAGTGACAGGAGCCAATTTGTTGTCAAAGAAAATGGACAAAGCTTGACTGCCATGCAGTCTCTGCCTGGCCTGAAGAGTGATGTCTTGTGGAACACAGCACCTGCTTGACCATCTTCTAAAATTAATTTTTTAGTACTAATTGAACTTCCTTTACCTGATGGATGTGAAGACCCACTGAGAGTCATCATCTCATTTTCAGGAAAATCTTAGGGGTGTGAATTTTACTATGGATCACTGTTAGAGAGGTGGGGAATACAAAACCTGTAGATAGAATCCACTCCTAATCACCAGACTTTCAGCAAACAGTAAGATGAGGAAATGGCACAGTCATGGGTCTTCACCTGGTGTACATTAAAAATGATGTGATTTCTGAGCTTGGCTGTTAGGGTAAAGAAAGTAAGATATCTAGGCTAAAGTTTGCATATCTGCGCCCAATCATACCAGATAAACACAAAGTGGGTTTTATTTGTCCTAACTTTTCATGTTTCTAGTGTTGCAATCAAGATCTGAGCTATCACTTCATTCCTTTACTAACAGATGGAGATAGCACCTCCAGAGCTTGCCTAAAATACTCATTTAGAGAAGACAAGAATCTGAATTACTCCCTTCTCCCCACTGAGGGTGAATAGAATCTGGATGATTAATTCAGAGTTCCAATTTGTAGATGTCTAGATGTAACCATAATTCTTGGCATTGGAGCTAGGCTCTATGAATCTGATGTGCACAAAGGAAATTTTGGTCTATAAGATATATTGATACATAGTTCTTATCATACTACTAATCATACTCATTGCCATGGTATCATCAGGTATCTAGAAGGATAGCTAGACTCAAACAAAAATTATTAATATGAAGGCCGCACAACTTCTATTCAATGGAAATTTCACCTTGTAAATCTGGATTAAAATCTTCTTCCTTCTATTTGATGTTTTAGCTTCTGCTCAATAAAGACTAGAGGTTTTTTCCAATATACAGAAAGTTTATATTACCAGCCTCTGGAAGATTAATCTAAGCAGGATATACATTCGCACTGCTCTTTCAGCTGGAGGATAGATCACATTTCATTTCATGTGTCTGTGCATGAATCTGTGCAGAAGGAAAAGTCAATTCTTAATGTTCTTGTTCATGATAAAAAAAGATAGTAACTATATATATATATCTTCTGCATTTAGTGTTTTAGTATCATATTAGGAAAAAAAATATGGTTTAAAAATTAGTGGCAGGGCTTGTGTCATCACTTGCAGTGCATAAACCACGCTCATTTAGATGCTTCCAAGTAATGACAGTAACAGCAATGACTGCCTGACTCCCTGGAAGGTGTTGCACTGTGATGAATTTTTGCATTGTTAAGATGAGTGCAGCCAACACGTTCTAAGTTTTCATTAAAAATGGATTTGCAATATATTATCTGTTCATCTACCACTAGAGAATTAGAAGGTCCTTTTTGTGCAACTGACTACAGAACATAAAATGTCTTTCCACAACAAAGTCAGTTGTGTACAAATGTAAAGACTCAGAGATAAATTAAAGCTTTGGTAATTTCTAAATTAGTTGCAAATAGTGAATCTCACTCTTTGAAGACAAACATGTTTTATGCTTTACTCGCAATTAGTTTCCTCCAGCCTTTGCAGATCATTTTGTTTTGTTAGACTACAGCACATGGATATATTGTGAACTCATAACAGGAGTGTGCAGTGCTGGACTCCACTTAGAGCAAAGAGTAGGTTACAGCAGACTGAAACTGATTTCCCAAACTAAATCTCTCATATGTTTTTCTTTGATTGCAATAGACAGAAAATTGTACTTTATGGACTTTTATGTGTATTACGGTGGCTAAAGAGAGGCAAAATATAAGGAATAAAAAGGTTTATCTTCATTACGAATGATGACCCTTTTGTGACCCCTCTTTAGTCAAAACCGAATATTTTATATTAGGAAAGATTTCCTGTATTTTTTTTTCTGCTCTTATCATCCTTCAATCTTTACCATCCCTCAATCATATCAATGCATCAATCTAGGTTGTTGAGATAGCAATACAGGATTTCTATAATGCAGAGCTACATGTAAACAGTAAATCTTGAGTTACAGATAGGTACAGATGTTTGATGGGAAAGCCAAGATGATTAACAATACTGGAGAATGAAAAAGCATGGATTCATCACATCGAATTGTATCCATCATTAACAGAGGACAAGCCTAAGACTGTGCATCTCTGAGTAAACCCAACAGCATTTTCTGGATCCTAGGTCTGGATGTAGACCCTAGCAACCTGACAGGTCCACATTAGTAGCTTGCATATTACCAGTTGAGATGCTTAATCAACGTGGAAAATGGGAGAATACCCACAAGACACTTCAACAGGTCCCTTTCTGGGCACTGCTGAGTACTGAGGTACACAGTAACAGAGAACTCTGCCTACAGGATTAGGATTGACTACTATGGACTCCTTGCACAGCTGGTTAAGAAAATGGGCATTTTCAGAGAGTAATTCCCAGTCTAATGTAGATATGTGCCAGAGACTGCATGAATAGCTCTGTGGAAGTGCCAGTGTTTCTCCATCAGCTATGAAGAGCTTGAGGCTTGACAAGATATTTAGATAACAGAGAGCTAGAGCTCAGTTCATCTAACTCCTTCTGAGCAGTCAATACCTGACTTCTTCCCAAACAGGCCTACCAAAGTGAAAGTGACTAAGACTAGTAGAATTAAGGACTCATATGTCATCAATTGGGGATTGAGTAGAAGCTCACAATTTCACCATGTTCCAATGGCTTTGTGATCTGGTGGCAGCAATCATAAATTACCATCATGTACATGTCTTTGTCGGTTTTCTTGGGTCTCGCTGCTTCTGTACTGAATGTATGTCATGTAAACGTTATTTCTGGTACAAAAGAAATTGAATTCACTGTCTGATTCAGTGTCTCTAATACAGATGCTCTGTGGAGTTGGATTTGTTAATCTTCCACGGTAGCAATGGAGAGCTAGTCAAGGGGGTCAGTAGGTGACAGAAATCACTTGCTGAAACACAAGTGTCATGATAAGTGACATGCCCTGAGCTATCTAGGCATCTGAAAAGAGCTAAGAGATGAGATAAAGGCCTTACAGAAGTTCTTCCATCTTCTGGATTCTCTAGAGGACTCCAACATGGCATTAAATTCATTTGTGTCTATATTGAATGAGGGAGCTGGGAGCTACTCATAAGATTTTAAATTAGACCAAAATAAGACAGCTGGCAATTTGAATAACTGTCTAGATGCCACTGACTAAGAGGTCACAGCCTTTCCAGAGAGACTTCACATGAGGATCTCAGGTATGGTGCAGGACCTATTTGACATCTGTTGTGGAAGAGAGGAAAGGTTTCCAAAGGCAGTGGATATCTGTCTGCAGGCAACTGAACTTCACTCCAGGTCTCCATTGTCTGTGGTGGGTTCTTAGACACCCAGCTGACATGTCAACGCCCACACTGATAGATTTAAATTCAGGCAAAACTAATGCACTGCCAGATCCTGATGGACAGCTGATATTACTGTTCATTTGCATGGGAGCAAACCACACTGCTGATACTCAACCAGCTTCTAACAGTCCCTAGGATAATTGCCTTTCCTTTAAAGTGTTGAGAATTTTCCTTTCCTATTATATATTTGGACAGCATAAATACTATATAAGAACTCAAATGAAAACAGACCAGAATGAAAGTTGTTTTCCTCTGGAAACATTCAATGTCATAAAAATATCCGGTACATAATAATAAATGTGTTACCTAAGTAACTGCTAGAGAAAGTAAAGTAAAAGGCTAATTACTTAAAGTGCATGGTGTTTTTAATATAACATACCTACAGTGCTTCTATATTAAAGTGTGATATATACGGAGGAATAACAGGAATTTGAGTAATGTATTTCTTCTGCTGAAAAAAGCACCAGTCATTTAGAGGAAAAAATTCACTGCATAATAATTAACCTGTGCAAAACTTCTGTGATCTCACAATGAATGCTAATGGGCTTAAAAAATCAGGCAACATTTATAATATTGGAAATAAATTTTATATCTAAAAATAATGGAACATTTATATATTTAGAACAAATTTTTACATAAAAATATTTTCAAATCTTTCTCCCTCATTCAGACAAAAACCAGTTGACCAAATAGGGGTATCTAACCTCAGAGACAGACAGATAATGTATCCTTTGGTGTCAGCTGAGAAAAACAGGCACTTTCAAGGCACAGTTGATCTGAGCTACTTTAAAAGTCTTTGTTGGATTAAGCAGCACTTGTACTCTTCAGTTCCTGCTTCTCACCCTTGTCTGCAGAAGAGTTTGTAGCTCATTCAGGAACACTGACATCATCTGAAACAAATTTCATTCACAGATTCTTCTTTCTGGAACTCGTGGTCTGGATAGACTAGGAAATTACTATTATACACCTTGATGGTATTTCTACTTGATTTGGTTTGGCAACAAGGAGTCACAGTGTGCTCGGCATTGAACATATATTAAAACTCTGCTCCTGTCTTGAATACCTTAATGAGCTCTGTCTTTCAGACCTTTTCTTCTGAAGTAGAAGATGCAGGATTCCCAGTCATTGCTCATTGCCACTGTATGTTTATCTAACCATTCACTTGCACTGTGGGAATGGAGTGATCCAGAAAAACAAATCAGCTGCTCCTGTAGAGCATGATATTTGTAATACCCAAGTTAACAAAATCTGATTTGTAACCTGTTTGCCTCATATGAGAAAGAGCAGAAAGTTTACATAGTCTTTCCCTTGTCACTTATGCTCAGGCAATTCAGATTACACCACCAAGTGCAGAGCAGTAGAGATGGAATACTGTCCAGGGTGCAAGAGTCCCAGAGACTGGAAATATCCTCTTTTTCAGGTACAGAGCATTTTCACATGTAGTGGTGGGACGGGGTAACCATGACTGCTTTTGTCTGCAACCCATGTCTCCCAGATTATAATGCTTATGTAGGTGGGAAAGAAAAGAGGACAGCTCCTATCTCAATCCCATCCAGATTCTTATTCCCAGTCCAACTGTAATTCTCCTACGTAAAGACATTCACTGTTAAATGGAAAATGGATTACTAAGCTCTTTTCTGCCTGCACAGAGAGGGCTAGATTCATCATACTTTTATCAAGTCACCCCTTGCTTGATAAAAATCAATGTGGCAAAACCAGATCCCTTAAAATTCTCTTTTTTCGTGAAATCAGCTGGATATAGACATATAGGGGGAAGATGGATTGGAGAAAAAGTACTGCCTGTAAAACATGCAGCTCACTTGGGAATGTGACTAGCTGAAAATTGACTTGGTAATGTTCTGGGACAAAACCCCTGGAATTCTCAAGCTAGTTGTGGAAGTACTTTTAAGAAATCCTATTTTCCACAGGTTGTAATGTTGATTTATTTTTGTGCTAAAATGTGAAATAATATGGCTGGCAAACACACTTTCAGAAATCTAGAAAATAGTTAGTGATATATAGGGACATATTCTTCAATGTCATTTGTTGCTTAATGTGTCCCCGTGGCAAAGGCAACATAATCACTTCAAGACCACTCATTTCCATGCTATGACACTCTCTGCTCTCAGCCATTCGCTAAGTCAGAGAGAAAACAGAGATTAGAAGGGCATCATTGTAAAAAGGAAGATCTGAGCAAGATATTTATGTCTTATAACAACCCAAAATTTATCTCTGTCCTCCTAGAACAGGGTGACCAAAGCCAGACTCACTACAGGATATGAGCCATACTCTAGAGTGTGGCTCAGCACTCAGTGGATGCTAAGGACACAAGCTAGTTGCTGAACTTTGCATCCAGAAAAGAGCCCACACATACTCTGGAAGCTCTCCAACAAATGCAAGTGAACTTATCAGTCTTTCAGGATGGGCTCTGAAGCTGCATGGTGATCATACAGCTGAATTTAGATGCACACCTAAATATTTTATTCCCCATTTGAAACACTAATGTGTCTGATGCTTAGAACCTCCAAATTTGTTTTGCACTTATCCGGGTAGCCACTCCCTAAACAAACTGGGAGTACTTTGTCCTTTTCCACTATTAGTAGTGACACATAACAGGACTAACATTAACGCTCTTTTTTAGGATTCACTGCACTTCTGAATGCAATGTTATCTGATTTTGAGACCTTACTCCTCTAGCTGTTGGCTTGCTGAAATGTTTTCTAACAAAGATAGTAATACACTATAATCCAGACTAACAACTAATTTCCAGCAAGTAGTCCAAGGCTCAGACTTCATTTGCACAATTCACCATTTAATTTTAATGGATTAAATTGCATAGTTGGGGGAAAGAGCAATAATAGGAACATACCTATGAATGCTCCATTCTTGCTGCAGAGGTGGAAGTTGCCATAGTAACTTATCAGGATAAGTTAATCAAGCTTTGCCTGTTATCAGAAACCAGATGGAGCAAAGACTCCAAACTATGGATCTTTGGGCAGCTTTTAAAAGTCAGATTGATGTTCAGCTAGAGGCAAATAGGGCAATGGTGCAAGGGTCTGTCAGAGAGAAATTGTAGGCATAATATGTTAGTATAAAGGAATTACAGAGGAAAATGGGGTTATGAGGCACAGCAAGAAGTGTTTTAAATTTCTATTCATAATATTCAAATATCATTCTGGTTCAGAAAGTATGCTTATTTAAATAAGGGTCTGATATTCTGTATGGTTTGCTCCATCTCCTATATGACTACTATCATATTTACTTAGTCACAGCTATTTGTCTTCTCCACTCAGTCTTCCAGGGGTGAACCCAGCAAAATAAAATCAAATTGTCCTAGTTGTCTTTCATATGCCATCATTTGTAACCTGAAGGAACCTACCTGTTTTTCTTTTACACTACCTGTCTATGCCTGGGGGGTCATTTGTGAAGGAAAAAAACAATATGGTTTTCATGGGCCATTGTGGGGATCAAAACTTGTTTTATGGATTATGACAACAGAGAAAGGTGCTGCATTTTCCACTAAGGGTGCACTGGAGAGAGGAGGGGGACACTGGGGAGAAGCCTGTTTCTCCATGTGAAGGTGCAGGCCAAGAGGTTCAAGATGGCCAGGAATTTCAGTTCTGGGAATTGGCTGTATGCTCAGGTGCAGGGAAGACTAAAACTCCTGAGATCTTTTCTTGGAAACACAAAGTGTGGTCTCCTCTCCTATTGCCAGCAGCCAAAGAGGGCAAGCAGTAAAGTTTTTACTTTTTCCCTGTACACAGAATTATTCATTTGCCTGTAGGTTCCAGGTATTAAAGGTCACGACAGTATGGGCAGTGCAAGACAGTGCTTGGTGCCCTGCACCTGCTGGTCTGTATCATAAGGGACAGCAGCATAAGCACTGCAGCTTTATGTGGTAAACATATCCCCCAATCTTAAATGAGGAGCACACTATGCTGGCGCTAGCAGGGCAGCAAGCTGTTACCCTGCACTGCAAATTCAGGGGAGGGAGGCCAAAATCATGAGCCTTGTGTAGGCTTATCAATATAGAAGAAAAGGCAAGAGGTGCTTTTCACCAACACAGTCACCAGCTTTTAGCCCTCAGGGTGCAGAGTACAGGACAGCTTGAGATAACTCTGCTCTTCATCAGAAGAGGTGCTAGTCCTGAAAGGATCCACAGGTGTCAGATGAATTTGAATTTCAACAAGCTAATCAGAAAACCCAAGGTTAGCCTGGCTTGAGAAGGTACTAAGCATCCATCTAGTTTCCATGAAAAGCACTCATCTGCACATTTTCCATTTGATTGTTTGCCAGGTTTTCCTAAGTAGGAAAATAAATGAGATAAAATTGCTAAAACCACCTTGAAAGGAAGTGTAAACATCACAGAGATTTGGCTTGCATAGTACATGTCTTAAAGGGCTGGAAGCCATCTGTGGGATGATGTGAGGCAAGTTATATATTCTGAAAATAATTGAACCCAAGAAGCATAATAGCATTAAAGGAGGATGGGTAATCCAGTTCAGATAAAATGAAAAGTGATTCTACCTTTTCTCCCACACTTCATTGAATTAAATCATTTTGTGCATTCAAAAAATCATGCTGCTTTTTTCTTATTTATTTTTATGGATACAATTCTTTTTAGAATTCCTGACAAGAAGAAGGGTCTATTACCCTTCTTGTCGTACAAACATATAGCTTTGGAACCAAGAACTTGAGTAAGAAATTAATTCAGATCCCAACCACCCTGACTCCCAGCTATCAAACCACATTTTCTTTGAAAAACAGGCAGAGGATTTAAATAAGGCAGACAATTCTTTTTTGTTTCCTGTTTATCTGGATTTGGTCAGGACTAGAAACAAATAAGAAAATAAACAAAGTAAAGTAAGCTTCTGGCTTTTCTGCTATCTGAGGTTGCAGTAGAATTTCAGCTATATTTTACAGATTTCAAAGGTTCAGGAACACAAAACACTGGTTTTGGGGTGGTTCTTTAAAGCACACCTTTAAAAGGTAATCATCACTGAGTATCTCCTTGCTTTGGTGCACAGCACTGCAGAAGCAAGAACACGTCTGTAGGTCTGCATAGTCCAAGCACGACTCCCAGAGAATGTCACTCCCATTTAGAGACCCACTGCAGAATTGCTCTGAGAGCAGTCCACTGATTGCTGTGTTAGGGGACCAGAAATAGAAAAGGACCTTTCTGGTTCTTCTCTATTTCTGCTGTTTTTCAGATTGTCTGCTTGCATATTGTAAACCAGTTCTTAAAGAAGTTGTATTCAGAACGGTAAAGTTCTCCTGGATTTTAATGATTTTACCTGTAGGCTCCTTCAGGGATTTTATTGGTGGCTTGGGGAGGAGGTGGGTTTGGTGATTCTTTTGACAGAGATTTGCTTTCCTCTTGAGCCTACAGTGGAGTTCTAGCCCTTTGCCTTTTCCATCACAGGATGAAGTCATGCATACAGTAGCTGAGTTATAAATTCAGCTTCACGAGCAGTTGTACTGTAGAATAAAGTAAGACAGGCAAAGCATCTGTAAGAAACAAAACTTGTTTAGATGTAAGTGGCTTTGATCAGGAAATGTGGCAAGGGCACGAGGAAAATAAATAGGTTTGTCTTAAAATAGGACATAGTTTAAAGTCATTCCCAGTGTAAAAGTATTCTCTTTGCACAGCTGAAACATAAATAATGTAAGATCAGTGTTAGATGTTGGCTGGTCTATTCTGAAAACAAGACTGTAGAAATTGTGCAGACCAACCACCACCAATAAGTTTACTTTGCTGTATGCCTCAAGACAGAAAAATTGAAAGAACTTGTAAAACTAGGCATGAGTTGATGGAGAAATTAAACTACAAAATGAAAGGAAGACAGGAGATGTAATGACCAGCATAGGCTGATTCGACTGGTTGTTTGAATTAAAATGATTACATATGCAGCCTCAGGAAATAAAAGCTCCCATTCCATTCAACACAGTTTACAAAGTTTTGCTCCAGTAATGAAAAATGGAAATTAGCCTCTCCAATGAATTATAGCAATTATCTCTCTTCTGGGGCAAGACAACTTTGAATCCACTCATATTCCCCCAAGAAAAGAAGCACTGTGTGCTGTTGTTCACCACACACCTCGAGAAATTCAACTTTTTTTTTGTTACTGTTTTTCTGAAGCACAAGGCTTCTGAGTTGCCAGTTCATGGTTCTTCTGGATTTCACACTGTGAGAAGCCTTCACTTACTGCAGTATGCTTGCTCAAGGAGTTCTCTGTGTATGAGCAGCAGGCTGACACAGAATTAGGTTGATTTCTTACAGTGCTACATGGCAATAACTTCTTCATGGATTGTGAATCTGGTTAAAATAAAATCCAAGTTGTTTCTCATTTATGGACCTTAGCTGATTTGTGCAAAAGGAAAATGGTGTCAATCATATTTTAAACAAAAACTTTTCTGTGTCACCTGTCATGGAAGAAAAGCAAT
This sequence comes from Acridotheres tristis, assembly GCA_037013685.1. Lineage (NCBI taxonomy): Eukaryota > Metazoa > Chordata > Aves > Passeriformes > Sturnidae > Acridotheres > Acridotheres tristis. The sequence goes on from CM072884.1 coordinate 73,856,417, forward strand.
GCTCGTATTTCCATGTTAGTAGAAGTTTATCTAGATTTCCTGATTGGCGTAAGAGATGTGTCAAGGTAAAAGGATTAAGATTACTAAAAGTACTATGACTAAATCCAACTGTACTTCATTTTACCACACATGTACATTTTCTCATGCACAAAACATTTACATTCAAACTGGTGCAAATATATTTTTGTTCAAAACCATTGTCTAAAAATTGAGGAATTTGGCCAGGAAATTGCACTTGAATTGAGCAAAAAATGATCTATTATAGGCAAATAACATTTATTGCAAGTTAGAAAGTGTGTTATTTCTTGGACATTTTTTTCCAAAGAAAGAGCATATTCAATATGTCCCCTCCTATAGTGTTAAGTTTCTGTCTTCTTAAATCAATAAAAACTGAAATACTTTTTTCTGTGAGATCACTATTGAGAGATTTATATAAGCTGTTCGTTGGCAATGTATCACAGCTAGGCTGGAGCATTATTTTTAGGAAAGATATTAGGTTAAATCCAAGGCATTGGGAGCATCTGGGAAGTCTTTATCTGAATGTTTTCATGTGATAAAAGCATAGATATATCATATAAGAACAACATATGTTCATATAACTGAGTTTTTCAGACTTGCAGACTGAAAACTGCACAGGCTAAACAGAGAAATTTTGAGCACCCAGGAAAGGAATTTGTTAACATCCAATGTCTGTACCTCTATTCAACTGAGAACAACCTCTGCAATTAACTGTTTAAAAATGGACAGAGCCTGTCTTCTCTCTTTCTTTTGACAGTGATGGATTATTTGCATCATGAACAGCCCTAGCTATAAATCTCACTTAAGGCCAAAGCTGTGCATCATCTCATTGTCAGTGTTCAGCCACAACATGCCACATCCTCAGTCTCTGAGCTTGAGTCTCAGAATTCACAGTCATTCATAAAATCTGTAACAGGAGCTTTTGCCTCAACATACCAGGGTGACCCAAGGTTCTGGAGGCAAGCAGGTGTCATCTTTCAGGATGAGTGTTCCCAAATGGTGGCTGAGGGAGCCTGTGGCCACCAGCTAATCAAGAGGGATGATTAGAAATGCCAGGGAGCAAAACAAGACAAGCAGGGGAGTTGTGTGCCTCGGGAGTTTGCACAGAGCTCTGTACTGTAAAACAGGGAAAGCTGGGAAGAATGAGACTGGCTAATTTACAGTACACTTCCGTGATGCTTTATTGAAATGAAAATAGAACTGAGCAGTGTAGGAGAGGGGCAGAAGCCTGAGGTTTCATCTGAGGAAAGCAGAGTCTTTCTGTGAGAAGACTTTGTCCTCTGGCTGCTGTTTTATCCCTGTGGGTCCACTTGCTATTACTGTCCATGAGTAACCTATTGGCAAGTTGCCATCTCTTTCAGGTCCTTTTCTTTTACTTTTCTCTCCTTATGCAAAATCTTTAATGGGTTCTGATCTCTCGGGGAGATATTGCTGCTCTTTTCTCTCCCGTTTTGAACTTTACAAGTAAAAATGTGTTACAGGTCAGCTCTGTGCTCTGCAGTAACACAGCCTAAAAAGTCAGAAGCCAGCTCTGGGCGAGCTGGTGTAACCCTGCCACTCACCATGCCACAGCATGGGAAGCTGCCAGCTCACGTCCTGGAAGCAATAAAGATATTTTAGCATCATTCTGCAGCTCTTGACCTGCCTCTCCACAGGACTAATTCGTCCAATTGACATGTCTCTGCCATCCAGCCACCAGGTCTATAATGAGCCTGGTTGGGGTGATCTCAAGATCTCTGACTGCCATACATATCCTGCTTACATAGTCAGAATCATTACACAGAATTTATGGTTCAAGGGCAGTCTTGTAGAAAATGCAAAAATCTTGTGCAGTTCTCTAAACAAAAGCCTCAATACCTGAGAATGATGCTGTGAAGGCAACATTTTGCAAATGACAACTCAGAAAATCTGTCTGCTCTTGTTTCGCACAAAGATCAGTTCTGTAATCTAGCTTAGTAATGCATCCCCGTTATTTAAGTGACAACATACAGCATCCTGCTTTAAAATCTTTCTTTACAAAACATGGAGAAACATATATTAAAAACATTGAGAATGGAGACAGATTTTTCAAGATGTATAAGCACTTCCTGTAATTACAGAAAGAAGTATCTGGACTGACTAGCTAGCTTACTGATCTCAGCAAATAGGGGGAATCACCATGTTTCCAAGCAACTGTATTCTTCTATATAACCACGTGTTCCTGTGGAACTCTGTGAAAACGAGTTATAGATCTTGTAGCATTCAGTGTTTATGTTGGTAAAATTTAGTATGGGCTTTGCAGGTAGCAGAGACTGGTCCCATAATATATATTTGATAGAACAGGACAGCCCAAGAGAGTGATCTAAATCACCTGTGATTTTAGTCCATTTAGATAAAACATATTTTGATAGAGCCAGATACAAGGTATGTGTATGGGAACAATGACTACCTGCCAGACCTAAAAAATGTGAGACTATCTTGCAAAGGAAAGGCTTAAGAGAATGGAGGAGATAGTAGGAAAAACAAGGTAGAAGTTTCCAGCTGCTGTTGCAAGAAAGGCTAGCCACCACAAATGCAATCATGAGGTTCAACTGAGGATTTATGTCTTTGTCTGAATATGGAACTGGTGGGTCTACTTGGATCACTGAACAAAAAAAGGCTGGGTGTGATCAAGGGCTGGACCAAGGGTCACTCACACTGCTTATGTGTCTGATTCATTCCCCATCACAGTTTTGGCCCACATGAATAAATATCCTCCAAGACATGGACATAGCTTGAAGGATATCAGGAATCATTCCCCAAAGCCAGCAGATGGGGCACAAAGTCAAACTACCTTTGACCTCCCAATCCAGCATACTTTTCCAACTCCATCTTATCATATGATACCCCAGTATTTCCCTCAGAATACTTTGCCCAGATATCCAGCACCTCAGGGTATGTAACATACAGGTCATGGAAAACCCTGCACCAAGTGCTGTGTGAAACAGATAGGAGTTTCTGCCACTTGCACCAGGGCCAAGATCTTGAGATCATTTCTAGAAAGAGGCATGTTCTTCTGTCATTTTCTGGTCATTTTTCATCTTTAGAAAAATATGGGGATGAGGGAAATGAGGGAAAGATATTTTGCAAGAGGTTAAGACTGTGTTCTGTCTCTCTAGAACATCAACAAATCCAGGGCTGTAAATTCAGAAAAGAAAGAATATTCTTTCCAGCAGAATGGATAAAATTTAGAATAGATCTTGATAAAAGTTTCACTGTTAATATATTAGTGCAGCAAACCCCAAAGCAATGTGTAATGCATTCTTGGCACAGCATTCAGCATAGTGAGGCTGTGGTTATATACCATGCTTACTCCATTTTTCAAGTGAATTCCATATTTCACTCTAAATAGAGTACAGTACAGTAATCCAGTCTTTTGACTCTTTTGAGCTGACAAAGGTATGTGGCAAGTTTTATTGAGGTGGAGAGGTTGTGTTTGCCTTTACAGGCAAAGATGGTTATATTATTTGTGGCTGTAATTGCAAGCTAGGCATGCAGGAGATTCTTAAGGTCTTATATCACACCCAAATGGCCACCTGCCACCTCCCAGAGCACAGTCACACTCCTTCAGTTTTGATGCCAATCTAATATTTGATCAGCATCTCACCTGAACTTCGCAGTTCACTCAAGTTGTCTCAGGTGATGTGTAACACATCTGCAGGCAGCTAATCGTCTTCAGCAGCCTTGCTCATGGGGGTACTCTGTTAGCTCATTGCACCAGCTGGAGCCAATGGGACAGATATGGAAACTTTCATCAACATGCTGTGTGCAGGCACCAACTCCCCCAGTTCCGTTTTGAGCTAGCTCAGTTGTTTCTTTATTGTGCCTTTAATGTAATTCATTCAGAGCAGGAAATAATCCCCAAGTTAGAAATAAAGTGCTTGACTTTCATGTTTCAAGGGAGGGCTGCTAATTAGCTAAAAATCTCTCACCATTTTATTTATATAGAAAGCAAATTTGATTTTGAAACCACTGAGAAGCAATAACCACAGAACTTTATGATGTCACTATTAAAGAGATGTTTTTTCAGGCTTTATTTATGACCTAATTTTATACAAAGCGCCTGCAGTGTTGTGGGCATATAGGAATACCAACTAAGTGCAGGGAAATCAGAGGCCATTTGAAAAAGTCATTTGCTCAGTGATCCCCATGGGCTGATTCCAGTAGAGGATTCAGGTACTTGTAAATTATGTCACAGAAACACCAAACATTCGAGTGGCTGGATCCCAGTGATGAATCAAGGAAAAAAAAAAGAAACTTAGAAGTATGATTTAGAATATGGGCTAGGTGGTGCAAGTGCATTGACAGGTGACCCAATCTGGCCAAAGGGCTATTCTGTACTACAGAACATCATGTTCAGTATGTAAAGTGGGGGGACCTGGCAGGAAGGGGCTGCTCACTGCTCAGGGATGAGGTGGGCATAGGTCAGTGGGTGGTGCACAAGTGCACGGTACATCACTCATTTTTCTTGGGTTTTATTTCTCTCTTTCCTTTTCATAATTTTAAAAATTATTATTATTGTTATTCACATATTGAACTGTTCTTATCTCTAACCATGGGCTTTACCTTTTTCCAATTTTCTCTCCCATCCCACCAGGAGAAGGCCAGAGGGGAAGTGAGCAAGCAGCTGTGTCATATACTTAGTTGCCAGCTGGGATTAAATCATGTCAATAGCCAAATTGCATTCTGAGGGGAGAAATATACATTTGAGTCCACTGTCTCTGCTTGAAAAAAGTGCCACCTTGCCATAGGAACTACTCAGTATATAATATATACTAGCTATGGCTCTAAATATATTAACAATGGTTCAACCACTGCCTTGCAGAGTGGGGTACATACTCTCTGTGCCTACATTTCTAGCTGGCGACGTTCAGGGGGCTCCACCTTCCCCATTGTGGATTTTAGGATAGCCTTTGAGACACACCTGGCTTTGCTGAGCTGTGTACTCCAACCAGTCCATCTCTCACTCACCTTCTGAAGCACAACACTTTGCAATGTTACACTGGAAACAACCACACCAGTTCTCATCCAGATGTCTGCAAAAACTCTTCTGGGGTGACTATGCCTCTTTTCAAGCAGGTCTTGAATTATTTCTTCTTTTAGAAAAAACAAGAGATCAATTCTTTATGTGGGTAGAGTTTGATAGGACAAGGGGGGGACAGTTTCAAATTAAAAGAGGAGAAATTTAGATTGAATGTTAAGAAATTCTTCAGTGTGAGGATGACAAAACACTGGAAGAGGTTGCCCAGAGAAACTGTGGACATCACATCCTTGGAAGTATTCAAGGCTGATGGGGCTTTGGGCAGCCTGGTCTAGTGGAAGTTGTCCCTGCCAATAGCAGAAGGTTAGAACAGGATAATCTTTAAGGTCCCTTTTAACCCAAACCACTCCATCATTCTGTGATTCTATTATTTCTGGATAGTTGTATTAAGTAATAGAGGAGAGATTAGTATCTTGATGAAGATTACTTTCCCTCACACCCTAACTCCAGGCCCAGGACCCACTCTCCATTCAGCTATTAGCAGCAGAAGGGATGTAAATGCAAAACATACAGCTCTGCAGGGTGGTTGTACCATATCTCACAGTTTATTTTGGCTATCAGTAGCCTGTATGTCACACAGACTCCATGGAGACAGCTTTCCTCTGTGTAAAGTCTAAAACAGAGAACATAGAACCTCTGGGAAGCAAGGTAAATTTCTCACAAGTACAGCATAGTCAGAACCATGCAAAACCATTTCTTGATTTTTTAAGGGCTTACTGTTGAAACCATTTTGGTCGTTTGTAGCCTAAAAAGTAAATACTGTCTTCAGACACTTCTCTCGTGGAAAGGCTTAAAATCCCTTGTCCCGGGAGAGAGAACAAGTCATCCCCTCATCTCCACTCAGGGCAATGTTCAAAAGTTTTATTTATATATACATCAGCTTAAATCTCAGCTTCAAGTGGAATGACCCAGCTGCAGAATCTGCCAACTCCCAGATGTTTTTTGTCTCCAGCTGTATACTTATCTCTCAGAAGACTACCCTGGGTCAGGGGATGGCAGTGATTATCCATATTTCTTTCCTACATCCAAAGCAATCATTTTAAAGCTGCACAGTCTTTCTCACAAGCCCTTGTCTGGGTCTTGTCTAGGTCATATATTACTACTCACTATGAAAACTGCAGAGTCTTGCTAGATTGACTATAAAATATCCTCAGGTTGCTGCGGGTTTTTGATTTGTTGCACAGTACTAGATGAAAATCCTTTCAGCTAAATATGAGTAAGGACTCGAGGTTTATATAGCAGCCTTGCAAGAAGAGAAGGTCATCATAACTCTGTCTTCTGAGAAGAAAACGAGGGCTAAAGGAGTGTAATTAAGAATTTTTTCTGCAAGTAGAAAGTAAGCTCTGTATTCAAACGGCTTGAGGTAGTGATGGCAACCACTGACACTTATCACACATTTGCTGTTGACAGGTATTTGGGGTGGTCCCAACAGTAATTTTTAAACTTTTAAAAATAAATTTGACATCAGATGACAAAAATGGCCCATTATTAGTGCTTTAAGAGAAAGTGAATGGACTGCAAATCTTTATAATTGTAAACCTGAGAGAGGCTCTGTGGTCTTCATTTTGAGGATTTGTCATCAGAACCAAGCCCAATGCATAATGTCATGAAAAACACCAAGCAATGTGTGAAGATCCATCACGCCAGTAACATAAACAGGTAGCTAGGGCGAAGTAACTCCTTCCCAGGTAGGCTGGCAGCACGTTTCAGGAGAGGCAGGAGGACTCCCAACCAGCTGCAGTCCAACCACTCCCATGCAGACAGGGGAGTGTTTCAGGAGGCTTGTGCCTGAGCTGCTCCTCAGGACCCATGGCATCAAGGCTTCTGCATGGACATATGGATTTCTCCTACCAGAGATATTTTTTTCCCAGCTCTTTACCCCCTCCTTGTCCTTACACTCTTCTTACACAGAGAGACAATCTCAGATACATCATAGAAGAATAACAGTTGCAGATTTGAGCTGGATTTATTTTTTTATAGCTGCTGTCACCAGCTGTGTTTGCTATACAATCTGCTGGCCACAACCACCACCCTGCTGAGCTACCTCTGCCCACCAACTCCCCCACAGGGCTTCAGTTCTTTTAGAATGGAATTATTTGCAACATGATTTTCATATAAGATTTGCAACAAAAGAGAAATTTCCCTTGCCCCTCTTAACAAAAATTAAAAAGCAGCAAACTGTTGAGCCCTTTTAAAAAGGACAGTCTCATCTGACTGATTAATGTAGCATATGGCAGATATTAAGGTGTATTTGTCTTGGCCTGACTGCAGTGTTTCTATAATGCATGGGCTGTGTCTCTCTTTCATCCCCTAAATACCTCAGTTGTCACTAAAGCACTAACACACCTTGTCTAGTGAGAAGCTCGCAGACACACTAACACTGCTCAGAGAACTCTTCAATTCCTGCAAGAAATGCTGCTCACTCATTCTCTTCACTCTTCCAAGGCCTCCAATAAGTAGAGAATAGAAAATTTTCAACTTTTCATGTCTGTAAAGCACCTGCGTGATAGAATTTTCCAGAAGATATTGCTGACACACCTTCAATTTATTTCATTCATATATGGAGTTAAAATGTAGAGAATAAGTTAATTTTTTTTATTTCTTTTCAAGTTTAATTTCTAGTTAGACAAGACAAGCTAATGATTATTATGGTATTATTATTCCCATGTCAAAGAAGATTAAAGCATGGTACAACTTCAGCAGCGCATATAAACCTGGTACACTCCTTCCCGTATCTTTTATCATCACCACGGCTACATAGAGTTTTTTATGATTATTCAGCTTTTTGGCTCTGTGAATTTGTGTACTGGACCTCCTTTTTCTCAGAATCCCTTCGGAATTTTGTCAGAAAAAGTTGACAGAACATTTCTGAGATACACTTTTCATTCCTTTCATTTTCACTCTGCACTAAGTGCTTCCCACATGGAGAGTGTGGTCTTTCCTCTAAAAGGATACATATATATATAAAGGACTATATCCTTCTCATCTGGTCCTGGAATCAATCCTATCCAATATTCTTCTCCACAGAAACAAAGCAAGGAGTCTATTTTACATTTCAGACACTAAGTACTTTGACTGTTTGAGATTATGAATAAGCACTAAGTAATTCTTCTGTTAGGTTAGGAAGTTTCGTTTGGAGCTCTTGTCCTCAAAGGTACACATTTTCAGATAGATATGAGTGGGTTTGGTATTATTTGTGTAAATATCTACAGCTTGTATCAGCTGGTGCTTGTGGCCCACCTGTATTTCCTAAGACTTGGAATTGGTTTAGTATCTAAAAGAGTCATTGTAAGGACCATTAGCAATCAACAAACAGATTCTTTCAAACTTTTCCCTCATAGTTAGTGAAAAGTGTGCAAAACTTTAGAAGGCATTAGACCAAAGCTTAATCCTTGGACACTATGCATACATTAACCTCTACAAAGACTTTGATCAAACCCTTAAATGTCATCAGCCCCCTTCCTATTTCTTCCAGGCCATATAACATCACACACATCACAAGAATTGACCTTTATTGTTTGCAGGCATGCCCGAGGATATTTACATCATCCACACACAGCCCAGAAATACCAGTCTCTGTTCCTTACAAGACCTAAATAATGACACTGCATGGAAAGCAGAATTGCATACCCATACAATGATTTAGATTAGAAGGAACTCCTAGAGATCATCTGGTCCATGCTTGCCACCTCCTCTTCACATCCTTATTTGGTTCAAAGCAGGGACAACTTCAAAGATGGGTCTATCTTCGAGTTAGATCAGGTTGCTCAGGGCCTTGCCTACATCAGGTCAGTGAATCTGTTGATACTAGGATAGAGAACCCAAGTGGTTGGACATGTGAAATTCCCCACAGCAGCATTTCAATATCTAGCACAAGCAGCTTTCCCAGCTCGTCCATCAAAAACAACATAGTTACGGACTAAAGCAAAACCAAAAAACCATCCCCTAAGTTTCATACAGAAGCCATTGCTTTGACATCAGTACATGCTCTAAGAGCACTCTATCAGTGATGCCCATGCTGCCCACAGAGAACAGCAGCTGGAAATCTCCAAAAGCATTTTCTCCACAGGGTATGAATGGAAACCATGAATTTTGATTATTCTGTTCCTTTTTCCAGAGGTGGGGGTGTCTACCCATGAACTCATCAGAAGACAGCACAAGCAAGATGTGTCAGATTTTGCTCAAGGGGCATCAGAGACAGAATGCCTTTGTAATGGCCAGGTCAATTAATATCTGCATCCCCAGTGGCTTCCATACTGCTGAGGGCTCTGAGAAAAAATAATGGGACATAACAGCTTGTTCCTCCATTGTGTATCTCTAAACCATCTTGCCTACAAAGTGCCTGACCCTTCAGTGGGCCCTATGGGGTTCCAAAATACACCTTATCTGCTTCCAAATGGAAATGCAAGGGAGTCAATTCCTGTTCAAATTGTTTCGTCTTTAAAAAAAGGAACAAGTAGCCACTGCTCTTTGTAGTCACTCCCCCCTGCCCAGAAGGCACTGCTGGGACACATCTCACATGGCCAAGTGCATTTACATCCCTGTGTGCTGAGCAAAATGCACACAGAGGTAACACATGTCAAAGACCTCCAATTACTGAACACCTAAGTAACTTTCCTCTCAGTGCACCACATGACTGAGTCCTAATTGAGCATCACATTCCTACCGGATGCAAAAGCAAAACATTTTGGACAAATGAGTCAAATAGCCAAAATAAAAACCAGTCAGATAGCTCAAGCGTGCCTGACAGAGCTATTTAAAGGATTCTGACCATTAGCTATCACTTCAATTATATCACATTTCATACTGACATGAAAGGTGGCAGAGGAGCTGTTTTCTCAGTCTCTTGCTTCTTCACAAAAGGCACAAAATATTCAGAAAAGAAATGTTAACTGTCTTTGTTGCCATTTCATCTTCACCTGACTCTAATGTTATTGTCTGGGATGGTGAGGGATCATATCTGAGCAGCCAAACACTATTTTTAAGGCTTTCAAAGAATAGTCTGAATACGAAAAAGATATGTCTACATATAGATGACTACACTGGTCTTTAATGCTTTATCCCCATATATATTTTGCTGGTGAGCAAAAAGACTTAGACACGGGTATTTATATATGTACACGTATATAGCATCTTTTCAATATTTATGTTTTGTGGTTTTATTTACAGTTGCCAGCAAGATTGTGAATATCATAGGTTTACTTCCTTTGCTGTTATTAAAAAAAAATGCTGTGCTTCAAACCAATGATAATCTGTGTAGTTCAAGCCTAGTTTTATGAAAAGTTAGGGAATGCAATTTGAGGCTGGCTTTGTTTGAAATTAAGTCATTCCTCAGAACATCTTGTTATCTATCTTCCCTCGCATACACACACACAAAATTCCTCACAGTAATGCCTTTCCTTATAATTAAAAGGAGGGCAAATACAAGGAATAAGTCTCTCACATGTCCAAGCAAATGCCTTCTCTATCTAATTAGCAATCCATTCAAGGACTGCTGTTTTCAGTGCTGTAGGAAGGAGGGGAGTTCCCATACAAACCTCCAACTAATTCTAACTGCAAGGTAGTCAGGGGGCTGGAGCATATGGCATATAAGGATGGGAGAGAAGTGCTGTTCTATATTCTCATTGTAGCTCCATGGCCAAAGAAAGAGAGGCAGTGGACACAAACAGAAGTACAAGAAAATCCAACTAGATTTTAGGAATTTTTTATTTTATTTTATTTTATTTTGTGCAGAGAAGGTGACTGAGTATCAGAACAGACTGTTGAGAGAGTTTGTGGTACTTCCCTTTTTGGAGGTATTCAAAACCTAATGTAGGCAAGGCCCTGAGCAACCTGATCTAACTCGAAGATAGACCCATCTTTGAAGTTGTCCCTGCTTTGAACCAAATGAGGATGTGAAGAGGAGGTGGCAAGCATGGACCAGATGACCTCCAGGAGTTCCTTCTAATCTAAATCATTGTATGGGTATGCAATTCTGCTTTCCATGCAGTGTCATTATTTAGGTCTTGTAAGGAACAGAGACTGGTATTTCTGGGCTGTGTGTGGATGATGTAAATATCCTCGGGCATGCCTGCAAACAATAAAGGTCAATTCTTGTGATGTGTGTGATGTTATATGGCCTGGAAGAAATAGGAAGGGGGCTGATGACATTTAAGGGTTTGATCAAAGTCTTTGTAGAGGTTAATGTATGCATAGTGTCCAAGGATTAAGCTTTGCTCCAATGCCTTTTAGAGATTTTAAAAACAAATCACTTCCCTTATTTGACTCTTGGCTGAAACTCCTCTTTTACTGAGGTTATGTCCTCTCTCTCTCTCTCTCTCTCAATTTATATTCTTTCTTTTCTTCTCAAACAATGAGGTATTAAAGCCTTCGTTTTCGAAAAATAAATGTTTATCCTTTTTATAATTTAGCTCATCAGTGCTGCTCAATGGAAACACCAGTGATACAACTTGAATGACAGTTTTGGGGCTTTGTGTATCTATCTGTTCATTAGGACATGGCCCAGTGCCAATAGCAATCTGTCAGTGAATTTTGAATCAGATCTTGTAGAGCTAGATGCAAAAAGAGTGGACATACTGAATGAGCCCAGATCTGAATCCAAATCTTTGAGTCAGGCATTAGCATTACTTATATCTGGGGACAGATTTGTGCCTCATTGTGAGATGTGCCACAAGTTCCAGAACTTAAACCAACAGTCTGCAAGCTTAGTCTCGGAAACATATAAAACAATTCCATTTAGAATTTTTTCAGTAATGTGTTTCTAAGGAAGAAAAATTACCCATGGGAAAATAAACTTTAGCAGTGATTTGTTGACTGAAAATATCTGAGAACCACTAGCTAGAAATCACTAGCCAGTCATTGCTTAGGGAAGGATAATATTTTAGATTGTGTTTAGATGGTGTTTTACCCATCAGCACCAGGAAGCACCTCCTCATAAGTTGCATCATATATTTATATATGTTCACCATAGCATCACCTTGAACCACTAGCAGACATTTTCTTCCAAAATGGACAAAATGGACATCAAGTACGGCATATGGAAAGCCTAGGTTTAATTCCTTTCCCTGGCTGAAGAGACTGCAACCTTCCATCTTCCTAGAAAGGGGCTTATCCATCACCCATTGTCCATCCTAATACAAGAACATCCTCCTTGATGGACTCTGCAGCATGGAGGAAATGTGTTGAAATGTCTTGGAATGAAGTGTTGGAGTGTGAATGAGCCTGGCTGTGAAGCTCAGTGATTAGAAATCTCCCATCCCTCCCAGTTAGTTAGCATTTAAGGTGACTTACCCTCCTTTCAGTTTCCAACTGTTCTTTGGTCATTGGTCTGCTGTGTGCCAACAGCTTGGTTTGCACTTGATGTAAAAACTGAGAGCTTGAGCAGTTGGACAATCCTTGAAAGCAGATTCCACATACTTTGCTGTCACCCCTTTTACATGTAATATGGACAAATACAGCACAGCAAGAGAGACAAATCCAAGTTTCTTTTACTGTTTATCAGTGGGATACCAATTGTTTCAGTGTTGTAATTAAAGGATATTAAAACTTGCCAATAAAGTTTCTTATTTGTTTGGGCTTGGAAGGCAGATGAAATGTGTTACTAAACTGTGAGTGCATCATCAGTGTTGTCTATTCTATTAGAACTAATGATAGGCAGAAAAAATACAAAAGTGTAGCATAAAAATTATATTGTCTGTTTTTGACAAATTGTAGCTTTATGGTAACTCTCATTTTACAATGCCTTCAGTTTTGAGGAGCACTAAGACGAGGTCATTTAGATATTATTGACTCTGCCACTATGGCATCAGTCATAAGTATTTAAAGCATTTAACCCTCCATGAGGAGCTTTGAACTATAAATGGCAGGCTGTCCATAATGCAGTCTGTATTATGGACAGCCTGCTGTTTTATAGCAGTGACACCAGATGTGTGATCTCTTTCATGGCTGCCTGTACTGCCACAGGAACTTCTGTGGTTCTCATGGTGCTTGGAACAGCACTTTCACTGAAGACAGTGAAACTATACCCATATTAGGATATAGCAAGCATCTTTTTATTTGCCTATATATTTGAACTTGTTCTAGCTAGATTGGGCCATCTTTTTTGAGGTGATGTTAATGGAGTTTGGAATTTAATGGAGTTTGGAATCAGTGAGCAAACTAACAAACTCTTGTTCCAGGTAAACAGGAGATGCAGAATACATATTAATACAGGACACAACATTCCTTTACTAGAGCCCACAATTAGGCTAATAACACTATACTCAGCTTTTTCAGCAAATGGCCTTGTTTTTCAGCAGGCCTGAGCACTGACTCTAACAGTGATTTTACAGGAAACCTCTGCTCATTCATCCAAAGTGTGCAAATGTGGACATAGCACATTAACTCAGACCCCTCTTAAAACAAACCTAGGCATAATGTTCACAAATCAAACTGTACATAGAAAAAGAAACCTAGACCCTAACATTAAGCTCTGTGAGGTCAATATAAAAATTTCCATTCATTTTCTTAGGTTTTAGGTGAGTAACAATGAAGATTCAGTAAGTGTTCAGAGCATGAAGTCACCGTTTTGAATTTCTTGTGGTCTAAGTGTGAATCCCAAAGAACAAACAAAAATGCTAAATACATTCCATTCACAGAGATATTTTTTCCTACCACTAGCCTTTCCAATTTAAAGTATACCAGCAATGACATTTTCATCCCAGTTTGTAAGCATGATTTTTTTACCATTTACAATTTCCAACTCTCTGTGAACTTCAGAGTTCCAGCTTTCCTAATTGTGTCCATCCGTAGTCTGTACCCAGCCTGCAGACAATCCCTTCTGAATTACTGGCAAAGAAGCACTTCCCAGATGTTCACCAATGTCAGACAAGCATGAGATACAGAGGTATGGGATATTTGAGCATTCAGAATGCACCCATCTTTTTCACCGTCAGAGCTCAACACATTTGCTTACATATGGTACCTACTGCCATGTGAGACTACATGGCACTTGGCACATGGCATGTGTCACAGCAGTGCTTCAGTGTGATAGCAGTCATGCACCCTTCTGAAACCACAGCTGACATCCAGGTAGCGTTCTCTGGGGCATCTCCAACAGCAATGGCAACATTTGGCAACTGGACCACATCCACCAAGTTAGGCAAAGGAGTTTCCATATGTATTGCAAGTATCAACCTGGTCTGCCTGTAAGGGTATATGGATGCCACTAAACTGAAAACAGGCCAGGATATAATCTTGGCATTTTGAGGCTATGCAATGTACACTGTGCCTTGTTCACACTGATGAGGACTCATTTCCGAGAAGCAAACTGTCTGCACCCACAGACCACACTTCTTGGTCCTGGACCTCCTGTGAGTCATGCATTGTGTTGTTGTAGTCTTAGAAAACACTGGTTTTGTCTCTGAGTACGTTTCCAGTTTAAACTATCTGAAATAATGTGAGAGCTGTGCGTGATCCACCCGTGTGGCAGCAGTGAACTGAGCATGTGTGTCCTTGTGCCCTTGAAAAAGTCAGGGAAGATGTATACTGATGCAAGGGAAGGCAAAGCCTGCCAGGACAGCATTAGAGAGCTGTACAGAGCATGGGTATCATAAGTATGCAGTCTCATGTGCATTGCCTGCTGGGAGCCATCTCTGGGATGAACTCTCCACCAAGCCATGGCAGACATTGCAATGGAGAAAGCACTTGGAGTGCCTGAGCACAGTTCCAGGGAACATGTGAGCAATTTAGTACCATGAACCATCTGAGGTCCCATGCTTGTGCCATTTCCTATTTTTATGAAGTAAGGTAGATCTATCTTCAGTGTCTACTGGTTAGTATTATTGATACTAGGGTTAAAAATGTATACTTATGCAAACATACTTACATTTATAATTTTTTTAATATAGTAGAAATATCAATTACAGTGTGCTTGAAATGTTGGTATTATTTTATCCTGAACTGTGTCCAGGTTCAATAGAAGAACTGGGGTGAGCAATTTTGCTCAGTCTTCCTGGAACTTAGCATGCCAACTCAGTTAGCAGACCATACAAAGCACCATATTCAACAGCACTCCTGCCTAAGATGTGTGAGATTGGTGTATTCATTGATGTAACCTACATCTCATGGAGAGTAGATGGTCTGTGGATAATGTGTATGCCCCTCAAAAACAAGAGTCAGTGAGAATTAAGCACTTAATACTGGCTAAAATCTGTTCCTGGCTCCAATAAAGCTAATCTAAATTCGTATTATGATGCACTACTACTTTAATTTTCAGCAGCCTTCCTGTTGTGGGAGTGAGAGTGCTCTGGGGAAGCAAATCATCAGGACATTGATTTAATATCAGTTTTGATTTAAGTTTCTTACAACACAGTGGGTAATGCTGACTCTCAGTCTGTGTGTGTTGTTATTTGGATTCTGGATAAACAAAACAGTGTTCATTAGAAAGACATTAGTCCTTTTAACTTCTCAGGGCAGGAGGAAGAGGGAATATGCTTTATATTTGCTGTCATTTTTAAAATTTTAACACTGGAAATCATAGGTAATTTATATGCAATGTATATCCATATCAGCTCAAAATACACTTCATGAATATTACTGCTGGTAGAGGAGTCATGCTTTCATATGGCTTTGCTGTTCATAAACAAGTTTTCTTTTTACAAGTGAATACACAGATCATTTTGTGACTACTGCATTGCAAGCTTCCCACAGACCTGAGTATTTGTGCCTTTCACAGTATCATTACTTTTCTGTGTGAAGCATCTCATCCACACATGCCTGCAGGATGTCAGTATGCATTGTGAGTATTTTGCATGTTATGAGGAAATATCTCTTGGATTTTCTAGGATGCTTTAGTCCCCAACTATGGATTACTACCATTTTTTTGAATAGTGCTTTGCTGAGATAAACACCTAGAAATCATCTGTCCGTTGAGAGAAAGTAGTTTAGCTCGTTGTCCCTAAGGACTACAACCAGAGCTATCTGCTTCCAGTATTGTGTTGGGAAAATTCTGTTTGTGATGAAAATAACATTGGTTTGAGCTGTAATGCAAGCTACCACTCATCATATTCAAGCAAGATGAACTCTTGGTGTTTGGAGTCAAATTAATGTAAGAACGAATGATTTCAGCGTGCTATGAATTTAGTCTGCACAAAATTATTTTGTTCTTCATTGTATAGGATTACATGTGTCCATTGTACGTTCATCAAAAGGAATTTTTAGTTCTATTCCTAGAGTTATCAGGAGTATCTTTCATTCTGTAATTGAATTTATTTACAGTTTGCTTGCTGGACTCACTTGAGCTGGCCTTGTGCTTTGTTTGCCCTGTCCCTATTATTATAAGGTCTTGTTTCTCTTTTTGGTAAGAATACTCTCTGGATTTTTCATAAATCCGTGCTGTCCTTATGGGAAGTTGTTCAATCTGGTTTTTTCTGTTTGTTTGTTTTGGGGGGGGGTTTTGAATGTTTTCTACTTACTGAATTCCTTTGGAATTTCAGAGAAAAATAGAGATCCTAGAACTGATACCTGACTGTTGTCTGATTCAAAAGGAAAAATTAAATCATCTACAAACTGTTCCAAGGACCTGAATCCAACCTAGGAAGCATCACTGAATCTAGCTTGTCAAGTCTTTTTAAAAAATTGAAATATAGAGCTTTCATTTGGCTTTGTTTTGCAGTGAAAATGTTTCTCAGAAAGTCATTCCAAACTAGTAACTGTGACCAACTCATTGTTTTGGAAAAGCAGTTAACAGAAATATCACCAAGATTACTCTGCCCTGAAATCCTTGTTCAACTACTTTTTCATTATTATAGCATGATCATCCAATGGATTAATATGAAAAGAGACACTTAGAAAATGTATTTTGTGCACTAAGGTTTGTGTTGCTCCTGGAAGAGTTTAAAAGTAAGATTTTCAGTGCCTGTAGCTTCCAGCCATATTCAAGGGCACCTTGATTTAACTGTAAGCAGTGCCCCAGTGTATAGTCATAGGGTTATTTCTGTTCTTTGGGGAGAAAATCAGGCTGCAAATGCACACATCCTTCATGGCAGAATATCTGTCTAGAGAGAGGAAAGCAGATATATGTATAAGGGTAAAAATCCCAAATATAGCCTCTAATAGGTGTGATAATTATTTTCAGGAGAAAGTGATAAGATGCAGTTTAAATCCATGGGGCACTTTGTTCCAATGAATGTGCAGTGTATTTATTAGGGTACTCAAAGGATTTATAGCTGTTCCAAAGAAGTACATCTGCTCTATGACTACAGGCAACTTTAGTTTCTAGGGAAAGTTTCTCGAAACTTTTTAAAATATGCTTTAACCTCTTGCATGCCAACTTGACATACCTAAAAGTGAGTTGCCTCGCACAGCCTTCACAGGAGAAGGCTAAACTATAGCATCCATCTGCTCTGGATGCTCATACTGAGCTAAACCTCTGGCTTGGCAACAGCTCCAGACTGTCAAGACTCAAGTATACACCTCCCAAAACTTTTGTAATTCCTGGTTTCTGGAAAGGAAATCAGGGTAGAAAGACTGGATGGAATTCCAGTTTTTCCTGTAGTATCTGATTTAGATGATTTTGGCATGCAGTAACAGTTAAGTTTAGGGGAGTACATGTCTATGTACACATATGGAATGATCTGCTGCTCCTGAAAAATGGGTATGCTTGGCAAAATAGCCCAGCAAAAGCCCATGTCTACATTGCACTGACCTACAGGCTTTGACCCAACAAATCTCCTGCCCTTTAGCTACGCTCACCCTGGCAGGCTTATAGTGTGGGGTGCCAAGGAAGAATCTCTTAAGCTCCCTCCCATCTCTGCATGCCTGCAAGGGTTCACTCATGGTTCCTCTCAGGTGCTCACAGACCAAAGCTGGAGCTGTCACAACCCTGGGAGCTGGTCACCAGACCACAACGTCCTGGTTACCCCAACCGCGCAGGAGAGTCAGCTGAGACAGTGGAAGAAGGAGATATTGTGCTGCACAAAGGAAGAAGGAAATAAGATAGAGATAAAATTGAAAAAGAGAAAGGAAAAAAACATCCCAGTAAAATAAGAAGTAATTAATTTTTCATTATATTCCAATACAAGTTATTACCACTGTGACAAAAAATTTGAACCTCATCACCTCTTCTCATAGCTGCTGAATAACTTGCCCTCCTCATATGTGCCCATTTGTGGCTCAAGATGTGAACCAGAGAGAATGAAACTGCTTGCTTGATATTTAGGGCAGGGTAGTCAACAACTATTTGCTCTGCTGGCAAATGACCCATAGGTCAGGCCATTGCTCAGAAATATCACAGGAGGATGTTGCCATTCAGAGTGCTGACTCAGGGGGAGCAGGAATGCCAAATGAATGAACAATCATCATGGCATTTTGTTTAGCATGGAAAACTCAATTAAAATTCTGTACTTCTCCTACTTCTTGTTCTTCCTTGTGGCAATCTTTTTACACAACAGCAAGATGTTAACAGTGCAGAATAAAAGGCATGCTAATAAGTATAATTTTCCTTTTTTTTTCCCTGAACACCGCATTTGCTTCATGTTCTTTATTCTGTTGTACATAGCAATTAAATAAAGAAAAATTGGTGCTGGGTTGTTTCTTTCTACAGGGATTTTAAATTTTTCAAGCCACTCCTCTCGGAACATTTTACATTTGAGAACAATTGTACATTTGCTCCCTGTCCTCCACAAACACCTGGTCCTCTCTAGAAACTGCTGTTCTTGTATGCAAAGATGTAAGAGCAGTGAATAGCAGTGGAACAGTCTGTCTGAAACCCATTTTCATCTATTTTTTCTCTTTTTTATCCCAAGTGTTATCTTATTCATTATAAAATATTTCTGTTCCTCTATTATAATTTTTTCCTTTTCTTTTTTTTTTCCAATTCCCTGTTATTGGCTTTGATGGACAGATGATATATGATAGCCTGAGACATGTTTGACAGAATATGACTTCGGCCTGCATAAATTACTGTCAGGGAATTTTCAAGGAAGTACTGAAATAAATTTGCAGTGACTCAAAAATGTGTTATAAATTATAACATAATCCCCACCGCTGCATAAATTGATGCTTAAAACAATTAAGTGAGTTTTTACTTTAGGTTAATCCTCATAATTTTTCCTTATAGTTTAACTTCTCACACTGCTCTGAGCTCCTTGGAGGATAATATTTTAAAAGGGAAATTTTCCCTGTCCCTTGCCAAAAATCATATTTCTTTTCTGTCAAGCTTGTGTCTCTACTCACAGGTAGTTCAGAGATGGCAAGGTTTTGTCTTTCCTCACACACTTGTATCAACTCCTACAGAGGCTAACTAGGATCCTTGTATATTGTGCCACTACCTTCCTGATCCTTTTCTACTCCAAGTCACCAAATCCAAGCTTTTCAAATTGCATTCTTGAAATACTCCAGTTAGGACCATAAGAAATGAAAGAGTTTGTGAAGCTCAGGATCCTTATGGGATCTTGAAAATATTCTTCAGGCAGTGGCCTATATTTTATGTATTCAGTATCAATGGTAGTTTTGACTCACTAAGAGTAATCTCTTCTGTCTGCTGAAGAGCTCCTGACTGGAAAATAACTAAAATAGACAGAAAATGTGAATGTTTCTATTATTACCTTTAGCTCCTTTATGACACTACCCTTTGTGAGGCTGTATGTTCTTTTTTTCAATTCTGAGTTTTTTCTACACTGTGAAGAACTTTGGAGCTATTTTTGTAGAAAAAAATTGCAAATTTTCTAGATTTTTCACTCCCAATCCTCTGAAACTGCTTTTCTTAAAAGCTGCCGTCTTCACTCTTATGGTAAAACAAATCAATTTTCCAGTTTTTGTGACTATTACTAAATTCCTCCAAAACATGGGTTTGAAAACTTCTAGATTTTGGAGGCAAATAAACCGCAGCACTCGTTACTTTCACGATGTCATTATTTTTATGATAGGCTCCTGACCGTGAGAACACAACCTGCCATCACCAAATGCCTGGCGTGGCTGTAAAGCATCAGCAGACAAAGGTGGGGTAGGCACTTTGGGGAAAAAAAAAAAAAAGCCAAGCAAATATCCAGTGCACAGCTTCCTCCATCGTGAGGGGGCTGACACAGGAGCTGGGCTGCTTTTAAGCTCCTGTGTGTGAGGAGCGAGCATCGATCTTCTGTCTGACTCCTTGCTTCCATCAGGAGCAGTACCCAGCATGAGGCTGCCCGCCAGCTCTGGGCAGCTCTGCCTCTCTGCTGTACCTGTTTGTTCTCAGACACAGCTGAGAAGAGCAGCTGGGATCGCCTGGGCTTCGAGGGAAGAATGAGACAAGAATATTTTACTGTTCTTTGTGAAGTGACTCACTAGCTATCCAATTCAAATTGATTGCTTCAAGTCCTGTAGCTTTCCTTTCACCACCCACCCTACCCTCACAGCCCACAGCAGAAGATGCAGAACAGATGCATTCCTATTTCCCATTTGTGCTTGAAAATATCCCAGTGACAGCATCCTTGTCCTGGCAGGACCACGCAGCCTGTTCTCCCCCTACAGTCTCTGTGATGCTGATGATGATATAGTCTCTTGCCACTAAAGGGAAGGTGCAGGCACAGAAAGAAGGTCGGTAGCTCTGGAGGCAAAAAAAAAAAACAAACAACAAGACAAAATCGAGTTTACATACACAGCTTCTTCTTGACTCAGGCCTCTTCTCCTGGCAGCATCCAGAAAGTGGTGTGTCCCTCTCAGCAGTGTGGTGACATAGAGTTCCCAAGTTCCCAGATTGTGGTGGCAGGGAGATGGATGGCAAGCTACAAAGCCTGCCCAAGAGCCACAACAAATACTTGAGCAGTAACATCAACCCTAGTTGCATGCTGTGTTTACCTGCTTGATTTAAATATAGCTTGAACTGTGCTATATTATCACTACTGTTAGGTAGTGACACACACGTTTGGAGAAGTAAGGAGACTTTCTACCTGATGCAGTATTCAAGAAAGGAAATAGAGTTTTCGTTGTAAGGAAGGCACTAGAGATGCAGGTGTATGCTTTTCTTATCCAGTGACTCTCTGATTTAATATAATTTGCTTGGTATTATTTTGGTTATTTTTCATCTATATGGGGTATTCCTTTCTTCTCTTCATTATTCTATTTGGAATAAAAACTCTTTGGGACAAAGAGCTCATTCAAATTCACACAGTATGCCTCAAGTGCTGGAAACTGTGCTCATTCTTATCCATCAGTGTTTGCTCTTTAAATTGTCCAGATTAGATTTCACAAATGGTTTTGCAGTGTATTGAATTTATGGCAGAGGTGAGCTGTGCACCTTGAATTCATACTGCTCACAAGTCACAGAGCTCAGACTGAGGACTCCAGATATCTGCTTCAAAGAGAACCAAAGAAGGGGTCCATTTCCTGATTCAGGATTAGATTGAGCACCAATTTTGAAAGAATATCTAAATTCATGACTTTCCTCCCAGCCATGGCAGAAAACAGGGAATCGATTAGTCTCATAGCATTTTTGCTGCTTTAGGATAAAATCTTATGAGAACACCCAATTATTTTGCTATACTTCAATCTGGACTTAAATTTTGTCCCTCTTTAGAGTGGGTCTTGAACACCAACAGTAGCTGGACCCACACCCAACCTCTAAATCTCCTGTCTGCACCTGCCTGAGTCCCTGGCAGCCCTGAGGAAGCTGAGTGCAGCTGTTCTGTGAGGATCCAGTGATTGGGGTACCTAACCCTATGGTGAAAGGAGAAGAGAGTGCAACCCCATCTCAGCTCCCCTGCTCAATAGGAAGGCATTGAAAGCCATTAGTATATTGACATAGCAGATTGACACTACAAAGCTCTCTCTGACTCCGATTGTTTTTCTGATAAGCACTTTCCCTGCTGAGCCTACTCATGGGCCAGAAATATCTTTCTACATAACTTTGTGTCTCTGAAAACATGACCTTTTTCATTCTCAATATTTTGTGATTTTCACTTAGAACTTAGGTGTTTTAACAATTTATATTTGCATGCGATTTAACACCAATTTGTTGATAACTTCCTCATCTCTGAAACAACTCTGAAAACGAAGGTGTGGCATCTTCCTTGGAGACTCTGGAAAGAAAATTTGGCCAAAAAAAGAGAAAATATACAAAACTACACATCACTAAATGAGCATATGCAATGTCACAAAGCTTCTATGCTGACTTTCAATTTTTTCCTGACTGTATATATTCACCACTTGTACTAATGCAATGTATTTGGATTAAAATGATCCAGAAGGAAAATATCCAGGCCATTGAAACCAAGCTGCAGCTTCAGAAGAGAATGTCTGGCAACCAGAAATGTTGGGGGGGGGAAATCTAGAAGGCATTAATTTTGGATGGAATAAATCGTGATGTTAGAACAAGCCGGAGTTTGTATGGTATGGCTGCAAGTTTGGGGTGTTCCCATAGATCTGGGGATCCCTGGGGATAAGAGGGCCTGAAAAGTTTGGCCTTGAATCATTGAGAGTCCTCTTCGGTTTGGAAAGCAAAGCAGCTGTGTCAAGAAGTAACTACTAGAAGTGATGTTGAATGTAAGGCAACTTCAAGTATGAAGTACAATTATCCTTGCTCTGTTTTGAAAGGACATATCCCAGCTCTTGCCGTCCTTTGAAATCGTACACTTCTCACAGCTCTTGGGAGGCTTCAGCTATTTTTCTCTGTAACACATGCAGTTCCTTTTAAACCCTTGAGTTTTAAGAGAAGAAACAGCCACTGCACTACAGATACCAGATGAACATTTCCAGGACAAATGAAAGTCTATGTAAGCTTCAAATGCTCGATTAGTAATTGTTTACATTAGCTATTAACATTTTTGCTTAGAGAGGTGAAGGACTGTTCAGAAAGAATCAGTGCTTTACTGCACTTGCCACAGAAAAGCCTCTGGCATTTTATCTTTAAGATTCCAACATATTTCTGTTGCTACTTTTATACTTATCTGCAGTAAAAAGCTGATTCCTCCGAGTGCTTTGGATTTGCTTGAATCAGATTTATAGACCATCTTTTTAGCGCTGCTCCTATATATTGCAGGGAAGGGGAAAGCTGCTTCAGGTCCAACATATTTCCATTTCAGGAAAACTGATGTTTCCAATACCTTCTACCTTCCAAAAGCAATGCTTTTATTTACTGGGGGTCAAAGTGTAGAGTTTAAATGGACACATTTATGGAAAGGACATTTAGGCCAGGTTGTTCCACCGTTGAACAGACTTCTGTCCTTTGTCTCTCCCCAGCCAAAATGAATGTTGAATATGGGAGGAGTTTTGTGTCAGGCTCTACCTGCCTGTAAGCAAAAATGTCAATATTTTTATTCAAAAAAAAGGTCCATTTGATGATGTGAGACAATGCTGCACTCTCTGCAGGGCTGTGGACACTGCTGAAGGTGAGATCTCCAGGTGAGGGTTAAGACACAGAAAGGTAGCAATGCCAAAGGCACATGCCTGCTTTACTTGTACTCTTTTGGAGCACAAGGCTGTCAGCTCTGAGCAGTGACTCTCTAGCCTCTACTTGAGCAATTCCACCTGCCCCTGGAGCCAGGGCACACACGATGTGACACCAGCATTTCCAGGAGCCTCCTGCGAGATCGTGTCAGCCCTCATGCAGACCCGTAAATTATTTTCCTGAAAAAGCATGCAGTAGGCAACCTGGATTGTCTTAAAATGCATGTTTCAGGTCAAAGCTCAATGAAACTCAATTCAACTAGGTCATCCAAGACAGAACCCTGGGCAGTCACATATAAATCACAAATTACAAGAGACTTGCCCAGATCACTGCAGGTGTCTCAAATGGCACTAGAAACTTAGGTGAGACAATGTTGGGTTTCTGGGGATTGTGATGTGAATGTAGATATGTAGGTGTAGGAGTGTAAGTGTGGAAGCTGAATGCACCCTAACTATCTGAACTTATATATGTGTTATTCTGAGAATTCAGTAAGGTTAATAGCCATTCTTTACTGTTATTAAAGGCCTTAACTTTTTTCTTGTCAAAGAGGTGATAGCTCTCAGAGACAATGACAACAAAAAAATCCATTCATTTTACTTTAAAATACTCTGATGAGAAAAGTCTTGCTTTATAAAGTCACCTGGCTCATTTGTTTCATTTCACAAATTTCCCAGACACTCATTTGTGCTTTATAACTGGGATTCTGCATTAGTTCTTGATTAGAAGAGCTGCCATCTGCTTTTCCGTAGATTCAAAAACATGAATCATGAGCAGACAGTTATTGGTAAAGCTCTGGACCATTTAAAGTCACAAAGTCAGGAGAAAAAACCAAAAATGGCTGGAAAACCAAAAAGCATTTGTTGAGCAAGAAGGCCCGGGTGAAATTCTCAGAACTTCTCTGCCCTGAGAAAGTATCAATAACCATAAATTTCATAGCCCCCTTTTTAGAACCGCAGCCTTAATGTTTTGTAGGGAAAATAAAGCTTTGGTTAACCTTGGCACTGGCAGACCTCATTAAAATAACAGCCTGTCACTTTCGAGTTTAAAATAACAGGGTTGTCAGTTTTATATTCAGCGGAACAATCTACGGTCTTATTCTCTGGGAAACACAGCGGGTGTGCAGAGGGGGGCTGGCAGCAGCATAAAAACTGAGCAACACTGCCATCTCGAGGGCCCCCCAAACTCAGTGTGCTCCCCAGCAGCTGGGGCAAGGCGATGCTCAAATCCTGCTGAGTCCATGTGGCACACACATCACTTTTTAAAAAGCTGAAAATAATCCGCTGTCGAGTGCATGGTGCTTTGGCAACTGCTTGGCATTTAAATTTATTTTGTGAGAAAGTATGGAAATGTCTAATGTATGAAAAGAAAAAATTTCCATATAGAGCAAATAAAGTTCTGCCTCGCTTGTTTTATAATCGAAGCAAGTCACCCTCACTGAGGTACCTAGTGTGCATTGAAATTTTGGGCACCTAATGAGCCATTCTAAACAAAAATGTGTGCCTAAGCTCCCTACATCTAATCAGTGGCGAAATGAAGGTGCCTTTAAAAAAAACCTCTGAGAGAGATCCTCTTTAGCTAAATAGCCAGATGAGATAGAGGGAGCCCAGTTCAGTTGCTTATACATCAATGCCTAGTGCCTCTGAGATATCCATATGAAGATGAGAGAAGTAGCAAAGGACACACAGGAGACACATCTTTCTTGGGGGACAGCCCCTAAAACTTAGTTAACTGCTTTTCATTAAACCCATTTTACAAGGAAAACTGTGTCAATTTAAATACCCAGCTGTCCTATACTAAGCTGCTTGTGACATGTTTCTTATCCTGACTATGACACATACATGTAACAGACATGTAAACATAACAACTTAGTTAGAAACAGTATATAATATGTGCTCACTAACCTAGTCCTTTTAAACAAATTGTTGGCTGTTAGTCCTAGAATGCTTTCATATTAAATCCCTAATGGACATAAATCGATGTATGAAAGTCTGGCACAGTTTTCTGCTGGTACAGCAGAACACAAATCAGATGGTGGTGAACTGTTTGCTCTTCCTACCTGGCCATGCCCGTGATGAAGGGCATGCCTCTCACAATTCCACATGCAGCTCAGGTGCTCAAGCACCATATCCACAAGTCCATTATCCATCTGCCCACCATTATACAAGGTCTACATTATTTTTAATAAAGACTGCAGGGGTGTTGAGTGCATGGCTGGGTGTCTTAGACACTTCCAGGGCAAAGCAAGCAGCAGGCAAAAAAAAAGCTTGTCTGGTTTTTCACTGGAAAATAATGTAGCATGAAGAAGTGGCATTAGTTAAATGTTGCTTGTGAATGAAAGAGCAAAGGAGTCTGTGACTAAAGAAACTGCACAGACACGAACATGGCTCGTGATGACTGCTGCTTTCATGTCTGTTCTCTGAGACAAAATGTCAGACCTCTTTCCACTCACTGTCTGTAGCTGTTCTGTCAGTGTGACACACTGGCCTGAAGTCCCTGAAATTGCAGCACCCCATCAGAAGCAGCCATTTGAAACATCTGCCAAGTGTCTTTGCTGCCACACAGGACTCACAGTACAACATCTGGGGAGGTACCTTGGTACCCTAGAGAAGCAACTTCCAGTGAGCAACCAGAAACATTTGTACATTTTTCCGGGTCATAAAGCCTTAATTCTCAATGGATTTTGCATCAAGACGTCTCTGAGAATCCACAAGAAGGTGTTGACAGAAAAGCAAGCTGAATATTCTGCTTTCACTTCAAGAGGAAAATCTTTCCAAATTGTAGAATAAACAAGAAAATAATGCAATTAAAAAACATCAGGAAGAAGAAAGAGAGGTTAATGGGAAACATTTCTTCTTAACATACAGACTCCGTATTATTTGATTTCATTTATTGTATTGAACATACATCAGGTTTGTGTGCACTTCATCATCTTTGAACATGATTTTTAGCTTTTTCTGACAGTCCTTTACTTTTGAAAGTAGGAATTACATGGGTGGGGATGATAAATCTGGAAGGAATATAGGATGGTCTTGACAGGGGAGGATTTGGCAGAGCAGGACAAAAAATTTTTAAAAAGTAATTAACTTTTTAAAAATTATTTTAGGGACTCCACATTTAAAATTTGTTTTTTGACCCCAGTTGCTTCTAAGCACACTTTATCACACTGCCAAGGAAGCAGTCATCCATTAGAAATTAAGCCAAAGTGATTCCATTGGCAATTATCTGCCTGCTTCCCAAGCAAGGGTCTTTCTGCAGTCTTTCATGCCATATGGAACTGGTATTCTGCACACTTTTATTTTTATGTGGTATATTCAAAACTTGCTTTGAATTCTCATTTTATCCACATGTCCCAAAATAAAGCACGGGATGTTAGGGTCTGATTCCTACTGAAGTGATGGGCTCGCTTCTAGCTCACTTCATGACCTTGACATGCAAGGTGAGTAAAGACAAAAACATGGGTCAGCTTTATTTACCTTATAACTGAGCCCATGCTGGTAGGTCTGGAGCTGAGCTCATGGGTGCCCTTCCAAGTTTTGTTGAGGAATTGCATGACATCCGTGACTGACTTGGTTGTGTAAGAAGTCAGTTGCAGAAATATGAAATAAACTGAATTTCTCAATGTAGGGTGTGTACTTATATCATTCCTATAACTCTAGATATGAGTTTCTCTTCGCAAATTATTCAAATATTTAACTTTTCTCTCTTACATAGTAATGTCTTTCTTCCGTTAGCAATTATAGATCAAGACAAGGCTATTTTAATATCCATTTTTTTTATGGCCCAAATAAATTAAAAATCTTACTCTTTGCATGGTTCTTGCTGTATCTTTTTTTCTTATGAGAAAGTATTGTCATTCAGAAAAAGTTTCATACCTTCAAAGTAGCTGAAAAAAGGGTATTTCGATATAATATCAGGGCTATATCAGGAAGATAACTAGGGAAAATCAGGCTAGCTACAGCAAAAGATATCCAGCTGTCTTAATCCCTATAAATCTCTGCTAGAGCAAGTGGAAAGAAAATATGTAGAATATCAAAACTGCATATGTCTCATATTTAAATGTTTCCACAGAAGCCCAACCAAGCTTGAAAGTTAATCTTTAATTCAAAGAATAGGAAATACTGAGGAATCATTTACAAGGCCACAGGTCACTAGGGAATACAGTAGTCTGACTTCATAAATCACAAGCAAGCAATGTTAACTTAGTGGGTTTTATCTCATTTTCAAGGGTCTGAACATCTGTTATATAGTTTTTAAATGCTGGTGGTGATCAAAACAATGTACAGAGGAATGTGTGTAACCATGGGGACTAATAAGAGAATTTCTGTGGTCATGCTTGACAAGATCCCAGAACTGAAGTCTCTGAAATCCACAGGCAAAAGTTTAACATGTCATGGCAGGCATTACCTCTCCTAATTCTATTCTGCATTTAAAGTTCCATTAAAAGTGCTCCAAAGTCATTGCCTGCCCAAACATTCATCTCACAGAAGTGGCCATCAGGCTACTCCCTAAAAGAGGAGATGAATAAATCAGTGTTCAGAATTCTTTTAGTAAGGCCATCAGACACCACACTGCACTTCCAGAAAGTTTCAGGATGAGGTTCGAGGAACCAGTTAGACAGATGTGCAAACTCCAGTGCTAAAACTGAGGGTTAACAGAGGTCTGGTCAGACAGCAGGAAAGGTTAAGACTTCAGAGACTGAGTACACACAAGTTGTGTAAAGCTCCATGGTGAAATAATTCAATAGGGAGGTGTGAGATAGCTGTGAAGGGAAATATCTGAAGGACATGAAAATATTTTAAAATGCACCTGAATCAAAGGCATCTCGAGAGGCTGTAAATGGTAACCTTTCCCTAAGCTGTAGTCATTTTTACTATTGCTGCTTTTTGTGAGTCATGCAAATGTCTGCTTCCCCCCAGGCTCTAAAATGGGAATAACACCTCAAGAGATGCCTCTGAGATTTAATTAGTTGTCATTTACCAACGATCCTGAGTAAAGTAAGACCCTCTTACTTTATCTGGTGTTCTTCCTTAACACATTTTTTTTAAAAAATTCTGTTAGGAAATTTAATTATTTGTTATCTAATATAGAGTATGCAGACACCATTTAATATCTTCAGAAGAGACTGGGGAACTAGAGTCCTCATTTTGATTTTCAGGGAGTATCTGGAGAGCATGTGCAAATGTGTGAGCTATGAGAATCTCTCTCCATTCTTTTGCTAGCTTCTATGAAAATGAAAGTCTTCTTCTCCAAATTACAGCCCTTAGAAGAGTTGGGGGAAAATCACTTTCCAGTAGGTCTGGAATCACTTGTTGAAAATAGAAGTCTGCAAGTCCTAGAGCACCAGCTCTAATTTGAATGTGGGCAAAATATGAATGTAGCTCTAAATATCTGAGTTTTGAATAGTTTTACATAATTTCCAGCAAGTCATGAAATTATTGCTCTGAAAGCTAATTACTCACCACCAATATCCATCAGATTACTTCTGTAGTTATCCCAAAACAAGCAATAATAAGAAATCTATCCCTTTGACTTTCATATTCACCAAACTTATATTAAAGGATCTCCCTCCCTATAATCTTTCTTTCTTACACTTTCTATAGAATTTCTCTGTTCTCACTGTCTCCTAGGAGGAATTTACACACCATGAACAATGGGCAGTTTAACTCAGTTGCTTGTGCTGGTTAGCTGTCCCAGTAGAGACCTTGGGGTTTTTACTCTCAGCATGGGCAGAAAGGGAAGAAGAGGGATTGCTGTCTCCCCAAAACCCCTGGTCCCATGGGCCAAAGACCTCAGAAAGGGCAGGTATCCTGAGACCATCTCCACTTCTGCCAAACCTTGCTCACAGCCTGTAAACTGGAATTTATTGTTTGGCTTGACAAGGCTCCCCTATTGAGACTTTAAAGGCTCACAAATGCCACTAGTATCTCATGTGAAAACAAAGCAACTAGAGCTTGGCAAGGGGTGTGGAGGAGATTTATAAGGTGTCTATCATGGCAAGAAACACTGTCAAAAACTCATACAGAAAAATACTGTCCTATTTATTTCTTGTGGATGAAAATTCAAACAGTGCTTCTAAAATAACATCCTCAGCTGTTTCTATCTCCTGGCTTATAAAGTGACATTCCATAGCGTTTAAGCATGGCAAAGCAGCATAGGCCATTTGCAAGGAGAGCTATCATGTCCTGAGAAAAAAAGATAAAAGAGATAAATAGCCGAGTACAATACTGTACCGACAACCTAAAAGACAGTCTTGAAACTGAAAGGAGGAATGGTGAGCTTTTATTTCTTGGTTTTTTAAACAACAAAGCTTAGCGATTTCCTTTAAAAGCTATTCAACAAGCTCCCCTAAATCCTATTGCAACTTAATGCGAAATGCATCGGTTTCCATAAGAACAACAGTGGCAGCATTCATCCTTTGTAGTCTGTCCTTTGTTGTTTTTTCTATCTATTCTTGTAGATTTCTCCACTCTAGTATACCATACACAAAACAAGAACTGATAAAATTTTAGTCAGAGCATTTATTTATTAAGTCGATGCTAGAAATTCAGTTTGTTCCTGCTTGCCTCCTGAATCTTGCCAAATTAAATTATCGTTCAAGGAATTTATAAGGTAAAGAAACTGTTTTGATACTGTCCCAACATTTCTTGCGTGTGGATTCTATATTCAGCTACAGATATTTATCTACACATAATAGCAAAGATGAATATAGTCTCTGCATGGCTTCTCACTGTAACTGAGAACCAAATGTACTGCAATGTGTTCAGCCCAGGTATCTTAAATCAGTTCAACATCAGCTCAGCACTGCATCATTTTTTTAGAACCTTCACTACTTGTGTAGCTGTCAATATAATATTTTTCTAAGACTTGACCAAGCTGGTGGGTTTATCTGATGTACACTATTTAACTGAATTCACATTCAGCAGACTGTGAGGCATATTAATTCTTAAAAAGGTGTATATCCAGAAAACCTTAGGCAAATGGAGAGTAGGAAGCTCAAGATGCAACATGTTTTTATTAATGCTTTGCCTGTGGAAAAAGGTGACTTTGATTGTTTGTGTGTTCTGAACTCAAATGCTGGCTGTCTTGTTTTTAAACACAGGAAATTAAGTTTTAGCATTTTTAGCTTTTTTTAGCCTTCACCATCATCCCCATCACAAATTTAAACAATGTATTGTTTAACATTATAATTAGTGTGGCTGATGTTTTTTAATCTGTTTTCCCTCTCGTTGTCTCTTGATCAGGTAACAGACATTAAAGAAAAGCTAAAGCTCTCTAAAAAGTTCTGGTCAACATTGCCCTACACAATCTGCAAGGACGAGCGAGTGACAGCCGGTCCGTCAGTCGAGGAGGACTGCTGGAACGGCCACACCAAGGCGAGGTGAGGTGGACCCCTCTCCACCCCACCTGCTCCAAATACCCATCTGGCCTGAAGCAATCATGGAACTGAGGGTATTTCACAAAACTGTTTATGAGGGTGAAACAGAAATTGGGAGAACAAGTCATTGTCCACAAGCAGATTGTAGCCAAGATTACTTATTATCAAAATGCCGTTACAGCCCGAGTGTGAGCCGGGGTAAATGTGTGCAGTGTGTGTGTGAAGCGGAGGCAGAAAATGTGCATTGGTTCAGCTCCAGAGGGATAATTTATACTGAGATTTCAAAGAGCTCTTTAGGTCCATTTAGCATCCCTGTGTTGGGACTGACAGCTTGTGAAGCAATTGCACTCTCGGGATATCTTACTGGGATGAAATAGAAATTGGAATTTCAACTCTACTTGCTATTGGCTGGCAAAGCTTAGGGCTATTTACTAGGGGGGAGGAAAAAATAAAAAATAACCTCCAGAAAATAAATGTAGCACTCCTACTTATCTTGTGTAGAAGATTTGACCTTATGTTACTTCTTCAGAGATAGCTGTGGTCATCTGCCCTTGTTTGTGATGAGTTTTCTGTGAGTTTTAATTTTGAAGTTTACTTGGCCCTCACTGCAGCAGAGCAGGAGCCAGCAGATGAGCAGGTGTCTCCAAAAGTCCCAGAGTGGATTCATCAGCTGACAGAGGAGAGGATCTGATTATCCCTGCTGAGAGGGGGAGGAATTGGCTCAGGGACCATGCCAGGGGTATCCTGTGCTTTTGGGTAGACATGAATAGTTGAGAGGTATGAGTGTCTAATGACAGCTGAATCTCTAGAGAAGTGACACTTTCTGGCACTCAAGGACTGGAATGTTTATTTTCCTTTTACCTGAAGATATATATGAAGACAGAATATAAAAATGAGCCAAAAAGAAAAAAACACCAAGCCAATCAAACAAACAATAGAAAAAAATGAGACAAGCACATAAAATATAAAAATAGTGAAAATGAGGCAACATGGGAAAAAACTTAGAAACGTGCTCAGTGTCATTTTACATGGATATATGGATGGACAGATGCATAAATAGATTGCACCCACCCCACCATCTCATCATCTGATCATTTTGATAAGGAGCACAGTTTACAGGGGGATGTTTCACACTGAATGCACACCATTTTTTCCTAGCCTTACTACATAACCTTCAGAAAAATTTATTTTACAGACAAGAGGAGGGGGCTGTTTGGGATACTGCTAGCCTCTTGAATCCACTTTTGAATGCATGTGAACAAATCTGTCCAAATTCAAAAGCCACTGCTTAGATGCTAAGTCCCAGATCCAGAGAAAGCCCCTGGGGAGTCAGAGAAATACTAAGAGGAGCAACTGGCTATTACAGGATTCATCATACAGTAACAGTGTGAAGAGAGAAATAAAAATGTGCAGTTTCTCTTTCGTTATTTTATCCTTTCTTGTTATTGAGCTTTGAAAGACCTGAGCCCAGGCCAGTGCACTGCCAGTAGTTAAACAGAGTTTCAAGGCATCCCAGCTAAATGCCATGAGCCACATCAGGATGCATGTATCAGTAAGAGATATATGCTACTCCTTCTGAAAAAGAGTAGTCAAATCCCTTAATATCTATCCATTCCTCCTGGTTTCCATGACCAACACTAGTGTGTGTACCACATCTGGCAAATACTTGGCAGCTCTATTCTGCTCCTGCATTGAAGGACTTGGCACAGCTTCCATATTTGTTGGGAGTTAAGGATGTACATTTCATGCATACAGTTTTTCATCATTCTTTTACAGAATTGATCTTATGAGAAGCCTGGATTTTTTCATTATGCCTTCTGAGACTAATGTTCTGGAGAGAGAAGTGCAGTCCTCTGTTAATAATCTCCTTGGAAATTGAACACAGATGTTTCACTGGATGTAGAGTGACAGCTTCAAAATATCTCCTGAAGATACGATTTCAGCAGGTCCAGCCACTGCTCCTCTGCCCAGTTTCTGTTTAATATCCATTCACAAAGGAAATGTATAGTCATAGTCTTGTAACAGAATTCAATAAATACTTCAGGTGGAGGCAATAGTAATAAATCAGAGAAACACCACAGAATGCCATGGCTGAATATGAAATAGTATTAAAAACAATATTGAAAATAACTAGCTCTAAATGAAAAATCACCTCTTGGCTGGTCGACAAAGACTTTTACTGCAGCATTAAAAAAAATATAAAGGTTTCCTTGGTCAGACTGATTAGTATCTGATATCAAATACTAGCTTGCAAGAACAAGCATAGCAAAATCTGACCAGTATTCATATATATCTCTGTGTACACTGTGTCAGCTGTCATAAACATCCCTGTGCTAAATGAGGAGCTGCATGCTGAATTCCAGAGAATATGACAAAAGCCTGTGAAAAAAAAAAATTTTGCCACCTCCAGTTTTCATAGACATTAACACTGTAAGAAGACAGCATGGTGTTGGCTACCATTGGGAAAGGAAATTATTGCTGGGGTTTTTATCAAATCCTGTCTTAGTTTTTAATAAATCCTATTTTGGAATAAATAATTAGAAACTTTCAATTGCCGGATAGGCATTATGCCTTATGTTTCACTTTACACGTCACCTTTTGATGCTGCTTTTACAGGGAAAGAGAGTTACAAGCCTGAGACCACAGAGAATGAGAGCTTGGCTTTCTCCTGAGAGAGGCATTACACCAAGGTCATTTGTGGTTATTACACTCCCTAAATATCACTTTGCTGCCATGATTAATTTACACTGACACCAGGTCGCCAACTGAAGGTCGCCAATTCACAAGTAATCATGGGGTAGCAGAGTCATCCATTTGGCGTTCTGGAAGGGTGCACTTGGCTCGCTGCTGATCCTGTACAAAGAACCGTTTTAATCAGGTCACATCACGTAGAAACCAAGTGCTGTGGAAATGGGAAAATATTTATTAGATGGATGAACCTCTTTTTTTTGAAAAATCCATATTAAGGATAATAATAATAGCTACTTCAGACAAAGTGCCTTTTAGAGAGATGCCCAGCAGGATTTCTCCATCATATCTGTATTCACAAAAGAATATGAACATAATTTTATGTTTAAAGAATTAACATATTCTGCCAGATGTGCAGAGACAGATTTCTGAAAGCTATTTAAGATCTAAAAAACAACATTAAGATCAAACTTTGAAAATTTATCTCCCTCCCTACATGCAATTAAATTCTTAACGAGAGCTGATGGCATCTTCACTAATAGGTATTCTTCAGAAATTAAGACATTTTCCCAAGAACGATGGAAAATCAGGCTTTAGGACTTAAATCAAGGTATTAGTCCTTGAATATATGACTTTTACTGAAGTAAGAACAGCAACCAAATTTGGAGCCCTCTGATGTTCAGAAGAATAACCTTGAATTGCTCCAGCCAACTCAGCTGGCTCATTCCAACCAAAGCACCTGAGAGATTATGCTCATGCACTACCATCCTGGTGCTCAGGCTCAGCAGGGCTACAGACTGACTAATATGTCTTAGCTCTGAAAAGCTGTAATCCATGAAGTAGATGAGACCTGCATCCCTTTCCACAAGGAACCTATCACTCCTCCAAACAGAAAAAGAAATATAATTATATATGAGACAGGAAAATAAAACAAACAGAAAAACATAGAGAAAAGTAAGGAATAAAAGGAAAAATTAACACAATAATTTTCAATATCTAGCTCAAAACTACAAGGTATTTCACCAAAACGAGCACAGGATAGATGCTCGGCTGTCCTGACATTCTCTTCTTCTCCTGCCACATATATGGGAGTGACTAGTCCTGTGGCAAAGAGTTTTTCATTTCTGGTGAAATTCAGGTGAGAAAAAAGACTCATCAGATCAGTGTTTGCCCTGAGAAAGTTGCTCACTGCTGTCCAGCAAAGTTTGCAGTGACAATGAGTTGAGTGTCCATTAGCTGGAGGTAAGCACAGATAAGTTTTTAGCACCACTAGTGAAAGCGGGAATAAACTGCTTCTCAGGAAGTGTGAAAACTGCCCATTTTAATTGATGCCTCTAGTTTATTTTTATATCTTCCTATAAACTGGCAATGAGGCATTTTCTCCCTCTCCTTGTCTCTCCTCAAGCTTTTCTCCAAGATGGAGGAAAAAAACCAAATTTTCTGAACTGAAAATATCCCATGGGGATTACCTCCTGAGCAAACAGAATCAGATGAGGTGAACTAGTTAACCAAACAAGCCAATTTTCCACTGCACTTATCTTTCTGGACCAGATGTGACTGTCTAAACCCAGCCCAGCCTGAGTAAGCCTGTATTTTGTACTCTGTTGCCTACACTTCTGTGCACCTGGAATAACTCCAGTACTGCCTAGGTGGCATGCCCTAGTTGTACGGTAATCAGCTGCTGTGGAAGCAAAATATGGAAAATGTTGCTCTTTAAGACAGATTCTTTTAAAAATCAGAAGATCAGAAGATTCATCCTTACAAACTTTTTTTGTTGTTTTTTTTTTTTTTTTTAATTGGTGGGGGGGTGTCAACTCTACAGGCTTTATATATATGACCTGAAAGATTCATCAATCTTTTTTGGACTTGAAAAGGAAGCAGACACCGTGGAACATTAATGGGTTATTTAAAAAAAAAACAAAAAGTGAGGGGGAAAAGAGAAGTGGTTTTAAATAGGCTTTGTGGTACTTGGCTATGATGTGCCAAAAGATATCTTTGCTCTGTCTGCTGAGACAAGCAAGAACTGTGGAAAGGCTAAGAGGAACAGAAAGCATTAATATTTTAGAAAACAACGTAAATTACACTAAAATCCTGACATAGCCGAGCAAGGAGCAAACACCAGAAAACAAACAGTATTGTTCAGCTTCTCTGTACCCAGAAGGCTAAGAAAGGTTGCTTTTTTTTTTTTTTTTTTTTTTTTTTTTTTTTTTTTTTGTTGCTTTGCTAGGAGGATGTAAAGAACAGACACTGATTCAGGTTGGCACTTCTCTTCTTTTTATTTATAATGGGCATACAGTTCTTGTAATGGCGAGGCCTACAAAGAGATCATTAAGGAGAGCAGAAGCAGCAGCAAAGCTTAAAATTCACAAGGGTGTCTCAGCTTACAGAACTGCAGCAAAAGCAGCTGTGTTCAACAACTTTGCCCAGCTAGCAACAAATCTTCTGTCAAATCATGGTCCCAAGACATGGCTTCCTATTCGGTGTGTCTTAACCCTACCCCACACACATCAAAATGCTTTTGTCAGAACTTGTGTTGGGCTGCCTCTCAGAGGCTGCCACTCACAAAACATCTTGGGCTGCACGTTCCCATATCTGCGTGAGTCCTTTAAAGAAAGGAAAACTATTCAAAGATATTTCATTCAATATAAGCTTTTCTGACTTTCCCCACCTCCCTCCTCAAAAAGAAGCAGATGTATTAGTTCAGTAATGAGGGCAGAATCCAGCTACACACTCAAACATGTTAATTCAAGTACATAAATATGGGGTGGGTAAATAAGGAGTGTGTTGCCTAAGCAGTTGTAGTATCATTGGAGACTCACTGGACCATCTGGGATGAATAGTGACACAGGACACTGCCTCCCCTCTGGACCAGAGCCTGGGCTAAAACTGCTTGAACAATTTTGAAAGCAGCAATAATAAGGTGACTGAAAAGACCCCCAATATCCTGTCAGTGTACTCAAAGAGACAGTTCTCCCCTGCCTGAACACACTTACCTACTGCTATGTAAGATGGTCTAAGTAGTCATGATACCTTCATGGAACTGGGAAATTAGACCCTGGACCTACTGGAT
Organism: Acridotheres tristis; assembly: GCA_037013685.1. NCBI lineage: Eukaryota > Metazoa > Chordata > Aves > Passeriformes > Sturnidae > Acridotheres > Acridotheres tristis. The sequence continues at coordinate 73,893,030 of CM072884.1, forward strand.
ATTCAAAGCCTACTGGAGTGGCAGCATGATGCCAAACAGCCTACATCCTAGTGGCTAAAGTGGCATTCAAGACTCAATTCAGTTGCCTTAAAAATGACACACACTATAACTTTAGATGCCCCAGATGTCCAGGATCTCCCCTTAAAGCCTGCAGATATGATCCAGAAAGCCTCATCTTTCAGAGCTCACCTTTCAGAGCCAGTGACAAGAGGAGGAATAACTAACAGCACTCAAATGGCACCAGCTGTCTATGTTTATGCAAGGAAATCCCAGCAGATGAAATATAATGAACTAGTCATTTGGCCAAAGGCACATGGGACTGTAACAGCTGTCCCTGCTCCACTGATGAATAAACTCCTGACTAGCTGTGACTGGATCTGGTGGTGGCTAGATCTGGTGAGAGTGGGACTCTGTTTATGCACAAACACTTGCATTTGAGCATACAAGATTTGGTATGTGTTTAAACCTAAACATTAATTTTCAGCCTTTATTATGCTTTTGCTATTCTCTCCTAAATGCCAAGGGAATTTAAGTATCCAACTAACTGTTAGTCAGTGTTAAGGCCATGGATTTCTTGTGACCTACATCAAGTATGTGTCTCTTACACACCTAAGTGAGGTACACTTGCCAGGAATGCTTTGGACGTCACCAGATCCTGGGCAGATAAAGCACGGTGTGTGACAGTTTGACAAAATTACAAAATGGATTGCCCCATTTAAAGTTAGATGGTCCTGAGGACATCAGATGCACTCTAGTCACAGTACAAAATACAAACCTTCGTGAAATGCACACACCAGAGCACTCTCTAATTGCTTTTAAGTCAGTATATTCTTCTTTTATTTTTTATGGTAAGACAAAATGAAATCAAACAGAAATCAGTCTGTGAGCTGCCCTTCAGAGCTATCCTTAGCTTCTCATGGACAGTTTGCAATAAAGAGCTGCTAACCCTTCATAAACAAGGAAAGCAATCCACATGAATATTTAGCAATTTCAGATCACTTGTAGCTACTAATATCTATGGCCATCGTCATGGACAGGATACAGAGCAAGACAGTCATCCTCTCTGAGCCAGTAATTCAATTCTTACATTCTTGCTCTTTTTAATCAACTGCACCTTGAAATCACTGATTTACTACTAGGCTGAGTAATTTATCTACAGCAGCCCTTTCATTTGTAGAGACGTGTGACAGATGGAGATGCTGCTCCTTTGCAGTCCAGAGCATCCCTGCCTGCCAAGGTCTCCATCCTATTGCCTCTAGGCAGCTCTGCAGAATTATTTCCTATTCTGTCTTTAGTGATTCACAGCACTGTGGTCTGCAGTCTTCCATACTGGGGGAGGCAGATTCTGTGTTCTCACCGTAGTAAATCTGACCACAGGAGCTTGGATGGGATCCCCACAGCAATGTTATTTCTCATCATGGTACTAGTGAAACAACAGGACATGCAGCTTGAGGCTGGGTATTTTGGCAACCATATTTGGTTCTTAGATGTTAACACACCTCCAGGATTATTCTCATGTAAACCTTCAAAGGCCACTACTGGTAAATGAGTCCCATTTTGCAAAGCAAGGACCCATTATGCTGAGAATATACCCTTCCTTGGTGCAGCAAAGCTTCTGTTGTCTTGTGACCCTCCAGAAGCAATGAAGAGCTTATTTTCTCTTCACCATGATTTCAACAGAGAAAGTCCTTTCATCTCCTTTACTTTCACATTTATTTTTCAGATATATTTATTTTTCCAGACCAATATGAGCAATGCTGTCATCAACATCAAACTTCAGTGCTGGTAGAGAATTGGGCACACACCAGTGCAAGTGATGTGAAATACTCTCAAACTACATTTGGTACCAGGCATCATGAAAGTTTATCATTAGAAGGTTAGACAGTGCTATCATTACTTATTGTCCAAGCACATACGCACACAAGGAGTCCCACAAACATGAGGAAGAGAGCCTGCTATACAGACTAATTACAAAATAGATCATATCCTTATAAAGAATATAAACAAAAGGTAGATCTGCCCCAAATCCCTTGCAGCTTAAGTATGAGACAAAGTAGTAGGTAAAGGCAGACAAGAGAGAAGAGGGAAGCTGTGATACACTATTTTCTCAGGGTTCCATGCCAGCACAGAGAAATAATGTCAACCCTTTTTCAGCCTGGCAGCTGTAAAATGCACAGGTAATTTTTAACAGAAATTCGAAGCAGGAAAAATGTAGCTTTGCAAATGCCTACAAGCAGAGCTTCCTGAGGACAAAGAGCAGCAGGGGACAAAGAGTGCATCTTTAACAAAGGGTAATGGGGATTTTACTGTAGGATGATTGGAGGCATGGGCTGCTTTTTGTAGGGTAAAGATGTGCAAAAGCACATTTGCTGCCTGTGAGCAGCTTAAGACTGCATTACTCAAGGTCAGAGAAATGAGTGCTACAGTAATCAAGAAATTATAAGGTAAGAGCCTGTATAAAAGTTTCAGATTTGTGGATGGATAGGAAATGCCATACCTTAAATGTTATGCACAAAGTACACAAGGTATGCATGCATATTCTGGTTTAAAGGAACTATGACCAAAACAAAGAGAATACTGGAGTTTGGTAAAATCATAATGCTTTTTATGGGCCTGGATGTCATGTAGGCTGGAGATGTTGTTCATGGCGGTCTAAAAAAGAGATGCAAGGAAGAACTGGAGAAGAAAATTAAGTGCTCTTTTAAACTAGGAAAGCCATAATGCCTGAAGATAGGTTTCTAAACTGTCTCAGAAGAACAAATATGCTATATACAACAAAGGACTTCATATTTTTTAAGCAGAAAGACATAAAAACAGCAGAATGCACTGTTAGATGCTTAATTTAGTGTGCAGCCATTCATGTCAGCAGAGGATGTGAATATGTGGTGACTTACTGCTGGCTTGCGAACCTTTTCCATAGTTCACACAGTCATTGCTCTTGCTGGGGAGTATATGAAGAGTTAGGAGGTTGAAAAACTTAAATCGGTTCTGTTCCCCATGCAGCTGTGCTACTAAACAGATCCTTTGGAGTCAGTAAAATTAAAAACTATATTTTTAAAACTCTATAATGGCTCTGTTTAAGAGCTGCACATTGAATTTCTTAGCACATCATTTACTGTACAGTGTTTTATTTCTGGAATTACTGCATCTCAAACTAATCTTTCATTCTGCTGTATAGATACTTGCCTGAGGTTATGCATGATGGCTTGACTAACCAGATCAACAATCCAGAAGTAGATGTGGACATCACAAGGCCAGACACCTTCATTCGACAACAAATCATGGCCTTACGTGTCATGACTAACAAACTGAAGAATGCGTACAATGGGAATGATGTCAACTTCCAGGATACGAGTAAGAAACCATTAACTGTCATTACATAACTGCAATCTTGGAATACATTCATAAATTGGCTCTGTTGCAATGACTTGCTGTGGTCTTTGTGCTCTGCGCTGCTGACAACATAAAAAGTCTTTTTCTGTTCCATGAAATTCCAGTTATATAATTGTTTCTTTTACTTCTCTTCCTTATCTTCATGTTTAATGCATCCAGACACTGAAGGCTTCCCATAACGCCAGCAGTCTGATCCTTTTTCACAAGAGCATTTAATCACCTAATTAAGTCACAGTGGGTTTCATTTGGAAGCTTTAGTGAATGAAATTTAACACCACCAACACTTCCTCCTTCCCAATGTGTTCATCCCCACTGGGGTGCCAAGTGGAAGGGGAAAAAGGGATGAAAGCTGTAGGCTGTAGCACTCACGCTGTTTCCCTCACTCCTTTGTGCCAGGTGATGAAACCAGTGGCTCAGGCAGTGGGAGTGGCTGCACAGATGACATCTGTCCCACCGAGTTTGATTTCGTCACCACCGAAGCACCGCCGGTCGACTCGGACAGGAGGGAGGTGGAGGCTTCAGCCACACAGCCTGGCTGGACACTGCAGACATTGCTCCTCATCTGCCTCAGTCTCGTACTGCAGAGACAGTGGAGATAATCCTGGATCTAGTCAGAGAAACTGTGTTTTAGCTACAGAAACAGCCAACTTTCTTCTTTTCTTATACTCTTGGACTCTTGGACAATGGACCGTGCCACAAACACTTGCAGTTTTCTACAAGACAGCAGTATTGCAACCTGCTTCCCATTTTAGTTTTCCCAAAGAGTACCAGGTGCCAGACTGAACTATTTCCTGCTTTTTTCAGATATCTCTGAAGACAATATCCACTCTTGAGAGAATTCTTTCTCAATCCTTTATTACAGGAGACTTTCTGAGCTTCATTTCCTTTTATGCTGCAAAAGGGAAAAAGAATCTTACAGTATGTGTTTTTCCCCAGTGAGAAAATAGACAGGGGAAGAAAACAAGAAAGTTTTCTTTCTGAATCAAGCCTGACTCAAGGCTGCTTCATTTCAACAGAATATCAACAAAACAAAGAAAAGAAAAAAGACAAGAAAGGAACAAAAAACAAATGCAACTGTTCTTCACTGACAGCCAGGTTTCCTTTAGGAACTTCTGTAGGATGATTCAGGTCATCAGAATGATCACTGTTATAGGGAGGAAGGCTGGATTTATTTTTTTCCCCCAACACTAAAAATGTATGTCTCAGCAGTGAATGTCTTGCACTCCATCTGCCAACCACAACAGATTGGTATGAAGATAGAGAAGCTGAAAAATAAATTTATCTTTTAGTATGGTAGTATCTCCACTAGCTTCAGAATGTCATGTTACAGTTGCTTAGGGTTTGAATCTTAATGCCCAGTAAAAATATGAGTAGTAGCATGATTTCACCTAGTTTCTTTTAGGATTTATCCATGTTATAGAATTGTCAGTTTTCCACTTAGCTCACCACTGTGAGTTCACCAGCCATGATGGTAATGTTAAACAACGCTCTTGACCCCTCATGGGTTCAGACAGAAAATAATCTCTTGTGATGTAATCTTTTTCCTTTTGTTACTGTTCTGACATCGATTAGAACTTTTTGCTACTATGCCCATTATCCTACCAAGACAGCAATTCTCTAATAGACTAACAGCAACAGGATCAATAGTGTGCTTCACACCTAACTACATCTTTCATATCAGTTAGTTTCAGTGTCACAAGGATTTCTTCTACAAAATTTCAGATCAAACAAATATATAGTACTGACATGGAGATTTCTTTCACTTTTTTAGTCTTAGTATGATCATCTATTTTTATATATATAAATATATATAAATCACAGATTTTAACTTCTTAATTACAAGCTCAGGGTTGACACTTCTTTATAAGAAAAAAAATGTTTGGTCAACCAACTCTTCTTTTTTTTGCTGCTCTGAAAAGTAACCCTTTAGTGACTGGTGAGCATGAAAATCAAAGAAGAGAATTTTTTACATATCCAGTTGTCCGTTTCCTAACAAGTTTGCAGGTTGGTGGAGAAAACCTCTCTCATGTGTGTGTATTTGGTGGAGGAGGGTGGGGCATGTGAGTTTGTACGATAGACCTAGAGAAGGACATGGATGTTAACTGTGATGGTAATTGTACTTCAGATTCTTCAAGGATACATTGCTTTAATAATCATTGTCTAAATGGTTGTGGCCTGGGATAGAGTTTCCCTAATTTGAATCTGGTCATAAAACCCAAGATGGAAGCTGTTTAAATCCTGGACAAATGTGTATCAACAATTAGATATCAAAATCTTCCTTCTTCTATCAGCCACAGACAAACGATTTTTGGGGCAATTTGGCCTGGTGTTGAAATGATTTGCCAGAAATTTATTTCCTGGTTCTTACGTTGACTCTGGAAATGGTATACACAAATTGTGGTAACACTAAAGCCAGCCAACCACATTCCAATTTAACAGCAGAGCAGGTAGATCTTATCCATTGCAATCTCTTTTTCCTGTCAAATTATAATTAGCTATCGATTTAGGCATGAAATTAAAATAGAAAACACACAGCACGTTAGAACAAAGTATACTTAAGCACTTTTACCAAAAAGTATTTACAGTCTATTTATATAATATGTCTCATAACAAAAAAGTATAAGTTTTGAGCCACTTGTATTCAATTCCTTTACTGGCCCATTTTTTTACTTCGAAATATAATGATAGTTAGCATCATAGAATCATAGAAGCACAGAATGGTCTGGGTTGAAAGGGACCTTAAAAATCATCTAATTCCATCCCCCCTGCCTTGGGCAGCGATGCCATTCACCAGATAAAGTGAAGCCTGGCCCTGACAGGTGGTCTATTCTTCTGGGCCTAGAGTAGTATGTCGCTGTCTAGATCACACAGGTCTTACATGGCCATAGCAATGCTTCCTACTTCTCCAAAGATTCCCCCTGGAGCAAGTCTTTTGACTGAGCATTTACTGTTTATAGGAAGTTTAAGCCAATTCTCACAGGCTTTTTCTTTTGCCCTGGCACAGCAGGTATCAAGTAGAAGGTCTTTGCTTTTAATTTTTTTTCCTGAACTTGCACAGGCAGCTTTCTAGAAGGAGATCCCTTTAAAAATCTCCCCTGATCCATCTCTTTCTACCCATCTCTACATCCTTTCTACATCCTCAGCAACTTTGTTTCAGAAGTTAAGTGTGATTTTGATTTCTCTGGTTCTGTGCTTATTCATTGATAACTGATTTAATTTCCATCTGATTATTCTGGATCTGAAAGCTTATTGACAGGCAAAAATGTCCAAGCCCTCTGATGCAAGTCCTGTGTTATACTTGTTCCACACTGCTGGTGAAGGAGCTGACGGACTCATCAGGTTTTTGTGTTTGCCTCAGCCCACATGTAGGTGACCTGATGGCTGTTTTCAGCTGGTGCCACCAAGGTGTGTGTCCCGGGTGATGTCATCTATTTGCAGACTTCCATGGACTTTTGGAAAGTAAGAGGGAAAGGGGGATCCCTAAGAACTAGGGGTTCTCTGAAAGCGCTCGTCACTGCAGGAACTTGCCCCGCTCTTTTTGAATTGGATCTTATAAACTGCAGCTCAAACAGCACACCAGCTCAATCTTTGCCAAAATGTGATTCTTGAGGGAGTTCTGCCAGAAATTTATGTCTTCCACATTATTAGATCTCCTCTTATTTGCCTACTAGGCACGGTGATATTTTGTCAGGAGACAGAGATGCCTTTGCGTGAAGTACTGTGTATACATTTCTTTAATAGTCCCTAAGGTTGAATACACTCTTCATACATTGCATTTTTCCAAGATTAAGAGAGCTATTAAATCTACAGAGAAAATTAAATTGGGAATGAAGGAGAGAAAATAAAAAGCATTCATGTTCATAAATGTGAGAATCTACATAATTTCCAATTATTCTATTTGCACATCTTTGCATCCAATAACTCTTCTTCTAAGGTAATTTTTTGGTGTGCCACAATTTAAATATTTCTCTTCTGTTAGCAGCAGATAAAGTAAGAAATTATAAAGAAGACAATTATATGTTCAAGAAAAAGGAGCCAAGTCCTAAGGAAAAGTCCTTTGATTGTGTAAACCCTCTCTGCTGCACAATCTAGAAGCTCTTCACATGTAATGTTCTTTTAAAGTGGAGGCTAATAAAAAATTAGATGCAATAAATTACATGACCATTTATGTAGAGCCCTGTGAGGTTTTATCTTTTCAGTATTAACTGAATTGCTTTTGTATCATCCCCAAATTTTTCATGTTTAGTGTACTGCAGATTTTTCTACTGATGACTCAATACATAGCACTGTAAATGCAGCGCAGACTACCTGGACTCTGACCAAACTTAGGCATTTCAAAAAAAGACAATCAGAAGAATATTTTAAAAGAGGATAGAGATTTCTTGCAAAAGAGAAGAGGAAAGGAAACTGTGCCACAGTGTGCTAGTGAGGGTTGATCTATCCCAGTTCCCTAAGACCCATCATAGACCTCTGTCCATGGAAAGCTCTGAAAAATCTGAGTCTCAGATGCACAAATCATCCCAGTTCTGTGGGATTTTTAGGAAGAATGATTCTCACAGACATGTGAACCAGTTTGACCTGCTTCCATGCAAAATGGCTTTACTGTGCATGTGACTGAGCACTGGTACAGATTGCTCAAAGAGGCTGTAGAGTCTCCCTCACTGGAGAATATTCAAGAACCATCTGGACACAATCCTGTGCCATGTGCTCTGGGATGACCCTGCGTGAGCAGGGAGGTTGCACCAGATGACCCTCTGTGGTCCCTGCCAGCCTGACCCATTCTGTGATTCTGTGATTCTATGAGCTGGAGCTCTTCTTGGGAGGTGGACTCTATGTGCAGTGTCTCAGCAGGCAGCAGTTGCCTTCAGTTTACTATCTGATTCTGAATCATTATCAAATGTAACTATACTTATTCACTGAAACTTTTATTACTTCAGCATAAAAAATAAATTACAGCACTGATGCAAGTTGTGTTTTTTGTTTTTAATTTGCTCCCAAAGGTAACTCATTAAAACTGAATACAGAAAATTTTAGAATGATTATGCAGGTTTCTATAGATTTCATTACGGATATTAAGAAGAAATCCACATTTCAAAGACCACGAAACTATGTTTACTGTATTAGCCCACAAATGTTCAAGCCTTCTAGAGGAGAATGGATAGATTTAACAACAGTGGAATGTTACATAAAGTTGAAAAAAAACATAATTTTAAAGGGAATTCAGCAGTCAAAGGCTAAGTCGTAGTGTCAGTACTGAGATTATGTTGTCAAAACATAATAGACTCAGCAATGCCTACTTTCAGGAAAAATAGGGCAGGTGATGCGCTGAGTATGACAATGTTTTCATTACAACTACTCAGATGGACTGTGAGGATCATATTAATATGTGTAATTGTGACCCTTTTTGGATAAAATAATGATAAAGACCAGAGTACCATGGTATGCGAAGGATAAATGTTATGATAGTAACAATTTCCTCCTCTGTTAAACAGTATAGGAGACATAATGGAGAATGAAAAACTTTTATTTTTAAAATAAAGTTCTAAGATCAGATGAGTGATGGCCTCAAATCAATTTAGTCAGAACATTTTGCAACAGTCTGTCCTATTCAAATCTGCTGACCAATACAACCAACCAAACTTGAGGATAATTTGCCAATGTAACATGAGATGCTCGCCTACAGTATCTACTTACTTTTTCTACCTAGCTGAGTATATAGTTTATGATTCTGATTGTGCATCATATGAGGTCATAAACAGACTTGTGCATTGCACCTGTGTGAAATCCTGGTGCCATGACAAAGCAAATGGGAGCTTTGTGTTAACAAGGGTTTTGACTATAATCAGGGAGAAGAAAATAAGTCCCTTTTCTTCTGGAAGCTGTTCATATGTGGTTTATTTCTGACTCTTAATAAAACAACAACACTGTCCATAAAAGAAGTGACGTTACCATTGTCACCTGCAAGTATTCACACTTTACTCCAAAGCAGTTGCAGTATTTCTGCCTGGTTTCCCCACAGCCAAGGTCTCTGGACTGTCCAGGAGTGCAAGTCATATGTATTTGTCCATAGCTTAAAGTCTACACAGTTAAGTCAAATAATTTCAAGAAAATGGGTTGGTATTTCAGTCAGCTCTTATTTCACCCTTATATTTAATTATGTAGCATTGATAATCAACAATATAACACACCTGAAAGGCTTTTGTTTCACATCAATGAAAAAACCTTCTTCCTTTTCCTTCTTTATTCTGGCACTAAGAAATCTGTGTGGCTTAATACTTAAAGCAGTTGGCAGCATCTGGTGTGTAGTTTATTTACTAAACTCAGAACAGCTGCATTACTAAGAGGAGTTGTCTTTTTCTTGAGAGGGAATAGGGAAAGAGTGTGTCCATTTATCATTAGCAAAAAAGATGTACAGAATGTCGACTATTTATCTTAGATACAGCAGAGGTCCATCTGTCAGCATTTCTGAAGATGTTTTAAAGTCAAATTTCCAGGGAAGACAAATGTACTCCCACTGAAACATAAATCAGCATGATTTTCTTCCATGAAAATAATACAAAATACATGACTTTCCCTTCCAAGTATTGAGGAAGTTAGAAAGAAATTTGACTTCTCCAAAGTGGGAAGCTAGCCATTTAGACAACTCTCCTTCTCTCATCTTCTGCAGCTCTTTTGTTGCTCTCCAGGGCTCTCCTGAGCCCCCACACAGATTGTCTGAAGCAAGGAACCTCCTGGGTAAGCAAGTTGTCCCTGCCAACAATGGAGTTTGTTTTTCCAAAGTGAATAGAAAGAGAGGTGAGGAATGAGTCAGGGCAGAGTGGCTTCAACAGTGAGAACCAGCAGATATATATGACTGGGGATTAACAATAAAATCAGGTGAGGGACAGCTGGAGCTTCTCACATCTTAGCTCTTCTTTTTTTCTTCTTTTCTCACATCCAGCTCTTCCTTTCAACCTGCTGCCTATGGATTTTCAGTATAGTCTGATTATAACCATCTACTCATGGACATAGCAAAGGCACAAACATTGCTTTACAAGCCAGCAGTGCTTTGGTAGTCTTTTGCAAAGTTTCTCTCTCTCTTCTCATTTTCCTGGTAGACTGTCTAATTCTGTATCTTTCAGAGTCTGAGGAAGAGCTTACTACCTAAAACAGATTTCTGTGCACCAATAGTCCAATTTTCATTTTTTAAAAGTGTTATTTAGGCACAAAAGTTGCTCACATATCTTATAAAAATTATTCAATTTCTCTATGTATCAAGTGAGTCTTCTTCTCCAGCCTGAAAATGACACTCAAAGGAGGCTTTGGGAAAAGCCCATACTCCATTAACCCTCTAAGTTTCTTAGAGGTCTCCCATGTTCCACTAAATATCCCAAATACCAGGTTACAGGTGGACAGTGCTTCTTCTCATTCTTCCTCTCCTCACTCCTCACCACAAAGTATTATCCTGGCCTTGAAAATCTTTCAAAATAAGTATTTCATCATTTCAGACAGTAAATTTAATTTTTTTCCCCATATCTGTGTTTCCTGATGATAAATAATTCTAACTAATCCTTCCTGTGTGCCACACGACCTATCTATCTAACCAGTGTGGCTATGACAATTTTCTTCTCCAGGCTGAACTGTCTTTTCTGTCATTTTTAGCTCACTGGATTTTCTATCTCCTGTCACCAGATTTCTGTGCCTTTGGTAGAAACTAAAGCTTCTATTTTCAGACAGAGGAAGTAGCAACAGGGAGATTTGGTTCATTTATTTGGGAGGTTTCTATTGGGCTTTATCAAACCACACCTTTAGCTTTTATTCCCTATTCTAAATATGCTTGTCTGGGTGTATGTTCTTGATTATCTGACATAAGTCCTGCTGACTCTTTTTTCCATCTACAATTAGAGCTTATAGACTATGTTTTGGGTTATTCATTGTGGCAAAATTCTACTTCTTCCTTATAACTGTAGCCTGAAATTTCTGTTTTGTTATTGTCTGGTATGCTGATGAGCCAGCAAGGCCAATGCCAAAGAACTTGTGGATTTTCTATAGCAAGATTAACTGAATGGGCAACAACTTCTGGAAACAATTCATACTGCTTCTGTAATTATTTTGAGGTCTGGTGTTGGGTATTTTTTATTTCATTTTATTTTATTTTAACATTGTAGGCTTCATTTCATTTACTTCACACATCGACCACATGTATAGTATGTTGTTCACATGTAATGTAACTACAGATAAATTGTTTCAGTCTTTAGATGAGACAGAAGGTTTCTAAGCAGTCGGTTGGATTTTAGGGATTTTTTTTAAGAGCTACAGAGTGATGATCAATCTCAAAAATTTGCCCAAAGAGTAGTCAGAGGACTTCAGATTTCAACTTCATGCTATTAATTGAGTTTGAGACTTCAAATATTTTGTAAATAATTTGTGAATACATGTGTGTACTTGAGAGGGGAGAAGGGAGCATTTGCATTTCTGAAATATTCTGGTGCTTCTTTTCAACTTCTGCCTAATCTGAACACAAATCTACAAATGAGGAATTCGCATTCAGATGTTCAGGGAAGTCAAACTAAATCAATTGATGGACATTTATAGACAGAGTGCCCCTTGGTAACTTTTTTTTGCTGATGAGCAACACAATTTAATTTCCACTACCAGTTTTGTTATATTCATCAAATTCAAAGAAAGGGTGTTGTTTAAGTAGGACAGATTTCTTGATTTGGGTATCAATTGACATTTATACATGTTTGTTAAACTTTTATGACTCCAGACATATGAACATTGCTTGAAAGCATGCAAATTGTTAGCTCTGGTTTTTATGTTGTATTTCTAGATTAGTATTAACATAACTAAATGTGAATTTATAGGGATGATATTTGAATGCAAATCAAGTTTAGAATAGAATTAGTTTTAGACAGAAACGAAGTTGGGTTGAAAAATATTATTTAACTTTAAACCTGCTTTTCTACTGATCTGGTTCTAACATTTCAGCTTAATCTGGCACAACAAAAATCCAAACCCAGTTTATAGCTCATACCTGAAACTAAATGGTAGTTTCGAATTTGGGGGTTTCCAATCAAAATGAAAGTTAGAGAAAAATCCCAAGTTCTCCCATCTCCAAGCACTACTTACAAAGATAGAATATTTAGCAGCATATGGCAATGTGTGTGTGTTATATATAGCAGTATATCAAGGCAGAGTTTGAACTTTTAAGGGAAAGATTCTTTATGGCTTTGTAACTTCAGAGAAGTATTGTACCACAGAAATAGTCAGAAATAAAAAAAATATACAATTGTTTTGATACATTTGTGAAATAGGTTTCACAGAACCTGATATTTTTTGTGCAAAATGCCTTAAATCACTTTATGTAGGGCTAATGCAATTGAATTTATTTCTGTATATAGCCTTTTATAGTAAATACTTCGGATGCAACGCTTTTCTTTCCACTGCAATCATATACGGCCTTATGATTACTAACTATAACAGAGAGACAATGGAAGCTCTGCTTTGTTAGCTGTGAATGCACTTTCAGTCCACTTGTAGACTGAGAGCTTGGAAGCAAGAAGTAGTGACAGTGCCAAGAGCACCAAGACCTTCCTGATGGGCAATGCCTACATTCTCTCGGTCCTTTGCAACTGAGTCTTTCTTTTTCCTCTCATGCCATCTGTCTTCATGAAAATCATCTGTGACTTAGGGCCTCAGATCATCCCACCAAGCACTTCAGGGAGCACATTGTCTTTGTAGATCTCTACAGTCTGTCAGCAGAGATGGACACCTCTATACCTGGGAAGGGGCTTACCTCCCTTCCCAGCATAAGCTGCCTGGGATGACAAGGTTTGTCATGTAGAAATCTCACTTAAGTGCCTGGAGGTAGATGCCCCTAGTGAGACAAAAGGTCCGAACTTCACCCAGACTCTCTCCTGTGCTTTTTTTTTTGTTGGCCCAGTGATGCTTCTTCTTCACGACAGGGCTGGAGTGAGGAGCCTGGAGAGGAATTCCACCTGGAGAAGTCACAGTACAATGACTTTTTTTCTGGGTCAAACCAGCCGTGGTGTAACCAGATGTACAACCAACATGCATTTGTTATTCTGAATGCTGCCTGATGCTGCTGCGTTTGTACTCTTACTTATAAGACATTGAAACCAGTTAAATATCCTAGTTTCAAACAGGAGAGGAGACTGCTTTCAATGAACAGATGCACAAGGGATGTAGCTCAAACAGGTCTTTTCTGAAATCCCAGATGTCTTTGTAAGGCTGGTAAAAGCAGTGCACAGGGCTAAAGCCAGCTCAGACAGTTTGCAAGGATTATGATGCACATGGCCAAAGGACAGAAAACAAATTAATGCAGTGCCTCAAAGAGTGAGGAACTGCGATAAAGATACCCTTTGGGTTCAATCATTAATGCACTTAGTTGTGTGTCAGTCTCAGCCCTTACTGCATCAGTGAAAGGAAAATACACATCTAAGAGGTCGGTAGAGAGAGCAAGGTTAATATCTACAGGTTAATGCTGACAAACCACTAACACACGTCTTAAAAAGCAGCTGAGTGGTATGACAGAAATAATTTGTTAAAAGCTGAACAATAATCAAGCACAGCTTCATCTGTATCCCCCTCCATCTCTTGAGGCTCCATAAGGAGAAAAATCATTTTTGTTCCCCCAAATACTTCTTGGGGGGTTGGTACTTGAAATGTGGCACAAACCAAAAGCCCTAGCTATGAAGCACCCATTTCAGTCCCATATTCTGGGCCTCCTGCTCTTCCATTTTGTTTTCCTTTTGAATTTCTGAGAATAGTATATGCACACAGTGCATGTGAGGATGCATCTCTCACCCTGTATGCACATTTACATATGCATATACATGCATATATATATGAATCTCTACAAATACAGCCACAGACCAGTAAATTTCAATATTTTTCATTACAATATGCTGTAAGAGAGTATTGGAAAAGCTCAATTTACCACAATACTTGACACAGACCTAATGAGAAGAGTCCCAGGCAGGGACTTGTGCTTTAAATATGTTTATACCTTGTGTTTCTATAAGTGATGCTGGAATTTTCTGAAATAACTGGAAAAGAGTGAGCCTGAAGAACTTAATTTGGCAACATCTGCTGCTACTAGTAAGGAACACATAAAACCAACAACTTTCCAGATAAAAATAGCAACCTAGATGGTATTTTGGGGCTTTACTGACATAAATTTCATTATTCTTTGGTTTTTATTTGTGAACAAAAAAACTCCTAGAGAAGCTTACCAAGGTGTTTTCAGAACCCCTACTTCATTTCTTCCCTTCACAATAATTGTTAAATGATGAGTTTTCTACATTTATCGAAGTATATTCTTTAAAAAATTAGTTGGATAGAATACCAGTGATCAAAACTGTCATCCTAGTTGGGTTTTTTTAAAAAAGAGAATTCATAACGCATGGAAAGTAGTTCTTACTTCTAATGATGTCATCTGGCCCCCCTTAACTGAATCACAGATTTATGATCATACTGCCACTGTCCATCACCCAAGAATGACATGACACAATACCCAACGGATTACCTCTGCAGCAATTGGGTCTTTTTCATTTCTTTATTCTCCACATACTTTACTCCAGGAAGTTTTGATTAGTAGAAATGCATTCAGATTTCCCTGTGGATAAAAAGAAGGGAAGTGTTTGACATTTTCCAGGCAATCTCAGATAGTGCTGCTCAGCCCATTGCTTTTCCATTTCCCCCTGAGTCTTTACTAAGTCCAATGAACAACAGCTAATGTGGTTTTCACAAAACAATGATCAGTAATGTAAATACCATTTCTTCCCTCAAGATTTATAATGAATTCTGTGTTTCTTAAGCTTGTTTCTCTCACAGTTTTTCATGTTAAGGATGATATTTGGAAATCACAGAACAGTTAAAACATAAACCATTGTGTTTCTGTTCATTAGTAAGGAAAGTTTGACTGCAGGGATATTTTGTTGGCAGGGTTGTATTAACAGTCATTTACATGCATATATATATATGTGTGTGTGTGTGTAGAGCTGCACCTTCTTCTTTCATATACCTTAAAATTACTACCAGATAATGAATGTCCCCCTATTGAACTCTTTTTTTGTATTGCATCTTCCTGAAATATAGACATTAGAAGGCTTTGCTGCTCAGCCAAGGCAATTTTGCCTGCTGCAATATTATGCTATTAGACAAAGGCATTTGAAAAAGCCATACATTTTATTTTCTAAATCAATACTTCTTTTGCAGCCTACTGAAAAATCCTTTTTTAGTGCTTACAACTTATCTGAGAGCTAGAATAGGATTGTAATCTTCAGTAACAGACTGAAACAATAAGTAGCACTCTTAAAGATTAATTTTATTTGCCCTGCCTTTTGCCTGTAAAAGTTATCACATAATGCTTTTCAGACAGATTGTACCTTGTTAGTTTCCCTGCTTCATAGTACACATATATTAAGGAATATGTATTTCCATTGGCAACAGTGTAAGGCAAGTTATTTCTCTAATAGTGTTATTCTACTGTTTATTCATGTGCATATTTCAAATTTGCAATGGCTTGTTGGAAAGTCTAATTGATTGTCACTGACTACTAGCCAGAGTTTTCTTTTGTTAAGACACCATTACAGGAAATTCTGATCATTACATGAGAGTTCACTTCTGATTGTTAGATCTAAATTATATTCTTTTCAAAATCACAGCAAAGTCCTTATCAATGAATCTCCACAAAAACATTGTGTTAAAAATGTCAGAAAACACAGTTTTTCCAGTTGTCTTCATAATAAGAAATAAACAGATTTTCTAAGTTAAACAAGAAGATATATTGACCTTTATATGAATCTTGCCATAACTGGCAAAGCATTAGAATATAGAACCCACGATTCACTAACTGCCTGTGCAGAGAGAGCAATAGCTCAGCTAAAAAATACCAGATTGCTTGTCAGGGAGGTTTTATTGATGTAACACACAAAGTCATTTGCAGACCATCTACTATAGGTATCCAGTTGCAGCAACTACTGTGAGATGTGACATCAAGAAAGCAAAGAGAGAATCAAACTCTCTGCTTCCCAGTGCCATGAGAGTTCAACTGTCTATCCAATCAACAGACAGAAAGAGGGAAACACGTTCTTTCTATAGGCTGTAGCTACATATACTCTATGTTGCTCTGACTTCTCTCTGTTGACAGTAAAGAGTATTCTTGGTCTGGCAGCATGGCATGACAAGCTCTGTGAATGATTCATTACCATCTTCAGCTTAGAAACCTTTAAATACATGCACAATGCCATAGTAGGTGGTTTGTGCTCGGCCCATTAATCCTAGAAATAGGTGACCAGAAGTAGTTCTTTTTGGTGAGGTAACTAAGTGTATGGATGAAGACTTCCCAATGTAACTCATTTAAATTCAAAGTTTAGAAGTGTTCCAGCAACCTGGACAATGTAATTTATGCTGTGTGAGGACTATGCAATGGAGGATCAGAAACACCTTCCCCAGCCTCTCTGGTCCTCCTCCCAGTGAAGCTAGTGAGAGTTTGCCATTGGCTCCAGTACCAGGAAAATCACATCTAACTAGTTGGATACTAACCATTTAAATCTGTGTTTATATCCTCGGTGTCTATCTCTCAAACAACACTAGTGACACTTACTAGTTCGTAATTACAACAGAAATAAAGTGTGGGACTATCTTTTACACTGTTACTTAATATTCAGTACTGTATGTATATATCTACTTGACACCTCAGTGAAGACTTTGACATGCCTTATTCATTCTAGTTATTTTTATGGTATTGGTTTTGTTAGATTGCTTTCCCATAATAAAGAATAAAACTATAACTGTTCTGACTTAAAATTGTCCAATTCATTTTTATCTAAGCTTTGTTAAATCTAAATCATGTTCATCTGTTCTTCTCATTCTCATCACCTTTCACTCACACTAGGAAGGCAATGTATATTGGTGGTTTAAAAACAGGTATTTGATATTCTCTGATGGACTACAATAAATATCTGAAGTAAGTACCTGCCTCATGTCTTGTGGTTTCTTGTCTGCAGAACGAAAAGTGCTCTCTGCAGACCAGCAGTGTTAATCCTATGATTGTCAGCTACTGGAGAATCATGAGGTAAAATGGATCTTTAAAATAACTTATGAGGATCACATTCTACAGCATTCTTTTTTCAGCTATATATATGTGCCAGACATATTCCCCTAAAATCTGCCAGAGAAGTGAAAACATTGTGGAACTGTCCAAAGTCATGACATCTAAGGATAAATTTCAGGCAAGAGTCCTTTATTTATTCTTTTGCAAAAGGGGAGATCTTTCTACGTCTATATATGAAATACTTCTAAAAATTATACTGATTGTTATTTTTACTTACTTATTAGCTCTAAGTCAATCATATTAGGAGATAATTTAATGGTAGTATTTTATTGAAATTGTTGAACACCTTCTTTTTTGTTTGTTTGATTGCTTTTTGGTATTTGTTTGTTTGTGTTTGGTTTTGGTTTTGTTTTTGCGTAAGACTGCCCATGATCCTGGAGTCTTAAAATAAATCAGTCTTGGTCTTTAAGAAATGTAGGATCTGGCAAATTAGAGGTGTCTCTTTCTCCTTTTTAGTTTGGCTAATTCTAATTCCTTCAGTGGAGTCTAAGATTTCATACTAGGTTTTCAAACTGTCAGTGCAGCCTCTTTAAAGGCTTGATTAGTTTTAAGGGGTTTGTTCAGATGCCTACATATTGCTGTCTGGCATCACTTGAAACAGTTCAAGTTAGCCAAGGCATCTGCCCAGAGCCAGCAGACATGACACAGGACCTGCAGAGCCCTGCATCCTTCCAGACTGGCAATTAATTGTCCAGATTGAATGATCTTGAGAACCTTGAATGAAACTAAATGCCTAAGTTCAGGCAAGAGAACCAATTTCCTAAATTCAGGTGAGCTGAATCCCACTTTACCCTGGTACAAAACTGGATTTGGGCGAACTATGCCTCACCCTGAGAAGGGGTTTAGTTACTTAAATAAAGGCAGCGTTGCCATTTTGGGTATGGCAGGGTTTGGTTCAGCTGCCTCTGTTTACATCTTCTAGCCCCACTGCCTTGGATTTTCCAGGATATATCAAAGAGCACTGGACGCCTTTGTGAGGCTCATTGAGTCGTGGCTTGCTTTGCATTCAAGATATCTGTGCAGCTAGCAAATATGCAGAGCAGCAGGAAATCCATGGCTTCCTGGGATAGCAGCTGGAACCAGCATGGCACACGAAGCATCTCCAGTGGCAGCACCTCACCTGCCTCTGGCTGCCCTCACCAGCTCTCCGAGACAGAGGAAGCCTGACACCTTCTGGGCGTGTCTGTCACTGAACTGAGAGAAACCTGCTCATTCTAAAAAGGATTCTGTGAAGAAATTGAGTAGGGCTGGGAAATGTACTCCTTTCTTTAGAGTGGACTGCCCCATCCTAGACCAAAACAATGAGTTTTCAAGGAGGAGAAGAAATACTTTATGGTGTTCAGCCTCTGAAGAAGGATGAAGAATGATTTCCAGCTTCTAATAATTTTGTAGTATTCTTTATCTTACTAGCACAAGACAAACCTTGCTGTGCATGTTTCTTGATGAGGTGAAAACAATCACTTGTCATAGAAGAGTTTAGTTTAAATTAAATTTTAAATTCTGGTATTTCCTTGAAGAGACATTACCTGAACCAGTGCATAGAGTCTTCTGTGAATCATGAAAAATCTGACAACGAATAACTTCTTGTAATTATTATTCCTTTCCTGTGCACCTACAAGAAGATTCTGTTAATTAATAGTGCCTTGCTTTAAATCCTGCTGTAACAGAACAAAAATGTGAATTGCTAGGGATTTGATTCTGTTAAGTGTCAAAAATTTACCTGCCTATTCAAACATCACTGAATCCTTTAGTCTAAAAATACTATCACAACTATTTTCTCTGCCAAACTTTTAATATTTGTTCCATGACTGTATGAAATATTGCAAGTCTATTTTGATTCTTTTGTCTCATCAGAATGCAAATAAAATTCAAGGAGAATGGAATGTGAGAAAGTATTTCAAAATGTGAAAATAAAACCACCTAACTGTTTGAAAACAACAGATGCTTTTATTTGAATGGCAAGTAAAGGTTCTGGTCGGTTCTTTTACAAGTTAGAGATGATATTTGAACACCAGCCTTAGCACTGAAATTATATTGATATACTAAATTCTGAGGCTTTGCTGAATTTATTAGCACTCTCTTGGTTTAATACACTGTTGAACCAAATATTACATTTGCATCTGTGAAATGCATATCAGGTAGTGTCTATGGCAAACATTAATAAATCCAAAGAGTGTTGACATTAATCCAGGGAAAACAGTGGCCTAAGAAAATGTTTTCTGATGCATAGCTAAGCTTAGGCATACCAGCGAGCCATCAGATACAGATTCCCAGCTAATATAAAGAATGTGCAGGTGTCAAGTTCCTGCAATATGAGGTAAATGCAAAAAAGCTGCCCTGGGATTTAGATCTGCCTGAGGAATGATGTTGTCTTACAAAGAGAGGGATGATGGCCCATTTTTGAGCAGCTCATGTGATGGATGATGCTCAGCTTCACCTGTCCAAGCCCTGCCCAGGGGAGGGAGCAGAGGGCTGGGCAGCCCATGCAGGCAGGAGCTGTGTGGACAGGGCAGTGAGGGAGCATGAGGGACAGGACGGGCTTGGAGAAGAGACCAGCCTACTGCAACAAGACATCTTTGATACTTACAGTTACTTCAAATATATTATTTTGTGAGATAAGGAGCGTGGGAGAAAGAAGAGAGTAAAATGAAAGAAGTCCAAGAGCTACAGAGTAATGGAATTAAGAGGAAAGATTTGAGCTGAGTATCAGTAAAAATACCCTTATAGCGAAGCAGATAAACATGCCTGTCTGGCTCCCGATTTTAATTTTTGTGATAAAGTTTTTCTTGTTTCTGGTTAATGATTTTCTTCAATGATGTATTTATTCAGTTTTGATAAAGATATTAATTAATTCAAAACAATCAATAAAATGATAAATACAGAATTTTTTCACACACTCTTTATTAGATGCTAAAAACTTCCATCTTTCAACTGTAACCCCGACTATACTTAAAATAGCAGATTATACATGATACAAATGGCTAGTACATGCGAGACAACTCTTTGTGCTACTCAGTTTTGGATGTCTCCTTAAAATACAGCCTAGATTTAAGCATCAGTCTACTTTCCCCCACTAGAATGAATATTAATAGATAAGTTAGAGGAGGGCGAAATAGATATATTTGACAAGCAAGGCAGAAAGAGCCAAAAGGACAAGTTAAGCAATGTGGAAGAGAGGAGGGAGACTGGAGAAGTCTCTGGAGGAACAAACAGAAGTGAAATCTCTGGGCACCTCCCAGCAGAAAACAGAACTGGGACAATCCTGCACTGCAATGCAAACATGCTAGAAATTAGACTGGATTATTTTTTCTTTCTCCAACTGTTGTTCCCTGAAACACGGAAATATTTGAGAGACTCCTCCCTGAAACAATTTCAAAGGTCTTTAACCATGCCACAAGCACAATTGAAAACTAAGGGATTCTATTCTAGGGCAAGCAGCTCCACTACACATTCCATGAAATGTGTAAGGAAAAAAGTCTGACATTCCCTGGCTGCAAATTGAATTTACTGACACTTTTCAGGCAAAGGCAATATTCCAAGTAGTCATTTTGTTGCTCAATAAATTCCCATTCCCACTCACTTTGCTCTGCAAAACCTGCCCCTACCTTGCTTCCAAATGAAATAAATCATGGAATATCAGAGAAAAGAAGAGAGAGCAATTTTGTGAAGTGCTACTAGAGATGGGTTTTCCAGATAAAAACCATACCAATATTGAGAGACTGACAGCAACTAAAGCAAAAATGAGCATGAGACAGGCTGTCGTGATGAGCTGACACAAATTCATCTGTCTGAACAGCACAATTAAGTATACATCACTAAAACACAACTAGCAATCCCCAGACCAAGCTAAAAAATTTAGATATAGGCAAGGCTGAAATGAAAAGTACCACTTTTTCCCTCTCTTTTCAATTTTAAGTAGAAATATACCTTTTATCTTTATGTTTGTCTGTCCTAGCACAGCCACCAGGGTATACTTCTTTCTTACCAGCAGGTAGACATAGTGTAAATGAGCACTGAGCTCTGTAAGTTCTCTATATATATGTCATGTCCCTGATAAAATATTTTTATTTGGGGGATTGATTTTAAAAGAACAATTTTTATATTAAAACAAATGCTCTCACTGCTTTTGCAAAATCAACTTATCCTAAGATTACACGTGGAAAATGTTGGAGGAAAACAAAGAAGGGCTTTTCCTTCTGTTAAAAAGATTCAAGTTTTTCTTTCCTTGGGAAGGACTGTGCTTTGCCTTCACAAGTGGTGTTTTTCAAAGCTCTGAGCTGAATTCTAAATCCACGGGGCTTGGCACAGGGAGTGGGGACCAGCACAGCATGCTGAGCAGGGGTGCACCTGTGAACCACAGACCCGGTTGTTGGGGTCGGTGCTGACTCCTGTGAGTAGGTTTGATGTGCATCTGCAAGGGCTGAGCACATCCCTTCTCCTGGCAGTGCCCTGGCCCTGCACAGCCCACTGCAGCTCTCTGGCAAGGTCTCTCCATCCTGAGCAGCTAATGACCACGGGATGGCAGCATGAAAGAAAGTGAAAAAGTTTTGCTTATACAAGCTGGGCTGGAGTTTGGAAGTCTCTGGTAAAAATGAGAAGGAAACCCAATGAAGAAGGTTTAATAAGCACTTCAGGCTCTATCTGGAATTGGTGGCAATTAGCCCCAACAAAGCCAGTCACCAGCCTTACTGCTGACAAGAGCAGCTTCCGAGTATTTAACATGTTTGCCATTGTTAACCCAAGCAGAGTAACTGTAAAACTCTTACAGATACTTGAACAATAATGCCTCCACATAAATATGAAGCCACTGAAAGATGTTTTCAAGTAGAAGGCATGCAGAAGGAGGAAAAAATGAAAGAAACCTCAGGAGACCTTCTTCTAAGTCAAAAATTTTTAAAAAATCTGGTAAGAGACAGAATAGACCAAACAGAGATGGATGGCAGGGAAACAGGCCTGGAAGCAGCCTGGGTGCAGCAATGTAATCACCCAGTGAAGGAAGCTGCAAGGGAGATTTTGTGGCCTTACCACTGAACATTTAAGCATTTGTCTCCCAGTCATAAATCCCCATAATTCACCATTTCCAGAACAGACAGCTGAGCTCTCTGCTGCACAGCCACAGAAAATCAGGAACCACAGAAGGAGATCCATGGCAAGCAAAACGACAGTGCTGGAAAGGATCTTTTTTAATCTAGTCTGTGACAAAGCCTGAGGACAGAGATAAGGGCTAGAGACCCTGTGACTGCCTACTTTATTCAGGCACTTGGAAGTGCTGCCAAGGGCAATGGCTGCAGTCCACCCATACTTTCTTTCCCTTCTGCTTGTTGAAGTTGCTCCAGGGTTCATCAGTTTATCAATAGGCCAGAGAGAACAGGGTATAAAGGGAGGAGAGACAAACAGAGATGGATTATGTGATGTGGAAGAGATCTGGCTGCTTATTTGGCCTCTACTGAAAAGCTTGGTGTGTTGAGGTTTCTCACTGTCACAGTCAGATTTACTACCTTTGTTACTATCCTGCAAAACCTGCCTGTCCTGGCCCAAGGACAAATGAGACCTCTGAAGTGGGAACACATGGCAAAGGTAACATCATCATAAGCGCAGATAGGATTCATGAAGAAGATCAGGACGGGCAAAATAACCTGAAGATTCTGCAGTTTGATGAATACCTGGAGCTTTCTATTCATTTTTCATCCATACCCTGCTGGTCTTGGAGCATGGTCTTGGATCTACACAGTGGTTTATATGTGGTCTTAATGGTTTATATGTTGTCTTAGTTTGAAGCCCAGTGTAGAGGTACATCTGCTGTCCATGGAAGGGAAGGTGAATGTCCCTTCACAAGAAGAAGCTGGTGTGTAAAAAAGATGGGCAGCAATGGTACCATTTTGTCTGGCCACCCAGGTCTTGGAAAGCCTTGTTTCAGTAAAAAGCCTTGGATAATGAATCTCTACTGTCTCTCAGCTGCAGGAGCACTGAAGCAGTGCAGTATCATAGATTCAACTTTGTTCATAACCTGACTTAGTGCAGGCACCTGTGTGCAGGGCACGTCACTGACTGCACGCACTGCACAACTGGGCACAGCCAGTATTTCAGGGAAAAATGTTTCCTTCCTGGTAGCTGTCAGCCTATATGCCTAGTTCTGTAAGTGTCTACCTTCCCTACTAAATTTAGCTGACAGTCTTTTAATCTGCTTCTTTTCTTTCTCTTTTCTGTCATGGAAAATATAGGCATGTATCTGCCCCAAAAGAAAGTCAGTAATGATATTGCAACTTAAAATTTTACAATAATAGCCATGAGACCTGGTAGCTTTATGTCACTTCTTTCCTAAATCAGGGCAAAATTGGAACAAATTCCTTTTCAAGAATTTAGCTAAACAGACAGGAATGAGATTTAATTTAATTCAGAAAACAGGTTCTCACTAATTCCTTAAGAATATTTTCATGATAATCATTGTCACAAAAGCACAGACCTTGACTGACAGAGATGATGTGGCTTTCATCAGCTTACTGCAGTGTCAAAATTTAGGCACCTAATCTACTGAGTGACTCAGAAAGAGGCATTAGATGCCCACGTATCACAGCCAGGTGAGAGAGCAATTAACTAGTGACCAGAGAGCCTTAAACTCCTGTCACAATCCACTGTTAATACAGATGGGACTTGTGATGGTTAGTTTTTGATCTCAAAGGTGCAAAAGACAACAACAGGGGACAAGTCAGTTTGCTCAAAGCAGAAATTCACTTTTATTGAGTGCCAACAACTCAGTTTTGCGATAGAAGGAGAGTTAAAGGAAACAAAGTAAAGAGAGAGAGAGAGAGAAAGTGGGGAATGGGAAATAGCTATTGACAGATGAGACGGATGCCCTCGTGGCCTGGCCAATAGACTCCAGTGCCCTCGTGGTCCCAGCCAATAGACATGTCTTTTGTGGGGAGATCTCAAAGGTTTCTCCAGAAGGTCGCTTTCTTATAGTCCTTATAATCCTTTTCCAAAGTGAGTGGCATCCGGCCAAGAGGTGGGGAGATTTATGGGCCATTGTGAGGTGCTAGAGGCAGAACATGCAGTGGTGCTCAGAGAAGCAGCTGTAGGCACAGTACCTGTTCAAAGGCACTGTACCATGGACAGCACAGCAAGCACAGAGCACCAGCACAGTCCCTTGGCCAGCATCCACCCCGACCAGGCCAGAACTCCTGTCCAGAAGGGGATGGGGGTCCTTGGGATAGCCTCTATCCTCTCGACGGTCATGAGGTATATGAGGGAAACTCCGGACGGACTCTTACAACTCCTCAGAAAGATGATCCACTCAAAAGCCCCACATGCAAAGCTGAAAGCTGCATGGGTCTAACTAACAAAAAAGGCTGAGGAATGGATGCTTTTGAGTACTTCTTCTCCAGAGCTCAAACATCTCATTTTTAGCTCCTCTGTGCATTTTCTCAGAAGAAAGCAGCAATTCAGTAGGAGTTATTTTAGAGGGCGGGGTGGTGATGATTACACCCATCTCAGCTTGAAGCCATTCAGCAGTGCACCTCCCATCCTGTTAGCAAAGTGCCTTGAGTAAAAAGCACAGAAAGCCAGATGTGCTGATCCTTCATCTTTCCTCCCTGGGCTGGGCTGGGTGGCTGTTTAATTATGAATGTGAAGAGGAAAAGTGTAGGGCAGAGGTGGTCAGTGGGCACCAGCTGAGGTTATGCTTTGCACTGATCTGTAGGATGAAAATCCCAGGGTGTACTGGGCTATGTGGAGATTGGGGATACTATGTTTTCAGCATTCTTTCCCTCAGTTTAGACATCTACAGGAGTCTTTCAGCATCCCTCTTCATCTCACCCTAGCAGCCTCAGGACAGCTTATGAAACAAGAGACAGTAGATATTTAATAACACCTGCATAAACCAGCAACAAAATTGCATCTGTTGGTTGGGATAAATAGAATATCTAAACATGTAAAACCAACCTTTACAATCAGACTTGTTGCAGGATTTCCTCCATCCATTCTTTAAAGTGCATGTGCTCGGTTTTCTTTATTTTTAAGCATTTCATACAAAGTTGACCTGTGCTTCTTTCCTTCACCAAAGACACAACTTTCTTGGTTGCTAGAACAATACTGTACTTTTTTAACAGAGTGAAAAAAAGCTTTCTGGTGTCACCAGTAATATTCCAGTAAGCCACGAGAGGGCAGGTTGTGCTCTCCATACAGCTGCAGATTTTTATAAGCCGCTGTTAAGTCCACTCGCATTTTAAAAGCCCCAATTACCAAACTAAACTCCAGACAGTGAAAAGAGGAATGCATGAGTCTTTGACCCTCATTGCTTTTCTTCTGGGAAGGAAAATTCCTTTCCACTCAGTTTGCATGTAAGACGAAAACAACTCTCCTCTGCTTTACCCACAGGCTCTTAGGCAAAATCTGTTCTAACAAGTTAACTGCTGTGCTACGTTTTTTACATTTCTCCCTCTTTCTTTCCTTCCTCTACCCCACTGCCACTGTTATTTGCCCATAACCAGACACAGCAGCATCCAAACCTCCAAGCTGATGAAGCTAATCAGGCACCCTGTGACCCCAAGGAAAATCCTCATCCACCCTTGGAAATAGCAGTCTAGAGTGCCTCCTAAATTTTGGCATCCAGATACCATGAAGGACAAAAATGTGTCAATCTCCATCCAACAGCAGCTCTCTAAACTTTTTTAGCATGTTTAGCATGAACTGGTCCATGTTCTATGTTGTTCAGCCTGGAGAAGAGAATGCTTCAGGGAGACCTTATTGCAATCTTTCAATACTCAAACGGGGCTTATGAGAAAGATGGGAACAAAATTTTTAATGGGGCCTGTTGTAATACGACAAGGGGTAATGGTTTCAAACTAAAAGAGGGTAGATTTAGACTGGGCATAAGGAATAAATTTATTACAATGGGGATGGTGAAACACTGTCACAGGTTGCCCAGAGAGGTGGTAGATGCCCCATCCCTGCAAACATTCAAGATCAGATTGAACAGGACTGTGAGCAACCTGATCTAAAGATGTTCTTCTCATTGCACAGGACTAGATAGAAGATCTGGACCCAGAGAGCTCTGTGATTCTATATGAAGACCCATAGTCTTGTAGTGCTGCAAGATGGCTGATAACTCCTTGAGAAAGACACATGGAGATCTCAGACCTAGCTACCTTCTGACACAGATCAGGGTCAACTAACGTGACATGTGTAAGCTAGATGTCTGGAGACCTCATCTATTGTCTTCAGCACCAGATCACACTGGACAAATAATAACAAAACCCCCAAAAGGCAGCCTGAGTTGTGAACTGAAGTACTGAGCTGAGCTGAGCTGCACAAAAAGTGCTTCAACCTTTGACATCTTTGCACTTGGATTCCCCAAAGGCAACACAAAACAGCAGAAATGGCAGAAGGCTGCTGTCCACCTGATGGAGCAAAGGCTATCTGAGTGTGTGGTGAGCAAATCACAACTTTTTTTGACCCAAAATGTCCACATTTTAGAGGTAAGTTTTGTGAGTTACACATATTCACAGCCATCTTCTTTCTAGTCCACTTAGATGGTATTGAGCAGGCCTAAAAGAAATGCCAGAAACTGTTACTAACTGATTTTTTTTTTATTCAAGGCAACAAAAGCAAAGGTTTTATAAGATTCAAGACCCCACAATACACAATACACATTATTCCATTAATACCATATATCAGGCACCAAAGCTGACAGGATCTGTTCAAGATGTCATTTCTATGTAAAAAACCTGTTGCAAGATAACACAGAAGAACCACACAAATGGGCTTCAAATCTCTGTCTAAAAGAAATATATAGGGAATATATAAAGGAATGTTTAGGATAGGATCTAGCAACTGCCACATCCAAACCTGATTCCCCATCTGCACACCTGAATAATGTAATCTATCTTAGTCTTGTAACCTTGAGTCCTGCATCCTAGACTTTGGAAATTTGGAAGTTTAAGCCTAGATTCATAGAGCAGCATGTTAGAGACATTTAGTCCCACTTTCAATTTCTGTCTAAGGTCTCTAACACAGAGGTAAAACACATGTATATATCTAGGTGTTAGGGAACTCCTGATCTTAAATTTTAGGAGTTGGAGTTTTGGAGTTTACCTTTGTTATCATCAACTTTATTGGAAATAACATACAGAATTGATCATGTTTCTGAAATAAACTGTAACCAGGGAGTTTCTATAGTATTTTGTCAAACAGCATGAAATATTTTTGAACTTAAAAACAAGACTATGATATTCAGAATATTTATTGATAACTGTAAAATAATATATTATTCAAATACACATGTAGAATTAATAACTTTCAGCATATCTTCATGCTGCTAAATGAAATCAAGAACACATTGAGGTGAAATATTATCTTGGTTATTCAAGTTCGCTTTTTCCTATTTGGATTCTCAGCTGTCTTGAACTAAATTTATAGAGGATGATTTACAGGTGTCACACACTCCAGATAACATTTAGTAATGAGAAAAATCTAGCCTGATTTGGGCCTTGCTCATATGTACCCAGTGACTTCACACATTACAAGTCACAAGATAATGGGAAAAACCTGAATGAGAACAATTTAGTCAGCTGCCAAAGGAGTGTGTGATAAAGTCTCAGCTAAGATATCAGTAAGACAATCAAGGTCACTTCCTACAAGAGCAAGCAAAGAAGGGCACTAGGCCTCTCCCATGTACTTTTTGGGGCTGAAGCTCACATTCATCAGTGGTTCAAAACCTCTTCTTTGCCTTTGGTGATGGAAAAGTACAAGCAGCAGAACAAGCACGGCCAGGGCTATAAGTGCTCCTCCAATTGTGGATCCAACCATGACAGCCCATGCTTGGGTTTCTTCAAGAGAACCTGGAAATACGAAACAACTGAAGTGAAGACAGCCCATAATTTCAACTCATAATTCAATTTTGCAAATTACACAGAAGACATAATATTTCCTACATGCTGATAATTACGATTACTTATGCAGCTTCGTGACCTGCTGGCCACAGGCAAAATTCGTAACGCACCATGTAGCTGAGACACATACCAGAACTGGAGATGCTTCCTGCCAGAGAAGTCTACAGCTGAATTTAAACTTCAACAATTCGTTAAATTAAAGTCTTGGGAATTAAAAAAATAAATTCTTTGTTAAAAGATTAAAAAATTAAATTCGTACAAATTAAAGTCTTTGAGAAGACAAAAAGACCATTCTTTCATCTAATTTGGCCAAAATTATTAACAAGAAATTATAAGCAATTCTTTCTATAGTGACATTTCTAGAAAGCTGCTTCCAAGCTATTTTGGTCAACAGAAAACCCTCAAATTTTCATAGACCACAAAGCAGCCTATTGTCAAACTTTTAACTGAAAACTCTACTTAGTGTGGATCTGCTGGCCAGCTCGAGATCTCATCTGCTGATTTTGAACCACTTCTGAAGAACCACTGCCTTCTAAGATAATATTGCTTATTCCTGTAATAACATTGTTCCACTTGTCTGGATTTTTTTGTTTTCATCTGTGCTTTCAGAAGCAAAAAATGCCTGCTCTCCTTTTCTGAAGCATGCTACATATACTGAGATGGCAATAATCACATTTGATGAAACAATCACAAAAAAATACCTCTCAAGAGGACTGCACATATTTAAAAGTTATCTAGATGTACAGGTTACAGAAGACAGATAGCTAAGGGAGATGTCACACGGACTATAAAATCAACCAAAAGTCTTGTGCCCCAATCTGCAGTCTTCTTCTGCAGTTGAGTACAGTCATTCAAAATATTTGTAAAGTCCCAAAATTAATTGCTTACTGTTTTATCACCTTTCAAGTAAGAACCAGCAATGTATGAATATATGTTTATTTCTAATGTGATTACCTGAAGTACAATTAGCAAGTTATTCTTTCAGCTGAAAGAGAAGGGTCTGGATGTAAAAGCTGTATTGTCTGAACATGGGCCATGCAGACAGGGATACATACACTCCCTCATGGAGAGCTGACAATTTCTTCAGGTGTGAGTCACAAGCAACAGAGTCATAAGCTACCCGTATTCCTCTCTGGGTGCCTCATGCCAAAGGGGCAGCCACATTTGCAAAACAGGAGAGGGGGACAGTAATCCAAAGGGAGGAAAACTTAAACTCCGTAAGAAGAGAGGTTTAAATTTTCAGGGAAAGTTCTGGGAATGCCTCTGAGAAAAGCACTGCAGAAGCAGCTAGCATGCCTCCACACATCAGGGCTCCCCTGCATGAATGCAGCCTGAGGACAAGGGTTTTGCAGTCTATAGACCTTTAAACAGTCTTTAAACAGATTAAAATGAGAGATATATGGTAAGCATTTAGAAGAAATTCCTGCCCCCACAGGTTAGATAAGTACCTTATGCCTCTCAAAGTAATACTTAAATGGAGAAGGAAGCTACTCAGATATAATCTTTGGAAAAGCAGCTGAAGCATGGTTTTTATGCAGATCTTACTCTTCTGCCTTTTACAAATGTTTTAATGTCTTGTTGCAAAATTTGGATTTTCCACCTACTTTGCTTTCTTGCTATTTTGTCTTTGTTTTATTTTTCATGCAGATCTTACTCCTCTGCCTTTTACAAATGTTTTAATATCTTGTTGCAAAATTTGGATTTTCCACCTACTTTGCTTTCTTGCTATTTTGTCTTTGTCTGATTTGTGTCAAAGGTAATTTTGAATGAAGAGACAAACACTAAGGAACATCCCAGCTATGGACATGGAAAATCTTTGAGACTGGGGGTTTACAACAAAAAACACCAAGGTACATCTCTCCAGGTATCCAAATATTAATGTTGAGAAGTGGGCAGGGGAATAGACCTGTGCGTTTTGTGAAAGGTTCCTTATTTTATATATGCCTGTGGCATGGACAGTGTGAGCTGTCTCATCACTTGGCCAGGAGCAGCATCCTGGGACATACCTGGCAGGTCGATGGCATAGGTGTAGCCAAGCTGCTCGGCAGTTTGGAAGAGCTCACGGTTGGTGACCGGCGGGAAGAAAGGGACCATGTTGTACAGCCGGTTGTGCCCGATGGGGGCCAGCTCCTCTGGCCAGGCGTTGTCAGGGGGCTTGAAACGCTTCATCCACTCATCAAAGATGGCATCAGTAAAGGAGTGAAGGACCTGCAATTCCAGGCATGGGCACGCACATCTGTTAAGCTGTTTCAGAACTCAACCACCTTTAAAACACTCAACAAACACACCAGGTGGCTGGAGTTTTTGAAAGAGAGAGAAAAGGGTAATCCAATTTAGCCGGGATTTACAGAATCAGGAAAGCTCATGAGAAGACTAAACTGATGGGACATTTTGCTTTATACACAATTGTTGCTCCTTGTTCACAATAAGACCTTTATCCAGACAGTTTAACATCAGCTGACACCAAATGGGCAGGTAAATCGTCGCAGGTGAGGAGCCATTGAGCTCATTCAAGTGAATGTGCTTTTCAAAATTATTTTAATCTTTCTTGTCTCTGAGCAAGTATGGAAAGTTGCAGGAAATTTGGCTCCATCGTGCTCATTTTAGAGCATGTGCCACCAGCTCCACAGCTCCAGGTGCCCATGACTTTGATCAGGTGAGCTTATAAATCTAAAATTAACTAATGCAGGAAAGTTGTTTCAGACAACTGTTACAAATGTCTGAAACTGATTTCTGATGTACTCATGATTTTTAATTACAACCCTGGAAACAACTTGGAAAATAGCCTATAGAAAATAATCCTTTGTACAAAATTACAATGAATTTCATGAATTCATTGAAAATGAATGAAAATTCAATGAAAATTACAGATTAATTTCACTGTAGGAAAGAAACTAATGCAGGAATTAAAGAATTATTAAGGAAACAATCTGAAGGACCACTACATAAGTATTTAGACTAATTTCTTTAAAAATAAAAGGTTGAAAACTTAAAATAAAGGTAAGAAGTAAATGTATCTACATAATATATAGTTATAATATATAAAGAATTTATATATGTAATGTGAACACTGTGGTTTAATATAACAAAGAGGAGAACAAATTTGCATGAATTTACTAGGGGAGAAATGTATAAGCGGAGTTAACTACTGGCTTTTTATTTGCACAAAGCTGTTTGTGCTGCTAATGGCAGGGCAACATTATTTCGATGCACCAGTAAAATCACATTCTTTCTATTTCCCAAGACACCCTGACATTAGATGGACTTCTTTTTAGCTTGTAAATTTTGAAACAAAGAAACAAACCACTCAATCTACTGCTTTAATATAACTATCTCCACTTTCACCTTACCTTGTTGCCGAAAAATTGTTTGATATAAGCCATTAGATTTACATACCACCTAATGAAATTATTCAAGGCAGCATGACTTGGAATAGTGGCTCTTCTCCCTAGAATTTTATTTTATATTTTACAAATTACCCTAGGATTTTTTCCTTTTTATTCAACATTTATGCAGGTGTGGCAGTGTTCAAGATAAAGGATTCCTCCTTTTCTATTTAAATAACTATTTTTTAGGGAATTCACTTTACTTGCTGTGCGAATCTCTTGTGAGAAAGCAGCTTTTGATGCTCAGCCATTGTAAATCACGATGGGGATAAAAGACATACCACAAAGATGGGATCGTTGGCAGCTGCGTGAGGGAGAGCACTGGTCCCATTGAGGAAAGAGTGAACCAAATTATGAAGGCTCAGCATGGGCGAGTCAAGGGCTCCATCTGGTTTATCAAAGCCCTCCAGCGCATTCCTGCGGGTGGGTAAGAGCACCATCGAGTAACCACATTTTGCTGACAAAAGTGCTCATAAAGAAAACCAGTGACCCAGCCAGCTCTAGAAGAGCCGAAGGACAAACCTGAAACTGAAACTGGAATTGCGGAAAAAGGGGGGTCTGTCGAATTGCTGCAGGGAAAGGCACCTCCTGACATCTTCCACGGTGGGCAGCTGCTCGCCCGAGCCCCGGGGCGGCCTCCGCCGCAGCGGCCCTTCGTCAGTCCCATTGCACAGCGTGACCAGGCGGTTGTACTCCTCCAAACTGGGCGTGGAACAGAGAGAAGCACAAGTCAGGAGAAGCTGAGCACTTGTTTGTTGGCTTTTTCTCACGCTCTGTAAAGAGGTCTCGGTTATTTGTGTGAGAGAGGAGGGGTTTGGGATGGACACTTCCTGGGGCAGCTCAGTTCACCTCCCACAGCCTGGGAGATGAATTTATTGCAGGACTGTCACCATGACATGGCTTTCTGTGGCCCTGCACCCTCTGTGGACCATCAGTCATTTAGACCAAGAGTTACCAGGTTCAATGTCCACAGAGAAAGGATGCTTTAGAAAAGGCAAGCACAACTCCCATCATGCCTTATCCCCTCCCAAGGGCTTTGGAAGACATTTTT
Organism: Acridotheres tristis; assembly: GCA_037013685.1. Lineage (NCBI taxonomy): Eukaryota > Metazoa > Chordata > Aves > Passeriformes > Sturnidae > Acridotheres > Acridotheres tristis. The sequence goes on from CM072884.1 coordinate 73,925,868, forward strand.
GTCAGGCAATGTAAAGCAGAGTTTTCAATTTTGAATTGACAAACTTTCACTCCTGAGTAAAGGCTATTTTTTTAACTCTTAACAAAAAGGGGAAAAATGAAGGGAAATGTGAGCTGAGAAAATGCAAGAAATGACAAAAGACAGATTTTTCACTTGCCATCCCTCATCCCCTTTAGAAAAAAAACAAGAGCAATGCATTGCATCCTCTTTTTTCAGGGCCTTCAAGAACAACCTGCTGTTGCAGGGGTTAACTAACGGGGAGACAATCCTTTATATCAGGGAGAGAAAACGAAAAGGAGAAAACCAGTGTAACACTTGTGAAACAAAAAAAATCTTTTCTATTCAGTGTGAAATGAAACAGCATTTTCAGAAACTTTTGAAGTAAAAAAAAGCTCTTCTCAGTTTAACCTTGGTAAGGCAAAAGTTCAGTCACTTCAGTTTTCAAGAAAAAAAACAAAGCCATATTTATCTTTGAGGAAAAAGTAGGGGCAAGACTTAAAGCCAACTGGTGCCTAAAGCTGGAATTTCAAGTATCTCTTTAGGTATCCAGAATAAGAGACTCCTTTGAAAAACCTTGAGCTTTCATTATCTCTGTCTGACTAGCTGCACATTGGCCCTGAGCTGAGAGAAGAATGATGTAGGGTATTTGTAACCAACAGCATTTTATGTCACAGCACCCTGATCCTGCATCTGAATCCCCTGTCAAAGCCCTGCTCTCACACGAGTCAGCACATTTCCACATGGAGCTGGCAGCAAGCTCCTGGCTGGCTCTGTGCTGTTTTTCATGTGAAATCTCAGATATTTCAAAGTCAACCCCCAAACTGTGTTAAATGTACCAGGGTTAAAGTCTCATCCAAAACAAGGTAGCAGACTTTTCAGCCTATCTCTAGCTTCCTGTGTGCCAAAACAATTTTCTTTTTCTGCTGCTGAGATCAGCTGGGTGTATCTTATAGAGAACCAACACACAGGCATTTCTTTTTTAGAAAGATACTTGCCAATAGGGAAACTCCTCAGACTTTTCGCAGCCATAAATTGGCTAAATCAACTAAAATCCTGTAGTAGAGGAATAATCTTTAAAAAATACACTTCCACAATATAAGAAAGTTTACACAGAACCATCTATGCATAGACTGATGGCAATTCCCAGTTTTAAAGAGAATGTCTTGGCTCCTTTCCTGCCACTCGCTCACACTGAGAGAGCAGCCCATGCTGTCAATGCTGAATGACAGCAAGGTTGTATCCATATGTGAGCTTGCCCCGGACGCTCTCCTACCTGTTACAAACTATTTGCCACCGGGAGAACCTGGAGCTCATGTTGATCAAGCCCGGGTCATCGGGCCGTGGTGCTCCAAAGAGCTGGTCCGTGCAGATGTCACACTGGTTCCTGCCCGTGGCGAAGTTCCAGTAGGGCAGCGCAAAGGACTCATTGCCCATCAGGCGCTGCGATGGACAGAAATGCATTAGTTGGGAATCAGCTCCAAAGGAAAGAGAAGGAAAGGGACTCCTTCAAGCTGTTCGACTGGATACTTCACTGAATATTCAGCTTTTCATTCTGCATTTCAACTACCTGCATTTCACAGTGCCGCTCCAACTCCTTTCAAAAGATTGTGGCATTAAATCATTCTCAGCAAAGACATTGCCATTAGTTTCCCTACTGTGGGACTGCACTTCTGGTCATGTTAGGCTGTCTGCCAACTCAGAGACCAGGCAGGAGAGCAGGAGCAGAGATGAATTGAGCCTTAAGCAAGTAAGAGGCTTTGAGTGATGTAAGTGGGTAATGGGTAAAATTGTGCGTGTGGTTGGCTTTCGTTCCAGAAAACTGGCCCTGGGGAGGAATCAGGACTTGTGTTAATAGGGGAGTACAGTGCATTTGATTGTGCTTGCTTGCCAGATACGATTTCACACAAGCAAGATCCTGCAGCTATTTGATAAGCAACCATTTTCATTAGAGATCTGTAAGGCTGAAATACAGCAACATTGCCAATATAGAAGTCATGCAATTGGAAATTAGTCTATGCTTCTGCAGCTGACTCTCGGGCATGTTAATATATATTTGTTTAAAAGGCATATTGCTAAATACATGTATGTATGTATTAAATGTATAATATGTCATATTTAAAGGGAGTAATATTTAGAACTGATTTCATAGGAACAGTATCTTCAACATCAGCCAACAATATTTGTTACCAAGTTTTACATGAAGGCGTTGCTTCAATTTTATTAATAAATACTGTTACTTCACATCTATTATCCTTTGTTGTGGAGATGAAGGAAAAAATCTCCATGATAACCTTCACATCACTGCTCACAGTGAGAAACCATTCAGCCCTCAGCACTCAGAAAGCACTAATTTCACTTAAAACAAAATTTAAAAATTATCAAAGATCGAATACTCCTGGGTGTTTGGGTGAGAAACTGTCCTAGAAGGTAGCTTACCCTTGGCTGGCTCAACAAAGTGACAGAGCAAAAGGAAGAAGCTGTGCAAGGAAAAGGAAAGGCTGTTCAACTAACCTGCAGTTCCCTCTCCAGCCACAGCAAGTGGTACCTATGCCAAGTAACGAAGGCAGGTCCTTGGTGGGAGAAATCAATACCTTTGAAGGGGCGGCCAGGACCTACAATGGGAAGATAAAACAAGCATTTAGGTGTCAAACGAGGCTGGAGAGAAAGACAGTACGTCCTTTAATTGCCTGGAGTTAAACAGGAACCTTCAGCTCTGCATCTTTGAAAAGAGTGCACACATCAGAAGCTACATTACTTACTTGGGACAAGTGAAACAAACTCCTCTGCAGATATTTACTTCAATGCTTATCAAAACTTCACATTCCCTAGAAAGCTGGATATTGTGAAGATTTCTTCTCACTTTAGTGGATTTTGATTTTAAAAAGCTGTTTTACTTTCTAAAACCCTATTTCCTTGCCAATATGTGCATGATGTCATTCTCTTGCTCAGCTGCAACTCTTACACCATGTATCTATCAAGAGAACCTCAGCATTTTCCATGCCAATAGTAATCCAGAATCCTTTGCCAACAATTGTGCTTGTTATTTCTTGTATTGTACTTTTGGTGGGTGAGAGGTGAAAGGCTTCAAACCACATATGGATTTGTTTATCACTGTAGAGACCTTCAACCTATATATGCATTTTTTTTCCATTGCAGCAGCACTAGAAATTTCCCTTTTCCCTTTCCACATGACTGCCCTTCCCCCTGAAGAATCTTTGCTCTCGCTGGGCCAGAGGCAGCTTTCTTCAGCCCTGCAAAATGGAATTTTGGCAGAGGGGCAGACTGAACAATACCCACTGCAGAGTAGCAGTCACCCTCCAGCAAGGAGACAGATTTGGCTGTTCAGATTGCACATGGGATTGCCAGGCAGAAAAGCCATACTGGTTGGTGCACCTCCTATAAGAAATAAGCTTTAAGAAAAGGGTCTGGTACAGGTACTTCTGTCTAGAAAAGCAATAAGGCCTAGGAATCTGAATTTGGGAGAAAGCATGGGGTTAGATACCCAAACTTCTAAGCTAGGTTGGTTTTAAAAGGTGACTATGTTTAGTCAGGCAAATCCCATCCTTGATGACTTGCTGAAAGCCACAGAAAGCAGTAGCACTCTGGTCCCAAATATCCCTGCATGGCCTGTGGCTTCACTACTTCAGAGCCCCTTTCCCAACACCACTGCTTCTACTTTGTTCTATGACTGGGAATATTTATTTGAAGTCAGTCACTGCCTGATCACACTTTAGTTCACCCCAGGGAAGACTGTGCATTGCTCCCTCTCAGATTGAAGATGCACCAGAAGTGCAACTGGTGTGCTTCAGCTGCCATGGGGTGTGGAGCCCAGACCATAGCAGGTCCAAAGGACATCTCCCTTGAGTACTGACAGCCACCAGCTTCTCACCACCAGCCGTTTCGCTCCACAGCTCTGTGCCTCCTACTGGACCTTTGTTCAGCAGTGCTGCTTTCACCCTTTTCTTTACCTGCAGAGCCCATTGGAAAAGAAAAGCACTAACCCAAGAGTGTGTCTCTGACTGAGTAGTAATGAAGCCAAACGAAGTAGTTATAAATACTGCAGTTGGCAATCTGTGGTTCCTCTCCGCTTGGACCAAGCAGACTTCTCCAGTGCTGAGTTGCAATGACATAGTCCGGGTGAATGGTTGTCTTGGCACGGTCTAGAGCATCAAAGAACTGCTCTCTCTCCTCTGCTGTCAGGGAGTGGATGTCCTTCCTGACAACTGCTGGCTTCCTCCTCTTGCATTCGGGGCCGGTCCAGCCAAACTTGCATTCACCACAGTTATAGCCACCGAAGTTTCCTGGATCAAGAGGGAACAATCAGTCACGACATTATGAATCAGGGAAAACTAACTGTGAAATGCTCTTCTTCCCCAGAGATGCCAGTTCCTGGAAAGGACAGCAGCTGAGCAGACCGGCAGCTTTGCCAATTGACTAACCAGAAGGATGGCTGGCTCCATTCCCAGAGCCACAGCAGGGCCAAGAATCACTCTCAGCCAGTTGGGGAAGTGCTGGGTGATGGACTTGACGCCCCGAGGTGCTCAGAGCTCTGCAAAGCCCTCAGGCACATGAGGACTCTCACTGTACAGAGAGCTGAGCAATTGAGGTTAAGCCAGTGATGAAGTGCTTTGCTGGATTGGCTCTCAAGTACTCCTTTACTTCCAGGATCAAACCCAAAAGAGGGTCAGTTCACATGAATCCTTAAGCAGTGAAAAAAAGCCCTAAACAAAATAGTTCTCTTAAGGACAAAACTTATGTGAAACTAGTGCCTCTTAATGGTGTATCTGGGGCCCAACACAAATCAGGACAAGCACCAGGGTTGCTGCTGGTCACGCTCTAAGCATTATTAAATAGTGCTGCAATAACAGCCTGAGAAACACTGCAGTACTGTCCTTCCCTGCTGGCATCACTCTTAAGGTAAGTAATCAGGTCGGCTCTAGGATATTAGCTCAGAGTCTCTGATGAGAAGGAAGAGCCCAGGAGAGCAGAGCTTGCTTTAAGTGTGATAACTTGCATGCTGTGGCAGACAGCTGGCGGCAGCAGAAAGGCCCTACTGGATCTTGTTCCCCCGTTTCTGGGGGAGCCAGGGAACAACCAGCCATTCCCGCAGTACACACCTGCCCCCTGCCTGTGTGCTGGCAGGCTGCAGCTGTGTAGGACATGGGACAGTGCTCCCAGGGGCAGAGGGGAGCAGAATGGCAACCAGGGTTCCTCTGGGCTCTCCATTCTGCTATCAAAAGTCTGCACTGACTCCTTAACCCAACCTCAACCTCCCCTCCAACTCCCCACACACTCATTCTACAACAACCATGAAAACTGTTTTCCAAAATGCCACAAAATTTCACTGCTCACCACGCATACTGGTGCTGCTAGATCCAGGACTAACGTGGGGATGAGGAAGTGTCTTATAAAATGTTCCCAGATGGGCAGATGTCCCTAGGCTGTAGGCTTGAGCCTACGACTAGAACAACAATTAACATTAAAGCAAGTTTTCAGAATGCCTGAGGCTATAGGGCTTATTACAAAATTTGAAGACCCCTAAGGTTACAAGGGCTGTCACCAGCAAGGTTCTGAAGTTTATGTCTAGCTTTTAGGGTAAGGGCTGCTCAATGGTAAACATCTGTGCCAGCCTCCTGTGACCTGCCACGAAGATATGAGGACTCTTACTGCAGAGTTTGGACCAGCTGTAGGTTGGTTATGGTTGCTTCAGAGCCCCTGAGATCTCTAAGCTTACAGGTTGTAAACTCAGCTTTACTGCTAAGTTTAGGGACCATAGGCTTAAAGAGTCCAGTGAGGTTTTGGATCATGCACACGCCAATGGCATCCCATGAGGACAGTTTCCAGATATATGGCTTACATTTTGTCATGATGCAAGTAGGAGCAGCTGGGTTCAGCTGCTATGTTCCAGCTATGAGGGAAGGCACCCAAAGTCAGGGATCTGCACTGGCTAAAGGGGATGAAGACATACACAGAAAAAGCAAGTAGGTTATAGTTATATGAAACAAAGCAGATTGTGTGGATTGTATGGATATGGGGGGTAAGCAGCATGGAAGATTTATTTGATCACAGTATCCTCAGGGTCCCATCAGAACAGCACAATTACTGTACTCCACTATCTGTGTCTTGTTCATTCTTCATGACTCAGCCTAGCTATTAGGGCCCATCATATACTCCAGCCTGAACTGACCAGATGACAAATATCAAAAATATCTTGCAACATTGCAGTGTATACTGCTCAAGTTTCAGTCATGGACCCCGCACTTCTGGAAAGCATCTGTTGACTCCTCACACTCAGGTACAATTCAATCCTTAAGAGCAGGAGGCAAAAGCAGGAATTAACCATGAAAAGTTCTGTCAACAACCTCTTTTGAGACTGGTTGTTATTCCTCCAGTCATTTAAGAGACCCCTCTACTCACAGTGCTGGATAAGCAGCACATTGAAATACAGCATTAACAGAACCAAACTCGGTGCAGGACCAGGTTTCTGCTGTCTGGATTGGTTGGTTCCAGAACAAGATGCTCTCAGTCACTTGTTGAGGCTCTGATGGTGCCTATTCCTCTCTCATGAAGGACTCTTTGAATTTGCAGGTCTTGACGCCTGAAATAATTTTATCAGACAATATCTGTATTTTAGGAATACTCTATGCACCTCCTCAGGCTCTGAGAAGAAATTTGCAAAAGCCTAAAATGATGAGTTATATTCATAGTAAGAAAACTTTTCTCCAGCTGTATTTATCTGGAGCCAGGTGGACCAATGACTTGTCACCTGCTTCCCTTAGACAAGTGCTAATTATATCAAGTTGGTGCTATGTAGGATTTTCTCCCTTAACCACCCTATCTATGAAGCTCCAAGAGCTCCATCGCTTCCCCAGTCACTTTTCAATGGGGCATGAGCTTTTACTAAGTGAGGAGGACGGCAGTGGGGACTTGCAAACAGGAGACAATTTCCAGGCAAAATGGTATTTCACACTGCAATATTTCTGCTGATTGTGTTGAACATTTCTGTCACATCCTCAGGTCTATTTGGCAATGTTCTATTGTCAGAAACACGAAAAAAAAAACAAAACCTTAATGATATCAAAACTTCTATTTTGTCATTTTCTTTCAACAGAATCCATGCATCACAGGACTGCTGCTGAAATGGCAAGAAAATTATGGAGGTCTGTGGGATTTCCCATAATTCAAAGAGAAATTACTGCAGTAATCAGACCCAGCTTTTTTATGACCCACCCAGATCACTCTTTCAGCATTTGTTTCTAAAGCACTCTCCCAGGACACTGATCTAGAAATTATGCATTACTGTTTCCAGAATGTTCATTTACTGCCCTGTGTACTTCCCACACGACAGCACTGTGAAATGCTGGTCTCTTACAACTTAACTTCCCTGTCTGCTATGCTAGTGATGGTGGACTTCAATGGTACAGCTCTACAAGTGCAGGAAAAATAATCTAATGATTGCAGGATATAGTGCACAGTAGATATTTTCAGTAAGGCAGTGAGACCCTTTCAAGGTCCTTTTGCACACAGGAACCCTAGGAATATGCAAGGATTCGTGCCTTAGCATTTTTTAACCTTCAGTGAATAACACAAAGGAACTCAGTGTACAACCTTCCTGAGGCTCTGCCAGGCACAACAGAGATTATTATCATCTCTTGTGGTTTCCAGAGAATATAGTGTAGAAGGTCATTCTGGTGCACAGGAAGGAGATCATATCACTGCTGGATACTCCTGGCTTGTTCCACTGTTTCCAGGAATGTCCATTGCACTGCCGCTGGTCAAAAAAATCATAAATCATTTGTGCACTCTCTATTAACCCTTTTGTCTGGAGATGGGATCACATGCCTTGGGAGTTGTCTTCCTCTGTATCCAATCTCAGCAACACTTAAGGTGTTTTTTCTCAGTCAAGTTGGAATCTGGCTGTTTCTGTAGGCACTATGGCCATGCTTCTTCTCCCAGTGGGTAAATCCATGGGCATGACACTGAGAAAAATACATTTCTTATGACCTGACACTCGGTATGTGCTCATACACATCACTGGTGTAGCTAACACCAGTCACCACTGTAGCTGCTTCTCAGGCCTGGGGCTTGCCTGAGCTCATGGATTTTCTATCTCTTAGTGGTCAAAACGTGTGATTGGCCTTCAGTCACCAAATGTAACCCAAATTAATAACTCCATCAACTTAGTATCTTTTCTTCAGTAAAAATGAATCCACTCAATACTTACCATCTTCTGCCTTGTTTTTGTGTACCAAGAAGAAACCCAAGCAGCTGTCATGCCTCTCCCTTCTATAGAGACCAGTTTAATGCCCATCGTTTATCAGATGGGGAGAAAGGACTCCTTTTCAGAATTCTTCTACTATTGCATTAAAACAGGAGTTGTATTAGATTTGAAACACCTGCATACTGCAATTTCTCAAGGCTGCTCAAGGGATCAGGACTGCTACCATATGGGACAAATGGTTAGCTCTTCTCTTTTCTAGCTCTTCATTTGGACACATTCACAGGCTGTAGGATGTGGAAGATCTGTAGCTACACTGGATTTCATAGGGTCATTAAGGTATGGCTATAATTTAGCATTTTCCCACAGACACATTACCCTACAACAAGCAAATGAAATGTACTTCATAACCACTTCAATAGCCCAATTTTTACCTCATGGGGTAATCATCATATTAGCTACATGGCTTAAATGACAATTTGATTGCAGCTAAAGAATGAATATTAAATCATCTGCCCCCAGTTTGAATGTATTGCACAGGAATTTGAAAAGATTTAATGTTTTTTTCTCAAAAACTTCTATTAAAAGACAGTGTTCAGCACATGCCCAAACTTAAACCTTAGAAAGTGGAAGCAGAAAAAAAGAATGATAATTATGTTTAACTCCTCAGTGAACTCAAACTACGTCACTGTTTAATCACTCTCACAATCTGTACTAGCAACCACATGACTGACTGCAGTAATTTTTCACAATAGTCATCTGTACTGAGTTTTTAAAATGCTATACCAGATCTGTATCCCAGCAATACAACGTTATCATTTAGAACTCAAAATAGCATTTAGTTCACAAGTCTTCTAAAATAGTTTTCTTCTAAACTAAATTTAACAATCTCACTGAAATACTGCTTTGTTGTGTAAACAGCTACAAGCCTCGATATTCCAGTTTGGACTCACATATCCATCACTTGGTCTAATTCAACACGTACACCTTCTTGGAAAACAAATTAGCACATTCCCCTTCACACATGCTGCACACTGTCAGGATCTGTCATCAGGTAGTTTCTGTTTAAGAATTTATATAAATTGAATAAATGAGAGGCACCCAAATCAATTGTAGAACACATTCAATGGATTCAAAACTGAAATTAGTCAAGAACTAAAAACTCTTTGCTACCTTCCAACTACATTCATAACCCCATATTTTTTTACAGAGATGATATTTTTGCTGCAACAAACACACTGAGTTAAACGTCCTGACTACAAACCTGCAATTGCTTATTGACCTTGGCTCAAAAAGCGGGAAGCACAGCTGGATCTTTCTTTTATTCTTGTTCTATTTGTCCTAAGTTAAAGAAAAACTAATGTATATTATCTGCTGAAACCTAGAAATGGAAAAAAAAATCTGAGCCCCTTGTAGCCATTCATCCATATTTTTGTTTGGGGTTTTCTTTTTTCTTTTTGGTTTGTTAAGTTGTTGGAGGGGGGTGGAAGGGGCTCCATAAATATTCAGGACTCAGACCTGGATAGATATGATTTTAAAGTATTTTTCCTCAGTGAATGGAAATGGAAACATTTTCAGAGTCTCTTTTCTCTTTAGATACTAAGTTTTAACAAAAAGCTAATTTTATTGTGAAAACTCCAGAATCTCACCTTTGGAATACCTCTGCCCTGTTCCTCACAGTTCCTCGTTTCCTACCATATAACCATGAGGTATGTGACATGTTCAGTTGGCACTGTCTAACCAAGTAATCAGCCACATGGTTGTTGCAGTTCCCATAGCTTATCATTCACACCATTTCTAAACTAAAAAATAAACACGGCCAAGATGGAACACAACTGTTTATATTGTTAAAGTGCTAGAAAGAGCCTTGATGGGGTTGGAGTTTGCATAATCCAGGAACCATTCCAAACAGGCAGTTTGCACACACATTCACTTGGAAAACAAGACACCTTAACAGCAGAGATGTGCACTGTTCCATGTCCCTTTGAATGAGTATATTTAATTTCTGTTACCATATGTTACCTACCATTATGTTACACAGGTAGCATAGCTCTAGATGCCTAATAAATATCATGTTACATCACTTACAGCTGGTGTGGAGACAACCAACCAGTGGATTAAACCAACTGGGAAAAAAAAACACAAAAAAGCCCTAATAGACACAGAGCCACGATCACCAGCATTGTAAAAGCATCAAATCTAATTAAAATCCCACACAGCTGTGAACTTCTTAGCATTCTCCCAGAAATGGTTTTGCATACAGCACCAAGCAGAGCACAGCCCAGGAAAACTTTCTGAAAATCATGCTTAAGGATACATTTTGCTTACTATTTTATCATTGGTGTATTTAGATTTTAAAAACTGCAAAGAAAAGAGGAATCCAAGGGATTTAAAGAGAAGAGGAGAGCAACCAGCTCAGAGGTAAAACTGAAGGAAAAGGACACTACATTCTGCTCACATAACTTGGGATCCAGTCCTGCAAATATCAAATACCAGTGCTTATGTCTACTTGGACAAGTAAATTAATATCTGCTCATGCAGAGCATGTCTGTCTCTACTGCTCTTCAATTTACTCCCAGGTTTTGATGCTCTAATTACTTTAACTTCAAAAATATTGGTGCATGCCCATGTGCCCTAGAGTTCTGACCCAGGATCTGTGTCTGTATATGATACCTGACTTAAGCTTTGGAGGTATATAAGAAACTTTAAGAAAAAAAAGTGCATCCAATTTCTTTTTTTTTTTTTTTTTTGCAAACAATCTGTAAAAGTCCTTTCGCACAAGCATTTGAAATCCAGTCAAAGGAAGAGATGAAAATTGATGCATACTATAAAGTCTATTGTTATTATTTTGAGGAGTTTGGGTAATAGCATGTATCCATTTAAGTCACCTGCCACTACCTTTCTGTTTCCAGTTGATAACTACACTGGAAAATTTAACCTCTCTGGCTGAAATTCTCCGCAGTGCTACCTTCCAGACTGATCTGGGCTTTCTTGGTAGTGTGAGCCAAGGAATACATTTTAGACAAAACAGTTCAGCTCATTCTATGAATCAGGCTGAAGTGAAGCAGTTTATTTTTCTCATGTTAGAAAATTCAAACAACTTGAGGTTTTCAACAAGAAATCCCAGGTTTCATTTGAAATGTGCCTAGAAAGAGACTTCAGTGCCTGGGATGTGCCTTTTGCCCTACTAGTGGTGCCATCTCCTGCCAGCCCTGCACAGAAGTCTGGGCTGAGATTGCAGTTCTTGCTGATTTTAACCCCCCTTCAGCCAGGGCTGTTGCTGAGAAAGGTCCTGTCACCTTATTCTGTCCTGAGCTCACCTTCCTGCTCACTGCCTCCTGCCATCATTAGGGGATTGGTCTCATTAGAACCTTATCCCTTTGGCCAGGTTAGCCTTCAAGCACATCTCCTCCCAGATCTGCTTCACCTCCAGCATGCAAGCTCAGGACCCCATGTATAGTCACAGTGAGAAGTCATAGCTGGAGATGAGGAGGAAAAGGATGGGATGGCATCTTTGGTGGTTATCCAGACACATTTTAGATCAATGTAAGATGTAAATTTAGTTAACAAACCTGGGAAACACCCTGGCCTGACACTGGGAGACTTTCAGTGCACAGAGCTATGTCATGCTGCAAAGTGCAAGTCCATGAAGAATAAATCTTCAAACAATGCACATTGATCCAGGTTCAGTGCACCCGAGTAGCAATAATAGAGGTTCGAAAGCAGCACTGAAAGGTCCAAAATCCTGTGGAGAAAGGGGATCGCTGGCTATGAGGACAAGTCCATGGGCAAAGAGTGAAACACAAGTTCACATGAGAGAAAACACTTCTTTAACCCTGCTGCTCTGAAAAAGTACTAGCAGTATAATGAATACAGAACTTTCAGGATAATGGTAATATTTGAAGCCTTCTTGATGCCTTACACCACCAAGAACGTCTCTGGCCTTTGGAGCAAGGTTAGCAGACCCCTCCATCCCCATCCCCTTCCCCCAGCACCCATCTCACCTGTGCACCGACAGCTGTGGTTGAAGAACTTGAGGGGCCACCGTTCCCGGTCATCCACATTTTGAAGAGTGTAGGGACCACTCCAGGGCTGAGTGTCTGCCTGCACCCCCTCACACTGTCCCCTGCCCTGCAGGGACCCACAGATATTGCCTGGCTCTGTCCCCAAGGCTGGGCAGCAGCGTTTCAGGCGAAGGGCTTCCACGGTCATGCAGACACGGGGAAACTGTGCCTGTGCCTGTGGGGGACAGCAGCAGCTCAGGTAGCCCAGCCCAGCCCAGAAGAGCCACCTCAGGGCTCCCATTATAGCTCGGTGCAGGCTGTGTCTCCCTGCTGGACCTGAGTGCCAAGAGCAGGGAGAGGTATGCTGTGGGACAGCCTGGCCTCACCACAGCTCCATGCCCCAGCCAACCAGGATAATAACTCTTGCTGCTGGGATGCTGGTGTTGGGTGTTTGTTTAATCCCAGCCTCTAATTGCCTTGAATGCAGCTCAAAAGATGGGTGCTTTGACTCTGTAGTGCCTGCCCAGCAGCCACAGCTTTGAGCAGGGTTTATATAGAGGTTGGGAGAAGCCCTCATTAGAGGGATTAGCACGGTACAAATCCTCGTGTTCTGCACATGACATCAAGGGCAGAAAAGATGCCAGTGTGAAAGCAAGTTCTGCAGACTCTGGCAGCTTGTCAGGAGAGTGAATGCCTCAGATTTATTTCTCCAAGTCTTTTATGAGCTTTGAGAAATTGATGGTCTTGTTTTAGCTGAGCTAGCTGGAGAAACACATTTATTCTTTTAATCAAAACCCTGTAAACAGATGATAAATAGAAGAGAAAGCCTCTTCTCGTTTAGTTCATTCACTGCAAGATAATGCTTTCCATTAAAGCAGTAGCAGTGGAAAACTAACTGGAAGCACAGAGGATAGAGAAGCACCTTTAACAAAAAATAATAAATGTGGTAGTATATATTTGGGATGGAGATTCCACCTGCCAAGTGCTGAACTTCAGTGCTTGCTCTGAAAACATCTGAGTGGCAAGTGGGGAAGGGTTTCCTTCTCCATAGCCATTTTGCATGCAAAAATAAATTATTTAATTGTTTTTAAAGAGTGAATGGTCCTTATTTGCTCTATAATCCTTTCCCCATCATTACGCAAGAGGTTGTTGTAGAGGTGGTCTGGCTGTTACATTTTCAGAACTGTCACAGCTGAGCATTTATTACCCACCTGGCAGGACACAGTCTATGAGATCAACACACACACCAGACACGCACTTAAGCGGTCCTGTTCAGTACACCGACAAAAATATCTTTAAAAAGCTCCTAGTATGCAGCAGTTCTTGCCCTCAATGCAACTCCTAGATAAATATAATTAATAAAAAAATAAAGTAGCAATAAGTGATTCTGTGAGTCTGAAGCAATAGCTATTAGTTCAGGTCCACCATACTAAATAAAAACTGGCAACTCCCCCTGCTTCACTGAAAGCTTTCACTACCTTCCCCCTCCACCTTCCCTAGCTCTGTTGTTTAGCCATTTTTATATGTATGTATAATGAAAAAGCCATGGTTGTGTCCATGCTATTCAATACTTCAATGGATGTTCAGCCTCACCATTCTGCCACAAGAAGTTTTTGATCTATGCAGCAAATTATTGCCATCATGTAGCTAAAGAGTTCATCTACACTGTGGACACTGTCATCACTTTTAGGTTCTTAGATCTTTATATCAAAAACTTATTATTTGACAGCCAAATTGAAATATGATTCTACCTCATTTATGGGGGCATAAAGCATATTAGCAATACCATATATTCTGAAATGGGTTTCAGCTCACCTCACCTTGGATTCAATTTACCTGGAATTGGCTTTTGTCTGCTGCTCTTGACACAATATGTGAAAAAGACAGAAAGTGTGAATAGTTGCTGAAAAAATATGTTGAAGAAGCTCAGGAGTTATAAATGGAAGCACTGGCTCAAAAACCCTCTGAAAAACACTCCTCCCCATCCTACTCAGCACCCAAATGCATCTCTCTGATGTGTGAGGGATTTGTCTTTAAATCTGTGTTAGACAATGTCTTGTATCAAAGTTACCCATATATTATCTGAAAGTAATTAAAGTGAACACTCACTAATCAGCATCACCAAAATGAAATCAAAATATACAGACAGGATTGAGCTAACCAACCAAACCCCTGAACTGATGGGTCTATATGCAATTTATGTGTCCAAGCAGCCATTTAAATCAAAGCTGGCTCAATTCAGACACTGATAGGAAGGTTCTTACAGCTATTGGAAACCCTATGTGAGACAGAAAGAGTAAGCACAGAGAAAGGTGAGTACTGAGGCAGGCAAGACAAGATAAGGCAAGAAAATAGGCTAGTACATGAGGTAGGAGAAACCTGCTGTTTTCAGGGAAGCTGCAGTGTGGAGAAAAGGAATAGCAGGTAGAGGATGACATGGAAATTACCTAGTTTGCAGGGAAAATAAAACTGTGAGTAGAAGAGTGGCACACGTGTAGCTTTTATTATTATTACTTCCCTCCATCACAACTACATAATTCTACAACACTGGGAGCACACTACAGCACGCAGTCCTGGCATAGATGTAGCCCTAGTATCTTGTCTTCAGTAATGAATTAGTATTTCAGGAGTACCTTCCCTGGCTGAGGAGGAACACCCAGACAAACGGAAAAAGGACACAGATCCCACATCCTGGCGTCACTGTGTTGCCAGCAATGGTGGTATTGTGCTGCTGTCATGAGGAATACACTGAACAAAATTACAAAAAGACAATTGTCTTTCAATTAGCCATTGGGAAAACAGCAAGCACTGTCCATTCCTTAATGTGTCACTACTGAGAAGTTCCTCTGTTTTTCCCACACAATCCCACTTAAATAAAGGAGCTATTGTTGAGGCTGCACAGAATCAACATTATACCAGTTTACAAATTAGCATCCTGAATTACTTTCTATTTATTACAGAGTTTTACTATGTCTTGGAAAACAGGTAGTGCTCTGTGTTGGTACTACTGCCTTGAACCATCAAAGGACTTTTCAGAAAGCAAATTTGAGCACATGAGCCACGCCACTGATCCAAACTGTGATGGCACTGACTTATCCACACGCACTGGGCTTGCATGCCACAGTTTGGCAGATGGGGAGCTACAGGGGTGGGTTCTGTGAGCAGCTTCTAGAAATTTTCCCCATGTCCAAGAGAGCCAAAGCCAGCTGGCTCCAAGATGGATCCACCACTGGCCAAGGCCAAGCCCATCACTAAGGTGGCAGCACTTTGGGGATAACAGATTTAAAAGGGAAAAGAAATTACTGCATAATGGCAACTGCAGATGGAGAGAGGAGAGAAAGTATGTGAGAGGCACAGCCCTGCAGACACCAAAGTCAGAGAAGAAGGTGGGGCAGGAGGTGCTTCAGGTACAGGAGCAGAGATTGCCCTGCAGCCCCTGGTGCAGCCCATGGAGGGCCATGGGGACACAGAGACCCACCATGAGCCTGGGGAGAACTCCACACCAAAGTCGGCTCCTGGCAGGACCTGAGGAGAGAGGAGCCTGTGCTGTAGCAGGGCTGCTGGCAGAACCCACACTGGAGCAGTCTGCTCCTGCATGACTGCAGCTGTGGGAAGGACTCATACTGGAGAAATTCATGGAGGACTGTCTCCTGTGGGAGGCACCCACAGAAGCAGGGGCAGACTGTGAGGAGTCCTCCCCCTGAGGAGGAAGGAACAGAAGAGACATGGTAGACTAACCATAGCTCCCATTTGCTGTCACCCTGCACTGCTGGTGGGGAGAAGGTAGAGAAACTGGGAGTGAAGTTAAGCCCAGGAAGGGGGGAGATACGAGAGGATGACATTTTCAAGATTTTATTTTATTTCTCATTGTCCCAATCTGGTTTGACTGGTAATAAATTGTACTAATTTCCATGAGTCTGTTGTGCCCATGATAGTAATCGGTGAATGATCTCTCCCTGCCCTTATCCCAACCCATAATCCTTTCTCTATATTCTCTCCCCTATCCAGATGAGGAGGGCAGTGTCAGAGTGCCTTTGGAGAGTATCTGGCATCCAGAAAGGGTCAACCCAACACACCACATATCTGACCTACTGGATCAGGCTACCACACATGAAACTGTGTTCCATTTTTAATTACAATATTTAGGATTTACGCTGAAACTACAGGAAAACAGTATTTCAGCTACCTTGTAGTCTGGATTCATGCAAAGGGTGACGCCCTACAGAAAACTTCTCAGCCTGTCATCAAAGGCTGGCAAAGAAGTATATCCATATGCCAACACATTATTGGGATAAATACATTCACATATTTTTGAGGCAAGAGAGAAAATAAAGAAAAAGAATACTCAAAGGTAGAGGCAAAGAAATCACTAAACACAATTCACACGAGTAATACAGAATTCCTGAATAGTAAGTAGGCAGCAAGTACACATTTTTTTCTCAATGACACTATTGTTTCTCAGGCTCCTTCTACTGCACTCAAGCACAGATTAGTATCAAGCCAGAAAAGTATTTAACCTTTGGAATTTTTGAAAGAATTTTGGTCAATATAAAACATTCTACATATAAACTGGTGTGAAAACCAGTATATCAACAGAAGAATAAATAAATTACATGATAATTCATAATGACTCTAGAGATAACAAGAAGAAAGATTATTTTATAAGGAAACCTGTGGTAGAGTTTTTCAGACACCTGTGTGTATTCTAGGTTTCCTGAATCTCCTACCAAATTTATGTCTTTGGAATGTCTCAACACAAGTTACTGCCAAAGTCTGGGAATATCAGAGCAGGTCTGAAGATCTCATGATCCTGTCATTGCAAAGAAATCCTCCTCATATGAGCAGTCTCATCATCTCCTGGCTTCTCATATTAAAGTTATTTATCCATCCTTTTCTAATGCATGGAATTATTTTCCTGAAAAACAATTTATATGCTACAATATGTTCACATGTTGTTAAAAGAGAAGAGCAACTCAGAGAAGAGGAATCCACTCAGGTCTCATGGAAAATACATCAGATGAATGCAGCCAGGAATTAAACCTAAGTTAAAGACATTTTCACGGTCTTCCATGAGTTTTCTTTCCTCAACAACCAGAAGACTGCTGTAATTGTACCCTATCAATCTGGATGCTGGATTACTCAAGCTTTGCTTGTGTCACCAATTTCACGTGTCATCTTTTTGTGGATTTACCTGTAAGCCTTGTTGTAACAGAGAATGAAATGTATCTCACCTGAAGTTAAGACATCTCTGATTGCTGATATCTACACTTTACCAGTCACTCAGTGTTTCCTTTGCAGGATACTCTCTTAATGGAAAGAAATAGCTGGGTTTAGGGTGCAATTCACTTGGCCTGTTTTCTGCACTCACATTAAGAGGGGATGAACTGCACCACACAAGGCCTAGCCTCAATTTATTTATTTATTTATTGTAAAGGGACCCTTGGTTTCAGTGGTAGGTACCCAATATGCATGAGAGGTCTACATTTAGACAGATGAATCCCCCCCAGATTGGATTCTTCACCAGGCCTTGTGGTCCAGCTGAACTTTCCTCCCAGAAGTCTGGAGATGACTGCAGTGGGAACTCCTCATTACTTACAGACACACACACTTCCAAAGCTCCGAATTTGCTGGCACTTTGCTTCTCCCCTCCCCAAGGACACACGTTAGCTGAAGCGTGTACTCTGCACAACTTGCATAGGAAGGTCCCACATTCATACACTGCTTTGGTACAGCACATTGCTGTGTCAGCTCTGCCAGCTTTCCACAGCCTTAAATAAACATTATTTGCAGACACATTTTTATACTTTTAAGTCAGGTGTTGCCTTACTGTGGTTTTATTCCTTTCTGTCTGAGATAATGATTGAGCGCTTCCATTTCTTCTATAAGATCTTTCTTTCATCCCACTCCCTCATTCAGGATGTCTGAGAAATTTCTCCAGTAATCGTGACTGAGTATCATCATTTGGTTTATGAGACTCAGTAATCTGTCACTTTCTAACTAAACAAGCACACTCTTTCTAGTGTCCATGTTATGAAGGAACATGGATATAAGCTCAAGGCATTTATAATTTAGATAAACACAATGCTGACTGGCAGATTAAACTGCTGCTGTGGTGACCACTTACCCAAAGACAGTTTTATCTTCAGAATTATTTCATCAGCTTCTAGCCTGGGCTTACTATAAAGGCAGTCATAGAATATAAAGCATGATTCAGTTAAGGAAGCCAGAATCTGGAAGGTAAGAGAACTAAATCTCAGTTACCCTGATGTTTGCCAATACTCTATGAAGGGAAAGAAGAACCTCCAGGGAACAATGCACCCCATTCTCAGACAGGCATCTTGGCAAGGTCTTCTGTCCTAATTTCTCTACCTTGATCTTAAAAGGAGGTGAGGGTGACTAGTTTAACTTCAGACAGACACTGAAATTCTAAATGTCACTGATAACTAATGAATGTCACTAAATAGCTGTGGTAGGGGAGGGCCTGATCTACATAGAGTAGATTTGTGCCAGTTTACAAAATGTGAAGTGAAATAGGTAGGACAGAGTCTCGTCTCAACGATTCAGCCAGGCAACAAATTGCCCCTGTCACAGAGGAAGAAATATGAAGAAAGAAATCCAGATCTGACTGTGTATCACATTAAAAAAAAATCTGACTGTCTTGGTTTGAAAAGACAGGTATGGTTTAAGGAAAGGCAGGAGCCCCTTTTCTGCAATGCAGAGTGCACCCCCCCCTCCCTTTTAATTATTTTAGGTCCAAATCAGACGCTTTCAGGCAGGAGATATGGGGATGTGAATAACAGTTCTTTACTGGTATTTAACAAGGCAGAAAACAACAACAGCTATAAGAAAATTGGCAACAGAACAGAACAGTCTAGCTCCGCTCCAGTCCCCTTTGGCCTCAGGCCGTGTCCCTGTGCTCAGTTACCGGTGCTGTGGGGGCAGGGCGGGTCCCGCGCAGTTGCAGAGGGCTGGAGTGATGGCGGCCGCGGCCCAGGGGTGAGCGGGGGTGAGAAGGTGTCTCCCCCCACGGTGTCGGTCTTGGTGCTCCGCAGAGTGTCCGGAGATAGTAGGGTGAGATGGGAGAGCGGCAGAGCGATGTCCCAGGCAGGGAGCGTGGATCTCAGCACGGAGATGTCAGGGGGAGATGTCAGAGCGAAGCACGGGGCGTCCTGTCCCTCCACGAGCCCAGCGAGAGAGAGTCCCCTTTCCAGCCCCCTCTCCCACCTTTCCTTTTCCGGTTCCCCCCTCCTCCTCCTCCTCCACCCACCCCCCTACGAGAGAACATTATCTATGGTTTAAGGTGTAGCCACAACTACTTAACATAACAATGGGAGGAATTCACAGAAATAAAAGGGGAGCAATCCAACCCCTAACACTGACAGATAGAACAAATATTTGAAATAATATCTGAAATTATAGAGTCACAGTGTAGTTTGGGTTGGAATCTTACATTCAACTTTCCAAAGCCTTTCTAAAGTTCCAGAAGACATTCTTCTCTCTAAATTATTATTCAAAATACTAATGCTACTACTCATCCCAATAGAAAATGCAAAATGGAACAAAACATACTCAAAGGTACTCATCCCTCATATCGTGGGGTCTAAATTCCAAGAACATTGTTGGACAAAGTAATGAATGCTCCCTTGCTTTAAGCGAGAGGATGTATGTACATGTAAACAAAAAATATAATGTTTCCCCTGGGGTTCACTGAGGAATAAAGATAGTTTTGATGACTAGAGCAGGACTGAAGGCTAAGGTTTCACTTAGCTGCCCCAAATTTGCTATGTAACTGTACCATAAATTCTCTAGTTCTACATTACAGTGGAATATGAGTCCTATATTCCTAGAAAAGCATAAAATAGGAATGCTGGAATAAATCACTGGGGAAAAAAAAATAAAAAAGGAGTGGGAAAAAAAAATCCACAGCCCAAAACTCCCCATGAATGGGATCAGAAAAAGGTTCCTTTAAATGAGGTTCCTGAGCAGAACTCAAACAGGGTAAAGCTCTCCTAAACTCTTCGCTCACAGGGGCCAGGGGAAATAAAAGACTTGAATGTGAACTGTTGGATTCTAGAAATGCATCATCAGCTGAAAATTTTTGTTGTCTTTTAAACTGCATTTCTTTCCCAAAAAATTGTAGAACACCATTCTAGTTCTTCTATAGGATCAGAAACCAAAAAGTCTATAACTAAGATTTGTTATTAAAAACATAAAAAAACCTAAATGTGACTCCTAACTCATGTTTTCCAAACTCCTTATATCTGTCACACTGCATAACTAAATGACATTTACCAGATTTCTGTAAACAGTGAAGGAGAGAAGTCAGAAATCTTTCAGTCAGGAGACAGAAGCAAATCTTTTCTATCAAACAAACCCAAATTTTGATCCAAAGAGAGAGAAATTTTATTGCTGAGAGGTAGACACAACAGCAAAAAATATCAAGTGCAGAAATTCCTTCATGGACAAGGAAGACACTTTTTTAACTGGATACATGTGCAGCTCGGGGGACATGGAGGAAAAGAAGCATTTCACACAAGGAACACCTGAATTTGAGCCTGCTTGAACAGCAACTTTGTCCCACCACTGTCAGAAGTTCCAAATAGAGGTATTTCACCTTTAAGAAAGCTTTAAGCTTCTTCATTATTTGTCATGTTCTGTGACTGCAAGTTGTTGCAGCCTGCAGCAGAGCTAGGATGTGGAGTATGCCTCTCTCTGATCCTCTCCTCCTGCCTCAATTTTCATTCACTTAAAACAGGAGCCAAGGATGGCCATGGAAAAAGCATGTGAACCACATCCACCAGATTTTGAATCTTTGCCTAAGGCTGAAAATACATGATAAGGTTTTTTCCCTCTGAATCCCTACGAGGCATCAACTTCAGTATTTGATGGACATTTAAAAAAGCATACGTAAGTATATCTGTAGGAGCAGAAAAGCTTCCCAGTTGCAGAGAAGGAATTTTGTGACTAAATCATAAAGGCCTAGTTAGACAGCCTGTATTTGTGTCCTAGCAGGAGGTTCATCTTGAGGGAAGAAGCTGATAGAAAAATAAATGGAAATGTTTGTGGGTAAGAAGAGGCCTGGAGTGCAGCAAAAAAAGATTGTATAAAGAAGGTACAGCTAAATGAAGAAATGTCTGAATATTCTGTGGCAAGCAATAAAGCAGCAACACTTGAGGTTATTTTCACGGAACCTGCCAAATCACATTAGAAATCTGCATCAAGCCTGCAAAATCAAACAGACAGGAGTTTAAAAATTTCAGAATTGAGGTTAGCTCTTAACTTTATCCTCTTCTTCTATGTAAGACTTCAGGTCTTGCTTAGTGTGTGCAACCTAAATCTCACACCAAACAAAAAATGAGATTTTCTTCTCACTGTCCCCATGGCTATCACTGTTAGTATTTTGGTGCTCCACAAAATTTCCATTTAACATCACAAAAGCTCTGAGAACAGAATTGCCATTACAGGTAATATTCTCTTTGTCTATAAAACAGATATTTCAGACACTACCACAGCACATACTTGTCATAGATCCATGTGCCTGAGTACTCCTGCTAAAAATCAGACACTTTGATGGGGTGACCCACACCCTTCCTGGCCCTTGAGGAATTCAGCAGCAGAGGGGACCAAACCTCCGGAGCAGCACTGGGGGGGTAGAGCCAGACCACAGCACAAAAACAGTCCTGGGGACACAGCCAGGCCTCTCCAGCTGAGCACCACCACAGCTGGTCTCCACTGTGTCCTGCTCTTCCCTCCATAGCAAATTACCTTGGGCAGAGCTGTCTCTCAGGGTGCCAGTGCACAAGCCAAGCAGGAAGTCAGAGGTCTGACACCCAAGCTTGCACCATGACTCTCTTTTATTCAGCAGTGTGGAAAAGGTCAAAAAAGTAAGCAGCCATTCTCTGTTTTTGCTTCTTTGATCACGTATCTGCAGGAAATTAATACCTCTCTAATTCTTCCTCAAAGCACCATAAAAGTCTTAGATAAATAATTGAACACTTTTGGCAATAAAAAAGTATTTTTGATATCACACACTCAGAGAAGCTGTAAGTGATCATTTTAATATTTCCTTCTGTCCCTGAGTATTCAAGTGTGCAGTCTCAATGTTATTTCAAAACGTAAAAATATCTTTAGGAACAATAGTAATATAAGCAGTTATACTACCCCTTTTGTGTCTTATCAGTAAGGATCCAAGCAACACTACCCTTGCTTTGTACTAATAAGATATTAGTCTGTAGTGAGTGTCCCAGACAAGTAATTCAACATCAATGCTTGTTGTGATGCTGTGATTAGAAAAGGACCAGTGACACCTTTTCATGAATAGATGAAAGAAGCTGAACAGAGAAGTAAGGGAGAAGCTTTACTGCTGTGTTTTGCACTGGTGACATCAATATTGAAAGTAGTTTTTCTATGTATTGTTCTGGTGTCAGTGTATTAAAAAGGTTACAAAAAAAATTACTCAAAAGCAAGAGAAAATGTCTTGAAGACTCAAAGAATTTAATTTCTTTAGCTTACCAAAACAAAGGTGGGTGCTGACTTCATAGTTTTGTGATGACCAAATGCCAGGTACCAAGAAAGATCTCTGATCTGTGAGAGAAACGGTTTAACAGTGGGCAGGTCCAGATTAAAGGTATGTATTTGGAAAAGTTGCAGCAAATTACCAGAGCCAACCAATAAACTGTGTGCCTCTTCATATCAAAACCAGAATCAAAACCAGACACCCTTCTTAAAAATATACTTCAGAAAATCCTTTTTTTTTCTCAACTTACAAGTAAACAAAGGAACAGGAAGAAACAGATGAACGGTAAAGACTAGGTGACATTAATTAACCAGATTTCCTGGCCTCGAAGCTATTCCTTTGGCTTTCTGTGAAGTAAAATAGTTTCAGCCATCTACTGACAGTAGAGGAATACTGAGGTCCAGGGAATTTTGAACCGCGCCTCAGATTTTGGCAAGAAGCAACCTGTGATGGTTCTGTCCCTGCGCCAGACCCCTAGAGCCATTGTGTCCCCGCTCTCTGTCCCTTCTCTCCCAGCCATCCCGCTCAGTTTCACTTTCTCTTCTCTCGTCCCTGCCGCCGTGAGGTAGCGAACGGCAGAGGAGGGACCGGGAGTGAAGCTCGCTGCTTTCATTTCTTCAGTCCTCGATAAAAATCTTAAACTTAGAGGAGCTGAGAAGTGAAACGGGAAGCAGGGCACGCAGTGGCAGGAGGGACACGGCCGAAGGAGCCCGGTAAGACAATTCGCAGGCGCTGCACAAGCCCCGGGGCAGCCGGGCCGGCTCCAGCAGGCGTTTAAAACCCCCCGGGCCAGCGGCTGCAGCACCCGCTCGCCACCTCCCGGGCAGGGCGAGGAAAATGAGGAAAACGGTTCTGCCGAAACCCGGGATCGAACCAGGGACCTTTAGATCTTCAGTCTAACGCTCTCCCAACTGAGCTATTTCGGCTGCCGCGTTGCCCTTTTTGCGGTGAGATAGCACTAATCCGTTCTTCCGTACCCGTCGCCAGACCGCTCGCATCCGATGATCTAAATAAAATAAATTATTTAATTAGTTATTAACTAATTTACTATTAGCCCTGCGGCGCTGGATGCCACAAACGAGTCATTGATGGGTCTTCGCAAACAAAATTATGCTCTAAGCCAAAGACTAATCAGCAGTAACACAAAATTATGCATATACAAACATCTACGCACATCACACACTTCATTGTCAGGATGAAGGTGCTTTAGCAGTGTCTCCCTGGATTATTGGGGAGGTAACAGGAACTAGTACATTATGTGGGACTCAGGAGCATTAAATTTGCAGTATTTTAGCTTCAGTTTTCAGGGATTTTATTTTAAAGCCTGACAAACTGTGTGCAGAGATGATGGTGTCACAAAAAGTCATTAATAGGAAGGGCACCTGCACCTGCTTGTGTCCGTGGTCTTCCACTGGAAAAGCTCCCTGTGCCCACACAAATCACATATCCTGACTAAGCAGTGTAATAAGAAAAATAGTTTCCATTCACTTTGTTGATTAGGCACTGATTTCAACAGGAAACTGGTCACACACTCCTGTGGCTACAGGGAAAAGGTGAAGGAGCATCAGAGTGGCCACATTAGCACCTTTGGTGGGCACTGACATCTCAAGCTTGTGTTGATTTGCACAGCCCACGGTCTAGGAAAAGCCACCTGTGAGGGAATCTCCTACTCTCACTTTCTGCACACTGTGAGGGAAGAGAGGCTGCTTTGCAAAATTGTCCACTGCTGCTCCCTCCTGTTAGTAAAAAAAAAAACAAGACTCTCTTCCAAAGTACTAGAGGAATTTAACGAATACCTCCTTTTTCGAGTGGGGAAGAAACAGCCTTAGCCCAAGCTAGCCATGTGAATATTTGGTAATATAAATGACCCTGTTTCCTTTTCAGAGTGTATTTTTCCTCACATTTTCCCACAGTTGTGTGTTCTTCAGGAGCTGATACATTTTCAGGAGTCAAATACCTGTTTTTAGAAGTACAAAGGCTGAGGACTAAGCCAGCAGTTTAGTGACTGAAAACAAAAACTCTTCACAGAAAATATTTCAGTTAGGGAGAGGTTAAAAAAACCCACCCACAGTTGTGCTTAAGAGGTATGTGAACAACATACTGATACAAAATCTCATCTTCTCATGATTTTCCATTGCCACTGGCAATGATGGTTTTGCTGAGAAATTATGAATGTAATCCCTTAACAAGTGTGTTGCTGATGCAGCTAACACAATATGTGATCTTTGATGCAGATAAACTGCAAATGTGTCACAGCATGCACAGAAGTCAAAACACTATTGACGTAAGAGCTTTCATACATTACCACAACAATCAGAGGTACTATGGAGGAATGGGTTATTCCAGTTCTTATTTTTAGAAATCTTTCTTTCGCCAGGTGAAATGGAAATGGCAATGGGAATAAAAAAAAAAACCTAAAGGTAATGCAAAACAAAATTAAATACCAGTGAAGGACAATTTGGTCTCAGACATAGCATATTTAATAAAAGAGTCAGCTTTTCCCCTAACAGAATTTGATAAGGGGGTTTGTATTAAAAGTTCTTCCTTCTGTAGAATATTTGCATTTCATGCCTGTCTAATGAGCATAAGAATACAGTTTCAGCAAAATTGAGCATTCTGAATAAACACAACCAACCAAAAAAACCAAAAAAAACCACAAGAAAACCACGAAAACACACCATTTTTCACCCACAATCTTTCTCCTACATCAAAGAAAGTTCAAGGTAGACAAGTATAAGGTATTTTCTAGTCCATCATCTTATGACAGTGTAAATCAGCCTCAACCACAGGTGACACCCCTTAACGTAAGCAGCACACAAATTGAAGCAAGTGCCGAGGTCAGACCAGAGAAAGCCTTGGAGAAAGTAAGGGTTCTCTCTGTTGCACGAACTGGAGCTGGTACACACACACCACAAACATCCCACAGGCACAGCTCTCAGGGTAACCTGTGGCTGCCCCATCCCTGGCAGTGCCCAAGGACAGGTTGGATGGGGCTCTGTGTGCCTGCACATGGCAGGGGGCTTGAACTAGGTGATCTTTAAGGTCCTTTCCCAGCCAATCCACTCAGATTCTGTGACTGCAGACAGCCCTGCCTCAGCTGCCCAATTCAATTTCTTCCAAATCCTTTCATTCTCTGCTGGCAAGGGATGCACTGAATCCAGCTGTGGTACACCAAGACAGTGAGGCAGCAATGTTGGTTTTCCCTAATGCACAAGGGATTTCACGAGCTGTTTCCTAAAGATCTGATTCAATTCAGAACAGTAATCCCAAAAAGAGATGGAAACCGATGGTAATTCCCACATCATTTCCCAAGTTCCTGATTGAGAAAGGTTTTGATTCAGCTTCTAAGTCCAGCTCTTCTCCCTTAGAAAGTTTTAGCAGTTAAGTGACATACACATTTACTCTGTTTATTCTTTTACTGGTGTGGCCTCATTTTTTAGTATGACACAAACGTTGAGAAAATGGAGTGAAAGATTAGAATGTTCACAGTATTTTACATCACTACCTCTGCCTTCTGCAGAAATGCTCCCCAGTAAAATCAGTGAGAAATAAAACCTGAAAGCATCACACTTCACATTGACAGTTTAGTAGTTGATCCTTTGTCCTTTTCTTCCTACAGAAGTCAGAAGGCTAATGGCAAAATAAGCTGTTTTCTTTAACAGAAAATTCTTTTCCCTGTGAAAGAAATGTTCCTACCAGATCACTCACCTGCAAAGAAAATCTGATCTACAGCAAAGTAGCTCAAAGCAAAAGCCTCCTACATTTTAAAAATATTTATATTTCGATATTTTAAAATGTGCATGTATATATTTATATATATATAAAAGTAATAACAAAAGACAAAAATCTCAAACACTTGGATGAATTAAATCTTAAAAAACATTTAAATAAACTGGAACAGCTTCCACTAAAAATTAGATTCTATCGAAAATCCACTCCAGGTAATATCACTTCTTCGGATAGTCACATAAACATCAAAGCTTGCATCTTCAGTACCTACACATTAAGAAAAACTGTCAAAAGTTCTGTTCAACAAATCAATCACCCCCTACTGCTTTGTTCTGTGTATTTCTGATAACACTGTTTTTAGTGCTCCAAAGACACTGTACCTATTTTTAAAGGTTTGAAATATTTTTGAATTAAGGTTTATGCATGTTTAAAAGAATAAGATTTTAGTTATCTGTAATTTCTACTCTTAAAAACACAACACAGACAGTATTCCAGTATAAGGAGATGTGAAAGACATATTTTCATGCAACCCACTCAAAGCAGCTGTCACAGCAATCACAAATACAGCTAAGACAGATCTTTCCAGCACTTTATTTCTGGTACTGACTTTTATAAAATACAGAACAGTAAGATGGAAATCATAAGGAAGGATGTGCATTGTAAGGAAGCTATATATCAAGAAAACTACAAAAATTAAGGAAACATTTGAATGTAATTAGCAACGTGTGTTTGACAATGACATTTCAGTGATTCAGTCATTGAAGTACATCTGGTAAGCCAAGCATGTGACAAATCATTACATAGGAAGTCCTCTCACGTCTATCTGTCCCAAATGGAGGCTTTTACTTACACTACAGCAAGTATCAGAAGCCCAAAAAATATAACTGCCACACAATTCAAGTATAGTATTATCATCCCACTTTGTCACAGAAAACTCACCTTCAATAACAGGCTCCAAGGCTTTAAACCCCATCCTTGGCACTGCGCTAAGCCTAGAAACTTCCTGGTTAGCCTTCTTTTAGAGTGACTCTTGCCAACCACAAGTGGCACTTTATCAGCAGCTCCAAGCACCACACAAAGAGCTGTGATGAAGATGGGAACACTTGTGTTTCAAGAGCTAACTCCCAGTTTCTGAGACCCTTTGGGAGTCACAGTTTTTCCTGAGTACACCACAGCATCCCAGTCCTGTGCTGCTTGCAGCTCTGCCCAGAGCCCACAGAGGATCAGGGACTGGCCAACTATAGATGCTAAAGTGATATAAAAAGGACCACTGTTCCTGGTTCTGTTTGCCACATCACCTCAAAGAAAAAAAAAGTGAAGATAATTTTTTCAGGATAAAGGAAGAGCTAAGAAACGTTTTCTTAAAAAAACCCCACCATCTACTTTTCCATCATGTTTTTCTTAATTAAGAGAAACCAGTTACACCATAATATTTATTACTAAATCAACTTTGCACAAGATTCGTTGACATATTTCTAGAATTAAAGGATTTTTCCAAGTTTTATATTAAAACTCAAATATTGTTTCATCTTTAAAATGTTTATTACAGAAAAAATGGTCAAACACTGCATTGATTAAGGTCTGCCAACTCACAATTCACAGAAAAAGAAGAGTTTTAAAAAATTTTCTCCATTTTCTCCTTCATATCACAGGAAATAAGATCATTGGAATGTTAACTGTGTTCCAGTATTTCAAGTTTGTTACAATTATAGCTAAGAAAAAGGAATTAACATGTAATAGACAGTAATACAGTAAAAAGAGGACAAAGTGTAAGGAAATACTTCTACAAATCTCAGCGAGAACACCTGCTATTTCTTGACATCTTTCCCCGCCTTGTTCCCCTTAAAAAGGGACATTTAAAATTATAGAGTAACTTTAAATGATAAGTTTAATCAGTCATCAACAAAAGCTAATAGTGCACCAGCAGAGGAATGGACAGAATACAGGTGCTGTATCCAGCTTTTGTCAATCAATTTATAGTCTCCAAAAATATATATAACTTCTCCCCTTAATTAAAAATAAAACCCAATTCTTTGAAATGACAAAAAATTATATATATTCCACTGTAAAACAAATTAATACAGATGAATAATTCCAGAACTAAAACAAATGCAACTCCAAGTCTCAAAAGCTGCAATCACAGTTAATTATTCCTAATAAGGCAGATTTTACTAATTTATAACATTATAAATATTCTTCACTCCATACAGCTTTTTTAAATCAATACCTAGTGAGAATAGAGTATTGCACCGAAAGCTGAAACTAGGAGATTCAACTTATAAAGTGCTGAAACCATTCCAAAGTTGCACCATACTGTGGTTCTTCACTCATCATGGTTCTTGTATCTTGAATACATTAGGAGTCCAGTGTGGCCATCTGATTGCAGGCTTTGAAGAAAAGACCATATGAGGTAGAAAAAACTCCTTCAGGTTCTGTGCCACACTAGGGACCACTGAGCTGGGCAAATGGGTCTGTCACAGGAAAGGGCTCCAAAGCTTTCTCAGAGTTTTTCCAGTTGTGGAAATTTTCTCTGTACCATTCAACTAATATGGAAAAAATGTTGATGAGTCAATCTGACCAGAGTTAACAGGGAAATCCAAATATTCCACAGATATAAGACTAACAACATGTTCATTGTTCTTTATGGAAGATATTAACCCATAATATTACAAAAATCTAGTTTAAACTTCAGAAGTTATTTATGCAAGACTTTGTCTAGCACCAAAAAGTAATTATCTTTTTCCTTTCATGTCATGTAAATTCACTATTTAGAAAGCAGCCAATTTTATGTAAAATTCGAGTGTTACATTCAATCTCTTCAGCTTCTCATTAACTAACCTTTATATCCATTTCCCCCTTTCCCTCTCCCTCCTCCCACCACTCCTAAATCAGCGTAAAAGTCATCAGTCTTACTTGTTTTTGTTATTCCTTCTTTCCAAGGCACTTTAGGTCTCCATCCTAAGTTGTGCATTTTTTCTGAACTCATTGGATATCTGAGGTCATTTGTAGGCCTGATTAAGTATAAAATGCACACATAAAACAATTTAATTACACTACTTCATTAATTAGAGATGCAGTGCCTCATACTGTTTTCCGAGGAACATTAGATATGCTTCAATTTTGAAAATTCCCATCAACATGAACAGGTTGCATTGCCTTCAAAAAATAGGTGGCAGCTGAGTGCAGCTACAACAACACAATTCAGTTTGTACAGCCAACTACTTGAAATTGACTAGAATAAATATTAATTAGTATTCTACTGGCACAAAAATGAACACAAAACTCAAATCACTGCCAACGCATTTGTGCAAATCAGTGCATTTGCAACAGAGCCAGTGTTTTCTAATATTAGCATTTATGTTTTTCATCCTGAAAACTCACAAAGTTACATGTACTTCAAATTTAAAACACCCAGGCCTCCATAGGGGCATCATTGCAGTGGTTCATTAGCTAGATAAACTTAGTAATACTGAATATGTGGAATCCCAAGCTGCAAGATTCAAAAGAGAAATTTTCACTTCCACAGTCTGGCAGATAGGTAGCCTAGTCTAGCATTCCTGCACTACTGGCACTGGCATATTATATAGACAAGGTACATGTGCAGGCACAAACCAACACTTACCACTGTTACTGTAACATGCTAATCTCAAGCAGAAGCATAACTAATTTTTCCGTAGCAAGTAACCCCCGTGACCTTTGTGTCATTCATAGAATTATATAGTCATAAATTAGGTATATTAACAATCTTTTATAAGACCTCAACACTCCCTGAAACACTTATTCCTATGTGGTTAGTTTTCCCAAGTCCATTTATGCTTAAGTATCAGCAGACAGGGCCCAATACACAGGAAGAAACATCTCAAACTGAATTACACTGAGAACTCCAAAACACTCACATCACGTGAGCCAAAGGCATTTTGTTCAAAGTCCTGTAATATATTGAGATAAGATTCTGAAGAACATTTCCTTTAAAAAACAAAAGTTAGCACATTTTTAAAGACACTTCAGTTGCCATGATAACAATCTGAATTTGAACAGAAAGTGAGAATTCTAAAGGCCATAATACTTAACTGCTATCAGTAGACACATCACTTCTAATCACTCTGGAGAGTGATATCTAAAGTAAGCAGAGATTCATTGTTGCTGCAGAAAAGAAATGGATATAAAAGAGCAGAGCCAAACCAAGCCTGAAATTAAGGATAGAAGCACACAGCAAAAATATATCTATAAAAGCTACCCATTTTTACCACTGCCCTAACTTTGGTACCTTAGAGCTTTACATCTACTTTTGAGATAGCAGCTGCAGCTTAAGATGGAAATCTAAAGCTAACTACATTCCACAGCCACGTTTCTGACTGTGGAGACCGGGTCTCACCACAAAGTACATCTAAGTCTGAATTAGTCACATTAATGCCAAAATACTAAAGCTAAGCGAGAGATGAAGCGATTCATCTTGCTCACTGATGCTGAATACAAAGAACATTGAATAAATTGTCCAAACAACCATGAAGGAAAGATTTAGTTTTTAGCTGCTCTGTAAAACCTGTCCTCTTCCTAGAGCCGACTTCAGTAATGAGAAAGATGAAGAAAGTTTGAAGAGTGTAGCATTACATATTCCCCTTCAAGATATTCATTCTGATCAACAGATCCAAATAATAAAGGAAAATCCTGTTTTCTATACAGAACCCTGATCATAGATGTCAAATCCACTAGCAAAAAAAAAAAAAAATTAAGGAAGCAAAACAGTTCTTACTCCCCAGAAGTGTTCCCTCCTTTAGAACGGAAACACTCCCACAAAAATCTATTTGGTTAAGTGTCCCAGAAAACATTCAGGACAAAACTATCCTGCATGTGCAGCACATCCCACATGTCCTCCACATTCTTCACCTGTCTTTGACATAATCCATCCAGTGCTCCATTTCAGACTCTGAACTGGTCTTCTTTATCTGTCAAGAAGAAAAACAAGTATCACTTCCATACATTTTGGGCTGTCCAAACATATATTTAAAAATAGAGGGTTTTAAACAAGATTTAAGTTTGTTAAGAAAAAAACATCACCAAATAAAAAATATAAACCACAAACAGAAAAGGTCTTTTGTATACTGAGTCTTCAAACCACCCAAATTACTCAATTATTGAGAACAACTCCAACCTGTCTCCTTCATCTGGAGCACGGCCAGAACATCCATAATCAAACTGTTAGATTTTAATAGTGACACATTCTCAGACCAAAACTAAAGCAGTCAGCATGGAAAAAAAAAATGGTAATTAATCATGATGCCAGTCAGGATATGTCCCGGTCAGAACAGCCCATACTGCCAACTTAGACAGTCTAGCTGCCATGGAAATGGTAGCACATCATTCTGCTGCAAGGATCTTCCAATATTCACCACAAGTCTAAGCTCTTTCAGAGCTACAGAAGGTACTGGAATTATTCATATGTGCAATGAAAACCAGTAAAGGAAAGCATCAGAACTGTTTACTTACTAAATGGATTAGCTCCTTAGCAAGCTGGGCAATGGACATCTCAAAGTTAGTTCCAATGTTATAAATTTCACCTGGTTTCCCCTCCTTCAGGACAGTAAGGAATGCTTCTACGACATCAGTTGCATAAAGGAAATTCCTTCTCTGAAGTCCAGAACCATGAATACAGCTTAAGACAAGAAAAAGAAAAAACAATTTTGTTAGTCCTCAAATAGACGCATTCAATTTACTGGAGCATGTTTTAAGCAGTTTTGCTGTTAGATGGTTGCCTGCTGGAACCTTAAAAATCTGACAATCCTTTACTATAAGGAAATCTTGTTATTAAAATAAAGTATTCAGAACTTAGTTACGTAATTATCATTTTACAATCTAGCACATATTGATAACTACAAAACTACTACTATTGATAACTACTAAAGCTACAGCTTTATAGCACAAATACTACAAAAAAAAAATGTGAGCTACCTACCATTTTCTGTTCTGTTGCAACAAAGATATAAACTTTGGAATAACCTAAGGAATTGAACAACAATAACAAAAAAATTACTCCACTAGTTTAGAAGCTGTTATTCTACAAAGCATGATAAACTTCAACAGTTATGTAGCATTAAGCATTTTAGTAAGATCCTTTAAATACCCCTAAGTTTTATTAAGTCTAAAGAAAGGATTTTGCTTTGTAACAGTAGACGCCTGTATTGTATCATATGTTACCTTTCTGGCTGTTACAAATGTAACATTTTTACAAAAATAAAAGTTCCCATTACTTTCGCACACAGCGGTGCATCAGCGTCTAACAGAAATAATTATTGCCAACAGTTCTGAACAAGGTTTAAACATCCAGCAAATTGCAGTAAATCTAGAACCAAAGAATTGTGAAAATAGTTACATTTGGAAGAGAATCAACAGCGAATTTTAAAATAACGCAGATAAAACACAGATCAAGTGGCAGTGAGCTTGCTGCACAAAGATTTGCATGACGCTCATCTACAAGCTTAAATCCATTCTTAATGCCCCAGATACTTCTGAACAGTTGCCCCTACTATTAAAGTTCTTTAAGTGAAGCCATTCGAAACCTTCGTAATTTAACTTCCTACTCTAAACACAGGAGCAGAATACTAGATAAAACTAAAGATTCATGTAGCCTAGTGCTGTGTTTTCAGTAGTAACTAAAATTTGATATGTGACAAAGACTATATGTAAGTCAAAAGCAAGCAAAAGCATCCCCTGAATATACCCCCAACAATCATGCAACCTGTAACAAGACATAGATCAATGAAAAATATACTCTAAAAGCCATTGCTTATCCACCTGCAATAATGTAGGTGCAAATAAATTTATTTGGGAAAAAAAAAAAATCACATACGGTGAAAAGCTATTTAAATTTAAAAATGCCTCCATAGAACTGTAAAATATAGCTACACTTCCCACCAGTTCCAAACCCCAAAGAGTACATGTGACTATCACTTTCATTTCACCAGTGTATTTCCATTCACTAACCAAGCAGATTCTGGTATTGACTTTAAAAGGCAACTCCTTCTCACAAATAACTGCTTTAAATAGTTACCCTGCAAGGTCTGTATGAGCATATGCAAAGACAAGTCACTTTACACTACTTCTCACCTTAAAAATGAATGCTATAGCTCCATCTTACTTATTTTCTGTGCAGGCTGGAACATCCCTTTCTATACCAGACACTGTATTCTCAGTTTACTTTTTGAAACGTTTCCCTTAGTTATTAAACACTCACAATTACAGAACATGACATGAGTTAATGTAATTTGTAGGGGAATTCTGTCAAAATATCCTTTGAAAAAGAGAAAAATTACAAAATAAAGTTGCTGTCACAAAATTAATTTAAACTACAAGTCTCTAATTTAACTTTCATCAACAATCAAAAAATATATGTTCAGGGTAAGACATGTTAGTGTAAGCTCAAAATATATAATTACACATTAATTGCAAGAGCGCTTTTTTCAAAAGTCATCCCATGCACGTGAGAAAAAAAGTCACATCACTGCAGCCCTGAATTCTGGTACAGTGAAGCTCAGAGAAAAGCACAGTTTAACTTACTTTTTCTGGATACTGATGTGGTCCATAAACATTACTGCTCCGTGTGATGACAACTGGAAACTGGAGAGCATTAAACATACCCGAGATTACATAAGAAAAAAAGCATATACCAGTAAAATCTGTAGGCTTCCTGCCGATCAATAAACAAACCGACATATGCACAGTGCTTACTCAAAAATCTGCAAGCCCTTACAAATATTACTGAATTAAGCTCACTGTGTTTCTGTCCAACAGGCAAGAATCTCCAGCCTTCTCAGACTATAAGGAGCACCACAAGTGACAAATGTTTGAAATCTCTCTTGCTCTGGCACCACCACAGGACATTGCATATGTGTATCTGGTTGACCGAAGACTGACTTACTCCTACTTATTCCAGTATGTTTCACAGGTCATTAACATTCTATTCTTGTTCACTTTACAGTAAAAACATCATATATCAAGCACAGAAGTCTAAAATACCCAAAATATTAAATGTGTTTGCTTAAACAAATCTGACTACCAGGGCTTTTTCATTTTTTTCTTGAACGATAAGCTTAGTCTTAATACAATTTAAATTATGCATGTTTTACTTCTATGTAATACTTTTGTACTTCCTGCAAGATTAGCACCGGCTTTTAAATTCCTAATGTTCTATTTGACCATTTTATCAAAGTGCATTTTTAGTTGATTTAAAAAACAAAAATTAAAAACATCTGACCTGTCACCACTGTATCTTCACAAATTACTGGTGGAGATTCTCTAACACATCCAAACTACAAGGCTAACAATAAGGAAAGAGGTGGTGGGCTGTGTGGACTAGTAGTGATTTTTCTTTTATACTCTTATGTACACAATACAGACACTTAATTACAGGGTTCAGAGTTTTTGAAGCTTCAATAACTTACTTGGTATCTTTCCCAATAAGACTGAACAAAACACTCTGCAGCTGCTTTAGAGGAGGCATAGGGATTTGTCGGACGTTTTGGTGAGGATTCATCAAATTCCTAAAATTAAAAGAAGAATTTGCATTACTCAATTTCTTTTGCCCAGACAAGCCTTAAAGTTACAAAAGAAACAAAAATCCCTAAATATCCAAGCACATCAGTCTGACAAAGTCCCCTTACAGCAGAAGGCCATAACAAAAGACAGCCTATTTATTGAACATAGGAGGCAGCCAGATTACCAGCAGTAATATTTTTATACTTGTAACAGAGCTACCTCACAGCAGCAGGTCCTCAGATTTTTATCTTATTAAATAATCGCTGTTGCTACAGGGAGGCCTAATATTTTTCAGGTTCATATTGCCTCAGAAAGCAATTGGGCCATCACTAGCAAATTCACCTTTCAGTCCTAAATAAAAGGGGTCTTTTAAATTTTTCTGTAACTTCATTTCTGTAAAAAATGTAAAATTGCAACCCAAAAGCTTCCAAAGCTTTTATGTGGAAGATACCAGCTCCAGAATAGGTATCTTCCCAGCTATCCTGACACTTTAATCTACTTTTCACATGAAGGGAAAAGAAAACAAACCAAAAGAAGGATGAATACTATACAAGGTGTGATTGGTAACAAACACCTTAACCTGATTAAAACACTCACTGGTCTTGTCTGACCCTTGCCTCTGAAATTAAAAGGCATTCCTCCTCTTAAAAAAATCTCTATGAGAACTTCTAGTGTGATTCACAAAGAGAAATAAAAATAGATTAAAGTTCTGTTTTCAAGGCCCAGAGACAGAAAAAATTTACTTGAAGGTGTCAGCGAAGCCACAGGTCTACACACAAGAAAACACCATCCTTAGATATCATAAAAGCCTACAGATGGAAGTTGTGTTGAAGGAACAGATAAAGACACTGTGATAATAAAGTGCATAGAACTCCTCTTAAGTACATTAATATTTCCAGGGACTATGGCAAAAGGCTCCTTGATTTTATTTATGCCTTTTAAAAGAAGAAGATGCATAATTTGCCTTTTACTGAGTTAAATTACGTTTCCTGAATTAAGGTCAGGCATAAATTCTCAAAAATCAAAGATCTGCATACAACAACAAGAAACATCTGAATATTTATTACAGAAACACGAAAATTGTTTCCCATTTGAATTATCACTACCTGTTAGTATTTTAGCTAGAATATAAAGCAGTTCCCTGCCTGTCAAGCTGTGCATATTACTGAAGTCTCATGAATGCTCCAAGATAAAACCTGTATAATACACTGCTTTGATACGATCTCTGAGAAGTAGTGATACCATTAATGACCCAAATCTCACTGAATAAACATTCAATATAAAACAAGCTATGCAAAAAAAAAAAAAAAATCAGGACAATTTTGACGCTCAGCTTTCTAAAAGCAACCAGTGTTTACTTGAAGTCAAACATTTACAGAGGCCTAGGAAAGTTAAACTCAACTTTTTTTCACTATTAAAAGCAGGTAAACTAGAAAAATCATCATGCATTTTCAAACTCACCTCATCAGTGCTACCTCCATATACTTCATCTGTACTAACATAGACAAACTTCTCCACATTGGCTTCATGTGCAGCAGCAACCAGCACATTAGTGCCATAAACATTCACGTAGGTGAATTCCAGAGCATGCCAAAATGAAAGATCTGCATTTAAAAAAATCAGACAATTCTGATTAAATTTAGGCAAGACAGGGCTATAGGTCCCACTTGGAGGCTACAATATAGACCTATCAGATAGCAAGGTCCTTATTAAATTAAGGCACTTTCTATACTTGAAGACAAAAATCCTTGCTCTCAACCAGAGGCTGGAATCATGAGCAAAAGCTTGTTGGCTATGGAATTTTTAATCTAAAATAGCATTATCTAACTTTAGCTAATTGGCAGTATAATTACTTCCCATCTCAGTAGCAAAGGCTAAGTACAGTAAGAAAAGTGTCACTCAAAGACAGTTGCAAGATGCTTACACGCAGTAATTGCAAGATGCAATATGGATCCACGACTATTAACTCATCAGCAGTTTTGATTCTTACAGCTGTTCCCCTGACCTACTGACTTTGTGCCTATCAAATCTGACAATCTCGAGAAGCATTTTCCTGGAGAATTCTTTGAGGATTTCTTCTCATGATGGATGGAGTATGGCAAGGATTGCTCTTACTTACAGTGATACTGAAAAGCAGCCATTTGAAATAGACACTTTATAATTCATTCTCTCTTTTTAGCATGGAGACAAGATTCCAATGGGACTTATACCTAATCCTTCAGCTTTCAGGCTGTTTTTTCATATGAGATTGGAGCCAATTAAGCAAAAATTTCAGACTATGTACAAAGCCCCTGTCCACTGTCTTTATGACTCCCTCAGTACACTGTCAGCTACATGTGAGTCTAGACGAATTTCAAAATGCAATGCAGACAAAAAGGTACATTACCATTTATGTGCAATGAAAACAAGACAACAGTTAGATGAAGCACTTTTTAAATCCAGGCTGTGAATCCCTCTGAGTTAAAAAGGCCACCAGAGAGTCAGTCATGTGATTTGTAGAAACAAACTAGATCCTTGGTTTATATGAAGGGAAAAGACAAAAAGTATACTGGCATATATTTCAAGCAGGTATGGCCATGGAAAACAATACCAAAACATGCAGCAGTGCTCACCTACATGTGTTTGGGCTGCAAAATGAAGGACTATATCTATTTTCTCAGTTTCAAAGAGCTGCTTTATAAAATCAGGTTCACAAATATCTCCCTAAACAGGAAAAAAAAAAGGCAAATTATTTTTGACAGAAAATAGTCAGCCTCCCTTTATGCAAAGTGTCACATAAAAAACCATTACAAAGGGAACACAGGATACAAACACCACTATCAACTTAACTCTTGGCAATTTATCAATGCCATGTCTAAAATAAGACCATACATAAAATTTCACCCATTCTTAAAAAAATCCTCAACAAAACTTATTTCAGAATTTATGTAACTATTAACATTAGAAACAGCAATGTGTCCAAAAATACACACAACAAAAGTACAGCACGGAGCTCCAACACTGTGGCTGAAACGCCAAGTTCCCAGAGCAAGTAAGAACTCTCAGTCTGGCAAGCAGGCAGGGACATCTAGTGGCACTGCAAAAGGAGAAGTGGATTCCCACTAAGGGGCATTAGATCATGTCTTGCAACGGTTTTGCTGCTTGCTGTTTATTCTGGTGATTTATTTTTTAATTGACGTATTTTTTAAAAAGAGACATTATTTTGAACTAAATGGTTAGTTAGCGAATTTTTTTAACTGAAAATCAAGCTTAGTACATCTATGCTGAACAGCAACAGAAATTGTGATTAAAATGTATCTTTCATACAGCCCCTGAGTCAAATTTTCTAAACTTACTGTTCTACATTCCAAAACAGACTTCCTTTCTACAGTACCACTAGAGAACATCCTTCTTGCTGTCTTCTAAATGTTACAGTTCTAATTGTAAGGGTTGCACGTTAGAGATTATCTTTTCCAGCACATTTTTTCCTATCAGTGTAAACTGCTTGATTGCATACCAACTGGATGTTAAGCTATGATTAACTGTCCCTAAAAACCAAAAAAAGAAACAAACAAATAACCCAAACATACACCCCAAACCACAAAAAAAATCCTACAGTAAAAAGTTGGAATTATTTATACTGATGTAAGTTTTGTGACAAGATATTCCCACCCTTGCTCAAAAGCAGTATAGCCACATCACTCCTAGTTACTGTTTCCCTGCTTCACAAAATGATATCTTGTAAAACTCCAAGCTCTCTCCAGCAATTAAATTTTAATATCTACCCAGGTAACGAGACTTTTATAGGGCATTCGTATATTTCATATTGCACACTAGAAACAATCAAAAGCCTTAGGAAAACAACCAAAAAGACACTTTGCTCATGCTGAAACTGCACACACGTGCATGTCTGCATACAGGGTATCCTTCCCCTCTCATGCAGCTTTTAGCCCAAAAGCTCAGATATAATCCCTTACTGAAATAAAGAAGTGGCTCACAAAAACATAAACAGCCACGGGGGTCACCAAGAGGTCAGGGCAAATTCAGCTTTCAGCCTCGCCTGAATCTAAGAAAAAAGGCAAGCTTACATCTACTACCTCTGAGGAAGGTGCTGTTTCAGCAAATTGAATATGCATTTGTCAGATGTCCTGCAACCTTGGGCAGACCCCAAGACAGAGAAGAACATCAGCACTGCCTTTTGTAGACAAGGGGAACCTCAGCATACAAGCCCAGCAAGTCCAAATACTGATCTGACCAATAAAACAAAATCTATCTCCTGTCTGAAGACAAAACTGTGGAAGCAATACACCAAAAATCTGTAAAAAGTCACATTTTGTGGAAAGAAGGCTCTATCACCTGGATAAACT
The DNA here is from genome assembly GCA_037013685.1 of Acridotheres tristis. Classification (NCBI taxonomy): domain Eukaryota; kingdom Metazoa; phylum Chordata; class Aves; order Passeriformes; family Sturnidae; genus Acridotheres; species Acridotheres tristis. Next base: position 73,965,213 of record CM072884.1, read on the forward strand.
TGTAGTTTTCCTTCCCAGAGACAGTTTCAAGATTCTTCAAGCTTGCACAGTAGTCGAGCTAAAGAGAAATATCACACAACATCAATAAGTGGGCTTCATGGAAGTAAAAAGGCGAACTCAAACCCAACCTAACCACTGTAAAGTCTGAGAATAAAGTAAACACTTACAGCAAAAAAAAAACACCTACTTTGCAAGCACATGTGAAGCTTTAAAAGTACAAATCTCAAAAAAATACCCTAACTGCAAAAATCCTTAAACAGCTGTTTAGAGCTTGAAAAGCTTTGTTCTTTTTCTGAACACCAGCTGTTTTTTTTTTTGCACAGGAACAAATAGAAAATCAAATAAAAATTAATAACTAGCAATAAATCATACAAATTTCAACATATTATAGACTGCATCATAAATCACCTAAAACAGTCGTCCATATCAAGAAAGAAAACAAGCTATTACCTTATCCAGATTTATAATCAGATAGTTTGGATAGTTCTTCACAAGAGAGACGACTACATGAGAAGCACTGCAAGATAGAAGAAAAACATATTTTACAATTACATATGTGGCTTTCAGGTAATAAAGAGATGACAAATTCCAAATAAATTTGGCATTTTTAAAAGTCTTTGGGTGAAGAAGGGGATCTATTCAAGACAGATGAAAGACAAATTCAAAGATATTTTAACATGTCAACATTATTCTAATATATAGTCTATACATTATCCTAATATTTTCTATATATAATGCATATGGTCAAGAAACTAAAATCAGAATAAAAGTTCATCCTGTAATGAAAGAAATCAGCACTGCCCACATAAAAAAAAAAATGAAGATATGCTATCTTTAATTGCCATTGCAAAATAGTTTTGCATTCTAAAGCTTACATATCAGGTATCAGGGAGAACCAGTCAACACTCCTAATCCACGACAGTGATTCCCATCACTCAAGTTTATAACACTGCTGCTAGGTTTAAATGACAACCAGGTGGCACGGCCCCTCCGACAGGGTCTTGTGTACATGAAGCTCATTCTGAGAGTTCAGGTTAGTTCAGGGGTTATTCACATAGAGAAATTTAACCCTCTCGCAGCTTCCGACTCCAAGCATACTCGGGGGCTCAAACTTAAAGAGGGACTAGACCTTTCTCTGACTCAAACTGAGCCCACAGCACTGGGGGTTGATAAGGTTAGGAAAAAGCAGCTGGCTCAAAGCCTTGCCACCATCAACCCAAAGAATCCATTAGGCTGGAAAAGACCTGAGATCATCGAGTCCAGCTTACGACCAACCATAACCTTGTTAACCAGACCATGGCACTAAGCGCCATGTCTAGTCGTCTCCTGAACACATGCAGGGATAGTGACTCCTGACCGGGCAGCCCAGTGATCTAATAATCCTTTTTATGAAAAAATTCTTTCTAATGTCCAACCTAAACCTCCGCTAGCGCACTTTAAGACTGTGCCCTCCCATCTGCTGCCTGGGAGATGAGGTTGAACTCTACCTGACGACATCCCTCTTTCAGGGAGTTGAAAAGAGCAATAAGGTTGTTTCACCAAAAGGCAAAACAATCCCAGCTCCTTCAGCTGCTCCTCGTAAGGCTTGTGCTCCAGGCCCTTCACCAGCTCCGCTGCCTTCCTCTGGGCAGCCCCGTCCCGGCTGACGCCGAGCATCGCCTGCCAGCGCCGGGGAGTCCCTCCTTCACCTTCTCGCCAGCCGCAGGCGAAGGACCGGCGAGGCAGCACAGCACTTACCACCTCAGAACCCACGACAAGGGCGAGTCACCAGCAGCCCCTGAGAGAGCGTGGCCCGTGCCAGCGGCGCCAAGGAACCGGCCCGGGACGGGCACAAGGGAGGCGGCACCGCGGGACCCCCACCCGCCACGTCTGCCCTGGGCAGGGGTGCGCCGGTCCGCTCCGGCCCCGCAGGGCTCACTCACATGAAGCCGGCACCGCCCGTCACCAGGACCCGCTTCTCGAACACCAGCGGCGCCGCGGCGTCCGCCCGCCCCGACATCGTCCGCGCTTTACGGCACCGGCCCCTTCCTTTCCTCCACGGCTGCGCGTGCGCGGCATGGGCCCATGGGTTTCAGGGACAGAATCGCAGCGCCTGTAAGAGGGTCATTGAAAGATTGCCTTCCTCGCTCACCGCGCGGCACCAAGACCGAAGTTGTCACCGTCTCGGAGGCCACCGACAACGGGGCGGGGACGGTGTATGAAAAGGGCCAATGTTTCGCTTCCGCAGCAACAACTAAACGCCGTCTCTTTTACGTCGCTGGGTCTCTCAACTTACGGCCGGACCCAGCAACGGGACACGTTGCCGCAGGGGCGAGGCCTGGTCGCTCGGTCACGCCCCCAGGGGCGGGCACGCTCCCTCATTGGCTCTTTCGCCGCCCCCGCCCTCCTGCTCGCGCCTAACGCGGCGGGGGGCGTCACGTGACCCGGCGTGGCAGCCCGGGAGGAGGGAGGGAAGGAGGATCCCGGTGTCCGGCGGGTCCCGGCGATGCGGTGGCGGCTGCTGTGGCTGTTCAGCGCCGCTGCCTGCTGCTGCTGCTGGGGCCTCGCCGCGGGCAAGACGCTGCGGGGCGGCTTCGCCAGCGCCGCCGCCCGCCGGGAGCCGTGGCGGCCTGTGGCGCGCTTCCAGTTCTACGGTGGGTGTCTCGAGGGCAGGAGAGCGGCTGTGCCGTCCTGGAACCGGGCCAGCGGGGAAGGGGCGGCTGTGAGGAACTGCTGGGGCGCGGGGGACCCGGTGGTGGCCGGAGAGGCCTCGGAGCGGGGGAGCGCGGTCAGCCCTGCAGCTCTCCGTTCTTCCCCACTTCTCTCTCTTGTACTCTCCTTCTCTCTCTTCCTCCGCCGGGACGTGCAACAGGTCCGATCTGCTCTCCGGGCAGCGCCGGAGCGGGGCCGACAATCCCGGCCAGCAGCAGGACGCGGCGGGGCGGCGCTGGTGCAGGAGCTGGCAGTAGCCCCGCGCTGCGGGGCACAGAGGGGAGCGGCGCCGTGAGTGTCCCTTCGGTGCCCCGCGGCGCCGTGCGTGTCCCCTGGTGCCCCGCAGCCTGTGCGGACACTCCCGGCCGAGTGTCCAGGCGAGCAGAGCAGTTCTCACTGCGACGCGCATCGTTCCTTGCCTCTTGGAACTCCACCAAATGGCAGCGGTGCTTTCCGTCGCTGTGCCCCATCTCTGTGTGGTCACTGGGGATGCCGCGCATCAGGATGTGAAATTCTCACCTGGTTATTCCCAATGGCTTTTCTTTCCTGTGTTAAAAACTCCATGTTGGTAATAATTTCTGACTGTTAGTAATTACTTAGTAATAATTCCTGACTACTATCCTGCTGGAAGAGAGCCTGAGCAGTGGTCCACTGTGCTTGCTAAGGAAGTTTTACTTTGCAGAAAAAAAGTGTGTAACCATGATAAGTGCCGTGTCCAGCAAGGCTGTGCTGGTCAGCCTGCTTTTCCTATGTGCTCAGCATTTCCGTAGCTTAGGCTGTTTTTCTTTCCCATTGAACTTCATAGCAGAACAGTTCTGCGGAGCTCTTCAGAATCTAACGGGATGCAGGGAAACGTGACATAAGCAAAATAGAGCTGGAGCTCCAGTTTCCAGCACTGGATGAGAAATGATAGATAGGGTGGAGTTAGCCTGTGAAGTGACTTGAAAGCAGTTAATTATCACTGTCCTAGAAGTTAATTGTAGGAGTGCTCTAAATAGATCTGAAGGGGAGAAGTGCACTGTTTAAATCTGAGAAAAGACTGTAAAAATTCAAGATGAGTGGTATAGGTGTTCAGATATAATTCTATAAATTGATGTTGCATATTTGCATCGAAATACTTCTCTTTCTGCATGAATACCAACAACTATTTTGGATCTTAGTGATGCTATCTTTAGAGCCTTCTGTTAATATTTAAAAATCTTACCTAAACTGTAGTTCATATCACATTTTACTGATTTTTCTTCTCCACTAAATTCTACCTCTTAATTTAGGATACTCCTAGTTTAAAGAAGTCTGTGGCAGTGTATGAAAGAAATTATGAAAACAAGTTTGAGGATTGTGAAATTACTCAGGCGAGATAAATTTTGTCAAATGAGCTGGTTCTGGAATGACTAAAATATTTCTGTTTGTCAAGATGCAGCCTATAGTGTCAGGGCAAGGGGAAATTGTTTCAGACTGAAAGAAAGTAGGTTTAGATTAGATATTAGGAAAAAAAAAATTATGATGAGAGTGGTGAGGTACTGGAACAGGTTGCCTAGAGGAGTTGTGGATGCCCCATCCCTGAAAGTTTTTAAGGACAGCCTGGATGGGGTTTTGAGCAGCCTAGTCTAGTAGAAAGTGTCCCTGTCCACAGCAGGGAGGGTTGGAAATTAGGTGGTCTTTCAAGTCCCTTCCAACCCAGGCCATTCTGCCATTCAGTGATTCTACAGGTAGACTTATACAGTGGAGAACACTTTTGAAGTTTTTCTTTGCATCAAATTGACATCTGTCATCTATAACTAAATATTTTAGCTCTAATCCATCTCTAAAGTGAAAATCCATTCAAGAAGTTCTTCTGGTGTTAGGCTTAAGAGCTACCCTGTAATGGTCATAGTCATACCATAGAAGTCATAAAATACTAGACTTTGAACTAGTTATTGAGGCACTATCTTTAACTTGAAAACAATAAAATTTGGGATGGGAGGGCGAAAGGAAAAAAGTTATCTGGAAGTCTGTTTTATAAAAGAATGGGGAGGGAAGGCTGTTTGTAGTAGAGAAGTTTAATGACATTTGGCTATGATGAAAGTTTGTTTAAGTATCATAACAGAGAATTGTGCATTCACAGGTTTCTTAATGAGAGACATGGAAATTGTTTCTGAAAGACCATCAATACTTTTACTTGGAAGCAGTGGTAAAAAAATTAAGGATAATATGAAGCTGTATTGCAGCTACTTACTAAAAAATCTGTGCCACACTGTCTTTTTGCTTGTAACTGACATGAAGACAGAATAGTTGATTTTATTTTTTAAATATCAAGGTGACCATGCTGTTCTGTGTGTCAGAATCAAGAATGTAGCAGTAGCTGTGGCAAAAGCAGCTAGACTTCACCTCTTTCAAGCACAGGAATGGCAGAAGCTGGAAAACAGTGTCCAAGATGACAGCTGTACAGAGAAGTTCTCTAAAGCTCAGCTGACAAGTGAGTTACTGCTTTTTTTCTCCTTACAGAGTTACTATGTTATCTGTGTTAGCATAGATAACTAGTTAATATAGATAACTAATTATCTATGTCTTTAGAATTTTCATTTCAGTGAATTTGGGCTTTGCAGCTGGGACTTTGGCCTTCTGCAATTGAAAATGCTACAAGGAAAAGAAATTTCTTTGTATCACTTCAGAAGACTTTGTTTGCAAGTAATGATTTAATGGGCTGCTGGAAAATGAAATCCATGACAAACAATGGCTTTAGTGGAAACAGCCAAACTTTATGACAAGTTCCACTTCAATCTTTCACATGTTCACAACCCATAAAGGGTACATACTTGGCTGAAGTTTTCATTTAATCATTCTGTACAGAGTTTTGGGTTTTTTTAACTCTGTACAGAGTAAATGTCTTTCTTTTGGGCTGTTTTTTTTTTTAATCTCACATTATCCATAAAATAGATTATCTTGGGTGCGTGAGGGAATTTACAAAGAATACCATCGTACTAAGAAAATTAAGAACTAAAGAATCTGAATGTTTGGGACAGTCAAACATTTGACTTTTTTGAGTTGTGACTTTCATTACAGTGGAATGAAAAACAAATTAGAGGCAAAGTGATGGAACCTGCTGCAGTTGCTTCTAAACTTCTGAAGCAAATGCTTGTAAGGTGGGAGTGTGTAGCCCAAATACAAAGTAGAAGGGTAGTTTTGTACCTGAAACCTTCTCTTTTACTACCTCACAGTAGGTCTCTTCTCTGCAAAAATTAATCTGCATCATGCTGCATTACTTCATAACTTGCCTCTATTATAACTTAATGCTGTTTTACTTTTAGAACTTGATATTTGTCACTGAATCTCACATTCAGCTGTTTTTAATATTCGAGCTAAGAGTTATAACAGTATAGAATATGTAGATTTTCTTTTTGTCTCTTGTTTACAAAGGAACATTTCTCACTTGTCAGGAGGCTCCAGTTCCATGGAAATGGCATTTTTCAAAGCAGAGAAAACAAAAATAAAATTATATTTTCATGATAGCGCAGATCTGTCATGCTTTGATGTACAAAACATGTTAGAAAATTTTTAATACAGTATCAAAGATGAGCTAATCAGTATAAAACTTAAATTGAGTACCCATCTAAATGTGAAAGAACTGCAAAACACTGAAGCATTGAGTTATGTAACTAGAAGACAGACTGAAATAAGTTTTGCACCATTTGTTGATCGTAATGGTACTTAAGGCATAAATTTTCCTATAAGAAATTAAATTGGTACTAGAAGCTTCATTCAAATGTGTTTTAAGTGACTACAACTTCTCTTTTAAATACATTTCCTTTGCCCAGTCAATCCCAAGAGTAACAGATTGATCTCCTGTAACATTTGTCACAATGAAATATTACACAGATATTACTTCTAGGGATGTGGTTTCCTTACACTTCATCAGAGCTGCACAGAAGTGCTGCTGGAATAACTGGCAGTTGGTCTGTCGCTCCTGACTGTCCCAGCAGTGTACTCACTGTTTTCTGCTCCATTAGAAGTTGTACGACCACAGGATGAGCTGTAACTCTTTGCTGATCTTGGGCAAAATCGGTTGCTTTTCTACCTCTGAGTCAGCTTACAGATCTGAGAGGAAACTGATTAAGTGCACTCTGTGTGATCCTTACTCTTGGTGCAAATAACAGTGTCAGAACCCAGCTGAGAGGTGACATGGAGTGTAAAGCCACTCCTGTCAGCTGCAGTTTGCCTTTCATTTGGACTAAACATCATATGAAATTCTGGTTTCCATGTCATCCAAATCTGTACCTCATGACAGTTGCTGCAAAGACACGTACAGAACAGTTCTTTCTGGATTCCAATGTTGCTCAGCTCATACCTTAAGAGAATAGAAAATAATTTCTTGTAGCTGGAACACATTTATTGGAATTACATAGAAGTTTTTCACAAATAGGCTTCAAGTCAGAAATTTGTTTTAAATTTTGTCTACAAAATATTTAAGGAAAATGACCTTGTATGTTTGCAGCGCTTTTATTTAGAAAGCCTTTCACAAAAAAAAAGTGTTTTGTGGTGTTTTTAATGAAATTTTTCTTAATCCTTAGCCACTGTCACCTTTACCTATTAAGGTGAATTATTCTGTCATTGTTATTTGTCCTGCAGAGAAATGATTGAGCTGATCAGCACTCGAGTTCAGTAGTCAATGTGACAGTGACATTTCTTGCAGTTTCAGCCAAACACAGAGAGCCACAGTTTTCATTTGTATCAAGAATTTGTTTTGAAGAGACCGTGCTTGGTTAACTGTTGTTTTTAGGCAAAAATAGTGGTAAGATAGCAAGCAGATGAAACAGGGGTATCTTACATAGTTGTTTTTAAATGTAATCTGATTTGAAATATGCTATTTGATTACATAATAGTTTCAGCTCTTAACTGTCAATTGAAATTCATTATGTTACAGTTTGGGAAAGATCCTGGGAAATAATACGGATTTGCACCTTTAAATCATGCATGGTGGTGTTTACTGAGCTCACATGCAGATGTTTGACAGTCAAATAAATTTCACTAAGGTATTTTTCATGCTACAGAAGTACCTGGTGGGTAGTACAGAATAGCTAATCCTGTCAATACAGAACTAGAGGATGGAAATGTGCTAGGCAAAGGAGATAGTTTGCTATCTGGCTTCTGGAAGGAGGGAGCCCTCCCAGCAGAGCTGAAAGGTGGGATGCAGTGTCCTCACCAACCCTTGCCCACACCTACTTGAAACCAAAGCTGAAGTTGGAGGTCTGGTCTCTGGTTATGGATAATTTTCAAAACTCAGTCTTTTTTCTACTGTGCATAGTTTATAATCTATATGTGATGCTGTGGATTATCTTCATTCAAAGATACGTTTTCTAAAACCAAACTAATCAAGTATTTACTCCTATTTTTGTGTGTTTTGTTTTCTTCCTAAGTGACTGTGAACCATACAGAGCAAAATCTGACAGTGTCCCAGATTCCTTATCCGGAAACATGGTATGTGTTTTATGTAGACAAGTTTACCTGCGAGGAGAATTATTCTGAATCCGAGGATATTCAGTTTGAAATGATCTTACTAAACCCAGATGCAGAAGGGAATCCATTAGATCACTTTAGCGCAGGGGAATCTGGTAAGATTTTTTTTTCTTAAAATTAGATTTGTAAGTTAAGGATCTGATTACTCAAATCAGTACTTACGGTGCTTGGAAAAGGATGGGGCATGGCTAGCAGAGCCTCTTATATTTCATATCCTGTTTTCCTATGAAGAGTAAATTTGAGTTCGTTTTCTGTCATCACAGAAAAAGCCTTTCCTTTCCCTAGACTGACTTTCCAAAACTTTCCTAACTAGAAGTGTAGATGCACAAGGAAAGTCAATGTCAATGTCTTTGCTGATAGGTATTTTGAACATGTTAAAATTGTAATCTTCCACTTGAATGTGAACTTAATACCTGATTTTAATTAATTAGTGAAATTCCTTAGCTGTGTGAAACTTGATTCAACAAGAGTACATGCACAATAAAACATTTTTCCAGTACAATTTCAGTTCAGTGTTTAGATCTTTATAAGTGTCGTAGTCACCAGCTGTAGGTTAGGTTTGCCGGGCCTGATTTTATTAAGAAACGTAATTTTAAATATTTAAACATTCAAAGAAAAACTCAAGACAGCAGCTGAAGAAGCACCTACATAAAATTGTAGGCTTTGGACAATCCAGCCTAATGTATTTTTGGTTGCAGTGAGTAGCATCACTGCTCCGGGAAGCCTCATCGATATGTCACTCACCTGGGTCTGTTGTGAGGGAAGGGCCCTGTAGGCTTAGTCTGCTTTCCTATACAGAGAGAACCTGAATATCCTGAGGATGAGCCTAATTGCCGTGCTTGGAATCAAATGCCCTGCTGTCACTTGTGGTCTCAAGAGAATATAGTGGGAACAAAGGCAGCTCAGTTTTTGAAAGGAAGAAAATATTCACTGGAATATTTAGCAGAATCTGTGAGAGAGTAGCACATTAATAATCTGGATTTCAAGGCTCATAATCAGACTTCTCTCTTTAACTTCTTACGTTCTAAAAATTTGCCAGTTTTTATTTAGTGAATGTGATCTTCAGAAGTGATTTCTAGGTTAATTTACTCACTCTCAAAGAGGAGTAATAGCAAAAGGAGTAATTGCTAAATCAAGGAGCAAAGCAGCTACATGCCATCATATGGCCCACTAAAGTGATGTAGAGACCTCCTACAGAGGCTTCTTGGCTCTGTATTAATTTTGTAGGAAGACTGAGCACTTGGAAGCAGAACTCTGAACAGGTTATGTGCTGAGTAAGGAGGTGTGTAAATGTGCTGGATGTATGTATTTAGATCTAACAAGTAGGAGGCAAGGTGACCTGTACATGCCATGTCTTTCAGAGTTGCAGAGGAACACCTCTGTTCATTCAGAATTAAAACCTCCTTCGTTGCAATGAATCCTGAAGCTACATGCACTACTTTCAAAGAGCTGAGGAGCATTTCATCTCTCTCTCATTCTCTTTCTTCTTTGATTTAATTTTTTATGCATCTCTGGGAAATAATCTTTGGCATTTTTCCACAGAAAATTAGAATGAGAGGGTATCAAAGAGAAGATCCAGCTTTATTTCTTACTTATTTCATGCAGGCAACTAAAGATTAAATAGTTGCAGAAGATTTTAGTTAGGTCTTCCTTCACTCAAGATACTTTAGGCTGTGGCCTAAAGGACAGGACAGGCACAGGACATCTCAAAAATTAAATGAATAATAAGGAAAGCATGGGAAAGAATTTGAGGATAATTGAGAGAATTAGAATCTAGGATTTTTAAAGGCAGCTGAACAGGTAGCATTTTGAAGAACTTTGAAGTAAGATATTTCAAATAATATTTTACTTTGTCTGTCAGCTAGGTTCCTTGAGAGTCAGGAAACGTAGAGACAGGTTGAAAATTGTATTTTTTATAGTTGGTTTTCAATGCAGCTTTCTCCTAACCCCTTTTGGTCTCAAACCAATAATCTACACTCTGTCTATGGTTGGAAGGAGCATTCTATCATAAATGCTTAGTGTTTGTTAAAAGCTAGTTGATTTTCCTAAAGAGTTTTCCAAGGGTTCTCACTCATCATGGTGAGAAATAACTTTTACCTACAAAGATCTTGCCAAATTCAGTGGGTATCTTTAGAAGCAGAAGGAAAGATTTCATCTAAACCACATACTTTTGTCATTGATAAATCATGCTTATGTATTGGTGTACAAGAGAAGAAGAGTGGCCTGGAATTTTTAAAACTCTTTATTACCTTATGCTCTTGTTCTCCCATTTTCCTGCATGTATGTCCAAAATGCTTAATTTCAGTCACAGAAGCTATAATGCTAGCTACTATTCAGAACTTCTCCATTTCCAATATTTTTCAGCTCAGATATTGAAATGTGTATACTTGCTTTTTCCAGTCTCTGGGTGGAGCTGGCAGGAAGCTTTTACCAGAGTTATTTTGCTGCTGGAGAAAACGGGTTTTTTTTTTAGAATCCGATTCTATAGCCACCACTAAATTTCAATGAAGGTTGGAGAAAGAAAACAGGTTTTCTGTGAGAAATGTTTACCCTTCTGCTCACATCTCACTGGCTTTGACCCTTTGGAAGCTCCTCATGGGTTGCAAAGCATAGGTACAATAGAAAATATTTCCAGGATCCAGGTCTTAAGGGAAGCATTTTACCAGACTACTGCCAGACTGATAAGATTTCTGTTTTATAAATAATCATAATAATAAATAAAATAAACAAATTTGGGGAATTTTTTTTTACAAGCCCCAAAAAATGCATGCTAAGGACTAATTACTATTTTCTGTGCTACTTTTCTTTATCTGAGTTTTCGGACTTCATCAGCTGTGCTTCTTGAGCTGCTTTATGCGGAGGAAGGGTGACACCCAGTGGTTGAAAAGATTAAATAGAAGTTTGTCTGGGGTTTCTCTCACCTCGGTTTGTGCCTTTACAAAATGAAACGAACATGCAAAAAGAGCTAAAATGAGTTCTTTGACAAATATATTTCTGACTGATCGAATGAGCTACAGTTGTTTTGTGTGTACCAAGAAACTGTGTGTCACTTTATACTAGTCTGGTAATGGCTGCAAACCTCTTTCCTCAGAAAAAGTATTCTTGATTTAAAACATTTTGTCAGATCAAATAGTAATTGGTGCTCTGATAAAATTCTCTGATTTTCTTGGATAAAATTGGCCAGGATTTAGACATTTTATATGTACTACCACTTTTGGGTAACAGTTGCTAAGTATTTCCTAATGACTGTATTTTTAAAAAACCCACTGTTTTTTTGGGTTTTTTGGTTTGGTTTGGTTTTTTTTAGTTATTTGCTGCTAGTAGCAATATTTCTTTGTAAAACTAAGTTGTATTCCTTTTTCTTTCCACAGGATTACATGAGTTCTTTTTCCTACTTGTCCTAGCATACTTCATAACTGCTTGCATATATGCACAATCCCTGTGGCAAACAATTAGGAAGCGTGGACCTATGCATGGTGTATTAAAGGTGTTGACAATTGCATTAATGTTGCAGGCTGGTTCAGCTGTTGCCAACTACCTGCATTTCTCAAGGTACTTCTGCTCCTTTTCTGCTTTCAGTCTTTAGACTTGAAGAGCAATGTATTATAAGATCAGTATGTGATTAGCCTGGGAGGGATTGTGACAAAATATAGGACTGACTTCTGAACTGCATCATTTCCTAAATGTACTTCTGAAAGAGAACATCCTTTTAAGACACACCCACTTAAGAATACAATTTTTTTATTCTTTTTTCAGTTATTCTAGAGATGGGATAGGCGCTCCTTTTGTGGGAAGTCTGGCAGAATGTGAGTAGACCTGTCTCCTGTTTCTTACATATTCCTACCCATGAATCTGTATAATACATTAGCAAATGCTGTTGCTGGACTATACTATGATCTTGGATCACATAATTGGATTTTTAATAGAAAATACTAAAAATTGCTCCTCCAGGAAAAAATGGCTTTATGCGTTTACAATAACTATATTTGAAGTTGTGCATCAGTGATATTGTTTAGGATTTATCAAAAGATTTTTTTGTCTCAAGATTCCTTGCTACAAACACTTAAAGACATGACTATCACCTAAGCAGGTCTTTCAAAGCATGGAAGAGATCTAGAAAGCCAAACTTTTTAGGAAATTTAATCATATTTTATGAATTTATCATTTTATAGAATTTATCATTTCACTAACAAATTTAACAATTATTAAATGGATAAGTATTTTACAGCACAAGTTTTATGATTAGCATGGTACAAAAAAATGCTTATGTGAAGGTTTGATGCTAACAGCATTTTTCTCCACTCTATATTCTAAGTTCTCACTGGAACTAAATTCCCATAGCATACCTTTCCAAAATATACTAACTTAATCTTGTTCTATTCTTCATTCTCCATTGTTGTTGGGTAGTTTGGCTTTTTTTTTCCCTGCAGCTCACATTTGAAGAATTGGGGGTTCATTCCAAGCAAATACATTTCCTTTTGACTGGCTTGAAGCACCCCAAAAAAGTAGTACTGCAGTAGTGTGATGGTGTTGGGGAGGAACAGCCTATACACAGAAATATTTCTCTTTGTAGAGTTCATTTAGAAGGCTGCAGTTGGGATTATCAGCCTCTTGATGGCACCTCACACCACAATAATTACCTCTTTCTTGTTTTAACCATTTGAGCTGCCAGCTCCTTGCAGCCACTCCAGCAACGGTGTTATTAAACATTCCTTCTCATCTCATGAAATAAAATGGAGAATATGGAGGTAGTCATAACTCCACCCCAGTGTTAACTGTCCAGAACTTCAGAGAGAATAACTTCATGTTAGATTTTTTTTTTGTGTATGTGTGGTAGTCAAAAAGCCCACTTTTATTTAGATAAGCAAACATTACAATGAATATTATTTTTTTGAATCAGTAGCTGAATTTCTTAAATTCAGCTGTGAAAGTTTTCCTTTTCTTACTGTCTGTGAAGTTGGTGGTTTCCAAAACAGTGAAAGAGCCAAAGTAATAGAAATGTGGAAAGCTTCAGTGGCAATTACAATTCTGAAGAATGGCTTATGGCAAGTAGTATAATTTGAAAGGGAAAGATGATACCATTTTTCCTATATGCTAACAGAAATCTGAGTTAAAAATAAATGTTAAAATTTCTATTAATTGCAGTGTGGCCAGAATATCTTTCTAAAAACCTGTTCAGATACGCTCTCAAGCAATTATTCTTTTCCTAGTATGATTTAGTCTTTACCACGTTTAAAGAGCTGATCCTCAGTCTAATTAACCACCTAACCTAATCACATCAATCACACAAATAATGTTGGCACTCAGAAGCACTGCAAATGGTCCTTTTTACTTTTGGTAAGAATAAAATGTGGAAATTCAAAGACTATTTTTATGTCTGTTGAATAGTCAAAAAAGATAAATTGTGATGAAATCAGACTATTATGGTATCAGCTCAGTAATGTGACTTCACACTGACCCTGAATATTGTGGGATCATTGTACTGTTTAAAATTTTTCTCACCTTTGTTCCTTTTTAGCAAAGTGTATGGGATGTCAAAGATTAAAGCTTGTTGTGGATTTTTGTCTTAAACGAATTTATGTGGGAATCCACTTGAATTGTTACCACACTGAAGCAGAGCAGTATCTATATCCATGACATGGTTGAGAGATGATGTCTGGCTATAGCTTATAGGGCAGGTTATCTTAAGGAATGACAGAAAAGAAAATGCTCCCTGGAATACACAGAATTATTCAGTCATTTTTCTAGTTTGGATTTGTGACACTGGTTTGGCATGCCTTTTGTTCATGTAACAATTCTTTTTCTAGTAAGTACTGTCTCTCAATAAGGTAGAATTGGAAAATAATTCCATGATCATTGTTTTGTCCAAAATCAGTGCTGGTTGATTTTATTAAAGAATGATCAAGTTTGTATTTTACTAAAAGCTCTTGGCAGATCTTAAACAGCAAAGGTGTCTTAATACATTAAGAAGCATTTAAGCATGTAAACTGAGAATACCAAGCATATCCCAGGAATTACATTTTGAAGTTTGTTTTATACCCTTATTTTGCTAGTATTGTTGAGTCTCGGAGAAATATTGTAGATGATCTTCTTTTGACTCACTTCTCTTGTATCCATATTAATTTCTGTACAGTGGCAACATTTTCTGTGCTGATATTTTTAGTAAATGTGCTATTTACCTTTCTTAATGCAGTCCAGTTGTATAAAAGTAGAGCTTTGCTTTTATGTGACAGAAATATTAATCTTGTACCTGATAGTGTAAGTGAAAATTACAAAGAAGGAACAAATTTAATTGAACTAAGATATTAATGAAGGGAAAAAGAAAGCATTGCTGTGTGTAGTGCCCAATCTCTAGTTTCTGTACCAAATGTGCAATTTACATAGTGTAAGAATCAATTTTTCTTTTACATCTCTGCTATACCAGTACAATGAGTCAGATCCCAACACCAACTTTAAAATTGTTCATTAAGTCAAAAATGTACCAGATCTAAAGCTAACAATCACTCAGAAAGAAATATTCAGGTTTTTCTACTGTCAGTAGTGCTGCAGCAAGGCTACAAATAAAGGCTTTAATATATTCTAGTTTAAAGTTTTCTTTATTCTGATGCAGCTTCAAACACAAGTTTGAGACACTGATTAAGAATGTAACTTTATGGAGTATGTATTAATTGTTCCCAAACAGGTAAAAATGGACATAGCAAAATGAGGCAAAGGTACTTTGCATTTAATAAGATGAAATACAGACAAGTTGTTGATCTAAATGAAGTTTGTGTTAGAGTTATTCATTATATTTTCCCCTTTAAGTATCTCAGAGTGGAATTTGTCCTTTGTATTTGTGCTTTCTTCTGGAAGCTACTACATCCTCAAGACAAAGTGCAATTAATTCAAAGTACAATGTAACTATCTGATTTTTGAACGAAAGTTCTTCAGAGCAAAGAAATGAGTTCATTTCATCATGTTGCATATTTGCAGTATGATTAACATACATATGATTTTAGTTCTTTAGCATTTATAAGTCTATTTATGCAGATGGACTCCTGAGCCCAGACTACTCTGACACAAGAATGGGATTTGGAAAGATGTGGCACTGGGCCCATGTTCTTGCAGAGCTGCAGTGTAACTGCAGGAAAGCTGATAGTGATCTGTTTGGTCAAAATAGCCACATTTTGTGGCTAAGCAACCTCACTTAACATCATTAATCTAACTCATCAAAATTAAAAGGTGATACAGAGGCATAAACATCCATCCTTCATTTGTAGGTATATAGAACATTTCTCTGTGATATAGAAAAAAACAAAACTTTATCTTTGCTGTAATTTCATTCATTTTTCTTTTGTTTTCAATAGTGTGTGACATAATCTCACAGATACAAATGCTGTATTTATTGTTGAGTCTGTGTGTGGGTTGGACAATAGGCAGAATGAAGAAATCTCATGGCAGACCTCTTCAGTGGGATTCCAGTCCAGCATCTACTGGCATTGCTGTAGTAGTTGTTGTTACACAGGTTTGTATTTCATATTCATTCTTACACTGAAGTGTACAGCTGCTATTAAGTATGACAGAACTGTGAACCAAATAATTTCAATATTTTAATTTTATGAGGGAGGGAGTATCAAGACTAGAAAAAAGCCCACAGCATAATGTGCACCCAGTATGTCTAATATGTAACACCACCTTCTCTTTACTTTAACAATTTAAGATGTAGCTTCACAGTATGTTTTTGTCTAGCAGTAAAACCACTTAAGAAGTTCCCACAGTTTTCCAAACTCCTGATTGTGCCAACTGTAGCATTATACTGTGAACCAGATTAGTGGAACAACCTAGACTGAAAAAAGTTTAAAAATTTTTTTTTGCACAGTCATTTTATTGATCTGATTTGTAATGTGGTCCTATAAATAGTTGTAACCAGTACAACTGAGGCATTGTGAACTATGTTATGCAGATTGACAATCAGCAGCATAGGAGGAAAGACAAGAAAAGAGGCTATAACAAAGTCTTTGTCATGAACAAGAGAAAATCATCAGTGCCCTCTTTTTGGAAGCACTCAAACAGAATGTCTAATGGTCCTTTCAATCAATATAAGGAAGAGAATTCTTGAAAGGTTCATGTGCAGGATTGGTCTTGCAAATATACAAATGGTCTGACACATAATTTCATTCAAATATTTTCCATTAGTATAAATTAGAAAGTTAAGTAAACCAGTAACTTAAAAGTAAATTGTAATGGAAATCATTCAACCCTGGTGGTGCCTTTTGTAAACAAATTTTTTTAAATCACATCATAAAGACAAGAGAATCTGAAAACCATTGAGAAAGAGAAGAGCAGGGAGAAACTGGAGACAGTAATGAGGAAGAGATTATACTGAAGATTTTTGTGTTATTTGGGTAGTATCTGTAATTAGTGCTGCTTCTAAACTAAGTAAGTGGACTTCTAGAACATTAAGAATAGCTGGGAGCTGGCATTTCTTGCTAATTAAGAGTATAAACCAAAGGCTGTTAAGGTCAATGGGACTGTTGAAATTTGAAGATGGGTATCAAAGTAAGGTGGAATGAACCTATCCAGCACCAGAAGTTTTACATGCTGGTAGTACAGAAGACTTCTAAAGTATTTAATTTCATTTATGCCTCTGCACTTGTGCATATGTATGGGTATGTTAGTACTCTTCCACTTGAGACTGGAAAGTTTTTCATTGTTGTTTCCTTTTACTATACATAGAAAATACACTCAGTATAATCAGCTTGATCATATTTTGGTTGTTATTTATGGTAAAAGTGGGGTAGGCATCATACATGTGAGCTGCTTCCCCCCAAGACTGGTCCATTACACATCTTTTGGCTCTTGGAGAAGCATTGGAGCATTAGCACCAGTAAGGCACGGCTCTATTACATCTCCTCCTGGTACCATTGGGAATGTCAGGTTTGGCAGGAGTCTTTTAGGAACACAGTATGGGTATTGGAATATGTCATTGCCTAAGTGGCCTTGCACCCCCATATCAGTAATTGCTGTCTCCAGCAAAATTTCCCTCACACCAAGCGTATCCCTTCTGGAGAGGATATTTTCCATCTCATGATTCAGTACATATGAAATACACCTTCTGCCAGATTTGTTCTTATTACAGAGTTCAGCTGTTGGGCTCAGGAAAACAGGATTTAGACTGTATCACCTCTATCGAACGTGGAGTTCAAGAGTTCATCTTTGGATTAGTCAGCTGTTCACTAGTCTGTCTAGATTGACATGGATGTTTGACCTGCTGTAAACAATGGCTTTTAATGGCTAAAAATGTAGAATAACCTTCCTGTTCTGATCTTTCCCAGAGATTCTTATAGGAGAACCAGCTTCCATCTATGCCAGAGATTAGAAGGACTTTGTGGCTAATCAGAGATGTTCTGAGGACTTGCTGAGGAGGCTGCTGGAAACTATGTGCATTAAGCTAATGCAGCATATAGAGATTGCACCATGTTAGTTTTATTGACACTCTCCTGTATCTGTCTCATGTCATCTTCAGGGAAGTCAAGAAAGTGGACAGCTTGAGAAAACATGTTATTCGTCAACTTAAATACAATTTTGACTGGCAAGCTGTCTGAGCCTGTTTGCCTATTACTAGTTCAAATTACTCAGCAAATTTTCAGGGGGCTTTCTCCTCTTTGTACTGATGCTATGGATTTTTTCTTTTTGTTCTTTCAGAAGCACTAGCAATTTCCTGGGCTATGTTTATGGGTTGCCTTCAGTGTCGGGTGGACACAGACTCCTAGTCAGCAAATGTCTTGTGGTCTTTGCAGCTGCAAAGAGGTAACATCTCAAAGGAGGGACAAGTCTTTTAGCATCTCCCTTTGCCTTAACTTGTTCTTTATTTCAGCCACAGAACAAAAAATTCCCAGGCTGCTGTGCATTCATAAAAAATTCCATTTTCTGCTGCTGCTGAGGCAAAAACTTCAGAACTTAACTAATGGCAGGCCCTTCCCATCACGTAGACCTGAGCAGTTTCACCTTTCAGGGATGACCAGACTGGAGGCAATGGTTCTGGAAAGATACCTTATTGCTCTGAACCTGATCAAGATGGCATAGAATCTTACTGTTAGACACCGCCCTACACAGGGGTTCTTAGGTGTACTCAGAATGAACTCTACCTCTGACCTTAGATCTAAACCATTTTTTGCTGTACTGGCATTGTGTGACATCAGATAACTGAGTACTAGATATGGTTAGAAACTGCTAGTTTGCCTTGCTGCTCCTTCTAATTTCCCTTTTGCTTTCCCCTTGCCTCTCAGGGGTGATTTGTGCCATGAGAACCTGTCTTTGCTGGAGATTGATATGTTATCTTGGCTTGTCATAAAGTCAGTGTTGGCATCGTGAAGGGAAGGAGGAGTTCTACCATAATTGTTTCCTCATGACATAAAGGAAGAGTGTCTGGTTCTTCTTCATATGGATATGGAGGTTCAGCTTGTATATCTGGACCATCAGGATGATATCCATGGCCATTGTTCCTCTAGTATTTGAAGAGGAAGGCCAGTAGTGGACAGTGGTTGGTGTCCACTGTGAGCCAGGATAGGTCCGGATTATATACAGGTAAAGTCAGGCATTTTAAACAGTGTATTATGTAAACAAGGAGGTAGTAATTCTGTTTCACCCTGTGAAGAAGTAGTTGTGACTTTAATGTTGGTCATAGCATAGTGTGTCAGCTCTTTAGTTTCCTCTCTCATCCACTTCTTTTGTCTACAAGCCGAAGCACAGTTGTTCTTCTGGATAACAATTAGAATTGTTCCCCCAGTTTCTTCTCAGAACTCAAACACAGTTCTCCTCAATGCCAACAAAAGATGTTTCTGATGTCTACTTC
Source organism: Acridotheres tristis (assembly GCA_037013685.1). NCBI lineage: Eukaryota > Metazoa > Chordata > Aves > Passeriformes > Sturnidae > Acridotheres > Acridotheres tristis. The sequence continues at coordinate 73,984,231 of CM072884.1, forward strand.
AGCAGGTTGATGTCTGGTGTTTTTAAATTTATTCCTGATATTGCAGCTAAGTGATCTGATACTTGCCCTTCTGTGGTCAAGGTAAGGGATTTCAGTGTTCCTTGAACTTGATTTCTCAAATTTTAATATATTTTTTTAATATTTCACAACCAAAGTGATTTTAACTTTAACATCATGCTTGTCTATCAAAGTTCTTCATTTTGAACAGATTGTCTAATCCATTTTACCTAGAAACACTCAATAGCAGAGATTTCTCTTGTATAGGACCCTGCTTTTCTCAGGTGAGAACAGCCCCAGCTCATAGTAAGGGCAATGATGCATTTACTTTGTCCAAGTTTACACTATGTTGCATTGACAGTTCCACCTCTGCCTCTAATGCCTCTGCCTTCTGCTTATTTTGGAATAATCTAATGAAGCTGAAGGAAACTGGACTTCTCTGATCTCACATTCCTGTCACCATACACAGCCTTTGATCAACTGATGTTGTGTTGTTTACACTCTTTAAAGGGCTGGTCCAGAACACACTGCTGTCAGACACTATTATCCTGTGAGGATTTGGGCTTTGTTCTCTTGATTCCTTTACTCCAGCTCTTTGTCATCTTGCCATGAAAGTGGCTTCCTTCTTTGCTGTTACTCTTGGTGTAGGCTAAGGAAAATTTAGGCTTTCATGAGCTCTGGGTTTTAAGGTAAGGTAGATCCCAGTGATATTTTCTTCTTAGAGCAGTATCACAGTTCTGTCTCCATCAGCTATATGGCTTTCCCCCAGACACTTGCTTGAGTCAGGAAGATTCTATACATGGATTCAGGGGGTCTTTTACTTTCTCAAGCAGAATATGTACAGTCCAGGGAAGTTAAATATTTTGACTGTTCCCAAATGTAAATATCAAAAGGGAAAATGCTCACAAGACTGCAGTGATTCTGTAACTGGTAGAACCCTTATTCATTGTCTGAGCATGTTCTAACTGGACTGAAATAACTTCTGTGACAGGAATTCATCAATTTCATGCCAAAACTAGTGCTGTAGACACAACGTTACCAAACATTGTGCTGCATCTCAGGGATTCCGAAGCAGTTTAGTCTTACTTCAGTCTTACTCCTTGACAGAATTCTCACGCAACTAACTTGATCATTTGGAGATGTTTACTTGAAATTACTCTTTTTCTGAGCATTATGGTGAGAATATTTGAAGCCTGTCAGTTAGATTGTATGCTAGTAATCAGTGATGTTGAAGACACACATACTTTATATCTGTCCCTCTTCCATCGTTCCATTTTCCATCCAGGTGGTTGAAGAGTGACTGAAGTGACAGCAACTGTGAAATGACAGGGCTATGTCCCCCCTAGGTAAGGAAGGAGGAAAGCCAGAGAGTACTCTGAGGATATTCTAAACAAAAATTATTCTAATACTCAACTGATGAGACTCAAGGCCACCCACCTTTGGAAGGCACAGGTGGATTACACATTTTTTTAAACGTTAATATTAGTAATCTTTTTGTCTTTATGTAGTGAGAAAGCTTTTGAATGTATTCAGAAAGGAATCTGACTATTTATATTTCTAAATTGAGCCATACAATGTCTGCTTCTGAACGCCTTCAGAGCTATTTTACTCCTAAATCAAATTTGCCTACCTTTCTTCGGAAAACCTGCTTTATTAGGCACCTGAAGCCTCAGTGCAAGTTAGATATGTGCAGTAGGTGGACTGTATTCCAGTGTATATTCAAGTTCTAAAATGCCATTCAGCTGCTACATGATGTTCTGAAAGTCTAAACTTTGTGTATTCTAATTTATAATGTTAACATTTCCAAAGTCATGAAAAGGTGTTCTTCAGCAAGACACGTTTTTTATGCAACTGGTTGGCGCCTGCCTTCTTCACAACTAAGATTCAGAAACTAGGGGCTTGTTAGTCTGTTTTTCCTTGGAGAATATCGATATTGTTTCCCACAGTGCTCCCAGAAAACTGGTTTCTACAGGAGATGGATACAATGCTGGGAATTAAGGAGGGGGTTACTATCTTTTATGTAGTTGTCTGTTGGCTGGAGTGCTTGGCCAGATGTTGGAATGGTGTTTGGAGCCTGTGACACTCCCTTTCCTAGACCCTAGGAGGTTTCTGAGCCAGGTGCTTGCAGAGTCAGGCTCGCTCACAGTTTCTGACCTAGCTGATGTTGAATTCTTTTCTCCACAATGGCACAGCTTCAATAGAAGGGGTGGAGAGTGGCCCACCCAAGAACACCCTATAGCCTGGCAGTTGCAGCACTCTCCAAGGAGGTGGGAGATGTGAATTGGATATCCTTTAGGCAAAGAAGGGAATTGTGGGAGATCCAAGTTCAACCTGGGTGAATGCTTGAGCCTTAAGGCTATTGTATAAAAGGGGCAGCAGCACCACCCTCTTACTTCCCCATCTTTGAAAAGAAAAGTGAATCCTGTTAGGATTTTGAAAGAAAAGGCGTAGTCGCCTGCCTTTGAAACAAGCTTTACAGGTTGTGGATCACAAGTGAAAGGAGACACCTCCCTGTAGCTCTGTGAAATAATTTCAGTGGTCTTCCTGCAGAGTAGGACGAGTGTGCAGGTGATTATTTCAGATTTTTTTTCTAAGGTGCTACATTCCCTCTATCCAAATTAGGGGAAACTTCAACTTGTCCAGCTTTCTAAAAGTTACAGAATCCAAGAAGTGAGACTCTGTTCCTGCCAGTTGTAGTAATAGGTTATGGCAGAAAGCATTTTAGGCTAGGGTTTGTTGGGGTTTTTTTGCTTAGCATGGCAGTCCCTAACAAGTAGAGTGGGGCATTATGAGAACTTCATCTGTGATGGGAAGGTTAATTGAGAGTTAGTGTAACCTGGTTTACTCTAAGTGCACTTTGCTGTTGTTCTTTTTCAGAGCTTTTTGTTAATTTGGGAGCAGTTTGAAGATACAAATCACCACAGCTACCATTCTCACCATGGCTTGGCGAGCGGGCTGCTCATTGGCCTCAGAGTCTGCCTAGCTCTGTCCCTGGCTGCTGGGCTGTACCAGATTATCACAGTGGAGAGAAGCTCGCTGAAAAGGGAGTTCTATATCACCTTTGCCAAAGTACGGGTTACATCAAGAAAACTGATCCCTTCTTCTGCATGTATAATTGTGGCATGCAGTTGACTGAAGCACTAAACTCTTTCCCTCCATAAGAAAGTTAAAGTGTCTGATTTGATTACATTGCAGCCTGTCATCATACTCTGAGTAGGCATTTTAATTTGACAAGGAGTGTAGAGCTTTATAAAACAGAAATCCCACCTATCATTGTGTGGTTTTCGTTATGTTGATTGAAAATTAAACAATGGGTTCATAAAATAGACAGAAATGTAAATGTAGTTCCTGTAACTGTCATCTTTTCTAAGCTGGCATGTAGTCATTTTACAACCTAAACTCTTTTCTTTTAGGCCTGCATTCTCTGGTTTCTGTGCCACCCATGTCTTGCAACCATTGCTGTAATATTCAGAGAATATCAAAGAGAAAAGGTATGTACAGGCAAGATAAAAGAGATGAAATTTGAATAGTAGTTGTTCTTCATGTTTAATGTTTGTTAGCAAACTCATGCTCTTAGGCTGTTAATCCTATGACCCCAAAGCAACTTGAAAAGTCTTAGTCACACAGCTCTCATTGATGCTAATGTGAGTCATATTTTACAAAGGCATACAGGGCTCAAATCATCTGAGGGTAATCATTTCTAGGTTAAGGGAGGGAGAGGGGGAGATTGTTAAGTCAAAGGAAAATGTGGAGGGGGTGTTTTGTTTTATTGTTTGCTTGTTTGCTTTTAATTAAAAACAGCTTGGGGATTCTTTTAACAAAAGGAGTAGAAAGATAAATCAGTGGATTTTTTTTGTTGTTTGCTTTTTAGTCTTCATCCTTTAAAAGCTTTATGTGGCTAAATAGGTCAGGGAACCTGTATTGAGAATACAGCTGAACTGTATTCTCTAGATCAAGAAGTCTGACCAAATTGTTGTTTGGTTTGTAAGCTCTAAACATTTGAAAACAAAGGTGGGCTCCCTGAGTTTCTTAGTTTCTTAAACTTGTTGGGAACTGGAGAACTCCATGTGTGGAGCCTGCCATGTTCAGATGAAGTGCACCACTATTTTCAGGTGATTGACTATCTCATTCCAGCATAGGGTTTGCTTCTTTTCTTTATGCTTATAACCATCTGTGCATTTGTATGCAAATATATTTAGAAAGTGAGCTTTTATTTGTGTAGAGGATATGTAAGGGAAAGAAAAATGTTTTATTAAATATAAATAATAAATTAAATACTATGCTTGATTTACAAAAAGAAAAGGAAATCTAGACAGAAAAAAATTGATTCCCGTAGAGTTACTAATGAAGAGACTTTTTGTTTTGCTTGATGAAAACATCCTCAGGGCAGCAGGACAGTCTCTAGAGATGGGATCAGTAAAGTAGTATTTTTGCAGTATTTTGAGGATTTGAGCTTACTAAAGGAAGACTGCAATTGCTCTGCTCTTTCATTTGAGCAGTTTTAACCGTTATATGCAGCTGCAGTTCCTACACTATGATAATTCAGCTGTGTTTGCTCCTTCAAATGCACCTCAATACAATAAAATGCACAATCAATAAATATCATATTTATTTAAGAAAAAAATGTACTTTAAAGGACTGCCTGTACATAAATTGAAGACTTGTGCTTTCTCAAAAACAAGTTACACCTTTAGGCATTTGATAAATGCAGCCTTACACAGCTTTTACAGATGAAGAGACTTGAACTGAAAGAGATCTGGCTAAGTGAGATTGATAAATTACTAGCTTCAGCTCCATGATTGTGCTAGTGCAAAGTGTTTCCAAGCTTTCTTTTTTTTTTTTTTCCCCACTCTGTTTGTTGTAAGAATAGAATATCTAAACATCACCTCTGCTTGTGAAACTGCATGGGTGGTGAATTGCAAGTCTGAAATTCCCCAGAACTGAGACTGCCAGAAGGGTTATGTGACTTGCCCAGGGCTATCTACTGATTTAAAAACAGCCAGGTGTGAGAGTCTGATTCCTGGACTTAAAATGCATGTTCGAATCTTTTTTAACTGCAGCAGTAGTAAAGGGTTTCAAGTTAAACCTCAAGTACTCATGCTGATAGAAATTTATTATGTCTTGTTTAGTGAGAGGTTTTTTTTCACTTACTGTTTCTTTTTCTCTCTTTTCTTGTCTCTAGATTATTACCATAGGTGTTATCCTCTGTCAGTGCATCTCCATGGTTATCCTCTACAGACTTTTTCTATCTCATAGTCTATATTGGGAAGTATCTTCACTGTCATCAGTGACATTACCACTAACAGTATCCTCTGGACATAAAAACCGACATCACTTCTGAGATGTTTAGGAAGAATATATTATGTAATAAATGTGCAATAATGACTTGAATATACAGGTATTTTTTGTAACAAGTGTATGATACATTGGTTTCACTGGAATACTGACTGATAATATCAAAGCACTTCACAGACCTTTGGTTTGACAAGAGTCCTAGAGTAATGTGTTAAAAATATTGTGGAGTGTAAAAATCCCTTATTTGAAGAGTTTTGTAGATACTGTTTAACAAGTGATGCTGAGCTGTATCACAGAAGAGTACAATGAATCTTTTCTCTCTGGTTCACAGAGACCAAAAATGCCCTTACTTTGTTTCAATACTAGGTTTGAAGGTCTTATAAAATGAAGTTCTTAAAACGTTTACATGCTCAAACAAGTTTAAAATAGGCCAGTTGGGAAATTGGTGTGATGCATAACGATGAGTACAAGGAATTTTTTATTTTCATGCTTTAGAGAAAATGCATTTTATGTATCAGTGTAAAAGATGGGGAAAGAAAGGAGGGAGAAAAATCTAGAAAACATATGTAAAATGTTCACAACTGACTGTAAGAAACTTTCCTTTATCACGGGTGTAAAAGAAAAGCCTTTTTTGCATCTAATGTTCATACTGGTTAAAATTCTAATGGGAATGTAAATAGGGTTTTATATCTTCCTTTTTAAAAAAAAAAAGTAAATGTAACTAAAAATTTCATCCAGTAATCAAGGTCTAAACAGTTTTTGAGGCTTGGAATACATAGCAACATAAAGGTAATTAAAGCAGCAGCCTTGCATCTTTTAAAGGAGGAAAAAAAAAAGGCAAAGAAAATGGAATGGGTGATGTGGTACTAGAATTTTAATCCTGATATAATTCATTTCTGTTACATTGAGGATTCAATCATAATTAAGCCATATACACAGATTAAATTAACAGAAGCATTTCAAATAAATGTTGGTTTCAGTCATCAACTACCCATGAATTCCTGCCCAAGGATACTTAATCAGGATTAAATTTTCTATGAATAATTGAAAAACAAAATACTCACTGGATTTGTTATAATCCATGTTGGCACTGGGTTCTAAGTAGTTGCCATCTTCCATCCATTGTAATAAAGCCATTCTACTTTGTGATGCCCTAGCATTCAGAAAGCCAGTGTAAATATATACTTTATTGAAGTGCCTATTTATAGAGTATGATTAAATCATGCTGACACCTTTTTCTTTTATAATAAGAACATACCTACTGCCATTGTGAGTGAAATTTTTCTTTTTGGATTTAGCTTAGTTTAGACTTCATACATGTGTGTTTCTTCACAAAATGGATTTTATTTTCTAGTAAATCAGTATTTGCTTCTTCTTAACAGTTTGAATTTGATTATGTCTCTGTGAAAATGTGAAGACACTGGTTCTAGCTTTAAAGTAGCCCTAATTTTTCCATTTATCTTTGCCTCAGTTGTGAGCATAGTTGAAACATAAGTCTATTCCATTTTAGTTTAGAGGCAAAACTAGGTATTTGCCTTTGACTAAGGCAAAATGGCAACATGACAAAGTTGCTCATTAAATCATCTCCTTTCTTATTGTTTGTAATTCAGATCAAGAATGGCAGGTTGAGGCTGGAAAAGATGAGATATTATGATTTCACACAATCTTCAGAATGATTAAAAGATTAATTATTACATTCCTCTGATAACCACACAAAAATATTATTGGTTAAAACTTCAGTCTTTATTTCCCTGCTTATCTCTGTACTTTTCATCTTCTCAAGAAAAAAGCATCCTGTTTTTGATAAGTCTCCAATAATGTAGTAAAAGAGTTCTATCTGTCCTCATGTGTAAGACTTCAAATTCATACATAAAATAGAATTTTCTGATAGACACAAGTATTACTTTACAGTTTATGATCCGTTGTGATAAAAGTTTTAATCTATGCAAAAAATCCTCTATGTGACTTTCAGAAGAGGCACTCCATTTGTTGTATTCTCCAGAAGTACTGTCTTATTTCCTGTAGTTCTTCTGACTTGACTTGGTCAGTATTATGATACCATTTACCTTATTTTCACTTTATAAATACACTCCACAACAAATCATGGTTCATTAGTGTAAGCATGAAATGTAAGGTGTCTTTTACATCTTTCCCACATTGCCCCAACAGGTAACATTAGTTTCTTAGTTTGGCATTGGATCCAGTTACTTGAAAATAGATTTTAATGTTGCTATTTATGTAACTTTAACAATGAAGTATCAGTTTCTCATGGCAAGTGGTACAAAGGGTGTCTTAGCAGGTGCCCAGGTCTCTTAGCAGATAACCAGTGCTGACCAGTTTGGTGTTATTAAACAATTAATGCATGCTGTAGCAGCACATGCAGTAATATTCAGTTAATTTGGTGCGAGATTTCTTGGGGAGGGGGGAAGTCTTCAAGTATGACTAATGGATAAAGCTTCATACCTAACCTGTACTCTGTGTTGAAACTTACTGCCTCTGATCATGCCTGAGGAGTGGTTCAAGTATGTAAAAGTCTCTCTCTTCTTTCTAACTTCCATCTCCTGGGAGAACAGCTGATAAGACCTTGCTTTTTTCATGCTTATCCACACTGTTACCCATCCTATCAATGTGATTTCATAACTTCATCTTGAAAAAATAGCTTCTAGCCTTTTTCAGTTGTCTTCAATGCATGCATCCCATCTTGAAAACTAGACTGGTAAAATGTGCTGTCACCCCCCCCCCCAAAAAAATTAGTTTTCTGTCACAAACTGGGGATTTTGCGTACATCAGCAGAGCTGATGCTGTGCCCTACATCAAGTCTGCATTAGGTGACTGCAGTGGACAGAAGCACTCCTCCAGTGCCTCCATGGCCCCAGTGTGTGCTAGGTGTGGGTTTGTGCCGGCTGAAAGCTGCCACACACCTGGGGAATTTTCGGGAGAGCTCCAGCAGTTCCAGGTTTCCTGACCCCTCATTGCTGCCCGGGGCTGAAGCAGGGTCCCCCTGAAGACAGCACTGCCCCTGCTGACCAAAGTGAGCCGCACTGTGGAGGTCAGAGGACAACATACCACCTGAGAGTTTCTGTGCATTATGCAGTTCTGTTTTAAGTAAAGTCAGGGTTACTGTGTCTGCTCAGTCTATTGCCTGTGTGTATTGACAAGACTGCAAACTGAAGTTGGTTGTGCTCTGAAGAAATCCACTTCTCTGTGTGAGAGGGCTTCACCCGGCCAGCCACCACCTTTTCTGCTGGCACAGATGCCACTTTGTGTCAGCTGTGATTTGTTGGTTGGGAGGGAGTGCAGTAGACAAAAGGGTGAGATCACCAACTTGATCTACAAGACCCCCCAGAAGCTCTCAAGAGGGATCACCCTACAGTGCTCCTGACCAGCGATGTGGAGGCTGGAGCAGTTCTGGGGCTCATCACAAGCCTCCTCAGCTATTCACTCCCCTTCCAGTAGACTGTGTTTATTGTATATTTATTTAAAGTGCTTCTGGTAGGAAAATGAATATTTACAATTAAATATATGTAAATGGAAGTGGAAAGACTTGATTGGAAAAAGACCAAGTTTCTAATACATATTACAATACTAAGACCTCCCACACAAGATAAATGTTTATAGCCAGATCTAAATGAATATTTCTTTATGGTTCCTGTGCCAGTGGAAAGCCATGGAAGTATCAAAATCTTTTTGTTTGCATCTCAATCCTCTACAAAAGTGGAAGAATGCTTTATTTGATTTGGCTTTAGTTTATTCTGTGCAATGTTCTGCCTCTAATTGATAGAATAAATGTTTATGAGGCTGGCCAATGCTGATGTTAGGCTGTACCTTTTAACTCTGTGACTGCGCAACATACAAAGAGCAGGTTCTCCTTGTGAGTATCAAACATTAAAAGAGAAACTATTAACTAGGTTTTCAAAGGGTCCTTCTTTTCTAACTTCACTGGTCTGACCAGGCTGTGTTTTTTCAGTGAACGCTAAGTTCCCATTCTAGTTTTCCTTAAACCACTATTTTCTGCAAATCTATTTCCTGCCTTGTGAATTCTTTCTCCCACTATGCTCTCTCTCTGCCCTCCCCTCTCCCCCTCTCTCATACATATGATTTTGAGTGTAATGGGTGTCATTTCTCTCTCTCTATCTCTCCATCTGTTCCCACGATCAACACTCACAGTCCAGCCCCTGCTTTGCATGTAGTATGTGTGTATTCTCTTTATCCCTGTCCTGTTTTGATTTTGCTCTTTTCCTGTCTCTCCTTTGCCCTCTGTGCCATCTTTCTAGTCTCCATAGCCATCAGAGACCTAAGGGTGTGGTTTGACATTGCAGCTAATTTGGGCTGTTAGCTGTCAAAAATAGTGTCCCTGTTCCCCTGGCTACACACCTCTCGCTTCCCTTGAACTGACACTGCCTGTCACCTCACAGTTTGAGTGAGAAGTTGAGGAGGTAAACTGGTAAAAAATTCAGCCTTTACCAGCAGCCAAAGAAAAAACAATTTAGTTCTCAGTGGTTTTAGCTCACCAAACCAAGTTCATCAAACTTTGTGGTGTGCTTGTGGCACTGGTGGAGATGGGGTAGGAAAGGCACACTGAAGAGAGGCCAAACCCCTTTAGAAGGCCAACTGCGAAGCTGGTCAGTCTTTTACAAGCTTTCAGCCTTGGAATTCCTCCATCTCTCTCTTCTCTGTCTTCTGCTGCGTTTTGGATGCTGACAGTTGGACTTTCCCTGCCCTCAACTACTGTCTTACAACAGGAGTGTGTCATTAGGGGCAGGGGGTTCCAGCAAAGGGCAAATTGTTCTGCTTTAAAGTACTTTAACTTGAAGTTGTGCCTTTGCATTCTTAAAAAGGAGCTGGGAGGCATCACAAGCAGCCCCCAGTTTAAGGAAGTATTGAGGAGAGAAAAACCATGAAAACAGACCGGAGTGGGTGCCATTTTTTTCAACAGATGGTAACACTGTGGTAGAAGGCAACCAAGGACATCACATGGCTTTTCACAAGGTCTGCCTGTGGGTAAGGAGAGATTTAATCCAAACATCTGCAACCCAAAGAGCAAAGGTTTCCAGCAGCAGGTACTCTGGAAGGCTGCCTTTATCTCTCAGCTGGTTAATCTGCTGAGATGCGTGACTTCGGGAGGCTCTGGTGGGATGGTGAGGATCTGTCTCACCCTGTGATCAAATGCTCCTGAGTTTGTCCAGCCTGGTGAGCAAGTTTGGCTTCTAATGCTCCTGCAACAACCCCCTCCAAAAAATGAGTTAATGGATCTGAAAACAAGGTATCTCAGGAATCTCTCCTTTAATACAGTAGCCTCAGCTGAAGGAGTACATCTTGTTAGTGTATACTTTTTTCTGCTTAGTTTCTCACCCTTCCAGCCTCTTATAAAACAATGGCATTATTTTCAAATCAAATTTTATAAAATGAACATTGGAGTTGTTAAGAAGAGATCAAAATTTACATAAGAATTCTATGTAACCTATTACCTATGAAAATTTACTTCAGGCTGAAACATGTTTTCCAGTTTACAGCATACAAAACAAATGGGGTTTTAAAATTTCTTTACTTATGATTACCTTAAATTGTGTTTTCTAAAAGGGAAGGGGGGGAAAAAAAACCTTGGAACCTTACCAGTTTAATTTGCATTTTGGCTCTGATGTAACTCAAAATAGATTAGATTAAAAAAAGGAAATTTGGCAAGTGATTACTCAATTACATGATTTTACTGCTTTGGTATTTTGAAAATAAAAATGAACAGATCTGTTTTACTTTGAAAAGTGCCTGGTGCACGTGTGCTGTAACCACTTTTCAGAAACCATATGGAAGGTTCCCTACGCTGCATATGGCAATGCTACCCAGAGCTCAGATATGTATTCCTGTGATAGACTACACAGGATTCAGTCAGATCAGGGATTTTAATGTCTGCATTCAGATAGTTCTGTATCGAAGCGCAGCAGGGTAATGAGTTTGGTGTAAAACATGGGAGGTTCCCACTGACAGGGTTGCATTGCTCCTTTTCATTAGAAGGAAACTAAAATTGCTTGGAGCTAGTGACAGGCCAGGAAGTTAGGAGGAATTTGGAGAAGGGTTGCAATTTATATTTTGCAAGATAGAAAAGGTGAGCAGCATCAACAGATACTTTCAAAACATTTCATCATCTAGAGCTATGGTAGCTGCTCATCTCTAGCCTTCATGCCAGGGGTAGGAAGCCTCTGCTGACCCCTGGAAGACCAGGCAAGTGGTGACAAACTCCCTAGAGTAACAAAGCATTGATCCTCCACATGGTGAGGGATGGGGTAGTACTGTGTCTTAAACTGGATATCATCAGAATTATCTGTTACTCCCATCACCCTCTTTTCATCAGCAAACTGGTGGGAGAAGATGGACCATCTGTCTCTCCGCCACTGATGTTTCTCCTTGGAGGCTGTAGGGATAGTTTGGTTTTCAGGTCTCTGAGAAATACAGCACTTTTGCAAATGTTTGTTTGGCGCCATGATCTGATCATTTGCCTGTCCTGCTCTGTCGAGCTGCTTGGGCTCTTGAAAGCTCCTCCACAGGCACGTGTGTCGCTGTCCCCTCAGTGCAAATATAATGGTGTGTGTCTGTTCCTTCACACAAAGCCAGCTTCCACAGCAGGGGATTTCACCAAAATAACCACAACTTCAAATGACTTAGTGCCATCACTGCCCTGACAAAATGTAGCTCTCCCAGCTGATTTCAGTGAAGATTAAGACCTTCAGAACACTAATCTGGGTGTAGTAATGATGATACAGACCCAAAGTCCTGACACACAAAGAACAAAATATGCTGGAGAGATAGAAACTAATAAATTCCTTTTGAAAGAGTGGTGTGGAATGGAGGTGATGTGCTACAGGATTTCACTGGACTGCTGAGCCTGAGGACCTTCAGCAAAGCAGCCCTGTCTGAAGGGGGGTCACTGTCTAGATGTCCCTCACACAAATGGCCATTGCAGAGGAACGTGTTTTGCTGTTGCAGCAGGGAGACCCTGCTTCTATCCACCTCAATGTATTTGAAGAGTTACATGGCGTATGAGACTTGGTTGTCCTCTACATCTTGGTTTCATCTTTCTGCCCACTTACAAGTAACTGAGTTTGGTACTATATACCTGATATTTAACAGACTTGTTTCTGAGAAATCTGTGAGATGGATCTTCACTGTCTAAAATAAAGTGCTTCCCAAGACCCTGAATTTCCCTCATGTCTTTACTTTTCTCCTGTTTAAATGTGAATCAATGGCCTTCACTGCCGTGCTATTGCCACTGAAGCCATCGGTACAAGAGCTGTTGCTGCTTCTCAATAATTGAATATGTTTGGTTTTCCTCTCCTTTCTACTTTTGTGGGGGCAAGGGATGAGCTCAAACCTGGTTTCCATCCCTCCAGGTCAGCAACCTGTCAATAGCCTGAGTCATCCCAGCACTGAGAGTGGACAAAGCATGAAGCCTTTACTCAGTGACAGGAGAGGAGCTGAGAGCTGCCATCAGCCTGAAGTATTTCCAAGGGGAGAACGGCCATGCACTTATGAAAAGGGTTGACCACCTTCAAAGAAAAAGAAAAGCAAGCTTTTTCTGCTACTGAGTTCGAGATATGTAGACAGTTTCAGTTTCTTATCTCTGAGGTCTGTTACCAGAGACTGTAACGTGCAGTGGTGTGCATGTGTGCAGATGTTGCTGTTGTGACTTTGTAAGTTCTGTGTTGAGGTAAGCAGCAAACCTAGGGTTTCTGTTCTAGAGATGAAAACAGGATGATAGAACCAGGGCAGGAAGAAACTGCTTCCCAGTCACCATATCCTGGTGGAATTGTTGCCATTCATGTATTATTCAAGGTCCAAATTTCATGGCCAAGTCTTAAATTAACCTTGGAGTTATCTGAAAAGTCCCTTCTTCTCTGTCGAGTATGAGGCTTTCCCAAGCAAACGCCCTCGCTCCCCGCACACCTCACCGCCAGTCACGGCTGTTGGTGTTCCAGAAGGAAAGAAACGCAAGCGGCGTGGTGGCTGAAAAGATGGCTTGGAAGTCTATCCAGGTTAATTCCATGAAGCACGGCTGTGGTCGTGCAGGCCCCGTGAGCATCCACACCTCTCCTCAGCGCTCGGGTCTGTAGCTACGGTTTCCCCCGGTGAGGAAGCAAGTCCCCGCGAATGGAAGGCTCTCGGGCTGCGGGCGGAGTCCCCGGGGCTCGGCGGGGAGTGGAGCCGGACCGCAGAGAGCCGAGCCGAGCCGAGCCGAGCCGAGCCGAGCCGAGCCGGGCCGGGCCGGGCCGGGCGGGGCGGCGCCGCCAGGGGGGGCCCTTGGGCCGCGGCCGCAGCCCCAGGGAAGCGGCGGCGAGCGGCCCCGGCCCCGCGGCCACCGGCGGGACTCGGCACGGCCGGGCTGGGCGAGCAGCCTGCCCGCCGTCCTCCGCTTCGGGGGCCCGGGATGATTTATCTCTCTTCTCTCTCTCTCTCTCTCTCTCTCTCTTCACTTTTTTTTTTTTTTTTTTTTTCCTCCCAGCCTACGATTATTTCCATACACCCGACCCGCTATTTCACAAGCTCGGGAAAGCCCAGAGCGCGGCTGACACCAGGTCCCCAGCGAGTGAGGGGGAGAGGAAGTGAGCAGAGAAGTTTAGGAAGATAAGTGTGAAATAAGGAAAAAATGGAACCCCAGCAACAAAAACAAACAACAAACAAAACGAGTCTTTAGAAAAATCCTGAATGTCTGAACATGTGTGTGTGTTCGTGTGTGTGTGTGTGGTTTCCTTCCTGCCAAAGCAGGATGTCAAATACTGTCCTTTTCCCTCTTTTTTAAAGCAGGCTGAAAGGAAAATTCTTCACAGAATCTTAAAGAACTTTTTGACACAACAGCTGCAAAATCTATTTTCTAAACAAAGATTTATACATATTTATACGAGCTTAATCCAGATTTTTTTTTTTTAATAAATCATTCTCAGAACTGCAGAGGTAAACTATATGTAAATACCTCAAGTAATAGGCTTGTAGTGCAAATCACATCATTTTATCTTCAATTTTGCATTCGTTTTTCTGGCTTAAAGGTGCATCAGAGATATGCATTTTAGCATATTCAGAACACGGGGCGTGAAATTAAATGTTTGACAGAGTGAGAAAAATATACAGACTTTGGAGATGCCTTAAAAATAGTAATTTATGCAGATCTAGAGGAGTGAAATCATTTGCAATGGAGTGACCCTCTCTCCAGGAATTTTTTGCTCAGTGTTCTTCTCTAATCTCCTGCTGTATCTTCATTTTTCATTGAACTAGCCAGTTTTCTGCGAAGCAGTCTTGTAGATAAGGGAAGTGCTAAAAGAAGAAGAAAGAAGAAGCTCAGTGGGTCCGTTTCCATTGCACTTTTACCCAAGGCAATGGGCAGAATTTAACGGATTCCTTCCAACATATGTTTTTGCCAGATAAGTAAACAGTGTGTGTCGGAAATGAAAAAGCATTTGCAATTTAATGACATTACAGCTCTCAGCTTAGGCTGGCGTGCTGCGAGGCGAAAAGCAGAAAGAGAGAGGAGAGTAGAAAGAGAAAAAGAACAAAGTTCATCTTCCCTTTTGTGCATTTTTATCAAGGAAAATATTACTTCTTTCCCCCTCTTGTTCTCTTTTCTTTTTCTCTTTGCTTTTTTGTCTCACTCATCTACATTTTTTTCTTTTCTCTCCTTTTGTCTCCTCTGTTCACTTTTACCTTTTTCTTCCACTGCCACCGACTCGTTTCCTTTCACCACCCCCCCTTTCCATTGTGTCGCCTTATTCATCTATTTGGCCCATTCAGTTTTTACCTATAAGGAGCTGTTTATCCAACAATGTATCTTTTTTTTTTTTTCCTCCACCGTGTTGTACTCCCGGCGCTACAGCTCACAGTCAACAGGATTGTTGGAGGGATTATAACGTTTCATTTCAAAGCGCGACAAATCTGCTCGCCTTCCCTCTGTCCCCGCTCTCCCCACACTCGCCGGTCCCTCGCAGATGCGCGGCACCCTCGGGGCCGGGATCGCCCCCACATCCCCTCACCAGACCCGGTCTGGGCCACCCCGCCGGGGCCGTCCGGCTCGGAGCGGCGGTGGGGGAGCAGGGGCAGCCCCCGGGGAGGGGCAGGGGGTGCGGGGTAGGGCAGGGAGAGCCTCCGCTCCCGCCGCCGTCGCCGTCGGACGCGCCTGCATCTCATCCCCCCGCTTTCCCCAGCCATTAGGTGAGCGCTGCAAAGTCACGGGCTCCCACCCCAGGCTTTCCTTGGAGCTCGGGTGTAATTGAAAAATACCTCCAGTCAGTGGCAAGTCCTATCTTATAGGCACATATCTGAAACGGTGTTTAAAAAAAAAAAAAAAAAAGTGCTTGTCTAAAGATCCCTGCATGGGTTGGTTTGGGGTTGGGTTGGGTTGGGTTGGTTGGGGGGTTTTTTGTCGGTTGTTTTGGTTTTTTTTTTCCATTTTCCCCTTTTTTTTTTTTTTTTTTTTTTTTTACCATGAAATTACATCTTCCACATCTCCCAGATCCGGTACTTGGTAAGTAAAAAGGGAAATCTGTTTGGACATAAGGAGGTAAAGTAGCTAGAGGTGGTAATTTAATCATCCGAGGATATATTTCAATGTTTTTTCTGGTCTTCTAGGCATTAGCACTTTAAATTCATTATGTCTGTTTGACAGATATATGCAGCCTTAAGGATCTAAAAATGAAATCCAAGAAGTATAGCCTGCTAGAGGACATATATTGAAGTTAAGAGATTAAAACGGTCTAACCATTGCAAACAGAATGGAACATCTCGCATTTCTCATTCCTTATAAGCATGACTATTTTGCAGATGTTAAATACGGTCTGCTCTAATTATGAAGGAGGGGAGGGGGGGAACCCGCTCAAGAGCCGAGGCTTTCTAACTTTTACATTGATGAAGTGGATATTTGAAAGACAATATTAGCTCCTGTGCTGCGTCTCGGGCTCGGGAAGTTTTACATGGGGGATTTTCTCTATCAATAATTTAATAAGGAGGGTGCAAGTAGCAGGAGCAGCAGCCTCTCCTACATGCTTTAAAGACTCAAGAATCGTGCGTGAATTTCCTATAAGGCAAATAACAAAAGAGCCAAATGAGAAGAGCGGGTCTTTTTTCTGTTTAACTGGGACACTGAGGACTCTGTGTCATTACAGTAATTTAGCAATGTTAATGATCTGTAATATTAATACATCATACTTGAAAATGGGGAAGAGTTGTCATAATTAAATGCATTAAGCCACAATTAAAAAGTCATCTAAGCAGTTGTAAAGATACCAGCGACGATAAAGCTGTTCATTACACTGTGAACCTCTCTGCCCATGGAAGCTCTCCCCGGCAGGGCTGGTGCAGCATCCCCGGCCCGGCGCAGCCGCCCCCGCGCAGCAGCCGCGCAGGAAGGCGGTGGGCGCGCAGCCTGCGCGGCCTTATCAGCGCATCGCCTGCGGAGGCGGGGGTGAGGGGGCTGGGCCAGCGAGCCCTTGGATGGTTCTTCGGGAAGGGAGGGAGACAGCACAGAAGTCTCGTCCCAGACATTCGCGTCCACACTCCTCGGCCACCTTTTCAAAGCACGTCGGCAGACGCCCTGAAGCGCACATTTGGGCGGCGAAGCCGGTGTGAGGCTCAGGATAAGCCCGGAGCAGGCTGCCCCTCGCCCCTCCGCGGACACGGGCGCGGCCGTCGGGGCGGTCCCGGCCGGGGCGCTGGTACCCGGAGCCGCCGCCCCCGCCCTCGGCATCTCCCTGCTGCTGCCGGCAAGGGCTGAGCCCCCGAGCCGTGGGACTGAGCTCTAGCAGCGCCAATGAGCGCTCCACCCGTGGGGCTGCCTCCTCGCCCTCGCCACGGGCGCTGCCTCTGCCTGTGGTATGCCTTGTACTGCCAGCATCCCAGGGACGCCAGCGTGCTCTCTGTAGCGCGGGGAGCCATGTAGGCTCTTGGGGTTGAGGGGTGAGCAGACACAGTCTGATACTGTGGGCTGTTAGGCCTGGCCCTTCTGCTGCCCAGGTGCTGCCAGCCGTCCCACGGGGGCAATATCCCCACGCATTTATTTCCTCGTATAACTCCTGAGAACCTCATCTCCAAACTAGTTTTGGTGAAAACCTCATCCCTAGCTTGTTATGTCAGAATGACCCAGCTCTAAAGCAATCCATTAAAAAAAAATCGCATTCTACCAAATCACTGCTTATGGTCAGAGTGTTTCTTCTTCCATCTCTGTGAGGTTTTCCATCTCCTGGGGCACACGCTGTGATTTTCAGGCTAGTTTCGTAATGGAGAAGGGGTTGCACTCGCTGACAGTGTGTTTATGTCAGGCTCTCTGGTGGTCCCCTCCTGAAAACGGCTCATCTCTTTGGACAAATTCAGGAAAATCTGGCTGAGGGAAGATGGTCTCGCAGCCCTTTATTATGGAAATGGCCAGTTAGGTAAAGGAGGAAAACCCAGTCTGGCGATTCCAGAGGGAAAGACTTTAACACCAGCTCAATCCTGTGAATCAGACATAGAGATGAGTTTTCCAATCCAAGGAAAAGTTTCGGACAGATCTTGAACATAGTTCCAAAAATTAGGCCTATTTCCAGCTGTAATCCACAACTCCAGGCAAATGTAGGCTCGCCCAGGGGAGATAGAGCACATGGACACTGTCATCTAGATAGAGTCCTGAAAGGAGTGCTGCATATTGCAACTGCTTATACCTTTCCCTCTCCTGTTGGTATCAATGATGAATGTGATCACCAAAAACAAGAGGGAATAGAATTAATGCCAAATAAACAGATAGGAGTAAAGAATATTAAGTAAAAGCAGCACAGTTCACTCAATCTTCAGATATGGCGTTCTGGTAATGTCAGAAATTTTGTATTTTGTTCAGTATTGCTGTAAACTCAAACACCCTATAAATGCACAAGATCAAGGTATTAGTTTGATATTACTATTTACACCAATATATTAATAAAGATAATTTGCATACATAACAATTTACACATATATATATATATCCAACTTTCATACGTGGTTGAGTGTGATTCCTTGAAGGCCCTTACCTTCCATGGGAATGTTCCTTTCTGAATGACAGCATGATGATGAGAAAGTCTTCATCTGGATTTGTAAAAAATCTACAGGTAGGAAATAAATTGATCTTGCAGATAAAATGCAGGTGAAATGACAATGTGAAAATGATGCAACTTCAGCTTTTGTGAGTATGGATTTCTTAAAGGGGTGGAGGGAGCTTTATCTCCTCTTCCCCTCCTGCATCCTTTGATACTGTACATACAAACTCTGTGAGAAGGTCACAGCTGTGTAACTGTGTGGCTTCCCATTCAGTGGATCAATTTCTCTTGTGTGTTGGTCCATCAGAAGAATCTCTTCCACCCTCGGCTTCCTGTCTCACAGCTCTCCTGAGTTTGCTTACAGCCCATATTTGACCCCATCCAGAGGCAAAATAACCTTGGACTCGAGCTCACACTTATGTCCAATGTCAAAATTCCTTGAAAACACTCAAAATAATCTTGACTTAAGTTAGGAAGGAGCTGTTACCTTTGGAAATGGGAATGGACCTTTAATGGTCTGAGACCAACACTGTCTCCCAGAACCCTATCTGTGGTCCATTGTCTAAACATGACACAGGCATGTTTCATAATGTATCTTAATGCAGAAGATTAATGCCCCACAAAGCTTAGGTGGTATCCTGGAGAAGACTTTTTCCCACAGTGAAATCCTGAAAAATACCATCCCTGGCATTCAGCCCTGAAAATACTGATCTGAACCCAAGCTCCCCATCTTTATGATCATCCCCACTGTCTGTTGCAGGGGTGGGATTCAGTACCCGAGCTTTAGGGTCATGCCTTGGGGTCCATGATCCTGGGCTTGTTTGGGTGGAGGAAATGTTTCACAGCCACATGTTCTGGGAGCTTCCACAGAGGCCTGGGGACAGTGCTTTGTTGAAGCCCATGAAAGAACAGCATTTACCTCATCAACTGCAAGATACAAGGTATTTTTTTTTACTTGGAAGCATTATATTTTGGTGTTCTAAAGGGAATTTATTTCTCTAAAAATGTCCAGGCTGTGGAAAAACATTTCTTACTGAGATGAAAGTTATGTATAAATATATATAAAATAAATTGTGTCTGTGCTTGAATCTATGCTTATTTTGAGTCTTGGCAAATGAAAACTGTGCTCCTCAGCTGAGTCTGCTGGGCATGCAACCTGAGATACTTTCCTGGCACTGGAGAGTGAACAAGCCTGTTGTGTGATGGCCTGTGCAAAGAGGATGAGGAAATAATCACTCATATCACAATGAGCAGCCATCCAACCCATCAACTGCCTTGATTCTGTTGAGTCTTTTGCTGGTGCAATCAGAGAAGTCAATTTTAAGGAGAGATTAGGAGGAGTACACTGTACAGCTAACCTCACAGGATGCTCCTTACCTGAGAACTGGGCAAAGATGTAGATGCTTGAGAGGTAAACTAAATCAATGAGCCATAAAGATGTTATCAAAAGTACTGGAAAGGTAGAAGCTCCTATAGCAACACTGTAGTTAAGGTAAAAGATGCTGCAAGACACACAATTGTCAGTGCTAGCACAGCAGTTGTGTTGAAACTGTTGACAGCTGTGTGGAGCAAAGGAGGTGCAGAGAAGGAAAGCACAAGAGTAGGTGGTCATGTGGGCCAAGGAGACTTGTGCAGTCTTATACAATGGTAGAGGGGAAAATAGAAATATTATATTTGTTGAAGGAATTTACATTAATCTAAATTACGTAAAACTTTACTGGGGGTTGGTTTGAAGGACAATAAGGGAAGGTCAAGATTCAGAGATGTGTATAGGAATATTAATCAACAGAGGAGAGTGGAAGAAAATGCTCAAAGCCTGAGAATGCAGGAGCTTGCTCATAGCTATGCTGAATTAATGCTGCTATATTAAAACCAGCATAAGATATTTTGAAAACAAGTAAAAGACAGTGAAGAGTGATATTCTGTGCTGTCACAGTGAAGGTGATAGATGAAGCCATCTTCTCTGGAGTCACTAGGGAAGGGATAGGTAAGGGAAAGAGGGTAAAAGAGGCGAGTCTAAAAAGCCTGAAAGAAATGAAGCCTGGAGAGTGTGACTGCAGATGTCAGAGGCAGCTGAGACTTTGAAGAGGATGAGAAAAAAATATGAGCCATAAATTGAGCAAGCTGTATGGAAAACCTTCAGGAGTAGGCACAAGTGGCATGTCCCAGGTAAGAGGTTGGTTGGAATATCTTCTGCAATCAAAAGGAGGTATTTAGCAAGGTGGGATATTGGCTCCTACTGCAGCTGTAACTGGTATTTGTTTGGTACTTGGTGTTCAGCTCTATCAGAGCTTTGTGGTCTGTTCCCAGGGGACAGGCACGTTTGTCAGAAGTATAATAACAGCTGACTAAGGCAGACTTGCTCTGAGGTTATCATTACTTCTCCGTAGCCAATCATAAATAAATATTTCAATAGAAGTCTTAACTCCCCTTCTAGAAAAGTAGCACAAGAAAAATGAATGTTTTCTTTTAAATGTGAGTTTTGGAAACTGACAAAAATTTCATCAGTCATCATTTGGAAGCAATACTTTCAAAAAGAGTGCCTCATAAAGGACAAGCTTTCCCTAAAACCTCACAATCTTATACCTGAGCCCTTCAAAAATGAGAGATCTTTTTTCTTCTTCACAGGCTAGTGGTAAAATATTCTGCTCATTTAGAAATAACTTGCCTTGGGTACATCTTATTTGATGTAATATAAATTGTTATTGAGGATTCCAGAGCAAATAAATGAGAGGGGGAAAAGAGTAAATTTGTCTCCAGCAATTGTTTCGAGTAGTAATCTTTAAATAATTTGTCCTAGTTGGTCATCCAGGAGCCAAATTTGTCATTAGTCCATGTCAGAAAAAGACCATTCTCAAGAATACTTATGAGATGCAAATTAACGACTAAATTTTCATTTAATCCAGTATCCTCTTCAATATTTCACTTTATTAATCAGTAAGGAGCTTCTACATGAACTTTAAAAAATGTTCCTAGAAGTGATCCAGGTGCAACTTCAAGAAGGAGCATGTTTTCATCAGGATTTATGACCCTCTGAAGAGTTTGGAGCCTAGAAATGAATTAATTTATTGCAAGACATCAACAGGAAAAGAAAAAAAAAAAGAAAAAATATAAAAAAGAAAAGATAAGGTTAGGTAAAAGCCTGGTCCTGGTGAAATCTATGGTAGAGATGTCAATATCCTTAGTGTAGTCTGGATTTGCCCCATTTTCTTTCAACTGTGACCATTATAAACCTGATGCAGTTGCTTTCTGATTGCTTTTACATTGGAAAATTTTAAGGTGTATTTAAGTTGCTGTGGTTATATTCAAAATACAGTAAAATATCAAACTTAACATTGCCTTTTTGTAGTCAGTTTTCCTAGATGTGACAATAGATTTTGATTTGTGCAAATTTGTATGAATGGGCATTGTTTATATGAATGTTTTGGGTCAATATTGGCCAGCAATACTGGTTCCTGGACTATTCAAATGCTGGCTTGCTAATTGTTAAATTATGCTGATGATGAGATGCAGGAGCAAGTATAATTTATCCTGTATGCAGAATATTCAGGCCATAAAAACAAATTTCAAACATACCTTTATTCTTCGGTAATTACAGTAACAAGGTCAAGAAAGGCCCGTCAAGAAATGACCATAGCCCAACCACCAGCCAGACTTGGGCAATTAACAGCAGGTGTTAATGAAACCTTCTTGCCCAGCGATACTCGAGAACGTGCATTCAAAAAAAGTGGCTCACGAAAGGCGGGGGCCAAAGCTGCTGATGGAATCCACACCGGGATTTGCAAAGGAGGCTCCCGGGAAATACATGCCTCTGACGTCCATTTCCTGCAGCTAGGTTGTAGCTAGGCATCTTTTTGAAGCTGAGCATCAGAGCCTGAAATCACTCGTTTGACCCAGATCTGAAGTATCCACTGGAGTTCTGCACTCTGAACAATGTCTGTATTCTAACTCATAAGTATCTAATAAGAGATATGGAAGTAAAACAGCCGCGGAGCAGAACCCCAAAAGCGCTGCAGCAGGAATTTTCTTTTCAATTTTCAATTCAATTTTCTTAATCTCTAAGATTTTCCATATCCTGTCGCTAGATCTCACCTTCCAGCTCACCAAGTGTCCCAATGAGAGGAAGGCCCTCACCTACACTACCCCATGGCCAGGTGGAGCAGATGGGAGGCAGTAGCTGGAACTTCTCCCTACTGTGGCATGGCCAAGAGCTGGAGACACGTCTCCTGGGTGAAAGCTACTCTGCCTAGCAGGAGCAAATGGGAGGAACACACTAGAGAGGGGGAAAACTGGAGCTTGCCTGGTTTAGTGTCTCAGGTGCTTGTAGGCAGGCTAGATGTTGGCAGTGCAGAGATCAGATCATGGGGAGCCCCAACAGGTCCAAGAAGCCGCGGCCAGGGTGCCATAGCAGGAGTTCTCCTGACCTGCTCCCACTGCTGCACTGAATTTAGCTATTAAAAATCCTCAACAGGTTCCACGGGGGAAATCCCAAAGTTACGTGCCCGCCTTTACAGGGCTGGGTTAGGGTTTTGCTGTTTGGGGTTTTTTTTATTATTTCTGAGAAAATAAACCAAGCCTATCCAAGGCAGCCCCTGAAGGAGTGAGGTTGTAGTCGGGGCAGCGCGGCACCCCCGCGGCGGGGCGGGGGTCACCATCGCGGCACGGCGAAGGCGGAACCCCGAGATACTGAATGCACTCCGAAGACCCTCAGCCGACCCCACAGCGATCAGCAAAGACCCACAGATCTCTGTCCTCGGCTTCCCCCGATGCCCCCCGAAATTCCTGGGTCTGTCGCCGGGGTGGCCTGGCGGGGCCGGGGCTGGAACGGAGGCGGCGGGTGCCACGGCGGGAGCCAGGGGGGAGCCAGGGGGCGGTGACAGAGCATCGGCCGCCTCGGGGGGATGCACGGCCGCCCGTGCTCCCGGCTGCGGTACCTGCAGCCCCTGTGGGAGGCCGGGGCAGGGGGGGGTCGTGCAGGGGTGAGCAGCAGCACGGGGTGGGTGACACGGACGACGCACTCGTACTCAGGCTGTCGCAGCGCGGGCAGCTGCTCTGACAGAGCCAGGGAAGGCTGAAGGCTTGGGGTCGGGGGGCTACGGCTACAAAGTCACTCTGTGCTGGAGAGCGACCCGCAGCCGCCCCTTTGGGCTGCCCGAAGGGGATGCCCCCGGCGCTGCCGTGCTGTGCCACCTGCTCCAGCGCAAACTATGCCACGGACAGCGGCGAGGGACACGGTCCGGTCGCCGAGCCCGTGTCCAGCCCCGGCGGGGAGGGCCCGTCTCCCCCCGGAGCG